>CM057348.1:49229211-50479211 GCA_030015575.1 Agapanthus africanus
AAAAGATCCAATCACAAAAGAATTAAAAGAAGTAATTTACTTCTTTATCAGATCTTTTGATCTATATAAGGCATCGCCTTTTGATGAACCATCGATTCTTGAATCCTGAGGTAAAACCTCTAAAAAGTTTCTTTTCTTTGATCTAAATTAGATCAAGATGCGCTCTGCGCTACTGTACAGTGCCTTGCACTCTTGATTTGCGCTGTTGCGCTCTTGGATTGGCGCACTGCACCAGAGCGCGCCACTTGTCAGCAGCGCACTAGCGCAGCGCACTAGCACAACGCACTGGCGCAGTGCACTGCGCTAACAGACTTGCGCTCACTAGAGCGTGACACGTGTCATCCCCACATGTGTTAGCGCCTTGCGCTCTTTAACTGGCGCAGAGCGCCTGACAGGCCACGTGGTGCACTGTCAGACCATTAAATGCTCTGCATTATTAAAAAGGGGCAGAGCCCAATTAAAAGGTTTAACAGACCAAAACAAATGCTATGCATTATTAAAAGGGGGCAGAGCCCAATTAAAAGGCCTAACAGGCCTAATCTAAATGCTGTACATTTAATTAAAATGCCCAATGCTGTGCATTATTTTTAAAAGGGCAGAGCCCAAGCAAAGGCCTAAACAGGCCAATCATGAACAAAATGTTAAACATTTTCAAATGGACTTAACCCAATTCTGGCCGTAAGTCCTCAAATTAAATTGAACTGAGCACAATTGCTCTTCTAAATCAATTTACACCCGGTTCAAGGGTACATCTCTGAACTCCGCTGATATTTGTTGTTGTAATCCTTCAACGTCGTCAGAGAGGTGACGGGTCCCGACAACCATATATTGCTACGGACTGTAGGGTCCTTAAACTCATGGACTATAATGTCCTTAAACCAATCTTCGTCCCCAAAATGGGAATGTTGGACCACCAAGTCCTTAAGCTGGCAATGGACCACTATGTCCCTAAACTAGAACAATAGAGCCCCCAAATACTCTTTTGTCGGATCTAAACGATCCTGTTAAACTGATCTTAGTCTCAAATTAGACTAACATATCCTTAATAAACGTTTAAGTTGATCTTAGCCTTAAATATGGCTAACGTATCCTTAAACCAAAACCCCAAACCCAAATCTAAGAAAATACGGATTTGGACTGATCTACGTCCTACGGGCGACAACATAAATTAGTCTCCGTTTACAATCCATGGGCAACCAAAAAAAAAACAAATATCCACGACACGAAGTGACCAGCTGGAGAAGGAGAAAGTTGTTATCGCGATGCGATAGCGTAATTAACTGCAGGGGCTTGCGCCTGCAGGGAAGAGCGTCCCCACAATCAAAAACCCCTCGAACGAGGGGGAATCTGACGAAGTCTGCTACATCGGCCGCATCCGTCTAAACCTCCGATACACGGTGCCATAAATCAACTTAGCATCTTCGGAGAGGTGGACGGATAAAACCAAATAGCATCTGCCCCGAACCTCAGGCAAGACGTCCCTCGTTGCGCCGTCATTCGGAGGGGAACAGATTCTGGCATGCCCGGTAGGACCTCTTCCTCTTTCCACTCCACACTTCGTGTGTCGTGTTTGTAAACGAATCGCGGTTTGCTGTGGTTGCCTGTGGATTTGAGGTGCTTAGATTTGGTGTCTTGCTCCGTGCAGTAAACAGAAGATCAATGGCTTCAAACTGCACTACCTGCAACTGCAACTCTCGCTCCGTCACTGCTGGAGGAGTGACTTACGGGCCCCAAACGGCCTCTCTTTTCAAGATGCCAGTGGAGCAGGTAACTCAAGCCACCACTGGACTATTCTTCGGGACCATGCTCCCACCAACAAGCTTCAGCGCTCCTGTACCATCGCAAGAAGCTTCGAAGAAGTCGGTCTTTGATCGGCTTACAACTACTGCGACCCCTCTCAACGGGTCGCCCAAGTCCAATTCCTCAGTTTTTAACAAACTAGGCTGAAGCTCAGATTGGCCCATGAAGAAGCCTGCAATACCAGAAGGCGTTATCCCGAAGCGGATAGCCATCCCTGCTCCCGTTCCAGGCGAAATCATCAAGGTTGCTTCCCCTACTCGGAAGTCTGCTTTTGATAGGTTGACCGTCCCCATTCAACGGACGTCGGTCTTTAAAAGGCTGATACCAGCAAATTCTGACCAACATAGGGGGCGTGAGGAGGTCACCCCTACGGCTAAACCAACTCCAATCGCGCGACATGCTCACCGTCGTCACTGGCGCCGAGTGAGGAAGGCTGGGGGCAACTCCCCCTCTGGGATAACTCCGCCAGCTCCGATGGTGGGGATCGATGCTGCTGTTCCAACCGAGAACAGCTTTGAACTGCTCAACAAGGTGCACAGAAACTCTCCTACTTCAGTGTTGAAGAGAACTCCTTCACCTGTGGAGAATGATACAGAGAAGAAGCTGGAGCAGCCCCCTCAACGGCTGTCCTCTGAAATTTACAAGGTCTGGCGTCAAGTCCAAGACTCCATAATGGATCAAGACTATCTCCGCCGACAAAAAAAGATGAAAGTTCGGCAGGAGAAGGACTACTCTGTCAAGCCACAAAAAGCGACAGCTACTTGGGTGCCCACTACAACGGTCCCCTCAACTTCGACCGCTCAAAAGAGAAGAAGGCCGGAGAAAGTCCCCACGCCTGCGGCAAATGTCAAAGGCAGTGAGCCTAAACGCCCTAAGTCCGGGGGCATGGTGGTGCACACCGTTTATATGGCTTCCAGAAAGGAGGAAAGCCGTGCTTCGACGGGTCACCGACCGCTCACTCGATCCGTGACCAAAGCCCAGGAGCAACAACAGAAGCTTCAGGAAATGATGACTGCAATGGTTGCACTTAGCGGGCCGAAAGAAAGCCCGGAGGCATCATCAGAACAGCATCACGAATAAGAAACTGACGCTGACTTCTTACGCAGAGTCCTCGAAAAGAAGGACAAAGAAGCCGCAGAGCAAGCGGCTAACATAAAACAATGTCACTCGTCTTCCAAGATATGGTAGGGATGATGCTACAGCCGGACCCTCCAGCTGAAGACCCTCCGATCATTATTGAAGACGATAGAGGGGAGACATCTAATCCACCTCCGGCTCTTTCAGTAGCCAAAGAGGAAACCATTTCCAAAGCTGCACTAGACGACTATATAGCTCAGCAGATACGAGTTCATCAGGCGAATGAAGCGGCTGGGCAAATTGTTAGAACCGGACGACCCAATCCGGGCTGGTATGACCAAATCAGTTACCCGCCGGGATATACGATCCCTAAGTTCCACGTATATAAAGGAAAGGGGAATCCCCATCAGCATGTCGCTCAATTCAGGGCCTTATGCGGCAACACTGGAGGTGACGACAAACTGCTGCTTCGCCAATTCGTCGGCAGCTTAGCAGAAACAGCCTTTGAATGGTATTCGGAGCTACCTAACGACTCTGTCAAAACATTTGCGGAGATGGAGCTACTATTTACACAAAGATTCGCGAGTGCTGGTGAACGCACCCCGATAACAACACTGATTAATGCCAGGGTATGGCCAAGCGAAACGTGGGTTCAATACGCGATACGGTGGCGAAACTTATGGTCGAAGTGCGAACAGCGCATCGAAGAAGCACCAGCTGTGGGCATGTTCGTGGGCACCCTAGACCCTCATGCAACTATTTCACAGTTCATGATATTCTTTAAACCGACTACGTTCCAGGCTTTAATTGATAAGCTAGCCCAGATGGATCAAATGGGTCACAGACCGTTTCCTCCGAAGCCGGAACCCCGAAACGACAAGGGTAAAGGGAAGGCGACCTTCGTTGCGAACACCCAACGGCAGCCCAGTGCCCCAAGGCTAGCGGATCAATTGGAAGAGAGACGGCGGTATTATAATGAGGAAATGAAGCGCCCTTACTCATTCCCGCGGGATAAAACGAAGAGGCTGTTCGAGCTGGCGATACGCAATAGGCTTATCTATCTCCCGAATCCAAGGAGACCACCGCAACCCAGTGAGGTGAATAATCCCAATTATTGCCCTTACCACCAAACGGTAAGTCACCCGATCGAAGATTGCTTCGTCTTTAAGGGATGGATCGAGGATCAGTACCTACGAGGAAAGTTCACATTATCCGAAAACTGGAAGGTGAACCCGCCGCGACCTCATGCTCCAAAAAAGACGGGCACCCCGGGGGCAACTTGTTCTTTTGTTGAAGAAGCTCCATGGGAGGTCGTGCGTTCCGCCAAAACCAAAAAGATGCTGAATGATCTCCAGACATGCTCGGCGATCAGATGGAAGAACCCGTTGGAACCTGAGATCATCAAGGGGAGGCTGAAGCCGCATCCAACTCCAAAGATTGGTGATAGCCAAAATGCTCACACTCAGCCGTCAAAATCTTCGAAAAAGAAGAAGAAGTCCAAAAAGGCCGTGAAGCCTGATGACAAGCGCACGAGCCTACAAAAACAGATCGACGCGCTAGAGGAATATAATCAGAAGGCGCGGACTCCTATCACGCTCCAAGAGTTCCTCAGCCACGTCTTTCAGGAGGAAGATGATGGAGAAAGCTCGTCGGATGAATCTGAGGGTTACGTAGCAAGTTGTCATGTGATCTCTCACTCGTTTACAGACGATGAAAAGGCTTCTTGCACAGAGAAAATGGGGGCAGGGCCCGAACCAGAACTTCTAGGACCATCAGACGAAATAATTGATGCATTCCTAAACGAAGCCCGTCAGGAAAGCAAAGCCAAGAGAGCGTGAACTGGCTATATTTGAAAAGGCCAAACGCCAACGACTGGAGGAAAAGGTCGAGACGCCCCATCCGGAGCAAAGCGTCCCTATCGCCAGCAAAAGCAAGCTTAAAGTAAGGAAACGATTTGCTAGGGCCCTGGCAATAGGAATGAAGTTGCCCTCTTTCAAAGGAAACTCCCCTGGCTATATACGTCTTGGTGAAACGGAAATACATCCTAACTTCTGCTTATACCATCAGAGGATTGCACACCCTACCGAGGAGTGCATAGCCTTTAAAAACTGGTGGCAGGGATATGTTGCCCATCGACGACACGTTCAACGAGTGAAGCGCAAGGCTCGTCGGGAACAGAAAAGCACGACAGATGAGCGTGAAAGAGCCGCCGACAACTGTCACTTAGTCGACACCAAAGGATTGCAAGTTATCGCCTTTGGAGGCGACTCTGATGAGGAAGTCGCCCTCAACCCTCTCTTCAAGGAATCTACCTCCGGCACAAAACATGTGAAGATTTGCGGCAAAATTTAGCTGCGTAATCATACGTTGACCTATGACCGAAACGTCGATAAACTACTACCAACCCGCGGCATCCCCAGGCTGACGTGGTAAAAAAAAAGAAAAAAAAAGAAAAAAAGAAAAAGAAAACGGTATGTCCGTAAGCAAAATGGGCACGGATGAAAACCCGAAAGGGCTCTGTGAGTAAAAACAGCAGGGCTACCGGCGAGTGTTTGTGAAAACCCGAAAGGGCGCAATCTCGTTAAAAGACACTTACAGGGTCCTCTCGACCTTGTAAGGAGAAACCACCCGCGTGAGATCCTTACGACTCACAAGGGAGAAACACACTTAGGGATCCTCACGATCCCTAAGGAGAAATTACACTTGCGAGATCCTCACGACTCGTAAGGAGAACTCTCTTATGGGACCCTCACGGCTCATAAGATTTGAAGGTCTTAAATTGCAGAGACCTCAACCTGTTCTTAAGCAACCCCCACAACCTTCGATATTGCCCTACAAGTGGCTCAATACTGACCCTTGTATACAATCCACGGGCGTGAATAAACATTTCCCCAACAAAGTCCCACCCGTGACTAGGGATATGTCCATTTGGTGAACAACCCTTGTAAGTCTCTCGACTTATAAGGAGAAAACCCTCTTGTAGGATCCTTACAACTTACAGAGGAACATGCACTTAAGAATCCCCACGATTCCTAAGGAGAAAACACACCTACGAGATCCTCATGACTTGTAGGGAGAAATACCTTTGTGAGACCCTTACGGCTCATGAAGTCAAAAGCCTTAGTCGACAGGATCCTAACCCTGTTTACTGAGCCACCTTTGTTCAACATCGACAGAGGCAAATGATGATTCGCTCCTGGCAATATCCCAGTTGTAGCGGTGCTGATGCCGAAATCGGTGTCTAATCCCAAGCTTGCGGCGAAAAGACAGCAAGCCACACATGCATACGAAATAGCCGAAATGATGGGGCAACTTGCAACAAAATCAGCAAGTAAAAATGTATGCATACAAAATAGCCGAAATGATTGGGCAACTCGTAATAAAAAGCAGCGAGTAAAAAAATAAAATAAATAGCCGAAATGATTGGGCAACTCGCAATAAAAAGCAGCGAGTAAAAAGAAAAATAGCCGAAATGATTGGGCACCGCGAAAAATGGCCGAAATGATTGAGCAATCGCAATCTTCGCGATATAAAAGCTGAAATGATAGAGCATCGCGGAAATAAAATAATAATATAAAAAAATGAATGAAACTTTTGCCCTACATGTGAGATCACGCCGATCCTCGTATATAATCCAGGGGCACAAACAAAGAAGGAACCATACCTTCCCAACAGGCTCCATCAGAAAGCGAAGCCAAATCTCAACGGTTCATAGCCAGCCTAGAGACAATCTCGACATTTGTCGCAATATTGCAGACACAATATCAACAAACGAAGCAAAAGAAGATCCCTAACTTCAGGGTCTCGACGTCGATATCGACAACTTAGAGATCACCAACGGCGTTTCTCCTCACTCCAACCAGATGCAGACATGACGTCAACAACCGACCTCACGGTCGAAACAAAGCGAAGCGACGGCAAAATCCCAGCTTCAACTCAACATTCGTCTTGATACAGCAGACGAGATGTCGGCAACGGCGTTCCTTCGCAGTCCAGCAGGATACGGATACAACGCCGACAAAAGATCTTATGGTCGAAACAATAAGAAGCGACGGCAAAATCCCAGCTTCACCTCAACATTCGTCTCGATACAGCGGACGAGATGTCAACAACGATGTTCCTTCGCAGTCCAGCAGGATGTGGATGCAACGTCAACAAAAGACCTCACGGTCGAAACACAACGAAGCGACGGCAAAATCCCAGCTTCACCTCAACATTCGTCTCGATACAGCAGACGAGATGTTAACAACGGCGTTCCATCGCAGTCCAGCAGGATATGGATATAACGCCGACAAAAGACCTCATGGTCGAAACAAGGCGGAGTGACTACGAAATCCCAGCTCCACCTCAGCATTCGTCTCGATACAGCAGACGAGATGTCAACAACGGCGTTCCTTCGCAGTCCAGCAGGATACGGATACAACGCCGACAAAAGACCTTATGGTCGAAACAAAGTAGAGTGATGTCCAACAAGATGCAGATGCAACGTCAACAAAAGACCCCATGGTCAGCAAAGCGGAGTGACGGTAAAATCCCAACTCCACCTCAGCATTCGTCTCGTTACAGCAGACGCAATGTCAACAACGGCATTCCTTCGCAGTCCAGCAGGATGTAGATACAACGCCAACAAAAGACCTTACGATCGAAACAAAGCGAAGCGACGGCAAGATCCCAGCTCCACCTCAGCATTCGTCTCGATACAGCAGACGCAATGTTAACAACGGCGTTCCTTCGCAGTTCAGCAGGATGCAGATACAACATCAACAACCCAAGATTAAAACAACGGAGCCACGGCAAAGTCCCTAGTTCCAGGTCCTAACGGTTCACAGGCAACCTAGGAACCACCTCGACGTTCGTCTCGATACAGTAGACACGATGTCACCCCAGCGTTCTTCCTCCAACAGGATTCAGACACACCAAAGCAAACGAAGCGAAGGCCAAATTCCTAGGTTCAGGGTCTTGACGGTAACTCATATAAAACCTGAAAGACCATCGGAGATCATCTCGCACCAGCGCGGAATGGTCATCACCTCGACGTTCGTCTCAATACAACAGACGAAATATCACTACAACATCCTTCCTCCAACAGGATTCGGACACGCCAAGGAAAACGAAGCAAAGGCAATATTCCTAGCTTCAGGGTCTTGACGGCAACTCATATAAAACCCAAAAGACTATCGGAGATCATCTCACACCAACATGAAGTGGTCACCACCTCGATGTTCGTCTCGATACAGCAGACGAGATGTCATCCCAGCGTTCTTCCTCTAGCAGGATTCAGACGCGACAATCAAACAACGGAGCCATGGCAAAATTCCTAGTTCCAAACCTCGACGGTTCACCAGCAACCTAGAGACCACCTCGACATTCGTCCTCGATACAGCAGACGCAATGCCAGCGAACGAAGCGAAGGCCAAATTCCTAGCTTCAGGGTCTTAACGGCAAGTCATATAAAGCCTGAAAGACAATCGGAGATCATCTCGCACCAGTGCGGAGTGGTCACCACCTCGACGTTCGTCTCGACAAAGCAGACGCAACATCGCCAAAATGAGCCACGGCAAAATCCCTAGTTCCAAACCTCGACGGTTCACCAGTAATCTAGAGACAACCGCGACATTCGTCTCGATACAGCAGACACAATGCCAGCAAACGAAGCGAAGGCCAAATTCCTAGCTTCAGGGTCTTAACGGCAAGTCATATAAAGCTTGAAAGACAATCGGAGATCATCTCGCACCAGTGCGGAGTGGTCACCACCTCGACGTTTATCTCGACACAGCAGACACAACATCACCAAAAGGAGCCACGGCAAAATCCCTAGTTGCAAACCTCGACGGTTCACCGGCAACCTAGAGACAACCGCGACATTCATTTCGATACAACAGACGCAATGCCAGCAAACGAAGCAAAGGACAAATTCCTAGCTTCAGGGTCTTAACGGCAAGTCATATAAAGCCTGAAAGACTATTGGAGATCATCCCACACCAGCGCGGAGTGGTTATGACTCATCGAGGCTCTCCAAAATGAGCCTAACCTCAAGTAAAAAGCGGCATGGCAAAATTCCTAACGCTTGCTCTTCCGACGGTCAAACTGCCTAGGAGGATTGCTTGAAGACATCTTGTCCAGCCCCAGAAGGGATCAGAGACACGACAATCGCAAGGCTACTCGAACAGCAAGATTGCCTATCGAGGAATACATCAGCCAACGCGACGGTACGACAGACAAAACCCTAAGTACCACAGACCCTAACGGACCTCTGTCGTAAAGAGCAGAGGTTAACTGTGACGTTAGGATATTCTTGCGAGAAATGCTCGATTCGTCTCGACTCGTGAGGAAATTAGTGTCTTTGCGAAAAATGCTCGATTCGTCTCGACTCGTGAGGAAAAGCCTTAGGCAGCGGGGATTTAAAAACCTGTTTCCTAAGCACTGGGGTCTTACAAGTCGGTCCAAAACGGACTCTTGTATACTATTCACGGACCACACTCTCCAAAGTCGAATCTCGACAAGGAGGGAAACAACCACTTACGAGTTCTCTCGACTTGTAAGAGGGAAAATTCTCTAGTGAAATCCTTACGACTCTCAAGAGAAAACACACTTAGGAGTCCTCACGCCCCCTAAGGAGAAAATACACTAATGAGATTCTCTCGACTCGTAGGGAGAAAAGTCTTTATGAGACCCTCATGGCTCATAAAGTTGAAAAGCCTTAGGTAGCAGATCTGAACCTGCTTCCTAAGCTATCACTACTCCCCAAAGTATTCAAGACGGAATGTTCTATATCACCTACAGGCCATGCTTACTTAAGGAATATGCCAATAACAAAGCAGAAAATGAAAGGAAGGAGACAAAAGATTTGTCATTCATACTTGGAAAATTCTTACATCAATAAAGACAATAAACAAAAACAGCATTGTTGGAGTGCTATTATAATGGCAAAACCTTAAATCCAGGACATGGGTTAAGGAACTCGAAAGTGACCTTGTCCAGGACTTTCCAAGCCTGGCGAACCATCCTAGTGTGCTTTCTTTTGCGAGCACGAGTGTCGGGGTCCCCGCTGATGTCCTCCATCCTTCGATAAGCAGCAAGTATGGCGGACTGTTGAAAGGCCTGGTGCAGAAGATCGACAAGATTGTCTCGTCGTCTCTTCGAGTCAGGTTCATCAGATACACCGAGTGCACCTTATCCTCGGCGGCATCTAACGCCCTGAGCGGCACGCCGGTAAAGAATAGGGGAAGCGCTTCCCAAATTGCACCCACAATAAGCTTCAAGAGAGGGGAGCGTCGAGGAAGCAGTTGACCGTTATATGCGTTGGAGCGACTCATAATTTCGGCACACCCGGCGTTTGTGAGTTCTCGGTTCTGAGAACGGCCGAGTCGGAGAATGTCTCCATAAGAGATGATCTCATCAAGGTCGTACATGTGGGCATTCATTACTCCTGTAAAAGAAAATCAGCAAAATTAGCAGACAGACTGATTAAGTAAGATGATATAATTCATCAAGAAATAAAATGCCATTTTTAACCTCCAAGATCCATGAAAAACTCTTAAGAGTTCTTCTATATGATTTGGAAGGAGCAAAGCTCCATTAATGAATTAAGAAAACACAAGAAAAACCCTTTAGAGAGCAGAGCTCTACTAATAGAACCCTAATAGGGTTCTCTTTAGTCCTCTTTAGATCCCTTTAGACCTATAGAGCAAAGCTCTGCTAGTGAAAGCCGAAATGAGTTTTCTTTAGATCAAGGATCTATTGAGAGCAAGGCTCTTAAAATTAATTTAATTTAATCTAATTTAATTTTTACCTAAAATTTTTCTAGAGTTTTAACTCTTAAAAGTGCTTAAACAAAAGAGCAAGGTTCTGAATAAAAATTCTTATGAAGAGATGAAAATCATCTAAGGGACCAAAGGTCCTATTTATAGGCATTGAGAGCCGTTTCAACTTCCCAATGGTTGGAATTCTGCCACCGCTGCGCTCACATCTGGGGCCACGTAAGCGCAACGGGGGGGGGCATTTGTTTCCCCCAATCAGAGCAAAGCTCTGTTCAAATTCCAAGGCGGGAAATGAAGCAACGCTTCTGTTTCTCCCAATCAGAGCAAAGATTTGTGTTAAAAATTCAAATAATAATAAAGGAAGTAACGCTTCAGATGACTTGCGCTCTGCGCTCAGATGACGTGTCAGCACAGTTGCGCTAGCGCAGCTGCGCTGCGCTCTGCGCTGCGCGACACGTGTCAGCGCAGTTGCGCTGCGCTCTGCGCTGCGCGACACGTGTCAAGCGCAGGTGCGCTTGCGCTAACTGTGCCAGCACTAAATCAGAATTAAAATTCTAGAAAGATCTTTTTAAATCTTGTTAAAAAACAAGAAAATTATCTTCTGTAAAACAGAGCCCTTGGATCAAAGATCCAACGGTGGGGAAAATCCCCAGATCAATCAGAGAAAGATCTCTGTAACTAACCTAACAAACTAATTGGCCCTATATAAAGGCCCCTAGACTCCAAGTTTCAGATATACACAGAACTCCTCTAAAAACTTTGAAAAGAACTCGAAGAGAAAAAAGGTAAACCTTTGAAAAAAGAAGTTCTTCTAAAAAGATCAATGATCTAAGAACAAGATCAAGATTTTCAATAAAAAGAAAAGATCAAAAAAGATCCAATCACAAAAGAATTAAAAGAAGTAATTTACTTCTTTATTAGATCTTTTGATCTATATAAATGCATTGCCTTTTGATGAACCATCGGTTCTTGAATCTTGAGGTAAAACCTCTAAAAAGATTCTTTTCTTTGATCTAAATTAGATCAAGATGCACTCTGCGCTATTGTACAGTGCCTTGCACTCTTGATTTGCGCTGTTGCGCTCTTGGATTGGCGCACTGCACCAGAGCGCGCCACGTGTCAGCAGCGCACTAGCGCAGTGCACTGGCGCAGCGCACTGCGTTAACAGACTTGCGCTCTCCAGAGCGTGACACGTGTCATCCTCACATGCACTAGCGCCTTGCGCTTTTTAACTGGCGTAGAGCGCCTGACAGGCCATGTGGCGCACTGTCAGACCATTAAATGCTCTGCATTATTAAAAAGGGGCAGAGCCCAATTAAAAGGTCTAACAGACCAAAACAAAAGCTATGCATTATTAAAAGGGGGCAGAGCCCAATTAAAAGGCCTAACAGGCCTAATCTAAATGCTGTGCATTTAATTAAAAAGCCCAATGCTGAGCATTATTTTAAAAATGGCAGAGCCCAAGGAAAGGCCTAAACAGGCCAATCATGAACAAAATGTTAAACATTTTCAATGGATTTAACCCAATTCTGGCCGTAAGTTCTCAAATTAAATTGAACTGAGCACAATTGCTCTTTCAAATCAATTTACACCCGGTTCAAGGGTACATCTCTGAACTCCTCTAATATTTGTCGTTGTAATCCTTCAACGTCGTCAGAGAGGTGACGGGTCCCGATAACCATATATTGCTACGGACTGTGGGGTTCTTAAACGCATGGACTATGATGTCCTTAAACCAATCTTCGTCCCTAAAATGGGAATGTTGGACCACCATGTCCTTAAACTGGCAATGGACCACTATGTCCCTAAACTAGAACAATAAACCCCCAAATGCTCTTTTGTCGGATCTAAACGATCCTGTTAAGCTGATCTTAGTCTCAAATTAGACTAACGTATCCTTAACAAACGTTTAAGTTGATCTTAGCCTCAAATATGGCTAACGTATCCTTAAACCAAAACCTCGAACCCAAATCTAAGAAAATACGGATTTGGACTAATCCACGTCCTACGGGCGACAACATAAATTAGTCTCCGTATACAATCCACGGGCAACCAAAAACAAAACAAATATCCACGACACGAAGTGACCTGCTGGAGAAGGAGAAAGTTGTTATCACGATGCGATAGCATAATTAACTGCAGGGCTTGCGCCTGCAAGGAAGAGCGTCCCCACAATAAAAAACCCCTCGAACGAGGGGGAATCTGACGAAGTCTGCTACATCGGCCGCATCCGTCTAAACCTCCGATATACGGTACCATAAATTAACTTGGCATCTTCGGAGAGGTGGACGTATAAAACCAAATAGCATCTGCCCTGAACCTCATGCAAGACGTCCATCGTCGCGCCGTCATTCGGAGGGGAACATGGCGATCACCCCTTTTCCAGCTGCTGATGTACTCGATCTGGTGGGCATCACCGGGGCTGCACAACCCCTTGTCCGAACAACTGAAGGATGAGGCAGTTGGTAAGCTGAGGTCGTTATGTCGTCTTGGCCTGATCTCGAAGAATCGGAGGGATCGCTTGGTGGCACTCATCCTCGAGTGTTACCAATTGAGGCATCTCGCCGATGGGTGCTCGCCCGTAGAGCTTCCTAGCCCGTCCGTGGCCACGAGGGTTCGCGGAAAGCATCACAGGCAGAGGTCCGAGGCGGCAAGGGCTCGGCTGGCGGAAATTTTCTCAGAGTATCACGAGTAATGCTTCTTGCACCCCCTTCCCCCGCTGCTGTAATTTGTTTAAGTAATGTACGGCTGAGGAGCCTACAATACCTTTGAATGAATAAAATTCTTCCTTTTGCAATTCTCTATCGTGTCTTTCTTATTGTTTAAATAAAAAGAACTTAGGAGAATTTACATCGCTTTGTTGAAGAACCCAAGTAGTGGTCTGCTAAGGATGGACCGAGAGATAGCCGCTCGGTGGATCCGGAGGTTCAGTCTAACCTTCCTTGGTTCTTGAACATTAGGAGGAGCGACCGTCGCAGCCAGCACGTGTCAGGAAAGCTTGGGGGAGGTGTAACGTTTTGGGGAGCCGCGTCAGTTCTGCCACGTGGCGGCGCAGTATTGGAGTAATCTTGGTGGATCCCAGGTTTCGCGCGCATGCACGCGCGAATTTAGGTCCTTAAGGATTCTGTTTGAGGTTATAAACAGAGAAGGAGACGGCAACTTCTTCGGCATCGCTTTTTGAGATAACTGGGCGCATGTATTCGATCGAAGAGATCATCACCTTCGACGACGTCTTCGTGTATGACCAGTCCCTGGCTGAGGATGGGTACTGAGGGATGGTTCAGCGCCTCAAGGGTCACATTGGCCAACTTCTCCCTCGGCGGCCGTCCCTCCTTCGACTGCTGATGTACACAATTTGGAGGAGGTCCCTGGGGTTGTATAACCCTTTCTCCGAGGAGTTTCTGGACGAGGCGCTCGACAAGGTGCGCTCGATCTTCCTACTCAGCCTCATCTTGAAGGCCGGGCATGACCGATCCTTGGCACTCATTTTGGAGTGCTTCAAAAAGAGGTACATCGTGAGCCAAGGCGTGGAGGGTGGAGGGCCGGGTGCTTCCATGACATCCCGGGTTCGCGTGTAGCATCGGCGGGAGTGGGCTGTGGAGGCTAAGGCCCAGCTAGCGGAAATCTACTTTGAATATCACCAGGAGTACTTCCTCAATCCCGTTCCCCCTCTGTTGTAAATTTTTCCTTTTTCTTTTTCTGTAAGGCTGAGGAGCCTATAATACCTTTTGAATAAATAGGATTCTCCTTTTTGTGATGCCCCATTGTTCCCATTTTATTATTTAAATAGAAAGAACTTTAGAAAGGTTTACATCGCCTCTGTGAAATAAAAAATATACATGTGTAGATATTCTTTTCAGAGGTACAGCTTGAGCTTCTTAGCGTTGTAAGGTCATGGAAATTTGCGACCATTCGCGTCTTATAAACGATAGGCTCCGCCGGGCAGGACCTCGGAGACGAGGAAGGGACCGTCCCATTTTAGGGAAAACTTATGCAGCTTGCCTTGATCAACGAAATTGTTCTGCCTTAAGACTAAATCTCCGGTCTTGAAGAAGCGACGCTTGACTTGCGCGTTGTAGTAACGGGCGGTTTGCTGTTGATAGGCGGCAGCTCTGATCTGAGCCCGGTCCCGTTTCTCTAACAAGATGTCCAGGTTAGTTCGGAGGGCCGAGGTGTTCGCTTCATCGTCGAAGTGGTCGACCCGGTGACTGGGGAGCCCGATCTCTGCTGGGACCATTGCTTCAGTACCGTAGCAGAGGCTGAAGGGGTCTCCCCGGTAGGGGTTTTCTTCGACGTGCGCAGGGCCCATAGGACCCGGGGTAATTCCTTGACCTAACTGCTTTGGCGCCCTTCTAGGCGTGTCCGAAGACTTCGAAGGATGTCCCGATTAGTGACCTCGGCTTGCCCATTGCATTGGGGATGTGTGACCGCGGCAAACTTCATGAGGATACGATATTCGATGCAAAATTCCTTAACTTTTTCGTTTTCGAAATTTGTCCCATGGTCGGTGATGATACACCTCGGGATGCCGAACTGGAGTATCACGATGTTCTGCAGGAACTTGATAGTCGTGGTGGCGTCTGGTTTCCTGATGGGAATGGCCTCGATCCACTTCGTCAAGTAGTCCACTGCGACGAGGACATACTTGTGCCGCCCGTACCGGTAGGGAACTGGCCTATCATGTCCATTCACCACTGGGCAAACGGCCACGGGGAGGTTAGGGCGGTTAGCTCGGTAGCCGGAAGGCGAGGTATACTTCCATGGCAGCTCTTGCATCTCCTGACGAGCTTCTGGGCATCCTGATGAGTTGTCGGCCAGTATTACCCCTGGAGCAATGCCTTCTGGATTAAGGTGCGGGCCCCTTGGTGCGCGCCGCCGACACCTTCGTGGATCTCATGGAGGACATAGTCGGCTTCGTGGGGGTCGACGCACCGGAGCAGGGGCTGAGTGAAGGACTTCTTGTAGAGGTTCCCATTGCTCCAGACGAAATGGCAAGCTTTGGCTTGAAGACGGCGGGCTTTTCCCCGATCTTATGGGAGCATACCTTCCCTCAGGAATTCCACAAGGGGCTTTCTCCAGTCTCGGTCTTCTTTCCGGGCTGTGTACACTTGAAGTGGCATTGCCCCGTATTCCACGCTGGGCCGTGGCAAGACCTTGAAGAGGATGTTCCTCTTATTGTTGGCCGTATAAGATGAAGCCAGCTTACTCAAGGAGTCGGCCTGGGCGTTCAGCTGTCTGGGGATCTGCTTTACCTGGACTTCATGGAAGTCCTTTCGCGGTCTTCTTACCTCGGCCAGATACTTCACCATTAGAGGATCCCGTGCCTCGAATCGGCCGGTCACTTGGAAAACGACTAGGGCGAAGTCACTGCGGATCCGAATTGTTTTCAGCCCCATTCTGAATGCTGTGCGCAGTCCGGCCAGCAAGGCCTCGTATTCTGCTGCGTTATTTGAGGCTTTGAACCCGAGGTTCAGAGAATACTCCATTTCTTCCTCGTTCGGGCCCCGAATGATGAGGCCGGCACCACAGCCTTCCTCGGTCGAGGACCCGTCGACATAGAGGATCCAATCAGGGACGGAGACAGGCATCCCATCGACTGAGGGTTGAGTTGTGGGAGTCGGCGTAGACTCCGGCTCTTTGCTGGGGATGGTGCGCTCGACGATAAAATCGACCAGGGCTTGTGCTTTGATAGCCTACCTCGGGCGGTATTTTTTGTCGAACTGGGACAACTCCCACCTCCATTTCTCCAAGCGGCCAGAGAACTCGGGGGAGGCGAGGATAGCCTCCAAAGGCCGCTCGGTAAGAACAAGGATGGTGTGCACCTGGAAATAGTGCCGTAGTTTCCTTGAGGCCACGATGAGTGCCAAGATGATCTTCTCTATGGCTGGGTACCTCGTTTCTGCGTCCTTGAAGACGTGGCTCACATAGTATACCGGCTTCTGGACTCCCTCGACCTCTCGGACGAGCACCGAGCCTGCAGCTTGGTCAGGTACCGCTAGATATAGCGATAGCTCGTCCCCTTCAACTGGTCGGGTGAGCAGCGGAGGAGTCGCAAGGTGCTTCTTTAATTGCTCAAAGGCGGTCTGGCACTCCTCCAACCACTCGAATCTTGGTATCTTCCTTAGAGATTTGAAGAACGGGAGGCACATCTCCCCAGACCTCGACATGAAACGGCTCAGAGCGGCTACCTGCCCTGTCAGCCGCATGATTTCGACGTTAGTCTTGGGCATGGCCATGTTAAGGATGGCGTTGATTTTCTAAGGGTTAGCTTCGATTCCACGGTGTGTGACCATGAAACCGAGGAATTTTCTGCCGGTGACCCCAAATGCACACTTGGCGGGGTTCAGTTTCATCTTGTATTTGCGGAGGACGTCGAAAGTTTCGCCTAGATCCTTAGCATGTTCGTTCGATGAGACCGATTTGACGAGCATATCGTCGACGTACACTTCCATGTTCCTACCGATCTGTGGCTTGAACATGCGATTGACCAAGCGTTGGTACGTAGCTCCGGCGTTTTTGAGGCCGAAAGGCATCACCTTGTCTCGTCCCGATGTAGTGGCCGAGGAATTGGGTGGCCAGCTCATCGAACGTAGAGATCGAGCGCGGCACGAGTCCTCGGAACCAGTCTCGTCCGGAGAGGATGAGAGTGGCGGGAAAAGCGCAGCATTGTGCGGCGTCGGAACAGTCTTGGAAACTCATCTCGGCCGTGAACGCGTCCAAATGGTCCTTCGGGTCGGACTTCCTGTTGAAGAGGGAGACCTTCAGGGGCTTGTTCCGAGAGGAGATGTAGATGGCGAGTAGTTCTTTGGTGAAAGGCTTTGTGAGCGAGTCGGTGGCATATTTAGCCCCGTCGATTGAAGGACGATTTTCCCGATACATGCCTTCGATCTTCTTTTCGAGGGCGTCGAGTTGGCCGTGGTATCCTGATGATTCGGCACATTCTAATTTTTGGCTTATGCTGCCGAAGACCTCTGCCTGGCCCCAGCCCCGGTTCCATTCGATGAGGTTCCTCAGGTCCCCTGACGAGGTCGTCTTCAAGCTATCATGGCGAGTCCCGTGCGCGCGACCCCGTCGAGGGAGGGGGTGCTGGTCATGCCTGGGCATAGGCGAGCTGACCGATACCTCCTCGGGAGAGACAGGGGGCGTGGCACTCTGGCATAAGACCTCGGTGTTAAGCTGTGCGGCGCCCACCGGGTCATTGAATACGTCGGCCCGGGGGATCTTCGGCCGCCGGAGATAGCGAGGCGGTGATCGGTCGTGCCAACACGGGCGGAGTTTTCTCTGCCTCTGTAGGGGTCCTAGTCCTGAGGTGGGGAAGCGGCGACCTGGGGAGCTTGCCCGGCCGTTTGGACACGGACGAGTGCATCCACGACGGACGCGAGTCGATCTATCCGAGCGGATAGGGCGTGAATGGTGTTCGGGGGAGGAGGGGATTCTCCCTCGTCTCCACTACGGGGAGGACGATGACTGGTGCTTAGATCGTCACGATGACCGCTTGTCATGAAGTCGAGATTGGAAGATGAACTTTCGTTGAGTGGAACTAGCGAGTTCCAACAGACGGCGCCAACTGATGGATCTTTGGATCTCTTTCAGATGTTATCTTCTGTTGATCTGCGACGAGCGCTGATGGATGGCAGAGATTGAGTTGGAGGGTTGCCTCCTGGCGCGTGTAGATCTCAATGGGTTTTATGTGGTTGAGGCCGAGCTACCTGCAAAGAAGTCCCGGGATGGTTGTGCCACCGAGGACCCTCCGACGATCAAGTTAGACGGGGTATTTTGGCAGAGTAACGGCCTATTGGGGTTAAATTGGCTTACCTGAGTCATCTGAGAGAGAGGTTTATATAGTGGCTGCCATAGGCAGACGGGCGCGAGATTCATGTCGGCCGTTACGCCCCTGGCATCACGCCCGCGTGATAGGAGGGATTCCCCATTAATGACGAGATATGCTCGTTAATGGGGGATCGTGATGGCGTAGAACGCGGGATCATGGGCGGCGGATATCTCGCGTCTGGCGAGATTCGCGGAGCTGTGGCGGAGGCACCTGTGATCGGTGCTGTGGGTCGATCGGTGAGACCGAGGAAGATAAGCTCGGCGGGAGGCTCGGGAACGAGCGGGAGGCCGAGACATCTTAGTTCTGTGATAGCTCGGAGGCGAGCCGGGGGTGGTCTGGAAAGCCACAGTAGGTCGGGAACATCCACGGGTCGGAGGCCCGGAGTGTGATTCCAACGTAATGTTCTTGATCCTTTCTTGTAAGCTCTGGCACACGTCATCTGCCATGTGTCATTATTAGGGGAGTCACCGATATCGAGCATCACCAGATGGAAAGGGAAAAGGGCAAGAAGGGTAAGTCTAAAGGCCGAGAAAAATATTAAGGAAAATCCAAGTCGTGTGTTGGAATTGTGGGCAGAAGGGTCAGAGGAAAAATGATTGAAGATCTCCAAAGAAAGGATCAGATAAGAAGACGGATGGAAAGGAAGCAAATGTGGTGTCTGTTCCCGCCAAAATCTTCGGCTAAGAGCTATTTTTTCCTGTTTACACCGGTTTAAGTTTCGTTTACAAGATATGTGTGAAATCGGGCTCATTCATATACGCGCATGCACACATCAGAGGAAGAACAGGAGTTAGAAAGGGAGCACTTGGTGGTTAACGACAAAAAGAGAGCATTTAATTGAACATTTTATTTTACAGGAAATAGATCACCAAACATGGGATCGAAAGTACAGGTATTCACAAAACTATGGATAAAATTCTCTAACTCCCTCTCTACCTTCTCCACCATGTCAAAGCGACGATCTTCATGAGGAGTCGCTTCCCATGGGTCAGTCGTGCCCATCAGTGAAGGCAGACATGATGGCTTGCTGAGCCCGTATCTGGCTTAGCAGCTGAACAAAGCGATTCCTCAGAGCCGTGGTAATCAAAAGCGCCTCATGAAAGCACTCGATCTTTTCCTCCACTGCGTCGAGTATCGCCGGAGTCATCTCCGCTGGATTAGGGGGAATGTCATCGAGCACGGACAAGAAGACCATCCGGAGCCAAATGGAGCCCATGGGGAGAGGAGATCCTCTACGAGTCAAGAGCTCGTACAACACCGTATCGCATTGGTCATCCGTAAGGGCAGGGTTCACCAAGCGTGCAGCAAAACGAGGAACAATTTCCTCAATAGGAACCTCCTATGGCTGCCGGCGAGCATGTAGACGATTACAATCCATAGCTCTTCTCTGTTAAAATGATTCTCTGAAAGTAAGAGAGAAGAGATGCATTGCTTCAAATTATGAAGGGAGACATTTAAGTCTAGGCACAGAAGATCTTGTGCATGATAGAACTATTTCCAAGTATTAGAAAAGAAAAGTCTGACTCAAGAAAAGCAAGGAAGGAAGGCGAAAAGACACCTTCAGTAAAGAGGCAATGCCTCACGTGCCTTACATGAGAGCGCCAGCGCCAAGAGTTAAAAACACTGAGGCAGCGCCTCACGTGCAAAGCACGAGAGCGCCAGCGCCCAGAGTTAAAAACTCTGAGGCAGCGCCTCACGTGCAAAGAACGAGAGCACCGACGCCAGAACTAAAAGTTCTTTACCCTTGGATCGAAAATCCAACGAAGATGATAAATCATTAAATTACAGCATTAAATTCTGTTGAGGAAATATTCCTCGAATCTTCCTAAAACAAGAAAGGGTAATCTCTTTAAAACAGAGCACCGTTGGATTAAAGATCTAATGGTGATTAAAAATCACTAAGATACAGAATAAGCTCTGTATGGGAAAATATTTTCCCGATCTTGTTGGGAATAAGAAAATATCTTCTGTAAAACAGAAGGCCTAGGATCAAAGATCCAACGATGGATAAAATTTCCGAATCAATTAGAGATCTCTCAATGAGAGATTTTCTCAACTAAATAAATAAATCAGCCTCCACTATATAAAGGACCCAAGACTTCAAGTCTTAAAGGGAAGAACCCTCCCCATAATCTTCAAACTTCAAGAAGAGAACGATTTCTCCTCAAGGTAAATAAAAATAAGAGAGATCATAGAATCTCCTCCATATCTAAGAGTTTAACTCTCATATCAGAAGAACTTAGTTCTTTTTCCAGATCTCAGATGTATAAGACAAAGTCTTTCACCAGCGAGAATCTAATTCTCGGAGAATTGAATTGAGCAGAACAGAAAGTTCAGTGCTTAGCACTCAAAGTCTGGCACTCAGCGCCGAGCGCTCCACTTACTCCTCACATGGGCGCTATTTAATAAGAAGCGCTTAGCACTCAAAGTCTAGCGCTCAGTGCCGAGCGCTCCACGTGCTCCTTACGTGGGCTCTATTTAATAAGAAGTGCTTAGCACTCAAAGTCTGGCGCTCAGCGCTGAGCGCTCCACGTTCTCCTCACGTGGGTGTTATTTAATAACCAGTGCTTGGAACTCAAAGTCTAGCGCTCAGCGCCGAGCACTCCACGTGCTCCTCATGTGGGCGCTATTTAATAAGAAGCGCTTAGCACTCAAAATCTGGCGCTCGGCGTCGAGTGCTCCACGTGCTCTACACGTGGGCGCCATAAGTTGTTTGACATTCCATATAAAAGAATATAAATAAGACAAAAAGAAAAAGGGGTGTCAGAACCCAAGTCAATACTCTGCAGTGCTGATATAGAAAGGGGATCAAGCCCAAATAAATAATCAAGTGGGTAGAGCCCAAGGTTGGCCAAACCCCAAATCGACCGAGCCCATATGACTTCTTCTAAATTGGCCTTAGTACTTAACAAGACTACTAAGTCCCAGATGAACACTCATTGGTTCAAGAATACATCTCTTCACTCCTTTGATACACGTCATTGTAATTCTTCAACGTCTTCAGAGAGGTGGCGGGTCCCGACAACCAACAACTGTGGACTGCAACGTCCTTAAACTAATAACAGACCGCAATGTCCTTAAACTAATAATGGACCACAACGTCCTTAAACTAAACCCTCATCTCAAAAATGGTGATCTGTAGACCGCAACGTCTTTAAACTAATAACGGACCGGAACGTCCTTAAATTACAATGGACCGAAACATTTTTAAACTAACAATGGATCGCAATATCCTTAAACTAGCTATGGACCGTAATGCCCTTAAACTAGCTGTGGACCTTAACGTCCTTAAACTAAAACGACAAAGCCCAAATTCTCTTGTATTGGATCAAAAATGATCCCGAACCCCCGTTAAGTAGATCTTAGTCTAAAATTAGACTAACGTATCCTTAACAAACACTTAAGTTTGATCTTAATCTCAAACGAGATTAATGATCCTTAAATCAAACAAATCAAAATCTAAGAAAATACGAATTTGGACTAATCCACACCCTACGGGCGACAACAAGAATTAGTCTTCATATTCAATCTACGGGCAACCAAAAATAAAAC
This sequence comes from Agapanthus africanus, assembly GCA_030015575.1. Classification (NCBI taxonomy): domain Eukaryota; kingdom Viridiplantae; phylum Streptophyta; class Magnoliopsida; order Asparagales; family Amaryllidaceae; genus Agapanthus; species Agapanthus africanus. The sequence continues at coordinate 49,251,232 of CM057348.1, forward strand.
AAACGCACACGACACAAAGTGATCTTCTGGAGCAGGAGAAAGTGCTTATCGCTATGCGGTAACGTAATAAACTGCAGAGGCTTACGCCTGCAGGGAAGATCGTCCCCACAATAAAACCCCTCGCAAACAAGGGGGAATCTGACGAAGTCTGCTACAACGGCCGCATCCGTCTAGACCTCCGATACGCGGTGCCATAAATAAACTTGGTATCTTCGAAGAGGTGGACGGATAAATCCAAATAGCATCTACCCCCGAAAATTCAGGCCAGACGACCTAACGTCTCGGTCGTGGCTTTCGGCAGTAAATAGATTCTGGAACGCCCGGTGGGACCTTTTTCTCTTTCCACTCCACACTTCGTGTGTCGTGTTTCGCGAATAAATCGCGGTCTGCTATGGTTGCCCCTGGAGTCGAGATACTAAGATTTGGTGTTTTGATCCTGTGCAGAGAAAAGAAGATCAATGGCTTCCAGCTGCACCAACTGCAACAGCAACTCTTGCTCCGTCTCATCTGGAGGAGTAACTTACGGGCCCCAAATGGCCTCCATCTTCAAAATACCGATGGAAAAGGTGACACAGGCCACCATTGGGTTTTTTTTAGGACCATGATCCCGCCAATGAGCTTCAATGCTCCAATGTCGTCACAGGAAGCTCCAAAGAAGTCGGTCTTCGATCGGCTTGCAACTACCACGGCCCCTCTCAACGGGTCGTCCAAATCTACTGCCTCAGTCTTCGACAGGCTGAGCCTAAGCTTAAATGGGCCCACGAAGAGGCTCACAATATCGGTGAAGGCTATCCTGACTCCTGCTGCAGGTGAAGTCGTCCAAACTACTTCCCCTACTCGAAAGTCGGCCTTCGACAGGTTAACCATTCCTTCCTAGTAGATGTCAGTCTTTGACAGGTTGGCACCAATAATAGCCTCTCCTCAAAGAAGGAGGCATGACGAAGCAACTCCGACAATAGAGGTGATCCCGGCTACACGACATGCTCGACGTTGTCACTGGCGCTGAGTGAGGAAAGCTGGAGGCAGTTCCCCTTTTGGACTTACCCCACCAGCTCCAATGATGGAAGTTGATGCTGCTACTCCAACTGGGAATAGCTTTTACCCTCTCAGGTGGGTGCGCAAGAATTCTCCAATTGCCGTACTAAAAAGGTCTCCTCCACCTACAGAGAACATCACAAAGGCAAAGCCGGAACAGCCCCCTCAGTGGCTGTCCTCCAAAATCCATAGGGTCTGGTGGAGAGTCTGAGACTCTGTAATCGACAGAGACTACTCTCGCAGATCGAAGAAAATGAAGGTCCGGTAAGAGGAGGGTCATCCCGCCGTCGTACCACGGAAAGTATCGTCTGCAAGAGCCCCCTCAACTTCGACCGCCCATAAAAGGAGAAGGCCGGAGAAGATCCCCGTGTCTATGACAAATCTCAAGGGCACTAAATCCAAACGTCCCAAGTCTGGGGGCATGGTAGTGCACACCGTCTACATGGCTTCCGGAAAAGAGGAAAGCCGTGCTTCTGAGGGTCATCGACCACTTACGCGGTCCGTAACAAAGGCTTGGAAGCAACAATAGAAACTCCAGGAGATGCTGACAAAGATGGCCGCACTTACTGGGAAGAAAGAAAGCCCGGAAGCACCGTCGGATCAACGCCAGGAGCAGGAAACCGACGCCGAGTTCCTCCGAAGAATGCTCGAAAAGAAAGATAAAGAAGCCGCGGAATAAGCGGCTAACATAAAATAAATGGCACTCCTGTTCCAAGATATGGTGGGGATGATGATCCAGCCGGACCCTCCAGCCGAAGATCCCCCAATAATCATTGAAGACGACAGAGAGGAGACATCAAACCCTCTTCCATCTTTATCAGCAGCCAGGGAGGAGACGATCTCGAAAGATGCGCTTGATGACTACATAGCTCAGCAAATACGAGCTCATCAGACAAGTGAAGCTACTGGCCAAGTCATCAGAACTGGGAGACCCTATCCAAACTGGTACGATCAAATTAAGTACCCGCCGAGATATACGATCCCTAAATTTCATGTGTATAAGGGGACAAGCAACCCCCACCAGCATGTCGCTCAGTTCAGGGCTGTATGCAGCAATACTGGAGGTGACGACAAACTGCTGCTTCGCCAATTCATCGGCAGTTTAGTGGATACGACATTTGAATGGTACTCAGAGCTTCCGAACGACTCCATCAAAACATTCACAGAAATGGAGTTGCTATTCACCCATCGTTTCGCAAGCGCCAGCAAACGCACCCCGATCACGGCATTGATCAATGCCAGGGTGAAGCCAGGAGAAACTTGGGATCAGTATGCAATTCGGTGGCGGAACCTATGGTTGAGATGCGAACAATGCATAGAAGAAGCTCCTGCTATAGGCATATTCGTGGGGATCCTGGATCCGCAGGGAACTATATCCCAATTTATGATGTTCTTCAAGCTGACCACTTTCCAAGCCTTGATCGACAAGCTGGCCTAAATGGACCAGATGGGCCATAGACCGTCCTCCTAAAAAACGGAGCTTCGAAATAAAAAGGGCAAAGGGAAAGCGACCTTCGTCGCTAACGCTCAGCAACAGCCGAGTGATCCGAAACTAGCTGCTCGCCAAAATGATAAACAACGATCACTCGGAGAAAAGTTGAGACGTCCTTACTCATTCCCTCGGGATAAAATGAGAAGACTGTTCGAATTGGCGGTGTGCAATAGGCATATCACTTTATTAAATCCGAGACGCCCACTGCAATCGGGAGACAATAACAATCCCAATTACTACCCCTACCACCGAATAGTGGGCCACCCAATCGAAGATTATTTCTTCTTCAAAAACTGGATTAAGGACCAGTACCAACAAGGCAAATTCGCGCTGTCTCAAAACTGGAGGGTAAACCCGCCACAACCACACGCTCCTAAAAAGATGGACACGCCAGAGGCATCATGCTCATTTATAGAGTAAGCTCCAAGGGAGGTTGTTCTTTCGGTTAAAACTAAAAGAATGTTGAAAGATTTTTAAGTATGTCCGGCGATTAGGTGGAAAAACACGCTACAGCCAGAGATCATTGAGGGGATGCTGAAACTGCACCCAACATCGGGAGTTGGTAGCAATGGGTAAAACACTCAGGCCCAGCCGTCAAAGTCTTCAAAGAAAAAGAAGAAGACCAAGAAGCCCGTGCAGCCTGATGACAAGCACACGGATTTGCAAAGGCGTATTGACGCACTGGAGGAATATAACCAGAATGCGCGAACCCCGTTCACACTCCAAGAGTTTCTCAACCATATTCTTGAGAGCGGAGATAATGAAAATGATGAGAAAGAAGACTCGTCAGAAGAACCCGAGGATTATGTGGCAAGTTGTCACATGATCTATCATTCACTAATAAATGACGAAGAAGCTCACTCGGCATCAGAAGATAATATAAAGGAGTTAGGGGTAGGATCGGTGCCAAAATCCTTGGAACCGTTAGACGAGATGATTGACATGCTGCTGAACGAAGCCCGTCAGAAGAGCAAAGCTGATCAAGAGCGTGAAATGGCCATATTCGAAAGGGCCAGACATCGACATCATGTTGAAGAAGTCATGGTAGGGATGAGTCGCAAAGCGCTCCAACCAGATCGAAGCACGCCTGCGGCAGACAAAAACAAGCTTAAAATAAGGAAACAGTTCGCTAAAACCCCGTCAATGGGAATGAAGCTGCCATCTTTCAAAGGAAATACTCCTGGCGGTATACACCTTGACGAAACGGATGTACATCCTAACTACTGCTTATACCATCAAAGGATTACACACCCTACCGAAGAATGCATGGCCTTTAAAAAATGGTGGCAGGGATACGTTGCTCACCGACAACATTTTAACCGGATGAAGCACAAAACTCGTCGGGAGAAGAGAAGCACGACAGATGAGCACAAAAGAACTGCCAGCAACTGTCACATGGTTGATTCCGTGGGATCGCAAGTTTTCACTTTTGGAAGCGATTCTGATGAAGAAATAGCCCTCGGCCCTCTCTTCAAGAAATCCACCTAAGGGAAAGAGGAAGAGATAAAGAACTGTGAAAACATTCAACTGCGTAGTCGTACGTTGTCCGAAAAGAATCTCGGACCTACAAATAAGGGATTAAACAAAAAAGATAAAGGGAAGGAAAAAGTCCCTGAGGATATCGCCCTCGATGACCGAGTCGTCGAAGAGTTGCAGCCAAGGACCTGCCCAAGAAAAACAAAGTGGATTACAATGTCCTAGCACACCTGAGGAAGATACCCTCATAGCCAAGCATTTTGGATGCCCTTCTATTGTCTAAAGAGGCACGAGATTCTCTGATCAGGGCAATACAAGAGCCCAAGCAGTTTCAAGCTTTCCTTGCTGAAGAAAAGATGAAGGACGAGCTGGAAGAAATTCACACAGCCGACATTACCTTCAGCGATGAAGACCTCCTCCTCGGAACGTGTGAGCACAACCGTCCCATGTATGTCACCAGGTATTGCCATGACATCAAGATAAGGAAGATCTTAGTTGACAACGGGTCCTCTGTTAACCTCCTAAATGTGAGGGTGCTAAAAGAAATCTGCATGAGCATTCAGCACCTCGCTCGGGATAAAATCACCATCTTCGGGTTTGAATCCCAGTCATCACGGACTCTCGGGTCTGTAATACCGACGTTACGCTTTGGGCTGCTCATCACTGACATCAAATTTCATGTCATTGACACCAAGACTCGCTACAACGCTTTGCTCGGCAGGCCTTGGTTATACGAGTACAATATCATCCCTTCTACACAACATCAGTGTATGAAATATTTCAAAGATGGTCTGAGTACACCGTAACGGGGGAACTAAACCCATTCTCCGTAAATGAAGTCCGCAAATACGAAAATGCCAAGTACTTCCTACCGGACTTCGATGACACGGAAAGATGCCATAATCCGGAGAACAAACAAAAAGCTATCGCCACTATCCCAGTCTTTAGGAGCGATGCCTAGGAGGAAGAAGAGATAGTCTATTTGGGGCCGCCCCAATGCAACAGGCCGGGACCATCGACCCCTATTCTGGTCTTTGGCAGTGACTCTGAAGATAAAGTCAACGCAGTGTTCTCGATCCGTCCATCAATGCAGGCCCTCACTGGAGATGATCATAATTTGCAAATCGCCATGGTTCCGCGCAGCACTACAGAGAGCTTGATGCACTTGAGACATATAGTATGCAAGAGCTGCAGACATTCTACGTCCCTCCCAGACGAAGAGGTGAAAAGGCGATCCTATTCTATCGATCCACAGAGACTAGAGTCGAAAGAAAAGTCTGGCATGGTGCTGATTTTGCACTCGATAGGCTCCAACCCATCCGTCTGCCCAGATACTACACGGAGGGATTGAGAAGATTATTAAGATGCCAAGGTGTACCTTTCAAACAGACTCCCCGACAAGCTCAGTTCTACAACAGGATTTGGAACGTCCCCGGAACTCAGCGAAAATTGACCAACGGAAAATTGGAAACGATTGGGCTTGGATATGTCCAGTACAAGAAACGGGAGCAATTCCATGGCTGCCATGTCATTATTGACCTCGATAAAAAAGACAATGCTCTTTTAAAAGACGCTGACATTGAACCAGAGCGAGGTCTTGCCATAAAAATGCCGAGTCCGTCGTTTGAAGAACAGATGGACAAGCTAGTGAGGGAAGCGAGTCAAAAGGTTCAGAATGACCACAGCCGTGAAATGACCATTTACGAGAAAGCCAAGACACAACGTCTCCTTCAACAGGCTACGAAGTATGACAATGCCCTTCACCGTCAGCCCGCCATGCATTCCCAAGATAAGAAAAAGGCCCGACGCAGAGGCAAAAACAAGTTAAAGAACGAAAAAAATGTTCGACAGTGGCAATACGGATCCAAAAGGCCCCACGATCGAGAAAAGGTCAGCCGGAATCCATCTCTTATAAAAAAGATGGGTCGAGCATATTCTTTCCCTCGAGACAAGACAAGGAGAATCTTTGACCTTGTCATGAAACATCAGATGATGACACTCCCGGAGTCTCGGTACCCCGATCAAGCAAACGAGGTTCATCACCCGGATTATTCCTCCTATCACCGAGCAATAAGATATCCTCTTGAAGACTGCTTTACCTTCAAAAACTGGGTCGAAGACCAATATCGACTCGGCAGATTCGCTCTATCCAACAGTTGGAGGGTAGCCCCACCACAAAAGCATGTGCCAAAAGCAACGTATATAGCGAGAGTAGAACCGGATCAACATTGGTCTTGGAAACGATCTCGTACCGGTCACATGATAACGCTGTCGGAAGAAGGAGTGCATAAGAATATGGATGATCTCTCCTGGTGCTTCGAAAACGAGGATGAAGATGAGTTGATCTCAGAATTTCCACCAGCGCCAAAAGGGTTGGAAGATGGAATACACACTACTGCGGATAACCTAAGGAAAATCGACTTGGGGATGGCAAACGACCCATGGCCTACATTCGTTAATGAGCTGATGTCTAAAGAACAGGTGGCTATGCTAAAAGACGTGCTCATATAGTATAAAGATTGCTTCGCATGGAACTATTCCGAGAGGCCAGGGCTAGATCCAGAAATAGCTGTGCATAAATTGGCGATATCTCCGGACGTCAATCCAGTCAAACAAGCATCAAGAAGAATGCGGTTCGAACTTGAAATGAGTATCAATGCCGAAGTCAAGAAGCTAATCGACCCCGGCTTCATCCATGAAGTTCAATACCCCGACTGGATCGCCAAGATTGTCCCAGTGATGAAGAAAAATAGGACGGTGCGCATTTGCGTAGATTTACAAGACCTTAATAAAGCTTGCCCGAAGGATGATTTTCCCGTACCGGTTACCGAGTTGATGATAGATAACACGTCCACTCATGAAGTCTTCTCTTTCATGGACGGATCATCGAGGTACAATCAGATAAAGATGCATCCCGAAGACCAGAAGCATACCGCTTTCCGGACTCCTCTGGGCATATTCTGCTACAAAGTGATGCCTTTCGGTCTAAATAACGCCGGCGCTACCTATCAGAGGGCCATGACAAAGATTTTCGATGACCTCATACATGAAATAATCAAATTCTATATCGATGACCTCGCAGTGAAAAGAAAATCGTACGAGAAACACTGGGAACATTTGAAAATAGTGTTCCAACGTCTTCGTAAGTATAACCTAAAGATGAACCCTCTGAAATGCGCATTCGGGCTCTCCTCAGGCAAATTTCTAGGGTTCATCATACGAACCGGGGTATCGAAATAGATCCATCGAAGATCAAGACGATTATGGAAATGCCCACTCCAAGAACTTTAAAACAATTGCGTTCTCTACAAGGGAAGCTCGCGTATATCCGACGATTCATAGCTAACCTCTATGGAAAATGCCGTCCCTACAGTCACCTGATGAAGAAGGGAACCCCGTTCGTTTGGGATTGTAAATGCCAAAACGCACTGGACAAAATCAAGAAATACCTACAGAATCCGCCGGTACTGACCGCTCCAGTCAAGGGAAAGTCCCTCATCCTGTACACAACCGCCCTTGAAGGTTCTTTAGGCGCGCTATGGGCACAGGAGAACGACCAAGGGAAAGAGAGAGCCCTCTACTATTTGAGTCGAGTTCTCCTGGGGGCAGAAAACAACTACTCCCCTATCGAAAAACACTGCCTGGCGTTAATTTTCGCGATAACGAAGCTTCAGCATTATGCTTTGGCGCATGAGGTCTATCTTATATCAAAAGTGGATCCTCTCAAATATTTGATATCAAGAGCCATACTAACGGGACGGCTCGCTAAATGGGTCCTACTCTTAATGGAATTCTTGATAACATACCGACCTCTCAAGGCAGTGAAAGGCCGGGCCATCGCCGACTTCCTCGCTGAGCATCCGATACCTGCCGATTCACCCCTAAATTGCAAATTGCCAGACGAGCACACGTTTGACACGATCGACAGGGAGAGAGGAGGGAGTGATACCCGATGGGAACTCTACTTCGATGGGGCATCTTCCATGAAGAAGCAAAAGCACAGCTCCCCCATAATCAAATCTGGGGTAGGCCTCATCTTCGTGACTCCAAAAGGAGGGATAATGCGCTTTGCCTTTTCTTTAACAGAGCCGAGGACAAACAATGAACCAGAATATGAGGATTTGATAGCAGATCTTGAGATCACTGTCGACATGGGAATCGAAAACCTCCTCATATACGGAGACTCCCAGCTGGTCGTTAGCCAAGTAAACGGTGACTATCAGATGTGCAAACCAGAGTTGGTAAAATACGGCGAAAGAGTGCAACAGTTACTAACTCAAATTCCCTCCTACGCCCTAGAAAGCATACCGCGTACAGAAAATAGCAAAGCGGATGCATTAGCCAACCTCACTAAAGAACTGGCTGACGAAAATCTCGATGATGTAAGAATCGTTGTGCAGAGCCGTCGGGTTCTCGCACCAGTAGAAATATCTCCGGAGTCGTCTGAAGAAAAGGAAGCGACCAAGCAAACAGCCTACGAATAGAGGACCAAGAAAAAGGCTAAGGATTGGAGAGAAGTCTTTATAGACTACTTCAAATCCCGTCAAATACCGGAAGATGCATCCTCAAGACATCAGCTCATGAAACGAGCTTTGTCTTTCGCCTTCGTCAATGATACTCTATATAAGAGATTGTTCGACTTTCTGTAGCTAAGATGCATGGGACCGGAAGAATCAAGGAGAGTCATCCAAGAAACTTACGATGGACTCTGCAATTCTCATCAAGCCGGGCCAAAGATGAAGCTGAAGATTAAAAGAATGGGCTACTATTGGCCCATGATGATTCAGGACTGCCTCGAATATGCGAAGCAGTGCCACTCGTGCCAAATTCATAGAGACTTCATCCACCAGCATCCAAACCCGCTACACCCAACAGTGGCTAGCTGGCCGTTCGAAATATGGGAAACCGACATAATTGGGCCCATCGAACCAGCGTCATCTAAAGGACATCGGTTCATATTGGCGACAACTGATTACTTCTCTAAGTGGGCAGAAGCCATACCGCTAAGAGAAGTGAAAACGGAGAACATCCTCCATTTCTTCAAGACACACGTCATCTATCGGTTCAGCACTCCGTGACGGATTATCTCCGATGACGGGCCGTCCTACAGAAGTCACAGAATCAGCCGCTTCGCACAGCAACATAACATAGACTGGAAATACTTTTCGGACTATAATCCCCGAGCTAACGATCTAGCTGAGGCTTTCAACAAAACCTTGACAAAGATCATAAAGAAGACGGTGTCCAAAAATAAAAAGGACTGGCACGAGAGACTGCATGAAGCTATCTGGGCGTATCGAACTACGTTCAAAACGGCTACGAATACAACGCCGTATGCATTGGTATTCGGCACGGAAGCGGTATTCCCCTTAGAAATAGAGCTACCCTCTCTACGGGTGGCGGTTCATTATGAACTAATAGATGAAGAGAATGCTCATCTTTGGCTTGAAGAGCTAGACGCCCTTGATGAAACTCGTCTCGTAGCACAGCAAAATTTGGAGGCTTAAAAGCAAAGATGACACGCTTATACGAAAGATTAACTAAGCCGAGAACATTCCGCCAAGGCAAACTCGTGCTAGTTGTGAAAAGACCTATGATCCCTAATCGTGCCAAACGGGGGAAATTCGAGCCAAACTATGAGGAACCGTACATCATAGACAAATTCTACCAAGGTGGGGCTTACTTGCTCATGGATATGCACGGCGAAAGACCTTTCCGGCCAATAAACGGACGATTTCTTAAGAAATACTACGCCCGACGAGTCACAATCCAGGTTAATGATAGATGACGACGCTTATGTCTGCTCGCTGTCTTCCTGAGTATAAGACTCTGTAAGTGTTGTCTGGCGAAACTTCGCCGCAAAAAACTAGCTGCGGACCGAAACATCCCTAAACTAACAATGGACCGCAATGTCCTGAAACTAGCTACGGACCGAAACATCCCTAAATTAACAATGGACCGCAATGTCCTAAAACTAGCCACGGACTGAAACGTCCCTAAACTAAAAACGGACCGAAACGTCCCTAAACTACTATGAACCGCAGCATCCTTAGGCTAACGTGGCAACAAAAAAAAAGGGTACGTCCATAAGCGAAATGGGCACGGATGAAAACCCGAAAGGACTCCGTGAGTAAATACAGCAGGGCTACTGGCGATTTTGCGAAAACCCGAAAGGGCGCAGACATATAAAACTTTCATGTTCACTTGCTGGGTCCTCTCGACCTTGTAAGGAGAAAATACCCGCATGAGATCCTTATGACTCACAAGGGAGCAAAACACTTAGGAATCCTCACGATCCCTAAGGAGAAATTACACTTACGAGATCCTCACGACTTGTAAGGAGAATGTCCCTCTTATGAGACCCTCACGGCTTATAGGATTCAAAAGTCTTAAGTTATAGCGACCTGAACCTGTTCTTAAGCCATCATATCCCCCAAACTGCCCTACAGGCGAGTCCATACTGACCCCTATATACAATCCATAAGCATAAACGAAAAGGAAACCACATTTCCCAACAGACTCTGTCAAAGGGAGAGTCAGATCTCGACGGGAACAATGCTCTGTCTCGGAAACAAGTCAGCCAATGACCTCCTCGCCAGAACAACGCTCCGTCTCGGAAACAAGTCAGCCAATGACCTCCCCGCCGGAACAACGCTCCGTCTCGAAAACAAGTCAACCAATGACCTACCCACCAAAGCAACGCTACGTCTCGGAAAAAAGTCAGCCAACGACCTCCCCGCCGGAACAACGCTTCGTCTCGAAAACAAGTCAACCAATGACCTCCCTGCCGAAGCAATGCTCTGTCTCGGAAACAAGTCAACCAACGACCTCCCCGCCGGAACAACGCTCCATCTCGGAAACAAGTTAACCAACGACCTCCCCGCCGGAACAACGCTCCGTCTTGGAAACAAGTCAACCAATGACCTCCCTGCCGAAGCAATGCTCCATCTCGAAAACAAGTCAGCCAATGACCTCCCCGCCGGAGCAACGCTCCGTCTCGGAAATAAGTCAGTCAACGACCTACCCGTTGAAACAACGCTCCGTCTCGGAAAAAAGTCAACCAATGACCTCCCTACCGAAGCAATGCTCCGTCTCGGAAACAAGTCAGCCAATGACCTCCCCGCCGGAACAACGCTCCGTCTCGGAAACAAGTCAGCCAACGACCTCCCTGCCGGAACAACGCTCCATCTTGAAAACAAGTCAGCCAATGACCTCCGCGCCGGAACAACGCTCCGTCTCGGAAACAAGTCAACCAATGATCTCCCCGCCGGAACAACGCTCCGTCTCGGAAACAAGTCAACCAATGACCTCCCCACCGGAGCAACGCTCCATCTCGGAAACAAGTCAACCAATCATCTCTCGATTCGTTTTGACCCCCAGGGAAATCAGTGTCCCTGCGCAAACCTCTCAACCCGTAAAAAGAAAACTCTCTTGTGAGATCCTTACGACTCTCAAGAGAAAACGCACTTAGGAGTCCTCACGACCCCGAAGGAGAAATTACACCTACGAAATCCTCTCGACTCATGGGGAGAAACGTCTTTATGAGACCCTCACGGCTCATAAAGTTGAAAAGTCTTAGGCGGAAGATTTGAACCTATTTCTTAAGCCATCGCTACCCTACAAGGAGTTCAAGATGAACCGTTATCTACCATTTACAGTCCACATTTTCCAAAGCCACATTCACCGATGAAATAAAGAAGTTACTTACGGATCCTTACAATTAGTAAGGAAAAATACATGAGTGAGATCCTTACGACTCATGGAGGCGATGAAAACTTAGAAATCCTCACGATTTCTAGGGAGAAAATACATCTACGGGATCCTCTTGACTCGTAGGGAGAAAAACATTCTTGAGACTCTTACGGCTCATGAAGATGGAAAAAGTTTTAGGCTACAAGGACCCTAAACTTGTCTCCTAAGCCCTCAATCCTATGGCCATGAATAACTCTGCACTACTTCACCCACGTACATACTTACGTGGGCAAAGTATTGGGGGGCATTTGTTCCTGCCAAAATCTTCGGCTAAGAGCTATTTGTTCCTGTTTACACCGATTTACGTTTCGTTTACAAGATATGTGTGAAATCGGGCTTATTCATATACGCGCATGCACACATCAGAGGAAGAACATGAGTTAGAAAGGGAGCACTTGGTGGTCAACGACAAAAACAAAGTATTTAATTGAACATTTTATTCTACAAGAAATAGATCACGAAACATGGGATCGAAAGTACAGGGATTCACAAAACTATGGATAAAATTCTCTAACTCCCTCTCTGCCTTCTCCACCATGTCAAAGCGGCGATCTTCATGAGGAGTCGCTTCCCATTGGTCAGCACTATACCCATCAGCGAAGGTAGACATGATGGCTCACTGAGCCCGTGTCTGGCTTAGCAGCTGAACAGAGCGATCCCTCAGAGCCGTGGTAATAAAAAACGCCATATGAAAGCACTCGAGCTTGTCCACCGCCGCGTCGAGTACCGCCGGAGTCATCTCCGCTGGATGAGGGGGAATGTCATCGAGCACGGACAAGAAGACCATCCGGAGCCAAATGGAGCCGATGGGGAGAGAAGATCCTCTACGATTCAAGAACTCGTACAACACCGTATCACATTGGTCATCCGTAAGGGCAGGGTTCACCAAGCGTGCAGCAAAACGAGGAACAATTTCCTCAATAGGCGCCTCTCATGGCTGCCGGCAAGCATGTGGATGATTACAAGCCATAGCTCTTCTCTGTTAAAATGATTCTCTGAAAGTGAGAGAGAAGAGAAGCATTGCTTCAGATTATGAAGGGAGACATTTAAGTCTAGGCACAGAAGATATTGTGCATGATGGAACTATTTCCAAGCATTGGAAAAGAAAAGTTTGACCCAGGAAAAGCAAGGAAGGAAGGAGAAAAGACACCTTCAGTAAAGAGGCAGCGCCTCGCGTGCCTTGCACGAGAGCGCCAGCGCCCAGAGTTAAAAACTCTGAGGCAGCGCCTCACGTGCAAAGCATGAGAGCGCCGGCGCCAGAACTAAAGTTCTCCACCCTTGGATTGAAGATCCAACGAAGATGATAAATCATCAAATTACAAAATTAAATTCTGTTGAGGAGATATTTCTCGAATCTTCCTAAAACAAGAAAGGGTAATCTCTGTAAAACAGAGCACCGTTGGATTAAAGATCCAATGGTGATTAAAAATCACCAAGATACAGAATAAGCTCTGTATAGGGAAATATTTTCCCGATCTTGTTGAAAACAAGAAAAATATCTTCTGTAAAATAGAAGGCCTAGGATCAAAGATCCAACGATGGATAAAATCCACGAATCAATTAGAGATCTCTCAATGAGAGATTTCCTCAACTAAATCAACAAATCAGTCTCCACTATATAAAGGACCCAAGACTTCAAGTCTTAAAGGGAAGAACCCCTCCCCCCCCCCCCCCATAAACTTCAAATTTCAAGACGAGAACGATTTCTCCTCAAGGTAAATAAAAATAAGAGAGATCATAGCATCTCCTCCATATCTAAGAGTTTAACTCTCACATCAAAAGAACTTAGTTTTTTTTCCAGATCTCAGATCTATAGGCAAAGTCTTTCACCAGTGAGAATCTAATTCTCGGAGAATTGAATTGAGCAAAACTGAAAGCTCAGTGCTTAGCACTCAAAGTCTGGCTCTCACTCCATGTGCTCCTCACGTGGGCGCTATTTAATAAGAAGCGCTTAGCACTCAAAGTCCGGCGCTCAGCGCCGAGCGCTCCACATGCTCCTCACGTGTGCGCTATTTAATAAGCAGTGCTTGGCACTCAAAGTCTGGCGCTCAGCGCCGAGCGCTCCACGTGCTCCTTACGTGTACGCTATTTAATAAGAAGCGCTTAGCACTCAAAGTATGGCGCTCGGCGCCGAGCGCTCCACGTGCTCTGCACGTGGGTGCCATAAGTTGTTTGACACTCCATATAAAAGAATATAAATAAGACAAAAAGAAAAAGGGGTATCAGAACCCAAGTCAATGCTCAGCAGTGCTGATATAGAAAGGGGATCAAGTCCAAATAAATAATCAAGTGGGCAGAGCCCAAGCTTGGCCAAACACCAAATCGACCGAGCCCATATGTCTTCTTCTAAATTGGCATTAGTCCCAAACAAGACTACTAAGTCCCTGATGAACACTCATTGGTTCAAGGGTACATCTCCTCACACCTTTGATACATGTCGTTGTAATTCTTCAACGTCTTCAGAGAGGTGGCGGGTCCCGACAATCAACAACTGTGGACCGCAACGTCCTTGAACTAATAACGAACCGCAACGTCCTTAAACTAATAACGGACCACAATGTCCTTAAACTAAACACTCACCTCAAAATGGTGATCTATGGACCGCAACGTCCTTAAACTAATAACGGACCGCAACGTCCTTAAACTACAATAGACCGAAACGTCCTTAAACTAACAATGGACCGCAATGTCCTTAAACTAGCTATGGACCATAATGTCCTTAAACTAGCTGTAGACCATAACGTCCTTAAACTAAAACGACATAGCCCAAATTCTCTTTCATTGGATCAAAAATGATCCCGAACCCCCGTTAAGTAGATCTTAGTCTAAAATTAGACTAACGTATCCTTAACAAACACTTAAGTTTGATCTTAATCTCAAATGAGATTAACGATCTTTAAATCAAACAAACCCAAATCTAAGAAAATACAGATTTGGACTAATCCACGCCCTACGGGCGACAACACGAATTAGTCTCCGTATACAATCCACAGGCAACCAAAAATAAAACAAACGCACACGACACGAAGTGACTTTCTGGAGCAGGAGAAAGTGGTTATCGCTACGCGGTAACGTAATTAACTGCAAGGGCTTGCGCCTGCAGGGAAGAGCGTCTCCACAATCAAAAACCCCTCGCGAACGAGGGGAAATCTGATGAAGTCTGCTACAACGGCCGCATCTGTCCAGACCTCCGATACGCGGTGCCATAAATTAACTTGGCATCTTTGGAGAGGTAGACGGATAAATCCAAATAGTATCTACCCCCCCAAAATTCAGGCCAGACGTCCTAACGTCCCGGTCGCGGCTTTCGGCGGTAAACAATGTCTACACAAGAACAAGAGGAACAAAGGCTTTGCCTATCGGCAGACGAGAGCACAAATGCGGATACTTAGTTCCTAAATTCAGAGGCATCCTCCTTTTATAGTTCAGGTTGGCATCCCTTCAGCGAGTATGTTTGTAACAAACCTAAACTTTCTGTACAAATTTTTTTCAAAGTAGAGAGAGGAATACCTAAGCCTGAGCACAAGTTATAAATTTAATTTGCTTTTGAACAGCAAGAAAGCACTTGTAGCTCAGTTGGTAAAGCCTTACACTACTATGACGTAGCCCCTGTGTTCGAATACCCCAGCCACATATATTTTTATTAACTTTTCTTTTAAAATTTTTGAAGCTCAAAAGTTTACACGTGCAAAACACGTAAAATGAAAAGTCACAAAGAAAACGAACACATGGAAAATGATATACTAACAGAATAGGACACGTGGCAAAAATCCAGACAACATCCCATCGGTTTGAACCGGCAAGATTTAGTGGGGGGCCGGCGCCGCCGGTTTGGGTAAGGGAAAAGGCAAATTTTTTGTTGCCCTAACACCCCTTGGACTCCCCCATTAACCCCAGTCTGCTTGTTTTCCCTGCAATTATCCAGAAAATTAAAAATCACTATTAAACCAAATTTTATTGCATTTTAATTCTTTCTTCACTCACAAAACCCTAATCCTACCCTATAAATACCCCTTATACTTTGGCCTCTTCATTCTGGAAATTATCACAAAAACTCTCTAAAAATTCTAAGTCCAAAAAGTTGTATAAGTGGAGTTAACAAAGGTCGAAATTCCAGCGACGTTTCGGGAAGAATCCGGCGACGAAACGACTCCCCGACGCCTTCCTAAGTTCACACTACCTCTTCTCTTTCTTTCTAATCTTTAAGTTCCCCTTTCCCCCTTCTTTTCTATTAAAATGAATTCATTCTTCAAAACTAGTCGAAAGCGGAGTTAATCCGACTTCCGATTCTATTTTAACTAAAAGAACAATTTTTTTTAAACAACAAATTACCATCTCTTTTTATATTGTTAAACAAACATAAAACAACATTCACACAAGTTTCAATTTAAAATAATATGTACTGCAACTTCTATTTTAATTTTACGGTAAAATACCATCATGTTTACATACGGCATTGCTTATTCATTTTACCCATATTACCTTTAGAAAACTTACGAGGTAATGACCTACCCCATCACAACACACATTGTAACAACCTTAAACTTTCTGTACAATTTTTTCAAAAATACAGAAAGGGGTACTTGAGCCTGAGCATAAGTTATAAATTTGATTTGCTTTTGAACAACAAGAAAGAGCTTGTAGCTCATTGGTAAGACCTTACACTGCTGAACCAAAGCACCAGAGTTCAAATCCAATCAGCCACACTTTTTTTTAAATTAAATTCTTTTAATCTTTTAGAAACCTAAGAGTCTACACGTGCACAACATGTAAAACCAAGAGTCACATATAAAACAAACGAGTCCACTGCAGTAGACCAAGCGTCAGGGACACGTGGCGCCAAGATGAGCCCCGACTCGCTCGACTCGGACCGGCGAAACGGTTGACTCGGCCAGCGCCGCCGGTCCAACTCGATCCGATCCCAATTTTTCTTTAACCCCCTACACCCTTTTGCCTACCCCACTCCCCCTGCACTGTTTAAATTCTCTGAAATTAACCAGAGAATTAAAATACCCTCATTTAATCCATTTTAGTTCAAATTTTTAATACACCCTTTCACTACCCTAAAACCCTAATTTTTCCTATAAATACCACCCTCAAATCACCCTTCCTCACTCCTAAATCTCTGCCCAAACTCTCAAGAAAATTCCCAAGTCTTTTGTGTGCAAGTGGAGTTAGCAAAAGGGAGAAACTCCGACGAACTTCCGACGGCAATCCGAGGAGATTCCGAGGACGAAACGACGTATCGGCACCTCCCACCTCTTCCTCTTCTCTCTTCTAATCAAATAACCTGTAAGTCCCCACTTCTTCTTCTCTTCTCTATTCTAAAAACATTCAAAACTAAAACTCGATGGAAGCGGAGTTAGTCCGACTTCCGATTCGGTTTTTCTTATAAAATTACAATTTTTCTTAATCAAGATACCTTCATATCATCATATATTGTTCATTAAATATTAATAAATATCTTTAACAAGTTTCATCACAAATGATTTTTGTATGCATTTTTTATCGCAATTTTACATTAAAATACCACAGACTTTAGTTTCCGACATAAACTCTATAACACCCTTATACCTTTAGAAAACTCAAGAGGTAATGACCTACCACCTCACAACACACATATATAATATAGCACGATGGAATTTGGGAATATAGATTCGGAAAATACGATTTTACATATAACTACCTTCAACTTATAAAACTTTTTTTTCTAAAAGAAGCGTATTTAACAAATCTTTGCAATCGCGCCTCTATAACCCATTTTGGGGAATCCGTTCGGTATGGTGCAGATTATTGCACATTCTCGGGCCTAGTAGAGTGAGATGCAGACCTCTGCAAGGAGCATACGATCTCGAAATATTTAAAATACAATTTTCTTTAGAAAATATGATTTCTATTATAAATAAAACTTATATTTTAAATAAATATATATATATGTAATTAATATCAAAACATCTATTTTTAATATTTATAATATTCCATATTTCCAAAATTCAAGAAAAATATCTCATTTACAAGAAAATATCATAAAATTCCAATATTACAAATAAATACCATATATTATGAAATTAGGTTTATTTCACTAGAAATGTCACATTGATAAAATATACATCAATGAAAACTCTAAAGACGATAATAAAATACTTGAGGTGTATTTTGAAAATTATACAAAATTATTTTTACATAAAACCTCTTCAAGTTATACTAAATTACAATAAGGACCCTTGTAAATATAGATTTAAGCGGGACCAGTCTCTTGAGCCTCAGGGAGCCGGAGATATGGGTGCTTGCCTATTTTAGGTAGACAACTTAACAAACGGTGTTATCAATACGGTAATTGTCTTTGAAAAAGACACAAATGCTGCCATCCATGTG
Organism: Agapanthus africanus; assembly: GCA_030015575.1. Lineage (NCBI taxonomy): Eukaryota > Viridiplantae > Streptophyta > Magnoliopsida > Asparagales > Amaryllidaceae > Agapanthus > Agapanthus africanus. The sequence goes on from CM057348.1 coordinate 49,269,362, forward strand.
CAGCAGTTACCGATACCACCAAAATATAATTCAGAATTCAATTTCTTTTCTAATTGTACGACTCAGACTGAGTCTCAATATAATCAATCTGAATTGAATATGATTTAAGTATCAAACTTCAATACAACATGGATATATGAATCCGTCTATTCAATCTAATCAATCTATATTGACTGAACCGAACCATGAATATATTCCATCTACATGTTCATCCATTATATCCGTTCCATTACTGATATCATGGTTTCGGCAAGTTATCTATCTATGTACAATATACAATTCCAAACAATACATCAATACAATCAAGACATCACGGGGTTTATAAGGGGTAGACTGGTACGGAAGGTGTTAGAAGTGGCACGAGACAGCAACCATAAAGACACCTAACCTGAATTCAATTGACGTTGTACCGTAGCTGAACAGTTCCTTGTACTCCGTATACCGTAGTCTTTGGTCTAGTGAAACTCCTCTCGTATACACTGGCCTCTTCTGTACCAAGCTACAAACAACAACGTTAACACTAAATACAACATTATAACAATATACTCTCTATTCTGTCTATTCCATTCTTGTCTATTTACGGGACTTACCGAGTGATTTGTTCGCTGACGACATTCTCTTTCTTCTTCTTTGGAATGTCGTCAGCTGATTCGGACTCACTGGAGATCGAGCCCACCAATGAGGATTTGGACCAGCTAGCTTTCGACCTAAAACTTTAGATTCCTTATACACATTTACATTCTGTATTTTCCATTTCTGTTATGCCACTGTTTAGGCATTGCTTTCCATTCCATGTATTTACCTTTCAGATTTATTGTAAAAAGAATGTTAATAAATAAAGTTGCTGTTCAATTATATCTATTGTCACTGTCTCTTGTGCATTTTACTTATATTGCTTAGATACGCTCAGCGTGTTTAGTTCTGAGTAAATACGTAGTGGCCTCGTGGCGTCCTCTGCCCGTACACGGGGAAGCATGGCGTGACACACATTCTTGACATAGCACAATGACTTTTGGAACATTAGTTTGTGGGAAAATACGAGTTTACATTTAAATACCCTAAACATTCAAAAACCATTTTCTTTAAAAAGTGCATTATTTAATTCCTTGCAATGCGCCTCTACAACCTATTTTGGGGAACCCCGATAAGGATGGTGTGGGTTATCGCACATCATCGGGCCTAGTAGAGCGAGATGCAGACCTCCTCACGGAGCATTCGATCTCGATGGAATTTTTAATGCAATTTTTATGAAAAATGTGATTTCTATTTAATAAATAAGTTCTATTTTCTATAAATATATATATATATATATATATATATTATCAAAATACCTAATTTAAATATCTTATATATATTCCATGTTTTCTAAATCAAAAAAATCGCAAATTTCATGAAACTGCCATTACAAATCACTACGATTCCATTATTACACTAAAATACCATATATAATGAAATCTAAGTTATATCTACTAGAATATTTCACTTTATAAAAATAACAATTATGAAAACCCTAAAATCGATAATTAAATACTTGAGGTGTATTTTGAAAATATATCAAAACTATTTTTCATAAAACCCCCTCAAGTTATATTAATTTACAATAAGGACCCTAGTAAATATAGGTTTAAGCAGGACCAGTTCTCTTGAGCCTCAGGGAGCCGGAGAATATGGGTGCTTGCCTATCTAAGGTAGAAAACCTAAAAACGGTGTTATCAATACGGTAATTGTCTTGGAAAAAGATACAAATCCTGCCGTCCATGTGCAGCAGTTACCGATAACATCAAAAATAATTCAGGACTTCAATTTGTTTTAAAGGTTCTGACTCAGACAGAGTCTTAATCTAATATGAAATCAATCTGACTTGAATTCAATTCAAGTATAACTACAATACAACATGAATCCATTTATACGAGAATTCAATCTATAACAACATGACTCGACCGAACCGAACCATGGATATACTCTGATTACATGACTATCCATTTAAATCCATTCCGTTTACATGATGTCATGGTTTCGGCAAGTCTTCCATCTATAAAACAAAACAATACAATCAATACAAAAAACATTACGGGATTTTTAAGGGGTAGACTGGTACGGAACATGTTAAAGATGGCACAAGATGGTCACTAAAAGAAGTAACTATACATCCATACCGTTGTTCCGTAGTTTTGTCGACGGAGCCTTGTATTACGGGTTACCAAACTCCACGGTGTAAGTTGGACTCCTCTCATATACACTGGCATATTCTGTACCAAGCTACAAACAACTGCGTTAACATAACAATCAAAAATCATAACAGTTATATTCTTCCACCTGTCTATTCTATTTCTTTCTTTCTTTGGGACTTACCGAGCGATTATTCGCTGATGACATTCGTTCTCTCTTCTTTCTTTGGAATGTTGTCAGGAGGACCCGACTTTGAGGATTTTGAGACCAGCCAGGAGCACGTGGAGCAGACCACTGAGCAGCATGGCCATTAGACTTTACTTGTACTTACTTTTCATTCAGCTCATGCTATTGTTTAGGCATTGCTTTCCATTCCTGTATTTACATTTTCAGTTGTACTTGTAAAGAAATGTTTAATAAATAAAAGTTGTTGTTCAGTTACATCTATTGTCATTTTTTCTTGTGTACATTCATTATATTGCTTAGATACGCTTAGCGTGTTTACTTCTGAGTAAATATATAGCGGACCTCATCGTGTCTTCTTACCGTACACTGGAAAGCGGGCGTGACAGGTTTTGTTGGCGACCCATGCAGGTCATTTCTGCATAGACATGTAGGTCAGTTCTGTATGGACATGCAGGTCAATTTTGCATGAAGTCCTAAGTAATGTAACACAAGAATCAGCAACTAAAAACATTCTTTACATTTCATATTTCTTGAATCTTACAATTTCATATTCTTTGAATCTATCCTAACCCTATTTTTCTTTCAAGGTTATGGATTCTCCAAACAATACCAGCACCAACTTCAACAACACACCACCACCTCTACCGCTTACGCTTACCGTTGCTGCTCCGATCAATGAGTAGACGATACTACTTGAGGCAATCCGAAGCCTCCTGGAAGGACAGCAGCAACAGACTGCTATATTACTGAACCGTCCAGAAGCGGAAGCGCCCGGAGTAAAGCAATTCCGGGCATTGCACCCAAAGCAATTTTTGAAAAAAGAGAGCCCTCTGAAAGTTGATGAATGGACTCAGAGCATTGAGGATGATATGGCAGCAACACAAGTGCCAGAGATCGCTTAGGTACGAGTTGCGAAGTTGCAACTCACCGACAACGCCTGAGTTTGGTAGAAGGCGGAAGGAAGCCGTCTTGACCAGCCTATCGAATGGAAAACTTCTCGCGACATATTCGACGCGAAGTACTTTCCTGAGACTGTTCGATTTGACATGGAGCAACAATTCATCCACCTACAACAGGATTCGATGTGGACCAAATCTGTGGATGAGTATGATGCCGAGTTTACCATGCTCAGTAGGTAAGATATGTTTCAATATTCAATTTTCAAATATCACATACTACACAACTAACACAAGACCTTAACAGGTTCGCGACACACTTGATACCGACTGCTGAGATCAGGTCCAGACGATTTCAGCAAGGGTTAGATCTGGAGATCCAAGCTGCCTTAGCTACATGGGATTTCCCAACCCACGACCTGGCTCTAAAAGCTGCCCGTCGATATGAGGCAGCAGTGAAGATGAAGGGTAGACCCCAATCTGCCGGAGTGAAGCACCCTGCCACTCAGATGGCAGGAGGAGCCTCTTTAAGGCCAACTTTTGAACCCAGGAGACCGGAAGAAACAAATAATCGGCCAATTCCAGATTTTTTCTTCTACTACAAGAGGGATGGACACCTGTGGAAGGACTGTAGGCGCGCAAAAGGCATGTGCTTAGTTTGTGGCGCATCCAATCATGGAATTAGAACATATCCTTGTACACGCAACCCAGTTTCAACTCACAACACTTATCCGCAGCGGCCAGCTATCCAGGCTCCTGCAGCTCGTCTTGCTCTCCCAGCTCCACCTCCACGAGGACCTCCTGCATAACCTAATCACTAATTCCAACAGGCACTGAGGAACATGCCTCAAGGACAGAGGAATGTGCTTCCAGCTGGGAGGAATGTACCCCGGTGTTAGGCTTTCACAGTAGCGGCCGTAGAAGCCGAGACAGTAGACCAAGGTAATTCTGGTAATTCCCTCACATCTTTTTCAATCTTTCCAAAACTTTTGCATTCTTTCGTTCTTCTAAATATTTTTCATGCACTATCAATAGTTCTATCATCAAACTTTTCATGAATCTGTTACACTTTCCTTCTACAAATTTTGAGGATAAAATTTTTATAAAGAGAGTAGAATGTAACAGCCCTAAAATTTCTGTACAAATTTTTTTCAAAGTACAGAGAGGAATACCTAAGCCTGAGCACAAGTTATAAATTTAATTTGCTTTTGAACAGCAAGAAAGCACTTGTAGCTTATTGGTAAAGCCTTGCACTACTGTAACGTAGCCCGTGTGTTCAAATCCCCTCAGCCACATATTTTTATTGACTTTTCTTTTAAACTCTTAGAAGCTCAAAAGTTTACACGTAGAAAACAAGTAAAATGAAAAGTCACAAAGAAAACAAACACATGGAAAATGATATACTAACAGACTAGGACACATGGCAAAAATCCAGACAACATCCCACCGGTTTGGACCGGCGAGATTTAGTGAGGGGGCCGGCACCGCCGGTTTGGGCAAGGGAATTTTTTGTTGCCTTAACACCCCTTGGACTCCCCCATTAACCCCAGTCTGTTTGTTTTCCCTGCAATTATCCAGAAAATTAAAAATCACCATTAAACTAAATTTTAATGCATTTTTAGTTCTTTCTTCACTCACAAAACCCTAATCCAAAAAGTTGTACAAGTGAAGTTAGCAAAGGTCGAAGTTCCGGCGACGTTTTGGGAAGAATCTATTAGTTGTATGTATGCCCTAAAGGTCATTATTATACATGAGATGTATATAATAGTGGATGCTTGGACATATATAGGGAGGACTTTCTTGCTTGACATGATAGTACACTATCTGGTTGCTCTTTATCTTAACATATACACTTATTGTCTCTCTGTTACATGTTGATAAAGCCCTTAGGATATGTACTCGACTTCCAGGATTATGATGCAGATCATATTAGTGGGGCCGGGGTAGTCCATGAGTACATCCTTCAATGTTCCTAGTCGTGGGAATATCGAGACGGGGCATCGATATTCCAGAGTAGACTAGTGTATATCTTCTCGACCCATGTGATGGGCGATGGATGATCCCATATCCATTGGTGTTTGATATCGGAGATAGTATACGGGTGCTTAGTGGAGACTGGGTACACTGAACGGACTCGTCGAGAAATCCCAGATGGTATTATACTTCACGTCAGATGGCAGTTCTCTGGTGACACCGGTACAGCTTAGTTTGTCGACCCAAGATCGTCATAGAGTTTTGTGTGTCTCCCACTGTGCTTTAATTTCCACCCTACCATAGCTCTACTGAGTCATGCAAACAGGTGGTTTTTGGGTACAGTCCCGAATCACATGGAGGCAATGAGCGATAGGAGGGGATTCGTCTCTCCCGGTATTGGGGGTTGATATTGCGCTATGCTCGACTGTTCATAACTGGAAATCCCTGGTCAGGGTTGTTGTGATTTACTGGTAAGTGTTATCAGTAGTTTCACGACCGTTATGGACCTTGCATCGGCATGACTTATCAAGTCACTTGAGTCTGATGTTTACCACCCCTAGGCGAGATATGCGACATATCAGACGAACAGACCGGACTGTGCGGTGAGTGTTACTGATCGAATTCACAGGAGTATGAGCAGGCTTGCTCGTTGATCTTCTGATCGCTCAATATCCGGGCGTCCGTTACGTTTAGCAGACCGCTTGCGACTTGTGGGTGACTGATATGATCATCACCTACTGCCGACATATTGACGAGTCTTTAGAGTCCTACACAGAGGTTTCCTGGCTCAGGAGAAACAAAATAGGAGCACGTATGTGATATGTGTGGGACTGAGAATAATACCAGTATGAGATACTGTATTCTATTCACGCGATTTGTATCATCGGTCGGTTATATGCGATATAGCCGGGTTACCGAATCAAGTGTTGATTCGATATATTGATACACTAGATATTAGTCAGTTATATGCGATATGATCGGATCATTAAATCAAGTGTTGATTTAATGATTTAATGTATAATTATATATTTGATATATTACTTTACATTAAATAGTATTGGTTCACTTAAGATTGCTTTTCTCACTTGATGTGCACATAATGTATATGTGATATATGTTTGTGTACATGATTGTATCATGCTTGATGATGCATGCAAACATAGGTGTGCGTATGACTTACACCATATTTAAGATAATGGTTAGGGTTTATGTTTATTTTGTAATTCAAAATTAGTGAGCACTTTGTCATGCTTGAAGCTTCATGAAGCTTGAAGCATCCATTGACCAAGTCCACTTACTTTGTCTTACTAAAGATGTTTATTAACCAAACCATTAGCTTAAACCATGGTTTAGCCTCTACAAAGGTTAGTGAATGATACTAACTCACCCATGGTTGCACAATTGATCATAATTCACTTCACTTGAGTTTCTATTCTTCTTTTTCATCCAAAAGAAAAAAGCTTTCTAGATTTTTCTAAGTGAAGAAACAAAGTGAGAAATCAAAATCTAAAGTGAACTCACTTCCTATTTCATCATCTTCTACTACTTGCCATTTAGTTTAGGGTGTTCTCTTCACAAAGTTCATGACCTAGTGAAGGGTTAGGTTGAGTTTGAGTCACTTCGAAGTAGATCATCTTCGGCCTCGAAGTCTACGAGCAAGCTTATTCATTTCTCCGGGGAAATCCATTCTAGAGTTCGGGACAACGATGATCGCAGCGAAGGAACGTCAACACGGAGCTTTAGAAGTGAAGGACCAGATCTACAAAGGTTGTATTCTTATTCACTTCTCTTGTAATGTTAGATTGCAAAGTTTTGTTACCCTAGTTTTCTAGTACGATTCGTAGTTTGATTACTTAGCACCCCTTAAAATTCTTGTTGTGGCATGCATGAGGCTTGCAAACCCTACGCTAGGTGCAAAGAAATCACAACATGGTATCAGAGCCTAACTAGAAATTTAGACGATGTTATATTAATACGGAAACGAAACAAATCCGTAAACACACAATTTCTAGAACCTTGCACATAATGCTCTCTGTAGTTTTTCAAAAGGTCTCTAAAAATTTTGCAAACAAGTGCAGATTGATGTATGTGATACCTAAAGTGCACAAAACAAAAACGAGGCCAGAAGCTCGGATTTCAACCGAGCACATTCCCCATAAATCCGAGGAGGCCGACCCACTATGCTCCATTTGGTGTCGTTTTTGTTTTGTGCTCTGGTGTGCTCATTTTGGGGTTTCAGGTATTATTTGCTTGGTTCAAATTTTTATGTGATGTAAATTTTGCTATAGGACCAAAATGGAGTTTTTCGTCGTCATATAATTTAACATTGTGATGGCGACCTAGGCTATGTTTGACAGTTCGAACGAAATTCAAACATCACCCCATGACCCTCTCTGAAATTTCCAAGTGTTGGAATTTTTCTAAGTTAATTATATTCAATGCTCGTGCAAGTAACTCTATGGACCCTCTAGAAGAACACATAAACCTTAACTCAATTCTATGCCCTCGGAACCGCGTCTTGAACCCTAGGGTTTGCTGTAGTTCCGCGGTGTCATACGTGAGACATTGGTTTGACCCTTCTACGGCTGGATCATAGGTACTGTGGCACATTTTGGGTACTTTAACTTCGCTCAAGTGTTGAGCTCATCAGGAGATGGGGCGTTGGTTGATTCGCTCGAAACGTTTAACATATTCTAGTATATATTGTGATACAATACTTGGAATCAACAACATTTGAATTTTATAAGTCTAGCAATTTAGTCTCATTTGATTGGTTGCCACGAGATTTTGATGTGATCAAAAGTCTGTCGCAATCACTTTGTGTATACGGATATTCGCCGAGTAACATTACTAGATAGCCACGCCCCATAACCCTGACCAAGTGACCGTAGGAGAACTCCGTTGCCAAAAAGCATCCGTCCAGGTGCTCGCGGCCGCGGTGTTCCGCCTAAGTGCACTTCGTCGTCGGTATCTGGGGGTGCGACCGTCTACTAAAGTTTCCGACGAGCATTCGATCGGGATGTCGGGAATCTTGTTGAATTGCCCGACTGATTATTGGAAAGTGTTTTCAATATCGAGACTAAAATATGAGGTTTATAATTGTTAGGCATGCGATGTCTAAGGAATTCATAATGTTAGGCATGTGATGTCTAAGGTGGTTGCGGATTCCATCTGTTGTAGTTTTCACTTTCTTTTCTGCGACCGTAAGTGTAATATGTGGTGTATCGCCGGTTTGGTTGCTATACGTCAACGACAATTGGGATACGCATATTTACTTACGTTGATGACATGTGATGTTATGTGTTGCTGGATATATTATATTGGATCGTCGTGTTTGAATAGCCGGGTGGTTTTTATGTGAGATGAGTGTTTTTCATTTTCATTCATGTAAAAACTTTTATTTAATATTCCTTTATTGGGACACTTCCGGGCTGAGGAAGAAGTCACCGTTGATGTATATTATTTACTTTTCCACATTAAGATAGACCCAAGGAGGGGAGCACAAGTAACCGGGTTCTAGAGTCCAGTGGGAGACCATCTAGCGGAGTTGAGTTCGGGTCTCCTAACTCTAGAATTGGTAGGGTTGCTTGCCGCTCTCGTAGGGGTCTAGGGGTGTTGGTTTGGCTATTCATCATGACCGTGGAATCTGTGTTTTATACAGACTCAAAATAAAACACGGACATCCTAGTATATCCAATATTTCATATGTTGTTTTCTGCCGCGTTATCTGTGATGTGATCATTTGATATGTGGAGATAAATACTGTATATAGTATATATGATATATTATATAGACGTTGCTTATATTTTACATCCGTGCTAGCCCTGCCCCACTCTGCCGTTAGTTACCTAACTTAACGGTGCATGACGGGACATCGAGGCGAATGCGGATGGCATAAGCGTACGTTGTATTTATCTGTAATGTTTAGGTGACTTAAATGATGGGACATTCATTAATGAGACCAATGAAAGAAAATAAACCTAAAAGATATTGTGGAATCGAATTTCAAAAATTAGGTAGCTCTAGTTGTTGCTTTGCATAGCGGTATTCCTTATAGAATATCCAGCACCTCATTCGATGAGGAAAGAGCCGAGATCTCTTCACCGGAAGTGACCTCTTTAGCAATAACTAGCAGATACTACAACCCTCGGTTTTGTCTTTTTATTGCTTTTCTAGTTCTTGCGTTGCATAGTGGTATTGTGAATATCCTACACCTCATTCGACGAGGAAAGAGCCGAGATCCCTTCACCGGGAATGACCTCTTTAGCGAAACTAGCAAAAGCCTAAAAAACACTCCATTTAAAATCATTTGATTCTGCAACGAGATCAAGTTCAAAGCGTTAAAGGTTTTCTTAAAAACTATCCGCAACCCTCCATCATTTTAGAAAGTAGAGTACTTAGTATTCGTGCTGTGTTTGTTGACCTTAATTAAGGCACAGTAAACGGTAGCTAAGTGATGTCTTCCTACACAGCATATGATGCGATTAGTTAGGACAGTCACGTGACTTTGTTGACCTTAGTTAAGGGTCATATGGGTGGGTCTAATTAATTACGAAATGACGGGTAGAGCTTGACTAGTGCTTATGATTTGTTGACCATAGTTAAGATCATAAGTACTAAGGGTAAAAACCTTTATCGGGAGTTTCAAGTGTTGAAATTTGCAATGAGATTGCATACCTTCTATATGATAATTGGATCCAGATACCCCTTGCTAGTAATTGTTACTCCTGGGAGTGTTTTGTACTTTACAATTAGCCGATCAAGTAGGTGTCTAGAAAGGTGTCAACGGGGTTATGCCCCTGGGAAAACGATATTTATTTTAATTAGGTCTGTACGAAATCACGGGGAACCTCCCTCAAAGTACCGGCACTGACCTGGCTGAAAGATTGGCGAACTTATAGAGTGTAATTAATCCCGGCTAGTCTTTCCTTTTAGGTTTGAAGGAAGATTTGATAAAAATAGTGGGAGTCATCCTGATTAGATAAAATATATATAACCAATCTAATCTTGCAAGAGATCACGCAGAGTGTTTTCTTCTCTCTCTCTCCAGGTAGCGACCATGTCACGCTTTAATCAAGATAATAATATGGATGTATTGACCAAACTCGCTTGTTATACTGAGCTGGGGAACGTTGGTCCCGCTCCAACTTATATATGTTATAAGACCGAGCAGGAAATAGGGGAATACGATGATTCCCATGCCGCCCAAACGAAGAAAGTGCATGTTGATGCATATTCTTCGGGTGTGTTCATTACATAGAACTGTTTCTCAGTATCCTCTACGTCCTGGGTATTTGATACCGGATCAGGATCCGGATATGTAATCTGTTACATAGGCTATAAAAAGGTAGAGAACTGAGAACGGGTGATAAAATTTCAAAAGTTGAAAACGGTGCAATTGTTGCAGCCAAGGTGTTGGCAGTTATCACCCTGTATTCCCAAATACATTGGTTCTGAACGAATGTTATTAGATACCGAACCTGATATACAACATCATATCAGTCTCTTTAATTAGTAAAGAAGGATATAATTTTGTATTGTTGGATAATGTTTTGAACATTTCCTATATCAAGAGTTGATCGGTTCATGCACGTTATCTAAAAGCATATACATTCTAAATCAAACCACAGTTCTTAACGTATAAAACATACACAAGAAGAAGAATTCAGCAATGAACGAATCCTTCTTGAGGCAATGTAGACTAGGTCATACCAATGCGACCCGACTAGCTAAGTTACATTTAGATGCATATTTAAATCAGTTTGAATTTATATCTTGTGAAACTTGCCAGTCATGTCACAAAGATAAGATGATCATAGCTCCGTTTACTTGAAACAGAGAAAATGTTAGTGAACTCTTGGGACTGATACATAATGATGTAGTAAGTCCTGATTGATCTAAAAAACTATCTATAACCGCAATCAAGAACGGCGTCGCATGTAGCTAGCCGGTGAGTACGGGTCGGTCCACAGGGATGTTGTGAATTTCCTAAATGTTCTTACGAGCTAATTCCAAACGGTGTGAATGGATTAATTAAATCTAAAAACTAAATTAATCTAGGGCAATTGAATTAAAGATCTAACTATCTCACTAGGGCAAGAAATTAAATTTATACTAGGGCAGAGAATGAAAAATTACCTAGGGCAAGAATTGAAATTACCTACTTACTTTACAGATGGCTCTCTCCAAACATCAACACAAGACTTGTCAGATCTGAATTTCTGAAATGAAAAGAGGCATCGATGCTCTCCAAAAGAAATCTAAATTTTATTGATAAAAAGAGGCATAGGGAGGCATAGCCTTTACAATGATTTAGAGTTCCTATTTATAGAGGATAGGAAACCCTAGGTTACAATTGATTCGCATGTCTACATTTACCAAAATATCCTTAGGAAGACCTAGTCAAAGTAGACTCCAAGCTTTGGTAAAATTTTATGTCTCTGTCTCTTTAAAAGGAAGTATTGGGCCTTGAAATTTCCTTTGTTGGCTCTTCTGTCTTTGGGCTTCCTTATTATTTGGTTCTTTTATTAAAATAGCTTCTATGTTTCTTCCAGATCTCCAGTGAATAATTGCAGTGGACTTTTAACCGTTCGTTTTGTAATCTTGGACCTTGCATTGCCTTGTACTTTGTGAATTTTATCTTTGATGCAGGCTTGATCAAGAGTTTTCTGTTTGTTGGTCAAAGTCCACTTTTGCATCGTCTTTTCATCGTTTTCACTGTTTTCTGTCCAAGAACCTGTAACCTGTAATATGTAGCAGACATGAGTCAAAAGCACATGTTTATTTATAAAACGAATAAGGATGGGGAGTATAATAATGCAATATTATGGTGTGAACAAATACCCCCAAACTTATCTTTTGCTCGTCCTCGAGCAAACTTATTTTTTTATTCTCGACAAAAAACCTAACCGCACTTTCGCAGGGAAACGCGATTGCACTGAGCACGTGCAACAAGCCGTTAAACCTCTAAGTGTCCCTAGTAGGAGGAGTGTTGTCTCCTGAGGGTTTTCAGCGGATACTACCTACAAAATCCTATCAATTAGGCTTTTCGACTTTTGTTCTCCAATTAGGGTTTTCTAACAAGGAATTCTATTATCTTCGTCTCGTAAATTATCCACTCATATTCGTCACACTTCCTCATCATTTAACTTAAGATTATATATGTTCTGTAGACTTACTTAGCTTTCGGCATCTCTTAAGTTTTCCTTCTAGGGTTCCATCTCCACTTAGGAATTTTTATCAACTCTATTAAAGATACAAGTTCTATTCTTCACTCCTTTCTCTCATCTAAACTCCAATCACATATCCCCACGTGTGTGTATAAATCACCCCTACACTTGGAAATTCAAATCAAGCAATCATACTCTCGTCCGATGTCCAAAGCACTTCTTAATTGGTGAATTTTAATGAATTTTGCTTACACATCCTTCATGCGATAGTTAATACTTCTTGAGGTACCAACAACCGATTACAAGACGTGTTTGCACATTAAAGCGTAATTCCTAGTCTTGCAACACCCAAGGCTTTTAGCAGTGACTCCCAAACCAGTTGGTCTAAGGCACTAGGTGATGAAGCACCCTCGCTAAATATTTTTCTATTTTTGCAGCCTTAAGTAATCACAAAAACCAGTGTTCATTTTTTTTTCTTTATTCACTTTTTTTTCTTTTATTTTCTTCGTACTAAAGACTTTAGACAAGAGTATTTCAAGGTCTCCTCTACTATTCCAAGTTTCAAGGTGCGTGATTGTGCAAATTGTAGGGCATACATTTTCAGAATCTAGACTTAAGCTAGGAACTATTTTTCAAACTTATACTCTAATAAAGATATCAATACTTTTCCTTCGTTTTGACTTAGCCCAAGAAGTGAACTCAAAATTTGCCTATTTCTAAATAAACTACAAAGACATACACTTTCTACCGTTAAACTCTAAAGTAGGTTATTTTTAGGGTTTTTAATTTACTAAGTCTAAGATCTACTTGTTCATAGCTAGTTAACCTATCTGTCAAACTCGAGTCAAATACGGCCAAAATTGAATACAATAATTTTTATAATTTTTGAAATTTTTCAATTTTTATGGGTTTTCAAATAAGTATGCAAATGCAAAAAAAAATATGTACAAATGAATGTGAAGGAAGAAGACTTACCGAGCATACCCCCAAACTTAAACTTGACAGTGTCCTCATTGTCATGCTGCACCAAGAGGGTCAAAATGCCGGCACTCCCCTGTTTATTTATTTATAATTTTTTTTTACTTTATTGTTTTGAATTTTTTTTATTATTTATAGAAAAAGAAAACAAAAAATATATGTACATATATACAACAAGGTTCCCCCCAAACTTAAGCTTGGCCTTACACAAGCCAAAGGTTAGCACCAACCATTCAAAAATCTTATCGTGGTAATGGTCGAGTTGGTAAAAGAATGGAGTGGAACGAAAAGAAATGAGAAACACACGAGACCGTATGGGACGAAGAGTGGAATATGGTCTCGGTGGAGGAGAAGAAGGGCGGAAAAGAGAAAGAAGGGTAGCACGATCTTGAGAGTGTAAATTTAGTGAATAAATTAGCACAATTTATGATGACCGATGTGTTAAAAGCGATTGTGCTAACCTATCAACCCGTCGAGAAATGGGATCAAATCCTTCAAGATTCGCAAGAAAACATGGGTATGCCGAACTTGGTATAGGATATGAAAGCGTAACGGTCTCTTGTACGGTCAAAACGATAGGAAGGACGAAAGGGAGTGAATTACGGATAGTCTCATTCTCACCGTAGTAAACTGTCTCGAACTTGAAAGATTCCAACAATGGTTTGAAACGACTGTAAGCAACCGAGTTTGATGGTTCAACTAACTCATCTGAAAATGTAAAGGACTCAAACTCGGGTGGTGAGTCATCAACATCGTCTGAAAAAGTGAAACACTCGTAAGTGTTATCGGCTGTGAGAACTGTGTCAGATTCAAAGGAAAATTTTTCAAGCTCACAGTCTTCAAGCGTGATCTTTTACGTGGTCGGAACGATGGAAAGGAGGGAGGGTGATTTAGTCAAAGGTGCAAGAGGATGAATTGGAAAATTCGACACATCAAACAAAAATGGTTCAACCTCAATATTATCCTCAATACTCTCCTCAATACTATCCTCATAATTCTCCTCAATATTTAACGCATCCATGCCATTATCATCAAAATCAAGACGCATATGAAGTTCGGGAGAAACATTTAAGGACTCGGAATGATGAATTGGACATAAAAATTCAATCAAATCGACAGGTTCATCATCCAAAATTTTCCCGGCGTCTATATCCTCAATCAAGTGAAAATCAATTTTTTCTGACACCTCATCAAAAGCATGGATATTTATCGATTTAGGTTCTAGAGTGGAGATGTAGAGATCGAACGGGTTAGGTGTGGTTTCACTCGAAAGGGGTTCTTCACAATTTGGCGAATCAAGCACTACAAAATCACACAACTCATCATTTTGGACATATGTTTGACAATTGGTGTTGTTGGATTCAATTGGGTATGGGTAGGTTTGATTTGGAAATCCTCTCATATTCTCATTCTGTCCAACCGCCTCCTCATACATTGAAAATTTTTCAGCTAGCGTGAAACTAGCGACCGGTTCATTAGGTTGCATAAGGGCGGCCATGGATGCTTCCACATTCCTAGTCATTTTGTTTGTTGCTGCAATATAAGCTGCCAACGACTGTTCCAAACTAGACATGGGTGGTGAAGGGGTTTCGGGAAAAGATTCGAAATTGTTTGGATATGTGAAACTTCCAAAAGGCTGTGTAGAAACAGGGTCTAGTGAAGGTAGGAAAGTCGGGTAGGACTGGTAGGAAGTGGGTGGTTGGACAGGGGTAGGGTCAACATGTGGATAAAAAGGTGAATGGACTTGTTGATCCCTAGAACTAGATGTGTGGAGAGGGGTGAAAGATCGGCTACGAGATTGAGCAATATGCTCAGCAATGGACATCGGTTTAGGAGTTATAGCAGGACTTGAAAAAGTGGTATCAACATATGAAGGTGGTAAAGGTTGACTTGGTTGACACAAAGTGGGTTGTGAAGTCAAACTGTTTCTCCTAGACGCTTCTATTTGATCTTTCAAAGAAATTTTGGGTACGGAGGGATCTTCCTTAAATCGACCGAAACAATTGACGTACGAGGCAAAGTTAGGTTCGGGATACCAAAGTTCGGCAAGAGATTTATGAGGTGGGGTACCCATGATGTCAGAAGAAGAAGAGAAAGAAGGTGGGTGTAAGTGGGGTGCAAGGATTTCTTAGCGACAAAATTCTTGCAAGTTTTTATAAAAAAATTTCCTTTTTTCCTTTTTCTCTTTATTTGAAACTGTTTGCAAAAAAAAAATTTGATAAAGGGCTAAGACACACTTTCGATCAACCAAAAATGCACAATCAGGCCTAGATCTAGGGTCACCTAGGTCAGCTAGACAGCTCCTAACTGTTCCAAAGGGCTAGAAATAGGACCTCAAACCGCCTCTTCACCGCCAATTGCGGCCAGGTAAGTGCTAGGTAAGTGGGAGGCTCCCCGCTACAAGTAGCGGTCCTAATTAAGTAACCACTTGCCTTAGACACACTTGCCTAGACACCGCAAAGTCAGGTTAGGATAAACGGCCGATGCCTATAACTAGTCCTTTGTCCTATTGAGCTCGAAGTCCTTAGGGCTGAGTCTAGTATTTTTTAATTAAATATTGGTCAATGCAAATGCTTTATGTGATTTCTGGGGTCCTGGGAAGGGTGATGAAATTCCCACCCAATCTGAATTGGTCAAAAGCCTCTTAAAGTCCGATTAATGATATGCAAAACAGTAAATTACTTGTAATCAAAGATTTTTTTGTTATTGCAATTTGAGAAAAGATATGCAAAATAGAAAAGATTTCTTGCAATCACTTTTTATTTTAAACGCGCGCAAAGAATCCTGCACAAGATTTGTTATTTGGAAGGGAAAAGATTTTTAAAGCGCACCAAATTCTGCAGAAATTTTTCAGAAGATATATGAAGATTTTTGCAGAGGAAGAACAGAAAGGCTTACAGAAAATTTTGCAGAAGATGTCGTCACCAGCGCGCCGCCCTTCCGCGGCCAAATCCCGGTTCCCACCGCGGTTACGCGGTCAACTTGACTGCATGGATCCCCAGAAAAACTATCAGTTGATGATGTCACTGTGGGACCGCGTTTCCACGGTGTAAATGCACCTAAGGCGGCGGAAACGCGGCAGGCCGAGGGTTTCTGTTCACCAAATTTTTTCTGCTCCTTATTTGTTGTAATCTTCTGTTATTAGGATCGTCTCTTTGCTGTTTTGATCTCTGTAGATTTCCAGATCCGAAATTGTGCGTAGATCCTGCAAAATTCTCACAAGAATACCCTTTCCAAAAATAACAGATGATATATTTATATTTTTTTTTTGATTTTTTTCAGATTTTTATGATTTTTTTAATTTTGATTAACCCGAAATTGCAAAAAGGAAATAACACGACATCCCCGGCAACGACGCCATTTGATTGATCTAAAAAACTATCTATAACCGCAATCAAGAACGGCGTCGCATGTAGCTAGCCGGTGAGTACGGGTCGGTCCACAGGGATGTTGTGAATTTCCTAAATGTTCTTACGAGCTAATTCCAAACGGTGTGAATGGATTAATTAAATCTAAAAACTAAATTAATCTAGGGCAATTGAATTAAAGATCTAACTATCTAACTAGGGTAAGGAATTAAATTTATACCAGGGCAGAGAATGAAAAATTACCTAGGGCAAGAATTGAAATTACCTACTTACTTTACAGATGGCTCTCTCCAAACATCAACACAAGACTTGTCAGATCTGAATTTCTGAAATGAAAAGAGGCATCGATGCTCTCCAAAAGAAATCTAAATTTTATTGATAAAAAGAGGCATAGGGAGGCATAGCCTTTACAATGATTTAGAGTTCCTATTTATAGAGGATAGGAAACCCTAGGTTACAATTGATTCGCATGTCTACATTTACCAAAATATCCTTAGGAAGACCTAGTCAAAGTAGACTCCAAGCTTTGGTAAAATTTTATGTCTCTGTCTCTTTAAAAGGAAGTATTGGGCCTTGAAATTTCCTTTGTTGGCTCTTCTGTCTTTGGGCTTCCTTATTATTTGGTTCTTTTATTAAAATAGCTTCTATGTTTCTTCCAGATCTCCAGTGAATAATTGCAGTGGACTTTTAACCGTTCGTTTTGTAATCTTGGACCTTGCATTGCCTTGTACTTTGTGAAGTTTATCTTTGATGCAGGCTTGATCAAGAGTCTTCTGTTTGTTGGTCAAAGTCCACTTTTGCATCGTCTTTTCATCGTTTTCACTGTTTTCTGTCAAAGAACCTGTAACCGGGTTCTAGAGTCCAGTGGGAGACCATCTCGAGGAGTCAGGTTCGGGTCTCCTAACTCTAGAATTGGTAGGGTTGCTTACCGCTCTCGTAAGGGTCTAGGGGTGTGGGTTTGGCTATTCATCACGACCGTGGAATCTGTGTTTTATACTGGCTCAAAATAAAATACGGACATCCTAGTATATCCAATATTTCATATGTTGTTTTCTGCTGCGTTATCTGTGATGTGATCATTTGATATGTGGAGATAGATACTGTATATAGTATATATGATATATTATATAGACGTTGCTTATGTTTTACACCCGTGCTAGCCCTGCCCCGCTCTGCCGTTAGTTATCTAACCTAACGGTGCATGACGGGACATCGAGGCAAATGCGGATGGCATAAGCGTACGTTATATTTATCTGTGTTGTTTAGGCGACTTAAATGATAGGACATTCATTAATGTGACTAATGGAAGAAAATAAACCTAAAAGATATTGTGGAATCGAATTTCAAAAATTAGGTAGCTCTAGTTGTTGTTCTGCATAGCGGTATTCCTTGTAGAATATCCAGCATCTCATTCGACGAGAAAAGAGCCGAGATCCCTTCATCGGGAGTGACCTCTTTAGCAATAACTAGCAGATGCTACAACCCTCGGTTTTGTCTTTTGATTGCTTTTCTAGTTCTTGCTTTGCATAGTGGTATTGTGAATATCCCGCACCTCATTCGACGAGGAAAGAGCCGAGATCCCTTCACCGGGAGTGACCTCTTTAGTGAAACAACCAAAAGCCTCAAGAACACTCCATTTAAAATCATTTGATTCTGCAACGAGATCAAGTTCAAAGCGTTAAAGGTTTTCTTAAAAACCATCTGCAACCCTCCGTCATTTTTGGAAGTAGAGTACTTAGTATTCGTGTTGTGTTTGTTGACCTTAGTTAAGGCACAGTGTACGGTAGCTAAGTGATGTCTTCCTACACAGCATATGATGCGATTAGTTAGGACGGTCACGTGACTTTGTTGACCTTAGTTAAGGGTCATGTGGATGGGTCTAATTAATTATGAAATGATGGGTAGAGCTTGACTAGTGCTTATAATTTGTTGACCATAGTTAAGGTCATAAGTACTAGGGGTAAAAACCTTTATCGAGAGTTTCAAGTGTTGAAATTTGCAATGAGATTGCATGCCTTCTATATGATAATTGGATCCTGATACCCACTGCGAGTAAATGTTACTCTTGGGAGAGTTTTGAACTTTACAATTAGCCGATCAAGTAGGTGTATAGAAAGTTGTCAACGGGATTATGCCCCTGGGAAAACGAGATTTATTTTAATTAGGTCCGTGCGAAAGCACGGGGAACCTCTCTCAAAATACCGGTACTGGCCTGGCTGAAAGATTGGCGAACTTGTAGAGTGTAATTAATCCCGGCTAGTCTTTCCTTTTAGGTTTGAAGGAAGATTTGATAAAAACAGTGGGAGCCATCCTGATTAGATAATATATATATAACCAATCTAATCTTGTAAGAGCGCACGCAGAGTGTTTTCTTCTCTCTCTCTCCAGGTAGCGACCATGTCACGCTTTAATCAAGATAATAATATGGATGTATTGACCAAACTCGCTTGTTATACTGAGCTGGGGAACGTTGGTCCTGCTCCAACTTATAATTGTTATAAGACCGAGCAGGAAATAGGGGAATACGATGATTCCTATGCCGCCCAAACGAAGAAAGTGCATGTTGATGCATTTTCTTTGGGTGTGTTCATTACATAGAACTGTTTCTTAGTATCCTTTACGTCCTGGGTATTTGATACCGGATCAGAATCCTGGATATGTAATCTGTTACATGGGCTACAAAAAGGTAGAGAACTGAGAACGAGTGATAAAATTACAAAAGTTGAAAACGGTGCAATTGTTGCAGCCAAGGTGTTGGCAGTTATCACCCTATATTCCCAAATACATTGATTCTGAACGAATGTTATTAGATACCGAACCTGATATACAACATCATATCAGTCTCTTTAATTAGTAAAGAAGGATATAATTTTGTATTGTTGGATAATGTTTTGAACATTTCCTATATCAAGAGTTGATCGGTTCAGGCACGTTATCAAAAGCATATACATTCTAAATCAAACCACAGTTCTTAACGTATAAAACATACACAAGAGGAAGAATTCAGCAATGAACGAATCCTTCTTGAGGCAATGTAGACTAGGTCACATCAATGCGACCTGACAAGCTAAGTTACATTTAGATGCATATTTAAATCAGTTTGAATTTATATCTTAAGAAACTTGCCAGTCATGTCACAAAGATAAGATGCTCATAGCTCCGTTTACTTGAAACAGAGAAAGGGTTAGTGAACTCCTGGGACTGATACATAATGATGTAGTAAGTCCCCTGTCTACAATTGCCAGGACTTGTTCTTTATACTTCCTTAAATTCACTGATGATCTCTCAAGATTCGGACGCATGTTCCTGTTGAAACACATGTCTGAAGCTTCTGAGAAATTCAAAGAATATAAGATAGAAGTAGAGAACCAATACAGGAATAAGTATTAGGTCCTATGATGTGATCAGGGAGGAGAATACTTAGGCATAGGGATTCTGGACTATTCTAAAGGAGAATAAGATTCTCTCTCAGCATTACTCCTCCGTATACACCACAGCACAACGGTGTATCGAGGCGGAGCAATCGCACCGTATTAGATTTGGTGCGCTCCATAATGAGTACTAATGAGTTACATGTTTCCTTTTGGGGGGTTATGCACTTGTGAAGCTGCATACCTATTGAATAAGGATTCAATAGTTCCCGACGAACCTCTGCCTCTCCGCCGATCTGGTAGGGTTCCTCATCCGCCTAAGAGATACTTCAGTTTCTCGATGACAGTGGGAGCGAGGATTGCATCATGAGATGATGACCCAACTGGTTTCGAGCAGGCCATCAAGAGTGGGGACTCTGTAAGAATGGCTGGATGCTAAGCGATCTGAGATGGAATCCATGTACACCAACAAAGTATGGAGTTTGGTTGCTATATCTGAAGGGTTAAAACCCCATCAGGAGCAAGTATATCTTGAGAAGATTACTTGGTGTAGATGGAAAAGTTGAGACTTTCAAAACTAGACTTGTTGAAAAAGGTTCTCGTCATTAACCAGGCTTGGATTGTGATGTAACCTTTTCTTCAGTGGCTATGCTTAAGTCCGTCCGGATCCTACTTGCCATTGCTACAAAACATGACTACGATATCTGGCGGTTGGGTGTCATAACTGCTTTTCTAAATATAGATTTAGGAGAGAACGTCTATAAGTACACAGCCAGAGGGCTTCGTAGAAAGTGGGAGCAGCGGAAACGTGTGCAAGTTACTTTAAAAGTTAAAGCAGGCATCGCGGAGTTAGAACGTCTGTTTTTGATGTGGTAGTCAAAGTGTTTGACTTCATCAAAATGGTAGATGAATCTTGTATATACAAAAAGGTAGTAGAGAGTAAGATGGTCATCCTCGTATTGTACGTGGACGACATACTCTTGATAGGAAAAGAGTTTCCTATTCTATGCACGGTCAATCTCCTCTTATCATATTGATTCTCCATATAGGATCAAGATGATACCTCCTAAATCCTGGGTTTTGGATCTATGAGATAGATCTAAGTGGATGTTAGGACTCTCACTAGGTGGAGTGAAATGGTATCAATCGATCCTGGGAAGAATCACTGGATAGCTTCCAGGGTGGTAAGGTTGACTGAATGTCAGTCACAGGCTGTTTTTACCCTCAATGGAGGGGCGGTATGTTGGAAGAGTTCCAAACTAGATACCGTGGCAAACTAGACGATAAAGGCTGGATACATCGCTACCAAAGATGCTACCAAAGAGGTAGTCTGGGTGTATATTTGTTCATGAGATGAACTAGGTTCCTGCCAATGTATGACAATGGAGGTGTGGCTTTGGCCCAGGAACCCCATTCCTATCAGTGACCCAGACATATTCTAAAGACAGTATCACCTGATCATGGAGATGGCTGATCTCCAGGAAGATCGAGGTTAGGATAGTAGACTCAGAGGACAACACGGCGGATCTACTCACAAAGGCCTTTTCCCAGAGAGAGACTTTTATGGGGTGGTTGAGAATGAGATACTACAACCACTGCTATATGATGGCCCTAGTGCAAGTGAGAGATTGTTAGTTGTATGTATGCCCTAGAGGCCATTATTGTACATGAGATGTATATAATAGTGGATGCTGGGACATATATAGGGAGGACTTTCTTGCTCGACATGATAGTACGCTATCTGGTTGCTCTTTATCTTAACATGTACACTTATTGACTCTCTGTTACATGTTGATAAAGCCCTTAGGATGTGTACTCGACTTCTTGGATTATGATGCAGATCATACTAGTGGGGTATGGGTAGTCTATGAGTACATCCTTCAATATTCCTAGTCGTGGGAATATCGAGACGGGACATCGATATTTCAGAGTAGACTAGCATATATCTTCTCGACCCATGTGATGGGCGATGGATGATCCCATATCCATTGGTGTATGACATCAGAGATGGTATACGGGTGCTCAGTGGAGACTGGGTAGACTGAATAGACTCGTTGAGAACTCCCAGATAGTAATATACTTCAAGTCAGATGGCAGTTCTCTGGTGACACTGGTACAGCTTAGTCTGTTGACCCAAGATTGTCATAGAGTCTTTTGTGTCTCCCACCGTGCTTTGATTTCCACCCTACCACGGCTCTACTGAGTCATGCAAACAGGTGGTTTTTGGGTACAGTCCCGAGTCATATAGAGGCAATGAGCGATAGGAGGGGATTCATCTCTCCCGGTATTGGGGGTTGATGTTGCGCTATACTCGACTGGCCATAACTAGAAATCGCTGGCCAGGGTTGTTGTGATTTACTGGTAACTGTTATCTGTAGTTTCACGACCGTCATGGACCTTGCATCGGTATGACTTATCAAGCTACTGGGGTCTGACGTTTACCACCCCTAAACGAGATATGTGACATATCAGACGAACATACCGGACTGTGCGATAAGTGTTACTGATTGGATTCACAGGAGTGTGAGCAGGCTTGCTCGTTGATCTTCTGATCGCTCAATACCCGGGTCGCCGTTACGTTTAGCAGACCGCTTGCGGCTTGTGGGTGACTGATATGATCATCACCTACTGCCGGCGTATTGACGAGTCTTTAGAGTCCTACACAGAAGTTTCCTGGCTCAGGCGAAACGAAATAGGAGCATGTATGTGATATGTGCGGGACCGAGAATAATACCAGTATGAGATACTACATTCTATTCTCGCGATTTGTATCATCGGTTGGTTATATGCGATATAGCCGGGTTACCGAATCAAGTGTTGATTCGATATATTGATACACCAGATATTAGTTAGTTATTTGCGATATGTCCAGATCATTTAATCAAGTGTTGATTTAATGATTTAATGTATAATTATATATTTGATATATTACTTTATATTAACTAGTATTGGTTCACTTAAGATTGCTTTCCTCACTTGATATGAACATAATGTATATGTGATATATGTTTGTGTACATGATTGTATCATGGTTATGATACATGCAAACTTGGGTGTGTGTATGACTTACACCATATTTAAGATAATGGTTAGGGTTTATATTTATTTTGTAATTCAAAATTAGTGAGCACTTTGTCATGCTTGAAGCTTCATGAAACTTGAAGCATCCATTGACCAAGTCCACTTACTTTGTCTTACTAAAAATATTTATTAACCAAACTATTAGCTTAAACCATGGTTTAGTCTCTACAAAAATTAGTGGATGATACTAACTCACCCATGGTTGCATAATTGATCATAATTCACTTCACTTGAGTTTCTATTCTTCTTCTTCTTCTTCTTCATCCAAAAGGAAAAAAACTTTCTAGATTTTTCTAAGTGAAAAAATAAAGTGAGAAATCAAAATCTAAAGTGAACCCACTTTCTATTTCATCATCCTATACTACTTGCCATTTAGTTTAGGGTGTTCTCTTCACAAAGTTCATGACCTAGTGAAGGGTTAGGTTGAGTTTGAGTCATCTCCACGTAGATCATCTTCGGCCTCGAAGTCTACGAGCAAGCTTGTTCATTTCTCCGGGGAAATCCATTCTAGAGTTCAGGACAACGATGATCGCAGCGAAGGGACGTCAACACGGAGCTTTAGAAGTGAAGAACCGGATCTACAAAGGTTGTATTCTTGTTCACTTCTCTTGTAATGTTAGATTGCAAAGTTTTGTTACCCTAGTTTTCTAGTACGATTCGTAGTTTGATTGCTTAGCACCTCTTAAAATTCTTGTTGTGGCATATGTGAGGCTTGCAAACCGTAGGCTAGGTGCTAAGAAATCCCAACAGAATCCGGCGACGAAACGACTTCCCGACGCCTTCCTAAGTTCACACTACCTCTTCCCTTTCTTTCTAATCTGTAATTTCCCACTTTCCCCCTTCTCTTCTATTAAAACGAATTTATTCTTCAAAACTAGTCGGAAGTGGAGTTAATCCGACTTCCGATTCTATTTTAACTAAAAACATAATTTTTCCTAAACAACAAATTACCATCTCTTCTTATATTGTTTAACAAACATAAAACAACATTCACAAAAAGTTTCAATTCAATATAATATGTATTGCAACTTCTATTTCAATTTTACAGTAAAATACCATCATGTTTACATACGACATTGCTTATTCATTTTACCCATATTACGTTTAGAAAACTCACGAGGTAATGAACTACTTCATCACAACACACATTATTGACATAGAACGATGGCTTTTGGAACATTAGTTTGTAGAAAAATACGAGTTTACATTTAAATACCCTAAACATTCAAAAATTGTTTTCTTTAAAAAGTGTATTATTTAATTCTTTGCAATGCGCCTCTACAACCCATTTTGGGGAACTCCGATCGGGATAGTGCGGGTTATCGTACATTTTTGGGCCTAGTAGAGTGAGATGTAGACCTCCTTACGAAGCATTCGATTTCGATGGAACTTTTAAAGCAATTTTTAAGAAAAATGTGATTTCTATTTAATAAATAAGTTCTATTTCTTTTATAAATAAATAAATATATATATATATATATATATATTATCAAAATGCCTACTTTAAATATAATATATATATATATATATATATTCTATGTTTTCTAAATCAAAAGAATCGCAAATTTCATGAAACTACCATTACAAATCAATACGATTCCATTATTACACTAAAATACCATATACAATGAAATCTAGATTATATCCATTAGAATATTTCACTTTATAAAAATCACAATTATGAAAACCTTAAAATCGATAATTAAATACTTGAGGTGTATTTTAAAAATATATCAAAACTATTTTTCATAAACCCCCCTCAAATTATATTCATTTACAATAAGGACCCTGGTAAACATAGGTTTAAGCGGGACCAGTTCTCTTGAGCCTCAGAGAGCCGGAGAATATGGGTGCTTACCTATCTAAGATAGACAATCTAAAAACGGTGTTATCAATACAGTAATTGTCTTGAAAAAAAACACAAATCCTGCCGTCCATGTGCAGCAGTTACCGATAACATCAAAACCAATTCAGGACTTCAATTTGTTTTAAAGGGTTTGACTCTGAGAGAGTCTTAATCTAATATGAAATCAATCTGATTTGAATTCAATTCAAGTATAACTACAATACAACATGAATCCATTTATACCAGAATTCAATCTATAACAACATGACTCAACCGAACCGAACCTTGGATATACTCTGATTACATGACCATCCATTTATATCCATTCCGTTTACATGATATCATGGTTTTGACAAGTCTTCCATCTATAAAATAAAACAATAAAATCAATACAAAAGACATTACGGGGTATTTAAGGGGTAGACTGGTACGGAACATGTCAAAGGTGGCACGAGGTGGTCACTAATAGACGTAACTATACATCCATACCGTTGTTCAGTGGTTTTATCGACGGAGCCTTGTACTACGGGTTACCAAAGTCCACGGTGTAAGTTGGACTTCTCTCGTATACACTGGCATATTCTGTACCAAGCTACAAACACCGCGTTAACATAACAATCAAATATCATAACAGTTATATTCTCCCATCTGTCAATTCTATTTCTTTCTTTCTTTGGGACTTACCGAGCGATTGTTCGCTGACGATATTCGTTCTCTCTTCTTTCTTTGGAATATTGTTAGGAGGACCCGACTCTGAGAATTTCGAGACCAGCCAGGAGCACGTAGAGAAGACCACTGAGCAGCACGGCCATTAAACTTTACTTGTACTTACTTTTCATTCAGTTCATGCCATTTTTTAGTTATTGCTTTCCATTCCTATATTTACATCTTTAGTTGTACTTGTAAAGAAATATTTGATAAATAAAAGTTGTTCAGTTACATCTATTGTCATTTTTTCTTGTGTACATTCATTATATTACTTAGATACGCTTAGCGTGTTTACTTCTGAGTAAATACATAGAGGGTCTCGTCACGTCTTCTTACCATACACTGGGAAGCGGGGCGTAACAATGTTCAAGGAGATCTTAGACATGTGACGGTTGGAAACGGTAAGCCATGCAAGATCGTTGGTAAATAGACGATCATCTTACAACTGTTAGGAGGAATTCAATTAAAACTGAAGAATGAGAGACTTATTCGAGATTTGAAGAGAAGTATTATTTCCATAAGCCAGCTTGACAACGAAGGATATATTACGACATTAGGAAATTCTCAATGAAAGATTTCTATAGGGTCATTGGTGGTCGCAATGGGCAAGTTGAGCGGTTCGTTGTCTTATTCAGTAGGAGCAATAGAGATTCGGTTGTGTTGACGGCAAGTTCGGAGATAAATTCGGAGATTTTGTTACGGCATAGAAGATTGGGGCAACTCAGTGAGAAGAATATGAAAGTTCTTCAGGGTAAGGGGCTTCTTTCGGGGATGAAGAAGGTGGAGTTGATTCTTTGCGAGAGTTGCTTTTGTGGGAAGTAAAGCATGCTCATATTTTAAATTGGAGGCATTGTAAAGAAGACTAAAAAGCTGGAGATGATGCATACAGACGTATGGGATCTGGCTTTGGTGGAGTCTTATGCACGGAACCAGTATTTCGTGATGTTCATCAACGATGCAAGCCGGAAGACTTGGGTGTATGCGATGAAGAAGAAGTCCGATGTATTTGATATCTTCAAACACTGGATTGAGCAGGTGGAGAACCAAACGGGGGCTAAGTTAAAATACCTTAAGTCCGATAATGGAGGGGAATATCGCACACAAGAATTCGAGGAGTTTTGCTCACAGAAAAGTATTCGTTGGTTGAAAACGGTACCGGGAACGCCACAACAAAATGGCATCGCTGAAAGTATGAATAAAACTATTCTAGAGTGAGTGCAAAGCATAACCTTGGATACAGATGTGCCAAAGTTCTTATGGGCAGCAGCTGTCGATACTGCTGTGTATCTGATCAATAGAAACCCGGCGAGTGTGCTTGATGGAGGTATTCCAGAAGAAAATTGGTTAGGTAAACCGGTTAATTATACGCACCATAAAGTTTTTGGTTGCATTGTGTATTCTTTGATTGATAAGATAGAATGGAGTAAGCTTGACTCAAAATCTAAGAAGTGTGCTTTCATCGGCTATGGTGGAGATGAGTTTGGATATCGGCTGTGGGATTATGCAAACAAGAAGGTAATACGAAGCCGGGACGTCGTCTTTGATGAGAAACACTTGTACAAAGAAAAGAAGCAAGCCAAAGAAGGTGCAGTATCAGAATTCGTCGAGCTAGATGGAACTCAAGAGAGCAATCAGGTGCCTACAGGTGGTGATCAGAATTTGGAGGAGGCTGCGGTGCAGGATCAAATTCAAGAACAGGAAAGTGATCATATTCAGCAACCAGATATACCAGTTTTGAGGAGATCTACGCGATATAGGCGGTTACTTGAAAGACTTGTGACCAACTTCGTTCTTTACACAGATTCGGGGGAGTCCGAATCCCTTGAAGAAATAACAAGCGAAAGTGCTAGCATGCAGTGGGAGAAAGCTATGAACGAGGAGATAGATTCTTTGAAGAAGAACCATACATGGGATCTAGTGAAGCTATCCAAGGATCGAAAAACGTTACTAAACAGATGGGTGTACAAAATTAAAGATGAGGCTGATGATGTGAAGCGGTACAAGGCTCGTTTGGTAGTCAAGGGCTACGCACAAAAGTAAGGTATTGACTATAAAAAAATATTTTCTCCAGTTGTAAAGATGACATCTATTCGGGTGATTCTTAGTATCGTGACAGTGGAGAACTTGCACTTATAGCAGCTGGATGTCAAGATTGCGTTCCTTTATGGAGACTTGGAGGAGGAGATCTATATAACGTAGCCACCGGGATACGAGGCGAAGGGAAAAGAAACTATGGTGTGTAAACCGCGAAAGAGCTTGTATGGCTTCAAGCAAATTCCTAAGCTGTGATATCTCAAATTCAATCAGTTCATGTTAGAGATGGGAGTTGTGAGATGTGAATTCGATCACTGTGTCTACATTCAAAATTTTAAGGACGGCGACTACATTATTCTATCATTATACGTGAATGATATGCTAGTAGCGGTCCGAATTTCTAAAAGATTCAAAATTTGAAGAAGACGATGGTTGAAAAATTTTCCATGAAGGATTTAGGAGCGGCAAAGAAAATCTTGGGCATGAAAATCGTAAGATATAGGAAGCAGCAGAAGCTATGGTTATCGCAAAGGGACTACATCGAGAAGGTGTTGAAGTGGTTCAATGTGGACAAGTCAAAACCGGTGAGTACATGCTTAGCGAAACATTTCAAACTCAGTAAGGAGTTGTGCCTGACACTCAAGAGCATAAAGATGTGACGGTGAGCGTGCCTTATGCATCTGTGGTAGGAAGTTTGATGTATGCGATGGTGAGTACGAGACCCGATATTGCACATGCAGTGGGAGTTGTTAGCAGGTATATGCAAAACCTGGGTAAGGAGATTGGAATACGGTGAAGTGGATGTTGAGGTATCTAAGGGGTATATCAAGTCACTGCTTATCTTTCGGAGGTGACTCTTTAAAGGTGTAGGGTTACGTTGATGCGGACTACTCGGGTCATCGAGATAGCGGGAAGATAACAACGTGGTACGTATTTATGGTTGGGGGAATATCGGTGAGCTGAGTCTCTCAACTACAAAAAGTGATGGCATTGTCAACAACGGAAGCTGAATACGTGGTGATCACGGAATCCAGCAAGAAGATAATATTGTTGCAAGAGTTACTTGAAGAATTGGGCAAGATGTAAGACTTCAATATCTTGTGGAGCGATCATCAAAGTGCGATACATTTGGCGAAGAACGCGGCTTATCACTCGAGGACGAAGCACATTAAGGTGCGGTATCATTTCATTCGCATTGTGGTAGAAGAAGGCGAGTGGACATTGCATAATATCGCTGGAGAAAAGAATTCGGCTGATAAGCTCACTAAAATCGTGGACAGAAACAAGCTGAAGTTCTGTTGCGAGTTAGTGAACCTCTCCATGAAAATCAGATGAGAAAAGAGTAGAGCGGAGTCGTGTAAAGTCCACCAGCGTTCGAAATCAAGACTGAAGAATCTCCAAGTGGGAGATTGTTAGAAATTGTGGAGTTTCTTTAAGGCCAGGCTTCTGCCCAATACAAGAGCAGACGTCTGGACATGCCCATGTTAGAAGCACAGAGTAAGGGTAGACGTCTGAAGGCCAGCGCGACAGACGCCTGCAGAAAACCAAGCCCCAACCCGAGACTGAAGGTCAGACGTCTGACTAGGTATGGTACAGACGTCTGGTAAAGAGACGAAGCCCAACCCGAGACTTAAGACCAGACGTCTGGGGACAAGCTAGACGTCTGCACAAGAGAAATTAAGATGTGCAGATCAAAGGCAGATGTTTGTCCAAACGTGGGTCAGACGTTTGTCGACAGTGAAACTGCAGCAAATCTTTATTTGGTAAATTGAGATTTATTAAAAATTTTGGATAGGTTTAGGGGTTGCCTATATAAGGGGACCTCTCATACATGTATTAGATGCTGCCTAAATTAATTTAGAGAGAGATCATTGTATTGAGAGGGTGACGGTTAGGGTTTGTGAGATCTAGAGAGATTTGAGAGAAATCTCCTAGGGTTGCTTGTGCTTGTAATTGATTCAAGAATTATAGTGGACGTTTACAGATTCCACTCTACTGGAGACTAGTCATACGGTGGGTGAATATCGTTAACAAATCCTCTCTTGTTTGTGTTTGATTTCTTATTTATTCTCATATCGTTTATCGTTTTATTTTACGCTGATTAATTGCGTGGTTGTGTTGATTGCGTGATTGTGTTGTCGTGAGTATTGTTCCGTGTAACGGCTCCTTCCATCCCCAACATATATTTCTTTTTCCTTTTTTGTAAGATAATCCCAAATAAATAGAAAAATGTATGTACCAAACGGCCCATAAGTGGACATTTTATAGCTATAAAGTTTCTGCTGCATGAGAATGGTTTCTGATTATTAGATCCATTATTAAATTGGATGAGGGGCAAGGATAAACTCACAGAGTAACTAATTATTGGGATCACATGATTCACAATTGACTCGAAATCCAATACGAGTCAACATGTGGGAGCTAACATGTCCCTTTTTATCCCCCATTTTTCTTCCAAAATAACCTTTTTTTTTACAGTGCAACAACTATTTGGCCACCTGTAGAAAATTTGTGTTGAAGGAAAGCGATTGGTTATATTCAAATTTTGTTTCTAGTTTCTAGTTTCTATTTCCTGTGTATATTTATCAGGCAAAGGATGGAAAAAACTTTTTAGTTTGTCAATTCATGTTATTATACTAAAGCTAACCCTTTTTATCTTCAATGAAATTGAATTAGCTTAATAAATATGCTTTGTATAACACAACTTACTAGCCATCTTTAAAGCTATTCAACATAGAGTAGAGTTAATTGGATTATCTCAATTTGCACTTACACCTTCTGGTTTATTAGCATCCAACAATTATGAGTTATTATTACTTATCACATTAAATTTTGATAATTTAGAACAAACAATGCTAATCTCAAAAGCGTCAAATGCTTAAACCAGTAGAGTGATAAGTAATAAGTATTGTAAGATTATGAATGAAAAGTGTTGCTTCAAAAGTTCTGCAATATCAGTCATTTTTTTTTCTTTTCTCTTGTACACCTATTAAAAAGTGTAACTTTTTTTGAAATCTCAAATGTCATAAATGTCATCCTTAGATATTTAGGGTTAGAATTGGAACACAATGGAACCATGCCATCCTGGCTCACATTGGCCTAGCTTTGAAAACACTTGATTCCCATATGGTGGTGAAGACTTGCTGAGCCTGCCCGTTCCACTTCCATGATGGCGGGGAATTCGAACTTCAATTTTTGGAAACTTATGAAATTCTTTCTCGAACCCCCGATCGATGAACCTATAAAATCCCTCAAATTGCATCTGAATAAATCCAGGTATTGTGGACATTTCAGCATTTCCATTCCGGAGCATCTAAATCTTAAGTTTCCTACACAATTCGATCTTATCATACGATGATTGTGACCATAGCAACTAAGCTAATCCAACGTAAACAAGAGAGTAAGGACACGAGCGGAACGACGAATGAGTTCACGCGGCTTTTCTTCTGTTGAGATCTCTGACACCTAAGCAAGTCAACCACTTTTTTCCAACATTTGTCCTCTCTATTGTAGCACATGTATCACCCAGAGCATAAGGGACATGATGACTCGACGTCATCCTCATTTTCCTTCAACTTATTACCGGCGGGTCTGTTCATGATTCCATAGTTAAACTGTATCGGTAACCGAAATCGATATTACTTGTACTCTAAATTTGAAAGTCGAAATTGCAATAAAAGACTAATATTTCCAATTACCCCACCAAAATATTATCCAAATTGATTTGATTAAATCAAGAATTGTACAAATTCTGTCTCAGCCTCTGCTGGTTACTCAAAATTCAGATTCCTTGGGGAATGGTCCATGCTGATGCACTCTTCAGCATAAATAAATTATTTTGTACACCTAAGATCCAACCTTACAGTATTTTAAGTACAGAACCCCTTCATTTATGCAATTTAAACATTTCACAGGGGTTCAATCAAAACAAAAATCTGTTCCTTTTCCAATCCTAGAGTAACAAAAACTGCTCTCCTTCCCTCTAAGTTCTAACCTTTGTTCACAAACCCCCATTCGGAGCTGCACCATCTCCACCTCTGCTTTCCTTTTTTGGGTTTCTTTTTTGAGAATATATTTTAAAGTTTACAGTTTGAAGTTCTACTGGAAAAAAAAAGAAAGAAAACAACAAAAATCTCTAGGGATTTGGTTCCCTTCATCAACAAATCGCCAAGAGGTAGGCCACCATTTTCATTTCTTGATTGCTTTTAATCAATTTCAACCATTTAGAAAGCCTTTCCTTTGCTTAATTTGAGTTGGGTATTCCTTTTTCCTCTGGATTTTATCTGAATCTCCCCAAAGTTCAAATTTTTTAATGACCCATGTGCTCCAGTCTCTTTAAAATGGCAAAAGTTTGAATCTTTAAGGTGCCCATGTTCCCAAATCAAGCAAAGAAATGGTGAATTCAGCTTCCCCATCCCCTAAAACAAGTTGGGTTCTTGCCCAAATCAAGAACAGCAATGGAGTTTTCCAAAAAGACCCACTTCCAATTCAGGCATCACAACCCCCACCGGCTCAATCCTCTACCAACACTAGCAAAATTAGCCCAGCAGTGCTCTTCATCATTGTAATCTTAGCTGTAGTGTTCTTTGTCTCGGGCCTCCTCCATCTCTTGATCAGGTTCCTAATCAGAAAGAACCCATCTTCATCCTCTTCTCACTCCAGTCACCACCACAATCAAGCAACCTCGAACTCTGATGCCCTCCAAAGACAGCTCCAGCAGCTGTTTCATCTCCATGACTCGGGCCTCGACCAAGCGTTCATTGATGCACTCCCTATATTTCTCTATCGAGAAATCATCGGCTCAAAGGAGCCCTTCGATTGTGCGGTTTGCCTTTGTGAGTTTTCTCAAGACGATAAGCTCCGACTTCTCCCTATCTGTGGACATGCTTTTCATCTCAATTGTATCGATACTTGGCTCTTGTCGAACTCTACCTGCCCTTTATGTAGAGGAGCGCTTTTCGTTCAAGGAGCTGCGATCGAGAATCCGGTATTTGATTTCAATGAGGAATTGAGGTTAGAAGAGGGACAAGGAGAAGTGGAGGAGGTCGGTAGCGAGAAGAGAGTAGTGCCCGTGAGACTCGGGAAATTTCGCAACACGAGCAATAGAGATGATTGTGGTGATGTTGCTGCTAATGGGAATCTGAATGGGAGTCGTATAGTTAAGAGAGAAGAAGGGGAGAGTAGCAGCAGCAATTTAGATGCAAGGAGATGTTACTCTATGGGTTCTTATGAATATGTTGTCGGAGATGCTAATCTTCGAGTTGCGTTAACTATCGGAGATGGAAGTGGTGGAAAAGTGAATGAAGAGGGGAAGAGATTGGGGGTCGGGAGCAAAGGCGAGAGCTTTTCGGTGTCAAAGATTTGGTTGTGGGGTAATAACAAGGGGAAGTTTCCTGTTTCGTCCGATACTTCCTATATCGATGGTAGATTGCCATGGATGATGGCTAGAAGAAGTGAAGGTAACAATACATGATGGATGAGTGTAACTTTTGTTTTTGAAAGTAAATGGCTTTGTTTCTTGGTTTAATGGTGGCTACTGAAAATTTTATCAAATTTAATTCGTATCTTTGGCTCTACTATTTGCATCTGCTAATCTTAACTTGCATTTTGTATGCTATAACAACCACTTGTCAAAATTTGATGCTGGGGAATCAATCATATGTGCCTAAGTGAAAATTTAGTATGAGCAAAATGCATGTTCAATACTCTTGTGAATGAATTCAGTATGCACACTTAGATGTTTCAGTCTATCCTCTTTTCATTATGCATACTAAGATGTCGGTTTTTTCGACCTGTCATTTCCTTTGTATGCGCGCGGGAACACACACACACACATCTCTACTGGTAGAGAGTTGTTTGGGATAAGGACTTTGTTATTGTTATCTATGAGAGTTGGTTGCTATCTCATCTCACACTATATTTGTGAGTTAAAGCATGAATTGCCCTGTTTACAATTTTTTTTCTATGCTTCATATCAAATGTCATATGTTCAAGATCTACCTACACCTATTTTCTGTGAAATGATGTGCAACTATAAACCTAGTGGTTCTGAACATATTATTTTTGTGGGGCATAATGGTGTCTGGTTGAATTTGAAACCTTTTCCTTTTTTGTGATCATTGACATTCTTTTGATTGAGATGATGAGAGGGGATGCTATATAGAAAAAGTAAGGCAATAGATTTTTGTGATGAGAAACTTGCTAGAGGCATTATTCTCAATTTTGTTTTCTTGTGTGACTGTAGGTTGCTGTGATTTTCTTGTTGCATCAAATATCATAAAGCCTAATCAGTAACCCATATGATTTAGACAATCCTGATTCCATATAATTTGACTTCTGTTTCTGTAATGCATAGGCCCCATGCCAATGTTTTTAACAGAGCTCGGAAATCGAACGGAACGGCAACTGTAAGTGGAAAACCGAGGGGGCTGGTCTCTGTGATGCGTGATGGGAGTCATCCAATGGCTCAAATTTATCGGAGCAGAGAATCCTATTCGAGAGAATTACATTCGATGGATAAAATTTCACTAAAATACCTTCAACTCTAACCGATAATCACTAAACTACATTATAGGTTTCTATTAAAGGGCTAGTTGAAGGGTATTTTAGCGAAAAACTTTCCAAAAGCCAGAACTTTAAGAGAGTTTAAGGTTGCAATAGGTAAGGGAGTACTTTAGTGAAACTTACCCGAGGGCATATATAAATAATTGGAATTGAAATTTAATTGCAAAGTGCATTTTCTTTGTTTGATGCAAACCAAATGCATAAAAAAAAGTATTAAAAAATTTGATCCAAACGTGTTTCCAGGGCCACTCAATGTGGATCCATCACTAATGAGGGTACTCATCCTTCCATTGAATTTCAACCAATATTATGTCTTTTTCCACTAGATAGGGGAAGCATAGAATAAGTGGATAATTTCATGCTTCACTTTTCAATATTTTGACTAATTCTTCCAATATCATGTAAAAATCTCTCTGTGGTGCTCTGAGGAATGATCTTAGAATTGTTGAAGAAATAAAGGGCAAATTCACAAATTGACAGTAAGGGGAAATGCAATTAAAATTGAACTCAGAGGAATATAGTCTAACAGGTTTCGTCGAAGAAGCGACCCCGGTTAAAATCTTTGACATTAGATTCTGCTTCACTGGACGAGACCTTGTGATATTCAAGTCAAGTTTTTCATTTTTCATGCCGCAGGAATAAGAGTTTGAGAAGGAAAGCCAAAGGTGAAAAGAGCTTCCTGTTCGAATGAGTTATGTTACTGCATAATTTGAAATTAAGACACCAAAGGTAGTTACGATCGGCCTGTCGATTGTATTTTTAACCATGCGGATCACACATTTATAGTTATTGAGTTTAGATACCATGTGATAAATTTAAATGATACAAGATAAATGACCAACTTGGTCTTGTGATATAATTACATAATTATGAATTATCTTTTGCAAATTTCAGAAACGAACTTAGGGTGCATTAACATCATTTTCTACTAGTTGTTGCAGGTAGCTAGTGCAGATTCTGCTGAAAGGATGATGAGGGCTCTATCATTCCTTTTTTTCTTGTCCAAGGGCCTAAAATGTTCCCCTCTCTTTGAATTCGAAAGACTGCAGAATTTTCTCCTTTTTCCCTTTCTTCCCCTGCTTTTAATCTCTTTCTTTTTTAAAAAAAAGTTGCTTCTTTTGTGAACAATCTTTTATATCTTTTGATCTTCTTTAGCCTTTTATCACCTCATTTGTTTCTGTTTTAAGAATCTTCATTGTGCTTTCGCAAAAGATTAGGAAAGAAAGTATTTTTCGCCAAAGATTAGAAAAGTAGCTTCATAGTAGACTGTAGTGCAGTAGCAATTCCAATACTCTTTGCTGGACTTGGCCCAGACCCGGCCCAAACCTGTCCAATCAAGTGGGTGGATGAGAGTTGGGGTCGGGGATCCGCCCCGCCCAAGTACTGTGCCCGATATGAGCTCGTGGCATAGTGCAACATGGTAAATATCGCTCTACGGACATGGAGAGATAGCTATCGTGCTATAGGACAGAAAGTTAAACCCTATATCAACTAAGAGATGGACAAAAACTCTAAATTTTATTATAATGTTGTTCATTGTTTTTTTTTATATATATTTTTGTTAATGAATCTCAAAATTTTCCATTTTAGTAAATCTAATTAACTGATCTTATTCCTAAAGGAAGTGGATAACAGTCTTTCTAAAGATTCGTGCGGAAACTTGCATAAAGGCAGACAAATCAAAACCGATCAACATTAAGCAAAAATGCTATCTTTATTCATTATTTATTAAACAAAGTGCCATATGTCTACATGTATCATCGAGATCGGTAGCAAAGGGACCTGATCGTATTCATTGCCCTTAAGATGATACAACTCATTCTTGGTGGTTTTCTTGGTGGTCAGAAAATGACCAAAACAAACACACCCGCCTAGACACAGCCGATGGTACAATAGACCAACGATCCGACTATTCGATAACATTTGCCCATCGCTCTATCATTGTCAAATGTTCTATTGTCAGGAAAATGGTTAATTTTGCAACCATCGCGATGTGAGGGTAAAGATTATCGAAAACATATAAAATTTGGTATACCTATGATCTAGATCATGGAGATCAAGTTGAACGGTGCCGATCATTTGAAAGTATGATGCAAAATCAAATTTTAAGACGATACCTCATAAACACTTCTCATATATATAGGGAGTGATCTATTGTATACCGGTCCGTATTTTTTAAAAACGGAAACTTTTGATCAACAAAATATTTGAACGATCCAAACCGTTCAAATTGATCACCCTACTTTCGAGTCCATGCGTATAAAAAATCAAAAGATTTGAAAACTTCAAACCCACGCATCGAATGGGTGCAAAATGAACATCTTTCAATATAGCAAAATAAACTCCATTCGATGCATGGGTTAGAGATTTTCAAATCTTTTGATTTTTTATCTACATAGAGTCGAAAGTAGGATGATCAACTTGAACGGTTCGCGCGCGTGTTTATATATATATATATATATATATATATATATATCCATTGCCTCCGCGTTTTTAAAAAACGGAAACTCCTGATCTATAACATATTTTAACGATCCGATCCATTCAAGTTGGTCACCCAATCCTCAAACATATGTTTGTGAAAGATCGAAGGATTTAAAGAGCCCTTAAACCTTTGATTTTTCATACACATATATTTGAAGGTATGGTAATTAACTTGAACGGATCGGATCGTTCAAATATATTGTGGATCGAGAGTTCCCGTTTTTAAAAAACACGGACCGGTTTGTTGTGGATCACTCATATATATATATATATATAAGAATAATGGAGGAAAGAGGCCATAGGAGGGAATTTCCTATGGCGTCGAAAATATATGAGAATAACGGAGGAAAGAGGCCATAGGAGGGAATTTCCTCCTATGGCGTCGAAAAAATACACGCTCTCTCATTTTTTCCGACGATCGGCACCCATTATATTCATCGTTATCATCTAAGATGTGGGTACACTAAATTTCTTGTGATTCTACAACTTTTCACCGTTGATTTAGTGGGTTCAAAATTAACGGTTTACCGACAATAGAACTTTTTACATTGCTAAATCAACGGTGAAAAAGTTGTAGAATCATATGAAATTTAGTGTATCCACATCTTAGATGATAACGATGAAGACAATGGGTGTTGATCGTCGAAAAAAATGAGAGAAGGTATTTTTTCGAAGCCATAGGAGGAAATTCCCTCCTATGGCATCTTTCCTCCAATATTCTCTCTCTCTCTCTCTCTCTCTATATATATATATATATATATATATATATATATTCTTTGATTTTTCATACACATACATTTGAGGGTAGGGCGATCAACTTGAACGGATCGGATCGTTCAAATATATTGTGGATCGGGAGTTACTGTTTTTAAAAAACGCGCACCGGTTTTCAGTGGATCATTTCCATATATATATATATATAACACGGACCGGTTTGTAGTGGATCACTTTCACATATATATTTGAATAGGAACTCCCGATCCATGATATATTTGAACAATCCGATCCGTTCAAGTTGATCACCATACCTTCAAATGTATGTGTATAAAAAATCAAAGGATTTAAACATCTCTAACTCATGCATCGAATGAGTGCAAAATTAACGTCATTCAATATAACAACATAAACTCCATCTAATACATTGGTTAGAGGTCTTCAAATTCTTTGATTTTTCATACGCATAGATTTAAAGATAGGGTAATCAATTTGAACGGTTCGGATTGTTCAAATATGTCGTATATCGATTGTAACATTTCAGGAAATGGTAGAGATTAGTTTTGGAATTTAAATGATAGTATAATATGTTTTATTAAAATAATACCAATTATTAAATTGGATTAGCAAGATTTGGTATATATAGATACCTATAAATATTTAAATATTTTTATGTTCATGTTAACACTTAAATTAGGCACGACAAGTATTAGCTGTGTTAATATTTGGTTTTAAAATTTTAAATGAGATTATGGTTTTATGGTTTTATATTTGGCATGTCTACATATTATTTTTGAATTTTCGGAAAGAGGAAGAGAAGCATGGGCATACCCATGCTCATGCCCATGCCTCCTCCATGTTTCCTCCCGCTCTCCTCCTTAACTCCTTTCATTTTCATCATCTTTTTCTCTTTCCTCTCAACCTCTCTACAACTCTTTCACCCACTCGCATGGCTGTCCTCCCCCCTCACACACTCTCTCACTCATTACAAACTCAATCTCAACACAAATCAACTCCAAAGTTCCTCACCTTGATGCCAAGCACAACTCTTTCAACTTAAGTTTCATCAAATCTTCACGTGGTATCCTACAAGCTTGATCTTCTCCACCATCTCTTTATATAGGTAAAAATCTTTCTTTTATCAAGTTTTGCATGTGTTTAGAGTTTCAAATATTAGTTAAGTTTTCAAAAACTAGGAGTTTTGGTGAAGTTTTAGTGTTCAAACGAATTCTGGAGTAATTTGGGGTCTTTACAAAATAAACAAACAATTATATTGACCTATTTAGACCACTAGGAAACCACCACAGAAGCACGGGGCCTTAATTCCATTTTCTAACCGTCCATGTCGGTTATTATAGCACATTTGGTCGGCCTAATTTTTTATTTGGGTGTCGGTATTTGGTCAGTAGCTCATATACTTGATAAGTAAGCCCCTGCAATACTTTATTTCCCCCCAAATTCCCCAAGGAAAAATCTGGAAGTATTTTGAGTTAGTTTTGACGATATTTTAAGGTTTTCAAACTTGCGAATCCGTATTTTTAATTCTTGATGCGGTCTTTTATGTTAAAACAGCGAGTCCGAGGGTACTTCTTTATTGTTAACACTCGCCTATCACTTATTGGTCATAGATTCTAACCCATGAATGTTTGTTCGTTACATTGACATTGACTTGAATTCTTATGTGTGTGTGTGGTTATGTGAATGCCAGGTTCGATTAAGGAGACTTCTGAGATAGCGGCGAAGCGTGAGGCGGTCGTAGGATACGAATAGCGTGATCACAAACTGTGAATGGAATAGTATTTACAAATGGGAAATCGAGCGGATGGCGTATAGCACCCCCGATTACCAGAAAATTTATAAAAGTTCGTGTCGCTATTTTAAAACACTTGATTGCATTACTATTCTATTAGTATTGTATTGAGTACCATACCATGTTCCATATCTATACTTGCTTGCATTGACGTGTGTTATTGATACTTAGTTAAATGCCATGTTTCATGTTAAATTTCAACTTTTATATTTATATGTACACACTTGATAGAACACCGTACAACTGCCAACAATCGCCATGTTGCAGAATCACGGACGCGTATGCTACATTACACATCGTTGGTACTGCCACAACACTTAGAAACTACTATGTTATTAGTATTAGATTATCTTCATGCTATTAGTAAGTATTAATTGCTGCTTACCTTATTTTCGTTATGCGTTATATATGGTTGATCTTGTGAGATTGCGGCCTTTATCGATGATGATATATATCGGTGGTATATGACACTAATATATATATATATATAATTATTATTGCA
This sequence comes from Agapanthus africanus, assembly GCA_030015575.1. Taxonomy (NCBI): domain Eukaryota; kingdom Viridiplantae; phylum Streptophyta; class Magnoliopsida; order Asparagales; family Amaryllidaceae; genus Agapanthus; species Agapanthus africanus. The sequence continues at coordinate 49,309,216 of CM057348.1, forward strand.
TAATAATTATAAAGCTTGTTTGTATGTGATGATATTCGGATATCGAGGAAGGGGAGAGACTGGTACGGGTATCACGGTTTTCTTATATAGTTAGTATGGTGTGATCCGGTAATTGAGGAAGGAGGGAGAGACCGATTCGGATACACCGGTGTGGGATATGTTTGAAATGATCCGGTAATAGAGGAAGGGGAGAGACCGAATCAGATATACCGGCGTGGGATATATTTGGTGTGATCCTGTAATCGAGAAAGGGAGGAGAGATCGATTCGGATACACCGGTAAGATATGATGAGATTCTGGTTAGCGATGATTAATACGGATTTCATAATGATGATGTTGATTTTATTACGTTCACTTTTATACACCATGCTTATTGTGTGTGTGTGTGTGTGTGTGTCTTGTGATATTATTTCCATTCGCTGAGTTGGCAACCCACTCTCGTTGTGTCATAGCTTATTGCAGGACCGACCGCATAGATACCTACCGGCGGAGTTGGCGGTGCATCTTTTGGAATTCTTGCTTGTTTTTGCTAGGTGGGTTACGATGGGTAGGGTAACCATCTTGGATGTATATTCTTTTGTGTCTAGTGTCGCTCCATCTACCACTTGTATTATTATTTAACTTAAATCGAGTCGAGACTTGATGTATATTCTTTTGGGTCGAACTCATGTGGAGTCGACGATTAACTTTATTTATACAGTTATTTATAGTTTGCTTGTGATCCTTCGCCTTGAGCGTCGTATATTACTGCGTGATTGTGATTCCACCGAGTGGATGTTGATTTATCTCCCTTATGTGGGATACTTCTATATTTACTATCATTGTATTTGTTTCATTCAAAATCTACAAAGGAGGCGCTGTCCGTTTTTCAAATAATGTTTCAAAACAAGCTTTACTTTTTAAAAAAAAACTTTTCAAAACCTCACCTCCACTAGTTCTTTTAAAAAATAGTTTAGATTCTTGGTTTTGGCTTACTTGAATTGCGTCAACGTCTTTAGACGTTGCATGATTTAGGTGCTGGTCACGTGCCGCTTCCGGATCGTGACATCGATAGTTTCCGTTTTTAAAAAAACGCAGACCAGTTATATATATATATATATATATATATATATATATATATATATATATATATATATATAGAGAGAGAGAGAGAGAGAGAGAGAGAGGGGGGGGGGAGTAATCCATTACAAATCGGTCCACGTTTTTTAAAAATGGGAACTCTCGATCCACGACATATTTAAACGATCCGAGTTGTTCAAGTTGATCACCCTATCCTTAAATGTATGTGTATGAAAAATCAAGAGATTTGAAAACCTCTAACCTATGTATCGGATGAAATTTATGTTGCATTATCGAAAGAGATTCATTTTTGCATCCATCGATATATTGGTTAGAGATCTTCAAATCTCTTGATTTTTCATACGCATATATTTAAGGATTGGGTGATCAACTTGAACAGCTCGGATCGTTAAAATATGTTGTAGATCGACAGTTCCGGTTTTTAAATAATGCGGACCGATTTGCAATGGAGCACTTATATATATATGGGAGTCTTCAGATCCTTTGATTTTTCATTCTCATATATTTGAGGGAAAGGTGATCAACTTAAAGGGATCGGTTCGTTAAAATATGTTTGTTTACCGCCGAAGACTGGACTGAGACGTCGGAAGGACGTCTAGCCTGAATTTGGGGGCAAATACTATATGAACACATTCATCCACTTCTCCAAAAATGTCAAGTTGATTTATGGCACCATATATCAGATGTTTGATAGATACGACCGATGTAGCAGACTTATCAGATTCCCCCATCATTTGTGAGGTTTTTTTTTATTGTGGGGACGCTCTTCCCTGCAGGCTCAAGCCCCTGCAGTTAATTACGTTATCGCAACGCGATAACAATTTTCACCTGCTCCAGTAGGTCACTTCGTATCGTGTTATATATTGTTTATTATGGGGTTGCCCTTGGATTGTGTACGGAGACTAATATATATCACCGTCGCCCATAGGGCATGAATTAGTCCAAATCTGTATATTATATTTGGGGTTTTTAAGTTAGGACACAGATCTTATATAAATGAGGTCCATCAGTTCACGGGATATTTGGGTTTGATCTAAAGATCGTTATTCATATATGAGACTAAAATCGACTTAGGAATAATGAGCATATGGGCTCAACTGATCATTAGATCGTATATGAATAGCCTATGGATAGTATACGGTAGTCAAAATGGAGATAGTTTGTAGGGCAAAATATATTAGTTTAAGAACATCGTGGTCCAAGGGAGACCTGGATGGAATATGGCTTGTTTGTGCCCGTAGATTGTATACAGGGATCAATATGGAGACCAACCGTAGGGCCAAAAAAATATTAGTATTTAAGGACTTTAGTAAATATAGATTTAAGCGAGATCAATTCTCTTGAGCCCCAGAGAGCCGGAGAAAGTGAGTGCTTGTTTATTTAAGGTAGAAAACTTAACGGAGTTATCGATGGTAATTGTCTTGGAAAAAGACACAAATCCTGTCGTCCATGTGCAGCAGTTACCGATGAATCCTGAACCTAATTCAGGATCTAAATCAGTTACAAGTGTCTGACTTAGTCTGAGTCTAGCTCAAAACCGAATCCAAACTCAAATCAGAGTCCAATTCAAACATGAATCCAAAGTCTAACATGAATACTTGAACTTGAACCTGAATATTTGACTTGACTTGACCGAACCATGGTTATAACTTGACATGACTTCTTGAATACATGATTACATCCTGAACCGGACTATTTGAACAATTTGTATCTATGGTTTCAACAAGACTTATAAATATAACATATACAATACATTACGCGGGGATAACGGAGTAGATTGGTACGGAACGTATTAACGTAGCACGAAATGGTCATTTAAAAGACACTTACATGAACTCTCGTACCGTTGTCCCGTGGATTTTGACGGGGCCTTGTACTACATGTTACCATAGTTCACAGGGTAAGATGGACTCCTCTCGTATACACAAATACCTTCTGTACCAAGCTACAAACAACGATGTTAGAATAACAATCATATACCTGTACAACTTAACAGTTTCATTTAAATTTACTTGTTCTATTGCATTTCTTTTTTGGGGACTTACCGAGCGCTAGTTCACTGATGACATTCATGTCTTTTCTTTCTTTGGAATGTTCGTCAGGAGGACCGGACTCTCACGAGATCGAGCTTAGTCAGGAGGATTTGGACCAGCTCACTGCCCAGCCGGATTTCTAGCTCTCCTTGTATTTATTTTCATATTTTATGCCACTGTTTAGGCACTGCTTTTTACCATTGTATCTTTTCATTTTCAAACAGTTGTATGTAAAGTTAATGTAAATAAAGTTACTGTTCATTTTTATATCTATTGTCATTCTTGTACATTTTATATATATTGCTTAATTACGCTTAGCGTATTTATTTCTCAGTGAATACATTGCGGCCCGCCATGTCACCGATTACGTACACTGGGAAGCGGGGAGTGACAGTTCCCCTATGAAGACGTGCTCTTTACCATCTTTAAAGCACTTCATACACTGGTGCTATGTAGAAGGGATAACGTTGTACTCGTGTAGCCAGGGTCTACCGAGAAAGAATTTATAACACGTTTTGGTTTCAATAACATGGAATTTAACATCCGTAATGAGCTACCCGAAGCGGCGTGTCAAAATGATGGACCCCAGCGTCTGAAGATTGCAAATCGAAACCAGAAATAGGATCTTCTCGCGGTCGAGATATCAGACATCCATAGACAGTTCTTTGAGCACTTTGAGATTCAATAGGTTGACGAAGACCCGTTATCGACGAGTATATTATTTATCCTACAATCACCACAGTACCCAACCACGTAGAGCGATCGGTTGTGTTCGAAGATTCCTAGCAGCGAGTTTTTTTTACTGAATATAATGTCGACCATATTAACCTCTGCGAGCTTGCCTTTCATATCTTCTTCCGCAAAGAACGCTTGAAAGTGCTCGGGCTCTTGCAGCGCCTTGATGAGAACATCCTGAAGCTCTTTTGATAGAAGGAGAGTATCATAAATGCTTAGGTGCGATACCAACTTCTTCAAGTGTGCCAAGATGTTATAATCTACCTTATTTTTCTTAGGCAACTCTTTTGCAGTGAGATCTTTGGCTACTTTCTCATCCACGTCGATCTCCTCAACAACTTTTTCCTTTCCCTTGTTCTGCTTTCTTAGGGTTTTGTTGGCGGGTCTAAGGCTTTTTCTGGTATGGTACGATTTCGCAACAGTATATTGTCACACCTTTCCGTATCTTCCTTTTCATCTACATAGCGAGGGTTGAATGAAAGTTCGTCTTTGAAATCACTCCCGAAGATGGGAACCCCAAAAGTCTCCTGAGCGTCAGTCATGTTACAACGTTCTATTACCGAACCTATTTTATTGCCGGTTCCAGGACCATCGTCTTCAAGCAATTGAGCCTTTCCCTTTCGCATCTTTCTTTTTAGCTTCCTATGATGAGATATATAATGACACCACCACTTCTTGAATTCATAGCACTCGTCGATGGAGTGGATTACTATCCGGTAATATAAGCAGTATCTCTGTAACATTTCAAAAAAAATAAAGTATTATTTTTGGGAATTTTTATAATTAAATAATAAAATATTGAATATTTTAATAAGGCGGTATAATTAAATACCGATAACTTGGGAAAAAATTTGGAAAATTATGGAAATTACTAAAAGAGGGTGTTTTATGTGAATTATGCAAATTTTAAGTTTTTATGATTAATTATACACTAATTTTGTGCTAATCGCGATTAAAAATCGCTAATCGGGCTTTAAACGTGTTTTGTGTATATGACATGCACATGTCATTTTTAACACTTGTTACATTTTTCTTCATGATTCATGCATGTCTATTTGTTTTGGGTTTACTATTGAGGAGAGAAGAAAAGAAAAGAAAAGAAAAGAAAAAGGAATATGAATAAGATAATGGGAGGTATGGGGGTGAGGGGTCAAAGTTAGGTCTTGATCATTCCTTCTTTTCTCATATTCTTCTTCACCCTTGCCTCCTCTCTTATGGCAGCACCCTCCCTTCCCTCCTCTTCAAAACCCTCACTTCATCTCCAAAACAAACCCAAAACCCCATTCTCACTTCGCAAAAAATGTGCACAAGCTCACAAGTTACACTTTGGACCAAGAAAGTTTGCATTTTGGCGCTGTGGAGGATTCATGGGTGCTAAATGAGGTAATCCCTTCACACTTAGTGTATTTTTTCCTTCACTTTAAACCATATTTGTGTTTAGTTGTGATTTGGCGCGAAATTGGTGAACTTTGGAGATTTCTAGAGAGGGCTAGGGTTTGAATTGAGTTGTGATTGTGAATTGAGGCCTAGTGGTGACCTTAAACCCCTCCCAATTGATAGAAACCTAGACCAACCCAACTGAAACCCAAAAATAGGGATTTACAGAACTTTGCAATGTCGGTTTGTGAACTTTGAGTGTGCAGGGAAATCTAGGATGACCTGGGTTGATTACAAGACTAGCAAACAGCTTCAGGAGCTTAGAATTGACCCTAGGAAGACACCCTGAAAGCACGAACCCCAAAGGAGTCCCCAAGGCCGGGGAGCTCGATTTGGCATGAGAGGGCTCGGCCACTTGGTGAGGGCGTGGGTCCAGATTTCTTCTGTAGGTCATATATACCCTATATATCACCCTAGTGTTGTTTGCTCACATTTTTTTCACCCAATACAAAATCTGGGACTAAAAACTTGATTTGTTGTTTTGATTCGAGTTATGGTTTTGCGTATTTAAATTCTCGATTTTTGTATTGTGCTTTATCTCGATCACGTGACATTTGTACGTCTATATCGAGTGATATCGGATTGTTTTGCGAGGGCAAACTATATGTTTTGACCTATGTGAGTTCCGCGTGTCGTTTTGGTTTCGATTTGGTTTTAATGCGATACGATACGTGTGATATGTAGGTACTCCCACGATGATTTGAGACGATAAAGGAGATGATGGCGACATCGATATCGGCAAGCAAGATCAAGGTGAGTAGATTATATCTACGGGGGAAGTCGGGTGGATGGCGTATAGCACCCCCGCAGTTTGATGTTTAGTATGATATATATATATATATCTTTTATGTGTGACATGGATTTTCAGGATATGATTAGGTGTTCAATGGTTAGTTTAGGGTTATTAGAAGTGAAATAGTATAGCTTCTTAGTTGCGAACCCTAGAATAGGTTTACACCCACACGCACACACATGCTTACTTTTTATACTTGTGCGTATATGGGGATACGTATACACACACACACACATAGGTATGGGACGATGTGTATATATATACATATGCCTACACATGGATGATGAGGATAGTGGATGATATTTAGAGATGAGCCGATGAGTTTGGGCATGGTGCCATGAGATCGGTGATATGATGTGGTTCGTATTTTGAGATACGACATGGGATTTTACCGGGCCTTTGGACGTGTGATTTACACACGCATTTATATATATATATATATATATATATATATATATATATATATATATATATATATATATATATATATATATGGTATCAGTTTGTACTAGACTTAGACTAGTACCCCCAATTCATGAGATTTGATGATAAGGATACCAGATAATTGATGAGATAAATGTGAGATTCGACCCATACCCAGATTTGGGATGCCGTACAACGGATTTACGTACGAGCTATATATTGATGATAGATCCGCACTCTTGACTCGAGGATATCATATTGTATATTGTATCGTATGTGATACTATTGAGGCGGGATCACCGACTATTATATTTATATATATATCGATTCAGATTTAGGTGGTTTCCATACCTTTCGATTACCTTGTTAGTTAGATCTGTAGTTTACTTAGTAAATGTTAGACTAGACCCGAGTCATACCTATTTCAAAACTAACGAATCGTGAGTATTTTTAAGACAGGTCAAGGGATTTTACGGATATTTTCAAAAGATGCATCTTTTCTTAAAAACACCGTAGCCCTTATTTTTCTAAACCCCACGATTCGTGTTATTTCAAATGGCAAAACTGTATGATATATATATATATATATATATATATATATAGATATATATATTGATGTAGATTCTTCACTGTTGCGTTTATTATTCGATTTCCGCATATTCTTGCTATTCGCATCGCATTGCATGTGTAAATGTGTTTATTGTTATATTAAACCCATACTGTCAGGACACCGGCACGATTATCAATGATGCGTATGTTCCACATACACCTGCTTGCTGGCTCACACACTTCATCATCGATAATTACCATGTCACTATACAGTAGGATTGTTGCATCAGGATATGACATACTTGTGTACATACATATTGTACACTCATACTTGCGTACATACATATTGTACACCCATACTTACATACATACGTATTTGCACATACATAGACGATTCTGGCTTGATTTTGGAGATTTGGGAACCGCAAGATATATTTTAGAACTGATTCATTTTAAAAGAGCGGTTTCCCTCGATATGTGCATATTACTATTCCATGTTGCATAAGATACTGATATGCTTACATTTCTATTATATGTCGCATACATCATGCTTTATGATTATTACGCATTGAGATATGTTGTTTCCATGATATTTCTGGATTTGAGAACCGTGGCTATTTCAAAAGAAAGCATGCACTTTTTTAAAAACCCGGTTTCTTTTGATATGATATTTCAGTACGTCCACCATGCGTTTTCTCGGTTCTAAGACGTGTGATATGTGAAACCCGATTCGAGGAGGCGGATGATTCCATTTGCGGGTACATGGTGGACCCGGTATGGTACCCCGGGGCGAGAGAGAGATTTCGTATGGATGACGATGAGCCTGCCAGAGGGACCACTAGCTACCGGTGATTGTATTTGGGCTCGGCGAATATCCGGAGGATACCGACCTGAGTCGAGAGATGATATGGGCCGATCCGGACTGACGGAGCCCATGGGCCGATCCGGACTGACGGAGCCCTATATATATGAGGATTTACGTGCTGATGCTGGGCACGGGTTTCATGATGTTTTAAAGTGTCGATGCCAGACACTCAGGTTCCCTGATTTTGATGTGTCGCGAGAGACACATGTTGATTTATATCCTCATACTTCCATGCATATGCTTTATGATATTTACCTGCATGATGTTTTGTGTCATTGGGTGACACGTAGACGAGATCCACATACATACAGACATTGATTAAATAGTTGGATGATATCCACGTATTTAGACTTCATGATATAGTTGACACTGATTTCATGTTGATTACATTGATCACACCTCATATTTATGATATGTTGCTACCTGAGGCACTGGCATGAGCACTTGGTAATACACTTATGTATAGATCTTTACCCTTGCCACCTTATCATGCTTCAGACTTATTCATATTGAGGATATATATATTACTGATCGTTTGACTTAGGATGAGTCATATATACGATTTCTGCTCTGTGATGTTTTCTATTCACGAGTTGGAAACTCACCCCCGTTGTGCCACAGTTCTTGCAGGTTTTGCCGTACAGGTTTCGTTACGGCTTTGCTGGCACACTGCTTCCTTTCTGGGTGATTGCTTTGGTAGGTGGGTTCACTCGCATCGTGACCACCCTTGTATTTATTTTAATCAGTTGTATCTAGTACTTCCATCAATCAAACTTGTATATTTATTCAGACTTAGAAAACCAGTTGTGTATTATTTCGACCTTAGAGTCGCGCGTTGTAGTATTATGGTTTTCATGATGATTTTGAGTTTCCTTTTGAGTTTTGATCCTCGCCCTTCGGCGTTGTATATTATATTGCTTGCGTGGTTATGACCGTCGATTGACGAAGAGCTAGCTCCCGCTTGGGGATGCCTTTTATTATTATGCATATATTATTCTTGTTGTACCCTATTTGGGACCAGTATTTACAAACAAAATTCTGCCGAAATTTTCAGAAAAGACTTGAGGATTTAAAAATGCACATCCGGCTTACTTATTTAAAAACCTTGTTTTTAAAACATGTTTTCTTCACTTCTTTAAAACTAGTTTTCCTTCGTTTATTATTTAAAATGGTTTTAGATTTCTGGGATTTTGACTTACTTGAATTAGATGGAGTCCTATAGACTTCAGTCACATGCTATTTCGGGTCGTGACAAACTTGGTATCAGAGCGGTAGGTTAACCTTGGTTCGAGTCTAAGTTTGACTGTGCGGAGCCTAGAGCGTTTATATATATTCGGAACTTAGGCTTGACCTTACGAAACATAAACTTAGTCGAGGGGGTATTAGACCCGAACTTTCATCGCATAGGTTGACCTTGGTTGATGGAGTAGGTGACTTCAGTAGAGTGACGTACCGTGTGTATGTTCCGCGGCATACTTACGATACGCTACTCCACTTAAGGAGCCTTAGGATGTACATTTTCTTGCACAGTATTATATTCATTCCTATGATCTATCCTCATCGATATTGGTTATGATTTTGCTGCCACGATTACACGGGAAGAGAGAGCTACGGCTAGAGTTGCGGTCAGCACGAGCTCATCACGAACGAGGACTGACAGGGCGTGATTCCCGGGACATACGATTGCATATTGAGGCGTCGTCTTATTGTGTTTTCGCGCCATGAGGGTTGATGGATCGCTTTTACGAGATTTCTCGGACGTGCAGATCAGCACCAGAGGATTGAGCCACTGATAGAGACCAGCCGGAATGTGATGACCATTGATGTATCACTTATTCATGATGATTGAGGCACTGTTCAGCATGCAGACGAATGAGCCAATTGTTGCTGTGAACGACGAGATATTGCCCCAGATGTTGGAGCTATTGAAGTGCGAGTTGTACTTAGAGATATGATGGAAGGTCTCTAGTCACCCGAGAATGAATGACTAGGACACGTGGTTCGTTCGCTTACCCGATGCGAGGTCATCAGATAGATTGGTTCCAGCTTGAGGAGACTTCACGCAGATACGTTGGGAGTCGATAGAGACGATCGAATGTCAGAAGCCCATTTTCCAAGTTTAAAGTATTCGGAAAGACATGCAAGCAATTCTATTGTCACGACCCAAAGTTCGGCCCGTGACCGGCACTTAACCACGTAACGTCTACAGGCGTAACACGACTAAGTAAGCCAAAACCCAGAAATCCAAAACAATTGAAAAAGTGAGTGAAAGGAAACATTAGTTAAAACATTTAGAAAACCTTAAGTAGTTTTAGTAAAATCCTTTAAAGTTCAAGTTATTATCTTAAAAATTTTGGCAGCATTTCCTTTGTAAAAACTAGCCCCGAAATCGGGTACAAAGCAATATATGAGTAAAATGTTATACAATAAGAATAAAGCATCCCAAATGGGAGAATCACGCCCAACGGCGGAAATAATCACCACAAGTATAACATACGACGCCGTAGCGAAGAAATGACCAGTATAACTGAAAACAAATATCATGACAGATAAACCTGCATACATAAAGTCGGCTCACAACGAGCTCGACACCAGAGTACAAGATAATATATATCGTCCTCACAACTGGTCTCTAAACCAATACATAAGTAGTAGATGGAGAGTACTAAATACAGCAATGTATACAACTGGAAAATAAACAGATACCACACAAAACCCACCTTTCAGCAAAAGCTCACACGCCAACTGCAATGGTATCTGTATCAAAAGATGCAAGAAAATAGCCTGCCGCGACTACTCCGAGGGGCAACCTGCAAACACTGTGGCACAACGGGGTTGAGTTGCCAACTCGTGAATAGTAGATAACATATAAAGGTAATCGCGAGTATGCACGTACTGCGATACTCTAACATATGCCAGCAGATAATGTCTATGTGATGAACTAGATACGCAATAATCATGCCTAACAGGTGCAATTTAATAATATCAATATATATGATGAGCAGGGTATGAAATAATCATGCAAAAGTACTCTATCAGGTACTATAACTACAGGATGAGATGTAAAATAATGAATGCTGAGCATGGGATAAAATATCATCTACATGGAATGTCAACGTGGAAAAAAAATAACCGGTGTCCATTAATGCACCCAAATCCCAGTAAAAGCCAGGACGCAGAGCCTCCTTCAGCAAGCTGCAGAGAATGACGATGCTCTTCGTCACCAGCCCTGCATACAAAAAACCCGACGTAGGGGTAAAAATAAACCCAAGAACGGAAAAAGCGTTCAACAGCGACAAAGCGGGACCAAGAAGCCACACGAGCGAGAATCGAGCAACCAGGATTTGTCTCTTGTAAGGAAAATAGGTCGAGCGTATTCTTTTTCCCAAGACAAGATAAGAAAGATACTTGATCTTGTCATAAAACATCAGATGATTACCCTCCCGGAATCCAAGCACCCCGAGCAAGCAGGCGAAATCTCTCACCCAGACTATTGCTCCTATCACCGAGCGATAGGACATTCTCTTGAAGACTGCTTCACATTCAAAGACCGGGTAGAAGACCGGTATCAGCAAGGCAAGTTTGCTTTATCCAGCAGTTGGAAGGTAACTCCGCCGCAGAAGCATGAACCGAAAGCCACGAAAGCAGAGCCAGATCAACGTCGGTCTTGGAAGTGATCTCGTACCTGTCATGTGATAACGCTGTCAGAAGAAGAAACCGAGAATATGAATGACCTCCCCTAGTGCTTCGAAAACGATGATGACGAGTTGATCTCAGAATTTCCACTGGCGCCAAAAGAGCTGGAAGATGGGATACATACTACTGCAGATAACCTCAAGAAAATTGACTCGGGGACAACAAGTGACCCACGACCGACGTTCATTAGTGAGCTGTTGTCTGAAGAAAGGGTATCTACGCTAAAAGACGTGCTCATACAATATAAAGATTGCTTCGCATGGAACTATTCCGAGATACCGGGACTAGATCCAAAAATAGCCGTACATAGATTGGCGATATCTCCGGACATCAAGCCAGTCAAACAAGCGTCGAGAAGGATGCGGCTCGAGCTTGAGATGAGCATCAACGCCGAGGTCAAGAAGCTAATCGACTCCGGCTTCATCCAAGAGGTTTAGTATCCTGACTGGATCGCCAACATCGTCCCAGTGATGAAGAAAAATGGGACGGTGCGCATATGCGTAGACTTTCAGGATCTAAACAAAGCTTGCCCGAAGGAAGACTTTCCAGTACCGGTCACTGAGCTAATGATAGATAACACGTCCACTCACGAAGTCTTCTCCTTCATGGACGGCTCATCGGGATACAATCAGGTAAAGATGCATCCCGAGGATCAGAAGCATACCGCTTTCCGGACCCCTTTAGGCATATTCTGCTACAAGGTGATGCCTTTCGGTCTAAAGAACGCCGGTGCCACCAATCAGAGGGCTATGACGAAGATTTTCGATGACCTCATACATGAAATTGTGGAATGTTATATCGACGACCTTGTGGTGAAAGCAAATCGCACGAGGAGCATTGAAAGCATATGAAAATAGTGTTCCAACGTCTTCGGAAATACAGCTTGAAGATGAACTCTCTCAAATGCACGTTCGGAGTTTCCTCGGGCAAATTCCTAGGATTTATCGTACGGCACCGAGGCATCGAGATAGACCCGTCGAAGATCAAGGCGATCATGGAAATGCCTCCGCCAAGGACTCTCAAGCAACTGCGATCTCTCCAAGGAAAGCTCACGTATATCCGGTGATTTATAACCAATCTCTCAGGCAAGTGCCGTCCCTATAGCCACCTGATGAAGAAGGGAACCCCTTTCGTCTGGGATCGCAAATGCCAAAGCGCACTGGACGAAATTAAGCAATACCTGCAGAATCCGCCGGTGCTGACTGCTCTGGTCAAGGGAAAACCTCTCATTCTGTATACAACCGCCCTTGAGGGTTCTATTTGCGCATTATGGACACAAGAAAATGACCAGGGGAAAGAAAACAACCAAGGGCTCTCTACTATCTGAGTCGAGTTCTCCCGGGGGCAGAAATCAATTATTCTCCCATCGAAAAACACTGTCTGGCGTTGATCTTCGCGATAACGAAGCTCAGACACTATGCTTTGGCACATGAGGTTTACCTCATATCAAAGGTGGATCCTCTCAAATACTTGATGTCAAAAGCCATATTAACGGGACGGCTCTCTAAATGGGCCCTACTCTTAATGGAATTCTCAGTGACATACCGACCCCTCAAGGGAGTGAAAGGCCAGGCCATCGCCGACTTCCTCGCTGAGCATCCAATACCTGACGATTCTCCTTTGAACTGCAAACTGCCCGACGAGTACGCATTTGACACGATCGACAGGGAGAGAAGAGAGAATGATATCCAGTGGGAACTCTACTTAGATGGAGCATATTCCATGAAGAAGCGAAAACAAAGCACCCCCCTAATCAAATCTGGGGTAGGCCTCATCTTCGTGACTCCACAAGGAGGGATAATGTGCTTTACCTTCTCCTTAACAGAGCCGAGGACGAACAATGAAGCCGAATACGAAGCTTTGATAGCAGGTCTTGAGATCGCCGTCGACATGGGAATTGAGAATCTCCTCATATACGGAGACTCCCAGCTGATCGTTAGCCAAGTAAACGACGACTATCAAACATGCAAGCCAGAGCCGGTGAAGTACGGCGAGAGAGTGCAGCAACTGTTGACTTAAATTCCCTCCTACATACTGGAAAGTATACCGCGTGTGGAAAATAGCAAGGCGGATGCGTTAGCTAAGCTCGCTAAAGAACTGGCCGACGAGAACCTCGATGACGTGAGGATCGTTGTGCAAAGTCATCGGGTTCTTGCACTGGAAGAAATATCTCCGGAGTCGTCCGAAGAAAAGGGAGCTACCGAGCAAATGGTCCTACAAATAAAAGGCCAGGAAAAGGCTATGGATTGGAGAGAAGTCTTTATAGACTACTTCAAATCCCGTCGAACACCTGAAGATGCATCTTCAAGACATCTGCTCATGAAGCGAGCTTTATCTTTTGCCTTCGTCAATGATACTCTGTATAAGAGATCATTTGACTCTTTATGGCTAAGATGCCTGGGACTGGAAGAAGCAAAAAGAGTCGTCCAAGAAACTCACGATGGACTCCGCGGTTCGCACCAAGCCGGGCCGAAGATGAAACTGAAGATCAAAAGGATGGGCTACTATTGGCCCACGATGATCCAGGACTGCCTCGAATACGCGAAACAATGTCACTCGTGCCAGATTCATGGGGATTTTATCCATCAGCATTCGAATCCACTACATCCAACGGTGGCTAGCTGGCCGTTCGAAATGTGGGGGACTGACATAACCGGCCCCATCGAACCAGCATCGTCCAGAGGACATCGATTCATTTTGGTGACAACTGATTATTTCTCCAAATGGGCAGAAGCAGTACCGCTGAGGGAGGTGAAGACGGAGAATATTCTCCATTTCTTCAAGACACACATCATTTACCAGTTCAGCACTCCGTGACGGATTATCTCCAATAACGGGCCAGCCTACAGAAGCCACAAGATCAGCCGCTTCGCACAACAGTATAAAATAGACTGGAGATACTCTTTAGTCTATAATCCCCGAGCTAATGGTCTAGCTGAGGCTTTTAACAAGACCTTGACGAAGATCGTGAAAAAGACGGTGTCTCGAAATAAGAAGGACTGGCACGAGAGACTGCATGAAACTCTATGGGCGTACCGAACTACGTTCAAAACAACCACAAACACAACGCCGCATGCATTGGTATTCGGCACAGAAGCGGGACTCCCCCTCGAGATAGAGTTACCCTCTCTACGAGTGGCAGTTCACGATGAGCTAACAGACGAAGAGAATGCTCACCTTCGGCTTGAGGAGCTCAACGCCCTTGATGAAACCCGGCTCATGGCGCAACAAAATATGGAGGCTTATAAAGCAAAGATGACGTGCTCATATGAGAGATTGACTAGGCCGAGAACATTCCGCCAAGGCGAACTCGTGCTAATAGTCAAAAGACCTATGATCCCCAATCGTGCCAAACGGGGGAAATTCGAGCCGAACTATGAAGGCCCGTATATCATAGACAAAGTTTACCATGGTGAAGCCTATCTACTCATGGACATGCATGGTGAAAGACCTTTTAGGCAAATAAACGGTCGCTTCCTAAAAAATTACTACGCCTGAAGAGTCACGGCCTAGGTCAACGATAGATGACGATGCTTATATCCGCTCACTATCTTCCTAAGCACAACTCTATAAGTAGTAATCAACGACGGACCGAAATGTCCTAAAACTAACGACGGACCGAAACGTCCTTAAACTAACGACGGACCGAAAGGTCCTAAAACTAACCACGAACCGAAACGTCCTTAAACTAATGATAGGCCACTATGTACTAAAACTGGCTGTTGACCGAAACGTCAATAAACTACTACGGACCGCAGCATCCCAAGGCTGACAAAAAAAAGGTATGTCCATAAGCAAAATGGGCACGGATGAAAACCCGAAAGGGCTCCGTGAGTAAAAACAGCAGGGCTACCGACGAGTTTTGTGAAAACCCGAAAGGGCACAATGTCGTTAAAAGACACTTGCAAGGTCCTCTCGACCCTGTAAGGAGAAACCACCTGCGTGAGATCCTTGCGACTTACAAGGGAGCAACACACTTAGGGATCCCCACGATTCCTAAGGAGAAATTACACTTGCGAGATCCTCACGACTCGTAAGGAGAACCCTCCTTTGAGACCCTCACGGCTCATAAGATTCAAAAGCCTTAAGCTGCAGGGATCTGAACCTATTCTTAAGCCATCACAACCTCCAATGCTGCCCTACAAGCGTTTCGATATCGATCCTTGTATACAATCCACGTGAGCGAATAAACATTTCCCTAACAAAGTCCTACCCACGACTAGGGGTATGTTTGCACGGAGAACAGCCCCTGTAAGTCCTCTAGACTTATAAGGAGAAAACACTCTTGTAAGATCCTTACGACTTACGAGAAGCCATACACTTAGGAGTCCTCACGATTTCTAAGAAGAAAATACATCTACGAGATCCTCACGACTCGTAGGGAGAAATACCTTTATGAGACTCTTACGGCTCATGAAGTCAAAAGCCTTAGTCGACAGGATCTTAACCCTGTTTGCTAAGCCACTTTTGTTCGACATCGACAGAGGCAAATGATGATTTTCTCCTGGCAATATCCATGTTGTAGCGATGCTGACGCCGAAATTGGTGTCAAATCCTAAATTCGCAGTGAAAAGCCAGCGAGCCACAAATGCATAAAAAATAGCCGAAATGATGGGGCAACTTGCAACAAAATCAGCAAGTAAAATATATGCATAAAAAATAGCTGAAATGGTTGGGCAACTCGCAATAAAAAGCAGCGAGTAAATAAAACAAATAGCCGAAATGATTGGGCACCGCGAAAAATAGCCGAAATGATTGGGAAATCGCGACTTTCGCGATATAAAAAGCTGAAATGATAGAGCATCGCGGAAAGAAAAATATATAAAATGAAACCTTTTGCCCTACATGTGAGATCACATCGATCCCTGTATACAATCCAGGGGCACAAACAAAGAGAGAACCATACCTTCCCACCAGGCTCCATCAGAAAAAGAAGCCAAATCTCGACGGTTCACAGACAGCCTGGAGATCATCTCAACATTCGTCTCATTACAACAGACGCAACATCAGCAAAGCGGAACCGCGGCAATTCCCGGTTCCATGACTCGGCGGTGCACAGACAACCGAGAGTCAACCCTGACTCCGTAAAATACGGATAAAGTCAACTTCTCCTGGTTCTGTGGAACACGGCTAATATCAATCCTAACCCCGTGGGAAGCATCCAGAGCAAATTCTGATCCAGTGGAACACGGCTTATGTCAATCCTGACCCCGTGGGAAGCGTCCAGAGAGGATCTTGGTCCTTGCGGAACACGGCTAATGTCAATCCTGACCCCGTGGGAAGCGTCCAGAGCAGAACCTGGTCCTTGCGGAACACGGCTAATGTCAATCCTGACCCCGTGGGAAGCATCCAGAGAAAATCCTGGTCTAGTGGAACACAGCTTATGTCAATCCTGACCCCGTGGGAAGCGTCCAGAGCGGAACCTGGTCCTTGCGGAACACGGCTAATGTCAATCCTGACCCCGTGGGAAGCGTCCAGAGTGGAACCTGGTCCTTGCGAAACACGGCTAATGTCAATCCTGACCCCGTGGGAAGCGTCCAGAGCAAATCCTGGTCTAGTGGAACAGGGCTAATGTCAATCCTGACCCCGTGGGAAGCGTCCAGACAAAATACTTACGGAACACAGCTAATGTTAATCCTGACCCCGTGGGAAGCGTCCAGAGCGGATCCTGGTCCTTGCAGAACACGGCTAATGTCAATCCTGGCCCCATGGGAAGCGTCCAGAGCGGAACCTGGTCCTTGCGGAACATGGCTAATGTCAATCTTGACCCCGTGGGAAGCATCCAGAGCAAATCCTGGTCTAGTGGAACACGGCTAATGTCAATCCTGACCCATGGGAAGCGCCCAGAGCGGAACCTGGTCCTTGCGGAACAGGGCTAATGTCAATCCTGACCCCGTGGGAAGCGTCCAGAGCAAATGCTAGTCTAGTAGAACACGGCTAATGTCAATCCTAACCCGTGGGAAGCGTCCAGAGCGGATCCTGGTCCTTACGGAACACGGCTAATGTCAATCCTGGCCCCGTGGGAAGCATCCAGAGCGGAACCTGGTCCTAGTGGAACACGGCTTATGTCAATCCTGACCCCGTGAGAAGCGTCCAGAGCAAATCCTGGTCTAGTGGAACACGGCTTATGTCAATATTGACCCCGTGGGAAGCGTCCAGAGCGGATCCTGGTCCTTGCGGAACACGGCTAATGTCAATCCTGATCTTGTGGGAAGCATCCAGAGCGGAACCTGGTCCTTGCGGAACACGGCTAATGTCAATCCTGATCCCGTGGGAAGCATCTAGAGCAAATCCTGGTCTAGTGGAACACGGCTAATGTCAATCCTAACCCCGTGGGAAGCATCCAGAGAGGATCATGGTCCTTGCGGAATACGGCTAATGTCAATCCTGACCCCGTAGGAAGCATCCAGATCAAATTCTGGTCCCGTGGAACACGGCTAAAGTCAATCTTGACCCCGTGGGAAACACTCAGAGCAACTCCTGACTCCGTGAAATGCAGATAATGTCAATCTCATCAAACACTTACGGGTCCTCTCGACTCGTAAGGAAGAAAACTCTCTTGTGTGACCCTTACGACTCCCAAGAGAAAAACACACTTAGGAATCCTCACGATTCCTAAAGTGAAAATACACCTACGTGATCCTCACGACTCATAAGGAGAAAAGTCTTTATGAGACCCTCACGGCTCATAAAGTTGAAAAGTCTTAGACAGCAGACCTGAAGCTGCTTCCTAAGCCATCACTACCTCTCCAAGAGTTCAAGACGGAATGCTCTCTATCATCTATAGGCTACGCTTACTAAGGTAACATGCTGGCAACAAAGAAAAGAGAAGAAAGCGACAAATAGGAGAATATTTGATTCACATTCAGTTAAGCATTCAAAGTGCACCCATTCATGCATGAGCGAAAAGGTTTAATGCATAAAATAAACACATAGAAATGGAAAAGCTTGCTATTCATACTTCAGAAAATTCTTACATTGATGAAAACGGTAAACAAAAACGCCATTAAAGTGTTTACAAAGGAAAGACATCAAATCCAAGAAATGGATTGAGAAATTCAAAAGTGAGGTCTTCCAAAATTTTGTGGGCCTCTCAGACCATCTTCGTGTGCATCCTTTCACGATCACAAGCGTCAGGATCCCCACTGATGTCCTCCACCCTTCGATAGGCAGCGAATATCGCCGCCTGCTGAAAAGCTTGATGCAGGATATCAATAAGGTTGTCTCGCCTTTTCTTTGAGATTAAGCTCATCAGATACACCGAGTGCACCTTATCTTCAGCATCGTCCAATGCCTTAAGCGTCATGCCAGCATAAAATAGAGGAAGTGCTCCCCAGATCGCTCCCACAATAAGCTTCAAGAGAGAGGAACAACGAGGAAGCAGTCGACCATTGTATGCATCAAAGCGACCCATAATTTCTGCACACTGGGCATTTGTGAATTCTCGGTTTTGGGAACGGCCGAGTGCGCGAATGTCTTCATAAGAAATAATCTCGTCGAGAGCCAACATATGAGCGTCCATAATGTCTAAAAAGGAAAATCAGTGGGAGTTAGTGGACAGACTGATTAAGAAAAAGCTTACTGAAACAGACACGGGATTTAAACAACTCTTGATACCCCCAAGGAGGAAACAAGTGCTAATTAAATCACCCAATGAATTTAATTCTGTGCAATTAAGAAAGGAAACCTAAAAAGGATTTCGTATTTAATAAAAAGGTTCCTCGGGCCATGGAGTTAAACTCCTCGAGAGCAATGCTCTGCAGACGGGAATGACACCTATCAATGTCAATTATGAGGGGAATTGAAAAGTCTCCGGGAATTCTAAGAGCCTTGCTCTGTAAAAACGATGGAATAACTATCAGGAAATTTAAAATAAGAGTTTTAATGAATGAAAAATTCTGAGATCTTCAAAATTTATGAACAAACTTTAAGAGTTCTTTATGAGCAAAGCTCTATTCATGGGCTAAGAAACCCCAAGAAAAGATCTCTTTAGATCTATGGGTTCAAGAGAGCAAAGCTCCGTTGATGAAACCCTAAAAGGGTTTTCTTTAGATCAAAGATATATGAAGAGCAAAGCTCTGTTAATGGGTGAAACCCTAGATTATTAAAAGGTTCTTTAAAAAGATTTAATTTTTACCTAAAAATTTTGATATAATTCTGTCCTTAAGGAAGTTCTTAAGCCAAAGAGCTATGCTCTGCAAGAGAATGAAAATTCTCAGAAGGAAGAAGATGAATAGAAATCATCTCAAGAGCCAAGGGTCCTATTTATAGGCACTGAGTGCCGTTTCAACTTCTAAGTTGATCTAATGGTGGAGATGTTGCCACCGCTGCACTCACGTGTGAGCCACGTTAGCGCAACGGTGGGGGGCATTTGTTTTCCCCAATCAGAGCAAAGCTCTGTTCAAAATTCAAATTTTGAAATGAAGCAACGCTTCAGAAGCAGCGCCAAGTGCGCTACGCCCTAAGCAGCGCACCACGTGCAAAGCACGTGTGCGCTAGCGTTCGGTGCGCTGCAAGCAGCGCACCACGTGCAAAGCACGGGTGCGCTAGTGCTGGAACTAAAAGCTCCCCACCGTCAGATCAAAGATCCAATAATAATGATAAATCATTAATTAATCAGAATTAAATTCTGTTAAGGAAAGATTCCTCAAAATCTTTCCAAACAACAAGATTGTGCTCTGTAAATCAGAGCACCGTTGGATCAATGATCCAGTGGTGATTAAAAATCACCAAAATACAGAATAAATTCTGTATGGAAAAGATTTCCCAATCTTGTTAATAACAAGAAGATTACCTTCTGTAAATCAGAAGTCCTTGGATCAAAGATCCAACGATGGGAAATTCCCCAAATCAATTGGAGAAAAGATCTCCTTAACTGATTGAACAAATTAGCTTGCCCTATAAAAAGGCCCCTATACTTCAAGTCTTATAGAGAGAAGATATAGAGAAAAATATAGAGGAACCCCCCCATAAGCTTTGAGAAAATCTCAGAAAGAAGAGCCAAGCTCTCGATAGAAGAACTTCTTTTCTTCACGGTAAAAGAACAGAGAGATAAAATCATCTCATAATTAAAAAGAAGAATTCACTTCTTTCTTCAAGATCATAGATCTGCAAGACCAAGGTCTTTTACAAAGAGATCAAAAGATCTCATCATAAAATAAAAGAAGAATTTACTTCTTTCTCACAGATCATAGATCTATAAGACTAAAGTCTTTCTTAAAGAGATCATGAACATCTCATTATAAAAAATGGGGGAGAATAATTCAATTCTCTTAAGGATCACAGATCCATAAAGGCAAAGCTTTTCATCAATATAAGAGATTGAAATATCTCCTAAAAAATAAGAACTTTCGTTCTTAGGATCTTGAGAAAAAGTCTCTTCTAAGGGCGTATTTATTTCCCAGATCATAAAATTGTTCAAATGCGCTTCTGCGCCCTTGGACTGGCGCTCAGCGCCAAGCGCACCACGTGTCACTCACGTATGCGCCACTCAGCAGTTAGCGTTATGCGCTCTTGAACTAGCGCTTTGCGCTCATGGACTGGCGCTCAGCGCCAAGCGCACCACGTGCTCCTCACATGTGCGTCTTTGAACAAATAGCGCTATGCGCTCATAAATCAGCGCAACGTGCTCATGGACTGGCGCAAAGCGCCAAGCGTGCTACGTGTCCCTCACGTGTGCGCTACCCAGCAGAAGCGCACTGCGCTCTTTTGATTGGTGCAAAGCGCCAAGCGCACCATGTGCTGCGCTGATAGAACATAAATTGTTCTTTAATAAAGCCCAGAGCTATGATGAATGCTCAACATTCAGTAAAAGACAAAAATATTATCAGAATCCAAATCAATGCTCAACATTGTTAAAAAGGTCAAGCCCAAATGAATGCTCAACAGCCTAAAATAAATGTTAACCATTTTAACTTGACTAGACTTAGCCCAAGATTAGATGTAAGTCCTCAATTTAGATTAATTGAGCCCATAAGCTCATAAATCTTTCAACAGATCTTAGCCCCAAATTAGACTACAGATCTTTCAACCAAAATTGGTCCAAGGGTACATCTCTGAACCCCTCTGATATATGTCGTTTTAATCCTTCAACGTCTTCAGGGAGGTGACAGGTCCTGGCAACTATACATTTCATAGACTATGACATTTTTAAACTTGACTGTGGGGTCATTAAACCTATGGACTATGATGTCCTTAACCTCGGACTGTGGGGTCCTTAACCCCGGACCGAGATGTCCTTAACCCCGGACCGAGATGTCCTTAAACTAACATTGGACCGTAATGTCCTTAAACTAATTATGGACCGCAAAGTCCCTAAACTAAGCAATAGAGCCCAAATGCTCTTTTGTCGGATCTAAACGATCCCGTTAAGTCGATCTTAGTCTAAAATTAGACTAACGTATCCTTGACAAACGTTTAAGTTGATCTTAGTCTCAAATGAGACTAACGTATCCTTAAACCCAACCTCCAAACCAAAATCTAAGAAGATACGTATTTGGACTAATCCACGCCCTACGGGCGACAATATAAATTAGTCTCCGTATACAATCTACGGGCAACCAAAAACAAAACAAACATCCACGACACGAAGTGACCATCTGGAGAAGGAGAAAGTTGTTACCGCGATGCGGTAGCGTAATTAACTGAAGGGGCTTGCGCCTGCAGGGAAGAGCGTCCCCACAATCAAAAACCCCTCAACAAGGGGGAATCTGACGAAGTTTGCTTTATCGGCCGCATCCGTTTAAACTTTTGATATACGGTGTCATAAATCAACTTGGCATCTTCGGAGAGGTGGACGGATAGCACCAATTAGCATCTGCCCCGAATTCAGGCAAGGCAAACCTACGCGGTCACGTCTCCGTGTTTCGACGGGGAACAGATTCTGGCACGCCCGGTGGGACCTTTTCCTCTTTCCACTCCACACTTCGTGTGTCGTGTTCGTGAACGAATCGTGGTTTGATATGGTTGCCCTTAGGTTTGAGATACTTTGATTTGGTTTTGCTCCCGTGCAGAAAACAGAATATCAATGGCCTCCAACTGCTCCAGCTGCAACTGCAACTCTCGTTCCGCCTCATCTGGAGGTGTAACCTACGGGCCCCAAGCGGCCTTCCTGTTCAAGATGCCAGTGGAGCAAGTAACTCAGGCCACCACTGGGCTGTTCTTTGGGACAATGATCCCACCGATGAGCTTCAGTGCCCCGCTGTTGTCGTAAGAAGCCCCAAAGAAGTCGGTCTTTGATCGACTCACCACTGCGGCCCCTCTTAACGGGTCGTCCAACTCCTATGATTGAGGGAGGACCTATGCCGGTAGGACCTCCAAACCAAACTCATAGTGCCCTCAGAGTCAATTATTGGATCACAGGCACGTGATTGCAATGATTGAGGGAGGACCTGTGCCGGTAGGACAGTCTTACTCGAGATGATAGTATGCTATCTGGTTTATCTTTATCATCGTGTACTGCTTTAGGTGACCAGACAGGTCGCTATTACACGTTGATAAAGCCCCTAGGATTCATGCTTGACTGCCAGCAGTATGAGGGCGATCATATACGTGGGAGCTGGTAGTCTATAAGCACATCCTTAAAAGGTCCCTAGTCGTGGGAGTTTCGAGACAGGGCATCGATACTCCAGAGTAGACTAGTGTATACAGTCGAGACCCCGACGAGAGGCGGTGGCCGGTCTCACAAGCTACTGGTGTCAGTTGGTTCACCTAAAATGTATACAGGTGCTTATTGGGTTATGAGTACACCGGACAGGACTCGCCGGGAACCTGCTAGTTAGGATTATACCAGACGTCAGATGGCAGTTCCCTGGTGACATGTGTAAAGGTTAGTTCATCGACCTGAGAATCGTCATTTGTCTCGTGTGAGTTCCCACTGTACTTTGATTACTACCCTACCACGCTCAAAGGAGACGTGCAAACAGGTTTTAGTTGGGTACAGTCCGGAGCCACATGGAGGCAGCAAGCGGATCTTCAGGGGTTCGTCTCTCCCGGTATTGGGGGTGAGGTCGCGCTGTGTCTAGGAGAGCCATTACACGAAGCCCTCGGCCGAGACAGGAGATTTACTGGTAGGTATTCCAGTAGTATCTCAGGGTGTTCTGGGCTACACTCCGACACGACTTGTACCGATTTTGGGGTTCTGACTTTTACCAACCCCCTAGGCCCGCCATGCGATGCTCATAGACGAACGGACTAGATTGTACGGATATTGTCACTGACAGGCTCAATAGGGTGTCAGGATGAGTTCACTCATCGACGTCCCTTTTGGTCAATAGCTGGTAGCCCGTCACGTATGGCTAATACCTCTGACGTGCTAGTGGTTAAATCCAAAGTCATAGTATTGACGAGTCTTTAGAGTCCCCTACATTCAGTTGCTCAAGTTTTCGGGCGAAACGCTGTAGAGGCCGTATGGAGATATGGCAGGGTTCGATCAGATATGTGCGGTATTGCACGGATCATGATTGGACGGAAAATACTAGCGGGCTTTGGTTTAAGCCGGATCCTAGTATTGTACAGTGTAGATTTTGTCTCATTGCATTTGTATTTCAGTCGGAGTACAAATGCGGGTGTGTATACACAGTAGCGGGGTTTTCCTGTAAGTCATTACGGGATCAGTTTTTGGAGTTGCCAGTTTGCTTTCTGTTTCGGCCATAATTCTTTGTATCTTTCATTGGCCGAAGTTTGGTGGAGGAGGGCTTATTTGCATTTGTGCAAATAAGTATTTGTGGAGGGTGGTCTTTGCATATTCTAGTGTCATGATGATTCCTCCACCATTTTACTTCTTATTCTTTTCATCATGACTTGACTTTTGGTTCATCATGGTTGTTGGTGATGGGTTGTGATGATCGGTTGATGGAGTGTGGGTTTGAGTTAGTGATCATTTCTTTTCATGATAACTTTCTAGCATGATTGCTTACCCACCCCCTTGTCTTTGCTCTCTCCTCTCCTCATTTCTTTTTGTGGCCGGCCATTCAAGGGGATAGGCTGTCCAAACTTTTGGCATGTGGATTTTGCTCTCTTCATGTTTTAAAAATCCCCAAGTTCCTCTACAAAGTTCATGTATCATCCCTCCACTAAAAGGCAACATCTAATACCCCAAATGAGACACATAGTTCTCTACACTATTCTACAGTAAACCTTGGGCACGTCGACTCGCCAACTTCGTGCCCGAGTTGCCTCGGTATAGAGGTGGGAGCCCGTAAAAGAAGCCGGCGACGTGGTGCCCTTCCGGCGACGAGGTGGAGACCGAAGATTCCGCGGGGAGATCGGGACGACGACGAGAAGACCGGAGGACACGGATCACTCAGTATATATCTCTTCCCATCTTGTAGTTAGCTAGATTTATGTTAATGGCCCGATCCGGGTTAAAGTGCGCGGTGGTGCCGGTTTGAAAAGTTAAAGTAAATCACCGCTTCCGCATTCCGGTGTCGGATTGACGGCCGGGGCGCCGCCGTGCACTTACAGTGGTATCAGAGCCTCGCCATTAACCTAGTCTAGCTTGATCTAACGTGTTTACACTTCCGATCGAACAAATGTTCCAAAACCGTGTTTTTCAAAACAACAGTTCTCTGTCGAAATTTTTTTGTCTCGAAATTTTTTTCAGAGTCTTGCATAATGATGTGCAGAGAATTATAAGAACACTGTAAAATTTTGGTGACGTGATCCTTCCATATGACCGCAGAACCGCGGCCATAACCCCTCTTTGGCCGCGGTTCCGCCGCAGATTGTTGGCTTCATTTCACTAGTTTTTTGCAGTGGGCTTTTGGGCTGAAAATAGGGGTTTTGGAACATTAATTTTGGGCCCAGAATTTCTTGATGTGCTACAGTAGTGCTTGAGGCCCACTTGGGTATATTTGATCGATCGGATATTTTAAACACATTAGTTCACAGTTTTTACATTATATCTGCGACCGTGAATGTCACTTGATCGGTAAATCTAGTCTAACTGCTATAGCCTGGTTAGACGGATTTGCAAACGTGACATTCACGTTGATGTTCTGTGTATTGCTGTGATGTTGCGGATCGGTCGTGGGGGATAGTCTGGTTGCAATGCTAGTACAGTTTTTTGTTGTATTAGGTACATTTGATATTGCGGGGCGAGCGTCCGACATGTGGACTGCCGTCACTGCCTGTTTGTATTATTCTTTTGGGGCACGACCAGGTTGCGGTCGATGTAACCGTTGTATGTATATTTTACTTTCTGTACTAGGATTACCCCGCGGAGTGGTGCATGGATAGCCGGGTTCTAGAGGGCAACGAGCCCGCATCTCATGGCATTGAGACGGAGGGGGCTTCACTCTAGAATTGGAGGGCTATTCGCCGCACTCGTAGGGGGTACAGGTTGACCCAGGAGGGGCGCCCAAGCTACCGGATTCCGTGAAGTGCTGGGTGGTCCATTCACGTTGCTGAAGGGGGCTGCCTCGCTTCAGGTTTTGGCGGGTGACTTGCCGCGCCCATAGGGGTGTAAGATTTTATTGCATAGGCTATCCACACGACCAGGGGAACGTCGGGTTTCAGCGGCTCTGTGAAACCCGGGGATCCCAGATATCTGTATTGTTCTGTGATGCTGTACATTTCTGTGATGTTGCATTTTATCACGCCTTGAGCGAAATATTATATATTGATATATATATATATATACTAGTAGATGTTATATATGTTTTGCATCCGCGCTAGTCCAGTCCCCGCTCTGTCGTTAGTTAGCTAACCTAACGGGTAATGACGGGACCCAGTGGCGAATGCGGATGGCATATACGTACATCAGTATATTTTCGTTCTTTGTGGTGTGATCAATTGATGAGACTGCATTGATTCGGATCAATGCAAGTTAAAAACAAACCTATTCTGATGTTGTTAGAACACTTTTCAAAAAGCTGTTATTGCAAGGACGTTCACTTTTGTTTTGCATCGTGGTATTCAGTTGGAATATCCTGCTCCTCAGTCGACGAGGCAAGGACCGAGATCCCTTCACCGGGAGTGACCCCTTGGACAAAAGTTTGCGTCAGGGCAATAACTTCACTATAGCCGATTACTTTTGCTTTGCATCGTGGTATTCAGTTGGAATATCCTGCACCTCATTCTACGGGGAAAGAGCCGAGATCCCTTCACCGGGAATGACCTCTTTAGCAAAGGTTTTCGTCACTATATTTTTTTAAAAGCTATCCGTTCCTTCAACGATATCAAGTTCATTACGTTAAAGGTTTTCGCCAGAAACCATTCGTAGCCCTCCGTCGTTTCATATGGATAGTCAATAGTATTCAAGCTGTATTTGTTGGCCATAGTCAAGGCACAGTGTTTGGTAGCTATTGGGTGTTCATATGTAGCATAGATAGATGCGTTGGTTTGGGACAGTCGTATAGCCTTGTTGGCCCTAGTCAAGGGCTTGTACGGGTGGGTTCAAATCAACCTGGACAATGACGAGTAGAACTTGACATGTGACTTATGATTTGTTGGCCTTAGTCAAGGTCATAAGAGCATGGGGCAAAAATCACATCGGGAGTTTCTAAAGAAACTGAAACTTGCCAGATATGCGCATACCTTCTGGAGTGTGATAGCGTGAGAGGATTCCGTCACGTTATCACGCGGTGATAGTTGGATCCCGATTCCCACTAATGAGTTGGTTTACTCCTCGGGACATCCCGACTAATTCTTCTTTTAGGTTTGGAGGAGAATTTGACGGTACAGTGGGAGGTTTACTGATTAGATAAAGTGATAACCATTCTGATCTAGGTTAGAGTGCACGCTGAGTGTTTCTTTTCTCTCTCTCTTTGGCAGCGACCGTTGACCCGACCCTAAGACTATGACTCAGAGACCAAAATTAACCGAACCTTCTTAACACTAGCTTTTGGATTGTCAGAATTGCAAACCTCATTGCCACTCCTACTTTTACCCTTTTCTCCAGGACACCCCGTGTTACTACGAACGTCCACTTCCATTGGACAAAACCATCGTATGGTTATATACGAACTCGAAGGGATTTATTCGAGGATGGTTTCTGGTTCTGGAGAAAACGAATAGGACTATTCAGTTGTCTTTTCTTTTTACCTTCTCTCAGGTTGCGAGTACCCCTTAGGTTAGGGGATAATACACCTATTACGCAAATTGGATAGTCTTCTTCCAGACCATAGGCAGGTGTCGATCGGTAGGGAATGAAGAAAACCAATTAACCTAACGATGGTGTACGGAAGGTATTATGTAAAGACAAAGAAAGGGATTAGAAGGAGGGCAAAGTAAATTGCGACTGATATTCACGACCAAACCAAATATTTCATTACCACTCCTACATCACCTTTGTATTTCTCCAGGACACTCCGTATCACTACGAAGATCCACAGTTTATTGGATATTCCATTGTATGGTTATATACGAACTCGAAAGGAACTTGTTCCTGTTCGGGGATGGATTCTGGTTCAGGAGAAATTGGAATAAGGTTTATTCAGGTGTCTTTTATCTTCACCTTCTCTCGCGTTGCGAGTGCTCCTAGGATCAGAACAGTACACCTATTATGCTTATTGGATAGTCTTCTTCCAAACCATAGACTGGTGCCGAACGGTAGGGAAGGAAGAAAACCATTTGGCCTAAAGGGGTGTGCAGAAGGTAATGACTAAAGACATATAAAGGGATTTGGAGAGGTGGCAAAGAATTACACGGTTATAATCGTGAATCTGGATAATGGAAGAGGCATTACTAGGAATACCAGGATACCCCATCGAAATATTTCAATATTTCAGTTTCACTATGTACTGTTAAAGGAAAACTGATTTCCCGATTAGATACTTACTCCAGGGTATGTATTTACCAGGTATGATTCTCACATCTGTATGGTTTTACAGATGATGAGTGGGAGTAAATTATTGGGAATTGGGTGATCATCCTCATTATATCGGGATTCGTTGTAATCGGTGATATTTGAGGAATTCACCTGGGTTGTTTGCCGGACGGCAAATATTTGGTTTTGAATATCCACTGTTATGCACCAATTTCAAATTGATATATCTGTACGTCTATTTTTATAGAGTGAGATGTACCTTTTTGAAATTATGTCTATGACATTTACCTATATCAGTGGATGGTTAGGTAAGAAGCATTAAACAGCGGTGTAATTCTTCTTGACCATAAGTACAGTTTTCAACCTACAACACACAGGGAGTGAGTTTTTAGACTCAAGGGACTTGTACAGAGTATTGTATGTTGTCCAGCGTCCATGAGGATAAAGGGGTTGGTTCTCGTACTATATTCGGTTTACTTATCACTTCTCTAGTTTTTAGACAGGTGTTTCGTAGAAACGCAAGGTCTGAGTTTTGAGAAGTTATAGGTATATGAATAAAGTAGAGAACCAGGTGTTGCAAGTATCGGGATTTTTCAAGGTGATCGAAGATGTAGATACTTGTGTGTGGTATTCAGTTGATAGTAATGATTAAGAGAACTTGCTTCTCTTTCAGGTTACTCATAATTGGAAGCATTCCTAAGTTGAGTAACGCTGATCAGCCTCTTTCCATTTACTTGACATGCACTGGAGACAGCTGCATGATTTGAATCTGGTTCAATTAAATCAGTGCCTCTGTTTCTATATTGGATATAGAACAGTTCGTATCTTAACGATGTTAAGGTACGGGGAGTTGTCCGGCTTATGCTTAAAACCAGACTCTGGATAACTCAAGGCGCGTTTCTGTAATGGCTGTTTATGGGTTGACCCAGGCTATGACGAGGGTTGACTTTCTACCATCTGGAAGATCAATAGTGATATTGTTCTAGACTCGCCACAGTTTTAATAAAAATGGATTTTTTCAGAAAACAGTAGTGGGAGTATGGTAGAACTGGAAGTGATTCCAGAACCGCAAACGATTACAGAAAATTTGATAAGAACCTAAAGATTCAATCTGGTTTGACATTCCATTAGCCACTCCGCAGATAAGGTGGGTAACCTCAGGCACCCGAGAGGTACTCCGGTAGCCTCAAGGACGGTGACAGGGAGGTTCTTGTTTACCCAGACTTGCCATTGCTGTTGTTCCAGACCGTGAGACCCGGCAGGAGGATGAATATAGCGTCGTTCTAAACTAGTTTTAAAAGTGTACGTCTATATGACTCTGCCAGAGGGTTGTCGTGATCAGTGGGAGCAGCGGAAGCATTGGTGGACAAGTGGCTTATGTCTATTTATAGACTAAAGCAGATATAGCGGAGATAGATCATCTATTTCTGATGTGACAGTCATAGGTTTGACTTCATCAGAATAGGGGATGGATCTGTTAAGAAGGTAGTAGGGTGTGATGTCTTGGTATTTGGATGACATACACAGAGTAGGAAGTGATATTCCTATACTACGATCGGTTATACTTTGGTTGTCACACAGTGGTTTCTCCACATGGGACTTGGATATAATATCAGACATACTGGTTACTAGATCTATGGTTTTAGATCTAGATTTGGGTGGTTTCCCAATTAAGGGTACTTAGACAGCATTCTAAGAGTATTTAGAATGGACGACTCCTGGCACGGTAGTGTACCTGCAGGTGATGGAGTCACCCCTCTCTAAAGGTGTCTTACAGACTAAAGTAGAGAGGGATGTGCATGATTGGCAGATCACTTGCTTAGGCAATTGAGTCAATCATGAGATGTCAGGTACCACACCAGATGTTGTTCTTGCAGTAGATGCAATGAGTTGACATTGATCCAATCCTGGAGAAACAGTCGGAAGCAGTTTTAGAACATAAGTGGATGTTCTAGGGATATGATAACGACAGCCTCATTCGGGAGACAGTTATCATTCTAGGCTTCCAAGGTGACTTGGACGACAGGGTGGTTGTCAGAGTTATAGTTTTCCTTCTGACGAGGGGCAGTATTTTGGACAGGTGGTCCAAGGCAATACTGAGGGAGGCATGGTGCAGGATACTGATCAAGTTCAGTTGACGATACAGTCTAAGAAGTTTGGATTTCATTTATGAGCTAGGTCCCATCAGACATCCAGACATTCTAAGACAGGTATTGCTCATTTCGGGAGATGGCTTTCTCCGCGAACATGGGATATAGAGAGACATAGAAAGAAACATCAAAGCGGATCCACTCACTGAGGCTATTCCTCGAACGCAATAGTTTCACAAACGAGCTTTGTGAGACTGACTAGTAGAGGAGTTGGGTGTTCGGTATCACACGGGCTGTGAGTATGCGACATTGCAATAATTAGCCTTGAGTGCAAGTGGGAGATTGTTGGATATAGTGCCCTCAGAGTCAATTATTGGATCACAGGCACATGATTGCAATGATTGAGGGAGGACCTATGCCGGTAGGACAGTCTTACTTGAGATGATAGTATGCTATCTGGTTTATCTTTATCATCATGTACTGCTTTAGGTGACCAGACATGTCGCTATTACACGTTGATAAAGCCCTTAGGATTCATGCTTGACTGCCAGCAGTATGAGGGCGATCATATACGTGGGAGCTGGTAGTCTATAAGCACATCCTTAAAAGGTCCCTAGTCGTGGGAGTTTCGAGACAGGGCATCGATACTCCAGAGTAGACTAGTGTATACAGTCGAGACCCCGACGAGGGGCGGTGGCCGGTCTCACAAGCCACTGGTGTTAGTTGGTTCACCTAAGATGTATACAGGTGCTCATTGGATTATGAGTACACCGGACAGGACTCGCCGGGAACCTGCTAGTTGGGATTATACCAGACGTCAGATGGCAGTTCCCTGGTGACAAGTGTACAGGTTAGTTCATCGACCTGAGGATCATCATTTGTCTTGTGTGAGTTCCCACTGTACTTTGATTACTACCCTACCACGCTCAAATGAGACGTGCAAACAGGTTTTAGTTGGGTACAGTCCCGAGCCACATGGAGGCAGTGAGCGGATCTTCATGGGTTCGTCTCTCCCGATATTGGGGGTGAGGTCGCGCTGTGTCTAGGAGAGCCATTACACGAAGCCCTCGGCCGAGGCAGGAGATTTACTGGTAGGTATTCCAGTAGTATCTCAGGGTGTTCTGGGCTACACTCCGACACGACTTGTACCGCTTTTGGGGGTCTGACTTTTACCAACCCCCTAGGCCCGCCATGCGATGCTCATAGACGAACGGACCGGACTGTACGGATATTGTCACTGACAGGCTCAGTAGGGTGTCAGGATGAGTTCGCTCATCGACGTCCCTTTTGGTCAATAGCTGGTAGCCCGTCACGTATGGCTAATACCTCTGACGTGCTAGTGGTTAAATCCACAGCCATAGTATTGACGAGTCTTTAAAGTCCCCCACATTCAGTTGCTCAAGTTTTCGGGCGAAACCCTGTAGAGGCCGTATGGATATATGGCAGGGTTCGATCAGATATGTGCGGTATTGCACGGATCATGATTGGACGGAAAATACTAGCGGGCTTTGGTTTAAGCCGGATCCTAGTATTGCACAGTGTAGATTTTGTCTCATTGCATTTGTATTTCAGTCGGAGTACAAATGTGGGTGTGTATACACAGTAGCGGGGTTTTCCTGTAAGTCATTACGGGATCAGTTTTTGGAGTTGCCAGTTTGCTTTCTGTTTCGGCCATAATTCTTTGTATCTTTCATTGGCCGAAGTTTGGTGGAGGAGGGCTTATTTGCATTTGTGCAAATAAGCATTTGTCGAGGGTGGTCTTTGCATATTCTAGTGTCATGATGATTCCTCCACCATTTTACTTCTTATTCTTTTCATCATGACTTGACTTTTGGTTCATCATGGTTGTTGGTGATGGGTTGTGATGATTGGTTGATGGAATGTGGGTTTGAGTTAGTGATCATTTCTTTTCATGATAACTTTCTAGCATGATTGCTTACCCACCCCCTTGTCTTTGCTCTCTCCTCTCCCCATTTCTTTTTGTGGCCGGTCATTCAAGGGGATAGGCTGTCCAAACTTTTGGCATGGGGATTTTGCTCTCTTCATGTTTTAAAAATCCCCAAGTTCCTCTACAAAGTTCATGTATCATCCCTCCACTAAAAGGCAACATATAATACCCCAAATGAGACACATAGTTCTCTACACTATTCTACAGTAAACCTTGGGCACGTCGACTCGCCAATTTCGTGCCCGAGTTGCCTCGGTATAGAGGTGGGAGCCCATAAAAGAAGCCGGCGACGTGGTGCCCTTCCGGCGACGAGGTGGAGACCGGAGATTCCGCGGGGAGATCGGGACGACGACGAGAAGACCGGAGGACACGGATCACTCGGTATATCTCTCTTCCCATCTTGTAGTTAGCTAGATTTATGTTAATGGCCCGATCCGGGTTAAAGTGCACGGTGGTGCCGGTTTGAAAAGTTAAAGTAAATCACCGCTTCCGCATTCCGGCGTCGGATTGACGGCCAGGGCACCGCCGTGCACTTAAGCCTAACCCTATAAATACAACCCCTAAATACTACCCCCTTACTCCAAAATTCTGATCAAAACTCTCAAGAAAACCCTAGTGAAATTGTGTACAATTCAAGCTAGCAAAAGGGCGAAGCTTCGGCGAAATTCCGACGACAACCCTAGGATATCCCGGTGACGGAACGACGCACCGGAAGCTACGTCCACTCCCACTCCCTCTCCTCTGTTAGCTAAACCCGTAAGTCCTAATTCCCTCTTCTCTATTCTTATTCTAAAATACGAAATTACAAAACCCGACGGAATCGGAACAAATCCGATTTCCGATTCGGTTTCTTCCTAAAACCTCACTTTTCTTTAATACAATTATGCTAAAACCAATTCTTGTTGACTATTAAATACTAACTAATCATATTGAACAAGTTTTATATCAAAAGTAATTGCTATTTCCATTTTACCGTATTTTTTCAGTAAAATACCATATAGTTTCTTTTCTACATTTAAACCATAAAAACCTTGCTATACATTTAAGTAGATCATAAGGTAATGACCTATCTCCTCACAACACTTATATTCAACATAGCACAATACCCTCGGGAACATAGAATACGGGAAAACGACATCTTTACAAATAAATATCATTACTAATAAAACCATTTTCTAAACGATTTAGTATTTATACAAATCTTTGCAAAGCGCCGCTACAACCCATTTGGGGAACCTGTTCGGGATGGTCCGAATTATCGCACATTTTCGGGCTTAGTAGTGCGAGATGCAGACCTCCGCAAAGAGCATTCGGTCTCGAAAGATTTAAAATACGAAAATCTTAAGAAAATGAGATTTCTAAAATTATAATATATATTAAATTTTATTTTTATAAATAAATATATATATGTAATACTAAAATACCTATTTTTGTTATAATATAAATATTCAAACTTTTCCAAATCGAAGAATCGGTTTACATTAAAATACCATGAAATCCATACAAGTTTAATATTACACTTTAATACCATATATTATGAAAATTAGGTTATTCTCAATAGAAATGGCATATGTATAAAATCCACATTTATTACAACTCTAAAGACAATAACTAAATACTTGGGGAGTATTTTGAAAACTATAGAAAAGTATTTTTACATAAAACCCCCTCAAGTTCTATAAATTACCCTAAGGACCTTAGTAAACATAGGTTTAAGCGGGACCAATCTCTTGAGCCTCAGGGAGCCGGAGAAGTTGGTGCTTGCCTATCTAAGGTAGACAATTAACAAACGGTGTTATCAACACGGTAATCGTCTTTGAGAAAGACACAAATCCTGCCACCCATGTGCAGCGATTACCGATAATATCAAAACAATCAGGACTTCAATTTACTTTTCTAATTGTTTGACTCAGATGAATCTCTTTAATAATCTGACTTGAATATGATTCAAGTAAAATCTACAATCTATAATCTACAATATTAAAATTCAACATGAATCCATTATTCCATATATTCAATCTATCAATCTATACAATTTGACTGAACCGAACCATGGATATACATTTCATTTACATGATTCTTCAGTTACATCCATTTACCTGATTCTACAGTTACATCCGTTTACTGATATCATGGTTTTGTCAAGTCATCCAATTATACAATCTATATTACAAGACAATTCAATTTGCAATACAATACAACAATACAATCAAGATAACATGGGGTTTAAGGGGTAGACTGGTATGGAAGGTGTTAAAAGTGGTACGAGACTGCAAGATTTAAGACGTAATTACAGCCATGCCGTTGTTCCATGGTATTATCGACAGAGCCTTGTACTCTATATTCCGTTTGCCCTGGTCTCTAGCATATAGAGACCCCTCTTGTATACACTGGCATCCTTCTGTACCAAACTACAAACAACAGCGTTAACAAAATATTATAACAATATACTGCAACTTTAAAAGCTATCTTCTTATTCTGTCTATTCTACTTCTTTCTTATCTTTGGGAGTTACCGAGCGATCTGTTCGCTGATGACATTCTCTTTCTTTCTTCTTTGAATGTCATCAGGTGATCTGGACACGTCAGAGATCGAGCTCACGAGTGAAGACCCCGAGCTCTAGTTCATTGTACACTTTCCATTTCAGTACTTTTCATTTCTGTCATTGTTTAGGCATTGCTTTATTTCAGTTGTATTTACATTTTCATGCATTGTACAAAAAGAATGTGAATAAATAAAGTTGTTGTTTTATTATATCTTGTCTCTTGTGCATATTGCTTAGATACGCTTAGCATATTTACTTCACAGTAAATACGTAGCAGCCTCGTTGCGTCCCCTTCGCCGTACACCGGGAAGCGGGGCGTGACACTTTTTCAATCTTACTAAAACTTTCGCATTCTTTCGTTCTTCCAAATATTTTCCATGCACTATCAATAGTTCTGTCACTAAATTGTTTTGAATCTGTTATACTTTCCTTCTACAAATTTCGAGGATGAAATTTTTATAAGGAGGGTAGAATGTAACAACCCTAAAATTTCTGAATGAATTTTTTTTCAAAATACATAAAGGAATACTTAAGCCTGAGTATAAATTATAAATTTAATTTGCTATTGAATAGCAAGAAAGCACTTGTAGCTCATTGGTAAAGCCTTGCACCGCTGTGACGTAGCCCCTGTGATCAAATCCCCCAAGCCACATATTATTTTTATTGGATTTTCTTTTAAACTTTTAGAAGCCCAACAGTTTACACGTGTACTACACGTAAACTGAAGAGACACAGAATAAACAAATACGTGTACTAGGATATATGAGACGACATGGACAGAATCCCAGCCCCAACCCTACCAATTTGACCGGCGAGATCTCACCCAAAATCGGTACCACCGGTTCCCCCCGTCGAGAATGGTCCAAATTTTTGCCCATGGCACCGTTTGGCCTAACCTACTTCCCCTATATTGTTTGATTTTTCTACACATTGGCACGGGGATTAAAATCACCCCTTTAATCCTTTTAAATGCAAAATTTTAATTCTCCAATTCAATACACTAAACCCAAGTTTTCCCTATAAATACCACACCATATTTCACCCATCCTCATTCAGAATTTCCCTACAAAAACTCTCAAAAACCATTTAGTCCTTTTAGTGTGCAAGTGGAGTTAGCGAAGGGTGAAGTTCCGGCGACGTTCCAAGGAAATTCTGGCGACGAAACGACGCCCCGAAGCCTTCCTTAGTTTCCTCTCTCCCTTCTCTTGTCCAAAAGCCAATAAGTACCCTCTCCCCCTGTTCATATCAGCATATTGCATTATTATATCGCCCATTCTTAATCATATTATAAATAAATAGGTGCTTTTGATCCATGTCTGCTAAATAGTTGCAGGTTACAGGTTCTCAGGTCATTACAGTGAAATTCATGAAAAAGACGCTACAAATGTGAGACTACGACCAACAATAGAAAAATCCGTATGATGCTGCCAAACAGTTCAAGGAACAAATGAAGATCAGTAAACAGTTCAATTGCACAAAGCACAAAGGCAGTACAAGATTCAAGACTTCAACGCGAAGTTTACGGTAAAAGTCCACATAATTCTGCACTGTTGGAAATCTGGAAGAAAGTAGAAAAGATTATGAGAAACCAAGTGAAGAAAACAGAAGGAAAAGGCAATTTGAAGCATCCCTAAAGAACTGAGTCTAAGAGCTCACCATATGGCCGCGGAACCGCGGCCAAACATGGCATTCTGCCGCGGTTCCGTGGCCGTGCAGTGCACGTGTCGGTGGGTGTCGGTTCTTTGACCTGGCTTTCTTAGGGCAGTCTTGTAATTTCAAATGTGGATCAGATGTAAAACCTAGGGCTTTTCTTATCTATAAATAGGAAAGCCGAAAGCCTAATTAGGCATGCCTCTTTTTATTTTTCTAGATTAAAATTTTCTTTCCTTGTAATCATTGAAGAGGTCATCAATAAAAGTAAGTGTTTTTCATTTTATCTTGCATTCTTCTTAATTGAAATTTATTTTTCTGTAATTTTTTATCTGTCTTTATTTATCTGCAAATTAATTAGTTTATTAGAAAGAAAAAATTATAAAAATAAATTTCATCGTAACTTTCCTAATGAGTGAGTAATTCCTCACTTGTTAGGGTTAGGATAGGGAAGGCTTGAAAGATGGAAATCTCTCTCATTCCTTTCATTGCTCGTATAAATTAATTAATTAGGACTCTATTTAAATCAACCACACACCGCTCACTATGGCACCCTATCCTACGAGATAGCGGTGATTCCGTAGTTAGACCAGTTGTGGTTGATTTATATAGAAGTTTGGGCTAATAGCCAAGAAAGGACGGATAAGGACCAAAAGGAAGAAACTACGTTTCTTCCTACTCGTGCTAATCCCTTTTGTTGACTATCACCCTAACACCTATGTTCTTAACTAGGGCAAAGAAAGCAGTGAGTAGAATTCTTTTTCTAAACTAACCTAATCCTAACCCTAGCAAGATTTTAAATCAAATTAATTTCAATATTAGATTTTTAAATCAAAACCTACCAAAAATAGGACTTAACTCGTAAGAACTTAAAGAAAGAACATGTTTTTCCTGTGGTCCGAACCGTACTCAACCGGCTAGCTACCAAGCGACACCATTATTGATTGCGTTTTATTCTTGATCTTGATTTTAAAAACGCACACGCAAAATCTTCCATCAATCAAATGGAGCCGTTGCCGGGGATCACGGTAGTTATTTTCTTTTTGTAATTTCGGGTTAATTGAAATTGAAATTTTTTTATAAAAACTGAAAAACAAAAAAATAAAAAATCATCTTCTTATTTTTTATCGGCTTTTATGTGAATTGTGCAGGAACGGAAGACGGACTGATTCAGATCTGGAGCAAACTCAGTGAACAAATCAAGAAACAGAGGATCTGAACAGACAGAGAAGAACCATAACAGCAAACAGGAAAATTTTGGAGATCCAAACCAACTAAGCAGCCGCGGAACCGCGGCGGATTCAGGCGTTTGACTGCGGAACCGCGGTCAAACCGTGACGTCAGCTTCCCAAAATTTCTCTGTAAGTATTTTATCCTCTCTTCTACCCCCTGATCTCCACTGAAAAATTTCCTGCAGGGTTCTTTGCGCAAAACTTCTTCTCCCTCTCCAATAAATCATTTTTGTGCAGGATTCTTTGCGCCGCAAATAAAAAGAAAAAAATTTTGGCAAGTGTTTTAGATTTTGTGTGTTAATTGCTTTGCATATTTAAAACGGAAATTAAGAGGCTATAACACCAATCAAGATTGGATGGGGATTTTATTACCCTTCCTAAGACCCCCAGAAATTACAAAAAGCATATGCATCACCCTCGAGTTAATTAAAAAATATCTAGACTCAGCCAATTAAGGATTGTCGCACTCATTAGGACAGAGGAAGGTTGTGGGCATTCAGTCGTTTATCTAAACCTGACTTTGTGGTGCCTGGGCTAGACAAGTGGGAAAGGTAACTTTAAAAGGCCCGTCTCACGGTGATTCATGAACGGATCCCTCCTTTCTTCACTTGTGCTTACCTGGCCACAATTGGCGGTGAAAAGGCGATTTGAGAGATATCTTACAACTTGTCGCTTTGGACCAGTTAGGAGCGGTCTAGTTGACTTAGGAGACCCTAGCTTTAGGCTTGATTGTGCATGCTTAAATTGTTACTGTTTGAAAGTGTCTCGTAGTTCCGTACAAAATCTTTCGCGAAACTTTTTATAAAATTATAAAAAAAACACAAAACAAATTTTTACAAAAAAACTTGCCATTTGTCACTAGAATTCCATTGCACCCAACCTTCACCCACATTTCCCCTTTGACGTTTTCTTACCCTCACATTCTGCTTTTTGACTACACTACTACTCGTTTAGTGTATGTCCGGTTGGATTAGGGACACTAGCGCTCGTTTACTCCGTATCTCGTTAGTCACTACTGACGACACGTTCGACTCCGAAGTCGAAACTCTCTCCACTTCTTTTTCATCTTTACCTTCATCTTCACATTCATCATCTTCTAAGAAGATGTCAGGATTCAATCCTAACAACCCCTTACCTACCTCGGGACTTATTCCACCTCAACTGGGTGCGAATAACTCGCAACAACCTACTGTTGAAGCGCCCCAGCGAATCGCGCTCCAGAATCTTTTCTATCCGACCCGCTCCGCACTTCCTACTTGTCTTTCACTCCCGCCGGCAAATGAGGACAATTTCGAAATTAAGCCCCACTTCATCAATATGTTGCCCAAATTTCACGGGCTGGAATCCGAAGATGCCTATATCTTCATTAACAAATTCCAGAATGTTTATGCAATGATGAAGACCACCCAACTGTCCGATGATGCTATAAGACTACGAGTTATTCCTTTCACTTTGTGTGGCCTAGCTGAAAAGTGGCTATATAGTACTGCATCACATTCCATAAAAAGTTGGGAAGAGTTTGTTAAGGCATTTCTTAAAAAAATTTACCCACATCACAAGACCGCGAGAATTCGTAATGAAATTAACCAATTTTCCCAGCTTCCTTCTGAACCTTTTTTGAAGTGTTTCGAACAATTTAAAGACCTTCTTGTTCAGTGCCCTCATCACGGTATTGAGAGATGGCAATTTTGCCAAACTTTATACGAAGGACTGAACCCAGCAACTAAGCAGTTGTTGGAAACCATTTGTCAATGTCACTTTCTTACCAAATCTGACGAGGAAGCTTGGCAATTTCTCGACGATCTTGCTAAACAAACACTTCAGTGGGAAAGCACTAGACAGACCGCTTCGTCCACTTCATCTACTTCATCCGGTCCGTCTAGGTCAGGTGTTCACCAACTTGATATGTCAATTGCAATGAAAGCCGAAATGGCTGCAATTACACGAAAACTAGAAGCAATTGAGAGCAAATTCTCATCGGCTTCTCCTGCCCCTGCTTTACCCCTCGCACTATATGCGCTTGTTATTCGGATTCGTCCCATTTAACTGAAGAGTGTCCTTACAACCCACCCGCTCAAGGACAGGATCAAGTCAATGCTGCCTTTCAACAAAGACAAAGAAATGATCCATACTCTTCAACTTACAATCCTGGTTGGTGGAACCACCCCAATTTTTCTTGGAATCAAAATCAACAACAATTCCAAGGCAACAACAATTTCTAAAGGCCTCCTCCTCAACAACAAACACCTCAACAAACTCAATATCAGCAACCTTTCCAGCCCCAACCTTACCAAAATCAAATGAACAATTTTGCACCCAACAACTCTTTTCCTCAAAACAATTTTGTCAGCCAAATAACGATAAGGTTTTCTCGCTAGAACGAAATCTGGATGCGTTTTTAAAATAATCTACTCAATTCTCAGCCAACATCCAGTCTTCCATTCAGTCTTTGGTGCAACACACCGCATCACATGGGCAAAGTATCAAAACCATTGAAGCCTAAATTGCACAACTGAATGCTGCTTTAAGCGAGCGAGAGAAGGGGAAGCTTCCATCTCAACCACTGCCAAATCTCGGTCACCAACAAAATGCACATGTTGCTCATGAACAATAAAACCATAATGTGAGTGCCATGACTACATTGAGATCTGGAAGGACGTTGCACAACAATGTTGGCATTGATGATAACACCCCGGCCGCTGCTTCTTCTTCTTCATCATCTTCAGAACCTGTTCTCCATTCTTCACAAGGCTCTACTTCTTCTGCTACTCCGAACGGACCCACATCTCACTCCATGAAAACACCAAACTGGGATCCATTCCAACTCCGCAATCTCCTCCACAAACATTGGACTCAACCAATTTTCAAAATATTCTATTTCCAAACAGGTTGAAATCCAATAAACAAATTCCACAAATAGAGAAGATTGCGGAGTTATTTAAACAGGTTAGCATTAACATTTCTCTTTTGGATGCAATCCAACAAGTCCCTTCTTACGCTAAAATCTTGAAGGACTTATGCACCAAGAAGAGGAAATCATAGGTACCTAAAAAAGTTTTCTTGGCTAGTGCAGTAAGTGATACTCTTACCCAACCTTTACCTCAAAAACGAAAGGACCCTGGCTGTCCTACAATTTCAATAACTATTGGGGATAAGAACAT
Source organism: Agapanthus africanus (assembly GCA_030015575.1). NCBI lineage: Eukaryota > Viridiplantae > Streptophyta > Magnoliopsida > Asparagales > Amaryllidaceae > Agapanthus > Agapanthus africanus. The sequence continues at coordinate 49,350,221 of CM057348.1, forward strand.
CAACCCCGCACTTTTAGATCTTGGTGCCAGTGTTAATCTGCTTCCCTATTCAGTGTATGAGCAATTAGGCATTGGAGAGTTGAAACCCACACATTGTACTCTCCAAATGGCCGACCGGTCCATCACCCATCCTAGGGGTGAGTTAGAGGATGTGTTGATTAAAGTAGGGGACTTCATATTCCCCGTTGATTTCATTGTTATAGACACACAGCCTGTAGCTAACCCCCGGAGTCAAATTCCGGTGATACTCGGTCGACCATTCCTTGCAACTTCTAATGCGGTGATCAATTGTCGAAATGGTTCGATGAACCTATCTTTTGGAAATATGACAATTGAGCTCAACATTTTTAAGTTGGGGAATCAGCCCGCCGAACCTAATGCTAATATACTTGATGTTTGCTCGATCCAAGTGATCACCCAGAAGGACTGTGAGTTCGAAAAATTTCTGTTTGATCACAACAATTTTGACGCCACTGGTGCATTCCTCCTTGATTCTGATACTGCTTTCACGCCCGATAATGATTACGAGTGTTTCACTTTCTTGAACGATTTTGAAGAATCACCACCCGAGTTCGAATCCTTTGAATTTTCGGAAGAGTTGGTTGAACCATCCGACTCGGTTGCTTACACTCGTTTTGAACCTCGGTTGGAAACCTTCAAGTTTGAGACAATTTCACCGATTTTACCTTCAATTGTTTCGCCTCCAACACTCGAACTCAAGCTATTTCCGTCTCGCCTTAAATACGCTTACTTAGGTGAGAATGAGACCCTTCCTGTTATCATCTCGGTTTCTCTAGCCCCCGAGCAAGAGAAAGCCCTTTTAACGGTCTTACAAAGCAATCGGCAAGCTTTTGGCTGGACTATAGCGGACATTAAGGGGATTAGTCCCCTAATAGTTGAATATCATATTCATATGATGGATGATGCCAAACCAGCAAGGGATCCACAGAGACGACTCAACCCAATCATGAAGGAGGCTGTTAAAAAGGAGATTGTAAAATGTCTTAATAGTGGTATCATTTACCCTATCTCTGATAGCCAGTGGGTTAGCCCCATTCACGTTGTCCCAAAGAAATCGGGCATAACGGTCATAACTAATGAGGCGAATGAGTTAATACCTACTCGCACACAAACTGGGTGGCGAGTATGCATCGATTATAGAAAACTCAACGCCGCGACACGGAAAGACCACTTTCCATTACCTTTAATTTACCAAATGCTAGAATGATTGGCTGGGCATGAATTTTACTGCATTTTGGATGGCTACTCCGGCTATAATCAAGTTCCCATCGCCGAAAAGGACCAAGACAAGACCACATTCACTTATCCTTTCGGTACATTTTCTTACTGTCGCATGCCCTTTGGGTTATACAATGCACCCGCTACCTTCCAGCGGTGTATGATGGGTAATTTTTCAGGCATGGTGGAAAAATTCTTGGAGATCTTCATGGATGATTTCTCCATTTCGGCGACTCCTTTGATGAGTGTTTGCTATATTTAGACGCAGTTCTTACCCGGTGTAGAGATAAGAACCTTACTTTAAATTAGGAGAAGTTCCACTTTATGGTACGAGAAGGTATTGTCTTAGGACATATCATCTCGCAAAATGGCATTGAGGTAGATAACGCTAAGATTGAAGTCATTTCCAGTCTTCCTCCTCCCAAATGCATCCGAGACGTTCGAGCCTTCCTTGGCCATGCCGGTTTCTATAGACGGTTCATCAAGGATTTTAGCAAGATAGCTGACCCTTGACTCTTTTGTTGGCCAAGGACACCACATTTGATTTTGACTCAAGATGTATGAAGGCGTTCGAGTCATTGAAAAACTCACTTACTTCCGCTCCCATTCTTTCGTCTCCTGACTGGACGCATCCATTTGAGATTATGTGCGATGCATCTGATTTCGCTACTGGTGCTGTCCTTAGACAGCACATCAATAAGATACCGCATGTAATTTATTACGCTAGCCGAACCTTGAACGAGGCCCAATTAAATTACACAACAACTGAGAAAGAATTCCTAGCTGTTGTGTTTGCATTAGAAAAGTTCAGGCCCTATTTAATCGGCTCTCCAGTCATCGTTTACACTGACCACTCAGCTCTTTGCCATCTTTTTGCGAAGAAGGACGCTAAATCTTGGCTGATACGTTGGATCCTCTTACTACAAGAGTTTGACCTTGTCATCAGAGACAAAAAAGATGCGAAAACGTAGTCGCCGACCATCTTTCACGCCTCCCTTCTTCACCTACGCTTCAAATTCCTATAAAAGACATTTTTCCAGATGAACCGCTCTTGACTGTGTCATGTGAACCTTAGTTCGCAGATATTATAAATTATTTGGCCACCTGACTTATACCAAACGAATGGTCAAATCAGGACAGACTCAGATTTCTATCCCAGGTAAAACATTTTTACTGGGATGAACTATATCTATTCAAATACTGTTCCGACCAAATTATTCGTCGGTGTGTCCCCGACAATGAGTTTAAGAGCGTGCTGTCATTTTGCCACGATCAAGCGTGTGGCGAGCATTTTGGCCCCAAAAAGACAGCAGAAAAAATCTTGCAGTGTGGTTTCTACTGGCCGCAACTTTTTAAAGACGCACATGATTACTGCAAGACATGCTCCCGGTGTCAACACTTGGGTCGGATATCTAGGAGAAACGAAATGTCGCTCCAACCAATATTGGTTGTCAAAATTTTTGATGTTTGGGGGATAGATTTTATGGGACCATTTCCAAATTCTTTTGGGAACGTGTATATTCTCCTCCCTGTTGACTATGTTTCTAAATGGGTCGAGGCTGTGCCCAGCCGGACTAATGATAACAAGGTTGTCGTTAGATTTCTCAAAGAAAACATTTTTTCTCGGTTTGGGCACCCCCGCGCAATCATCAGCGTTAATGGAACTCATTTCTGTAATAGGACTTTCGAGTCCTTAATGCGGAAATATTCCATTAAAAACAAACTTTCAATGCCCTATCATCCCTAAACCTGTGGGCAAGCCGAGATTTCAAATCGGCAAATTAAACAGATATTGGAAAAATGGTTTCCAAAAACCGTAAAGATTGGTCGTCAAAACTTATTGATGCCCTTTGGGCATTTAGAACTGCCTATAAGACCGATCTTGGCATGTCTCCGTATAGACTTGTTTATAGAAAGGATTGCCACCTTCCTGTTGAAATTGAGTATCGAGCATTTTGGGCAATTAAAGAGTTGAATCTATCTCTAGGAGATGCGGGCAGCCATAGAAAACTGCAATTGAATGAATTGAGCGAGCTTCGGGATAAAGCTTACGAGAACGTGGTTGTCGTTAAAAATCGAACGAAGGCGTTTCACGATAAACACCTTATGCGCAAAACTTTCAAACCTGGTCAACAGGTTTTACTTTATGACACCCGGCTACATTTCCATCCCGGCAAACTTAGATCTCGTTGGAAAGGGCTATTTTTGGTACGCACCGTATATCCGCACGGTGCGGTCGATTTAGAAAATCCTGAGGATGGTTCACTGTTTAAAGTGAACGGATATAGACTTAAACCGTTCCTCACCGCGGACCCTTCGAAAGAGCTCCTGTTTTTGCAGGAGCCGATTTACATTGACTGATCTTCCTCCATCTACCCCTAAATTTCGATTATCCAGACAAAACACTGTTTCAAATAAGTTTGGGGGTATGTATCACTTATAATTATATAAAAAAAAATTTAAATAAAATAAAATAAAATAAATTACAATTTTTGGGGGTATTTTTGTAAATTTCCAATTTTAATAAAAAAATAATAAAATAAAAATTTTATTTACAAATAATTTCCTCTTTTTAAGAGGGGCTTTTTGCAAATAACCAAAACATCCCCCTATAAATAGAACCCGACCCCTCTCTCATTTTATCAAACCCTAAAGCATTCCTTTCCCAAAACCCTAGTCGTCGCTTCATTTCTGCAGAGAGATCACCTCTAGCCGCCGCCCTTCTGCCGCAAGAAGTAGATTCTAGCCGCGCTTCTGCCGCTCCCTGGTGTCGTCGCCCTCTGAAATCTTTAGAGGAGGTTTGCATTCTCGGTTCTCTCTGTTAATTTTTTTAAAAAATATTCTGCAACTTTCATTCTCTGTAATGGCACCAACCCTACAATTTGAGAGGGGCTTTTCATAAATGTTTGCACACACAATCTACGGTAGTTACTTTGGTGAAGAGATCCAAAGCGAGAGTGGAATTTCTTACTTTTTAATCACCCAAACTCCTTCGCTCTTCCAGATCTCGTCACATGATTTTACGAGTGCATGGAAGATGGATGCCTCGCTCAACACGGATATATTAGGCTGATTTGGGGGGATAGGGAAATCATAATCGATAGGGACTTCATCCATGAAGTCACCTTAATATCTAAACTACCTACTCATGACCAACCCCTCCAATTCGAGGATTGTCTACCCTTGATGGGTAATGACTGTTCGAGGGAGCCACGTAAAGGCATCCAAGCTAGAACCCTCTTTGGAAACGTACTGACTGTGTGCCGTTAGGCATAAAATAACATTTTTGGTAGTTCGCACAATACTACCTTTTTCACACCATCTCTTCATATCATGCACACCTTAATGACTAGGAACCCCAGATATGATATGTGCACGGTATTACTTAATTCGATTGGTGCGGGCAAAAGGGCTGCCAATTACCCATGCCCTATATCAGTGATACAACTGTGTCGTTATTTCCTCCCTGTGGAGGAATTTGAGTTTTACATGCATAGAGGTATCCCCATTAGACCTCTTATTAAGGGCGTATCCACGTCCTATACCCGCTTAAATGATGTATGGTCGCGAACTGAACCGGCCGAGAATGTACCCACCAGGACACCCAGCTCCAGCTCGACCGCGAGCGAGGAAGAGCTTACCCCCACAGAACATGCACGTCTACTTAGGAGAGCCACTAGGGGGATAGATAGATTGGTAGGGATGGTGACCAACTGGATTACAGTGTAACAGAAATAGAGCACGGCGTGTCCACCCTGCTAGCGAGAGAGGAACGTTCCCGTTCACGTTCGAGGGGATGGCGAGATCATGAGCAGTGAGGGCACTGCTTTTAGTAAGTTTGGGGGTGGAGGTGGTTTGTAAATAGTTATCATTGCATTGCATATTTTAATTTTGTACATATTTTTTCTTTCTTTGCATGTTTAATTCTGCATTGCATGTTTATAAAAAAATTAAAAAAATGAAAATAAAAAAAATTATAAAAGTAAAATCAAATAAAAAAATTGAAAAAATAAAAATAAAAAAAATAAAAAAATTTCAATTTTGGCCATATTTGATTTAAGTTTGACAAGACGGTTAACTAGCTAGGAAAAACTAGATCCTAAACTTAATAAATTAAAAACCCTAAAAATAACCTTTCTTAAAGTTTAACGGTAGAAAATATATGTCCTTATAGTTTATTTAGAAATAGGCAAATTTTGAGTTCAGTTCTTGGGCTAAGTCAAAATAAGGGAAGAGTATTGAAATTTTTATTGAAGTGTAAGTCTGAAAAATAATTCTAAACCTTTAGTCTAAATTCTGAAAATATATACCCTACAACTCGCACATATACGCACCTTGAAACTTGGGATAGTAGAGTATATCTTGAAATGCTCTTGTCTAAAATCCTTAGTATGAGATAAAATTAAATAAAAGTATAAGTGTGAATAAAGAGATATAAAAAAATGAACACTGGTTTTGTAATTACTTAAGGCTGCGTAAAATAAAAAATATATATAGCGAAGGTGCTTTATCACCTAGTGCCTTAGACTAACTGGTTTGGGAGTCACTGCTAAAGCCTTAGGTATTACAAGACGAGGAATTACATCTAAACGCGCGAACACATTTTGTAATCGGTCGCTAGTACCTCAAGAAGTATTAACGGTAGCATGAAGGAAGTGTGAGCAATTTCATCTAAAATTCACCAACTAAAAATACTTTGGACGATGGACAAGAGTATGATAGCTTGAATTGAATTTCCAAGTGTAGGGGTGATAATTACACATACGTAGGGGTATATGATTGGGGTTTGGATGGGAGATAGGAATGGAAGATAGGGCTTATATTTTCAGTAGAGATGATAAAAATTCCTAAGTTGAGATGAAACCTCAGAAGGGAAATTCAAAAGATGCTGAAAGCTTAATAAATTTGCAGAACATATACAATCTTAAGTTAAATGATAAGTAAGTGTGAAAAATACGGGTTGATGATTTCTAAGTTAAAGATAATAGAATTTCTTGATAGAACACCAAATTGAAGAATGAAAGTCAACAGGCCAAATTGATCGGATTTTGTGGGTAGTATCCGCTGAAAACCCTCAGGAGACAACACTCCTCCTACTAGGGACACCTAGAGGTTTAACGGCTTGTTGCACGAGCTCAGTGCAATCACGATTCCCTGCGAAAGTGAGGTTAGGTTTTTCAAGAATAAATTGGCTTTGCTCGGGACGAGCAAAAGATAAGTTTGGGGGTATTTGTTCATATCAGAATATTGCATTATTATATCGCCCATTCTTAATCATATTACAAATAAATAGGTGCTTTTGATCCATGTCTGCTAAATAGTTGCAGGTTACAGGTTCTCAGGTCATTACAGTGAAATTCATGAAAAAGACGCTACAAATGTGAGACTACGACCAACAATAGAAGAATCCGTATGATACCGCCTAACAGTTCAAGGAACAAATGAAGATTAGTAAACAGTTCAATTGCACAAAGCACAAGGGCAGCACAAGATTCAAGACTTCAACGCGAAGCTTACGGTAAAAGTCCACATAATTCTGCACTGTTGGAAATCTGGAAGAAAGTAGAAAAGATTCTGAGGAACCAAGTGAAGAAAACAGAAGGAAAAGGTAACTTGAAGCATCCCTAAAGAACTGAGTCCAAGAGCTCACCATATGGCCGCGGAACCGCGGCCAAACATGGCATTCTGCCGCGGTTCCGCAGCCGTGCAGTGCACGTGTCAGTGCACGTGCCAGTGCTTTGACCCGGTTTTCTTAGGGTAGTCTTGTAATTTCAAATGTGGATCAGATGTAAAACCTAGGGTTTCTCCTATCTATAAATAGGAAAGCCGAAAACCTAATTAGGCATGCCTCTTTTTATTTTTCTAGATTAAAATTTTCTTTCCTTGTAATCATTGAAGAGGTCATCAATAAAAGTAAGTGTTTTTCATTTTATCTTGCATTCTTCTTAATTGAAATTTATTTTTCTGTAATTTTTTATCTGTCTTTATTTATCTGCAAGTTAATTAGTTTATTAAAAAGAAAAAATTATAAAAATAAATTTTATCGTAACTTTCCTAATGAGTGAGTAATTCCTCATTTGTTAGGGTTAGGATAGGGAAGGATTAAGAGATGGAAATCTCTCTCATTCCTTTCATTACTCGTATAAATTAATTAATTAGGACTCTATTTAAATTAACCACACCCCGCTCACTATGGCACCCTGTCCTACGAGATAGTGGTGATTCCCTAGTTAGACCGGTTGTGGTTGATTTACATAGATGTTAGGGCTAATAGCCAAGAAAGGACGGACAAGTATCAAAAGGAAGAAACTATGTTTCTTCCTGGTCGTGCTAATCCCTTTTGTTGACTATTACCCTAACACCTATGTTCTTAAGTAGGGCAAAGAAAGCAGTGAGTAGAATTCTTTTTCTAAACTAACCTAATTCTAACCCGAGCAAGATTTTAAATCAAATTAATTTCAATATTAGATTTTTAAATCAAAACCTATCAAAAATAGGACTTAACTCGTAAGAACTTAAAGAAAGAACACGTTTTCCCTGTGGACCGACCCGTACTCAACCGGCTAGCTACCAAGCGACACCGTTATTGATTGCGGTATATTCTTGATCTTGATTTTAAAAATGCATACGCAAAATCTTCCATCAATCAACCCCTCTCATCTTCTATTCTAAAAACTTTCAATTCTAAAACCCGACGGAAACGGTGTTAATCCGACTTCCTATTCGGTTTTTCTTTAAAAAGTTTATTTTTCTTAAACAATCAATACCATACTCTCACATAATGTTTAAAAAATATCAACAAACACTTTAAAACAAGTTTCATCTCAAAATAATCTTTTATGCAATTTTTATTGTATTTTTACAGTAAAATACCACATACTTTAGTTTCGACATAAACAACATAAAAATTGTATTACCTTTAGATAATTCACGAGGTAATGACCTACCTCATCACAACACATATCTTTGACATAGCACGATGAAGTTTTGGGAATATAATTATGGGATAATACGACATTACAAATAAATACCATTAACTTGCAAAACCATTTCTTTAAAAAGTGTATTAAACAATTCCTTGCAATTGCATTTCTACAACTCACTTTTGGGGACCCCGTTCGGGATGGTGCAGGTTATCGCATATCCTCGGGCCTAGTAGAGCGAGATGCAGACCTCTGAAAGGAGCATTCGATCTCGATGGAATTTTAATGCATTTTTTAGAAAATGAGATTTCTACAAGAAAATAAATAAAATTTATTTTCATTAAATATATATGTATATATCTATTATCAAAATATCTATTTTAATTATATTATATAAATATTCCAGGTTTTCTAAATCAAAGGAATCACCATTACATGAAAATACCATCCAAATACAAAATAATACCAATATTTCAATAAAATATCCTGTACTATGAAAACTAGGTTTTACTCACTAGAATTTTCACATTTATAAAATATACATCTATGAAAACCCTAAAGACGATAATTAAATACTTGAAATGTATTTTGAAAATTATATCAAACTATTTTTACATAAAACCCCCTCAACTTATGTTAAATTACAATAAGGACCCTAGTAAACATAGGTTTAAGCGAGACTGTTCCCCTCCGAATGACAGCGCACAGGACCGCGATGTCCTGACGCTGAGATTCGGGGCAGATGCTATTTGGTTTTATCCGTCCACCTCTCCGAAGATGCCAAGTTGATTTATGGCACCGTGTGTCGGAAGTTTAGACGGATGCGGCCGATGTAGCAGACTTCGTCAGATTCCCCCTCAGGGTGAGGGGTTTTTGATTGTGGGGACGCTCTTCCCTGCAGGCGCAAACCCCTGCAGTTAATTACGCTACCGCATCGCGGTAACAACTTTCTCCTTCTCCAGAATTTCACTTCGTGTCGTGGGTGTTTGTTTTGTTTGTGGTTGCCCGTGGATTGTATACGGAGACTGAGCAATGCCGTCGCCCGTAGGACGTGGATTAGTCCAAATCCGTATTTACTTAGATTTGGGTTTGGTTTTTTTAGTTTAAGTATGCATTAGTCGCGTTGCGGCTAAGATCAACTTAAACGTTCGTTAAGGATACGTTAGTCCTGTTTGGGACTAAGATCAACTTAACGTGATAATCCATTTAATATCTGGCTATCGGGACTCGTCACCTCTCTAACGTCGTTGAAGGATTACAACGGCAGATGTCAGAGGAGTTCAGAGATGTACCCTTGAACCAAAGTCGATTTGGAGTTTTATAGTCCATTTAAATGTTTAAGGATACGTTAGCCATATTTGGGGCTAAGATCAACTTAAACGGGACCGTTTAGATCCGGCAAAAGAGCATTTGGGAGATCTATTGTTCCAGTTTAGGGACGTAGTGGTCCCTGTTCCAGTTTAGGGACGTGGTGGTACGTCCCTGTTCCAGTTTAGGGACGTGGTGGTCCAATATTAGTTTAGGGACGTTTCGGTCCAACATTAGTTTAGGGACGTTTCGGTCCAATATTAGTTTAGGGACGTTTCGGTCCACGAGTTTAAGGACCCCGCAGTCCATATTGATGTATGGTCGTTGGGACCCGTCACCTCTTTGACGTCGTTGAGGAATTACAATGATGGATGTCAAAGGAGTTCGGAGATGTACCCTCGTACCGGATGTAGATTGATTTAGGAGAGCCATTTTGCTCAGTCAATTTAATTTAAGGACTTATGGCCACGATCGGGCTAAGTCCAGTTGAAAATGTCCAACATTTTATTTGTTTTTGCATTGCATTTATTTTTATTTTTATTTGGGCCTTGCCCAGAAAGGATGCAGAGCATCAATTTTATTTGGGCTCTGCCCTTTTATTGCTTTGCAATTTACTTTGGCCTGTTAGGTCTTTTTGATTTGGGCCTGGCCCTTCACGTAATGTATTGCATTTATGCAAAGCACTGAGAATCTTTTAGATTCAAGAACAGAAGTGCAAAGCACTTTTTCTTCTTTTCTTGTTTTTCCTTATTTCAGAGAACCAAGGGTTCATAACAAGTGCAAGGCACTATTTTTTTAATTTTATTTTATTTATTTATTTATCTGTTCATAAGAGAATTTCCTCTTCTTTTAAAGATTTTACCTTTTTTTTTGTATTCTTCAAGAGTTCTCAAGAGTTCACTTCTCTTCTTTTTTTTTGCAAGATCTTTTTTTTTTTGAAATGAGGTCTGGGGTCATTTTTATAGTGCTCATAAATTAGTTAAATTTGTTAAAGAGATCTTTTTCTGAGTGATTTGGGGAATTTTCCCCACCATTGGATCTTTGATCCAAAGGCCCCTGTTTTACAGAAGAAAATCTTCTTGTTTTAATAAGAACAGAAAGGATTTCTTTAAATCTTCATTCTGTTTTTGCGCAACTCCCCAGCGCGTGACACGTGTCGCGCAGCGCAGCGCCTACGTAGCAACGCCTGCGCAGCTGCGCAGACACGTGTCGCCGCGCCTGCGCAGCTGCGCTCGCGCAGCTGCGCAGACACGTGTCGCGCAACGCAGCTGCGCAGACACGTGTCGCGCTGTTGCGCAACTGAACGTTGCATCTTTTTACTTTTTGTTTTTAAGAGAGCCTTGCTCTGATTGGACACAGTGACTCGGACGTTGCGTTGACGTATCAGCTTCTGACACGTGACGCATTGCGCGTAACGCACGGAATTTGAAGCGTTACTTCAAAATTTTGAATTTTCAAAATTCAAACAGAGCCTTACTCTGATTGGGGGAACAAATGCCCCCCCACCGTTGCGCTCACGTGGCGCCCACGTGAGTGCAGCGGTGGCAAGATCCTGACCGTCGGATCAAAGGGGCCAGGTGAAAAGGCGCGGGCGCCTATAAATAGGACCCTTGGTCCTTGGTAATTCTTTACCATTTTCAAGAATTTGAATTTCAGAGCCTTGCTCTTGCTTAAGAACTTTCAGAGCTTTGCTCTTGTAATTTCCCCAAGAACTTCAAATTTCAGGACTTAGAATCACTCTAGGTAAAAAAAATTAAATTAATTTAAAATAAATTTAATTAACAGAACCTTGCTCTCATAGATCTTTGATCTAAAGAAAAACCCCTTTGGGGTTTCTTCAACAGAGTCTTGCTCTAAAAAACTTACAGATTTACAGAGATCTGGTCTATGGGTTTTAACCCATGAACAGAGCTTTGCTCTTGGATCAAATGTAGATCTTTTTAGATCTGAAAAATGAAGAATTTTTTTTTTATAAGTTTTCATGGAAAAATTCCAAAATTCTAATTCTTCTAAGTGTTAAAAAAAAATTGATGGATCTTTCCACTATTATCACAGAGCTATGCTCTGAAAGAGAATATTTTCTCCTTGTCTCTAGGGATTTCCCATCAATGAGGATATTCTCTTGGGGACCTTTTCATTAATTGACAATCTCATCTAATGATGGGGTTGTCTTATTAAATGATGTACCGTCATCCAGATTTTGTGGGTCCCACTTTTGTCCCCTACCCACTGCATCACAGTGTGGAGTAAGATTTTAAAATGCCAAGTGTCAGAGCACTAACGGTTATTTTTGTCTTTCTACAGGAAACATGTTTGACGACTTGTCTTTCCCCTTTGTTCGTTCGGAAGGAGGGTTCCCCCACTCGCCAGTGGACCGGGTGGCGTTCGCTCTCATTAAAGATCATGACCCTGAGTGCAAAAGGCTCCACCTGTGGGGAAGGTGGTACAGCCACATCATCCAAGGCCGTCTCAGCTTCAGTTCCGCCTCGCCTTCTGAGCCCATAGTTACGATCCCTTATGCGGACGAACCCCCGGTGAAGTATGCCGTGGAGGTTAAAAATTGGAATTCTGATGATCTCCTTCAGCCTGCAATCGGTGCCATCCCCGTGCAGCCGCCGCCGGCGATAGACATTCTGGGGAGGCGAATCTGTCAGGGTGAAGCACGCCCTTGGGGACAGGCCTACAATATTGGACTGATCCCGCGACCGCCCGCAGGATATTTGTAATGGGCCCGGTACATCTTATCGGCGAAAAGGACTCATCTAACGAAGATAGGTTTATATTTGGCCATCTACGTTTCGCTTTTCGAGTATCCCTCTCCTCCAACGTGGTGGATTAAGGCCTTCATTGAACAATGGAACATCCCCACCCACACCTTCCTGATGATGGATAGGGAGGTCTCTATCTCCTTGGAGGAGTTTGCTGAACTTTCGGGTCTACCAATGAGGGGGGAGCACTACGAGGAGTTGCTTCCTCTTGATGAATACATCTTTGCCACCAAGCCGCTGGTGTTTGACTTAACTCCGGAGAACGCCATTCAGCATCAGTATCCGGGCTTGGTGAAGGTATTGGAGATCTATGAGGAACTCCATCTGGAATTGGGCGACCGGGGTGTCAGTTTCGCAGATTTTATTGCTCGCTTCATTCGTCCGGAGTTCCTATCAGAGCAGAGCGAGAAGTTCGCTCGGCTTGATGACCCTTTTGGTTTCGGCTTAGACCGCCGACCCGTATCGAAAAATGACCAGAAGGATTTCTATCTCCCCAACGCTGCCATCTCTGCTTTCTCGGAAATTGCCGTCCCAGGCATGGATGAGGAAACCTTTTTTATTGGGTTCTTGGGCTTGTGGCTATGCAACTTTGCACTCCCCATGCACCCCAGCCTCATGCGGCCCTCTGTCTTTTACCCAGCGCATCGGATGGTGGCTGGTTTGCAGTTATCGGTAGGAATCGCCGGGCTGGCTTACCTTTACCATGGACTTAGCGTAGCGGCGGACGCCAGTGAGCCTGGGGTACAGCCTGCTAACTTCCCGATGCACTACTTCACTTCTTGGATGGAGATGCATGTGCGAGGGGTGTTTGGCGCCCACAAGACTCCTTCGTTCTTTGAGAAATACAGATTCCCGAGAGTCATGCGGTTGGTCGGGGCTTCAATTGTGGTTCCAGCCCCGCGGGAGTCTAGAGGGCTGCTCCTTCGTCCACATCTGGTCGGAGCGACGGTTTCCTTTGTGGATAAGGTCATAACCATAGGCTCAGAGACCACCAAGTCAGTGGTGCCCCTGCGTGATGACTTCAAAGATGGGGCTTCTGTATTGAAAGCTCGGGAAATCCTCCATCTCTACTCCATTCGGCCGGGCTATCTAGTGTTTAGGCAGAATGAGACAGCTCTGTTTATGAGATATAACCCACATCGATTTGCCCAGCAATCAAGCTACAACCAAGGGATCCCGATGGAAGCCTTTTTGGAAACGCCCGTGGTCGGCCCAGAGGGGATAAAGAATGCGATGCATCATTTTATACGGCTTAACACAGGTTCTATTTTTTCATTAGTGAACCCAGCTGTGCCCCTAAGATGCTTAATTCATATGTGGCCTGGTATGCGCACGCGATGGGCCCAATTATTTTAACAGAGAAGCGTATGCTGGTTGACCGTAGGGGTGCGCCTCCTGGCGGCGATCGCAAAGCCCCCTTGCAGCCAAGGATCCCGGTCATCCCTCCGCTAAAAGATGCTGGAGTCGATCGACCGCGCGTGTTGAGCCCCCCCGTGGGGATTGCCACTGCCCGCTACGGTGGATGCACCACCGGTGCCCCGTGCTCCCACGAAGGCAGCTAATGTAATATCGCCAGAGTCAGACGTAGGAGCAGATATTGGGACCCGCCGCCCCAAAGTAACTGCCAAGCGCAAATCTATCCCGGGTGGATCTAAAGCCGGCGGGCAGAAGAAGAAAAAGTCCACCCTTTCCCTTGATGCGATCCTTAGCTTAGAGCCTGCGGCTCCTCCCAACGAAGGCATAAGTGAATATGGCAGCAACGAGGGCTTCTTGGTAGACCCTGCAGACACCAATTTGGCTGCAGCCATCGCAGCTTCGAAGCAATCGGCGAGGCTCGAAGCGAGGTTAAGTAAACTCGCTGAGTCAGGTAACCATCAGCCGCTTTCTTCGTCATTTTATTGCACTTTTTATTATTATCTTTAACTAATATTTGTCCCATTCTCAACAGGTGTCTCTACTGAAGAGGCCATTTCTGCCTCTTTGAAGACCTTCCAAGAGGAGGAGGAGAAACGTGCTCTAGCAGGCGTTGGTATGCCCTGCCACCTTTCTCTTTTATAAGAAAAATTTGTTATCTTTTCTGATAGTAACCTTCTTTTGTCTCTTCGCAGGGGCTACATCAGTGGATGCGGGGATCCTTCCCAAGCCTGTTACTGAAGTCCCAGTCTCGTCGGGGCTGCCGCAAGAGCCTCGGCTTGACAAAACGACGAGGGATGCCCTGAAAAATCTGGAGGCATCCCTTTTCACGGACGAAGACGCCTCAATCAAAGAAGCCCTAGTGGCATCCATTTCAACAGCTCGTGAGGAGAGGAAGCGGTTGAGACGCGAAGCGAAGGCGCGCAGAGCTGCTTTGGCCACGGGAGCGGGCCCTAGCACCATCCCTCAAACTGATGCTCCTTCTGAAGAGGCCCCTGTCGCCCTTTCTACTGCTCATAGGCGAGTGGCGCGCACGGTCCGAAGTGCAAATGATAAATCCTCTTCAGGTAGCATTTTTTAGGACCCTGTTATAAGAATTATAAATCCATTGTTTCTTATAGATCCCGTCTTGCAGGGCCAAGTGCGACCGAGGGGGAGGCGGAGACCGTCGAACACAGGGGAGCGAAGGAAGCGGTGCTTGCCGAACCCGAGCTGACGGTGAGCAACGTTGTTGGGGTCACCGGGCCCGAAATAGAGGTTGGGGGATCTGCAGCCGAGAGGGTCATTGATGCCGAACCTGAAGTGGCAGCAGATGAGATGATTGTCTTAACCGAGCCGAAGGTAGTAGAGGGCAAGGCGCTTGGGGCTGGAGACCTCGCGGCGCTGATGGACGAGACAACCGTGACCGCAGAACCCGAGGGAGTATCAGGTGAGGCGGCTACGATTCCTGAGGAGGAGCTAACCGCTCTTTCCCAGGAATCTGGCAATACCCCAATCATAGCCCTCCCCGCGTATGGTCCCCTGCCGTCTCCAGGGCTGGCGAGCATAACAACAGTTCCTATTGAGTCGGGTGATGAGGCTACGGGCGGTGGCCTCATGTCAGTGGAGGAGGGGATTGCCTCAGTTTCGGCTGGCAGCTCGTCGGGTAAATTTTGAGTTACCAGCGTTTTTCTTTTTATATATCTTGCGATCTCTTCTAACAAGTTTTTCCTCGCAGGTGCGGCCAGAGCCGACGCTCCATTGCTCGAAGGAGCACCGTCAACTACTGCTTTGGCGGTGGTCACCTCCCCGCCTTCCCTTATGCCATCACGGATGTTGGAAGGTATGGATTTACGACTCATGAGTTAATCTTTTAAACGTGTAGCTTCTGTACTAACGTTATACCACTGTGTCCTTTTAGGAGTGCTCTTTGATCATTTATACCAAGTGTTGCTCCCACACTTCTCCTTCCCATCCGAACTCGCTTCTCCTTCTAGTGGTGCCGGTGAGTGTTATTTCAATGTCTTTCCTTTTCCCTCCCTTTTTTTTTTAGCAATAGGATTTTTTCTGACTTTTCCTCTTCCTGATTATAGTGCCACGAATCGAAGGAGGGGACACAAGGCCAGCCATGCCACCGGCCCTTCCGGCTTTGCCATCCGTCGCAGCCGGTATAGTATATTCCCCCTTTTTTATATGACCCTTCAACATCTCTTGAATCATTGTTTAACCATGTTTCATTCTGCAGCTATTGTTCCGGTTCTGGTCCCTCTTGAGTCTCGTGTCCTTTCACTGGCAGGCCCTTTCTTGAAACGTCCATCTTCAAAAGGTGCCGTGATGAGTTTGGGTATGCTGAGCGGGTATATCGAAGAGCTTAACATGGACGCTCTCCCTTCCGCCGTGGATTTCGCTATGGAGGTTAACCCGATGTTGGCGGCGCTCGTAAACTTTCATAATGAAGGCATCGTCGAATCTTGGGTTAACTACTGCAGAGAAATTGAGGCCTGCTTGCGTCGGTTGGAGTCGACGCGCCCTTCTCCTGAAGTTTTGGCCATGAGCACCCAACGGACAGCCTGGCTCGAGCAAAGCGCTACTTATCTCCGCCATTTGGAGCAGGAAGCAGCTTTACGGTTGAAGGAGTGTCGGGAATCTTCAAGCACAACCGCTCGCCTGCGCGCTGAAGTTAGGACGAATGCTGCTGAAGTGAAAGCCGTCTTCGAAGGCCTTTTGGAGCGTATCTCTAATGTGCTAGCACTGAAGCGGAAGCTTGATGCCGCTGAGCGTGATGCCCGAGGCCAAGAAGCAGCTCAGCAGGTCGTTGGGGAACAGCTCGCATCCTTCACGCAGCAGCGGGCTCAAGTAGAGGCCGAACTGGCGGTGGTAGCTGACCAGGAGAAGGCGTGGAAGGAAGTACGCGAGCAGTTGATAGAGCTGTTCAAGAAACTTCCTTCTCCCTGTATATTTTGTATCATTCACACACTTGTAATTTGTATATAGTGTATACACATTCTCTGTTCTTTATACGATCCGCCTTGTATTTTGATTGAATTTATGAATAAAGGTACACATTCCTTCTTGCAATGTCTGGTACTATTTCTTTGCTTTCTCCCTTTTCATTATGATGTTTTCGATGAATCTGATTGGCGGATAACTTAACTTCTCCGATAGATAGCGATGGCTTAGGCCGCAGGTTCAGATCTGCCGCCTAAGACTTTTCAACTCTATGAGCCGTGAGGGTCTCATAGAGACTTTTCTCCCTACGGATCGAGAGGATCTCATAGGTGGATTTTCTCCTTAGGGATCGTGAGGATTTCTAAGTGTGGTTTTCTCTTATAAGTCGTAAGGATCCTATAAGAGAATTTTCCCTCTTACGAGTCGAGAGGATTCGTAAGCGGTTGTTTCCCTCCTTGTCGAAAAATCGACTTCGGAGAGTGAGACCCGTGAATAGTATGCAAGAGACCATTTTGGATTGACTTGCAGGGCCCCATTGTTCAGGAAGCAAGTTTTTCAATCCTTGCTGCCCGAGACTTCATCTTGCAAGTTGGGACGAACCGGGAATTCCCCCCCGCGGAGACAGTGGTGGCTCTGCGTGTTGACGTGGGTCGGGAGGCTCTCGTCATGGAGTGTTTGTATCCGTGAGTCGAGGAATTTGCTAGGGATTATTTGTTTCCCGAGCGCCAAGGATTATTTGTTTCCTTAGGGTTTGAAACGAGTCGAGGATTCCCACGGAGGCACTGGTGGCTCTGCGAGTCGACGCAGATCAGGAGGCTCTCGTCAAGGAGTGTTTGTATCCGTGAGTCGAGGAATTTGCTAGGGATTATTTGTTTCCCGAGCGCCAAGGATTATTTGTTTCCTTGGGGTTTGAAATGAGTCGAGGGTTCTCACGGAGGCACTGGTGGCTCTGCGAGTCGACGCGAATCAGGAGGCTCTCGTCAAGGAGTGTTTGTATCCGTGAGTCGAGGAGTTTGCTAGGGATTATTTGTTTCCCAAGCGCCAAGGATTATTTGTTTCCTTGGGGTTTGAAACGAGTCGAGGGTTCTCACGGAGGCACTGGTGGCTCTGCGAGTCGACGCGAATCAGGAGGCTCTCGTCAAGGAGTGTTTGTATCCGTGAGTCGAGGAGTTTGCTAGGGATTATTTGTTTCCCAAGCGCCAAGGATTATTTGTTTCCTTGGGGTTTGAAACGAGTCGAGGGTTTCCACGGAGGCACTGGTGGCTCTGCGAGTCGACGCGAATCAGGAGGCTCTTGTCAAGGAGTGTTTGTATCCGTGAGTCGAGGAGTTTTGCTGAAGACACTGGCTTCTTCGGTTGGAATGAACCGTCGAGGTTTAACTTCGTTGTCTGACGGAGTCTGTTAGGAAAGTACGGTTCGCTCTTTGTTTACGCCCTTGGATTGTATACAGGGATCGATATGATCTTAACTGTAGGGCCAAAGTCTTATCATCATTTTTTTATTTTATTTCCGCGATGCTCTATCATTTCAGCTTTTATATCGCGAAGGTCGCGATTGCACAATCATTTCGGCTATTCTTCGCGGTGCCCAATCATTTCGGCTATTTATTTTATCTTTACTCGCTGCTTTTTATTGCGAGTTGCCTCATCATTTTGGCTATTTCGCATGCATACATTTTACTTGCTGCTCTTTTTTTTTTATTGCAAAGTTGCCCCATCATTTCGGCTATTTCATATACATGTGCGGCCTACTGGCTTTCTGTCGTAATCCTGAAATCGGACACCGATTTCGGCATCAGCACCGCTACAACTGGGATATTGCCAGGAGCGAATCATCATTTGCTTCTGTCGTTGCCGAACAAAGGAGGCTTAGCGACCAGGGTTAAGGTCCTGTCGACTAAGACTTTTGACTTCATGAGCCGTAAGGGTCTCACAAAGGTATTTCTCCCTACAAGTCATGAGGATCTTGTAGATGTATTTTCTCCTTAGAAATCGTGAGGGTTTCTAAGTGTATTGTTCTTCTGTAAGTCGTAAGGATCCTACAGGAGGGTTTTCTCCTTGTAAGTCGAGAGGATTTACAAGGGTTGTTTACCATGCAAACATATCCTAGTCTCAGATGGGACTTAGTTAGGGAAATGTTTATTCGCGCCCGTGGATTGTATACAAGGGCCAATATCGGACCACTTGTAGGGCAATGTCGAAAGTTGTGGGGGTTGCTTAAGCACGGGTTTAGGCCTCTGTAACTTAAGACTTTCAAATCTTACGAGCCGTGAGGGTCCCATAAGAGAGTTCTCCTTACGAGTCATGAGGATCACGCAAGTGTATTTTCTCCTTAGGAATCGTGGGGATTTCTAAGTGTGTTGTTCCCTTGTGAGTCGTAAGGATCTCACGTGGGTGGTTTCTCCTTACAGGGTCGAGAGGACCTTGTAAGTGTCTTTTAACGAGGTTGCGCCCTTGCGGGTTTTCACAAACACTCGCCGGTAGTCCTGCTATTTTTACTCACGGAGCCCTCTCGGGTTTTCATCCGTGCCCATTTTGCTTATGGACATACCGTTTTTTTTAATTATATTTTTTTTTATTTTCTTTTTCTCTCTCTTTTTTTACGAGGTCGTGCCCTTTCGGGTTTTCACGACCACTCGCCGGTAGCCCTGCTTTTTTTTTTTTACTCACGGAGCCCTTTCGGGTTTTCATCCGTGCCCCTTTTTGCTTATGGGCATACCGTTTTTTTTATTATTCTTTTTATTTTTATATGTTTTCTTTTTTTTACATCTTGTCAGCCTAAGGACGCTGCAGTAGTAGTTTAAAGACGTTTCGGTCTGCTATTAGTTTAAGGACATTTCGGTCCAACATTAAGACCGGCTACACGCTTATAAAGTTCGAGCTCAGGAAGATAGCGAGAGGACATAGTCGTCGTCATCTATCATTGACCTAGGCCGTGACTCATTAAGCGTAGTATTTTTTTAGGAAGCGACCATTTATTGGCCTGAAAGGCCTTTCATCATGCATATCCATAAGTAGGTAGGCCCCATCCTGGTAGACCTTATCTATGATGTACGGGCCTTCATAGTTTGGCTCGAATTTTCCCCGCCTGGCGCGATTGGGGATCATAGGCCTTTTGACCACTAGCACGAGTTCGCCTTGGCGGAATGTCCTTGGTCGGGTCAATTTTTCATATGAGCGCGTCATCTTTGCTTTGTAAGCTTCCAGATTTTGTTGCGCTATGAGCCGGGTTTCATCAAGAGCGTCAAGCTCTTCAAACCGCAGGTGAGCATTTTCTTCATCCGTCATCTCGTAGTGAACTGCCACTCGCAGAGAGGGTAATTCTATTTCGAGGGGGAGTACTGCTTCTGCACCGAACACCAACGCGTAGGGCATTGTGTTCGTGGCCGTTTTAAATGTAGTTCGATACGCCCAAAGAGCCTCTTGCAGTCTCTCATGTCGGTCTTTCTTATTTCGGGACACCGTTTTCTTTATAATTTTTGTCAAGGTCTTGTTGAAGGCCTCAGCTAGACCGTTAGCTCGTGGATTATAAACCGAGGAGTATCTCCAATCTATATTGTGCTGTTGCGCGAAGCGACTGATCTTGTGGCTTCTGTAAGCTGGCCCGTTATCGGAGATGATCCGTCGCGGAGTTCCAAATCGATATATGACGTGCGTTTTGAAGAAGTGGAGGATATTCTCCGTCTTAACTTCTCTCAGCGGTATTGCCTCTGCCCATTTAGAGAAGTAGTCAGTCGTCGCTAGGATGAAACGATGTCCTCTAAACGATGCTGGTTCGATGGGGCCGACTATGTCAGTTCCCCACATTTCGAACGGCCAGCTAGCCACCGTTGGATGTAATGGATTTGGATGCTGATGGATGAAGTCCCCATGAATTTGGCATGAGTGACATTGCCTCGCATATTCAAGGCAATCTTGAATCATCGTGGGCCAGTAGTAGCCCATCCGTTTGATCTTTAACTTCATCTTTGGGCCTGCTTGGTGAGAACCGCAGATTCCGTCATGAACCTCTCGAACGACTCTTTCCGCTTCGTCCGGTCCTAAGCACCTCAGCCATAGAGAATCGAATGACCTCTTGTATAGAGTATCATTGACGAAGGCGAAAGACAAAGCTCGTTTCATGAGCTGGTATCGTGCGGACGCATCTTCGGGCATTTGGTGGGATTTGAAGTAGTCTATAAAGACCTATCTCCAATCCTCAACCTTCTCATGGTCTTTTATTTGTAAGGTCGCTTGCTCAGTCACTCCCTTTTCTTCGGGTGATCCCGGAGGTATTTCTGCGGGGGCGAGCACCCGACGACTTTGTACCATGATTCTAACCTCATCGAGGTTCTCGTCAGCCAGTTCTTTAGCAAGCTTAGCTAACGCGTCTGCTTTGCAATTTTCTGCGCGTGGTATACTTTCTGTTCCCCTCCGAATGGCGGACGAGACGTTAGGGCGTCTGTGCCTGAGATTCGGGGCAGATGCTATTTGGTTTTATCCGTCTACCTCTCCGAAGATGCCAAGTTGATTTATAGCACCGTGTATCGAAGGTTTAGACGGATGCGGCCGATGTAGCAGACTTTGTCAGATTCCCCTTCGCTTGAGGGGTTTTTGATTGTGGGGATGCTCTTCCCTGCAGGCGCAAGCCCCTACAGTTAATTACGCTACCGCATCGCGGTAGCCACTTTCTCCTTCTCCAGAATTTCACTTCGTGTCGTGTGTGTTTGTTTTGTTTGTGGTTGCCCGTGGATTGTATACGGAGACTGAGTAATGCCGTCGCCCGTAGGACGTGGATTAGTCCAAATCCGTATTTACTTAGATTTGGGTTTGGTGTTTTTTAGTTTAAGGATACGTTAGTCGCGTTGCGGCTAAGATCAACTTAAACGTTCGTTAAGGATACGTTAGTCCAGTTTGAGACTAAGATCAACTTAACGGGATCGTTTAGATTCGACAAAAGAGCGTTTGGGCTCTATTGTTCCAGTTTAGGGACATAGTGGTCCAACATTCCCATTTTGGGGACGGATATTGGTTTAAGGACGCATAAGTTCATGAGTTTAAGGACCCCACAGTCCGTATTAATGTGTGGTTGTCAGGACCAGTCACCTCTCTGACGACGTTGAAGGATTACAACGACAAATATCAGAGGAGTTCAGAGATGTACCCTTGAACCAAAGTTGGTTGAGAGATCTATAGTCCAATTTGAGACTAAAGTTTGTTTGAAGGTTTGATTTAAGGACACGTTAGCCATATTTGAGGCTAAGATCAACTTAATCGTTTGTTAAGGATACGTTAGTCCAATTTGGGACTAAAATAGACTTAACGGGATCGTTTAGATCCGACAAAAGAGCATTTGGGCTCTATTGTGCCAGTTTAGGGGCATGGTGGTCCAATACCAGTTTAAGAACATAGTGGTCCATCGTTAGTTTAAGGACGTTTCGGTCCGATATTAATTTAAGGACGTTTCGGTTCGATATTAGTTTAAGGACATCTCGGTCCACGAGTTTAAGGACCCTGCAGTCCATATTGATGTGTGGTCGTTGGGACCCGTCACCTCTTTGACGTCGTTGAAGAATTACAACGATAGGTGTCAAAGGAGTTCGGAGATGTACCCTCGAACCGGTTGTAAATTGATTTAGGGAGCAGCCGTGCTCAGTCAGTTTAATTTAAGGACTTACGGCCAAAATTGGGCTAAGTCCAATTAAAAATGTCCACATTTTGTTTACATTTGGCCTTGCATTTTTTTTATTCTTATTTGGGCTCTGCCTAGAAAGGATGCAGAGCATCAATTTGTTTTGGGCTCTGCCCATTTGCAAATGATGCAAAGCATCTACTTTGTTTGGGCTCTGCCCCTTGTAAAATGCATAGCATTTTTATTATTTTGTTTGGGCTCTGCCCATTTATAAATGATGCAGAGCATCAGCTTAATTAGGTCTGCTTGGTCTTTTTGACTTGGGCTTGGCCCTTTTAGGAAATGCATTGCATTTATCAGGCGCTTTGCGTCAATCAGAGAGCGCAAGCACCCAAGAGCGCAACAGTGCAGATTTATAAGTGCAAAGCACTATTAATTTGAGAATCTTTTAGATTCAAGAACCGATGGTTCATAAAAAACGTGCAAAGCACTATTTGATTTAGATCTAAGAAAAAACAAGTTTTTTCTTGTTTTTCTTATCTCAGAGAACCAAATGTTCATAAAAGTGCAAAGCACTATTAATTTAAGAACCTTTTAGGTTCAAGAACCGATGGTTCATAAAACAAGTGCAAAGCACTATTTGATTTAGATCTAAGAAAAAACAAGTTTTTTTCTTGTTTTTCTTCTCTCAGAGAACCAAAGGTTCATAAAAGTGCAAAGCACTATTTTTTATTTATTTTTATTTTTTCCTGTTTTAAAGAACCAGTGGTTCATAAGAAGTGCAAAGCACTGTTTATTATGTGAAGATCATTGATCTTGTTTTTAGATCAATGATCCATTAGAAGAAATTTCTTCTCTCTTATGAAGGTTTTTACCTTTTTCTTGAAATTTTTCTCAGAGTTCTCTCTGTTTAAAGCTCTTGATTTTTCAAGAAAATGTTGATACCATTGAATTGAGGTCTGGGGTCCTTTTTATAGTGCCCATAAATTAGTTAAATTTGCTAAAGAGATCTTTCTCTGAGTGATTTGGGGAATTTTCCCCACCGTTGGATCTTTGATCCAAGGACTTCTGCTTTGCAGAAGAAAATGTTCTTGTTTTAACAAGAACAGAAAAGATTTCTTAAAATTTTAATTCTGTTTGGCGTAAATGCTCCAGAGCGCGACACGTGTCGCGCTGCGCTGACACGTGTCGCGCAGCTTTTTTTTTAATTTTTTTTTTGCGCGGCGCACAGGTGCGCTGCGCTGACACGTGTCGCGCAGCGCCGTTTTTTCTTTTTGCGCTGCGCGACACGTGTCGCGCAGCGCACAGTTGCGCTGCGCTGACACGTGTCGCGCAGCGTAGCTGCTCTTGCGCTTTTTTTTTGGCGCACAGTTGCGCTACGCTGACACGTGTCGCGCAGCGCAGCTGCGCAATTTTTTAATTTTTTTTTAGGGCTGCGCACAGGTGAGCTGCGCTGACACGTGTCGCGCAGCGCACAGTTGCGCTGCGCTGACACGTGTCGCGCAGCGCAGCTGTGCAAGTTTGGTTTTTTTTTTTTCGCTGCTCACACTTGCACTGCGCTGACACGTGTCCCGCAGCTCAGCTTGCACAGTTTTTTTTTTATTTATTTTTTTGCACTTTAATTTTAAAGACAGAGATTTGCTCTGATTGGAGAAAAACAGAAGCATTACTTCTTTTTCCACCTTGGAATTTGAACAGAGTTTTGCTCTGATTTGGGTAAACAAATGCCCCCCACCGTTGCGCTTACGTGGCCTCCTAACGTGAGCGCAGCGGTGGCAGACTCCGAACCGTCGCGCCATCTCTTGGAAGCTGAAAGGGCACTTGATGCCTATAAATATGACCTTTGGTCCCTTAGATGATTCTCATCTCTAAAATTTTACTTTCAGAACTTAGAGCCCTGTTCTTTATTTTCAAGAATTTTAAGAGTTAAACTCTTAAAACTTTTAGGTGAAAATTTTAATTTGGATTAAATTAAATTAAATTAATTTTCATTGATAAAGCCTCGCTCTCAATAGATCTCTGATCTAAAGGAAACCTATTTACGGTTTCACTTAGCAGAGCTTTGCTCTACAGGTCTTAAAGGGATCTAAAGAGAACTAAAGGGGACCCTATTAGGGTTCCATAGAGCTCTGCTCTCTGGATGATTTTCCTTGGATTTTCTTAATTCATTAATGGAGCTTTGCTCCTCCCAAATCATATAGAAGAACTCTTAAGAATTCTTAATGGATCTTGGAACTTAAAGATGGCATTTTATTCCTCAATGCATTATATCGTTTTGCTTAATCAGTCTTTCTGATAATTCTGTTGATCCTCTTTCACAGGAACAATGAACGCCCACATGTATGCTCTTAACGAGATCATCTCTCATGAGGACATCCGCCGACTTGGCCGCTCTCAAAATCGGGAGTTCACAAACGAGGAGTGTGCTGAAATAATGAGTCGCTTCGACGCATACAATGGTCCACTGCTTCCCCGACGTTCCTCTCTTCTTAAACTTATCGTGGGAGCTATCTGGGAAGCGGTTCCCCTATTCTGCTCCGGCGTGCCGCTTAGGGCGTTGGATGCCGCTGAGGACAAGGTGCACTCTGTGTACCTATTGAACTTTATCTCGAAGAGACGGCGAGACAGTCTTATTGACCTCTTGCACGAGATCTTTCAACAGTCTGCCATACTCGCTGCTTATCGGAGGGTGGAAGATATCGGGAGGGACCCTGACGCTTATGCTCGCGAAAGGAAGCACACTAGGATGGTCCGCGAGGCTTGGAAAGGCATAGATAGGGTCGCTTTTGAATTCCTCAATCCATGCCCTGGATCTGAGGTTATTCTATTGTAACTTTTGTTTATTGTTTGTATGACTGTAAGAACTTCGGGCAATATTAATGGAAATAAATAAAAAAAAAAATTTATCCCAGCTTGTCTTTATTATTTATCTTTTGTCCTGTGTCTTTTTGCCCATGCATGAATGAATGTGTCTTGAACGCTTGATCAAATGTAAATCGGATGATCTTTCTGCTACTTTTCCTCTTTCTCAGAATGTCGTAACAATTAGCAGGTAATAGAGTAAGCTTCTTGATTTCTTCACGAGATAGCGAGGGCTTAGGCCGCAGGTTCAGATTTGCTGCCTAAGACTTTTCAACTCTATGAGCCGTGAGGGTCTCATAGAGACTTTTCTCCCTACGGATTGAGAGGATCTCGTAGGTGGGTTTTTCTCCTTAGGTATCGTGAGGATTCCTAAGTGTGGTTTTTTCTTGTAAGTCGTAAGGATCCTACAAGAGAATTTTTCCCTCTTACGAGTCGAAAGGACTTGTAAGCGGTTGTTTCCCTCCTTGTCGAAGTTCGATGTTGGAGAGTGAGACCCGTAGATGGTATGCAAAAGACCGTTTTGGGCCAACTTGCAGGGTCCCAATGCTTAGGAATCAGGCTTCTTTTATGCCCACTGCCTAAGGCTTTATCTCACGAGTCGAGCCGCCTTAACAATTTTTTCACAAGTCGAGACGAATCGAACGTTTCTCGCAACATCTTAACGTCGCATTTAACCTCTGCTCTTTACGACAGAAGCCCGTTAAGGTTGGTGGTACTTAGGGTTTTGGCCATCGTACCGTCGCATAAGCTGATATAGTCCTCGATAGGCAATCGTGCTGTTCGTGTAGCCCTGCGACTGTCGTGTCTTTGATCCCTTCGGGGGCTGGACAAGACGTCTTCAAGCAATCCTCCTTGGCAGTTTGACCGTCGGAAGAGCAAGCGTTAGGAATTTGCCATGTTTCTTTTTACTTGAGGTTAGGCTTATTTTGGTGAGCCCCGATGAGTCATAACCACTCCGTGCTGGTGTGGGGATGATCTCCGATAGTCTTTCGGGCTTTATGTGAGTTGCCGTCAAGACGCTGAAGCTAGGAATTTGGCCTTTGCTTCGTTCGCTGGCATTGCGTCTGCTGTTTCGAGACGAATGTTGCGGTGGGAACTAGGGATTTTGCCGTGGCTCCGTTTGTTTGATGACGTTGCGTCTGCTGTGTCGAGACGAACGTTGGGGTGACATCTCGTCTGCTGTATCGAGACGGACGTCGAGGTTGTCTCTAGGTTGCTGGTGGACCGCCGAGGTTTGGAACTAAGGATTTTGCCGTGGCTCCACTCGTTTGATGACGTTGCGTCTGAAGTGTCGAGACGAACGTTGGGGTGACATCTCGTCTACTGTATCGAGACGGACGTCGAGGTTGTCTCTAGGTTGCTGGTGAACCGTCGAGATTTGGAACTAGGGATTTTGCCGTAGCTCCATTCGTTTGATGACGTTGCGTCTGCTGTGTCGAGACGAACGTTGGGGTGACATCTCGTCTGCTGTATCGAGACGGACGTCGAGGTGGTAACAATTTTGTGCTGGTGCGAGATGATCTTCGATTGTCTTTCCGGTTTTATATGAGTTACAGTCAAGACGTCGAAGCTAGGAATGTGGCCTTCGCTTCGTTTGCTTTGGTATGTCCAAATCCTGTTGGAGGAAGAACGCTGGGGTTGACATTTCGTCTGCTGTATCGAGACAAACATCGAGGAGGTGACCACTCCATGTGAGATGATCTCCGGTGGTCTTTCAGGCCTTATATGACTTGCCGTTAAGACCTTGAAGCTAGGAATTTGGCCTTCGCTTCATTTGCTCACACTGCGTCTGGTGTATTGAGACAAATGCTGAGGTGGAGCTGGGATTTTGCCATCACTCCGCTTTGTTTCGACCATGGGGTCTTTTGTTAACTTTGCATGTACACCCTACTGGACTGCGAAGGAACACCGTTGTTGACATTGCGTCTGCTGTAACGAGACGAATGCTAAGGTGGAGTTGGGATTTTGCCGTTACTCCGCTTTGTTTCGACCGTGAGGTCTTTTGTTGACGTTGCATCTGCCTCCAGCTGGACTGCGGAGGAACGCTGTTGTTGGCATTGCGTCTACTGTATCGAGACGAATGCTGAGGTGAAGCTGGGATTTTGCCATCGCTCCGCTTGTTTCGACCGTGAGGTCCTTTGTTAACTTTGCATTTTCACCCTGCTGGATTGTGAAGGAACGCCGTTGGTGATATCTAAGTTGTCGATGTTGACGTCGAGACCCTGAAGCTCGGGATCTTCGTTTGCTTCATTTGTTGACATCGTGTCTGTAATATTGCGACAAATATCGAGATGGTCTCTAGGTTGTCTATGAACCGTCGAGATTTGGCTTCGCTTTCTGATGGAGCCTGTTGGGAAGGTATGGTTCCCTATTTATCTGTGCCTCTGGATTGTATACAGGGATCGATGTGATTTCACCTGTAGGGCAAAAAGTTTCATTCTTTCATTTTTTTATTCTTTCCGCGATGCTCTATCATTTCAGCTTTTTATATCGCGAAAATCGCGATTGCCCAATCATTTCGGCTATTTTTCGCGGTGCCCAATCATTTCGGCTATTTTTCTTTTTACTCGCTGCTTTTTATTGCGAGTTGCCCAATCATTTCGGCTATTTTACATGCATACATTTTTACTTGCTGATTTTTATTGCAAGTTGCCCCATCATTTCGGCTATTTCGTATGCATACATTTTACTTGCTGCTTTTTATTGCAAGTTGCCTCATCATTTCGGCTATTTCGTATGCATGTGCGGCTTACTGGCTTTTTGCCGTAAACCTGAAATTAGACACCGATTTCGGCATCAGCACCGCTACAACTGGGATATGGCCAGGAGCGAATCATCACCTGCCTTTGTCGATGTCAAACAAAGGTGGCTCAGCGACCAGGGTTAAGGTCTTGTCGGCTAAGGCTTTTGACTTCATGAGCCGTAAGGGTCTCACAAAGGTATTTCTCCCTAAAAGTCGTGAGGATCTTGTAGGTGTATTTTCTCCTTATGAATCGTGAGGGTTCCTAAGTATTTTGTTCCTCTGTAAGTCGTAAAGATCCTACATGAGGGTTTTCTCCTTGTAAGTCGAGAGGATTTACAAGGGTTGTTCACCATGCAAACATATCCCTAGTCTCGGATGGGACTTGGTTAGGGAAATGTTTATTCGCGCCCGTGGATTGTATACAAGGGCCAATATAAGACCACTTGTAGGGCAATGTCGAAAGTTGTGGGGATTGCTTAAGCACAGGTTTAGGCCTCTGTAACTTAAGACTTTCAAATCTTACGAGCCGTGAGGGTCCCATAAGAGCGTTCTCCTTACGAGTCGTGAGGATCTCGCAAGTGTATTTTCTCCTTAGGAATCGTGGGGATTCCTAAGTGTGTTGTTCCCTTGTAAGTCGTAAGGATCTCACGCGGGTGGTTTCTCCTTGTAGGGTCGAGAGGACCCTATAAGTGTTTCTTAACGAGGTTGCGCCCTTTCGGGTTTTCACAAACACTCGCCGGTAGTCCTGCTGTTTTTACTCACGGAGCCCTCTCGGGTTTTCATCCGTGCCCATTTTGCTTATGGACATACCTTTTTTTTTTTATTCTTTTTATTTTCTTCTTCTTTTTTTTTTTTACGAGGTCATGCCCTTTCGGGTTTTCACGAACACTCGCCGGTAGTCCTGCTGTTTTTACTCACGGAGCCCTTTCGGGTTTTCATCCGTGCCCTTTTTGCTTATGGACATACCGTTTTTTTTATATATTTTTATAATTTTTTTTACCTCGTCAGCCTAAGCATGCTGCGGTATTAGTTTAAGGACGTCTCGGTCCGCTATTAGTTTAAGGACATTTCGGTCCATTGCAAGTTTTAGGACATTGCGGTCCATCATTAGTTTAAGGACATCTCGGTCCGTTGTTAGTTTAAGGACATTTCGGTCCGCCGTCGCCGTATTTGAGGCGAACATCTAGTTTATTGACTTCTCGGTCTATGAGTCCTTCTCCATGAATGAACATGATGCCCCCGGCGTATCCATCTTCTTCGGAGCGTGCGGTTATGGCGGACTCACCTTCCAGTTCTCAGACAGCGCAAACTTGCCCTGTTGGTATTGGTCTTCAACCCAGTTTTTGAAGACGTGGCAGTCCTCAATCAGGTGACCTACTGTTTGGTGGTAAGGGCAATAATTAGGATTATTAACATCGTCTGGCCGCAACGGACGTTTTGGACCCGGCAGATTGATGAGTCTGTCGCACACTGCCAGCTCCAACAGTCCCCTTGTTTTATCTTGCGGAAACGAGTAAGGACGTTTCAACTTTTCCTGGAGGGGTTGCCGCTTGTTGCTTTGGCAAGCAACCGGTCTAGGGTCACCTGATTGTTGTTGAGCGCTGGCGACAAGGGCCTTTTTTCCTTTTCTTTTATCCTTTTTGTTCGCTCCGTTGTTTGCGGGGCCGGGATTTTTTTCGAGTAGCATGCGATTGCATAGCTGAACGTTCTCGCAGCTTCTCAATTCCTTTATTTTTGAAATAGATTTCCCGAGGGAAGAGTTGGGGATAGCTTCTTCGTCAGAGTTGCTTCCAAAGGTGATAATTTGCGATGCCTTAGAGTCAGCTATATGGCAATCGTCGGCGACTCTTTTGCGCTCGTATATCGCATTTTTCCGATGTCCACAAGCTTCACACTTTGTCCCGTCGAAGTGTTACTTTTGAGCGACATACCCTTGCCACCAACAGTTAAAGGATTCGCAGTCTTCGGTAGGATGTATGATCTTCTGATGATATAAACAGAAGTTAGGGTGCAACTCTGTCTCAGCGAGAGTATTTTCTTCAGAGGGCGGTAGCTTCATTCCTACTGACAGAGCTTTGGTGAACCTTTTCCTCGTCTTGAATTTGTTTTTACCCGCAGTGTATGGCTTCTGATTTGACGGGAATGCCTTGGCTCTTTCCAGTATGGCCATTTCACGCTCTTGATTGGCTTTTGCTTTCAGACGAATTTCACTTAGGAAGACATCGATCAACTCGTCTGATGGCTGTAGAATCTCCGGCTCAGGATTCGCCATTGGTTTCTCAGCGCAAGGAGCCTCTTTATCATCCGTCAGTGAATGAGAAATCATATGACAAGTCGCTACGTAGTCTTCGGATTCATCCGATGAGTTTTCTCCATTGTTTTCATCCTTGACTAAAGAACAAGCTGCCCTCGGCGTGTCCGTCTTCTTTGGAGAGTGCGGCTGTGGTGGGTTTACCTTCCAGCTTTCAGACAGCGCGAACTTGCCTTGCAGGTATTGATCCTCGATCCATCCCTTAAAGACGAAACAATCCTCAATCGGGTGACTTACCGTTTGGTGGTAAGGGCAATAATTGGGATTATTAAGATCGCCTGGCTGCGACAGACGCTTTGGACTCGGCAGATTGATGAGTCTGTTACGCACTGCAAGCTCAAACAGTCTTCTCGTTTTATTCTGAGGAAACGAGTAAGGACGTCCTAGCCTCTCTTCGAGGGATGGGCGTGGACGCGCGTTGTTTGGGCGAACGACCGGCTTTGAGTTGCTCGACTGTTGTTGAGCATTGGCGACGACGATCGCTTTCCCTTTTCCTTTCTCATCTCGGGAATCTGATTTTGGAGGAGACGGTCTATGGCCCATCTGGTCCATTTGGGCTAATTTGTCAATCAAGGCCTTGAAGGTGGTCGGCCTGAAGAACATCATGAATTGTGAGATGGTCGCCTGCGGATCGAGAGTGCCCACAAACATGCCTACCGCAGGTGCCTCTTCTATGCATTGTTCGCATTTCGACCATAGGTTCCGCCATCGTGTTGCGTATTGAACCCACGTTTCGCTTGGCCTTATCCTGGCATTTATTAGTGCTGTTATCGGGATGCGTTCACTAGCACTCACGAATCTTTGTGTAAACAGCAGCTCCATCTCCGCAAATGTTTTGACAGAGTCGTTAGGTAACTCCGAATACCATTCAAATGCTGTTTCTGCTAAGCTGCCGACGAATTGGCGAAGCAACAGTTTGTCATTGCCTCCAGTGTTGCCGCATAAGGCCTTGAATTGAGCGACATGTTGATGCGGATTCCCTGTCCCTTTATATACGTGGAATTTAGGGATCGTATATCCTGGCGGGTAACTGATTTGGTCATACCAGCTCGGATACGGTCGTCCGGTTCTAACAATTTGCCCAGCCGCTTCATTCGCCTGATGAACCCGGATCTGCTGAGCTATATATTCGTCTAGGTCAACTTTGGAGATTGCCTCCTCCTTGGCTGTTGATAGAGCCGGCGGAGGATTTGACGTTTCTCCCCTGTCGTCTTTAAGGACGATCGGAGGATCTTCAGCAGGAGGGTCCGGCTGTAACATCATCCCTACCATATCTTGGAAGAGGAGCACCATCTGTTTTATGTTAGCCGCTTGCTCTGCAGCTTCTTTGTCCCTCTTTTCGAGGACTCTGCGTAAAAAGTCAGCATCGGTTTCTTGTTCTTGACGCTCATCCGAAGACGTTTCAGAGCTTTCTTTTGGCTCAGTGAGTGCAGCCATTGTAGTCATCATTTCCTGAAGTTTTTGTTGTTGCTCCTGGGCTTTCGTCACGGATCGGGTGAGCGGTCGATGGCCCGTAGAAGTGCGACTTTCCTCCTTTCCAGAAGCCATATAAACAGTGTGCACCACCATGCCCCCAGACTTGGGGCGTTTGTGTTCGGTGTCTTTGCGATTTGCCGAAGACACAGGGGCTTTTTGCGGCCTCCTTTTTTGAGTGATTGGAGTTAAGGGAGCCGTTGTAGTGGGCACCCAAGTAGCTTTTGCTTTTTGTGGTTTGACAGAGTAATCCTTCCCCTGCCGAACCTTCATCTTTTTCTGTCGTCGGAGGCAGTCTTGATCGATCACCGACTCTTGGACCTGTCGCCAGACTTTATAAATTTTAGAGGACAGCCGTTGAGGGGGCTGCTCTAACTTCTTCTCTGGAGTATTCTCCACAGGTGAAGGAGTTCGTTTCAACATCGCAGTAGGAGAGTTTCTGCACACCGAGTTCAGCAACTCAAAGCTGTTCCTGGTTGGAACAGCAGTATCGATCCCCACCATTAGAGTTGGAGGAGTAAGTCCAGAGGGGGAGTTGCCCCCAGCCTTCCTCACTCGGCGCCAGTAGCGACGTCGGGCATGTCGTGCTGATGGAGTTGTTTCAGCTATAGGGGTGACCTCCTCATGCCCCCTATGTTGGTCAGAATATACTGGTACCAGCTTTTTAAATATCGACGTCCGTTGAACGGGGACGGCCAACTTGTCAGAAGCGGACTTCTGAACATGGGAAGCAACCTTGGTGATTTTGCCAGGAACGGGAGTTGGAATGGCTATCCGCTTCGGGATAACGCCTTCTGGTATGGCAGGCTTCTTCATGAGCCTGTTAGAGCTCTGGCCTAGTCCGTTAAAAACTGAAGCGGTGGAGTTGGGCGACCCATTGAGAGGGGTCGCGGCAGTGGTAAGTCGATCGAAGACCGACTTCTTTGGAGCTTCTTGCGATGTCATTGGGGCGTTGAAGCTCATTGGTGGGAGCATGGTCCCAAAAAATAGTCCAGTGGTGGCTTGAGCCACCTGCTCCACCGGCATTTTGAAAAGGGAGGCCGTTTGGGGCCCATAAGTCACTCCTCCAGCAATGACGGAGCGAGAGTTATCGCTGCGGGCGGTGCAGTTCGAAGCCATCGATCTTCTGTTTTCTGCACGGAGCAAGACACCAAATCTTAGTACCTTGAATCCACAGGCAACCACTGCAAACCGCGATTTGTTCGCGAACACGACACACGAAGTGTGGAGTGGAAAGAGGAAGAGGTCCCACCGGGCGTGCCAGAATCTGTTCCCCTCCGAATAGCGGCCGAGACGTTAGGGCGTCTGTGCCTGAGATTCGGGGCAGATGCTATTTGGTTTTATCCGTCTACCTCTCCGAAGATGCCAAGTTGTTTTATGGCACCGTGTATCGAAGGTTTAGACGGATGCGGCCGATGTAGCAGACTTTGTCAGATTCCCCCTCGCTTGAGGGGTTTTTGATTGTGGGGACGCTCTTCCCTGCAGGCGTAAGCCCCTGCAGTTAATTACGCTACCGCATCGCGGTAGCCACTTTCTCCTTCTCCAGAATTTCACTTCCTGTCGTGTGTGTTTGTTTTGTTTGTGGTTGCCCGTGGATTGTATACGGAGACTGAGTAATGCCGTCGCCCGTAGGACGTGGATTAGTCCAAATCCGTATTTACTTAGATTTGGGTTTGGTGTTTTTTAGTTTAAGGATACGTTAGTCGCGTTGCGGCTAAGATCAACTTAAACGTTCGTTAAGGATACGTTAGTCCAGTTTGAGACTAAGATCAACTTAACGGGATCATTTAGATTCGACAAAAGAGCGTTTGGGCTCTATTGTTCCAGTTTAGGGACATAGTGGTCCAACATTCCCATTTTGGGGGCGAATATTGGTTTAAGGACGCATAAGTTCATGAGTTTAAGGACCCCACAGTCCGTATTAATGTGTGGTTGTCAGGACCCGTCACCTCTCTGACGACGTTGAAGGATTACAATGACAAATATCAGAGGAGTTCAGAGATGTACCCATGAACCAAAGTTGGTTGAGAGATCTATAGTCCAATTTGGGACTAAAGTTTGTTTGAAGTTTTGATTTAAGGACACGTTAGCCATATTTGAGGCTAAGATCAACTTAATCGTTTGTTAAGGATACGTTAGTCCAATTTGGGACTAAGATCGACTTAACGGGATCGTTTAGATCCGACAAAAGAGCATTTGGGCTCTATTGTGCCAGTTTAGGGACATGGTGGTCCAATACCAGTTTAAGGACATAGTGGTCCATCGTTAGTTTAAGGATGTTTCGGTCCGATATTAGTTTAAGGACGTTTCGGTCCGATATTAGTTTAAGGACATCTCGGTCCACGAGTTTAAGGACCCCGCAGTCCATATTGATGTGTGGTCGTTGGGACCCGTCACCTCTTTGACGTCGTTGAAGAATTACAACGATAGGTGTCAAAGGAGTTCGGAGATGTATCCTCGAACCGGTTGTAAATTGATTTAGGGAGCAGCCGTGCTCAGTCAGTTTAATTTAAGGACTTACGGCTAAAATTGGGCTAAGTCCAATTAAAAATGTCCACATTTTGTTTACATTTGGCCTTGCATTTTTTTTTATTCTTATTTGGGCTCTGCCCAGAAAGGATGCAGAGCATCAATTTGTTTTGGGCTCTGCCCATTTGCAAATGATGCAAAGCATCTACTTTGTTTGGGCTCTGCCCCTTTTAAAATGCATAGCATTTTTATTATTTTGTTTGGGCTCTGCCCATTTATAAATGATGCAGAGCATCAGCTTAATTAGGCCTGCTTGGTCTTTTTGACTTGGGCTTGGCCCTTTTAGGAAATGCATTGCATTTATCAGGCGCTTTGCGCCAATCAGAGAGCGCAAGCGCCCAAGAGCGCAACAGTGCAGATTTATAAGTGCAAAGCACTATTAATTTGAGAATCTTTTAGATTCAAGAACCGATGGTTCATAAAAGAAGTGCAAAGCACTATTTGATTTAGATCTAAGAAAAAACAAGTTTTTTCTTGTTTTTCTTATCTCAGAGAACCAAAGGTTCATAAAAGTGTAAAGCACTATTAATTTAAGAACCTTTTAGGTTCAAGAACCGATGGTTCATAAAACAAGTGCAAAGCACTATTTGATTTAGATCTAAGAAAAAACAAGTTTTTTTCTTGTTTTTCTTCTCTCAGAGAACCAAAGGTTCATAAAAGTGCAAAGCACTATTTTTTATTTATTTTTATTTTTTCCTGTTTTAAAGAACCAGTTGTTCATAAGAAGTGCAAAGCACTGTTTATTATGTGAAGATCATTGATCTTGTTTTTAGATCAATGATCCATTAGAAGAAATTTCTTCTCTCTTATGAAGGTTTTTACCTTTTTCTTGAAATTCTTCTCAGAGTTCTCTCTGTTTGAAGCTCTTGATTTTTCAAGAAAATGTTGATGCTTTTGAATTGAGGTCTGGGGTCCTTTTTATAGTGCCCATAAATTAGTTAAATTTGTTAAAGAGATCTTTCTCTGAGTGATTTGGGGAATTTTCCCCACCGTTGGATCTTTGATCCAAGAACTTCTGCTTTGCAGAAGAAAATGTTCTTGTTTTAACAAGAACAGAAAAGATTTCTCAGAATTTTAATTCTGTTTGGTGTAAATGCTCCAGAGTGCGACACGTGTCGCGCTGCTTTTTTTTTATTTTTTTTTATTTTTGCGCTGCGCACAGGTGCGCTGCGCTGACACGTGTCGCGCAGCGCAGCTTTTTTTTTTTTTTGCGCTGCGCGCAGTTCTGCACAGTTGCGCTGCGCTGACACGTGTCGCGCAGCGCAGCTGCTCTTGCGCTTTTTTTTTTTGGCGCACAGTTGCGCTGCGCTGACACGTATCGCGCATCGCAGCTGCGCAATTTTTTTTTTTGGCGCTGCGCACAGGTGCGCTGCGCTGACACGTATCGCGCAGCGCACAGTTGCGCTGCGCTGACACGTGTCACGCAGCGCAAGTTTTTTTTTTTCTTTTGCGCTGCGCTGACACGTGTCGCGCAGCGCAGCTTGCGCAGTTTTTTTTTTTTTGCACTTTAATTTTAAAGACAGAGATTTGCTCTGATTGGAGAAAAATAGAAGCATTACTTCTTTCTCCACCTTGGAATTTGAACAGAGCTTTGCTCTGATTTGGGTAAACACTTTCCAAAGTATAGGAGGGAATTTGGGTCAGCAGTTGTTGCACCTTTTCCCCGTATTTTACCAATTCCGGTTTGCATGTTTGGTAATCGCCGTTCACTTGACTAACGACTAGCTGAGAGTCCCCATATATGAGGAGGCTTTCAATTCCCATGTCAATGGCGATCTCGAGACCTGCTATCAAAGCTTCATATTCAGCTTCATTATTCGTTCTCGGCTCTGTCAAGGAGAAAGCGAAGCGCATTATTCCTCCTTGTGGGGTCACGAAGATAAGGCCTACTCCCGATTTGATCATTGGCGTACTTTATTTGTGCTTTTTCATGGAAGATGCTCCATCGAAATAAAGCTCCCAACGGGTATCACCACTGTCGATTGCGTCAAACGCATGTTTGTCTGGCAAATCGCACTTTAGGGGAGAATCGGCAGGTATCGGGTGCTCAGCAAGGAAGTCGGCGATGGCCTGGCCTTTCACTGCCTTGAGAGGTCGGTACGTTATCGAGAACTCCATTAAGAGCAGGGCCCATTTAGCGAGTCGTCCCGTCAATATGGCCTTTGACATTAGATATTTGAGAGGGTCCACCTTTGAAATGAGATGGACTTCATGTGCTAATGCGTAATGTCTAAGCTTTGTTATTGCGAAGATCAACGCTAAGCAGTGTTTTTCAATGGGGGAGTAGTTGCTTTCTGCCCCCAGCAGAACTCGACTTAAGTAGTAGAGTGCTCTTTCTTTTTCCTGGTCATTCTCCTGCGCCCATAACGCGCCTAAAGAACCTTCGAGGGTAGTTGTATAAAGGATGAGAGGTTTCCCCTTAACCGGAGCAGCCAAGACTGGAGGGTTTTGCAGGTACTGCTTAATCTCGTCCAGTGCGCCTTGGCATTTATGATCCCAAACGAACGGGGTTCCCTTCTTCATCAGGTGGCTGTAAGGACGGCACTTTCCTGAAAGATTAGCTATAAACCGCCGAATGTACGCGAGCCTTCCTTGGAGAGATCGCAGCTGCTTAAGGGTTCTTGGCGAAGGCATTTCCATAATCGCCCTGATTTTGGACGGATCTATTTCGATACCTCGGTGTCGAACGATGAATCCCAGGAATTTGCCCGAGGAAACCCCGAATGCACACTTAAGAGGGTTCATCTTCAAATTGTATTGTCGAAGGCGTCGAAATACAGTCTTTAGATGCTCGAGATGTTCCTCGTATGATTTGCTTTTAACAACGAGGTCGTCGATATAGCATTCGACGATCTCGTGTATAAGGTCATCGAAGATCTTCGTCATGGCCCTTTGGTAGGTGGCACCGGCGTTCTTTAAACCGAAGGGCATCACCTTGTAACAGAATATTCCCAAAGGAGTCCGGAAAGCCGTATGTTTCTGGTCTTCAGGATGCATTTTTATTTGATTATACCCTGATGAGCCGTCCATGAATGAGAAAATCTCATGTGTGGACGTATTGTCTATCATCAAATCGGTGACTGGTACTGGGAAATCATCCTTCGGGCAGGCTTTGTTGAGATCCCGAAAGTCCACGCATATACGCACTGTCCCGTTTTTCTTCATCACCGGGACGATGTTGGCGATCCATTCAGGGTATTGAACCTCCTGGATGAAACCAGAGTCGATCAGCTTCTTGACCTCGGCATTGATGCTCATCTCAAGCTCGAGTCGCATTCTTCTCGGCGCCTGTTTGACTGGCTTGATGTTCGGGGATATCGCCAATTTGTGTGCAGCAATTTCTGGATCTAGTCCCGGCATTTCAGAATAGTTCCACGCGAAGCAATCTCTATGCTGCAGAAGCACATCCTTTAACGCAGCTACCCTTTCTTCAGATAGTAGCTCGCTGATGAATGTCGGTCGCGGATCGTCTGCTGATCCCAACTCAATTTTCTTAAGGTTATCTGCAGTGGTATGGATTCCATCTTCCAGTTCTTTTGGCGCTGGTGGGAATTCTGAGATTATCTCGTCGCTACTGTCTTCGAAGCACCAAGGGAGCTTCTCTATATCCTCGGGCTCTTCTTTTAATATTGTAATCATGTGACAGGGGCGAATTCGTTTCCAATCCCAATATGGAACCGGTTCTCCTTTCGTGGCCTTGGGCTCGTGCTTCTGTGGCGGTGCTACCCTCCAGTTGTCGGATAGAGTGAATTGCCACGCTGATACTGATCTTCGACCCAATTCTTGAAGGTGAAGCAATCTTCAAGAGGATGCCCTATAACTCGGTGATAAGGGCAATAGTCCGGGTGAGAGACTTCGCCTGCCTGTTCGAGGTTTTTGGACTCCGGCAGTGTAAGTATTTGATGCTTTATGGCAAGATCAAGTATCTTCTTCGTCTTTTCCCGAGGGAACGAGTACGCTCGACCCATTTTCTTCATGAGGGATAGATCAATAACACTCGACTCCCGTTTGCGTGGTTTCTTAGCCCTGCTTTGTTGTTGTTGAGCGCCTTTTTGGCCTTTCGGTTTGTTTTCGCCTCCGCGTCGAGCCCCTTTTATAACAGGTTGACAGGGGACAGCATTTTTGTCTTTTACTGCCTGTTGAAGGAGGCGCTGCGTTTTGGCTTTCTCATAGATTGCCATTTCACGATTATGATCGTCTCGGACTTTTTGACCTGCTTCCTTTATAAGTTTGTCCATTTGGTCTTCGAACGACGGACCGTGTTCCTTTGCATCTGGAACTTTCACAGGTTTGGGATCAGCGTCTTCCCATCGATCATCCGCTTCTTCATCGAAGTCATACATGACGTAACAGCTGTTTGGTAGCCCTCGTTTCCTTGACCAGATGTATCCGAACCCTTTCGTTTCCGTTCTCCCGTTGGGCAGTTTGCGTTGAGTCCCGGGAACATTCCATACCTTATCATAGAATTTAGCTTTTCTAACGGTCTGTTGGAAGGGTATTCTTTGGCGTTTCAACAGCCTCTTCAAGCCCTCCGTATAATATCTGGGTAGACGGATGGGCTGAAGTCTGTCCAGCGTTGGATCCGCACCATGCCAAATCTCTTTTTCCACCTTGTTTTCTTCGGAACGGTAGAATAGGATTGCCCTCTTGCCTTTTCGTCCGGGAGGGATATAAAATGTCTGCAATTTTTCCACGCTGTCGGTGTCGAGCGCATCCAGTTCTTTATAATGTTCAAGCGGCACCATGGCTATCTGCAGACTTCACTCTTTATCAGCAGAAGCTCGTATTGAAAGCCGAGCAGGGAATACAGCATGAACTTCATCCTCCGAATCACTACCGAAGAGCAATGAAGGAGCGGATGGTCCCGGTTTGGTGTATTGGGGCGGACCCGAATAAATTATATCCTCTTCTTCCTCGGTATCACTGCCGAAGACAGGGATGGTTGCGTTAGTTTTGTTCTCCGGCTTGTGACATCTTTCCGTGTCTTCGAAACTCGGCAAGAAGTATTTGCCATCTTCATACTTGCGAACTTCATTTACGGAAAACGGATTCAATTCTCCTGCCACAGTGTATTCGAGACCATCCCTACAATATTTCATACACTGATGCTATGTAGAAGGGATGATATTATACTCGTGTAGCCATGGTCGGCCGAGCAGAGCATTGTAGCATGTCTTGGCATCTATAACATGGAATTTGATATCTGTGACGAGCAACCCGAAGCGTAGCGTCAATATCACAGATCCAAGAGTTTTGGATGATTGGGAGTCGAATCCGGAGATGGTGATTTTGTCTCGGGCGAGGTGTTGGACACTCATGCAAATTTCCTTTAACACCCGCACATTGAGTAGATTAACAGACGATCCGTTATCGACCAAGATTTTATCTATCTTTATGTCATGGCAGTACCCTGAGACATAAAGGGGACGATTGTGTTCGCATGTCCCTAGGAGGAGGTCTTCATCACCAAAAGCAACGTCGGCCGTGTGCACCTCTTGTAGTTCATCCTTCATCTTTTCTTCGGCTAGGAAGGCTTGGAACTGGTCCGGATCTTGTAGTGCCTTAATCAAAGAATCCCTCGCCTCTTTTGATAG
The DNA here is from genome assembly GCA_030015575.1 of Agapanthus africanus. Lineage (NCBI taxonomy): Eukaryota > Viridiplantae > Streptophyta > Magnoliopsida > Asparagales > Amaryllidaceae > Agapanthus > Agapanthus africanus. The sequence goes on from CM057348.1 coordinate 49,389,922, forward strand.
TAACAGGGCATCAAGAATGCTGAGTTGTGAGGGTAGCTTTCTCAGGTGCGCTAAGACATTGTAATCTACCTTATTTCTCTTCGACGGGTTCTTAGTGTTTAACTCTTCCGCGACTCGGTCATCCAAGGAGATATCTTCGGAGACCTTCTCTTTCCCTTTGTCTTTCTTGTTTAGAGGTCCGAGATTCTTCTCAGGTAGCGTCCGATTGCGTAGCTGGATATTCTCGCAAACCTTCGGTCCTTCTTTTCCCGAAGTGGATTCTTTAAATAGGGGGCCAAGCTCTAGCTCCTCATCAGAATCGCTCCCGAATGTGGGCACTTGTGATCTTCCGGCGTCAACCATGCAACAATCACCGGTAGCTCTGTTAAGCCCTTTGATCGTTCCGTTCTGCTCTCGGCGAGTCTTGCGCTTTTCCCGCTTAAACTGTTGCCGGTAAGCAACATATCCTTGCCACCATCTGTCGAAAGCTTTGCACTCTTCAGTGGGGTGCGACACCTTCCGATGATATGAGCAATAGGAGGGGTGGCTTTCCATTTCACCAGTAACGCTTCCCTCGGAGGATGGCAGCTTCATGCCCATGGAGACGGCTTTAACAAACCTCTTCCTTATCTTGAATTTGCTTTTGTCCGCCGTGAGTGCATTTTGCTCCAGCGGGAGTATCTCAATTCTTTCGTCAAGGCGCTGGCATTTGGCCCTTTCGAATATAACCATTTCGCGCTCCTGATCAGCTTTGCTTTTTAAGAACGCTTCATTGAGGATCGTGTCAATCATCTCATCCGACGACTGCGGAATTTTTAGTTCAGGGTCTGCCCCCAGCTCTTCAGCACGAGGAGTCTCCTCATCGTTGATGAACGAATAAGAAATCATATGGCAGCTTGCCACATATTCCTCGGATTCATCCGACGAACTACCTCCCTCATCTTCCTCTCGAAAGACATGGCTGAGGAACTCTTGGAATGTAATGGGGGTCCGCGCCTTTTGATTGTATTCCTCCAGCGCTTCAATTTGTTTTTGCAAGTCCGTGCGCTTGTCGTTAGGATTCACGGGCTTCTTCGACTTCTTCTTCTTCTTTGAAGACTTCGATGGCCGGTTATGAGTGTTCGGGCCGCTTCCATCAATCTTTTGAGCCGGGCGAGGCTTTAGCATTCCTTCAATAATTTGCGGCTCCAATGGGTTATTCCATTTGATGGCCGGGCATGCCTGAAGATCATTTAGCATCTTCTTCATTTTAGCTGACAATACAACCTGCCAAGGAGCTTCCTCAACGACGGAGCATGTTGCCCCCGGCGTATTCGTCCCTTTAGAGGTGTGGGGTTGCGGGGGATTCACCTTCCATTTGTCAGATAACGCAAATTTGCCCTGTAGGTATTGGTTTTCAAGCCAATTTTTGAAAACATAGCAATCTTAGATCGGATGGCCTAGTACTCGATGGTAAGGGCAGTAGTTGGGCTCGTTGACGTCATTCGGTTGCAACGGACGTTTTGGATCTGGCAGGTTTATGAGTTTGTTGCGTAACGCCAGCTCGAATAACCTCCTCGTTTTATCACGGGGAAAAGAGTAAGGATGCCCTAGTCTCTCCTCAAGGTCTACGTACGGACGCGTATTACCTTGACGCACAACTGGCTTCGTGTTATTCGGCTGCTGTTGGGTATTAGCGACAACGATCGCTTTTCCCTTCCCTTTATCATTTCGGGAGTCCGGCTTTGGGAGAGGGGGTTTATAGCCCATCTGGTCCATCTGCGCTAGTTTGTCAATCAAAGCCTGGAAGGTAGTCGGCTTGAAGAACATCATAAATTGCGAGATGGTTGCTTGTGGATCGAGGGTTCCCACAAACATACCCACTGCGGGAGCTTCTTCAATCCGCTGCTCACACTTCGACCATAAGTTCCGCCATCGTATAGCGTACTGAACCCACGTCTCGCCGGGTTTTATCCTGGCGTTAATCAGTGCCGTCATTGGGGTACGTTCACTGGCACTTGCAAAACGTTGAGTAAACAACAGCTCCATCTCCGCGAAGGTTTTAATAGAGTCGTTCGGGAGCTCAGAGTACCATTCGAACGCCGTATCCGATAAGCTTCCAACAAACTGGCGAAGCAAAAGCTTGTCATCACCGCCGGTATTGCCGCAGAGTGCCCTGAACTGGGCAACATGCTGATGGGGATTGCCCGTCCCTTTGTAGACATGAAACTTGGGAATCGTATAACCTGGCGGGTACTTGATTTGATCGTACCAACTTGGATATGGCCGCCCCGTTTTTACGACCTGACCGGCCGCTTCGGTCGCATGATGAACCCGTATTTGCTGGGCGATGTATTCATCCAAATCAGCTTTGGAGATTTTATCCTCTTTAGCTGTGGACAGAGCTGGTGGAGGATTCGATGTCTCTCCCCTATCGTCTTCAAGAATGATCGGGGGATCTTCAGCAGGTGGATCTTGTTGAATCATCATACCAACCATGTCCTGTAACAGGAGGGCCATTTTCTTTATGTTGGCTGCCTGCTCCGCAGCTTCTTTATCCTTCTTCTCCAGTACGCGACGAAGGAATTCAACGTCCGTTTCTTGTTCTCGACGCTCGTCCGAGGACGTTTCAGGGGTTTCTTTTGGCCCTGTAAGTGTGGCCATAGTGTTCATCATCTCTTGGAGCTTCTGCTGCTGCTCCTGAGCCTTGGTCACTGACCTCGTGTGCGGTCTATGACCTGTTGATATGCGGCTATCTTCTTTTCCCGATGCCATGTAAACCGTATGAACTGTTATGCCCCCTGACTTGAGGCGTTTAGGTTCACCATTTTTAACTTTTGCCGCTGGCGTGGGGGTTTTCTCCGGCCTTCTTCTTTTGTTGGCCGTTGGGGTTGAAGGAACCGTTGAAGTGGGCATCCTAATAGCTGCTGTCCCCCGCTGTTTAATGGGACGGTCCTTGTCTTTTTCCACCTTCGCCTTTTTCTGGTGACGAAAGTGACCTGGGTCAATCACGGAGTCTTGAACCCTTCGCCAAACTTTATAAATTCTTGAGGACAGCCGTTGAGGGGGCTGTTCTTGCTTCGTTTCTGGAACTCTCCCCTCAGGTGGAGGAGATCTCTTCAGCGTAGCGGTTGGAGAGTTCTTACGCACCCTCCTCAGCAGTTCAAAACTGTTCCCAGTTGGAACAGCAGCGTTGATTTCCACCATTGGAGCAGGTGGAGTTAGCCCTGAGGGGGAGTTGCCCCCTGCCTTTCTCACTCGTTGCCTAATGGCGACGTCGAGCACGGTGAGCCGTTGGGATTGGCTCAGAGATTGAGATAGTTTCTTTCTGCCCCCTGTCTGAATGAGGCGCCGCCGGTGTTAACCTCTTAAAGACTGAGGTTGTATTTTGAGGGGTGATATTCAACCTGTCGAAGACGGATCCTCGAGTAGGGGCAGGAGCAGGAATCGTCAGTCTTGAAAAGACTGACTCTTTGACAGGGGAAGCCGCCTTGACGTCTTCTGGAGTAGCAGTTATTGCTTTCCTTAGGACAACCAATTTAGATTTCTGATTTAGCCTGGTGAAAACAGAGGCTGCTGGTTTGGTAGTGGGCGACCCGTTGACAGGGGTCGTCGTAGCAGTGAGCCGGTCGAAGACCGACTTCTTGTTCACTTCCGGTGCAGGTATTGGCGCAGAGAAGCTTGTAGGTGGGATCATGGTCCCGAAGAATAGGCCAGTGGTGGCTTGGGTCACCTGGTCTACTGGCAGAGTGAGGAAGGAAGCCGTTTGGGGCCCATATGCTACACCTCCCAGTGAGGTGGAGCATCCGTTGCAGTGGCACTTCGAGCAGTTGGTGCAATTAGAGGCCATTGAATCTTGAGTTCTGCGCCAGGCAAAAGACCAAATCTTAGTAACTTGAAATCCGAAGGCAACCATTAACAAACCGCGACTGGTTCGCGAAGACGACACACGAAGAGTGGAGTAGAAAGAGGAAAAGGTCCCACCGGACGTGCCAGAATCTGTTCCCCTCCGAATGACGGTGCACAGGACCGCGATGTCCTGACGCTGAGATTCGGGGCAGATGCTATTTGGTTTTATCCGTCCACCTCTCCGAAAATGCCAAGTTGATTTATGGCACCGTGTGTCGGAGGTTTAGACGGATGCGGCCGATGTAGCAGACTTCGTCAGATTCCCCCTCAGGGTGAGGGGTTTTTGATTGTGGGGACGCTCTTCCCTGCAGGCGCAAGCCCCTGCAGTTAATTACGCTACCGCATCGCGGTAACAACTTTCTCCTTCTCCAGAATTTCACTTCGTGTTGTGGGTGTTTGTGGTTTCCCGTGGATTGTATACGGAGACTGAGTAATGCCGTCGCCCGTAGGACGTGGATTAGTCCAAATCCGTATTTACTTAGATTTGGGTTTGGTGTTTTTAGTTTAAGGATGCATTAGTCGCGTTGCGGCTAAGATCAACTTAAACGTTCGTTAAGGATACGTTAGTCCTGTTTGGGACTAAGATCAACTTAACGTGATAATCCATTTAATATCTGGCTATCGGGACTCGTCACCTCTCTAACATCGTTGAAGGATTAAAACGGCAGATGTCAGAGGAGTTCAGAGATGTACCCTTGAACCAAAGTCGATTTGGAGTTTTATAGTCCATTTAAATGTTTAAGGATACGTTAGCCATATTTGGGGCTAAGATCAACTTAAACGGGACCGTTTAGATCCGGCAAAAGAGCATTTGGGAGCTCTATTGTTCCAGTTTAGGGACGTAGTGGTCCCTGTTCCAGTTTAGGGACGTCGTAGTACGTCCCTGTTCCAATTTAGGGACATGGTGGTCCAATATTAGTTTAGGGACGTTTCGGTCCAACATTAGTTTAGGGACGTTTCGGTCCAATATTAGTTTAGGGACGTTTCGGTCCACGAGTTTAAGGACCCCGCAGTCCATATTGATGTATGGTCGTTGGGACCCGTCACCTCTTTGACGTCGTTGAGGAATTACAACGATGGATGTCAAAGGAGTTCGGAGATGTACCCTCGAACCGGATGTAGATTGATTTAGGAGAGCCATTTTGCTCAGTCAATTTAATTTAAGGACTTATGGCCACGATCGGGCTAAGTCCAGTTAAAAATGTTCAAAATTTTATTTGTTTTTGCATTGCATTTATTTTTATTTTTATTTGGGCCTTACCCAGAAAGGATGCAGAGCATCAATTTTATTTGGGCTCTGCCCTTTTATTACTTTGCAATTTACTTTGGCCTGTTAGGTCTTTTTGATTTGGGCCTGACCCTTCACGTAATGTATTGCATTTGTGCAAAGCACTGAGAATCTTTTAGATTCAAGAACAGAAGTGCAAAGCACTTTTTCTTCTTTTCTTGTTTTTCCTTATTTCAGAGAACCAAGGGTTCATAACAAGTGCAAGGCACTATTTTTTATTTTATTTTATTTATTTATTTATCTGTTCATAAGAGAATTTCCTCTTCTTTTAAAGGCTTTACCTTTTTTTTTGTATTCTTCAAGAGTTCTCAAGAGTTCTCTTCTCTTCTTTTTTTTTGCAAGATCTTTTTTTTTTTTGAAATGAGGTCTGGGGTTCTTTTTATAGTGCTCATAAATTAGTTAAATTTGTTAAAGAGATCTTTTTCTGAGTGATTTGGGGAATTTTTCCCACCGTTGGATCTTTATCCAAAGGTCCCTGTTTTACAGAAAAAAAATCTTCTTGTTTTAACAAGAACAGAAAGGATTTCTTTAAATCTTCATTCTGTTTTTGCGCAACTCCCCGGCGCGTAACACGTGTCGCGCAGGGCAGCGCTTGCACAGCAACGCTTGCGCAGCTGCGCAGACACGTGTCGCGCAGCACAGCGCTTGCGCAGCAACGGCGGTTGCGCAATTGTGCTCGCGCAACTGCGCAGACACGTGTCGCGCAGCGCGGCGCTTGCGCAGCAGCGTTCGCGCAACTGCGCAGACACGTGTCGCGCAGCGCGGCGCTTGCGCAACTGTGCTTGCGCAGTTGCGTTTGCGCAACAGCGCAGACACGTGTCGCGCAGCGCAGCGCTTGCGCAACTGAACGTTGCATCTTTTTACTTTTTGTTTTTAAGAGAGCCTTGCTCTGATTGGACACAGTGCCTCGGGCGTTGCGTTGATGTATCAGCTTCTGACACGTGGTGCGTTGCGCGCAACGCACGGAATTTGAAGCGTTACTTCAAAAATTTGAATTTTCAAAATTCAAGCAGAGCCTTGCTCTGATTGGGGGAACAGAGACCAGTTCTCTTGAGCCTCAGGGAGCCGGAGAATATGGGTGCTTGCCAATCTAAGGTAGACAATCTAACAAATGGTGTTATCAACACGGTAATTGTCTTGGAAAAAGACACAAATCCTGCCGTCCATGTGCTGTAGTTACCGATAATATCAAAACTAATTCAGGATTTCAAGTTATTTTCAAAGTATCTGACTCGGACTGAGTCTCAATCTAATCAATCTGACTTGAATGTGAATCAAGTATAAACTACAATACAACATGATCCATGAATCCGTCTATTCAATCTATATCAATCTATATTGACTGAACCAAACCATGGATATACTCCGTCTACATGCCTCTCCATTTATATCCATTCCATTTACCGATATCATGGTCTCGGCAAGTCATCCATCTATATAACAAAACAATACAATCAATACAAAAGATATCGCGGGGTTTTTAAGGGGTAGATTTGTACGGAAGGTGTTAAAAGTGGCACGAGACTGTAACCATAATACACCTAATCTGAATATCCATTGCCGTTGTACCGTGGCTGAATGGTTCCTTATGCTCTGTATATCTTAGTTTCCGGAATAGTGGGACTCCTCTCATATACACTGGCATTTACTGTACCAAGTTACAAACAACAGCGTTAACAATATAATCAAACATTATAAGTTATATTCTCTTTCTGTCTATTCTATCTTTACTCATCTTTGGGATTTACCGAGCGATTGTTCGCTGATGAAATTCCTTTTCTTCTTTCTTTGGAATGTTGTCAGGTGTTTCGGACCCGTTGGAGATCGAGCCCAGCACTGAAGATTTGGAGCAGATACCATTTGATCCAGAGCTGTAGACACTTGTACATATTTATTTCATTTTGGTTATGCCATTATTTAGGTATCGCTTTCTACTCATGTATTTACATTTCAGTTGTACCTGTAAAAGAATGTTTAATAAATAAAGTTGTTCATTTACATTCGTGTCTCTTGTGTACTTTACTTTATATTGATTAGTTGCGCTTAGTGTATTTACTTCTGAGTAAATACATAGCGGACCCCGTCGCTTCTTCTTGCCGTACACCGGGAAGCGGGGCATGACAATTCTTTTTGCTTGCTTGGAAAGCCTCCGTCAGCAGCTTCTCAATCGAATCTTCTTGGGAGGGACTTGGAGCACTGGGAGCTGATCTTGCCCCCTGCGTAGCCCCATCATTTGTCGACAATGCGTCTTCTTCGTGCTCAGCTTTGAGAGTGAGGGAGATTGTGTTCTCTTCCTCTTCGCTTCCAAGGAGTGAGAAACCATATAGTCGTATGAGAAATCATGTAGTAACTTCCCACCCGTTCCTCTTCTTCCTCTGCTGAATCTCCCACCTCTATCATTACTTCTAAGGATGTGCTGTAGGAATTCTTCGAGCGTTACGGGCGTTCGCGCTTTATGGTGGTACTCTTCCAATGCGTCAATATATTTCAGTAAGTCTGTACGGCTGTCCATATACTCAGCTGGCTGCACGAGCTTCTTCGTCTTTTTGTTTTTGCTAGACGATTCGACTTGGGGTATTTTCTCCTCTTTAGCTGTCACGCCCCGCTTCCCAGAGTGCGCTAACTACGACACGTGACAGAGCCAACCATGCTACTTGTGGATAGGAATCATCCCTCCACAGTCACATTACAGCTGTCTATAAGATATCAAGAACAGTAAAATATAAAACTATATAATACATGTCTATCTACCAGAATAAAAGAGTCAAGAAATATATAAGCGGAAACGATAAATCCAATAGACAATAACATCTGGAAAATGAGTCCCAATATGGGCCCACATCAAGAAATAAAATAGCCTCGGAAAGAAACTAAACTAAATATCACTAACACGATCCTCACTGCTCGGCTTGACGGCTAAAATACTCCTGTTCAGCCTGCGATAGAGATAGAGGAACTGGGCCATGCAAAACCCAGACGTCGGTGCGTCATAATATCAAACAATAGTAATAACCAGGATGTAACCAGATATGCAGGCATGAATATAAATCAATAGCATGAATATAACAGTGAGGTGTGTATGTGTAGGTGAAGTGTGATGTGTAGTCTAAACTGTCCTGCTGGGTTATCCACTCTAAAGTTTTTGAAATCAATTTAATAGAATCGTCGATATAACTCAATGGTATCCCGTGCATGCCCGGGACCGCGGTCCAAATTCCCGGGTTGAATTCGAGACGTGCCGCTAGGCAGTAAACAGGTAACATGTACAGATGAATGATGTCAGCAGCATCATCCCGGGGCTGGCCTGGCCCGTAAAGACTGATCAGTATAAGTATCGAACTGTCGAGTTACAAATCAGATCTCATTATTGATTTTCCCTTACCCCAAGGTTATGTGTTCAAGCAGGTATTAATAATATGGAACTAATACCAACACAAGATCAAGCATGTACAGCTTTGTTTATGTAGACAACAGGTTACGTCCGTCAGGACAACAAGTCAGGATTGTCGGCATTCGTAACAAGATCAAGTATCAAGTCAAGTAGTGTATCATGGCAAGTCATGTGGTGTATATGTATCAAGTGGACACCAAATGTAAAACTATAAACGATATCGGGATCACGGTAAATAGTACTGATGTCCAGATGCATATGTGTCTATCTGTAATAACCTATATATATCAATGACTACTTATGATGCAAGCTAGATGTCATGCCCCGCTTCCTGGTGTACGGGGAGGGGACGCAGCGAGGCCCACTACGTATTTACTCAGAAGTAAACACGCTAAGCGTAACTAAGCAATATAAAGTAAAATATACACAAGAGACATGAATATAAATGAACAACAACTTTTATTTATTTAACAATTCTTTACAAGTACAACTGGAAATGTAAATACAGAAATAGAAAGCAATGCCTAAACAATGGTATAACTGAAATGAAAAGTATATACAAGTGCCTACAGCTCTTGGTCGGTGGCAAACTGCTCCAAGTCCTTAGTACCGGGCTCGATCTCTAGTGAGTCCAATCCACCTGACAACATTCCAAAGAAAGAAGAAAAAGAATGTCGTCGGCGAACAATCGCTCGGTAAGTCCCAAAGAAAGAGAGAAGTAGAATAGACAAAAAAGAGAATATAACCGTATAATGTTATCTTTTGTTCTGTTATCGCAGTTGTTTGTAGCTTGGTACAGAATATGCCAGTGTATATGAGAGGAGTCCCATTATTCCGGAGACTAGGGTATATGGAGCATAAGCAACCGTTCAGCCACGGTCCAACGACAATGGATATTCAGGTTAGCTTTATTAAAGTGACCGTCTCGGGCCACTTCTAACACATTCCATACCAGTCTACCCCTTTAAAACCCCGTATTGTCTTTTGTATTGATTGTATTGTTTTGTGTAATAGATTGTACGACTTTTTGAAACCATGATATTAGGTAAATGGAATGGATATAATGGATAGACATGTAAACAGTGTATAACCATGGCTCGGTTCGGTCGAGACAGATTGTTATAGATTTAATTTTAGTATAGACGGATTCATGTTGAATTGCAGTTTATACTTGAATCATATTTAAGTCAGATTGATTTCATAATTGACCGTGACTCGAACTGAGTCAGACTTTTAAAACAAAATTGAAGTCCTGAATTAATTTTGATATTATCGGTAACTGCTTCACATGGACGACAGGATTTGTGTCTTTTTCCAAGACAATTACCGTGTTGATAACACCGTTGTTAGGTTATCTACCTTAGATAGGCAAGCACCCACATTCTTCGACTCCCTGAGACTCAAGAGAACTTGTCCAGCTTAAACCTATATTTACTAGGGTCCTTATTGTACTTTAATATAACTTGAGGGGGTTTTATGTAAAAATAGTTTGATATACTTTCAAAATACACCTCAAGTATTTCATTATCGTCTTTAGGGTTTTCATAGATGTATATTTTATAAAAGTGAAATTTTCTAGTGAATAGAACCTAGTTTTCATTGTATATGGTATTTTAATGAAATATTGGAATCTGTATTGAATTGTAATGGTAGTTTTATGAAATTGTGATTTCTTTGATTTAGAAAACATGGAATATTTATATAATATATTTTAAAATAGATCTTTTGATAATATTCATATATATATATATATATATTTAATAAAAATAAATTTTATTTATTTTGTAGAAATCTCATTTTCTTAAAAATTGCATCAAAAATTCCATCGAGATCGAATGCTCCTTGCGGAGGTCTGCATCTCGCTCTATTAGGCCCGAGGATGTGCGATAACCCGCAACATCCCGATCGGGGTTCCCCAAAATGGGTTGTAGAGACGTATTTGCACGGAATTAAATAACACGCTTTTTTAAAGAAAACGGTTTTTGAATATTTAAGGTATTTATTCATAAAATCGTATTTTCTCATAAACTAAAATCCCAAAATTTATCGTGCTATGTCAAAAATGTGTGTTGTGATGAGGTAGGTCATTACCTCGTGAGTTATCTAAAGGTAATACGGTTAAATTGAACAATTATAAATTGTATGTAACATGATGGTATTTTACTGTAAAAGTGAAATAGAAATTTCAAAATGAATTATTTTGAGATGAAACATGTTCTAATGTGTTTATTTATGTTTGTTAAACGTTACGAGAGAATATGGTATTTTATTATTTAAGAAAAATGGATTTTTTAAAGAAAAACGAATCGGAAGTCGGAATAACTCCGCTTCCGATAAGTTTTCGAAATAGATTATTTTAGAATAGAGAGGGAGGAGGTGAGTGGGGACTTACTGGTTATAAAGAAACAGGGGATAATGAGGAAGCTCTCGGAACCGTCGGGGCGTCGTTTCGTCGCCGGAATATCCCCGAAACGTCGTCGGAACTTCGCCTCTTGCTAACTCTACTTGTACAATTTGGGACTTGGAATTTTTAGAGAATTTTTGTAATGAAATTATGAATGAGGAGAGGTGAAATGTGGTGTGGTATTTATAGGGAAAATTAAGGTTTAGGGTAACGAAGAATAGAATTAAAATGTGCATTAAAATGTGGATTAATACCCATTTTTAATTCTCTGAAAATGTACAGAGATATCAAACAGCATAGGAGTAGTAGGGGGAGTCCAAGGGGTGTAGGGTTAAAAATTGGGGAGCATCCCCTATGAGGGGCCCGGCGGTGCCGGCCGTTGGCTCAATCTCGACCGGCGAGAGGGGTTGGGATCTTCACCATGTGTCCCTGTCGCTTTATATACCTCAGTGCACATGTTTATTTGCTGTGTAAATTTTCATTTTACGTGCAGTGCACGTGAAACTTTTGAGCTTCTAAAAGTTTAAAAGAAAAATTAACAAAAAAATAATGTGGCTGGGGTGATTCGAACACAGGGGCTACGTCACAACAGTGTAAGGCTTTACCAATGAGCTACAAGTGCTTTCTTGCTGTTCAAAAGCAATTCAAATACTTATAGCATACACATGATTGCAAATACTCTATTTGTACATTAATTTTAAAACAAATTTATGTACATTGAAAACAGAGATGTTATATTCTACCCTCTTTACAAAAATTTCGTTCCCGAAATTTACAATTATTTTAAGGACTAATTTACAAACAATTGAGGATATCTTGCACGCATGTCATCCTCTCTTTCCCACGTTGATTCTCCTGGTGAGTTTTTTCTCCACATTACTCGAACCAAGTTTACTTCCTTGTTCCGAAATGACTTCACCTTTTTATCCAAGATTTCAACAGGTTATTGCTCACGGGATAAATATGGTTGTACAGTGAGATCGGGGTGATCAAGAATATGGCCGGAGTCACTCACATACCTTCTGAGTTGGGATATGTGGAACACATTGTGCACTCTTTCCAATGAAGGTGGAAGTGCCAAGCGATAATCCACTTCACCGACTCATTCGAGTATGTCGAACGGTCCAATATACCTCGGACTGTGCTTACTCCGTCTTCCAAAACGAATCACTCAACGGTTTGGAGATATCTTCAAAAATACATGATGTCTCGATTGGAACTCCAAGTGACAGCGCTTTGCATCCGTCCAGTGCTTCTGTCGATCTTGGGCTATGCGCATTTTTTCCCTGATAGTGCGAACTACATCCACTGTTGCTACTATCATCTCAGGTCTAATGAGTTCTCTATCTCCGATGTCATCCCAACTTAATGGCGATCGAAACTTCTTTCCATATAGAGCTGCAAACGGTGCTATTCTTATACTTGCTTGGTAGCTGTTATTGTACACAAACTCCACAAGATATAGGTGATCTTCCTACGATCCTCCGAAGTCTAGCACACATGCTCTTAGCATATCTTCTAAGATCTGAATAGTTCACTCAGACTGTCCATCTGTTTGTAGATGGTAAGTTGTGCTGAAGTTCAGACTTGTTCCCAAGCTAGCTTGCAGACTCTGCCAAAATTGCGATCGAAATCTGGTGTCACGATCGGAGACTATGCAAACCGGTATACCATGTAATCTCACGATTTCCTGCATGATTTCATGGTTATCAGAGATAGTACATATTGAGGATTTAAATCTTACTTAGATTCTTACCTCCATATACTTCTTTGCTAATGCCTCGGTAGATTGGCCAACTCGGAACGGGATGAAGTGAGCCAACTTTGTGAGTCGATCCATAATCACTCATATCGCATCGTTACCCTTCATGCTGTGAGGAAGTGCAATCACGAAATCCATAGTGATGTGTTGCCACTTCCATTCTGGGATAGGTAACGGTTGAAGTAAATCAGCAGTCTTGTGATGTTCAGCCTTTACTTGCTAACACACCAAGCATTTAGCGACGTTTCTGGCTACTTCACGCTTCATTCCATGCCACCAGTAATTTTGACGCAGATCTTTGTAAATCTTTGTACCTCCAGGGTGTACTGAATAAGGAGAGCTGTGAGCTTCTTTCATCAACTCTTCTCGCACAGAACCTTTTGGTACATACACTCTACTGCCGTATCTCAAAGATCCGTCTTCATGAATGATAAAGTCTATTCGTAGTCCACTTTCTACTTGTTCTCTGATCTTTTGCAACTTAGCATCACTTGCTTGAGCTGCTTTGATCTGATTGACAATGGTAGATTGAACTTATAAGTTCATCAGACTTGAAGCGTTGCCTGGCATGACCACTTCAATCTCCATTTGATGTAAATATTGTTGAAGCTTCCACTGTGCAGTGAGGTTCAATACTAATGGTTGGCGACTAAATGCATCAGGTATTACATTCACCTTCCCTGAATGATATTATAGGTTGATGTCGAAGTCCGCCATAAGTTCTAACCATTTTCTCTGCCGCATATTAAACTCTTTCTGAGTAAACACGTATTTTAGACTTTTATGATCTATGTATATGTCCACTCATTCACCAAGAAAATAATGGCGCAAAATCTTGGGTGCAAAGATTACGGCTGCCAACTCCAAATCATGCGTCGGATAGTTGCGCTCATAAATATTTAGCTGTCTTGATGCATAAGCTATGACTTTACCGTTCTAATGTAGAACACATCCTAATCCCTTACCGGATGCATCGCAATGTACTTCAAAACCTCCAGATTGGTCCGGTATAACGAGAATAGGCGCTTATGTCAATCTTGACTTGAGTTCTATGAAAGCCTGTTCGCATGCTTCTGACTACACGAATTCTTCATCTTTACGTGTGAGCTTGGTCAGGGGTGTTGCAATCTTCGAAAATCCTTCAATAAACCTTCTGTAATATCCTGCTAATCCCAAGAAATTTCAAATGTCCTTCACTGAATTCGGTGTCGGCCAATTGCTCACTGCTGATACTTTAGCTGGATCTATAGAGATTCCATCGCCTGACACAATATGTCTGAGGAAACCAACTTGATCTAGCCAAAACTCTCACTTCTTGTACTTGGCATAGAGTTGATGTTGTCGTAAAGTCTCCAGGACAATTCATAGGTGTTCGGCATGTTCTTACCGACTCTTAGAATACACCAGGATGGCGTCGATGAAGATGACAACAAACATGTTTAGGTACTCTCGGAAAACTTGATTCATTAGGTCCGTGAATATAGCTGGTGGGTTGGTCACTCTAAATGGCATCACAAGAAATTCGTAATGTCCATAGCGAGTTCTTAATGTCGTTTTATGGATATCAGATTCTTTAACCTTCACCTGATGATAACCCGAACAAAGATCTAACTTGGAGAAAACGCAAGACCCACTTAGCCGATCAAATAGGTCGTCGATGCACGGAAGTGGATACTTGTTCTTTATAGTTACTTCGTTCAGAGCTCTATAATCAATGCACATTCTGTATGATTCTTCTTCACAAGTAGAACTGGAGGTCCCTAACTTGAAGTGCTGGACGAATCCAGCCTTTCGCCAATAATTCGTCCAACTGAGTACGGACCTCCTTCAAACCTTCAGGGCTTAATCGATATGGTGCTTTGATCACCGGTTGTGCTCCAGGTACTAAATCAATGCTGAATTCAAGAGCTCGATTGGGAGGCAAACCTGATATGTCTTCAGGAAATACATCGTCGAACTCTCGAACTATCTTTAGCTTCGATCCTTCCTCCTCTTGAAGTGCTGCAATCACTGCCTTCTTCGGTTTTGCCTTGTATGTGCTTGGCTCTAGGATACGGTCTCCACTTTTTAAATAAAAGACCGGATGCTCTGGAATCTCGAATACTACCCTCCTTTGACGACAGTCAATGGTAGCATAGAATGTTCTGAGCCAATCTATACCCAAAATGACATCGAAATTCGGTATGTCCTGCACTTTGAAGTCAGCATAGAATTCTCTGCTGCAGACGACTACTGGACACAGGTCGTATCTCATTATTGCCTTTAGAATGCTGTTTCCTGAACTGACATTCCAGCTGGATATGAGAGCTTTGACGGAATCATATGAGTTTGGATGAACCGTTGCGACATAAAGCAATGAGATGCTCCAGAATCGAAGAGTGCTAGTGAAGGAAGTGGGGCTACTAAGTTTGTACCTAAGTTATGTGGGATAGATTTAGGTATAGAAAAATATATGGATATAACAAGTATTGAATGGCTTTGAAAATTGAAAAGTTACCAGTAATGACTTGGCCAGTGGCTTCAGCTTCTTTCACAGTCATTGTGGAAGCCTGTCGCCTCGGTACATTCCTCCTTGCTGGAGGAGTATTCCTCTGTCTATTCCGTTGTCCTTGAGGTAAGTTCCTTTGAGCTTGATGGAACTGACGAGGAGGAGGTGCAGCCGGTCCATGAAGCAGTGGAGACAGGTGCCTGGTGTTGGATATATGTATGCCCTAGAGGCCATTATATGATAGTGGATGTATTTTTATATGTATATATATATATATATATATATATATATATATTCAGGAGACTTTCTTACTCGACATGATAGTATGCTATCTGGTTACACTTTATCTGACATGTTCACTTGATCATGCTTTTATTCATTTGTACATGTTGATAAATCCATGAGGATATTTGCTTGACTACTGTGATTATGATGCAGATCATACTAGTGGGACATGTGTAGTTTATAAGCTTATCCTGAAATGTCTCTAGTCGTGGGTGTATCGAGACGGGACATCGATATTCCAGCGTAGACTAGCGTATATGATACTAGACCCATATGATGGGCAATGGAGTTCCCATATCCATCGATGTTTGACATCAAGATAGTATGCGGGTGCTCAGTAGAGACTGGGTACACTGGACGGACTCACCGAGAACTCCTATATGGTATTATATCTATCGTCGGATAGCAGTTCTCAGGTGACACTGGTATAGGTTAGTCTGTAGACCCGAGATCGTCATAGAGTCTCATGTGTTCTCCCACCGTGCTTTGATTTCCACCCTACCACAGCTCTGCTGAGTCGTGCAAACAGATGGCTTTGGGTACAGTCCCAAGACATGTGGAGGCAATGAGCGATAGGAGGGGTTTCGTCTCTCCCGGTATTGGGGGTTGATGTTGTGCTGTGCTCGATTGGCTATATCAGTAAGTCCCTGTCCAGGGCTGTTGAGATTTACTGATAAGAGTTATCAGTAGTTTCTCGATCTGATAATAGGCCATACATCGGCATGACTTATTGAGTTATTCGGATCGACGATACCATCCCTAGACTTGATATGCAGCATATCTGACGAAGAGACCGGACTGTACGGTAGTGTTGTCGGTTGGCTCGACGCGAGTTTTGACAGGTTCACTTATTTTCTTCTGATCGCTCAATACCCGGGTGGCCGTTACGTTTAGCTGACCTCTTGCAGCTTGGGATGCTTGATATGATCATCACCCACTGCCGGCGTATTGACGAGTCTTAGAGTCCCACAAAGGAGTTTTCTAGCCCAGGCGAAACGATGTGGCGTGCATATGTGATATGCGCGGGGACCCGATTAAATCCGCGTATAAGATACCGTATATTAATCAGGCGATTTTCTATTGGTCGGGTCGTATGAGATATGGCCAGTGTAACAACTCCAATTTTAGTGTACAAAAAAAATTTGTTTAAAAATTAATGTAACTTGGAGTATTTGTATTTTCTGTGAGTACCATAAATATTTGTTTTGCTAATTAATTACAAGAAGGAGCTTGTAGCTCATTGGTAATACCTTGCACTGCTGAACCAAGCCACCAGAGTTCAAATCCCATACCCCACATTATTTTTAATATTATTTTATTTTGAATTTTTAGAATACCAAGGGTTTACACGTGCATAACTCACAAGAACCCCACTACACTAAATAAACTAACTATACCAGGGGGTAATGAAGCGATGAGGATCACTCCGGCCACCTGACTCGGCCGAACTCGGCCGACTCGGGCCGCCGCCGCCGGCCGGACTCGGCCGGACCGCCGAGTCATCAACATGAAAGTTGGGCCTCTTTATCTCCCCTGTGCTCCTGTATACTTTAAAACCCTAATTACTCTATTTTAATACATTTTATTACATTTTTTTAATTAAACCTTTCACCTATCCTAAACCCTAGCCTTACCCTATAAATAAAACCCTTACACACACCCCTCACTCCAAAATTCTGAACAAAACTCTCAAGAAAATTCGTAGAAGCTTAGTGTACTTTTGGAGTAGAGAAGGGCGAAAGCTTCGGCAATTTTCCGAAGACAACCCTAGGAGTTCCCGGCGACGAAACGTTGCACCGGCGCCTCCTACCGTTCCCTCTTTCTCTCTTCTGATCTCTAAACCCATAAGTCCTACCTCCCTATCTCCTTTGCTACTCTAAAAACTTCTTTTAATAAAACCCGACGAAATCGGAGTCAAACCGATTTTCGATTCGGTTTCTTTCTAAAAATCCAACTTTTCTTAAACACAACTCTATTAAACCATTACATGTTGACTATTAATCATTATCAAATATGTTGAACAAGTTTCATGACAATCTATATCATTTTGTAATTTTTATCGCTCTTTTTCAGTAAAATACCATGTAGTTTTATTTTGATATTAAATCATCACAATCTTTCTATACCTTTAAGTTAGATCACGAGGTAATGACCTACCTCCTCACAACACTCATATGAAACATAGCACAATACTTTTTGGGAACATAGAATACGGGAAACGAACTTTTACATATAAATACCCTATATTAATAAAACCATTTTTACAAGATTTAGTATTTTCTTAAAAAATCTTTGCAAAGCGCCGCTACAACCTATTTTAGGGAACCCGACTGGGATGGTGCGGATTATTGCACGTCCCTGGGCTTAGTAGTGCGGGATGCAGACCCCCGCAAGGAGCATTCGGTCTCGAAAGATTTACAAAATACAAAATCTTAAGAAAATGAGATTTCTAGAAATATAATATATATTAAAAATTATTTTATATAAATATATATATATATATATATATGTATAATTAAAATATCTACTTTGTGATAATATAAATATTCCAACTTTTTCTAAAATCACAAGAGTCACTTTACATTAAAATATCATGAATTCCATACTAAGTACAATATTACAATTTAATACCCTATATTATGAAATTAGGTTTATTTCACTAGAAACATCACATATATAAAATATACATTTATTAAAACTCTAAAGACGATAATCAAACACTTCGGGTGTGTTCTCCGCCGAAAGACGTGACCGGGACGTTGGGACGTCCGGCCTGAATTTTGAGGGCAGATGCTATTTGGTGCTATCCGTCCACATCTCTGAAGATGCCAAGTTGATTTATGGCACCATGTATCAGAGGTTTAAACGGATGCGGCCGATATAGCAGACTTCATCAGATTCCCCCTCATTGAGGGGTTTTTGATTGTGGGGACGCTCTTCCCTGCAGGCGCAAACCCCTGCAGTTAATTACGCTACCACATCGCGGTAACCACTTTCTCCTTCTCCACATGGTCACTTCGTGTCGTGTATGTTTGTTTTGTTTATGGTTACCCATGGATTGTATACGGAGACTAATTTATGTTGTCGCCCGTAGGGCGTGGATTAGTCCAAATCCGTATTTTCTTAGATTTAGGTTTGGGGTTGGCTTTAAGGATACGTTAGTCTCATTTGAGACTAAGATCAACCTAAACGTATGTTAAGGATACGTTAGTCAACTTAACGGGGTCGTTTAGATCCGACAAAAGAGCATTTGGGCTCTATTGTTTAGTTTAGGGACATTGCGGTCCAAGGTTAGTTTAAGGACATTACGGTCCAATGTTAGTTTAAGGACATCTCGGTCTAGTTTAAAGACATCATAGTCTGTAAGGGTTAAGGACATCATAGTCCATGGGCTTAAGGACCCCACAGTCCGAGGTTAAGGACATCATAGTTCATGGTCTTAAGGACCCCACAGTCCGTAGTTTAAAGACGTCATAGTCTATAAAGTTTAAGGACATCATAGTCCATGAGTTTAAGGACCCCACAGTCCATGGAATGATTGGTTAGCAGGACCCGTCACCTCTCTGAAGACGTTGAAGGATTACAACAACAAATATCAAAGGAGTGAAGAGATGTACCCTTGAACCAATGTTAATTGGGAAATATGTAGTCCAATTTAGGACTAAGATCAATTAATTAGCTTATGAGCACTTGGGCTCAGTTAAATCTAAATTGAGGACTTATGGCCAACTTAGGCTAAGTCCAATTAGGTTTAAAATGTTGGACCTTTGTTTGGGCTGTTGAACATTTGTCGGGGCTCAGTCGCCCATTATTTAGCAATGCTAAGCATGGGTCTGGGTTCTGACCATATTTTGTCTTTTATTGAATGCTGAGCACTCATATACCATACGAGATGATCCATTTTGGACGACAAGGGTGTATTTGAGGTTCAGTCAAAGGGGAGTTTTGCCTCTGGAAGACTTAGCCAATTTGGGCTAAGACTAGTTTGAATATAGTGTTAAACACTGGAGTACATTCGGCGATCACGTGTTCGCACGTGACACATTTAAAATAGTGTTAAACACTAGGGATGAGGCGCTCAAAAATAGTGTTAAACACTAAAATTGAAGCGCTCATATGGGATCACGTGAGGCGCCTGAGAATTGGGCTAAATTTTCTTTATTTTATTCTCAGAAAATGCAGGTAAGTGTTAAATACTTAATTTCCATGATTATTACGTGCGGACACGTGATGGTGCCCACAGTCTGTTCTTCTCTTCTTATTTTGAAGAGTTTGTTCAAGGGTCACATGTGACCACGTGACCTAATCTTGTTCGTTCTTTTTTATCTCTGAGGGGGATGGTCACGTGTTGACATGTGATCATACTAGGTACTTGATGCTTTTACGTGCATGGAGAGTTTTAAGTCCCTTATTTAAGAATTAAATTCTTTTGTAGGGTTAAACCCTAATTTTATTTAGAGGAATTAAATTCCTATGTATTTGGAAGAATTAAATTCTTTAAACTCAATTCTCCCTCTAAGTTTTGGATCTGCATGGAAGAATCTCCATGATGAGAATTAAATTCTCAACTTATGGGGAAATCTGCTTCTGCAGATCTTCAACCAAAGGAAGAACTAAGTTCTTATTCAGAAGAGTTAAACTCTTAGTTTAAGAATTAAATTCTCTTTTTGTTTTGTGGGAGCTTATAAAATGATCTCTTTCCCTTTCTTACCTAGGGTTTATTTCTTTTTCTAAAGAAATCTTCTTTCTCTCTGGAGAATTAAATTCTCTTCTTTTTTCTCTCTGTTGTTGTCTCTCCTTTCTTTTTTTTCCTGGCTCCTATTTATAGGAGAAAGAAAAGAATCAGTTTGTTTAGTCAATCTTTCATTGAAAGATTTTGATTGATTTTGTAACCAACATGATCTTTTAGATCACTCAGTGAATTTTATTCACCATTAGATTTTTAATCCAAAAGATATTTTATCTGTTACTCTTGGCAAATTTCAGGGAAATCTTTCCTTGTATAGAATCTTTCTATAAATTGGTGATTTTTAATCACCATTGGATTTTTAATCCAACGGTGCTCCAGTTTACAGAGCACAATCTTTTTGTTTGGAAAGATCTTGGGAAATATTAGGGTTTTTGATTTCCCTTAATTAGAATTTAATTCTATTAGTTCAGAAGGTTTAAGTGCCTATCACGTGTTGGCACGTGACCCCATTGATTGACCATTTAATTAGATTTTAATTCTATCAGTTCAGAGATCTTAGGAACCCATCACGTGTCGGCACGTGACCCTCTGTCACTTGTGGGCACCTGATACCCCATTTATGGCTTTCTTTCCTGTTCATATCAGATTTTTGCATTTTTAAACCGCCCATTTTTAATCACATTGTATATAAGTAGGTACTTTTGATCCATATCTGCTAAATAGTTGCGGGTTACAGATTCTCAGCTCGTTATAGTGAAATTCATGAAAAGTCGCTACAAATGTGAGACTACGACCAACATCAGATGAATCCGTACGATGCCGCCTACCAGTTCAAAGAACAAATGGAAAATCATTGGACAGTTCAATGCACAAAGCACAAGGGCAGCATAAGATCCAAGACTTCAACGCGAAGCTCAAGGCAAAAGTCCACATCATTCTGCACTGTTGAAAATCTGGAAGGAAATAGAAGAAATTCTGAGAAACCAAGTGAAGAAAACAAAAGATAAAAGCAACACAGAGAAACCCTGAAGAGATGGACCCAAGATCCCACCAAATGGCCGCGGAACCGCGGCCAAACAGGCTTTTCTGCCACGGTTCCGTGGCCATACTATGCACGTGTCGGTGGGTGTCGGTGCTTTTTGACCCAGCTTTCTTAGGGTAGTTTTGTAAATTCATGTGTAGATCAGAATATAACCTAGGGTTTTTCTTATCTATAAATAGGAGGGTTCAAAGCCAAATTAGACATGCCTCTCTTTATTTTCATGTCACTTTTTAATTCCTAGATCTAAATTTTAAATTCATTTGTAATGCGTTCTTAAGAGGTCATCAATAAAGTAAGTTTTTTTTATTTTATTTTATCTCGCATTTTTCTTATCTGCAATTTATTATCTGCACTTTTATTTGTTCTTTATTTATCTGTAATTTAGGTCATCAATTAAAAAAAATGAATTTTATTGTTATCTTCCTAATGAGTGAGTAATTCCTCACTTGTTAGGGGTAGGATAGGGAAGGTTTGAGAGAAGGAAATCTCTCTCACTCTTTTCTTTGCCCAAATAATATTAATACAGACTCCCTTTAAATCAACCATAATCCGCTCACTACGGCAACCTATCCTATATGATAGCGGTGATTCCCTAATTAGACCGGTTGTGGTTGAATTAACCAGAGGTTAGGGCTAAGAGCCAAGAACAGACGGATAAGGACCAAAAGGAAGAAACTAAGTTTCTTCCTAGTCGTGCTAATCCCCGTTGTTGACGATTATCCTAACACCTTTATTCACAACTAAGGCATTGAAAGAAGCGAGAAGATCCCTATTTCTAACTGACCTAATTCTAACCCTAGCAAGCCTTTTTATCAACTTATTCTCATTCATAGATCTTAAAACAAAACCTAACTTAATTGGACTTAACTCGTTAGAATATAAAGAAAAGGATTCTTTCTCCCTATGGATCGACTCGTACTCAACCAGCTAGCTACCAAGCGACATCGTCTTGATTGTGGTAAATTAAACACAGAAAATCTCTTCCAATCATTTCCTTTAACTCAGAGAGTTTATAAGACCCCATCACGTGGTAGCACATGACCTACGGATCAAGCATTTAACCAGAATTTAATTCTGTTATTTTGAAGAGCTCAGGAACTTATCACGTGTCAGCACGTGACCCTTGGTCACGTGTCAGCACGTGACCCTTGGTCACGTGTGCGCACGTGATGGGTCACGTGTGCGCACGTGATGCCCCATTGGGGTTTTTTCTTGCTGTTTTATTATACTTCAGTGGGCTTAAAGGCCTATCACGTGTAGGCACGTGACCTCATTTGATTAGGATTCAATTCTTATCATTTCAGAGCCCTCAGGAAGCCATCACATGTTAGCACGTGACCCCCGATCACATGTGTGCACGTGATGCCCCATTGGGGTTTTCCTTGTATTTTATGAGGGAACAAATGCTCCCACAGCGTTGTTCTTACATGTTTGCACGTGAGTGCAACGCTGTCATCTTTGTGGCCGTTGGATTTGCCTAGGGAAGGGGGTAGATGAACCGTTTCCCATAACATCCTATAAATGCAGAGGACTCTTCAAAAGCGCCTCCACTCTTTCATCTTCTTCCTTTTTCATTTCCCTTTGAGAATTTAATTCTCTTCCTTAAAACTCAGTTCTTTGTTCCAAAAATTTCAAAGTTTAACTCTGTCTAAAATAGAATCTCTTTTTCAGGTAATGGTTTTGAACGATCGAAGAACTTTTATATAAAAAAACTCTTTGGATTTTAAATCCACACCAAGGGTTTTTCCCTTCAAATAACCCATCTTTCTGATGTCTCAAGAACGCTCGATCTTTAGGTAGCAAACCCCAAATGTTGGCCATTTTCCAGATCTTAGGGTTTTGATGATGGTGCCTGTTTCCTTCTGGAATTTAATTCCATCTCAAAGAGCTTTAGCTCTGAAAATTTTCTAGGAATTTAATTCCTCTGTTCAAAAGGAATTTAATTCCTCTAAAGAACTTAGTTCTTAAAGAAGACTTCTTAGGATTTTTCATCCTGAGTTGTTCTTGCAGAGATCCTTCTCGATTTGCATAGAGTTTCTACGATGGGTTTTCTCCTTGGGGAAATGTGTAGAGTTGTTTGAATTTATTGAGAATCTTCCTTTTGTTCTCATAATGATTACCCTGCATCATCATTAGTGGGCCGCCTTCTTGATTTTGTGTGACCCCTGTGTTTTGTAACCCATGGTCCCATGAAATAAGTTGTTTGTCATTTTCTTCCATTGTCCTCTTATATATATACTTATACACACACACACACACACACACACACACACACACACACACACACACGTGTGGGCTTTACTAACGGTTTCCCTTTCCTTTATTTCAGGTACAATGGATTCTCTTCCATACTTTCCCTTTACTCGCTCGGAGGCAGCTTTTCCTCAATCACCGTCGGATGAAGAAGCGATGGCAATGATCAGGGCTCATGACCCGGATTGCACCAATTTACTTTTATGGGGAACCTGGTACGGGCATATCATCCGCGGTCGCCGAAGCTTTCTTTGCGATGTACCAACAGAACCTCTCCGCCCGTTCCTGCCGATGGACCGTCCACGGACTGCTTTTGCTATAGAGGTGGCAGATTGGACTCCTACAGGCAGGCTCGAACCATCGATAGTTGGGATACCAAACTAGCCTGTGCCGGCCATAGACATCTTGGGGCATCGTATCTGCCAAGGTGAAGCCCAGCCCTGGGGACAAGTCTATAAGATAGGGCTTACCCCTCGCCATCCCACGGGCTATCTTCTCTAGGCTCGTTACATCCTGTCCGCCTATCGTGCGCGACTGCAGAAGGTCGGGCTTTACCAGGCGGTGTACGCTTCTCTCTTCCATTATGAGTCTCCTCATGTATGGTGGGTTAAAGCCTTCCTTAATCAATGGAATCTTCCCACCAACACTTTCTTGTTAGGAGACCACAAAGTTTCGATTTCTTTGGAAGAATTTCGCGAGATCTCGGTTTTACCGATCAGGGGAGCGCCTTACGAAAAATTGTTGCCCTCTGACAAGTATGTCTTCGAGACTGTGCCCGCTACGCTTGACGGCTTGTCGACTGAAAATGCCGTCCACCACAAGTACCCGAGTCTAATCAAGACCCTGGGTATTTTTAAGAAGCTGTTCACAGAGTTGGAGGAACATGGCGTCACTTTCAAAAGCTTTATTGCCTGCTTCCTTCGTGGAGACGTTCTATCAAAGGCGGCTCCGAAGTGCGCAAATATTAATGACCCCTTCAGGTTTGGTTTAAATAAGCTACCGGCCAGAGAAGAAGATCTACCGCAGTTTTATATCCCAATCTTGTCTGCTGTACCTTTTGAGTCGATTGCAGCTCCGGGTATGGATGAAGAAACTTTCTTCGTCGTCTTTATCAGCGTTTAGCTCAGTTGGTTTGTCGTTCCAACGCACCGTCGATTCATGAGAGCCTCGGTCATTTACCCTGCTCATCGCGTTGCTGAAGGGATGCGACTAGTCGTGGGCATTGCAGGGCTATCGCATCTGTACCATGGGCTAAGCACTGCAGCCAATACCTCAACCTCAGGCATGGACGTAGTGAGTTTCTCTCTTCATTATTTTACGTCATGGATTGAGATGCACGTGTTAGGGGCATTTGCTGCGCACCAAAGGCCCGGTTTTTATGATGCTTATACCTTTCCGCGGCTCATGAGGTTGGTGGATATTTCTGCTCCTGACCCAACTCAATTAGGGGCTCTTCATGTGCTGCTCAATCCGTATGCCAACAAAGGCGGAATGGTATTTAATGATCAAATCCTCCCTGTTCCCTCGGGACCTGTTCAACAGCTTTTTGACTTGTCGAAAGAGGGAGCACCCTCCTTGAAGCCCAAGGAAGCCATGCACTTGTATTCAATCAGACCCGGTATTCAATCAGACCCGGTTATCTGGTGTTCCGTCGAAACAATGCGGCTCTTTTCATGCGATACAATCCACACCGCTTTGCCCGGCAATTGGGTTATGACCAGGGTGTTCCCTTTGAAGCATTCATGGTGGAGCCTAGCTCTTCTTTGGAAGCTGTTCGTGACACCACCCACCATTTCATGAGGCTGAACACTGGTTCTCATTTCATGATCCCCGAAGCCGACTACATTCCGAGGTGCGTTGGGGCTTTCACGGGTTGGTATCGCCACCGGATTAGCCCAATCATTGCTGAGGAGAGGAGGATACTTTTTGGGCTTAGGGCTCCAGCCCCGCTCCAGGCTACGGGAATCCCGCCGCGACCGCGGGTAATGGTTCGCCCTCCCTTGAGGGGGACTGGCGCCTTACTTATTCCTGAGGCGGTGGACGCGGACCTAACTCCTCCTACTGTTGGGTTGCCGACGCACACTAGAGCTCAAGCGAGGGCTTCTGATAAGGCGCCGGTAGCAGTTTCATCGGCTGCGGCGTCAGCGATGGCAGTGTCCTCATCGGTAGCACCGCCGAGAGAGGATACTGAAGGCGAAGTGGGTCAACATCACAGCAAAGCACCGAGGGGAAAGAAGCGATCATCTTCTGGTGTTAGTTCTGGGTCAAAGAGGCGAAAGAAGACGGTCACCAATCTGCTCGACTTTTTAGTGGAATCCGAGCCTATCTTTCAAGATGAACCAATAGCTATGCAAGAGCCAGATAGTGGTCTTCTTTTTTCAGGTTCATCTGCCGAGGAAGCCGCACAATTGGCTGAGGCTATAAGACGCTCCCAGGATGAGACTGAAAATGTGAGAATCCCGAAGAGGCCTTATCCCGCCGTCATCTTCTATGAAGATCCTCCATCGATACGGCGGATATTTATAGGTCCTTTGGAAGAGAGAGGCGAGATAGCCCTTAAGCAGCCTGTCTCAGCGGATGCCGAAGATGCGTTATTGTTGTGGACTGGTGGCCACGAGTCTACCCTCGAACCTCGGCGAGCATAAATTCTTGAGAAGGAACGCCGGCTTGAAAAAGCCATACTAGAAGCTCCTTGGCGCATTGGTATACTAATATATCTTTTTGTAGTATTTTGCACTGCTTATATATATCCTTATCTTCATGAAAACTTTGCAGGGACTTCGGCGATGGCAGAGGATCTAAGTTCGAGTCGTGCCCTGACTATGGATTCTGTGAATATCCCCGATGAAACACCAGTAAGTGTGGAAGGGATCGATATAGCTATTCTTCCTGCAGTGGAGCTCCCATTGGTGGTTTCCGTTCTCCCGGTGCCTGCTCTCCCGGAAGAGGCATCTTCATTGGCCGCAGATTCAATGGATCTTTCTGGGGACGGCCCGGAGACTATGGGATAGGTAGTCGAGGTCACCGTCCTTTCATTGGAGCCTACAGCGGTGGCCGCTACTCCTCAATTGGAAGTTGTTGTACCGGCCCATGTCCCCTATGATGTGCCTGGGGGCATGGAGGAGGCTGTCGAAGCTGCTATCCCTTCAGTTCAGAGCGGGAGGAGCATCGAAGGTATTCTTCTATCTTTTGCTTTAATGATCTCTTCATTATCTGAACATTTCTTTCTTTTCAGAGCTACGAGGATTGGCGGCGTCCGTCGCGGACCTGTCCTCCAGGAAGTTTTTTTAGCGTCTGCTAGAGATGGCCGCTCCGCAGGCAATATCCCTTCAATGTATCGTCCTCTCTTACCGGAAAAGTTAGTTTTATTTGCCTTCTCCTCATGACATTATTATTATTTCATATAACGATACTGATGTCTTCTGCATTTCTGGAAGCCGATGACGAAGTTGAGATTCTTAACGGGCCTAGGGATCTTTTGGACCCTTCTTGCATGACTGTGGGTAAGTAAAGTTTCGACGTTGTTCCATCTGCTCTTTGCTTGCAAGTTTCGCTGATTGTTTATAAATCTTAACAGCTTTTCCAGTTCTTACCATACTGGAATCTCGCATCGCCATGCCACCCGGCCCCTATACTCTACGTGCCTCGGAATGGATGGCAAAGCTAAGCCTTCACTCTTTGTCAGCTCTGATCGAAGACCTTCGTGCTGGTAGTTTGATCACGGCCGAAGAATTTGCCGCCGAAGCCAACAGTTCTCTCCCCTTTCTTGTTGCTTACCACAACGAAACATTGGTGCAAGTCTGGCTTGAGTTTTTTCGTCGGGTGGAGGCTTGCTTGCATAGTCTTGAATGTACGCGCCTTCCTTCAGATGTTGTGGCTGCAAAGGCGAGCTTGCGGGGGCTGATCGAACTGTGCACCGCAAATATGCTGTCATGCGAGAAGAGGCTCAGCCGAAAATTTTCAGAGAGGAAGCTGGCTTCAACTGCGCTGGGGGAACTTCAAGCTGATCTTACGGCCAAGACCACTCGGGCGTATGAACTTTGGCGGGTGCTTTAAGAAGCTATTAGGGAGGTTGTAGCCATTGATAAAGCCGTCATTTTTACTCGCGAAATGGTCGAAGCTCATAAAGTTACCAAAAAGGAGTTTGAAAGTCGGCTTGCCTCGTACCAGGCCCAACAGTCTCAAGCGGAGGCCCGTCTCTTAGCGATGATGAATCATGAAGCCGAGGCCCAGCGGAAAAAGGATGAACTGGAAAATCTATTAAATCATCCGCAGGCTTGAAGAATTGTATATTTTTCTTTTTATTCTTCTTTTGTACATACTCCTGAATGAGAGTATTTTTTGATTCTTTCATAAATTGTACTTTGTATTCATTTTGATTCATGAATAAAAGACATGTTTTGCTTCATGGTGGTGTGTCCCTTTTAGTAAATGCATTTGGTGGATAATCTATTTTGATCTCCTTGTAGGACAGCGATGGCTTAGGAGTCAGGTTCAGATCTGCCTCCTAAGGCTTTCCAACTTTATGAGCCGTGAGGGTATCATAAAGGTATTTCTCCTTACGAGTCGTAAGGATCTCGTAAGTGTAATTTCTCCTTAAGAATCATGAGGATTCCTAAGTGTATTTTCTCTTGAGAGTTGTAAGAATCTCACAAGAGAGTTTTTCTTGCTTACGTGTCGAGAGGACTAGTAAGTGATTGTTTCCTTTCTTGTCGGAGAGTGTGGTCCGTAGAAAATCTACCTTGACCTCTCTGCGAGGCAACGATGGCTTGGGAGACAGGGTTAAGATCTGCCACCTAAGATTTTCAGCTTTATAAGCCGTGAGGGTCTCATAAAGGTATTTCTCCTTACAAGTCGTGAGGATCTCGTAAGTGTAATTTTCTCCTTAGGAATCGTGAGAATTCCTAAGTGTGTTTTCTCTTGAGAGTCGTAAGGATCTCAGAAGAGAATTTTCTTCCTTACAAGTCGAGAGGACCCGTAAGTGATTGATGAGTTGACTTGCTCTCGAATCAAAGAATTGCTTTGACGGGGAAGTCGAGGGTTGACTTTATCCGCATTTCACAGAGTCAGGAGTTGACCTTATCCGCATTTCACGGAGTCAGGGGTTGACCTTATCCGCATTTCACGGGGTCAGGGGTTGACTTTATCCGCATTTCATGGAGTCAGGGATTGAATTTATCCGCATTTCACGGGGTCAGGGGTTGACCTTATCCGCATTTCACAGGGTCAGAGGTTGACCTTATCCACATTTCACGGGGTCAGGGGTTGACCTTATCCGCATTTCACGGGGTCAGGGGTTGACCTTATCCGCATTTCACGGGGTCAGGGATTCATCTTCAAGTTGTATTTCCGAAAGCACTGAAACACGATCTTCAGATGCTCTAAATGTTCCTCGTATGATTTGCTTTTAACTACGAGATCGTCAATATAGTATTCGACGATTTCATGTATGAAATCATCGAAAATCTTCGTCATGGCCCTCTGATTGGTGGCACCGGCGTTCTTTAGACCGAAAGGCATCACCTTGTAACAGAATATACCCAAAAGGGTCCGGAAAGCGGTATGCTTCTGGTCCTCGGGATGCATCTTTATCTGATTGTATCCTGATGAGCCGTCCATAAAGGAGAAAACTTCGTGAGTGGACATATTATCTATCATCAGCTCAGTGACCGCTACTGGAAAGTCGTCCTTTGGGAAAGCTTTGTTTGAGATCCCGAAAGTCCACACATATGCGTACCGTCCCATTTTTCTTCATTATTGGGATAATGTTGGCGATCTAGTCAGGATACTGAACCTCTTGGATGAAGCCGGAGTCGATTAGCTTCTTGACTTCGGCGTTGATGCTCATCTCAAGCTCGAGCCACATTCTTCTCGGTGCTTGTTTGATCGGCTTGACGTCCGGAGATATCGCCAATTTGTGCACAGCAATCTCTGGATCTAGTCCCGGCATCTCGGAATAGTTCCATGCGAAGCAGTCTTTATACTGCATGAGCACGTCTTTAAGCATAGCCTCCTTTTCTTCAGACAACAGTTCACTAAAGAACATCGGCCGTGGGTCGTTTTCTGTTCCCAAGTCAATTTTTCTGAGGTCATCTGCAGTAGTATGTATCCCATCTTCCAGCTCTTTTGGCGCCGGTGGAAATTCTGAGATCAACTCATCTTCATTGTTTTCGAAGCACCAAGAGAGGTCATCCATATTCTCGGGTTCTTCTTCTGACAGCGTTATCGCGTGATAGGTATGAGATCGTTTCCAAGACCGATGTTGATCCGGTTATACTCTCATCGCATAAATGGCTTTTTATTCATGCTTCCATGGCGGACTTACCCTCCAACTGTCGGATAGAGCGAATCTGTCGAGTTGATACTGGTCTTCAACCCAGTTCTTGAAGGTGAAGTAGTCTTCGAGAGGATGTCCTATTGCTCGGTAATAGGAGCAATAGTCTGGGTGAGAGACCTTGTCTGCTTGCTCGAGGTGCTTGGACTCCGGGAATGTCATCATCTGATATTTTATGACAAGATCAAATATCTTCTTTATCTTGTCTTGGGGAAAAGAATATGCTCGACCCATCTTCTTTATAAGAGACGGATCTTGGCTGCTCGATTCTCGATCGCATGGCTTCTCAGACCCGCTACACTTCTGTCGAACGTTTTTTCTGTTCTTTGGTTTATTTTTGCCTCTGCGCCGGGTCTTTTGTATGACGGGCCGGCGATGAAGAGCATTGTCATTCTCTACGGCCTGCTGAAGGAGGCGCTGCATCCTGGCTTTCTCGTAAATCGCCATTTCGCGGCTATGGTCATCCCGGACCTTTTGACCCGCTTCCCTTATTAGCTTGTCCATCTGTTCTTCAAACTACGGATTTGGCATTTTCATGGCGGGACCTCGTTTTGGTTCAGGGTTAGCGTCTTTTAACAGAACATCTCCTTCTTCATCGAACTCATGTATAACGTAGCAGTCGTGGAATCGTTCCCGTTTCTTGGATTGAACATATCCAAGCCCGATCGTTTCCATTCTCCCGTTGGGCAATTTTCGCTGAGTTCCGGGGACGTCCCAGATCCTGTTGTAGAACTGAGCTTGTCGAGTAGTCTGTTTGAAAGGTATGCCTTGGCGCCTCAACAGCCTTTTTAATCCTTTTGTATAGTATCTGGGCAGACGGATGGGCTGAAACCTGTCAAGTGTAGAATCGGCACCGTGCCAAATTTCTTTCTCCACTTTGGTTTCCGTTGATCGATAAAAGAGGATCGCCTTTTCATCTCTTCGTCTGGGAGGGACGTAGAATGTTTGCAGTTCCTGCACACTATAGGTACCAAGCGCGTCGAGCTCTTTGTAATGTTCTTGCGAAACCATGACGATTTGCAAACTCCGATCATCGCCCGCGAAGGCTTGTATCAATGGTCATACAGAAAATATGGCATTGACCTCATCTTCTGAATCACTGCTAAAGACCAGAATAGGGGTGGACGGTCCCGGCTTGTTGCATTGGGGTGGCCTTGAATAAACTATTTCTTCTTCCTCCCCGGTATCTCTCCCGAAGACCGGAACAGTGGTGATTGCTTTGTTCTTCGGTTTATGACATCTTTCCGTGTCTTCGAAATCTGGTAAGAAGTATTTTGCATTTTCGTACTTTCGGACTTCATTCACGGAGAATGGGTTCAACTCCCCTGTCACAGTATACTCGAGACCATCCTTGAAATACTTCATACACTGATATTGTGTAGAAGGGATGATGTTGTACTCGTGTAACCAAGGCCTGCCGAGCAAAGCATTGTAACATGTCTCAGCATCAATGACGTGAAATTTGATGTCCGTGACGAGCAGCCTAAAGCGTAATGTCAGTATCATAGACCCGAGCGTCCGTGATAACTGGGAGTCAAACCCGAAGATGGTGATTTTATCACGAGGGAAGTGTTGAACGCTCATGCGGATTTCCTTCAACACTCTTACATTGAGGAGATTGACAGAGGACCCATTGTCAACCAGGATCTTTCCTATCTTAATATCATGACAGTATCCAAAGACATAAAGGGGACGGTTATGCTCGCACGTCCCGAGGAGGAGATCTTCAACGCCGAAGGTGATATCGGCTGTGTGCACTTCTTCCAGCT
Source organism: Agapanthus africanus (assembly GCA_030015575.1). Lineage (NCBI taxonomy): Eukaryota > Viridiplantae > Streptophyta > Magnoliopsida > Asparagales > Amaryllidaceae > Agapanthus > Agapanthus africanus. The sequence continues at coordinate 49,421,495 of CM057348.1, forward strand.
CGTCCTTCATCTTTTCTTCGGCGAGGAAAGCTTGGAATTGCTCGGGCTCTTGTAGTGCCTTAATCAAAGAATCTCTCGCCTCTTTGGATAGCAGAAGGACGTCGAGAATGCTTAGCTGTGAGAGTATCTTCTTCAGGTGTGCCAGAACGTTGTAATCCCCTTGTTTTTCTTGGGCGGATCCTTGGCTGTCAACTCTTCGACGGCTTGGTCATCGAGGGTGATATCCTCAGGGACCTTTTCTTTTCCCTTATCCTTTTTGGTCGACCCCTTGTTTACGGGTCCGAGATTCTTTTCAGGTAATGTGCGATTGTGCAGCTGAATGTTCTCGCAGCTCTTCGGTTCTTCCTCTTTTCTTGAGGTGGATTCTTTGAAGAGAGAGCCAAGAGCCATTTTTTCTTCAGAATCACTCCCGAAGGTGAGAACTTGTGATCCCCTGCTATCAACTATATGACAGTTGCCGGCAGCTCTTCCACGTTCGTCTATCGCCTTTTTCCGCTGTTGACGAGCTTCACGCTTCATCCTCTTGAAGTGCTGCCTGTGAGCGACACACCCTAGCCACCAATTTTTAAAGGCGTTGCATTCTTCAGTAGGGTGCACAATCCTTCGATGATATAAACAGTAATTAGGATGCACATCCTCTTCATTAAGGGGTATTTCATCAGAAGCATTTCCTTCGGAGGGTGGCAGCTTCATTCCTATTGATATGGCTTTGGCAAACCTTTTCTTCATTTTAAGCCTGCTCTTGTCTGTCACGGGCCTGCCTCGGCCTGGTTCAGGCGTTTCAACCCTTTCATCCAGTCGCCGGCGTTTGGATTTTTCAAATATGGCCATTTCGCGCTCTCGATCAGCTTTGCTTTTCAGAAGAGCTTCGTTCAGGAATGCATCAATCATCTCGTCTGACGTTCCTAGGAGCTCCGATCCGGGATCTGCCCCCAGTTTCTCTGTATCGGGAGCTTCTTCACCGTCTATCGATGAATGAGAGATCACATGGCAGCTTGCCACATAATCCTCAAGTTCATCTGACGAGTCTTCTCCATTGTCATCCTCTCCGTCCTCAAGGACGTGGCTGAGAAACTCTTGAAGTGTGACCGGGGTTCGCGCCTTCTGGTTATATTCTTCCAGCGCGTCGATGTGTTTTTGCAGGTCCGTGCGCTTGTCATCAGGATTCACCGGCTTTTTGGTCTTTTTCTTCTTCTTCGAATACTTTGACGGCTGGGTGTGGGCGCTTTGACTATCACCACCAATTTTTGGGGTCGGGCGTGGCTTCAGCATTCCCTTGATGACTTCGGGTTCCAGCGGACTTTTCCATTTGATCGCCGGGCATGTTTGGAGATTCTTTAGCATTCTTTTTGTTTTGGCTGAAAGAGCGACCTCCCATGGAGCTTCTTCGACAAAAGAGCACGATGCCCCCGGTGTGTCCCCCCTTTTAAGAGCGTGCGGTTGAGGAGGTCTTACTTTCCAATACTTGGACAGGGCGAATTTGGCCTGTTGGTATTGATCTTCAATCCAGCCTTTAAAGACGAAGCAATCTTCAATTGGATGGCCTGTCGCTTGGTGATAGGGGCAATAATTGGGATTATTAGCCTCACCGGGTTGCAATGGGCATTTTCGATTCGGCAAATTGACGAGCCTGTTGCGCACCGCTATTTCAAACAATCTCCTCATTTTATCCCGGGGAAACAAATAAGGGCGTTTCATTTTCTCATTAAAGAATCGCTGTTTCTCGTCTTGGCGATTAGTTAGTTTCGGACCACTAGACTGCTGTTGAGCATTGGCGGCGAAGGTCGCTTTACCTTTCTCTTTTTCATTCCGAGATTCCAGCTTCGAAGGAGATAGTCTATGACCCATCTGATCCATTTGGGCTAGCTTGTCAATCAAAGCCTGAAAAGTAGTTGGCTTGAAGAACATCATGAATTGAGATATGGTCGCCTGAGGGTCTAGAGTACCCATGAACATGCCTACCGCGGGAGCCTCTTCGATGCGCTGCTCGCACTTCGACCACAAATTCCGCCACCGTATCGCGTACTGAACCCATGTTTCTCCAGGCTTCACCCTGGCATTGATCGATACCGTGATTGGGGTGCGTTCGCTAGCGCTTGCGAAACGCTGGGTGAATAGAAACTCCATCTCTGCAAATGTCTTGACAGAGTCATTTGGGAGTTCGGAATACCACTCGAATGCTGTCTCCGACAAGCTGCCAACGAATTGGAGAAGCAGTAGCTTATCGTCACCTCCGGTGTTGCCGCACAAGGCTCTGAATTGAGCGACGTGCTGATGCGGATTTCCCGTCCCCTTATATACGTGGAATTTGGGGATCGTGTATCCCGGCGGGTACTTTATTTGGTCGTACCAACCCGGATAGGGTCGTCCAGTTTTAATAATTTGCCCAGCTGCTTCATTCACCTGATGAACTCGTATCTGCTGAGCAATGTAATCATCTAGGGCGGCTTTTGATATGGTCTCCTCCTTGGCTACTGACAGAGCCGACAGAGGATTTGATGTCTCTCCTCTATCATCTTCAATTATTACTGGAGGGTCTTCGGCTGGAGGGTCATGCCTACCATATCTTCGAATAGAAGGGTTATTTGTTTTATATTGGTCGCTTGTTCCACGGCCTCTTTGTCCTTCTTCTCAAGCATTCTCCGAAGGAATTCAGCATCAGTTTCTTGCTCACAACGCTGCTCTGAGGATGTCTCCGGGCTTGCTTTCAGTCCCGTAAGTGCGGCCATAGCCGTTAGCATTTCTTGGAGCTTTTGTTGTTGTTGCTCCTGAGCCTTAGTCACTGATCGCGTAAGCGGTCGATGACCTGTGGAGATACGGCTATCCTCTTTTCCGGATGCCATATAGATGGTGTGCAACACCATGCCTCCAGACTTGGGGCGTTTAGATTCAGTGTCTTTGCGATTTTCCAAAAACGCAAGGATCTTCTCCGGCCTCCTTCTTTTGTGGACGGTCGAAGCTGAGGGAGCCGTTGTAGTGGGCACCCAAACAGATGACACTTGTTGTGGCTTGAAAGGATGCTCCTCTTCTCGCCGAACTTTCATCTTTTTCTGTCGGCAAGGGTGTTCTTGATCAATCATGGAGTCTTAGACCTGTCGCCAGACCTTGTAAATTTTAAAGAACAGCCGCTGAGGGGGCTGTTCAAGCTTCGCCTTTATGGTATTCTCCACAGGTGGAGGAGATCTTTTTAGCACAGCAGTGGGAGAATTCCTGCGCACCCTGTTAAGTAGTTCAAAGTTGTTCCCAGTTGGAATAGCAGCATCAACATCCACCATTGGAGCTGGCAGAGTCAGTCTAGAAGGGGAATTGCTCCCAGCTTTCCTCACCCGGCGCCAGTGGCGACGTCGAGCATGTCGTGCGGCCAGGATCACCTCCGTTGTTGGATCAGCTTTTCCATTCCCCCTGTTCTGATGAGAGTCTGTTGTTGGCGCCAGCCTGTCAAAGATAGATGCTCGCTGTGAGGGAATGGCCAATCTTGAAAAGGCCAATTTTTGTGCAGGGGAAACGGCCTTGGTAACTTCGCCCGGAGTGGAAGCTGAAATGGCCAGTCTTGTGAAGACCGACCCCTTAGCCGGAGAAGCCGCCTTGGTGACTTCAGGAGTAGGGATGGCTATCCGCTTCGGGATAACGCTTTCTGGTATTGCGAGCTTCTTCGCGAGCCCATCTGAGCTTCGGCCCAGTCTGCTGAAAACTGGGGCACTTGGTTTGGGCGACCCGTTAAGAGGGGCCACAGTAATGGTAAGCCGACCAAAGACCGACTTCTTCTGAGCTTCTTGCAATGGTACAGGGGCATTGAAGCTCATCGGTAGGAGCACGGTCCCGAAGAATAGCCCGGTGGTGGCCGGAGTTACCTACTCCACTGGCATCTTGAACAGGAAGGCCGCTTGGGGCCCGTAGGTTACTCCTCTAGATGAGGCGGAACGGGAGTTGCAGTTGCAGCTGGAGCAGTCAGAGGCCATTGATGTTCTTTTTTCTGCACGAGCGCAAAACCAAATCTTAGTACCTCGAACCCAAGGGCAACCATATCAAACTGCGATTCATTCACGAAACACGACATACGAAGTATGGAGTGGAAAGAGGAAGAGGTCCCACCGGGCGTGCCAGAATCTGTTCCCCGCCGGAAGACGCGACCGGGACGTTGGGACGTCAAGCCTGAACTTCGAGGGCAGATGCTATTTGGTGCTATCCGTCCACATCTCCGAAGATGCCAAGTTGATTTATGGCACCATGTATCGGAGGTTTAAATGGATGCGGCCGATGTAGCAGACTTCGTCAGATTCCCCCTCATTGAGGGGTTTTTTATTGTGGGGATGCTCTTCCCTGCAGGCGTAAGCCCCTGCAATTAATTACGCTACCGCATCGCGGTAACCACTTTCTCCTTCTCCAGATGGTCACTTCGTGTCGTGTATGTTTGTTTTGTTTTTGGTTGCCCGTGGATTGTATACGGAGACTAATTTATGTTTCCTCCCGTAGGACGTGGATTAGTCCAAATCCGTATTTTCTTAGATTTGGGTTTAGGGTTGGGTTTAAGGATACGTTAGTCTCATTTGAGACAAAGATCAACTTAAACGTATGTTAAGGATACGTTAGTCTAATTTCGGACAAAGATCAACTTAACGGGATCGTTTAGATCCGACAAAAGAGCATTTGGGCTCTATTGTTTAGTTTAGGGACATTGCGGTCCAAGGTTAGTTTAAGGACATTACGGTCCAATGTTAGTTTAAGGACATCTCGGTCCAGTTTAAAGACATCATAGTCTGTAAAGATTAAGGACATCATAGTCCATGGGCTTAAAGACCCCACAGTCTGAGATTAAGGACATCATAGTCCATAGGACCCCACAGTCCGTAGTTTAAAGACGTCATAGTCTATAAAGTTTAAGGACATTATAGTCCATGAGTTTAAGGACCCCACAGTCCATGAAATGATTGGTGAGCGGGACCCGTCACCTCTTTGAAGATGTTGAAGGATTACAACGACAAATATCAAAGGAGTGAAGAGATGTACCCTTGAACCAATGTTGATTGGGAAATCTGTAGTCCAATTTGGGACTAGGATCAATTAATTAGATTATGAGTACATGGGCTCAGTTAAATCTGAATCGAGGACTTATGGCTAACTTGGGCTAAGTCAAATAGGTTTAAAATGTTGGACCTTTGTTTGGGTTGTTGAACATTTGTCTGGGCTCAGCCCCCCATTATTTAGCAATGCTAAGCATGGGTCTGGGTTCTGACCATATTTTTTCTTTTATTGAGTGCTTAGCACTCATATACCATACGAGATGATCCATTTTGGATGACAAGGGTATATTTGAGGTTCAGTCAAAGGGGAGTCTTGCCTCTGGAAGACTTAGCCAATTTGGTCTAAGACTAGTTTGAATATAGTGTTAAACACTCGTGTACATTCGGCGATCACGTGTTCCCACGTGACACATTTAAAATAGTGTTAAACACTAGGGACGAGGCGCTCAAAAATAGTATTAAACACTAAAATTGGAGCGCTCACGTGGGATCACGTGAGGCGCCTGAGAATTGGGCTAAACTTTCTTTATTTTATTCTCAGAATATGCAGGTAAGTGTTAAACACTTAATTTCCATGATTATCGCGTGCGGACACGTGATGGTGCCTACAGTCTGTTCTTCTCTTCTTATTTCGAAGAGTCTGTTCAAGGGTCACGTGTGAGCACGTGACCTGATCTTGTTCGTTCTTTTTTGATCTCTGGGGGAGATGGTCACATATTGACATGTGATCATACTGGGTACTCGATGCTTTTACGTGCATGGAGAGTTTTAAGTCCCTTATTTAAGAATTAAATTCTTTTGTAGGGTTAAACCCTAATTTTATTTAGAGGAATTAAATTCATATGTATTTGGAAGAATTAAATTCTTTAAACTCAATTCTCTCTCTAAGTTTTGGATCTGCATGGCAGATTCTCCCCGATGAGAATTAAATTCTCAACTTATGGGGAGATCTGTTTCTGCAGATCTTCAACCAAAGGAAGAACTAAGTTTTTATTCAGAAGAGTTAAACTCTTAGTTTGAGAATTAAATTCTCTTTTTGTTTTGTGGGAGCTTATAGAATAATCTCTTTCCCTTTCTTACCCAGGGTTTCTTTCTTTTTCTGAAGAAATCTTCTTTCTCTCTGGAGAATTAAATTCTCTTCTTTTTTTCTCTCTATAGTTGTCTCACCTTTCTTTTTTTTCATGGCTCCTATTTATAGGAGAACAAAAAGAATCAGTTTGTTTAATCAATCTTTCACTAAAAGATTTTGATTGATTTTGTAACCAACATGATCTTTTAGATCACTCAGTGAATTTCATTCACCATTAGATTTTTAATCCAAAAGATATTTTATCTGTTACTCCTGGCAAATTTTAGGGAAATCTTTCCTTGTATAGAATTTTTCTATAAATTGGTGATTTTTAATCACCATTGGATTTTTAATCCAACGGTGCTCCAGTTTACAGAGTACAATCTTTTTGTTTGGAAAGATCTAGGGAAATATTAGGGTTTTTGATTTCCCTTAATTAGAATTAATTCAAAAGGTTTAAGAGCTTATCACGTGTTGGTACGTGACCCCATTGATTGCCCATTTAATTAGATTTTAATTCTATCAGTTCAGAGATCTTAGGAACCTATCACGTGTTGGCACGTGAGCCCCTGTCACGTGTGGGCACGTGATGCCCCATTTAGAGCTTTCTTTCCTTTAACTTAAAGAGTTTTGAAGACCCTATCACGTGGTGGCACGTGACCCATGAATCAAGCATTTAACCAGAATTTAATTTTGTTATTTTGAAGAGCTCAGGAACTTAACACATGTCAGCACGTGGCCCTTGGTCACGTTTGAGCACGTGATGCCCCATTGGGGTTTTTTCTTACTGTTTTATTATACTTTAGTAGGCTTAAAGGCCTATCACGTATAGGCACGTGACCTCATTTGATTAGGATTCAATTCTTATCATTTCAGAGCCTTCAGGAAGCCATCACGTGTCAGCACGTGACCCCCGATCACGTGTGTGCACGTGATGTCCCATTGGGGTTTTTCCTTGTATTTTATGAGGGAACATGGTGTATTTTGAAAGTTATACAAAAGTATTTTTTCATAAAACCCCTCAAGTTCTATAAGTTACCCTAAGGACCTTAGTAAACATAGGTTTAAGCGGGACCAGTCTCTTAAGCCTCAAGGAGCCGGAGATATGGGTGATTGCCTATCTAAGGTAGACAACTTAACAAAGGTGTTATCAACACGGTAATCGTCTTTGAAAAAGACACAAATCCTGCCGCCCATGTGCAGTGGTTATCGATAACATCAAAACAATCAGGACTTCAATTTCTTTATAATTATTCTGACTCAGAATGAGTCTCATTAATAATCTGACTTGAATATGATTCAAGTACAATCTACAATCTACAATTCAACATGAATCCTGGAATACATATATTCAATATATTCAATCTGTATTGACTGAAACGAACCATGGATATACTTCCATTTACATGATTCTCCAGTTACATCCATTTACTGATATCATGGTTTCGGCAAGTCATCCATCTATACAAGACAATACAATTTACAATACAACACAAATAATACAATCAATACTTCGCGGGGTTTAAGGGGTAGATTGGTATGGAAGATATTAGAAGTGGTACGAGACTATAAGATTTAATACACCTAACCTATATTCCGTTGCTGTTGTACCGTGGCATAAACGGTTCCTTGTGCTACACTTGCCCCTAGTCTCTGGCATATAAAGACTCCTCTCGTATACACTGGCATTCTTCTGTACCAAGCTACAAACAACAGCGTTAACACCAAATACTCATATAATACAATTTTAAAAGCTATCTTTTCTTTTGGTCTATTCTATTTCTCCTTTATCCTTGGACTTACCGAGCGATTTGTTCGCTGACGACATTCTCTTTCTTTCTTCTTTGAATGTCGTCGGTAATTCGGATCTTCCAGAGATCGAGCCTATTAGCGAGGATTTGGACCAGCTTGCATACAATCCAGAGCTCTAGTTACATTGTATACTTTTATTTCAGTACTTTTCCTATTCTGTTATGCCACTGTTTAGGCATTGCTTCTTTCAGATGTATTTATTTTTCCATGCATTATACAAAAAGAATGTGAATAAATAAAGTTGTTGTTTTATTATATCTTGTCTCTTGTACATTTATTTTTATATTGCTTAGATACGCTTAGCGTATTTACTTCAGAGTAAATACGTAGCGGCCTCGTCGCGTCCTCTGCCCGTATACTGGGAAGCGGGGCATGGCAACCGGTTTGTTAAATCAGGTGTTGATTTAACATTGACTTTATAGCTTACTTTGTTTAAACCCTTTTCTTTATTGTATGCATGAATGCATATATTTATGTTGATGCACATGTTGATGTGCATGCACACATACATGCATACACTTGTGTGTATCATGGTTGTTGATACACTAGTGGTGGCAATGCAAGACTCACATGAAAGTATTTATCTAAATATTTATTTTTGAGTTAATGTAAATAGAATTAATTCATGGTTGATATTTATCCTTCATTCTCTACACTTAACCTTGCATTAACCATGACTTAATTTTCTATGGCTCTCTTTTCTCCAAAGTAAATATCTAAATATTTATTAACCCATTGTTTAGGATGAGAGTGGAAAATATATATAATTTCTATTCTCATTTTTATTGAGATGATGATCATAACTTGAGCTCTTGAGTTGCCATCGTCTTCTTTCTCCTCTCTCTTGCTCTCTTGACTTTGTTAGTGAATGAGATAGTGATAAAGATAGGGTTTTGAAGTGAGAAAAAAAAACCACATCATCATTCTACACTAGTCTAGCCAATTAGTTTAGAGTGTTAGCTTCATCTTCATCTTTTGATCAAGTGGAGCTTGGACAAAGAGGACTCCGGGTGAATCATCGTGGACTCGGAAGATCACTAGCAAGCCCATTCAAACTATCAAGTAGCCAAGGAGTTAAGCAAAGAGAACTACAAAGGTTGTGTTCTCTTTACTTAGTGTTTTATTACTTGTAGTATGTGATACTACTTCATATGTTACTTTAAATTTCTAGTTTGATCTTAGGTTAGTTTGCTTAGCACCTTAAAAAATTAAATTGTAGCATGTTTGATGCATTACAAACCCTTGTGAGGTGCTAGGTAAACCCAACAGTGGTATCAGAGCCAAAATAGAGCATTAGAGTAACCTAGACGACGTTAAAACACTTCGAACGAACATCGATTGCCCAAAAAAAAACATTCTCTGGAAAATTTTCAAAATGTTGGAATTTTTCACATTAAAAATATTCAGAAAATTATGCAGGTAATTCTATGGACCCTCTAGAAGAACGATACCCTAACTCAATTAAATGACCACGGAACCTCGGCAGAAAACTGGTTTTTGTGGCAGTTTGTGAGGCTCGGGTCGGCCCTTCTACGGTTGGTCTATAGGTACTGTGGCATACTTCTGGGTAATTTTAATACTGCTCAGGTGTTGAGCATCTCTGTGGATTTTTGGGTCATTGATCGATCGATCAAATGGTTTAACATCGCCTAGTTTATTTGCATATATTGACATGAGATGTTATTTGTTGCTGTGTAATGATGTATAGGATCATCGTGATGAATGGCTGGGCGTTTTATGTGAGATGAGAGTTTTCTTTTCATTCATGTAAAATTCATTTGTATGTAATATTCTTTTATTGGGCCACATCCGGGTTGAGAATGATGTTTCCTTCGATGTATATTATTTACTTTTCCGCATTAGGACAAACCCAAGATGGGGAGCACAAGTGACTGGGTTCTAGAATCCAGTAGGAGGCCATCTCGATGAGTCGAGACCGGGTCTCCTAACTCTAGAATTGGTAGGGTCGCTTGCCGCTCTCGTAGGGGTCTAGGGTGTGGGATTGGCTATTCATCACGACCGTGGAACCCATATTTTCTATCGTTGGCTAAATTTAAAATATGGAATTCCTGGTATATCCTATATTTTCATATATGTGCTTCTGCTGTTTATATTCTGTAATGTGATCGCTTGATATATATGAGACGAATGCAATATTATATATGAGATATATAGTAGGTGTTGCTTATGTTTTGCACCCGCGCTAGTCCCGTCCCGCTATGCCGTTAGTTAAGTAACCTAACGGTGCATAACGGAACATTATGGCGAATGCAGATGGCATAAGCGTACGTTGTATTTTCGTTTCTTTTCTGTGTTTGGCTTAAAGGACTTAAATGATGGGACTGCATTAATATGATTAATGTAAAAAAAAATAAACCTAAAAGGATGTTGTAGAATCGAATTTAAAAACCACTCGGCTTTTTGTGAAAAAGCTACATTTCAAATTACGGAGCTTAAGCCACTCTTTTTGAAAACCGTTTGATTCTACTACGATATCAAGTTCAAAGTGTTAAGGGTTTTCTTAAAAACCATCCGCAACCCTCCGTCATTTTATGAAGTAGAGTACTTAGTATTCATGCTGCGTTTGTTGACTATAGTTAAGACGTAGTGTACGGTAGCTAAGTGATGTCTTCCTACACAGCATATGATGTGATTAATTGGGACAATTATATGATTTTGTTGACCATAGTTAAGGGTCATATAACTAGGTCTAATTAATCAAGAAATGACGGGTTGAGTTTGACTAGTGCTTGTGATTTTTTAACCATTGTTAAGGTCATGAGTATTAGGGGTAAAAACCATATCGGGAGTTTCAAGAGTTGAAATTTGCAATGAGATTGCATACCTTCCATATGATGGTTGGATCCCGATCCCACTGTGAGCAAGAGTTACTCCCAGAAGAGTTTTGCACTTTACAATTAGCTAACCCATTAGGTGTCTAGAAAGGTGTTAACGGGGCTACGCCTCTGGGAAAATGAGGTTTACTTTAATTAGGTCTTTTGAGTACCGACACTGGCCTGGCTGAACGGTTAGCGAAGTTGTAGAATGTAATTAATCCTGGCTAGTTTTTCTTTTTAAGGTTTGAAGGGAAATTTGATGAAAGCAGTGGGAGACATCGATTAGATAAGATAATAACCAATCTGATCTTTGCAAGAGCTTTCGCTGAGTGTATTTTTTTCTCTCTCTTAATGGCAGATACCAATGACATGACTTAAGCTTCTACTAGAGAAAAATAAACTAAATAGGATTAATTATAAAAACTGGCTGAAGAACATTAACATAGTCTTGACTTATGATAAGGTATCATATGTCCTCACGGCTCCAGCCCCGTCCGTCCCAGGTCCTAAATCTTCGGTTGCGGATAGGAAAGTCCGCAAGACATAGGACGCTGACTGTGCCACGGTCAAATACCTCGCGCTTGCATCGATAGATAACACACATCAAAAGTAGCACGAGCAGATGGATGTCCAATCCATTTTTCTCCATACAAAAGAGTTGTATGGAGAGCAATCTCGTGTCTTACGATATGAAACGTCACGAAAACTGTTTCAGATGCGGATGGCTCCCGGCATACCAATAGGTGACCATATTCTGAAGATGATAGCTCTTATAGAAGAGCTTGAGGACCTCGGATGGACAATGGAGAACGAACAATATGTTGATATTATTCTACAGTCTCTCCTCCTATCTTTGCTCAATTTGTAGCAAACTTCAACATGCACAACATGTAGAAGTCACTGCCTGAACTTCTCAATATGTTGAGAAGTGCAGAGAGTACGCTCAAGTCAGTGAAGACTCCCGCTTTGATTGCTGGGCCATCTTCATCTTCTCACCCAAAATCCAAGGCTAAGGGAATGATGAAGAAGAAACCCACCAAAACTAGAGGTGGAGTTAAAAAGGTTAAGGGGAAAGACAAGTCTACGGCTGGGGAATCAGGGAAAGGGGAATGTTATCACTGCCACAAATCGGGACACTGGAAGCGCAACTGCACTGAGTACTTGGATCTCAAAAGAAAGAAGCATGGTGATACTTCCGCTTCAGGTGTGTTTGTGACAGAAAACTATTTTTCTATAAACTCTGCTTCTTGGGTATTAGATACCGGTTCGGATTCTCACATTTGCAATTCCATGCAGGGGATGAGAAATAGCAAAATTTTGAAGACATGTGACCATACTCTCCGGGTTGGAAATGGTTCCAATGTACATGCGATTTCAGTGGGAGAGTATTACCTGGGGTTGCCGTCAGGGTGTATATTGGTTTTGAACCCATGTTATTATGTACCTAGTATGCTTTGTAATATAATATCCGTTTCTTTGTTAGACAATGAAGGATATAATTTTGTATTGCAGAATAATGTTATGAACATTAACCTAAATCAAATGTTGGTTGGGTATAGTACACTTAATAACGGGATATACGTCCTAAATCAACACACGGTTTTCAGCATACAATACACTAATAAAAGAAAATTTTCAGAAATAAATGAAGCTTTTCTTTGGCACTGTAGACTTGGTCATATTAACGAAACAAGACTAAACAAGCTACATAAAAATGGATATTTAAATTCTTTTGAATATAAATCTTATGCGACTTTCCAGTCTTGTATCATGGGTAAAATGGCCAAAACTCCGTTTACAGGACACGGAGAAAGAGCTACTGAGCTCTTAGGCCTCATATATAGTGATGTATGTGGGTCAATCTCTACACAGGCTAGAGCCGGTTTTTCTTACTTCATAACTTTTACTTATGATTTTTCAAGATTCGGTCATGTGTTTTTATTGAAGTATAAGTCTGAAGCTTTCGAGAAATTCACAGAGTACAAACTTGAAGTAGAAAAACAAACCGGATTGAGTATCAAGATGCTTCGATCAGATCGAGGTGGGGAATATCTCAGTACAGAATTTGCAGACTTTCTAAAAGAGAATGAGATTCTCTCTCAGCTCACTCCTCCTTACACACCACAGCACAACGGTGTGTCAGAACGACGGAATCGGACCCTATTAGATATGGTTCATTCCATGATGAGTGATGCTGAGTTACCCGTCTCATTTTGGGGGCATGCATTGGAGACTGCAGCGTTTCTATTGAACAGGGTTCCAACCAAAACCGTGTCTACCACGCCATATGAGATATGGCATGGGAAGAGACCATCTCTAAAAAGAGTTAAGATTTGGGGTTGTCTGGCCTATGTCAAAAAGCAAAATCCGGACAAACTCAAGACACGGTCAGTCATGTGTAATTTTGTGGAGTATCCAAAGAATTCATATGGATATCTATTCTACTACAAGGAGGAACAAAAGGTGTTTGTTTCTCAGTATACCACATTTTTAGAAAAAGAACTTTTTACAAATGATACTAATGGCAGTGTGGTAGATCTAGAAGAGGTTCTAGAGACACAAGTTACAAATGACAACTTGGTTGAACCAGCTGTTGCAACAGAAACTGATGGACCTCAGCCCCTCCATAGATTTGGTAGGACTTCTCGCCCACCGGAGAGGTACTATGGTTTTCTCATTGATGGTGATAGAGAAGATTGCATCATGGAGGATGATGATCCTACCAGTTTTCAGCAAGCTATCACGAGTAGAGACTCTGTGAAGTGGCTGGATGCCATGAGAACTGAAATGGAGTCTATGTACACCAACAAAGTATGGACTTTGGACGTTGTACCTTCTGGGGTAAAACCCGTAGGATGCAAATGGATCTTTAAAAGAAAGATTCGTATAGATGGGCAGGTGGAGACCTAAGAAAGACTTATGGCGAAAGGATTTCGTCAAAGACCGGGTCTGGACTATGACGAAACTTTTTCTCCCGTAGCCATGCTTAAATCCATTTGGATCCTACTTGCTATTGCTGCTCACTACGACTATGAAATCTGGCAGATGGACGTTAAAACTGCATTTCTAAATGGTGATTTAGAAGAATGCGTTTATATGGATCAGCCATAGAGCTTCATTGACAATGGGAGCAGAGGGAAAGCATGTAAATTGCTTAAATCCATTTATGAATTAAAGCAGATATCACGGAGTTGGAATATCTGTTTTGATGATATTATCAAAGAGTTTGATTTCATCAAAAATCCAGATGAACCTTATGTTTATAAGAAGGCTGTAGAGAAAGCTGTCACATTCCTCGTATTATACGTGGATGACATTCTTCTAATAGGAAATGACATTCCTATACTGCAGTCGGTCAAATCATTCTTATCACAAAGGTTCTCCATGAAGGACCTGGGTGATGCTACGTACATATTGGGCATTCGGATCTATAAGGATAGATCCAAAAGGTTATTGGGATTGTCCCAAACCAGGTATATCAACACCATCCTAAAGATGTTTAGTATAGAAGACTCCAAGCGGGGAGCCTTACCCTCTTGCCATGGAGTCACTCTCTCCAAGGACTTTTGCCCAAAGACTGATGAAGAGAGAGCTCGCATAAGCATTATACCCTATGCTTCAGCCGTAGGATCTATAATGTATGCGATGTTGTGTAAACACCCTGATGTAGCTTATGCACTAGGTGTAGTAAGAAGGTATCGGTCCAACCCAGGAGAGAATCACTGGATAGCTGTGAAGAACATTCTTAAGTACTTGCGAAGGACTAATGAATTGTTCTTGGTGTATGGTGACGGAGATCTCCAAATGGAGGCCTTTACCGATTCGAGCTTCCAGGGTGATAAAGACGACAGAAAATCTATCTCTGGGTTTGTATTTACCTTCAATGGAGGGGCGGTGAGTTGGAAGAGTTCCAAACAGGATACCGTTGCAGACTACACGATGGAATCTGAGTACATTGCTGCAAATGATACCACAAAGGAAGCAGTCTGGATGATGAAGTTCGTCTCGGAGCTAGAAGTAGTTCCAACCATTATTAATCCAATACCATTGTATTGTGATAATAATGGGGTTATGGCGTTAGCCAAGGAGCCCAAGTCCCATCAGCGGTCCAGACACATCCTGAGGTGATATCATTCGATCCGGGAGATAGTTGATCACCGCGAGATCGAGATTCAGAGAGTAGATATAAAGAATAACACTGCGGATCCACTCACCAAGGCCCTCCCTCAGCCGCAGCATGAGCGACTTTTTGAGATGTTGGGTATGAGATACGCCAATAACTGGCTTTAGTGCAAGTGGGAGATTGTTGGATATATGTATGCCCTAGAGGCCATTATATGATAGTGGATGTATTTTTACATGTATATATATATATATTCAGGAGACTTTCTTGCTCGACATGATAGTATACTATCTGGTTACTCTTTATCTGACATGTTCACTTGATCATGCTTTTATTCATTTGTACATATTGATAAAGCCCTAAGGATATTTGCTTGACTACTGTGATTATGATGCAGATCATACTAGTGGGACATGTGTAGTTTATAAGCATATCCTGAAATGTTCCTAGTCATAGGTGTATCGAGACAGGCATCGAGATTCCAGCGTAGAATAGCGTATATGATACTAGACCCATATGATGGGCGATGGAGTTCCCATATCCATTGATATTTGACATCAAGATCGTATGCGGGTGCTCAGTGGAGACTGAGTACACTGAACGGGCTCACCGAGAACTCCTATATAGTATTATATCTATCATCGGATAGGGTACTCAGATGACACTGGTACAGGTTAGTCTGTGACCCGAGATCGTCATAGAGTCTCATGTGTTTTCCCACTGTGCTTTGATTTCCACCCTACCACGGCTCTGCTGAGTCGTGCAAACAGGTGGCTTTTAGGTACAGTCCCAAGACATATGGAGACAATGAGTGATAGGAGGGGTTTTGACTCTCCCGGTATTGGGGGTTGATGTTACGCTGTGCTCGATTGGCTATATCAGTAAGTCCCTGATCAGGGCTGTTGAGATTTAATGATAAAAGTTATCAGTAGTTTCTCGATCTGATTATAGGCCATACATCGGTATGACTTATTGAGTTATTGGGGTCGACGATGCCATCCCTAGACTTGATATGCAGCATATCTGACGAAGAGACCGTACTGTACGGTAGTGTTGCCAGTTGTCTCGACGGGAGTTTTGACAGGTTCGCTTGTTTTCTTCTGATCGCTCAATACCCGGGTGGCCGTTATGTTTAGCTGACCTCTTGCGGCTTAGGGGTACTTGATATGATCATCACCCACTGCCGGCGTATTGACAAGTCTTAGAGTCCCACAGAGGAATTTCCTAGCCCAGGCGAAATGATGTGGTGTGCATATGTGATATGCGCGGGACCCGATTAAATGCACGTATGAGATACCGTATATTAATCAGGCGATTTTCTATTGGTCGGGTCGTATGAGATATGGCCGGTTTGTTAAATCAAGTGTTGATTTAACATTGACTTAATAGCTCACTTTGTTTAAACCCTTTTCTTTATTGTATGCATGAATGCATATGTTTATGTTGATGCACATGTTGATGTGCATGCACACATACATGCATACACTTGTGTGTATCATGGTTGTTGATACACTAGTGGTGGCAATGCAAGACTCACATGGAAGTATTTATCTAAATATTTATTTTTGAGTTAATGTAACTAGAATTAATTCATGGTTGATATTTATCCTTCATTCTCTACACTTAACCTTGCATTAACCATGAGTTAATTTTCTATAGCTCTCTTTTCTCCAAAGTAAATATCTAGATATTTATTAACCCATGGTTTAGGATGAGAGTGGAAAATATATATAATTTCTATTCTCATTTTTATTGAGATGATGATCATAACTTGAGCTCTTGAGTTGTCATCATCTTCTTTCTCCTCTCTCTTGCTCTCTTGACTTTGTTAGTGAGTGGGATAGTAATAAAGATAGGGTTTTGAAGTGAGAAAATAAACCACATCATCATTCTACACTAGTCTAGCCAATTAGTTTAGAGTGTTAGCTTCATCTTCATCTTTTGATCAAGTGGAGCTTGGAACTTGGACAAAGAGGACTCCGGGTGGATCATCGTAGAATCGGAAGATCACTAGCAAGCCCGTTCAAACTCTCAAGTAGCCAAGGAGTCAAGAAAAGAGAACAACAAAGGTTGTATTCTCTTTACTTAGTGTTTTATTACTTGTAGTATATGATACTACTTCATATGTTACTTTAAATTTCTAGTTTAATCCTAGGTTAGTTTGCTTAGCACCCTAAAAAATTAAATTGTAGCATGTTTGATGCATTACAAACCCCTGTGAGGTGCTAGGTAAACCCAACACCTAGATGGCTGGGCACTGCTAGTAAGTAATTGCTGGTCTGGGTACAGCATTTGGGTTGTGTCTACGAGGATAAGACCCAGAGTCATGAGTGGTTGAGCCGCGGACTAAGCAAAGGTGATTTGCACGCTGACAGTCTTTCACCAAATATCCATCCCTCCTGCAGTATGTGCAAAAGGCCAGGCCGGGACGGTTGTTTGGTACTCCCGGTCTCCTGGGCATAAAAGGTGGCTTTAAAGAGGCTCCTCCTGCCATCTGAGTGGCTGGGCGCTTCACTCTGGCAGATTGTGGTCTACCCTTCATTTTCACCACTGCCTCATATCGACGGGCAACTTTCAGGACTAGTTCGTGAGTTGGGAAATCCCCTATAGCTAAGGCAACTTAGATTTCCGGATCCAACCCTTACTGAAATCGTCGGGACCTGATCTCAGCAGTTGGTATTAAATGTGCCGCGAACCTGTTAAGGTCTTGTGTTAGCTGTGTAATATGTGATATTTGAATATCGAATATTGAGACATATCTTACCTACTGAGTATGGTAAACTCAGCATCATATTCATCTACAGATTTGGTCTATATCAAACCCTATTGTAGATGGATGAATTGCTGCTCCATGTCAAATCGGGCAGTCTCAGGGAAGTACTTCGCGTCGAACATGTCGCGAAAAGTCCTCCATTCAATAGGCTGGTAAAGACGGCTTTCTTCCGCCTTCCACCAAACTCGGGCATTGTCGGTGAGTTGCAGCTTTGCAACTCGAACCCAAGCGATCTCTGGCACTTGTGCCGCTGCCACGTCATCCTCAATACTCTGAGCCCATTCTTCAGCTTTCAGGGGGCTCTCTTTTCCCGAAAATTATTTTGGGTGCAAAGCTCGGAATTGCTTCACTCCGAGCGCTTCCGCTTCTAGACGGTTCATCAAAATAGCAGTCTGCTGCTGCTGTCATTCCAGGAGGCTTCGGATTGCTTCAAGCAGTACCGTCTGCTCATTGATCGGAGCAGCAACGGTAGGCGTAAGCGATAGAGGTGGTAGAGTATTGTTGAAGTTGGTACTGGTGTTGTTTGAAGAATCCATAACCTTGAAAGAAAAATAGGGTTAGGATAGATTCAAAATATATGAAATTGTAAGATTCAAGAAATATAAAATGTAAAGAATGTTTTAGTTGCTGATTCTTGTGTTATATTGCTTAGGACTTCATGCAGAATTGACCTACATGTCCATGCAGAACTGACCTACATGGGCCGCCAACAAAACCTGTCACGCCTCACTTCCCGGTGTATGGGGAGGGGACACGGCGAGACCCGCTACGTATTTATTCAAAAGTAAACACGCCAAGCGTAACTAAGTAATATAAAGTAAATGTACACAAGAGACATGTATATAAATGAGCAGCAACTTTTATTTATTTAACAATTCTTTACAAGTACAACTGGAAATGTAAATACAGAAATAGAAAGCAATGCCTAAACAATGGCATAGCTGAAATGAAAAGTATATACAGGTGCCTACAGATCTTGGACGGTGGCAAACTGCTCCAAATCCTCAGTACCGGGCTCGATCTCTAGTGAGTCCGATCCACCTGACAACATTTCAAAGAAAGAAGAAACGGAATGTCGTCAGCGAACAATCGCTCGGTAAGTCCCAAAGAAAGAGATAAGTATAATAGACAGAAAAAAGAATATAACTGTATAATGTTATCTTTTGTTCTGTTATCGCAGTTGTTTGTAGTTTGGTACAGAATATGTCGTTGTATACGAGAGGAGTCCCACTATTCCGGAGACTAAGGTATACGGAGTATAAGGAACCGTTCAGCCACGGTACAATGGTAATGGATATTCAGGTTAGGTGTATTAAAGTGACCGTCTCGTGCCATTTCTAACATATTTCGTACTAGTCTACCCCTTTAAAACCCCGTAATGTCTTTTGTATTGATTGTATTATTTTGTGTAATAGATTGTACGACTTGCCGAAACCATGATATCAGGTAAATGGAATGGATATAATGGATAGACATGTAAACAGAGTATATCCATGGTTCGGTGCAGTCGAGACAGATTGTTATAGATTGAATTCTGGTATAGAAGGATTCATGTTGAATTGCAGTTTATACTTGAATCATATTCAAGTCAGATTAATTTCATATTTGACTGTGACTCGAACTAAGTCAGACTTTTAAAACAAAATTGAAGTCCTGAATTAATTTTGATGTTATCGGTAACTGCTGCACATGGACAGCAGCATTTATGTCTTTTCCAAGACAATTACCGTGTTGATAACACCGTTGTTAGGTTATCTACCTTAGATAGGCAAGCACCTACATTCTCCGGCTCCCTGAGGCTCAAGAAAACAGGTCCCGCTTAAACCTATATTTACTAGGGTCCTTATTGTAATTTAATATAACTTGAGGGGGTTTTATGTAAAAATAGTTTGATATATATTCAAAATATACCTCAAGTATTTCATTATCGTTTTTAGGGTTTTCATAGATGTATATTTTATAAAAGTAAAATTTTCTAATGAATAGAACCTAATTTTCATTGTATATGGTATTTTAATGAAAAATTGGATTTTGTATTGAATTGTAATGGTAGTTTCATGAAATTGTGATTCCTTTGATTTAGAAAACATGAAATATTTATATAATATATTTTAAAATAGATCTTTTGATAATATTCATATATATATATATAATAAAAATAAATTTTATTTATTTTGTAGAAATCTCATTTTCTTAAAAATTGCATCAAAAAATCCATCGAGATCGAATGCTCCTTGCGGAGGTCTGCATCTCGCTCTACTAGGCCCGAGGATGTGCGATAATCCGTACCATTCCGATCGTGGTTCCCCAAAATGGGTTGTAGAGGCGTATTTGCACGGAATTAAATAACACACTTTTTTAAAGAAAACGGTTTTTGAATGTTTAAGGTATTTATTCGTAAAATCATATTTTCCCATAAACTAGAATCCCAAAATGCATCGTGCTATGTCAAAAATGTGTATTGTGATGGGCTAGGTCATTACCTCGTGAGTTATCTAAAGGTAATACGGTTAAATTGAACAATTATAAGTTGTATATAATATGATGGTATTTTACTGTAAAAGTGAAATAGAAATTTCAACATGAATTATTTTGAGATGAAACATGTTCTAATGTGTTTATTTATGTTTGTTAAACGTTAGGAGAGAATATGATATTTTATTATTTAAGAAAAATGGAGTTTTTAAATAAAAACGAATCGGAAATCGGAATAACTCCGCATTTGACGAGTTTGCGAAATAGATTATTTTAGAATAGAGATGAAGGAGATGAGTGGGGACTTACTGGCTATAAATAAATAGGGGATAAGGAGGAAGCTCTCGGAACCGTCGGGGCGTCGTTTTGTCGCCGGAATCTCCCCGAAACGTCGTCGGAACATCGCCTCTTGCTAACTCCACTTGTACAACTTGGGACTTGGAATTTTTAGAGAGTTTTTGTAATGAAATTCTGAATGAGAAGAGGTGAAATGTGGTGTGGTATTTATAGGAAAAATTAGGGTTTAGGGTAATGATGAATAGAATTAAAATGTGCATTAAAATATGGATTAATGCACATTTTTAATTCTCTAGAAATGTGCAGAGAAATCAAACAGCATAGGAGTAGTGGGGGGAGTCCAAAGGGTGTAGGGTTAAAAATTGGGAAGCATCCCCTGTGGGGGGCCTGGCGGTGCTGGCCGTTGGCTCAATCTCGCCGGTCCAAAACCGGTGATAGGGGTTGGGATCTTCGCCACGTGTCCCTGTCGCTTTGTATATCTCAGTGCACATGTTTATTTGCTGTGTAAATTTTCATTTTACGTGCGGTGCACGTGCAAACTTTTGAGCTTCTAAAAGTTTGAAAGAAAAATTAACAAAAAAATAATGTGGCTGGGGTGATTCGAACACAGAGGCTACGTCACAACAGTGCAAGGCTTTACCAATGAGCTACAAGTGCTTTTTTGCTGTTCAAAAGCAATTCAAATACTTATTGCATACACATGATTGCACATACTCTATTTGTACATTAATTTTTAAACAAATTTCTGTATACTGAAAACAGAGATGTTACATTAGATAACATGGCATGATAATATAATAGTGAAATGACATCAGAGTGTTCCGACATATAATTAGATATGCAAAAGTTAGTACAGATACGTACGAGTATCGTAAAATGGTAAAACTGTAATATCGGATGCATATTTAAACTACATGTAATATTTTTATTCATATGGATATAAATATAGTAGCATAGCATGTAGCAAGATAAACTTGCCTGAACGGATCTCACGACGGGGTACGTACGCCGCGTTCGACGTTGAGTAAACGTCATGATGCACTCACGCGCGTACAGAACTGAACCGGGCTACTCAAAAACGTGACCACGCTGGATGAGGACGACGACTGGGTCGCCCAGATCGTCGGCGACGTGCGCGACTCCGGCGATGGCTGGAAAACAAGAATCAAGAAAAGAGAAGAGAAGAAGAAAGGGAAAGAGGTCTAGAGTTAGTGCTCTGGCTCTGGAGTCAGAGACGAGGAGGCGAGGGGGTGACAGTGAGGTGAAAGTCTCTGGCGAGGGGGTGCCGGCGAGGGGTGTAGCTGCGGTGAGGGGTTTCGGGTGTGCAGGGAAAGAAGAGGAGCTCAGGGATGGGTTCTGATGGTCGGGGAACAAGAGTGGGGATGATAGGGGTGATGACGGGGTGGTGACGA
The DNA here is from genome assembly GCA_030015575.1 of Agapanthus africanus. Classification (NCBI taxonomy): domain Eukaryota; kingdom Viridiplantae; phylum Streptophyta; class Magnoliopsida; order Asparagales; family Amaryllidaceae; genus Agapanthus; species Agapanthus africanus. Next base: position 49,443,314 of record CM057348.1, read on the forward strand.
CAAGGGGTCGCCGGCGGTGAAGGTGCAGGTTGTTCGGGGTCATGGGTTGCAGAGAGTTTGGGGTTGGCTCGGGGGTGTTGGGTTCTCAAGGATTGGGGGTGTTGGTGAGGAGAAGGAGGAGGTGGTGGTTGCGAGGATGAGGGTGAGAAGGTCGACGGGGAAGAGGTCAGGGATTGGAGGTGATGGGTGCGTGGGTTGCTTGGGTCGTCGGGTATGGGTGAAGGTGAAGGTGGTGGTGGTTGTGCTGTCGGGAGGAGAGAGGGAGGTGAAAAGATGGTGAGGGATGTTCGGCGGTGAGGTAGCGACGACGGTAAGGCTCGGGCCTGGGTTAGGGTTCTCGCGAGACAGGACATGAGAGATGGGGAAGAGAAAGAGACTGTGGTTTAGAATAATTAGCTTTATAAAAAATAATATAATATAATATATATATATATATATATATACAGGACAGAGGCACAGAGAGTGTTAGGATTTAGTTTAAAAATATATCTATAAAGTAATAGTTTATAATATAAAGAATATAATAATATATATTATAGGATTTTAAGGCTAATATAAAAATACTCTGAAAAATGTCCGGGTTGTGTCTAAAAATCTAGTTTTAAAATACGGATAATATACATATCAACCAAAACCATAACGTGATGTCCGGTTAAAGAAAATGCATACTCCCAAAAACGGATAAACGTAAATGCACGTAGCGATCCAAACGAGTCTGTTATAACAAACAGAAAGTGAAAATGATGTACGGATGCAACCATAGGGTATGGGGTATGATGTAGGCCATGCTAAGTATTTGAAATATATTATTTGACTATGATTTGTAGTATTTAAAAATATATGTAATACTAGATATAAGATACAGGTATATAGAACATGTGTGTGCATAGATTCTCAATACCAGCAAGGATAAGCCATAATCAAGAACCAAGACGGGTTTCAATCATGCGGGTCGGGTCGGATACTAAACACAGATACCAAAACATTATCCATACCCAAAACAATTAAAATCAAGAAATAGCTACAAGATAAAGAAAATACTCACATAGAACATGGTATAAATGAACTAGGGTGTTACATTAGCCATCTTCAGAATTGGATGTTGCTTCAGCATCCCTTCAATAATTTGAGATTCAATTGGGCCCTTCTTCCGGATTGCGGGGCATGCGTGCAAATCTTTCAACTTTTTCTTCGTTTTTGGTGAGAGAACCATCTCCCACGGAGCTTCTGCTACCCTTGACCAGGATGCCCCCTGCATATCCGCTTTCTTAGGGGCGTGTCTTTGTGGCGGCTCCACCTTCAAGTTGTCTGTCAGCTTGATCTTACCTTGCCTATACTGGTCTTTAACCCAGTTCTTAAAGAAAAAACAGTGCTCAATCGGATGGCTGACGAGCCGATGATAAGGACAGTTATTAGGGTCATTAAATGAGCTGGATTGTGTTAGACGTCGGGTCTCGGGCAACGTCACCATCTTTTCTTCATGGCTAAGTCGAATAATTTCCTCGTCTTGTCACTGGGAAAGGAATACTCGCGTCCCATCTTTTCTTCAAGGGAGGGACTCGAGCAACTATCATTGCGGCGGCCTCCTGCCTTAAAGCCATCAGTCTGTTGTTGGGTATTGGTGAAAAACGCTGCCTTGTTTTTGCCCTTGCCATTCCGAGCTTCTCCGCCGGACGAGAAAGAACCTTGATCTATCGCATCCAGAGGAGCCAACGTGTCAATGAGCTCTTGAAAATTCGTAGGCTTGAAAATTGCTTGGTATGGGAAAATTTGTGCTTTCTTGTCGATAGTTCCTATGAACATACTTATAGCCGGAGCTTCGATAATGGGTTGCTAGTATTTGGACCAGAGATTTCGCCATCTCATGGCATATTGGACCCATGTCTTACAGAGTCTGGGATTTTCATTGACTAGCGCAGTTATGGTAGTGCGTTCACTTGCACTAGCGAACCTCCGTGTGAAGAGGAGCTCCATCCTCGCAAAAGTCTTGACAGAGTCATTCGGAAATTCTACATACAATTCGAAAGCTATGTCGGAGAGACTGCTCACAAACTGACGAAGGAGCAGAATGTCATTGCCTCAAATGTTACCACACTTAGATATGAACTAGGTGACATGTTGTTTCGGATTACCGGTTCCTTTGTATATACAGAACTTTGGGATTGTATATACTGCAGGGTACTGTATTTGGTCGTACCATGCAGGATATGGTCGACTCGTCTTGATTAGCTTGTCTGCAGCTTCGTTAACTCGATGCTATTTGAACTGCTGGGCAATGTATTCATCCAGTTGTGACTTAGAGATCATCTCCTCTTTCACTACTGGTAGGATTTGCGAAGAGTCATCGGTAATATCCACCGGTGGTTCTTCTGCTAGCTGTTCGGGCTGAGTTATCATCCTGACCATACTTTGAAATAAGATGACCATCTTTTACATCCTTGCATTCATTTCTGCGGCCTTTTCATCTTTTTTCTCGAGGATGCGCTTCAGGTAGTCAATATCAGAATCCTGACTTGTCTTTTCTTCGGAAACGACGTCCGGACTTGTGTTAGGAAGTGAAGTCATAAGTTCCGCCGCTTGAGCCATGATTTCTTTTAATTTTTGTTGATCTTTTATTATGGACCGGGTGACTGGTCTATGAGAAACAGAGTTACGACTGTCTTCCTTGGAGTTCATCATGTAAACAGTATGAACCACCATACCCGCAGGCTTGGGGCGTTTCAAATATTGGCCCTTGGAGTTCGCTTTGGGCATAGGAATCTTCCCGGCCTTCCTTTTTTGTGAGGGACCGCCTTGGGGAAGACAATCTTCGTGTCAGGAGGAGAGTTGTTACGATAGGGTTGACTTTTTAGCTTCTTGACCTTATGAGAATAGCTCGGATCGATGGTGCATCCTTGAACTTCCTTCCAAATCTTATGGATCGTCGAGGACAGTCGTGGGGGTAAGCGTACAGACACAGACTCTTCTGGCATCTTCATAGGTGGTGGAGATTTCTTGAGCACAGCGTTGGGCGAGTTGCGCTTCACCATCTTCAAGGGTTCGAAGTTGTTCCCGGTTGGAATGGCAGTGTGAACGATCGGCATAGAGGTCGGTGGTGTTAGGCCAGACGGAGAACTACCTCCCGCCGTCTTTGTCGGCACCAGTAGCGACGTCGAGCAGCTCTCGTGACGGAAGCTTTTTCAGCTTTGGGAGCTTCTTCGGTATGTCCCCTGTGTTGTTTGGAGACCTCAGCCGGTGCTAAGCGCTTTCGTAGGTATTGGAGAATCAGCCTGAGGGGCCAAGCTGCGGAAGACAGATCGCCTTGGGGTGCAAGATCCTTAGGTGACTGAGAAGTTGGGATGGCTAGCCTCTCGAAGACCGTATTCTTAGGAATCATGAGCTTCTTTTCCAGTGGGCCCAGGGAACTCGAGCCCAGTCTTCCGAAGACCAAACTTTCAGATTAGTAGGTTTGTCATCAGAACCAGCGGAGAAGATAGCCAGCCTATCAAAGACCGACTTTCATAGGATTTCCTCCTTTGGCGTTGAGGCACCAATAATGGAGAGTGGAGGAAATTGTCCGAACTAGAGCCCATTCAACGTCTGCTAGACCCGAGTCGTCGAAATGCACAACAGTGGGGGCATGAACTGACTAGAGATGATCAGTTGAGATGCGGAGGTGTTGAAACCAGATTTATAGTTGCTGTTGCAGAATGCCATTGAGATCTGCATTGGAAGAAAAACACCAGTTTTAGTGTCCCAAAATCTAAGAGCAATCATAAGCATACATATACCGCTATTTTGTTCGCAAAACACGACACACAAAATGTGGAGTCGAAAGAGAAAAAAGTCCCATCGGGCGTGCCAGAATCTGTTTACCGCAGGAAATGAGGAACTGAGGTGCGAGGAGCGTGTCCAGCCTGAATACTGGAAGCAGATGCTATATGGTACATATCCATCCACCTCTCCGAAGATACCAAGTTGATTTATGGCACCGTATATCGGAGGTTTGGATGGATGCGACCGTTGTAGCAGACCTTATCGAATTCCTCCTCATATGTGAGGGGGTTTTGATTGTGAGGACGTCTTTTCCTGCTGGTGCAAGCCCCCTGCAGTTAATTACGTTATCGCCATGCGATAACAACTTTCTCTATTCCAGAAATCTTTGAGTATCGCATTTTTGTTTATTTAGGATTGCTTTTGGATTGTGTACGGGGACTAATTTATGTCGTCACCTGTAGGGCACGGATTAGTCCACATCTGTATATTAGATTTGGGGTTTGAATTTAGGTAGCATTTCTCATTTTAATGAGGCTCAACAGTTCATGGGATACTTGTTTTCATCTAAGAATCATTAGCCCTGTTGTAGACTAAGATGAAGTTAGGTACTGATTAAGGACCGTTAGCCGTATATGAAACTAAGATCAATTTAAATAATTTAATTAAGGATCGTTAGTCTTGTTATGGGCTAAGATCAACTTAATTATGAAGCATAAGCTTCTATACATGGTATATATTAGCTAAATATCCAAGCTATGGCTTTCTATTCATGTGTGCATGGGTATGCTATAGTGTGCACATGAATATCACGGGAGATTCATCTTTTTCCCTTTTAGAGTGGTAAACATAAATATGGGGTACGCATCCATATGTGGCATGGGTATGGAATGCGCATGCAGTTTCATTCAAGAGGGGAGCACATGATGCGCACTTGACTGGGTTCAAGTAATGCGCACATGGATATCATGTGATGCGCATGCATCTTTATCTATAGGGTGCGCACATGAATATCACATGATGCGTATTTGTATGGAGTCCGCACGTGGATATCACGTGACGCGTGCTTATATATGATGCGGATCAAAAAGGGATGTGCAGGTGAGCACCACGTGATGCGCGCATCTATAGTTTACACTCTAAGCCAGGGTGCGCACTATGATGCAGAAAGTTTTGGTTTTCAAAGAGATTTAGATCTCTGTTGTCTGATTTAAAGTGCATTCATATGGCATATTTAAATTCAATGAAAATAAAAACCTTCATAAGAAGAACTACTTTCAATCTGTATCTTTGTGATCTTTCTTTTATAAGGGTTTTATCCAAAATCTTGGATTTTAGAAGAGATCTCTCATGAAACCAATGAATTTTTGTATGAGAGAGATAAACTCTAAGATCGTTTAATCTTTTTTTATATTTTAAGAAGAGCTAACTTCGGTATGAAAAGCACTAGATTTTTTTATAAAAGAGAAAGAATCCCCCTCTTTTTATTAGCTGGTTAATTAGGCTTTTTCCTTCTTCGATAGTTTCGGTTCATTTTTTTAGAGAAGAGAACAAAAATTCAGAGAGTCCAAAAAAGATCTCCTCTTTATTGTAGGGGGGTCCTATTTATAAGAGAGGGATTGTTAGGCTTTATTTCCGACAATCATGCAAGCTTTTATCCCGTTTTGATCTTAATTGATTCATCTCAATTTTTGGATGCATGCGCAATATTGGATCATTGATCTAAACATCAATTTTGATTATTTTTGTTAATTTTGTTATTAACAAACATATTTAAATTTATTTATATCAATTTAGGGTGCGTGCGCACCATTGGATCATTGATTCAAAAATCAATTTTGATTATTTTTGTTAACTTAGTTAACTGATATAACATTTTTTTCTAGAAATGATTTAATCAAGCACATGCGGCCTTTGTCATGCGCACGTGATTTGAACGTGCCGCATCGCATGCGATGGGCTTAAACCATGCATGCGTGCTTTGCACGTGCTGCATCGCATGCGATGGGTTTTGCCATGCGAACGTGCCTTGCATGTGATGACCTTAAGCCATGCGCACATGCTTTCCACGTGTTGCATTGCATGCAATGAGCTTAAACCATACGCACATGATATGCACGTGTTGCATTTTATCTATTGGATGAACTCTAAAATGGATGCGAAGATTCCCGTTTTTAAAAAATAAGGATCGGTTTGCAATGGAGCAATCCCATATATATATATATATATATATATATATATATATATATATATATATATATATATAAGTCTTCAAATCCTTTAATTTTTCATTCATATATATTTGAGGACAAGATGATCAATTTGAAGGGATCGTTTCGTTAAAATATGCCGGAGACCGAGAGTTCCAGTTTTTAAAGAACGTGAACCAGTTTGCAATAGAACACTTCCATATATATATATATATATATATATATATATATATATATATATATATATATAGAGAGAGAGAGAGAGAGGGAGGGAGGGAGGAGGGTTGAAAATGTGTCTTATAAGGGAATTTCCTTCTATCGCGTCGAAAAAATACAGTCTTCATGATTTTTTTTGACGGCAGCACTAATCATCTTCATCTTTATCGTCTAAGATGTGGACATACCAAATTTCATATTATTCTATCAATTTTTCACCGTTGATTTAGTTGGTACAAAATTAACAATTTACCATAAATAGAATTTTTACATTGCTAATTCAATGGTGTAAAGATGGTGGAATCACATAAAATTTTGTGTATCCACATCGTAGACAATAAAGATGATGATAGGTGCCGATCGTCAAATAAAATGTTGGAGTCTGTAGTTTTTCGATGGCACCTAACCAAAAAGCCCCATATGGCATCTTTTATATATATATATATATATATATATATATATATATATATATATATATATATATATATATATGAGAGCACTCCATTGCAAACAGGTCCGCGTTTTAAAAGAAGGGAAATTTTCGATCCACGACATATTTGAACGATCCGAACCGTTCAAATTGATCAACTCACCTTCAAGTCTATTTGTATGAAAAATCATAGGTTTTAAGAGCTCTAAACTATGCGTCGGATATAATTTATGTTGCAATATTGAAATACGTTCATTTTGCACTCATTTGAACCATGAGTTAGAGTTCTTCAAACCCTTTGATTTTTCATACACATACATTTAAGGATAGGGCGATCAACTTGAATGGTTCGGATCATTCAAATATGTTGTGAATTGAAAGTTCATGTTTTTAAAAAATACGGACTAATTTGCAATAGATCACCCCCCCCCTCCATCCCCCACCCACACACATATATATGAGAATAACATAGAAAAGATGTCATACGAGAGAATATCCCCTTATGGCGTCGAATAAATAAAACCTCCTTCCTTTTTTCCTACAATCGGTACCCATCGTTTTCATCTTTATCATGTAAGATATGGATATGTACACCAAATTTTATATGATTCTACCTTTTTTTACCGTTGATTTGGTGGATGCAAAATTAACGATTTACCGACAATAGAACTTTTTACATTGCAAATTCAACGGTGAAAAAGTTGTAGTATAACATGAAATTTGGTGTATCGACATCATAGATGTTAAAGATGAAGATGATGAATGCTGATCGTCGAAAAAATTATGGAGGGCGTATTTTTTCGACCCATAAGAGGAATTTCCCTTGTGTGGCATCTTTCTTTCATTATCCCCCCTACCCTCCCCCCCCCCCCATATATATATATATATTTCGACGATCGGCACCTATCATCATCTATCTTTATCATGTAAGATATGGATACACCAAAGTTCTTATGATTCTATCTCTTTTCCATCGTTGATTTAGTGGGTGCAAAATTAACGGATTACTGACAATAAAACTTTTTACATTGCTAATTCAACAATTATAAAGAGGTGGAATCACATAAAATTTGGTGTATCTATATATTACATGATAAAGATGACGATGATGGATGTCGATCGGGGAAAAAATGTGTATTTTTTTTACGCCGTCTAATGAAAAAGCCTCATAGGGCCTCTTTTCTTCACACACACACACTCTCTCTCTCTCTCTCTCTACACACACGGATCTACGAAACGGGTTCACGCTTTTAAAAACACGAACCTGATTTAGAACCATTAGATCTTCTATTTTTAATCAACCGTTAAAATTAATTCAGCTTATTAAATTATTGATAAATGGAAGATAAATATTCTACTGCCAAATATTATGTAAGTAACACTAAAGGATTTGATATTTCTCTTAATTTTTTTCTTCTAAAATTAAGAAGTAGAATATTTACTTTTCATTTATTAACGATTTAATAAGCCGGATTAATTTTTACCGTTGATTAAAAATATAAGATCCAACAACTCTCATTCGGGTTCGTGTTTCTAAAAACGCATACTCGCCTCATAAGATCCGTATGTGTGTGTGTGTGTGAATAATGGAAGAAAGATGCCATATGAGGGAATTTCCTCCTATGGCGTCAAAAAAATACACGCTCCATGATTTTATCCGACAATCGGCACTCATCATCTTCATCATTATCTTCTAAGATGTGGATACATTAAATATCATATAATTCTACCCCTTTTCACTATTAAATTAGTTATATAAAAAGTTTTATTATTGTTAAACCGTTAATTTTGCAACCACGAATCAATGGTGAAAAAGCTGTAGAATCACATAATATTTAGTATATCCACGTCTTAGATGATAAGGATGAAGATGATGGATGCCGATAGTCAGAAAAAATGATGGAGGGTGTCTTTTCAACCTCATACGAGAAAATTCCCTCCTATGGCCTCTTTGGTACGTTATTCTCTCTCTCTATATATATATATAAGAATAATGGAGGAAAGATGCCATAGGAGGGAATTTCCTCCTATGGCGTCGAAAAAATACAATCTCCATCGTGTTTTCCGACTATCGGCATCCATTATCTTCATCGTTATCATCTTAAGATATGGGTACACCAAATTTCATGTGACTCTACAACTTTTTCACCGTTGAGTTAGTGGGTTCAAAATTAATGGTTTACCAACAATAGAACTTTTTAGATTGCTAAATCAACGGTGAAAAAGTTGTAGAATCACATGAAATTTGGCTTACCCACGTCTTAGATGATAACGATGAAGATGATGGATTCCGATCGCCGGAAAACACGATGGATGGCGTATTTTTGCGACGCCATAAGAGGCAAATTCCCTCTTATGACTTCTTTCCTCCATAGGAGGACCCCTTTTAATCTCTTAAGTTGAAGTATCACTTTGTTTGAGTGTGTTTTGATTAAATATTCTCTGTAGTAACTATCACTTTACTATGATAACATCAATTTATTTTATGACTGTTTTATCCTTATTTGATAATATATCCTTGTTTAATTTTCATTATTTTCTTACAACTTATCAAATAATAAAAATCTCGAATTATATTAGATTTATACTTTAAAAAATAAAGGAAAAAACATGTTGTCGTATCATTTCTAATTTGGAAAAAATGGTTGGGCGGCGCAGCTCTACACTCAGCAATATAATGGGAAAGGGGATGGGGCCTCATATTTGCTCTGGGACCCATTGCCCACCCCTGTTCCTCTCTATTGCATGGCGCTGCGCGGCGCCACCACCACTCAGCTCTCTTTCATTTTTTTCACTGAATAGATAATGTCTGATGTAAAATTATGATAACTGTTTGGTTCGTGCAAAAAAAAAAAAGTTTCCTTCAAATTTAAATTTCAGTGGTTATCCGTGAAAGAATAAATCAATTTTAATCTCATGATTTAGCAATATGGTAATTAAGTTTTTTTTAACTTAACACAATCAATTAAACGGGAAAAATATAACATATGTTTATTTACAATGATGAATAAAACGCCGATAAAATTCAAGATTTAAGGGGTAAATGGAAATAAGAAAATTTGTAGGTGTGTATAGAGAAACCTTAAAATGTGATAACCTTTCTTTAGTTGAAAATTTGAATAATCAAATTGTATGGTCCCGTAGCTCAGTTGGTTAGAGCGTTGGTCTTATGAGCCGAAGGTCGCGGGTTCGAGCCCCGCCGGGACCAGTTCAACAAATTTATTACTTTATAATTTTTAACTTTCTTTGTTTAATAATAATTTTATAACATGTATTCACAATGTTACTTTTATAATTTTCTTTGCTTAATAATAATTTTATAACATGTTTTTTTTTACTTTACTAATTAAGATTTTAAATAAAAAAAACATGAGAACAGAGATGTGCAACATCTTGTACGTAGAACGGATCAAATTACGTGCCAGATATATTAGACAGTGTCTTCTTTTCTCAAGTCTATGGCCGTGTTTGGCAATTGAAAAGTAAAATAACATGTGGAAAAGTTAAAAGAAAGTGGGTCATTTTTCATGTTTTTAATGTTTGGCAAAATGGAAATTCAACGTATGATTTAAAAAGTTATTTTTCTCTCACCGATCAAGAGAGTAAAACGACAAATGGAAAAATTAAAAGAAAGTGAGTAATTTTTAATATTTTTAATATTTAGTAAATGGAAAGTCACAAAATAGAATAGAACACCTTACTTTCAACATAGGATTTAGAAAGTTACTTTTATCTTTCTCTCACCGTCCAAAAGGATAGAAAGTTAATGGAAAATTAAAAGTTAAATCTTTTTAGTATCGAAACCAATTTATTTCAAATCTCTATACCATTATTCCTATTAATAAGCAATACTGTGTCAGATCAATCATTCATTCTAACTTTTCGTTTACTTTTTTAGTCCAAAAAAACCCTAACGCTCTTTTGCAGTGAAAAGTAAAAAAGAAAATACTTGCTTTAGAAAGCATTAAAGAAACTATTTTTTCGGCTTGGCTACCATTCTTACCTTACATATGTTTCTTTTTGCCAAAAAGGCACAAAAAAGACCTCTTTCCATCAAAAAGAATTGCAATAATTTTTCAATCAAATTAAAAAAAGAATTGAATCGCTTTCTAGCAATTAAGCCCACAACAAGGAATTTATAGATCCAATGGCATAAGTCTGAGGCCAAAGCCCAAGTTATAATGGGTCTGAAAATAATTCATACATACACCCCTCTCTATTCTATATCCTTATCGTTAAAATTAAAATGGGTCGAAAATGAATTGAGCCCTTTAGAAGACAACAGGATATTCCTCTTCTAATAGTCAAATAAAAAAAACAGTAAAAATCTACCTTACTTAGGAAATATCTTGATAAATAATTACTTATAGTACGACCCCAAAGCCGCGTAGGGAGTTCCAGTTGAGCCAAAAATTGGCATATGGTAACCCATAAATCGTTGACAGTCGTGTAAGTAAAAATTTACCTGGATATCTTTTAAGTAAAATTCATGAAAATATGAATAGTATTGTATGTAATAGAACACATTATGTTTAATAAGTTATTAAGATTCAAAACCTTGAAAAAGAAATTTTTTACGACTACACCTTCTGCTTTTGTAACGATATCTACAAAGATTGCTCGTAATAAGAGCAAACATATTAAAAACTCTAATTTACTAGAGTATCCCTCAGATGAGGAACAATTGAATAAATGGACTATTCCAAATGTCCCACCAAAAGAGATCTATAACATAGGGACATTTGATCCCTCATCCAGATTTTCCATAAAAAGTATGGAAAAGACCCTTTCTGTGGATAGCACAGAACAAACCATACAACTCCTTTCAGAAAAGAATGTTTATAGGTTTGAAAAAATATATAAGTACCTTCATATAAGACATCTAATGGAGTAGGTCATTTATAATAATGCTTATCCAACGATCTTTTTGGGTATGTTATAGCATTGACCTTTTTTGCATTAAATTCTTGGTCTATGTCGGAAATATGAATCCGAGATTCTATATCAGAATCTTCTTCCGACATTTCAGAAGGTTCTCCTTCAATAATGTTAAGTTTAGCATTGCTAAATCTTTTTTCCAGAGCATTTATAATATCTGGAGCTATTTGTTTGTCTTTAGATAGTTTATAACCCGAAATCTCTAAAAATGGTTTAATTGGAATATAGCTAGTATTACCAGCTGATTTTGCTATCATAGGACCTTCTAGTATAGCAATTGCTTGTAATTTTTTAATCAAGCCTTCAAGAGCAGATTCTACTCTGGTCAGTTGCTGACCTATGACTTGTATATGGATATTTGTAAAATTATTTGCTTAAAAACCTTTTGTAGTTCTTTAAGCGTATTTTCCATCTTGTCATCAATGGAAGGTTTTATAAAAGCCGTTGCCTCTAAATTAGAGGTAGATATTCCAGATAACCTCAGCGGTTCTGTTGGAGGGTATATTGATCTTACAGTTTTTCCACTTGGTAGACCATTGTTTAAAATGTTCTTCTAGAACATTTATCTTATTTCCTTGTTCTTTAAGAAAATATTCTAAAAACCAATTGACGAAGTATTTTAAACATTGGTTTTCTTCAAGATGCTTATAATACTGATTTTTATAGAAATATAATTCTTCTTTTGAAAAGGTTTTTCCAAACCAATTCTTAAAGGCTTCATGCCTTTTTTTCATAAATTTCTTATTAAGGAATATTCTGAGTAAGCTATTTGGTGTGAAATCCATAACACTTATATATGGAAGCTCATTTCAGAGGCGGTAGGAGATGACTTATTTTCCTTCTCATATATTGGATGAGATATATTCTCATCAGAAATATTTATTCCTTTAACTTCCCTATAAGAGGAGCTAGGTCTAGAAAAAGACCTTCTTCCATTATAAATGGAGGATGAAGTACTAGCTGTTTCCCCAATTGTGAGCAAAACTTTATTCAAAATTCAAAATTTGAACTGAGCTAGCACCTTACGTGCAAAGCACGAGAGCGCTGAGCGCCAGCGCTAAAAAGTCAAAAACTCTGAGGCAACGCATCACGTGCAAAGCACGAGAGCGCTGAGCTCCAGCGCTAAAGAGTCAAAGACTCTGAAACAACGCCTCACGTGCAAATCACAAGAGCGTTGAGCTCCAGCGCTAAAGAGTCAAAGACTCTGAAACAGCGCCTCACGTGCAAAGTACGAGAGCGCTAAGAGCGCCGACGTTAAAGAGTCAAAGACTCTGAGGCAACGCATCACGTGCAAAACAAGAGAGCGCTGACGCCAGAACTAAATGTTCTCCACCGTTGGATCAAAAATCCAACAAAGATGATAAATTATCAAAATTCAGAATCAAATTCTGCTAAGGAAATATTTATTGGATCTTCCTAAGCAGGAAAGATTGCCCTCTGTAAAACAGCGCACCGTTGGATCAAAGATCTAATGGTGATTAATAAAATCACCAAGATTACAGAATAATCTCTGTTTGGGAAAATGTTTTCCAATCTTGTTAATAACAAGAGAAAATCTTCTGTAAAACAGAAGCCATAGGATCAAAGATCCAACGGGGGATAAAATCCCCAAATCAATCAGAGATCTTTCAATGAAAGATCTCTTTAACCAAATTAACAAACTTGCCTCCACTATATAAAGGACCCAAGACTTCAAGTCTGGGGCATGGGAGGATCGAGATCATTAGCACAGAAGAAACCCCCCTAAGTTTGAAGTTGTTCTCAAAAAAGAAAAAAAGAAAAGAAAGCTCTGAGAAGAAGAAATTTTCTTCAAGGTAAATAAGAAGAAGTGAGATCATAAACTTCTGGATTTTTGAAAGTTTAACTTTCCTATCATAAGAACCGAGTTCTTTTTTTTAGATCACAAATCCATAAAACAAAGTCTTTCATAAAAACAAAGAGATCATAGCATCTCCTTATAAAAAAGAAAGAACTCAGTTCTTGGATCCATGAGACAAAATCTCTTATAAACCGAGAATTTAATTCTCAAAGTACAGAACTGATCAGAGCTGCTAAAGAAGAGCCTTAGCGCTCCAATTTAAAAAAAACGCTTTAGCGCTCCAAGCCTGAAGCTCAGCGCCAAGCGTCCCACGTGCACCTTACATGGACGCTATTATAAAAGAAGCGCCTTAGCGCTCCAAGTCTGACGCTCGGCGCCAAGCGCACCACGTGCTCCTCACGTGGGCGCTATTTTATAAGAAGCGCCTTAGCGTTCCAAGTCTGGCGTTCAACGCCAAGCGCTCCACGTGCTCCTCATGTGGGTGCCCTTTTATAAGAAGCGCCGTAGCGCTTCCAGTCTGGCGCTCATCGCCAAGCGCTCCACGTGCTCCTCACGTGGGCGCTAAAGAATTACAAAGCGCTCTGTAAATAAAGCCCCAGCGCTATAAAGAGTGTTCAACACTCAAAAACAAGAAAAAAAGAAAGTGGGTGTCAGTTCCCCAATAAATGTTTAGCGGTACATGCACAGAGAAAGGACTATGTCCTAACAAGTGTCTAACACTTTATAAAATAAATGACAAAGACTCAGTGGGCTCAGCCCAAGTTGGTCAAACTCATAATCAACTGAGTCCATGCGCTCTTTATTGGACTCAGTCCCAAACAAGATTATCAAATCTTTGATGAATATTCACTGGTTCAAGGGTACATCTCTCCACACCTCTGATACGTGTCGTTGTAATTCTTCAATGTCTTCAGAGAGGTAGAGGGTCCCAATAACCAATAACTTTTGGTGCATTCCAAAATTGGCTAAACCAGAACCCCACAGATTATGACGTCTTTAAACCCTACAGACTATGATGTCTTTAAACCCTACAGACTACGACGTCTTTAAACATGGACTATGAAGTCCTTAAACTCCATGGACTACGATGTCCTTAAAACCAATGGACCGTAACATCCCCAAACTAAAACGATAGAGTCCAAATACTTTTTCGTTGGATTTAAATGATCCCAAAATCTTGTTGAGTAGATCTTAGTTTAAAGTTAGACTAACGTATCCTCAATAAACATTTGAGTTGACCTTAGTCTAAAACAAGACTAACAGTCCTTAAACCAACCCAAACCCAAATCTAAGAAAATACGGATTTGGACTAATCCACGCTCTACTGGCGACAACATAAATTAGTCTCTGTATACAATCCACGGGCAGCCAAAAATAAAACAAATACACACGACACGAAACGACCATCTGGAGAAGGAGAAAGTGGTTACCGCTATGCGGTAGCGTAATTAACTGCAGAGGGTTATGCCTGCAGGGAAGAGCGTCTCCACAATCAAAAACCCCTCGTAAACGAGGGGGAATCTGACGAAGTCTATTACAACGGCCGCATCCATCTAAACTTCCGATACACGGTGCCATAAATCAACTTGGCATCTTCGGAGAGGTGGACGAATAAAACTAAATAGCATCTGCCCCCCAAAATTCAGGCCGGACGTCCCAACGTCCCGGCCGCATCTTTCGGCGGCGAACAAATTCTGGCACGCCTGTTAGGACCTTTTTCTCTTTCCACTCCACACTTCATGTGTCGTGTTCGCCAACGAATCGTGATTTAATATGGTTGCCCTTAGATTCGAGATACTAAGATTTGGTGTCTTGCTCCCGTGCAGAGAACATGGCTTCCAACTGCACCAACTGTAGCAACAACTCCCGCTCCACCCCGTCTGAAGGTATATCCTAGGGCCCCAAGCGGCCTCCATTTTCACATTGCCGGTAGAACATATGACACAAGCCACCACTGGGTTGTTCTTCGGGACCATGCTCCCACCAATGAGCTTCAATGCTCCAATGCCGACGCAGGAGGCTCTAAAGAAGTCGGTCTTTGATTGGCTTACCACCACCACGGCCCCTCTCAACGGGTCATCCAAGTCCAACGCCCCAGTCTTTAATAGACTAGGCCAAAGCTCAAGCGGACCCGTGAAGAAGCCTGTAATACCCGAGGGAGTTATCCCAAAATGGATAGCCATTCCAACTCCGACGGACGAAGTCGTAAAAGGGGCTTCTCCTGTTAAAAGATCGGTCTTCATAAGACTGTCTGTTCCAACTCCCGCTTCGGGCGAAGTCACCAAAGCTGCTTCCCCTGCCCAAGGGTCAGTCTTCGACAGGTTGGACGTTTATTCTCAGCGGACGTCTGTCTTCGATAGGCTGGCACCAACATCAACCCTTCACCAGAACATAGGGCATGATGAAGCCACCCCCGTAACTAAGCCAGTACCGTCTGCAAGACATGCACTACGTCGCCACTGGCGCTGAGTGAGGAAAGCTGGGGGCAGTTCCCCTTCCGGACTTACCCCACCGGCTCCAACGGTGGAAATTGATGATGTTGTTCCAACTGGGAATAGCTTTGAACCACTCAAGAGGGTGCGCAAGAACTCTCCAACCGCCGTGCTAAAAAGATCTCCTCCACCTGTGGAGAACGTTACAAAGGCAAAGCCGGAACAACCCCCTTAACGGCTATCCTCCAAAATCCACAGGGTCTGGCGAAGAGTCCAAGACTCTGTAGTTGGCCAAAACTACCCTCACCGACAGAAGAAGATGAAGGTTCGGCAAGAGAAGGACCACCCTGTATTACTACAGAAGGTGTCGTCTGCTTGGGTGCCTACTGCAACGGCCCCCTCAACTTTGACCGCCCACAAAAGGAGAAGGCCGGAGAAAATCCCCGTGTCTGTGACAAATCTCAAGGGTGCTGAATCCAAATGCCCCAAGTCTGGGGGCATGGTAGTGCACACCATCTACATGGCTTCCGGGAAAGAGGATGGCCGTATATCCACGGGTCATCGACCACTCATCCAGTCTGTGACAAAGGCTCGGGAGCAATAGCAAAAGCTCCAGGAGATGCTAACGAAAATGGCTGCACTCACTGGGCCGAAAGAAAGCCCGGAGACGTTGTCGGAGCGGTGCCAGGAATAGGAAACCAACACCGAGTTCCTCCGAAGAATGCTCGAGAAGAAAGACAAAGAGGCCGCGGAACAAGCGGCCAATATAAAACAAATGGCGCTATTGTTCCAGGACATGGTGGGCATGATGGTCCAGCCAAACCCTCCAACGGAGGAGCCTCCGGTGATCATTGAAGACGACAGAGGGGAGACATCAAACCCTCTTCCGGCCTGTTCAGCCGCCAAGGAGGAAACAATCTCGAAAGCTGCGCTCGATGATTATATAGCTTAACAGATACGAGCCCATCAAGCGAACGAAGCCGTTGGCCAAGTCGTCAGAACTGGACGACCATATCTAAGCTGGTACGATCAGATTAAGTACCCTCCAGAATACACGATTCCTAAGTTCCATGTATACAAAGGGACATGCAATCCCCATCAACATGTCGCTCAGTTCAGGGCTCTGTGTGGCAACACTCGAGGCGACGATAAGCAACTGCTTCGCCAATTCGTCGGCAGCTTGGCGGAGACGACGTTGGAATGGTATTCAGAGCTTCCCAACGACCCCGTCAAAACTTTTACGAGATGGAATTGCTATTCACCCAGCATTTTGCAAGCGCTAGTGAACGCACCCCAATCATGGCATTGATCAATGCCAGGGTGAAGCCAGGCAAAACATGGGTTCAGTATGCGATACGGTGGAGGAACCTATGGTCGAAGTGCGAACAGCGCATAGAAAAGGCTCCTGCAGTGGGCATGTTTGTGGGAACCCTCAATCCGCAGGCGACCATATCTCAATTCATGATGTTCTTCAAACTGACTACCTTCCAGGCCTTGATTGACAAGCTAGCCCAAATAGACCAGATGGGCCATAGGCCTTCCTCTTCAAAGTCGGAGCCGCGGAATGAAAAGGGGAAAGGGAAAGTGACCTTCGTCGCCAATGCTCAGCAACAGCCGACTGGTCAAAAACCAGCTGATCGCCAAAACGATAGACAGTGATTTCTCAACGAAAAGTTAAGACGTCCTTACTCGTTTTCGTGGGAGAAAACAAAGAAACTGTTCGAACTGGCGATACGCAATAGGCTCATCAATCTGCCGGATCCGAGACATCCATTGCAGCCCGGTGACGTCAACAATCCCAATTACTGCCCCTATCACCGAGTAGTAGGCCATCCAATCGAAGATTGCTTCGTCTTCAAAGGCTGGATTGAAGACCGATACAAACAGGGCAAATTCGCACTGTCCGAGAATTGGAAAGTAAGCCCGCCCCAGTCACACACTCCTAAAAAGATAGACACACCAGGGGCATCATGCTCTTTCATAGAAGAAGCTCTATGGGAGGTCGCTCTTTCAGCCAAAACAAAACGAATGCTGAAGGATCTCCAAACATGCCCGGCGATTAGGTGGAGAAGCCCGCTGGAACTTGAGATCATTGAGGGAATGCTGAAACTGTGCCCGAAGCCAAGAATTGGTAGTAATGGTCAAAACGCTCAGGCCCAACCGTCAAAGTCTTCAAAGAAGAAGAAGAAGACCAAAAAGCCCGTGAAGCCTGATGACAAGCGCACGGACCTGCAAAAACATATTGACGCCTGGAGGAATACAACCAAAAGGCGTGAACCCCGATCACACTCCAAGAATTTCTCAACAATATTCTTGAGAGCGGAGATAATGACAATAACGACGGAGATGACTCGTAAGAAGAATCTGAGGATTATGTGGCAAGTTGCCACATGATCTCTCATTCGGCGCTAACTACGAAGAAGCTCACTCGGCATTAGAAGACAGCATAAAGGAGCTGGGGGCAGGATCGAAGCTAAAACCCTCGGAACCGTCTGATGAGATGATTGACCTGCTGCTGAACGAAGCCCGCCAGAAGAGCAAGGATGATCAAGAACGCGAAATGGCCATATTCGAAAAGGCCAGGAGTCGGCATCAATTTGAAGAAGTCGTGGGTCACGAAACACTCTAACCAAATCAAAGCACATCCGCGGTAGACAAAAGCAAACTTAAGACGAGAAAACGGTTCGCCAAAGCCTTGTCCATGGAAATGAAGCTGCCACTTTTAAAAGGGAATACTCCCGGCGGTATGCACCCTGACGAAGCGGATGTACATCCCACCTATTGCTTATACCATCAGAGGATTGTGCATCCTACTGAAGAATGCACGGCCTTTAAAAATGGTGGCAAGGGTATGCCGCTCACAGGCAACACTTCAAGAGGATGAAACGTGAAGCTCGTCGACATCGAAAAAGTACGACAGACAAACGTGGAAGAGCTGCCGGCAACTGTCACATGGTTGATAGCAGGGGATCGCAAGTCCTCACCTTTGGGAGCGATTCTGATGAAGAAATAGCCATCGGCCCTCTCTTTAAAGAATCTACCTTAGGGAAAGAGGAAAAGATGAAGAACTGTGAGAAAACCGTACGTTACCTGAAAAGAATCTCGGACACACAAACAATGGGTCGAACAAAAAAGACAAAGGGAAGGAAAAAGTCCTTAAGGATATCGCCCTTGATGACCGAGTGGTCGAAGAACTCGCAGCCAAGGACCCGCCTAAGAAAAACAAGGTAGATTATAATGTTCTGGCACACCTAAGAAAGATACCCTCGCAGCTAAGCATTCTCGATGCCCTCCTGTTGTCTAAAGAGGCGCGGGATTCTCTGATCAAGGCACTACAAGAGCCCGATCAGTTTCAAGCTTTCCTTGCCGAAGAAAAGATGAAAGACGAGCTCGAAGAGGTTCATACAGCTGACATCATTTTCGGCGATGAAGATCTCCTCCTCGGAACGTGCGAGCATAACCGTCCCCTGTATATCACCGGATACTATCATGGCATCAAGATAGGGAAGATTTTAGTTGACAATGGGTCTTCTGTCAATCTCCTGAACGTGAGGGTGCTAAAGGAAATTTGCATGAGCGTGCAACACCTAGCTCGAGACAAAATCACCATCTCCGGGTTTGACTCCCAGTCATCACGAACGCTCGGGTCTGTGATTCTGACGTTACGCTTTGGGATGCTCGTCATTGACATCAAATTTCATGTCATCAACGCCAAGACTTGCTACAACGCCTTGCTCGGTAAGCCTTGTTGCACGAGTACAACATCATCCCTTCTACACAACATCAGTATATGAAGTATTTCAAGGATGGTCTCAAGTACACCGTAACGGGGGAGCTAAACCCATTCTCCATGAATGAAGTCCGCAAATACGAGGATGCAAAGTATTTCCTGCCAGACTTTGAAGACACGGAAAGCTGCCATAAACCGGAGAATAAGTAAAAAACTATCACCACTGTTCCGGTCTTTGGGAGCGATACCGAGGAGGATGAAGAGATAGTCTATTCGTGGCCGCCCCAATGCAACAAGCTGGGACCATCTACCCCTATTCTGGTTTTTGGCAGTGACTCTGAAGACGAAGTCAACACAGTGTTCTCGGTCCGTCCATCGGTGCAGGCCCTCACTGGAGATGATCAGAGTTTTCAAATCGCCATGGTTCCGCAGAAGCATTACAAAGAGCTCGACGCACTTGATACCTATAGTGTGCAAGAACTGCTGATGTTCTACATCCCTCCCAGGCGAAAAGATGAAAAGGCGATCCTCTTTTATCGATCCGCAGAAACCAAAGTGGAGAAAGAAACCTGGCATGGTGCCGATTCTACGCTTGACAGGCTCCAGCCCATCTGTCTTCCCAGATACTACACAGAAAGATTAAAAAGGCTATTAAGGCGCCAAGACGTACCCTTCAAACAGACTGCTCGACAAGCTCAGTTCTACAACAGGATCTGGAACGTCCCCAGAACTCAGTGAAAATTACCCAACGGGAGAATGGAAACGATCGGGCTTGGATATGTTCGATCCAAGAAATAGGAGCGATTCCATGGCTGCTACGTTATATATGACTTCGATGAAGAAGAAGATACTCTGTTAGAAGACACTGCGATTGAACCAAAACAAGATCCTGCCGTAAAAATGCCAAGTCCGTCGTTTGAAGAACATATGGACAAGCTAATAAGGGAAGCGGGTCAAAAGGTCCGGGATGACCACAACTGTGAAATGGCCATTTACGAGAAAGCCAGGACTCAGCGCCTCCTTCAGCAGGCTACGGAGAATGACGATGCCCTTCGTTGCCAGCCCGTCATACAGAAGACCCGACGCGGAGGCAAAAACAAACTAAAGAACGGAAAAAAACGTTCGACGGCGGCAAAATAGGTCCAAGAAGCCACGCGATCAAGAATTGAGCAGCCGGGATCCGTCTCTTATAAAGAAGATGGGTCGAGCATATTCTTTCCCCCAAGACAAGACAAGGAAGATATTCGATCTTGTCATGAAACATCAAATGATTACGCTCCCGGAGTCCAAACACTCCGAACAAGCAGAAGAAGTCTCTCACCCATATTATTGCTCCTATCACCGAGCGATAGGATATCCTCTCGAAAACTGATTCACATTCAAAAACTAGGTAGAAGACCAGTATCAGCAAAGCATGTTCGCTCTATCCAGTAGTTGGAGGGTAACCCCACCACAGAAGCATGTTCCGAAAGCAATGTATATAGCGAGAGTAGAACCAGACCAACATCAGTCCGGTAAACGATCTCATACCTGTCACGTGATAAAGCTGTCAGGAGAAGGAGAGCGCGAAAATATGGACGACCTCTCCCAGTGCTTCGAAAATGAGGATGAAAATGAGTTGATCTCAGAGCTTCCACCGACGCCAAAAGAGCTGGAAGATGGATTATATACTACTGCGGCCAACCTAAGGAAAATCGACTTGGGGACGGCAAACGACCCGAGGCCTACGTTCGTCAGTGAGCTGCTGTCCGAAGAACAGGTAGCTACGCTAAGCGACGTGCTCATGCAGTATAAAGACTGCTTCGCATGGAACTACTTTGAGATGCCGGGGCTAGATCCGGAAATAGCTATGCATAAATTGGCGATATCCTCGGACGTCAAGCCAATCAAACAAGCACCGAGGAGAATGCGGCTCGAACTTGAAATGAGCATCAACGCCGAAGTCAAGAAGCTAATCGACTCTGGTTTTATCCAAGAAGTTCAGCATCCTGACTGGATCGCCAACATTTTCCCAGTGATGAAGAAAAATGGGACGGTGCGCATCTGCGTAGACTTTCGGGAGCTCAACAAAGCTTGCCCGAAGGATGATTTTCCCGTACCGGTTACCGAGCTGATGATAGACAATACGTCCACTCACGAAGTCTTCTCCTTCATGGATGGATCATCAGGGTACAATCAAATAAAAATGCACCCCAAAGACCAGAAGCATACCGCTTTCCGGACTCCCCTGGGAATATTCTGCTATAAAGTGATGCCTTTCGGGTCGAAGAATGCCGGCGCTACCTATCAGATGGCCATGACAAAGATTTTCGATGACCTCATACATGAAATCGTCGAATGCTATATCGATGACCTCGTGGTGAAAAGCAAGTCGTATGAGGAGTATTGGGAGCATCTGAAGATCGTGTTTCAGCGCCTTCGGAAATACAACCTGAAGATGAACCCTCTGAAATGCGCGTTCGGAGTTTCCTCGGGCAAATTCCTAGTATTCATCGTACGACACCGGGGCATCGAAATAGATCCGTCAAAGATCAAAGTGATTATGGAAATGCCTCCGCCAAGAACTCTCAAGCAACTGCGGTCTCTCCAAGAAATGCTCGCGTATATCTGGCGGTTCATAGCTAACCTCTCCGGCAAATGCCGCTTCTACAGTCATTTAATAAATAAGGGGACCCAGTTCGTCTTGGATCTCAAATGCCAAAGCGCACTAGACGAAATCAAGCAATACCTGCAGAATCCACCGGTACTGACCGTTACAGTCAAGGGAAAGCCCCTCATCTTGTACACAACCTCCCTTGAAGGTTCTTTAGGCGCGCTATAGGCATAAGAAAATGACCAAGGGAAAGAGAGAGCCCTCTACTATTTGAGTCGAGTTCTCCTGGGGGCAGAAAACAACTACTCCCCTATCGAAAAACACTGCCTGGCGTTAATCTTCGCGATAATGAAGCTCAAACACTATACGTTGGCGCATGAGGTCCATCTCATATCAAAAGTGGATCCTCTCAAGTATTTGATGTCAAGAGCCATACTAACGGGATGGCTCGCTAAATGGGACCTGCTCTTAATGGAATTTTCGATAACATACCGACCCCTCAAGGCAGTGAAAGTGTCACGCCCCGCTTCCCAGTGTACGGCGAAGTGGACGTGACAAGGCCCGCTACGTATGTACTCAGAAGTACATACGCTAAGCGTAACTAAGCAATATAAAATGAATCACAAGAGACGAATAATAGAAATAACAGCAACTTTTATTAATAACATTCTTTATACAATGCATGAAATGGAAATACATCTGAACTGAAAAGCAATGCCTAAACAATGGCATAATAGATAAAGGAAATACTGAGAAGAACAAGTACAAAGTCTAGAGCTCTGGGTCATCCTGGAATTCCTCCAAATCTTCACTTGTAGGCTCGGTCTCAACTTGGTCCAACGCACCTGACGACATTCAAAGAAGAGAGAAATAGAATGTCGTCAGCGAACAGGTCGCTCGGTAAGTCCCAAAGAAAAATGAAGAATGAGAGTGACAGAGTATGGTATTTTCTAAAGTTTTGTATTGTAGTATATTATGGAATATTGTTTAACGATATTGTTTGTAGCTTGGTACAGAAAGATGTCAGTGTATACGAGGGGAGTCTCTATATGCCAGAGACTAAGGGCACGTATAGTACAAGGAACCGTTTATGCCACGGTACAACAGCAACTGAATATAGGTTAGGTGTCTTAATCTGACCACCTCATTCCACTTTTAACACCTTCCGTACCAATCTACCCCTTTAAACCCCGCGATGTCATATTTGTATTGTTATCTTGTAAACTTGTAATGTTTGCTTGATTGACTTTGATTGACTTGATTGACTTGATTGACTGACCGAAACCATGATATCAGGAAACGGTTATAACCGTAGAGTCATGTAAATGGAATACTGGAAATCATGTAAAAGGAATATCCATGGTTCGGTTCGGTCAAGTTATATAGATTGTTAACTGGAATCTGGAATTCATGTATTCATCTTGAGTTGGAATATAAAAGAATATAGATTGACTTGAAACATATTCAAGTTTTGTAGCTTGGTACAGAAGGATGCCAGTGTATACGAGAGGAGTCTCTATATGCCAGAGACTAAGGGCACGTATAGTATAAGGAACCGTTTATGCCACGGTACAACAGCAACTGGATTCATGTTAGGTGTATTAAATCTGACCACCTCGTGCCACCTTTAACACCTTCCGTACCAATCTACCCCTTAAACCCCGTAGTGTTTTGATTGTATTGTTTGTCTTGTAAATTGTATTGATTGTATAATTGATTGACTGACTGACCGAAACCATGATATCAGAAAACGGTTGTAACCGTAGAGTCATGTAAATGGAATACTGAGAATCATGTAAAAGGAATATATCCATGGTTCGGTTCAGCCAAATTGTATAAATTGATAATTGTATTCATGGATTCATGTGTTCATTTTGAATTGGAATCTTGTAGATTATAGGTTGACTTGAATCATATTCAAGTCAAATTAATCAGACTCAAACCCGAGTCAGACAATCAGAATTATGAATCGTAGTCTTATAATTGTTAGGGTCCTTAGGGTGATTTATAAACTTGAGGGGGTTTTATGTAAAAATATTTTTGTATAGTTTTCAAAATATAACTCAAGTATTTAATTATCGTCTTTAAGTACATACAACAATTTAATGATCAAGATAAATATGTATACATGTTCGAATAGCATGAAATGAGTCAAGTATATTATTCGAGTAACTACCATAAACAATGCTGTAAAGAAATATTATGTACGACTAATTAATCAAGTTGAACGAATGCGAAATATAAACAGAAATATGGCTCTAAATGTTTTGCATGCGTGAGTTCCAGTTTTACCTAAATATGACTACCGGTTTGAGAGATATATATGTTTTCGTATCGTCGCGCAAAACAGATCAGAATCTATTCGACACCGTCACATATTTTTAAAACGCAGTTTGAGTTAATTTGTATCAGGTTTCAGCTTACGAAAATTATTAGAAAATTGTAGGTATTTAGATGTACTTATCGAAAACACCGAGATTCATACGATTTGGATTTATGAAGCTCTAGTTATGATTATTTTAATATCAGCATTTAAAACAGAAATTCAGATTTCTGGACAGCAACTATATATTGTATTGTAAAGCCTATATCAGGTTGTTTCATGCATTCCTAAGTAATATAATATACAGAAAATTATATTTCTATCAATGGTGCATCTACACATCTAAATTTTGTCACAAACGGACATCGGGTGTTCGAGTTATGTCCAATTTAAAAACAGTGTGCGAATCGGAACAGATTCTGTCCAGATCCGTCACTTAATATTGTAACACAGTTTTCTATATTTTACGTCGGTTTTCAGTAAAAATATAAAACTAATAAAATCTAGTTCATTCGATGTAGATATCAAAAATACCTGAGTTTGCTCAATTTGGATACCGGTATACCAAGTTATGTGTCCTAGAAATTGACCGACAGCTGCAGTTTTCTGTTTTACGATCCGTGAATAAATACGATGTAATTCCTAAACCGTTATGCGGATCGATCTAAAATTTTTACAGCGTATACAAAATAATATATTCTATCATATGTAAATTTCCTGAAATTTTCAGAGTTAAAAATTAATTTATAAAAATTATTTTAAAACTAAAGGTATTGATGTGTATACTAAAATCGGCAGAAAGATTAACTAGTATTTTATGCAGGCTTCTATTTTTCTTTTAATAAACAAACCGATTTCATGTGACATTATAGATATATTGTGGCATGAAATTTGTGTTCTCACAAGTTGTAATAAACATTCCTAGCCATGAACAAAGAATTAAAAATACTTTAATTTGAACAAGAGATAATAAGATATTATTAAACCATATAGAATCATATATATCTAAACTTATGTATATGTATATGTATATGTTTATGTGTATCTTCTCTTATGGATTATGATATGAAAAGAATAGAGGGTTCACGATGCATGACAAGAGGAAAATAAGAGGTGGGAGAAAAGGAAGGAGAGAAGGGACTTACATACACAAGCCGGTATTGTCACCGGGCTTGTCTATCCGCCGATAGCCTCGCGTTACTAGCGAGACCTTCTTGAAGACTTCTTCATGTTCTTCTTCTTGAACTTTAGGTGAAGAGGGAGAAGTGAGAGATAGAAAAATGTGAGGAATGAAAAGATAGAGGAGGACAATAAAGATGGTGTAATGGTGAATTATAATATATGCATTTAACATGAGAATTAAAAGAGAAATGAAAGGTCACCATTTATTTTGGAAATGAAAGGTCTCATTTGTAGGTTATGAGAAGAATAAAAAAATTGATAAAAATAATTGCAAGAATGGGGATTTGAACATGCGACTTATGGAATAATAATGCAAGGACTTAACCAATGAGCTATAAAGTTGTTCATGCATATATTTAATTAGAATTAAATATATGATGTTGCTTAAAAAGAAAATGGGCTTTTTAGATGGGCTATGGAGAATAAGAATAATGGATTTGGGTTAAATATTTATGAAAGGAAAAAATAAGAATGAGAAGTTAAAAACTTAAATATAAGAAAAAGAAATTGTACCTAGAAAAAAAATACATAATAGATCGAGGAATAAAATAATAATAAATTTAATAGAAAGAGGAAAATACCAAGTACAAATAAATACGGTATATTTTTGAAGAGGGATAATACAAATGTATAAAGATTTTGGGGTCATTACATTCTACCCTCCTTAAAAATAATTTCGTCCTCGAAATTTGTAAAAGGAAAGTGTAACAGTTTCAAAACAATTTGGTGATTGTGAGTGAAAGAAGAGGGTTAGGATAGATTCAACGGATGATAAGATTCAAGGAATATGAAATGGTAAGATTCAAGGAACATGATTGTAAAGAATGTTTTAGTTGCTGTTTCTTGTGTTATATTGCTTAGGTTGTTCACGCAGACCAGAACTGCATGACAGGAATTCATACAGCTCTGACCTGCATGGGCCACCAACAAAACCTGTCACGCCCCGCTTCCCAGTGTACGGCGAAGTGGACGTGACAAGGCCCGCTACGTATGTACTCAGAAGTACATACGCTAAGCGTAACTAAGCAATATAAAATGAATCACAAGAGACGAATAATAGAAATAACAGCAACTTTTATTAATAACATTCTTTATACAATGCATGAAATGGAAATACATCTGAACTGAAAAGCAATGCCTAAACAATGGCATAATAGATAAAGGAAATACTGAGAAGAACAAGTACAAAGTCTAGAGCTCTGGGTCATCCTGGAATTCCTCCAAATCTTCACTTGTAGGCTCGGTCTCAACTTGGTCCAACGCACCTGACGACATTCAAAGAAGAGAGAAATAGAATGTCGTCAGCGAACAGGTCGCTCGGTAAGTCCCAAAGAAAAATGAAGAATGAGAGTGACAGAGTATGGTATTTTCTAAAGTTTTGTATTGTAGTATATTATGGAATATTGTTTAACGATATTGTTTGTAGCTTGGTACAGAAAGATATCAGTGTATACGAGGGGAGTCTCTATATGCCAGAGACTAAGGGCACGTATAGTACAAGGAACCGTTTATGCCACGGTACAACAGCAACTGAATATAGGTTAGGTGTCTTAATCTGACCACCTCATTCCACTTTTAACACATTCCGTACCAATCTACCCCTTTAAACCCCGCGATGTCATATTTGTATTGTTATCTTGTAAACTTGTAATGATTGCTTGATTGACTTTGATTGACTTGATTGACTTGATTGACTGACCGAAACCATGATATCAGGAAACGGTTATAACCGTAGAGTCATGTAAATGGAATACTGGAAATCATGTAAAAGGAATATCCATGGTTCGGTTCGGTCAAGTTATATAGATTGTTAACTGGAATCTGGAATTCATGTATTCATCTTGAGTTGGAATATAAAAGAATATAGATTGACTTGAAACATATTCAAGTTTTGTAGCTTGGTACAGAAGGATGCCAGTGTATACGAGAGGAGTCTCTATATGCCAGAGACTAAGGGCACGTATAGTACAAGGAACCGTTTATGCCACGGTACAACAGCAACTGGATTCATGTTAGGTGTATTAAATCTGACCACCTCGTGCCACCTTTAACACCTTCCGTACCAATCTACCCCTTAAACCCCGTAGTGTTTTGATTGTATTGTTTGTCTTGTAAATTGTATTGATTGTATAATTGATTGACTGACTGACCGAAACCATGATATCAGGAAACGGTTGTAACCGTAGAGTCATGTAAATGGAATACTGAGAATCATGTAAAAGGAATATATCCATGGTTCGGTTCAGCCAAATTGTATAAATTGATAATTGTATTCATGGATTCATGTGTTCATTTTGAATTGGAATCTTGTAGATTATAGGTTGACTTGAATCATATTCAAGTCAAATTAATCAGACTCAAACCCGAGTCAGACAATCAGAATTATGAATCGTGGTCTTATAATTGTTAGGGTCCTTAGGGTGATTTATAAACTTGAGGGGGTTTTATGTAAAAATATTTTTGTATAGTTTTCAAAATATAACTCAAGTATTTAATTATCGTCTTTAAGTACATACAACAATTTAATGATCAAGATAAATATGTATACATGTTCGAATAGCATGAAATGAGTCAAGTATATTATTCGAGTAACTACCATAAACAATGCTGTAAAGAAATATTATGTACGACTAATTAATCAAGTTGAACGAATGCGAAATATAAACAGAAATATGGCTCTAAATGTTTTGCATGCGTGAGTTCCAGTTTTACCTAAATATGACTACCGGTTTGAGAGATATATATGTTTTCGTATCGTCGCGCAAAACAGATCAGAATCTATTCGGCACCGTCACATATTTTTAAAACGCAGTTTGAGTTAATTTGTATCAGGTTTCAGCTTACGAAAATTATTAGAAAATTGTAGGTATTTAGATGTACTTATCGAAAACACCGAGATTCATACGATTTGGATTTATGAAGCTCTAGTTATGATCATTTTAATATCAGCATTTAAAACAGAAATTCAGATTTCTGGACAGCAACTATATATTGTATTGTAAAGCCTATATCAGGTTGTTCATGCATTCCTAAGTAATATAATATACAGAAAATTATATTTCTATCAATGGTGCATCTACACATCTAAATTTTGTCACAAACGGACATCGGGTGTTCGAGTTATGTCCAATTTAAAAACAGTGTGCGAATCGGAACAGATTCTGTCCAGATCCGTCACTTAATATTGTAACACAGTTTTCTATATTTTACGTCGGTTTTCAGTAAAAATATAAAACTAATAAAATCTAGTTCATTCGATGTAGATATCAAAAACACCTGAGTTTGCTCAATTTGGATACCGGTATACCAAGTTATGTGTCCTAGAAATTGACCGACAGCTGCAGTTTTCTGTTTTACGATCCGTGAATAAATACGATGTAATTCCTAAACCGTTATGCGGATCGATCTAAAATTTTTACAGCGTATACAAAATAATATATTCTATCATATGTAAATTTCCTGAAATTTTCAGAGTTAAAAATTAATTTATAAAAATTATTTTAAAACTAAAGGTATTGATGTGTATACTAAAATCGGCAGAAAGATTAACTAGTATTTTATGCAGGCTTCTATTTTTCTTTTAATAAACAAACCGATTTCATGTGACATTATAGATATATTGTGGCATGAAATTTGTGTTCTCACAAGTTGTAATAAACATTCCTAGCCATGAACAAAGAATTAAAAATACTTTAATTTGAACAAGAGATAATAAGATATTATTAAACCATATAGAATCATATATATCTAAACTTATGTATATGTATATGTATATGTTTATGTGTATCTTCTCTTATGGAGGGTTCACGATGCATGACAAGAGGAAAATAAGAGGTGGGAGAAAAGGAAGGAGAGAAGGGACTTACATACACAAGCCGATATTGTCACCGGGCTTGTCTATCCGCCGATAGCCTCGCGTTACTAGCGAGACCTTCTTGAAGACTTCTTCATGTTCTTCTTCTTGAACTTTAGGTGAAGAGGGAGAAGTGAGAGATAGAAAAATGTGAGGAATGAAAAGATAGAGGAGGACAATAAAGATGGTGTAATGGTGAATTATAATATATGCATTTAACATGAGAATTAAAAGAGAAATGAAAGGTCACCATTCATTTTGGAAATGAAAGGTCTCATTTGTAGGTTATGAGAAGAATAAAAAAATTGATAAAAATAATTGCAAGAATGGGAATTTGAACATGCGACTTATGGAATAATAATGCAAGGACTTAACCAATGAGCTATAAAGTTGTTCATACATATATTTAATTAGAATTAAATATATGATGTTGCTTAAAAAGAAAATGGGCTTTTTAGATGGGCTATGGAGAATAAGAATAATGGATTTGGGTTAAATATTTATGAAAGGAAAAAAATAAGAATGAGAAGTTAAAAACTTAAATATAAGAAAAAGAAATTGTACCTAGAAAAAAAATACATAATAGATTGAGGAATAAAATAATAATAAATTTAATAGAAAGAGGAAAATACCAAGTACAAATAAATACGGTATATTTTTGAAGAGGGATAATACAAATGTATAAAGATTTTGGGGTCATTACAGAAAGGCCAGGCCATCGCCGACTTCCTCGTCGAGCATCCTATACCTGTCGATTCACCCCTAAATTGCGAATTGCTAGACGAGCACGTGTTTGACACAATCGACGGGGGGAAAGGAGAGAGTGACACCCGATGGGAACTCTACTTCGACAGGGCATTTTCTATGAAGAAGCGAGAGCACAGCGCCCCCATAATCAAATCTGGGGTAGGCCTCATCTTCGTGACTCTACAAGGAGGGATAATGTGCTTTGCCTTTTTCTTGAAAGAGTCGAGGACAAACAATGAATCAGAATATGAGGCTTTGATAGTGGGTCTTGAGATCGCTATCGATATGGGAATCGAGCACCTCCTCATATACGGAGACTCCCAGCTAGTCGTTAGTCAAGTAAACGGCGACTATCAAACGTGCAAACCATAGTTGGTAAAGTACGGTGAGAGAGTACAACAATTGCTGACTCAAATCCTTTCCTACGCCCTGGAAAGGATACCACATATGGAAAATAGTAAATCGGATGCATTAGCCAAGCTCGCTAAAGAACTGGTTGACGAAACCTCGATGATGTGAGGATCGTTGTGCAAAGCCGTCGGGTTCTTGCACCAGCAGAAATATCTCCGGAGTCGTTTGAAGAAAAGGAAGCGATCGAGCAAACAGCCCTACAAATAAAGGACCTGGAAAAGGCCAAGGATTGGAGAGAAGTCTTTATAGACTTCTTCAAATCCTGTCAAATACCTGAAGATGCATCCTCAAGACATCAGCTCATGAAACGAGCTTTGTCTTTCGCCTTCGTCAACGATACTCTGTATAAGAGATCGTTCGACTCTCTATGGCTAAGATGCCTGGGACCAGAAGAAGCAAGGAGAGTCGTCCAAGAAACTCACAACGGACTCTGCGGTTCTCATCAAGTCGGGCCAAAGATGAAGCTGAAGATCAAAAAAATGGGTTACTATTGGCCCACGATGATTCGGGACTGCCTTGAATACGCGAAGCGATGTAATTCGTGCCAGATTCATGGAGACTTCATCCACCGGCATCCAAACCCGCTACATCCAACAGTGGCTAGCTGGCCGTTCGAAATGTGGGAACCGACATAATCGGGCCCATCGAACCAGCGTCATCCAGAGGACATCGGTTCATATTGGTGACAACCGATTACTTCTCTAAGTGGGCAGAAGTAATACCGCTAAGAGAAGTGAAGACAGAGAATATTCTCCATTTCTTCAAAACACACGTCATCTATCGGTTCAGCACTCCACGACGAATTATCTCTGATAACGGGGCAGCTTACAGAAGTCACAAAATCAGCCGCTTCGCACAACAGCATAATATAGACTGGAGATACTCTTCGGTCTATAATCCCCGAGCTAACGATCTAGCTGGGGCTTTCAAAAAAACCTTGACGAAGATCATAAAGAAAACGGTGTCCAAAAATAAGAAGGATTAGCACGAGAGACTGCATGAAGCTCTCTGGGCTTACCGGACCACGTTCAAAACGGCTACGAATACGACGCCATATGCGTTAGTATTCGGCACAGAAGTAGTGCTCCCCTTGGAGATAGAGTTACCCTCTCTACGAGTGGCGGTTCATTACGAGCTAACAGACGAAGAGAATGCTCACCTTCGGCTCGAGGAGCTCGAAGCCCTCGATGAAACCCGTCTCATGGCGTAGCAAAACCTAGAAGCTTACAAAGTAAGGATGACACGCTCATACGAAAGATTGACAAAGTTGAGAACAATTCGCCAAGACGAACTCGTGCTAGTGGTCAAGAGACCTATGATCCCCAATCATGCCAAACGGGGGAAATTCGAGCCAAACTATGAGGTCCCATACATCATAGACAAAGTCTACCAAGGTGGGGCTTACTTGCTCATGGATATGCATGGCGAAAGACCCTTCAGGCCAATAAACGGTCAGTTCCTGAAAAAATACCACGCATGACGAGTCACGGCCTAGGTTAACGATAGTTGATGACACCTATGTCCGCTCGCTATCTTCCCAAGCCCAAACTCTACAAGTAATATCCAGCGAAGCCTTGCCTCAAAATCGCTACCGAACCGAAATGTCTCTAAACTAACGATGGACCGAAACATCCTTAAACTAACACCGGACCGAAACGTCCTTAAACTAACAATGGACCGTAACGTCCTGAAACTAACGACCGACCGAAATGTCTTTAAACTACTACAAACCGCAGCATCCTAGAGCTGACAAATATATATATATATATATATATATATATAAATTAAAAAAAATTAAAAAAAAAACGGTACGTCCATAAGCAAGATGGGCACGGATGAAAATCCGAAAGAGCTCCGTGAGTAAAAATAGCAGAGCTATCGGCGAGTTTGTGAAAACCCGAAAGGGCGCAGACTCGAAAGAAAATCCATGCACACTTACAAAGTCCTCTCGGCCATATAAAGAGAAAATACCTGCGTGAGATCCTTATGACTCACAAGGCAGCAACACACTTAGGGATCCCCACGATTCCTGAGGAGAAATTACACTTGCGAGATCCTCACGACTCGTAAAGAGAATCCTCTTGTGAGACCCTCATGGCTCATAAGATTCGAAAGCCTTAAGCTACAGGGATCTGAACCTGTTCTTAAGCCATCACATTTCCCAGAATGCCCTACAAACGGTTCAATATTGACCCTTGTATACAATCTACGGGCACAAATAAACGTCTCCACTATCAAGTCCCACCAACGACGAGGAAGTCCTCATTTGGTGAACAAAAACTTATAGGTCCTCTCGACTTGCAAGGAGAAAATGCTCTTATGAGATCCTTACGACTTATAAGAGACCATACACTTAAGAATCCTCACGATTCTTAAGGAGAAAACGCACTTACGAGATCCTCACAACTCGTAAGGAGAAATATCTTTATGAGACCCTTACGGCTCATGAAGTCAAAAGCCTTAGTCGACAGGATCCTAACCCTGTTTGTTAATCCGCCTTTGTTCAAATTAACAGAGACAAATGATGATTTGCTCCTGGCAATGTTCCAGTAGTAGCGATGCTGATGCCTAAATCGGTAACAAATTCCAAGTCCTTTCACGGCAAATGATGATTCGCTCCTGGCAATATTCCAGTTGCAGCGATACTGATACTAAGATTGGCATCAGATTCCAAGTTCCATACTCGCAGCAAAAAGTCAGCGAGCTATAAATGCATATGAAATAGCCGAAATGATAGGGCAACTTGCAACAAAATCAACAAGTAAAGGATATGCATACAAAAATAGCCGAAATGATTGGGCAACTCACAATAAAAAGCAGCGAGTAAAAAAGAAAAATAGCCGAAATGATTGGGCACTGCGAAAAATAGCCGAAATGATTGGGCAATCGCGACTTTCGCGATATAAAAAGCTAAAATGATAGAGTATCGTGGAAAGAAATAAAAAAATGAAACGAAACTTTTTGCCCTACAGGCGAGCCCATGCTGACCCCTGTATAAAATCCATGGGCATAAACGAAGAGGGAACCACATTCCCCGACAGACTCTGTCAAAGAAAGAGCCGGATCTCAACGGCAACATCTGCATCCAAGAAGACCTCGTTGCGGAAATACGTCAACAAATGACCCCGTCGCGGAAATACGTCATCCAATGACCCCGTTGCGGAAATACGTCATCCAATGATCCCGTCATGGAAATACGTCATCCAATGATCCCGTCACGGAAACACGTCAGCCAATGACGCCGTCGCGAAAACACGTCATCCAATGATCCCATCGCGTCAGCCAATGACCCCGTCGCGGAAACACGCCATCCAATAACCCCATCATGGAAACACGTCAGCCAATGACCCCGTCGCGGAAACACGTCATCCAATGATCCCGTCGCGGAAATACGTTAGCAAATGACCCCATCGCGAAAATACGTCATCCAATGACCCCGTCTCGAAAACACATCATCTAATGACCCCGTCGCGGAAATACATCATCCAATGACCCCGTCGCGGAAACACGTCAGCAAATGACCCCGTATCGGAAACACGTCATCAAATGATCCCGTTGTGGAAATACATCAGTCAATGATCCCGTCTCGGAAATACGTCAACTAATGACTCCCTCATCGGAGCAGTGCTTCGACTCGGGAACAAGTCAACTCATCAACCACTTATGAATCCTCTCGACTTGTAAAGGGGAAAATTCTCTTGTGAGATCCTTACGACTCT
Organism: Agapanthus africanus; assembly: GCA_030015575.1. NCBI lineage: Eukaryota > Viridiplantae > Streptophyta > Magnoliopsida > Asparagales > Amaryllidaceae > Agapanthus > Agapanthus africanus. The sequence continues at coordinate 49,477,670 of CM057348.1, forward strand.
CAAGAAAAAGCACACTTAGGAATCTTCACGATTCTTAAGGAGAAAATACACCTACGAGATCCCCTCGACTCTTAGGGAGAAAAATCTTTATGAGAGCCTCACGGCTCATAAAGTTGAAAGGTCTTAGGCAGCAAACCCGAACCTGTTTCCTAAGCCATCGCTACCCTACGAAGAGTTCAAGATGAGTTGTTATCTACATGCTACACTTACTAGAGTAACATGACAACAACACGGCAAAGAAAAGAAAGCGATATAAGATAAAACATGTCCTTTATTTATGAGTTTAATTGAATACAAGATACATCATATAAAAGAATAAAAAAAATGAATGAATACATGTTATTCATGAATTACAAATTTCCATCAATACAAAAAAATTACAAATACAGGTACAAAGAAGGAGGCCACATCAACAAGTCGGCAAGCCGCTCGAGCACTCCTTTCATCTCTTTCTCAAAGTCAGCCACCACTGCCAGCTCTGCTTCAATTCGAGCCCATTGCTGCAAGCAGGATGAAAGCTTCGTATCGATTTCATGCTTAGTAGCTTCGTAACTTTGCGCAACTCGCTCGGTGGAGTCAAGCTTCTGCCTTAGCGCCAACCCGTCTGAGATACACCGTTGGAGACTGTCGAAAATAGCCTTCAGCTGTGCAGCGTTCGCGTCGACCTGGGCACGCAACTGGACAGACTCGTTAGAAGCCGCCTCATGTTCCTTCTGTCGCAGGGTTGCCTCTTGTTCAAAATAGCGAAGGAAAGGAACACTCTACTCCATCCATGCAACCAGCTGGGAAGTTGAAGTTAACACCTCAGGAGAAATACGCTTGAGCTCAATCTCGTGCAAGAAAGCCTCGATCTGTCTACAGTAGTCAACCCAAGACCCGACGACGTCCTCGTCATGGAAGTTCACGAGTGTCTCCAGCATTGGATTAACCTGCATAGCAAAATTTGCAGCGGAGGTGAGGGCTTCAACATCAAGATCCTCGACGAACTCGCTCAACATTCGTCGGCCGTTCACGGCGCCTCAGGAAGATGTGAGTTTAACAAGAGACCTTGCCGGCATCGTAATACGAGACTCGAAGGGAGATGGAGTTGGTGCGATTTCTACAGAATGAGTCACGGTTAAATGCCAACTCAAGAAATAAAGAAAACGCATAAGGGGTAAAGCCTATCATACCGGCTATAACAAGCGGTAGGACGGGGAGTGCAGGGAGCTCGGTTATTCTCTCGATCCGCGACGCTGTATCTAATATGGATATCCGTAAGAGAAAGGAAAAGACGTCAGTTATAGACTATACCCACCAACATCAACAGGTAGGGCAATCTCTGCCTGGAATGAGAAATGCGGGTTCAGCACCTGATACAGGTGATCAAAAAAGACTCCTGCAAAGTTATGACGACATACTGTCAGTACAAGGAGAGTGATACCCACAACGAAGCCGATGAATCACAAACCTATACCTTCCAGTATTTCAGAAGACATGGGAGAAGGCGAAGGAACAACAGCCGTCATTGCTGCGACCCGATGTGCTTCAGAGGGCACAATTTCAGCAACGGAAGCATCACTAGGCCGAGTGACTTCTTCGCTCTCCTTCAGTGGGACGGTCTCAGCGCCCATGGCTTTGTCCCCTGATTCGAGAAGGGCCATCATGACACTCGCGATGCTTGCCGACACCAGAAAGCCACAAGGAGAGAGAGCAACGGTTTGGGTAGTCCCAGACTCCCTGGAGAGAGTAGCTACTTCGAGCTCCGGGGTCGCCGTCGCCTCGCCTGCCATATCACCGCCAAGACTTGGCCCTGCAGGATATGATATATAAGAATTTGCAGACCAAGTTCTAATAAAAAAAGAATAGGCATTGTGTTATATTGTGATGGATCCTCAGTTGCCTCCCGAGCCGCGCGCGCAACCTGTCTATGGGCGGTAGACAGGGCAGCTAGGGTACCCTCTGAAGTAATAGCGACAGAAGGGATAGTGCTTGAGCCTGCACCCACAACCAAAGTAGAATCACGCTCCCTCACTGCGCGCTTCCTGCGCTTCTTTTTAGTTTGAGCAGTGAGGACCGACCTCCTCAAGACTTCGAACAAGGGGATGCCATTGCTGTCATCTGACCCTAGTTCTGCCTCCGGCGCCGCTACGGCGTCCATCATCGGCTGTTTCAGCGAAGACTCTCATGCTGGCTTGAGGATAGCCGTAGTCGTGATGGCCGGCTCTGACAAGACTACTGCACCATCGCTTGGGATCGGCGCTACACCTGGAACAACTGGAGCCAAAGTAGTCCCTGTAACAAGGTGAAATAAAGCGTCAGAGCACGGGTATAAAGCATGAGGGCATAATCAAACGAAATAAGTTATACCCAAGCCACAAGAAGCGCGAAGCCTCTCTTCCTCCTCAAAAGTCCGAAGGGAAGCCGCCAGAGCCTCTTCAGCAGAGATGCCTGACAAAGAAGGATGTATTAATAAATGCATAATAAGAGAGAAGGAAAAAGCTCAAAATGACATGACTAGAGAATACCCATCTCCGCAAGCAATAGCAACGCCGCCTCTGTGCGAGCCGGTCGTTCGGAAGCCATAAGGGCGGCTTGAAGATCAATATCATCCGCATGCTCGATAAATAGACCCTCATTGGTCCCGTACTTACTCAAGCCCTCGCTATAGGGAGCATAGGGCTCCTGGCCGAGTACGACATCGACAGAAAACATCGACTTCTTCTTCTTCTTCGAACGAACCCCGGCGGCCGACGATAGGAGCTTACGCTTCACGGGCATTTTTGGGCGACGGGTCCCAATCTCCACGCCAACTCCAAAGTCCGGAGACGCTATAGCTACCGTTTTAGGAACGCTGGGCTGTGGCTTTGAAGTAAAGGTGTGAGGGACCAAAACCGTATTAGTCTCCCTTAATGAAGGATGAACGGCAATTCGTCGTTTTAAAAGGACGATCGGGTTACCGGCAGGGACTGCACCCTTGCGATCAAGCAGCAACTGTCGTTCTTCCCTAATCATGGCACCCATCGCGTGCTGGTACCACGCCACATACGCGTTCGAGATGTTCGGGACGTAGCTCGGCTCGTTGATAAGGAAGATGGACCCAGTATTCAGGCGTATGAAGTGGTGCGGCGTAGTGCGAATGCCCTCTTCAGTGGCAGTCGGTTCAGCCAGAAAAGCTTCAAGGGGAACACCCTGGTTGTAACCCGACTGTTAGGCAAAGCGGTGCGGGTTGTACCTCATAAACAACGCCGACTGGTTCTGCCTGAATACTAAGAAGCCTGGCCTGATCGAGTATAAATGCAGGATCTCTTCAACGTGGAAACCCTATCCTTGAAGGTGTCACGCAGCGGCTGCACCGCCTTAGTTGACTCTTTGCCGATAGTTATGACCCTATCAACGAAGGTCATGCTGTCCCCAACCATGCGCGGGCGGAGGATCACTCACTGAGCTTCTCGCATCGACGGGTCTGAAGCAGAGGCATCGATTAGAGACATCACCCGGGGAAAAATGTAGCTATCATAGAAACGGGGACGTTTGTGGATTCCAAAGTCTCCAAGCACATGTAGCTCGATCCACGAAGTAAAATAGTGCAGCGGGAGATGTACGGGCTCTAAACCCGGCTGAGTAGTGTCCGCCGCTAAGCTCAAGCAGTGATATAAATGAGCCAACCCGGCAATCCCGACGGCAACCCGCGTTCCTTCAACCATCTGGTGAGCCGGATAAAAAACGGACAGCCTCATATGACGAGGGTGCATGGGAAGTACGAACCAACTTAGCCATAGGACGAGAAACCCCAAAAAGAACGTCTCTTCGTCGACGTCTGAAGCTGCTCTGCGAAGGGGACGACCGAGGTGTCCGAGAGAAAGAAATTCCTCTGATCCTCTTCCGCTGTCGGCTGTTTGTCCAAACCAAAGCCGAAGGGATCGGTGATCTTGGCAAATTTTGCAGCTTCCTTTGAAAGGACTTCGGGACGGAGAAAGCGGGCAATGAAATCTGTGAAGCTGACACCGTGCCCCCAGATTCCAAGAACAGGCACTCATAAATATTCAACACCTTGATTAAGCTTGGGAATCGGTGTTGAATGACATTTTCTGGAGTCAGACCCATCACTACTGATTGGTTCACAAAGACGTATTCGTCAGGGGGAAGTATTTCCCCGTAGTGTTCCCTTCTGACAGGTAGGCCTGAGATCTCCGCAAACTCCTCCAGGAAGATTGAAACCTCCCGATCCGATAGGAGAAAGATGTGTGCTAGGATGTTCCATTGCTCTAAGAAAGCCTTAATCCACCATACCGGAGGCACCGGATACTGGAAAAGCGACGCATAGATAGCAGGGTACAGCCCGAGCTTCAATAACACCGACTTTTTTGGCGATAAGATGTACCGGACCCACTGCAGGTATTCGGCCAAATGACGAGGAGTCAGGCCAATCATATACACCTGTCCCCATGGGCGCGACTCGCCCTGATATATACACCGCCCCAGAATATTTAAAGCCATCGACGGCTGCATAAGTATCGCGGCCATAGAGGGCTGAAGGCGGCCTTCTGAGGTCCAGTGGACCTCCTCTACAGCATAGTTAACCTGGGGTGAGTCGGTATAGTGAACAGCGGAGATTGGTTCTGAAGGCGTCGCACAAGAGAAGCCGCGTCGACCCCGGATGATTTGATTGTACCACGACCCCCATAAATGAAGAGACTTTTGCTCAGGGTCATGATCTTTGATCAGCGCAAAGACTTCCCTATCTACGGGCGCGTCAGGGAATGCGCTTTCTGGACGAACAAACGGGAAAGAAGTGTCGAAAGATATAGTACCTGCGCAAAAAAAAGGAACAAGAGTTAGCCGTCAATGCTACAGTTTAAGTTCTGGCACTTGGTACCTTAAATTTGTACCGCACTACAATGCAGTGGAAAGAGACCAAAGGGGACCCATACAATCAAGATGACGGCTCATCATTGATGAGACAGTTTCATCATTGATGAGACAGTCATTCATTAAATAGAAATTCCTAAAAGGATTCTCATTTAATGAGAGGCCCCTCGGGTCAAGGAGTTAATCTCCCTCGAGAGCAACGCTCTGCAGACAAGAGTGACATCTGTCAACTTTAATCCTAAGAGGAATAGAATTCCCTAAAAATTTTAAGAGCTGCACTCTGTAAAAATGATGGAGTAACGCATCGAAACCCTAAAGTTAAAAAACTTCAGGATCTTTAAGATCTGTAAAGCGAACTCTGAGAGTTCTTCATTAATGGGTTAAGAAACCCTAAAAATGATTTCTTCTTCTGATCCATGATCTAGGAAGAGCAAAGCTCTAGTTTTTAATTAACGGGTTAAGAAACCCTAAAGAATATCTATGATCTAAAGTAGAGCAAAACTCTGTTAATGGGTTCAAATCTTACCAAATTTTTGGACAAAGTTTTAACTCTTAAGAAATTTCCTTTGGGCAGAGAGCTGTGCTCTGAAGGAGAATTAAATTCTCAGAAAAACAAGAAGGGAAGAAGATGAACAGAAATCATCTCAAGGGCCAAAGGCCCTATTTGTAGGCGTTGGAAGTCGATCCAATTTCCAAGTTGATCTGACGGTGGTAAAGCTGCCACCGCTGCACTCACGTGTAAGCCACGTGAGCGCAACGGTGGAGGGGGGCATTTGTTTCCCCAATTGAGAGCAAAGCTCTATTCAAAATTTGAATTGAGGCAGCGCCTTACTTGCAAAGCACGAGAGCACTGAGCGCCAGCGCTAAAGAATCAAAGACTCTGAGGCAGCGCATCACGTGCAAAGCACGAGAGCGCTGAACGCCAGCGCTAAAGAGTCAAAGACTCTGAGGTAGCGCCTCACATGCAAAGCACGAGAGCGCTGAGAGCGTAGCGTTAAAGAGTCAAAGACTCTGAGGCAGCGCATCACGTGCAAAGCACGAGAGCGCTGAGCACCAAGCACTAAGAGTCAAAGACTCTGTGACAACGCATCACGTGTAAAGCATGAGGGCACTAGCGTCAGAATTAAATGTTCATCACCGTTGGATCAAAGATCCAACAAAGATGATAAATCATCAAAATTTAGAATCAAATTCTGCTAAGGAAATATTCCTCGGATCTTCCTAAACAGGAAAGATTGCCCTCTGTAAAACAGCGCACCGTTGGATCAAAGATCCAACGGTGATTAATAAAATCACCAATATTACAGAATAATCTCTGTTTGGGAAAATATTTTCCAATCTTGTTAATAACAAGAGAAAATCTTCTGTAAAACAGAAGCCATAGGATCAAAGATCCAACGGGGGATAAAATCCCCAAATCAATCAGAGATCTTTCAATGAAAGATCTCTTTAACCAAATTAACAAACTTGCATCCACTATATAAAGGACCCAAGACTTCAAGTCTGGGGCATGGGAGGATCGAGATCATTAGCAGAGAAGAACCCCCACCCCCCATAAGTTTGAAGTTCTCAAAAAAGAAAAAGAGAAGAACAAGCTCTAAGAAAAAGAAATTTTCTTCAAGATAAATAAGAAGAAGTGAGATCATAAACTTCTGGATTTTTGAGAGTTTAACTCTCCCATTATAAAAACTGAGTTCTTTTTTTAGATCACAGATCCATAAGACAAAGTCTTTCACAAAAACAAATAGATCATAGCATCTCCTTATAAAAAAGAAAGAACTCAGTTCTTGGATCCATGAGACAAAGTCTCTTATAAACCGAGAATTTAATTCTCAGAGCACAGAACTGATCAAAGTTGCTAAAGAAGAGCCTTAGCGCTCTAATTTAAAAAGAAGCGCTTTAGCGCTCCAAGCCTCTCAGCGCCAAGCGCGCTACGTGCACCTCACGTGAGCGCTATTCTAAAAGAAGGGTCTTAGCGCTCCAAGTCTGGCGCTCAGCGCCAAGCAAACCACGTGCTCCTTACGTGGGCGCTATTTTATAAGAAGCGCCTTAGCGCTCTAAGCCTGGCATTCAACGCCAAGCGCTCCACGTGCTCCTCACGTGGGCGCCCTTTTATAAGAAACGCCGTAGCGCTCCCAGTCTGGCGCTCAACGCCAAGCGCTCTACGTGCTCCTCATGTAGGCGCTAAGTAATTACAAAGCGCTCTGTAAATGAAGCCCCAGCGCTATAAAGAGTGTTCAACACTCAAAAACAAGAAAAAAGAAAGTGGGTGTCAGTACCCCAATAAATGTTTAGCGGCACATGCACAGAGAAAGGATTATGTCCTAACAAGTGTCTAACACTTTATAAAAAAAATGACAGAGACTCGGTGGGCTCAGCCCAAGTTGGCCAAACTCATAATCAACTGAGCCCATGCGCTCTTTATTGGACTCAGTCCCAAACAAGATTATCAAATCTTTGATAAATATTCACTGGTTCAAGGGTACATCTCTCCACACCTCTGATACGTGTCATTATAATTCTTCAACGTCTTCAGAGAGGTAGAGGGTCTCAATAACCAATAAATTTTGGTGCATCCCAAAATTGGCTAAACCAGAACCCCACAGACTATGACGTCTTTAAACCCTACAGACTATGATGTCTTTAAACCCTACAGACTACGACGTCTTTAAACATGGACTATGAAGTCCTTAAACTCCATGGACTACGATGTCCTTAAAACCAATGGACCGCGATGTCCTTAAACTAAAACGATAGAGTCCAAATACTTTTTCGTTGGATCTAAATGATCCCAAAATCTTGTTGAGTAGATCTTAGTATAAAGTTTAACTAACGTATCCTCAATAAACGTTTGAGTTGATCTTAGTCTAAAACAAGACTAACGGTCCTTAAACCAACCCAAACCCAAATCTAAGAAAACACGGATTTGGAATAATCCATGCCCTACGGGTGATAACATAAATTAGTCTCCGTATACAATCCTCGGGCAACCAAAAATAAAACAAAGACACACGATACGAAGTGACCATCTGGAGAAGGAGAAAGTGGTTACTGCTATGCGGTAGCGTAATTAACTGCAGAGGCTTGCGCCTGCAGGGAAGAGCGTCCCCACAATCAAAAAACCCTTGTAAACGAGGGGGAATCTGACGAAGTATACTACAACGGTCGCATCCGTCTAAACTTCCGATACACGGTGCCATAAATCAACTTGGTATCTTCGGAGAAGTGGACGGATAAAACTGTTGGATATAATGCCCTCAGAGTCAATTATTGGATCACAGGCACGTGATTGCAATGATTGAGGGAGGACCTATACCGGTAGGACAGTCTTACTCAAGATGATAGTATGTTATCTGGTTTATCTTTATCCTCGTGTACAGCTTTAGGTGACCTTACAGGTCACTATTACACATTGATAGAGCCCTTAGGATTCTTGCTTGACTACCAGCAGTATGATGGTTATCATATACGTGAGAGTTGGGTAGTTTATAAGCACATCCTTAAAGTAGTCCCTAGTCGTGGGAGTTTCGAGACTGGACATCGATACTCCATTAGTAGACTAGTGTATACAGTCGAGACCCCGACGAGGGGCGGTGGCCGGTCTCATAAGCCATTGGTGTCAGTTGGATCACCTAAGATGTATACAGGTGCTCATTGGGTTATGAGTACACCGGAAAGGACTCGCCGGGAACATGCTAGTTGGTATTATAACTAATGTCAGATAGCAGTTCCCTGGTGACATGTGTACAGGTTAGTTCATCGACCTGAGATCGTCATTTGTCTCGTGTGAGTTCCCACTGTGCTTTGATTACTACCCTACCACGGCTCAAAGGAGTCGTGCAAACAGGTTTTAGTTGGGTACAGTCCCGAGCCACATGGAGGCAGTGAGCGGATCGGCAGGGGTTTCGTCTCTCCCGGTATTGGGGGTGAGATCGCGCTGTGTCTAGGAGAGCCATTACACGAAGTCCTTGGCCAAGGCAGGAGATTTACTGGTAGGTATTCCAGTAGTATCTCAGGGTGTTCTAGGCTACACTCCGACATGACTTGTACCGCTTTTGGGGGTCTGACTTTTACCAAATCCCTAGGCCCGACATGCGATGCTTATAGACGAACGGACCGGACTGTACGGATATTGTCACTGACAGGCTCAGTAGGGTGTCAGGATGAGTTCGCTTATCGACCTCCCTTTTGGTCAATACCTGATAGCCCGTTACGTACGGCTAGTACCTCTGACGTGCTAGTGGTTAAATCCACAGCCAAAGTATTGACGAGTCTTTAGAGTCCCCCACAGACAGTTTCTCAAGTTTCGGGCGAAACGTTGTAGAGGTCGTATGGTATTATGGCAGGGTTCGATCATATACGTGCAGTAGTGCACGGATCATGATCGGACGGATCATACTAGTGGGCTTTGGTTTAAGCCGGATCCTAGTATTAGATTTGTTGGATTACTTTAGTCTCATCGCATTCGCATTCAGTCGGAATGCGGATGCAGGTATGTACATACAGGTGAGGGGTACTCTTGTGATCCGTCACGAGTTTACTTTAGTAGATGCCATTCTCTTTTTATTGTTGCACACATTTGGATTAATGTTTGCATATGGAAATAATGAGCTAGAAATCATCATTAAGGGCATTAATTGTGACACATACACAAGTGATGACTCATGGTCTCTTTCTTTGTGCATGTGTCATATTTTTTATGGATTTGAGTGTTGAAATGAGAGGGAGAGAGAAAGAGGGCTGCCATATGATAGTTTGGTCTTGCATTTTTCTTTCCAACACTCTCTCTCATTTTATCACTAGAACACAAAAGAAAAAGAAAGGAAAACTTCTTCTTCTTCCTCTTCTTTCTTGAGCTCATTATCTCCTCACTAATGGCATCCACTAAATCCTCAAGAGACAAAGTGATGACACACATTCTCTACTTCACCTTGGACACGTCGGCTAGCAAATTTCGTGTCCGAATTGCTTCGGACGAAGCGTGAGCCCGTAAAAAGACTCAAAGATGTAGTGCCCTTTCCGACGAGGAGACCGGAGATCGGAGATGCCGCGAGGAGCTTGAGATGGTGGCTAAAGACCGAAGGACACGGATCGATCGGTATAGTTTTCCAACCCTTTCTCTAGTTGCTAGTTGTAGGTTAATGGTTCGATCCGGGTTGAAAGTATACCATAGCGCCGGTTTCAAGTTTTGAAAAAGTTTTCGTTTCCGCATTTTGGCCTCGGACAGACGGCCGAGACGCTACCGTAGACTTACAAAAACCAAATAGCATCTGCCCCCAAAATTCATGCCGGACGTCCCAACGTCCCGGCCGTATCTTTCGGCGGCGAACACTAGCCATATAAGGCTTGCTTGCAATTATGGCTATATTATTAGAGCCAAATTTTAATTCAATGTTACCATCGTTAGTCTGTATAATCTGATCGATATCTGTATCAATAACAGGTGCAGGTGGTACTGCAGAGGTAATAACCCATGATTCAGGAAAGCCAATCTTTTCCCATTTTATAATTCTGTTGGTAGCAATACCGGAAGAAAATAAATTTGTTTCGATCACCGTGGTCTTACCATTTTCAGTCTTTGCTTTAACTTTGGGTGCCATGGTGGATAGGACCTTATAATGAATCCTATAGACTATTGATATAGTCTCAGATCCTTTCATGAAATTATAACCATGAGTCTTTAAGTTAAGCGTAACAGCTTCAAGTATATTTGGATCTGTTAAAGACAAGGTTAGATTTGGATAAACATCAAAATAAACTGGTCCATGACAAAGACTTGTTTGCATAAATCCCATAAGGGAAAGGATCCAGTCTAGATATCTCGCATCTCTTAACGAAGTTAAAATTGAGGCATTAAGGCCTTAAAGAGTAAGAGGCATAAAAGCCACCTAAATAAGTCCTGTCAGAAGGATTGACTTTATGTAATGACATAAAGTTAAGAAACCAATTAAAAGTTGTCCATTATGAAAGGTGGTGGGCCTCATGACTAAAAACCGTGTGCCGGTTTTGGATTAAAACCGTGTGCTGGTTTTGGATGAAAACCATATACTACCATACCTTTGGTCTTAATGAAACCATTGGTTATACCAAAAATTTCGTGTGCATTAATGTTTTGCAGTCGATTAGTATTTTTGGTATAGGTTGTCTTTTGGGCTTTATTTTAATATGCCCTTGCCTTTTCCTTTATTATTCTGGCCCATTTCATTTTCATCGTTCTAGCCCAAAGCAGAGCCCATAAGGTCATCCCAAAGCTGGTCTGCTGATCTCAGATCTTCTTCTGGTTCTTGGGCTTGTCCTTGAAAGTTATCTTTCATTTCTACCGATTTGGTAGTTTTGTCAGACATCGAGGAACTAGTGTCTGAAGTGTCGAAGATCTGTTTGAACTGCTTTTTCATATGCTCTAAGCAGTGCATCATTAATTTTTCTTCGGAGATGTTTGGGTATTTTCTCTGGAAGGAGATCTTCAATTTCTGCATAGGATTATTTGTGGCTATGTCTGCATTAATCCTTTTATCTAGAAAATCACTGTTATTTTTAATAGTTGCTTTTATGCTAACTATTTTTTGTTCTTCTATAATTCCTGACCACCATTTTATAAGGAATTTTCTAGAAAGAACTGGGATATTTTCTTTATTTAGTTCCGCTATTATTGTCCATCTTAATATAAACGGAATCTCATTTTCGACAAAGTAGTATAACGTACTTTCCCCTTCTATGTTAAAGGTGTCGTCGGTGTTGTGAAACCTTGGGTGTGATTCCATCCAAGGAACAAATAAATCAAAAATTGATCTGGGCAATATCTTTAATTCTACCCCCATTTTCTGCCCCCATTGGATAAACCAATTAGGCATACCTGTTTTTATAACATCAGGTTTAATCATAATAAACCAGGAATGCTTTTTTCCTGGGTTTTCATAGTACAGAAAATTATTAAACGCCTGGATATAATCCCAGTAATTGCATTCATGCCTAGTATCGCCCAATTTGAACGATCTTGCCCTATTAGGGTGTAAAGCCCATTCATGTGGGTTATAAATCTTTTTTATAATAACCTTGGAGAAGTTTATAATTTCTCCATCTTCTTTCCCATTTGAGTAATAATGTTTAATTTCCATGGAACTGTAAATTATTAGCAAAGCTTCATAAATTTGCCTCGTATTTCCTGCTAGTGAAGCAAAAACAGTGGTCTCAATATATTTTTCTTTTAGAGACCATGGATTATCTATCCTGGAAATATCATTTCCTTCTAAACAAATAATTTGTTCAGATGTGCTCTTTGGAATATAATCATCATTAGCACTTTCAATTGCCTTTTTAAAGGATTTTTGTTCAGGAAGACTTCCTGCTGAAGATGTTTCCGCTTCGCCCTAAGTGTTATAAACACTCGTGTTATAAGTACTTTTCTTTGCCACTTTATGGGGCATTTTCCATTCCGATTGAGCGTACGACGTTTTGGATTCCATGTCTAATTTCATGACCTTAGGTTTTTGCATTTTAAGCCAGTTTGCATATGGGGAGTTATTAGGAATATTATTCCTTCCCTTTCCTCGGCCTCGGCCTTAGCCCCTCGAGGGAGTCTGCATGCGCAGAGTCCTGAAGAAATTCCTTGGTAAGAAAGTCAGGAAGACAATTATTAATGCCTTTAATATATTCAATGTCAAAATCGAAAATAGCCAATTCGGCTTGCCATCTAGCAAATATTTGTTTTGATGTTAAATTTTTAACATCTTTTTGTATAACAGATTTAGCTGCACTACAATCGAATTTTAGTAAGAATTTTTGGTTTAATAAATCATCTTGAAATTTGTAGATGCATTTTATAATAGAAAGAATTTCTGATAGTTGAATAATTCAACTGAGCTGGATTCCATTTTTCAGAAGTAAATCTTACTAGTATTTCTTTGTTATTATTAGGATCTACTTGCTTCAAAATACCTTCATATTCTATATTCGAGGCATCTGTTTCAACAATTTTTTCCAATTAGGATTAGCAATATGGAGACATGGTAAATTTTTTACTGTCTCTTTAATCTTTTGAACAGCTTTAGTATGGCAATCTGTTTAAGGTGAAGGATTTTTTCTTAGCCTGTTATATAAAATGGCTGCATCTGTAGCTAGATTTTTATAATAATCTGCCACATAATTTAGAGCACCCAAAAATCTTTGAAGTTGCTTTATATCAGGAATATAATCCGGAAATTTAGAAGCAAATTCAATACTTCTTTCTATTGGGATGATGGTGCCATTGTTAATATTATGGCCCAAAAATCTTCTAGCTGTTTGAAACAACTTCATTTTTGGAGCAGATATAACTAGTCCATTTTTTATAATAAGTTGTTTGAAAACATACAAATGTTTAAAATGTTGATCAATATTTTCTGAATAGACAAGAACATCATCTATATATGATACGATGAATTCTGTATAAAGGATTAAAAATAGAGTTCATAATATTTTGGAACTCTGATGGCGTATTTTTTAAACCAAATGGTATAACATTCCATTCAAAATTCCCAAAGGGTACTGTAAATGCAGTTTTATATTTATCAGATTCATGAATCTGTATTTGCCAATATCCTGATTTTAAATCAAATTTCGAAAATATTTTTGCTCTGTTTATTCTATTAAGCAAATCCCTTTTATTAGGGAGAGAATATCTAATCCATTTAAGAACCTTATTTAAAGGTTTATAATTAATTACAAGACGAGGAACTCCTCGTTCTTGCTCAGCGGCGTTATTAACATAAAACGCTGTGCAACTCCATGGAGATGCGGACTTTCTGATTAGTTTTTTGTCTATAAGACTACTAATCTCTCTTTTACATAGTTCAAGATATTCTTGATTCATTTGACAAGGTCTTGCCTTGGTAGGAATATTATCCTTAAGGAATTCTTCTATATAAGGAAGAGTTACAATGTGTTGCTTTCTTTCCTAAAATGCATTAGGGAAATTGCTACACGTTTGAGTTATAAACTCATCTTCTATAGTTTTAATCCTTACTCTTATAGAGCCAGAATTTAGCTGTTTATTCATCTATATGGAAGTTATTTCTTCCTTTATTAAATTTATCTGATTTTCTTATAAGTAAATATCCTTTACTTCATTTAGGATTTTAACCATAGCATCAGTTATAAACTGAAAACGAATTTCTTTCCCTTTGTAAATACTATAAATTCCTTTTGAATTTATTTGTTGAATTGGCATAATTTTTACTAAGGAATGGTGTTCCTAGTATAATATACTGCGATATCTCCTTTACTATAATAAAAGGAGAGGGAAGACAAATGTCTTTATTACAGATGTTTACATTTAACACCCTATATGGTGTGGTTAAAGTACTATTATCAGCAATACTAAGAGTCTGAGTTGTTCTCTCACAGTATTTGATAGGAATAATTCCTTCTTTAATGCAGTTTAAATCTGCACCACTGTCTACAAGAGCAATTAAGTTGGGTATAACCAAATCGTTGTTTACTATAAGAGTGATTCTAATATACCATTTTTGATTTAATACTAAATCAATGGTTTGAAGGAATTTATCTGGAACTACTTCTAAAGCTTCTTCAGTAGTATTCTTAGATTCTTCATCTGATGAATCACCTAGTATGAAGGTGTTACTTTCAATAGTAGAGATCCTTTTTATAATGTCTTTATTTTGAGTTTTTAACTCTTGAATCTCTTTCCCTTTGTAAATACTATAAATTCCTTTTGAATTTATTTGTTGAATTGGCATAGTTTTACTAAGGAATGGTGTTCCTAGTATAATATACTGCGATATCTCCTTAACTATAATAAAAGGAGAGGGAAGACAAATGTCTTTATTACAGATGTTCACATTTGACACCTTATATGATGTGGTTAAAGTACTATTATCAGCAGTACTAAAAGTCTGAGTTGTTCTCTCACAGTATTTGATAGGAATAATTCCTTCTTTAATACAGTTTAAATCTTCACCACTATCTACAAGAGCAATTAAGTTGGGTATAACCAAATCGTTGTTTACTATAAGAGTGATTCTAATATACCATTTTTGATTTAATACTAAATCAATGGTTTGAAGGAATTTATCTGGAACTACTTCTGAAGCTTCTTCAGTAGTATTCTTAGATTCTTCATTTGAAGAATCACCTTATATGAAGGTGTTACTTTTAATAGTTGAGATCCTTTTTATAATGTCGTTATTTTGAGTTTTTAACCCTTGAATCTCTATTTTGAGATTATTTACTTCTTTCTGTAAAGCCGCTATTGTTACAGGCTTTCCTTCTCTTTGTTTTTGTCTTTTAAAGACATCAGATAACCTGTATATATTATCAGGTATAAGAGATTTCTTCTTTTCTTTTCTTCTCTTAGAAGAACTTCAACCAACTTAGTTTTTAATTCTGGCTGAATGTTATCCTCTTCTATGATTTTTAGAATAGTTTTTTTGTCATCTTTACTTATGACATTAGTACTTAAATCGTTCATTTCAACTATTGATATCCAATAGCTGTATTTTTTGTTTGTATTACAATATTTATTAGAGCAATCTTGCACTTCCTCATTAAATGATGAGGAATCTAATTTATCAGAATCAGAGGATTCAGATGAATTGATCATTATCTTATATAACGATTCTCTTAATACTTCATTTTCTATTTCATTTATCCTCTTTTTTGTATAACATTTATTGGCAAAATGGCCAATTTTTCCGCATTTATAACAGGCGGCTGAGGATGCAGATTTTTTATTAAATCTGGTATTGTTATTATTTTTCCTCTTTTTCTCCCCCTTATTGTAACACCCTAGTTCATTTATACCAGTTCTACTTCAAGTATTTCTTTATTTATGCTATTTTCTTGATTTACCATGTTTTGGGTGCGGATAGTGCACTTGACATCTGTATTTGCATCCGACCCGACCCGCTTGCTGGAAACCCGTCTTGATTCCTATTTATGATTTATCATGGCTTGTTACGTGGATCCGTGCACTTTCATTTTATTTTACATACTGCATATTGGCATTTATCTGGTATCTGCATTTTTAAATATAACATTTAAAGTCACATAAAATATTTTAAAAAATACATTGCATGGCCTGCATGATACCCCTGACCCTGTGATAGCATCCGCGCATCTTGTTCTCGTTCCGTTCAGTGAAACGGGTTTGTTTGGGAGGCTACATGCACGTATGTGCATCCGTTCTTGGGGGTATGCATTTTCGTTACCCGGATCCTATTTTAGTTTTGGTCGATACGTATATTTTCCGTATTTTAAAACTGGATTTTTAGACCCGACCCGGACGTGTTTTGGACTATTTTTGAATTAGCCAAAATATCTTACTAATATTATATTCTGGTATATATTTACAGTTTATATAAAATTCTTTTAACTAATTATATTTTCTAAAATTTCTTAAATCCTAATCCAAACAAATTTCTCTCTCTGCTCGCACACTCTCTCTCTCCTCTCGATCTCTCTCTCTCTGTCTCTCTCCTCTTTCACTCTCTCTCCTTCTCTCTCTCTCTTTCTCAACTCAGTCTCTCTCTCTCCATTTATATATTCTTTGTTTTTTTATTAAACCCACGTACTCTCTCTCCTCCATCATCTTCTTCTTCGTTTTCCCGAACCCGCGCCACCTGCCTTCGCTCGCCGACGCCGAATCCACCCTCGTCGGCATCCCTTCTCCCCTAACCTCTACCTCCTCTTCCTCCTTCACCTCCACAACCACCTCCTCTCCCATCTCACCTTGTCCCGACGATAACCCCGATGACCTACCTTCTTCAAACCCATCAGCCCCTGCCTCGCCGTCGATCACTATTGTAGCCTCCATTCTCACCACCATCTTCGCCTGCTCCCCTCTCCTTCTACCTCACCACCTCCTCCTCCGAACACCACAACCACCACCGCCATCACCCTAGCCGCGACCCACAGCCTTCACCTTACCCGTCTCCTGCACCCACCTCGCCGAACTTTCCTCGTCGTCGTCGGCATCCCCTTGCCATCTCCTATCTACTTCCCTGCACCCCAAGCTTTCCCTACACACCCCGATCCCCGACATCAAGAACCTACACCGGATTGCCTATTACCCTTGCCGGAAAACCCACGACCTCATCGTCACTATCTCCTCACCTCCTCTGCCCCTGACCAAGAGCCACACCAAAGACCCCAGTGCAGCCCCTCTCCTCCTTTCTTCTTCTTCCTTCTTCTTCTTCTTCTTCTTCTTCTTCTCTCTTCTTCTTTCTTTTCTTGAATTCTCGTTTCTTTTCCGGTGATCACCCGTCGGAGCCGTGCTCGTTGCTGCCGATCCAAGCGACCCAGTGGACGTCCCTTGCCTGCATGAATACCCTCTTGCCTTGTCTGGACCCGTCCCGCATTCTGTGTGTGCGTTGCGACAATTACCAGACGTCGGACGTGCCGTACGCACCCGTCGTGTGATCCGATCGATGCAAGTTAATCTTGCTACATGCTATACTACAATATATTGCACACATGTGAATAATAACATTACTTATTATTTAATTATGCATCCCACATTACAATTTTACTATTTTACTATCTTCGGACATCCGTGTGCATCCATATCACTATTTACATATCTAGTCGCATGCTAATTCATCTTGCTACATGCTAGGTATATTATTATGCATCCATATGAGTAAAATATTACTCGTTTATCACATTATACATCCATATTAAAGTTTTACTGTTTTCGGATACCCGTATGGATCCATATCATTTAATATACATGTAGCTGCATCTGCAAATCACATTATTACATATTATTGTCATATTAATATCCCATGTTTAATAATGTGCATCCCACTTAGTCTTGAAGCTATAAATGTAACCCCAATCGATATTTGTGCATCTATACCATTAATTACATATCTAGTTCAATACCATAACACGTTATTTCATATTACTGCTACATTAACACCCCATGCTAGATAATGTGCATCCTATATAGTCATGAAACTATAGTTGTAACCCGTGATAGTTATTTATGCATCCATGTTTATTTGTGTATCCATACCATTAATTCTACATAACTAGTTACACCTCATTTTACATTAACTCATATTATTAATACATTAGTACCCCATGCTTGATATCGTGCATCCTACTTAGTCATGATGTAACCCATGATCGATATTAGTGCATCCATGCTTTTATTGTACATCCGTACTTTCACCCTGATTCAATACTTGCTACAGTTTGATTATGAGCACCTGCTTGATACATGTGCACTACTTGATATGAATTGATACATGTACACTACCTGAATTGACCCGATACACCATTACTTGACAAGTTACTTGATCCTGTTCCTAATGCCGACAATCCTGACATGTTGTCCCGATGGACATATCCTTTTGTCTGTATAGACAAACCTGTACTTGTTTGATCCGGTGTTGGCATTAGCTCCTGATTTATCAATACCCGACTTGAACACATAACTTGGGGGTGTGGGGAAATCAAGAATGTAACCGAACGTAACTCAAAGGGCTATCATATTGTTTGCCGTTTTTCCGAGCGTTACGGAATTCACATTGTTTGCTTGGATCTATTGCTTTCGCATATTATTTCTTGACTCAAAGGGCTATCATGATGTAACCCGTATTTGGGACGTACTTTCCAGATTGTTATTGTAACTTGGATCTATTGCTTTCGCATATTATTTCTTGACTCGTTTATTCTGGCTCATGGACATGTACTAGATACTTTATTTTATTTCTACTGTTCTTGATATCTCTAGACAGCCGTAATGTGACCGTGGAGGGATGTTTCCTATCCACAGGTAGTATGGTTGGCTCTGTCACATGCCTATCTTAGCGCACTTTGGGAAGCGGGGCGTGACAGGGTTTGTTTGGTATCAGAGCCATAGGATTTAGGTTGATCGGGTTTGATTCTTTTGTAGTTGGGTATTGGACCCAATACACGAATAAGAAAACCTGTAATTAGGAACATGTCTTGCCACATTGTTATCATGATTCTTGAATCATATTTTTCTCTTGACCCTTGTCTTGACGATATGCAAACAACTTTGCATCTCAACTTGAAACCTTTTGGTTCCCTATTGTTTCTCCCTATTCCTTTGATTCTGATACTAGGATTTGGGCGACTTGAGTGGAGTTTTTTTATTGTAACTATGTATCGCGGCATGGTTACAATGCGGTACTCTATTTAAGTAACTTGGAGTTCTAGTCTTGATTCATATCCTTGATTTATGGTCATCATTCATCGCAAGTTTTGAATCTTGTTTATCATACTAATCCTCTTCGGTGTCTTGGTTGCAGGATCATGGCAGACAGAAACCTGCGATCGTACCAGAGATGTGTCGATGACGCCCGTTCCCCTCCGAAAGACAGCGCAACAGAGACGTCTTGCCAGAAGTTCGGGGCAGATGCTATTTGGTTTTATCCGTCCACCTCTCCGAAGATGCCAAGTTGATTTATGGCACCGTGTATCGAAGGTTTAAACGGATGCGGCCGATGTAGCAGACTTCGTCAGATTCCCCCTCGTTCGAGGGGTTTTTGATTGTGGGGACGCTCTTCTTTACAGGCGCAAGCCCCTGCAGTTAATTACGCTACCGCATCGCGGTAACAACTTTCTCCTTCTCCAGATGGTCACTTCGTGTCGTGGGTGTTTGTTTTGTTTGTGGTTGCCCGTGGATTGTATACGGAGACTAATTTATGTTGTCGCCCGTAGGACGTGGATTAGTCCAAATCCGTATTTTCTTAGATTTGGGTTTGGGGTTTTGGTTTAAGGATACGTTAGCCATATTTGAGGCTAAGATCAACTTAAACGTTTGTTAAGGATACGTTAGTCTAATTTGAGACTAAGATCAGCTTAACAGGATCATTTAGATCCGACAAAAGAGCATTTGGGGGCTCTATTGTTCTAGTTTAGGGACATAGTGGTCCATTGCCAGTTTAAGGACATAGTGGTCCATTGCCAGTTTAAGGACATAGTGGTCCATTGCCAGTTTAAGGACATAGTGGTCTATTGCATATATGGCCGTCGGGACCCGTCACCTCTCTGAAGACGTTGAAGGATTACAACGACAGATATCAGAGGAGTTCGGAGATGTACCCTTGAACCAATGTTGGTTGGGAGATTTATAGTCCAATTTGGGACTAAAGTTTGTTTGAGCATATGGGCTCAGTTGATATGAGTTGAACATTTTGTTGTTCTGGCTGTTTGAGCTTTTATTTGGGGCTCAGCCCTTTTGTAATGCATAGCATTGGGCTTTTTAATTAAATGCATGGCATTTATATTAGGCCTGTTAGGCCTTTATTTGGGTTCTGCCCCTTTTTAATAATGCATAGCATTTATTTTTCTGACAGTGCACCACGTGGCCTGTGAGGCGCTCTGCGCCAATTAAAGAGCGCAAGGCGCCAGCGCATGTGGAGGTGACACGTGTCACGCTCAGCTGAGCGCAAGTGTGTTAGCGCAGTGCGCTGCGCCAGTGCGCTGCGCTAGTGCGCTGTTGACACGTGGCGCGTTCTGGTGCAGTGCGCCAACCCAAGAGCGCGGTGCTCTGTTTTTAGGAGCGCAAGGCGCAGATTGACACGTGGCGCTCTCTGGTGACTTGCGCCAGTCCAAGGAGCGCAACATCGCAAATTAAGAGTGCAGGGCACTGTTCAATAGCGCAGAGCGCATCTTGATCAAATTTAGATCAAAGAAAAGAATCTTTTTAGTTCTATAGAGGTTCTACCTCAAGTTTTCAAGAACCAATGGTTCATCAAAAGGCTGTGCCTTTATATAGATCAAAAGATCTAGGGATGAAGTAAATTACTTCTTTAATCTTTTATGATTGGATCTTTTTTGATCTTTTTCTTTTTTGTAATGAAGATCTTGATCTTGTTCTTAGATCTTTGATCTTTTTAGAAGAAATTCTTCTTTTTTCAAAGGTTTACCTTTTTTTCTCTTTGAGTTTTTCTCAAAGTTTTTAGAGGAGCTCTCTGTATATCTGAGACTTGGAGTCTAGGGGCCTTTATATAGGGCCAATTAGTTTGTTAGGTTAGTTACAGAGATCTTTCTCTGATTGATTTGGGGATATTTCCCCACCGTTGGATTTTTGATCCTAAGGCCTCTGTTTTACAGAAGATAATCTTCTTGTTTTAATAAGATTAAAAAGATCTTTCTAAAATTTTAATTCTGATTAATTAAATAATTTATTATTTAAGTTTTAGTGCCGCAACTGCGCTGACACGTGTCGCGCAGCGCAGAGCGCAGCGCAACTGTGCTGATACGTGTCGCGCAGCGTAGACATGCGTCACACAGCGCAAAGCGCAGCGCAACTGCGCTGACACGTGTCGCGCAGCGCAGAGCGCAAGTTATCTGAAGCGTTACTTCCTTTATTTAAAATTTGAATTTTAAAACAGAGCCTTGCTCTGATTGGGGTGCGCTGCCTTGGGCGCAGCGCTCCTTGCGCTGGCGTGTCTGTTTTTGACGCGTGGCGCTCTGCGCACAGCGCAAGGGATCTAAAGCGTTGCTTTAATTTTTTTGAATTTTTGAAATTCAAACAGAGTTTTGCTCTGATTGGGGGAAACAGAAACGTCTCTTCATCTCCTGCCTTGGAATTTGAACAGAGTTTTGCTCTGATTGGGGTAAACAAATGTCCCCCTACCGTTGCGCTTACGTGGCCCCAAATGTGAGCGCAGCGGTGGCAGCATCTCGGTCGTTGTATCAAATTTTGGAAGTTGAAACAGCTCTCAATGCCTATAAATAGGACCTTTGGTCCTTTAGATGATTTTCATCTCCTCCTTAAGAATTTTCTCCTATTCAGAGCATTGCTCTTAGGCTTTAAGAACTTTTCAAGAGTAAAACTCTATTAAAACGTAGGTATAGTTTAAAACTTTTAAGAAACCAGGGTTTTACCCATTAACAGAGCTTTGCTCTCATAGATCTTAGATCTAAAGAGAACCATTTTTAAGGTTCGATCAATAGAGCTTTGCCCTCTAAAAGGATTTCACTTATGATTTCATAGTTCATTAATAGAGCTTTGCTCCTTTTAGATCATATAGAAGAACTCTTAAGAGTTTGTTCATAGATCATGAAGATTAAACATGGAATTTTATTTTTGATGAATTATGTCATCTTCTCAGGGCAAGGCTCTGAGCATTCTCGGGGAATTTCTTTTAAGTTCCCCTAATAATTGATTTTGACAGGTGTCACTCCTGTCTGCAAAGTATTGCTCTCGAGGAGTTTTAACTCTCCGTGTCTGTTTTTCCTCATTGCCGATCTTCTAATTGCTGTTTCTTTCAGGCACTATGGTTGTTCATTTATACAGTCTGAACGAGTTCATCACTTATGAGGATATCCGCGTACAGGGCCGTTACCAAAACCAAGAGTTTACAGATGCTCAGTGCGCGGAGATTATGGGTCGTCTGCATGCATGAGTTGGTTGGTTGCTTCCTCGCCGTTCCGCTCTCTTGAAAGTTGTATTGGGAGCAATTTGGAGAGCGCTTCCGGGGTTTCACGAGGCCATGCCGCTTAATGCGCTGGATGATGCCGAAGACAAGGTGCATTCAGTGTACCTGTCGGGGCTGATCTCGAAGAAACGGCGAGATAGCCTTGTCGATATTCTGCATCAAATTTTTCAGCAGACGACGACAATCGCTTCTTATCAAAGGGTGGGGAACATTGCCGAAGATCTTGACACACGCGAGTGCGAGAGGATGCGCACGAGAAGGGTCAGAAAGGCCAGAAAGACTCTAGACGGCCTTACTTTCGAATTCCTCAATCCATGCCCTGGATCCGAGGTTTTGCCATTGTAAACATTTTAATGGCGTTTTGTTTATCGCTTTTATCAATGTAAGAATTTTCTGGAGTATGAATAGCAATCTTTTTTCGTTTCCATGTGTCTATCTTATGCATTAAACCTTTTTGCTCATGCATGAATGGGTGCGCTCTGAATGCTTAACTGAATGCGAATCAAATGTTCTCCTAACTGTTGCCTTCTTCTCCTTGCTGTGTTGTTTGCCATGTGATTTTAGCAAGTGCGATCCATAGATAGTATATAACTGCCAATCTTATGCTTTTGGTAGAGTGGCGATGGCTTAGAAAACAGGGTTAGGCTCTGTCACTTAAGACTTTTCAACTTTATGAGCCATGAGGGTCTCATAAAGGCTTTTCTTCCTACGAGTCGAGAGGATCTTGTAGGTGTATTTTCTCCTTAGGGGTCGTGAGGACTCCTAAGTGTGTTTTCTCTTGAGAGTCGTTAGGAACTCACAAGAGAATTTTCCCTCTTACGAGTCGAGAGGACCCGTAAGCGGTTGTTTCCCTTCTTATCGAGATTCGACTTTGGAGAGTGTGACCCGTGAATAGTATGTAAGAGTCCATTTTGGACCGACTTGCAGGGTCCCAGTGCTTAGGAAACAGGTTTTTTAATCCCCGCTGCTTAAGGCTTTATCTCACAAGTCGAGACGAATCGAGAAGTTCTCGCAAAGACACTAATTTCCTCACGAGTCAAGACGAATCGAGCAGTTCTCGCAAGAATATCCTAACGTCACAGTTAACCTCTGCTCTTTACTACAGAGGTCCGTTAGGGTCTGTGGTACTAGGGCTTTGTCCGTTGTACCGTCGCATTGGCTGATGTATTCCTCGATAGGCAATCTTGCTGTTCGAGTAGCCTTGCATTGTCGTGTCTCCGATCCCTTCGGGGGTTGGACAAGACGTCTTCAAGCAATCCTCCTAGGCAGTTTGACCGTCGGAAGAGTAAGCGTTAGGAATTTTGCCATGCCGCTTTTTACTTGAGGTTAGGCTCATTTTGGAGAGCCCCGATGAGTCACAACCACTCCGCGCTAGTGTGGGATGATCTCCGATAGTCTTTCAGGTTTTATATGAGTTACCGTCAAGACCCTGAAGCTAGGAATTTGTCCTTCGCTTCATTTGCTGGCATTGCGCCCGCTGTATCGAGACGAATGTCGCGGTTGTCTCTAGGTTGTTGGTGAACCGTCGAGGTTTGAAACTAGGGATTTTACCGTGGCTCCGTTGTTTGATTGTCGCGTCTGAATCCTGCTAGAGGAAGAACGCTGGGGTGACATCTCATCTGCTGTATCGAGACGGACGTCGAGGAGGTGACCACTCCATGCTAGCATGGGGTGATCTCTGGTGGTCTTTCGGGTTTTATATGAGTTACCGTCAAGACCCTGAAGTTAGGAATTTGGCCTTCGCTTTGTTTGCTTTGGCGGGTCCGAATCCTGTTGGAGGAAGGACGCTGTAGTGACACCTCGTCTGCTGTATCGAGACGAACGTCAAGGCGATGACCACTCCGCGCTGGTGCGAGATGATCTCCGATTGTCTTTCAGGTTTTATATGTGTTGCCGTCAAGACCCTGAAGCTAGGAATTTTGCCTTTGCTTCGTTTGCTTTGGTGTGTCCGAATCCTGTTGAAGGAAGGACACTGTAGTGACACCTCGTCTGCTGTGTCGAGACGAACGTCAAGGTGGTGACCACTCCGCGCTGGTGCGAGATAAACTCCGATTGTCTTTCAGGTTTTATATGAGTTGCCGTCAAGACTTGGCTCCATTTTCTGATGGAGCATGGGGAGGGAAGATGTGTTTCTTTCTGTGTTTGTGCCCCTGGATTGTATACAGGGATTGCTGTGATATCGCCTGTAGGGCATAAATTTCATTATATATATTTTTCATTTTATTTCTTTCCGCGATGCTCTATCATTTCAGCTTTTATATCGCGAAGGTCGCGATTGCCCAATCATTTCGGCTGTTTTTTCGCGGTGCCCCATCATTTCGGCTATTTATTTTATTTTCACTTGCTGCTTTTTATTGCGAGTTGCCCAATCATTTCGGCTATTTTGCATGCATTTATTTTTACTTGCTAATTTTGTTGCAAGTTGCCCCATCATTTCGGCTATTTCGTATGCATGTATGGCTTGCTATTTTTTCGCCGCAAGCTTGGGATTAGACACCGATTTCGGCATCAGCACCGCTACAACTGGTATGTTGCCAGGAGCGAATCATCATTTGCCTCTGTTGATATTGAACAAAGGTGGCTTAGTAAACAGGGTTAGGGTCCTGTCGACTAAGGCTTTTAACTTCATGAGCCGTAAGGGTCTCACAAAGGTATTTCTCCCTACAAGTCATGAGGATCTCGTAGGTGTGTTTTCTCCTTAGGAATCGTGGGGATTCCTAAGTGTATGTTCTCTTATAAGTCATAAGGATCCTACAAGAGTGTTTTCTCCTTATAAGTCGAGAGGACTTACAAGGGTTGTTCACCATATGGACATATCCCTAGTCACGGGTGGGACTTTGCTGGAGAAATGTTTATTCGCGACCGTGGATTGTATACAAGGGTCAGTATTGAGCCACTTGTAGGGCAATATCGAAGGTTGTGGGGGTTGCTTAAGAACAGGTTCAGATCTCTGTAACTTAAGACTTTCAAATCTTATGAGCCGTGAGGGTCCCATAAGAGAGTTCTCCTTACGAGTCGTGAGGATCTCGCAAGTGTAATTTCTCCTTAGGAATCATGAGGATCGCTAAGTGTGTTGCTCTCTTGTGAGTCGTAAGTATCTCACGCGGGTGGTTTCTCCTTACAAAGTCGAGAGGACCCTGTAAGTGTCTTTTAACGAGGTTGCGCCTTTTCGGGTTTTCACAAACACTCGCCGGTAGCCCTGCTGTTTTTACTCACGGAGCCCTTTTGGGTTTTCATCCATGCCTATTTTGCTTATGGACATACCGTCTTCTTTTTTTTCTCTTTTTTTTATTCTTTTTATATAACGAGGTCGCGCCCTTTCGGGTTTTCACAAACACTCGCCGGTAGCCCTGCTGTTTTTACTTACGGAGCCCTTTCGGGTTTTCATCCGTGCCCATTTTGCTTATGGACATACCGTTTTTATTTTTTTATTTTTTTTTTGTATCGGTTTTGGGATGTTGCAATCCACCGTAGTTTATCGACATCTCGGTCAACAGCTAGTTTTAGGACGTGGTGGTCTGTCATTAGTTTAAGGACGTTTCGGTCCATTGTTAAAGAAGGCCGGCTACTACTTATAGAGTTTGGGCTTAGGAAGATAGCGAGTGGACATAGTCGTCGTCATCTATCATTGACCTAGGCTGTGACTCATTAAGCGTAGTATTTCTTTAAGAAGCGACCGTTTATTGGCCTGAAAGGCCTTTCACCGTGCATATCCATGAGTAGATAGGCTCCACCTTGGTAGACCTTGTCTATGATGTATGGGCCTTCATAGTTCGGCTCGAATTTTCCCCGCTTGGCGCGATTGGGGATCATAGGTCTTTTGACCACTAGCATGAGTTCGCCTTGGCGGAATGTCCTCGGCCTGGTCAATCTTTCATATGAGCACGTCATCTTTGTTTTATAAACCTCCAGATTTTATTGCGCTATGAGCCGGATTTCATCAAGGGCATCAAGCTCCTCAAGCCGAAGGTGAGCATTTTCTTCGTCTGTCAGCTCGTAGTGGACTGCCACTCGTAGAGAGGGTAATTCTATTTCAAGGGGGAGTACTGCTTCTGTACCGAATACCAACGCGTACGGTGCTGTGTTCGTGACTGTCTTGAACGTAGTTCGATACGCCCAGAGAGCTTCTTGCAGTATCTCGTGCCAGTCCTTCTTATTTCGGGACACCGTCTTCTTCACGATCTTCGTCAAGGTCTTGTTGAAAGCCTCAGCTAGACCGTTAGCTCGGGGATTATAAACTGAGGAATATCTCTAGTCTATGTTGTGTTGTTGCGTGAAGCGGCTGATCTTGTGGCTTCTGTAGGCTGGCCCGTTATTGGAGATGATCCGTCGCAGAGTTCCAAACCGATAAATGATGTGCGTCTTGAAGAAATGGAGGATATTCTCCGTCTTCACTTCCCTTAGCGGTACTGCTTCTGCCCATTTGGAGAAGTAGTCAGTCGTCGCCAAAATGAATCGATGTCCCCTGGATGATACTGGTTCGATGGGGCCGATTACGTCAGTCCCCTACATTTCGAACGGCCAGCTAGCCACTGTTGGATGTAGAGGATTTGGGTACTGATGGATAAAGTCCCCATGAATCTGGCATGAGTGGCATTGCTTCGCATATTCGAGGCAGTCCTAAATCATCGTGGGCCAATAGTAGCCCATCCGTTTAATCTTCAACTTCATCTTCAGGCCTGCTTAGTGAGAACCGCAGAGTCCGTCGTGAACTTCCTGAACGACTCTTTTCGCCTCTTCAGGTCCCAGACATCTCAACCACAGAGAATCAAACGACCTCTCGTACAGAGTGTCATTGACGAAGGCGAAAGACAGAGCTCGTTTCATAAGCTGATGTCTTGAGGACGCATCTTCAGGCGTTCGACGGGATTTGAAATAGTCTATAAAGGCTTCTCTCCAATCCTCAGCCTTTTCCTGATCTTTTATTTGCATAGCCATTTGCTCAGTCGCTCCCTTTTCTTCGGATGATTCCGGAGTTATTTTTGCTGGGGCAAGCACCTGACGGCTTTGTACCACGATTCTTACGCCATCGAGGTTCTCGTCGGCCTGTTCTTTAGCGAGCTTAGCTAGTGCATCTGCTTTGCTATTTTCCGCGCGCAATATGCTTTCCAGCATGTAGGAGGAGATTTGAGTCAGCAATTGCTGTACTCTCGCCATACTTTACCAGTTCGGGTTTGCACATTTGGTAGTCGCCATTTACTTGACTGACGACCAGTTGAGAATCTCCATATATGAGAAGGTTTTCAATTCCCATGTCGATGGCGATCTTGAGGCCTTTTATCAAAGCTTCGTATTTGGCTTCATTATTCATTCTCGGCTCTGTTAAGGAGAAAGCAAAGCGCATTATCTCTCCTTGTGGAGTTACGAAGATGAGGCATACCCCCGATTTAATTATAGGGGTGCTT
Organism: Agapanthus africanus; assembly: GCA_030015575.1. NCBI lineage: Eukaryota > Viridiplantae > Streptophyta > Magnoliopsida > Asparagales > Amaryllidaceae > Agapanthus > Agapanthus africanus. The sequence goes on from CM057348.1 coordinate 49,505,343, forward strand.
TGTTTGAGCTTCTTCATGGAAGACGCTCCATCAAAATAGAGTTCCCATCGGGTATCACTACCATCGATCGCATCAAACGCATGTTCGTCTGGCAGCTCGCAATTCAGAGGAGAATCGGCAGGTATCGGATGCTCAACGAGGAAGTCGGCGATGGCCTGGCCTTTCACCGCCTTAAGAGGTTGATAAGTTATTAAGAACTCCATCAAGAGCAGGGCCCATTTAGCGAGTCTCCCTGTCAATATGGTCTTCGACATTAAATATTTAAGAGGGTCCACCTTCGATATGAGATGGACTTCATGTGCCAATGCTTAGTGCCTGAGTTTTGTTATCGCGAAGATCAACGCCAGACAGTGTTTTTCGATGGGGGAATAGTTGCTTTCTGCCCCCAGGAGAACTCGACTTAAGTAATAGAGAGCTCTTTCTTTCCCTTGGTCATTCTCTTATGCCCATAATGCACCTAAGGAACCTTCGAGGGCGGTTGTATAAAGAATGGGAGGCTTTCCGTTGACCGGAGCGGCCAGCACTGGCGGGTTCTGTAGATACTGCTCGATTTCGTCGAGCGCGTCTTGGCATTTGTGATCCCAAACGAACGGGGTTCCCTTCTTTATTAGATGACTATAAGGACGACACTTACCTGAAAGATTGGCTATAAATCGCCGGATATACGCGAGCATCCCTTGGAGAGACCGCAATTGCTTGAGAGTCCTTGGCGGAGGCATTTCCATGATCGCCTTGATCTTTGACGGATCTATCTCGATACCTCGGTGTCCGACGATGAATCCTAGGAATTTGCCCGAGGAAACTCCGAATGCGCACTTGAGAGGGTTCATCTTCAAGTTGTATTGTCGAAGGCGTTGAAATACGGTCTTCAGATGCTCTAAATGCTCCTTGTATGATTTGCTTTTTACCACGAGGTCGTCGATATAGCATTCGACGATTTCATGTATAAGGTCATCGAAGATCTTCGTCATGGCCCTCTGATAGGTGGCACCGGCGTTCTTTAGACCGAAGGTTATCACCTTGTAGCAGAATATACCCAAAGGGGTCCGGAAAGCGGTGTGCTTCTGGTCTTCGGGATGCATCTTTATCTGATTATATCCTGATGAGCCGTCCATGAAGGAGAAAACCTCGTGAGGGAACGTGTTATCTATCATCAGCTCGGTGACTGGCACTGGGAAATTGTCCTTCGGGCAGGCTTTATTGAGATCCCGGAAGTCCACGCATATGCGCACTGTCCTATTTTTCTTCATCACCGGGATGATGTTGGCGATCCAATCAGGATACTGAACTTCCTGGATAAACCCAGAGTCGATCAGCTTCTTGACTTCGGCGTTAATGCTCATCTCAAGCTCGAGCCGCATTCTTCTCGGTGCTTGTTTGATTGGCTTAACGTCCGGGGATATCTCCAATTTATGCACAGCAATTTCTGGATCTAGTCCTGGCATTTCGGAATAGTTCTATGCGAAGCAATCTTTATGCTGCATAAGCACGTCTTTTAATGAAGCCACCCTTCTTTCAGACAATAGCTCACTAACGAATATTGGTCGCGGGTCGTTTCCCGTCCCCAACTCAATTTTCTTGAGGTTATCCGCAGTGGTGTGTATTCCATCTTCCAGCTCTTTCGGTGCTGGTGGAAATTCTGAGATCACCTCGTCATCGCTGTTTTCGAAGCACCAGGGAAGGTCATCCATATTCCCGGGCTCTTCTTTTGATATTGTTATCATATAACAAGTATGAGCCCGCTTCCAAGATCGATGTGGATCTGGTTCTGCTCTCATGGCTTTGGGTTCATGCTTCTGTGGCGACGTTACCCTCCAGCTGTCAGATAGAGCGAACTTGCCGAGCTGATACTGATCTTCGACCCAATTCTTGAAGGTGAAGCAATTTTCGAGAGGGTGTCCTATTGCTTGGTGATAAGAGCAATAGTTTGGGTGAGAGACTTCGCCTGCTTGCTCGGGGTGTTTAGACTCCGGGAGTGTAATCATCTGACGTCTTATAGCGAGGTCAAGTATCTTCTTTGTCTTGTCTTAAGGAAAAGAGTATGCTCGACTCATCTTTTTCATAAGGGACAAATCTGGATCGCTCGATTCCCGATCGCGTGACTTCTTGGTCCCGCTTTGTCGTTGTTGAACGCCTTTCCTGCTCTTTGACTTGTTTCTGCCTCTGCGTCGGGCCTTTTTTACAACAGGTTGACAGGGAGCGGCATTTTCATCTTTCGCGGCCTGTTGGAGAAGGCGTTGCATCCTGGCTTTCTCGTAGATGGCCATTTCGCGGTTATGGTCATCTTGAACTTTTTGACCAGCTTCCCTTATAAGCTTGTCCATTTGTTCTTCGAACGACGGACTGGGCATTTTTACGTCGGGGACTTTTTCTGGCTCAGGGTTAGCATCTTCCCATTGAGCATCCCCTTCTTCATTGAAGTCATGTACGACGTAGCAGTCGCGGAGTAGCCCTCGTTTCTTGGACCGAACGTATCCAAACCCGATTGCTTCCATTCTCCCATTGGGCAATTTGCACTGAGTTCCGGGAACGTTCCAGATCATGTCATAGAACTTAGCTTTTCGAGCAGTTTGCTTAAGGGGTACACCTTGGCACCTCAAGAGTCTCTTTAGTCTGTCCGTGTAATATCTGGGTAAACGGATGGGCCGGAGCCTGTCAAGTGTAGAATTTGTGCCATGCCAGATTTCTTTCTCTACTTTGGTTTCCCCGGAGCGGTAGAATAGGATCGCCTTTTCGCCTTCTCGCCTGAGGGGGACGTAGAACGTCTGTAGCTCTTCCACACTGTAGGTATCAAGTGCGTCCAGTTCTTTATGATGTTTGGGTGGAACCATGGCAACTTGCAGACTTTGCTCCTCATCAGCGAATGTTTGTAGCGAAGGCCGAGCGGAAAATATAGCATGGACCTCATCTTCCAAATCGCTGCCAAAGATCAACATGGGAGCCGACGGTCCTGGCTTTTTGTGTTGGGGTGGACCTGAATAAACCATCGCTTCTTCCTCCTCGGTATCACTCCCGAAGACTGGAATGGTGGTGATAGCTTTGTTCTCCGGTTTGTGACATCTCTCTGTGTCCCCGAAATCCGGTAAGAAGTATTTTGCATCTTCATATTTGCGGACTTCGTTCACGGAGAATGGGTTTAGCTCTCCTGTTACGGTATACTCGAGACCATCCTTAAAATATTTCATACACTGATGTTGTGTAGAAGGGATTATGTTGTACTCATGTAACCAGGGTCGGCTGAGCAAAGAATTATAGCATGTCTTGGCGTCTATAATATGGAATTTAATGTCCGTGATGAGTAGCCCAAAGCGTAACGTCAGTATCACAGACCCGAGAGTTCGTGATGATTGAGAGTCGAAACCGGAGATGGTGATCTTATCCCGAGCGAGGTGCTGGACGCTCATGCAGATTTCTTTCAATACCCGTACATTGAGGAGATTGACGGAAGACCCATTATCAACCAAGATTTTGTCTATCTTTATATCGTGGCAGTACCCTGAGATATAGAGGGGACGGTTGTGTTCGCACGTCCCAAGGAGGAGGTCTTCGTCGCCGAAGGTGATATCGGCTGTGTGTACTTCCTCCAGCTCGTCCTTCATCATTTCTTCGGCGAGAAAAGCTTGGAATTGCTCTGGCTCCTGTAGCGCTTTGATCAATGAATCTCTTGCTTCTTTTGATAGTAAGAGGGCATCGAGAATACTGAGTTGCGAGGGTAACTTCCTCAAATGCGCCAGAACGTTGTAGTCCACCTTATTTTTCTTTGGCGGGTCCTTGGCGATTAGCTCATCCATGACTTGGTCATCTAGGGCGATATCCTCAGAGAACTTTTCTTTTCCCTTATCTTTTTTATTTGAGGGTCCGAGATTCTTTTCAGGTAGCGTACGATTACGCAGCCGGATATTTTCGCAGGCCTTCGGCTCTTCTTCTTTTTCCGAGGTGGACTCTTTAAAGAGAGGGCTAAGAGCCATTTCCTCGTCAGAGTCGCTCCCGAATGTGAGAATTTGCACTTCCCCGGCGTTAACCATGCGACAATCGCCGGTAGTTCTTCTAAGCTCCTCGGTCGTACTTTTCCGCTCCCGACGAGTTTTGCGCTTCTCCCGCATAAAATGTTGCCGGTGAACAACAAACCCCTGCCACCATCTATTGAAAGCTTTGCACTCTTCGGTGGGGTGCGAAATCTTTCGATGATATAAGCAGTAGGAAGGGTGCATTTCTGCTTTGCCGGCAATGTTTCCTTCAGAGGGTGGCAGCTTCATCCCTATTGATATGGCTTTAGCAAAACTTTTTCTCGTCTTGAACTTGCTTTTATTTGCGGTGGATGTACTTTAATCCGGCGGGAGTGTCTCAACTCTTTTGTCTAGTCGCCGACGTCCGGCTTTTTCGAATATGGCCACCTCACGCTTCCGATTGGCTTTACTTTCCAGACGAATCTCATTCAGGAAGGCGTCGATCATTTCATCTAACGGCCATAGAAGTTCCGTTTCGGAACCTGCCCCCGGTCTCTCTGTGCAAGGAGCTTCTTCATTGTCTAGCGATGAATGATAGATCACATGACAGCTTGCTACGTAATCCTCAGATCCATCCGACGAGCTTTCTTCATCATCTTCATCCTCAAGGACGTGGCTGAGAAACTCTTGGAGCGTGATTGGGGTTCGCGCTTTCTGGTTGTACTCTTCCAGCGCGTCAATTTGTTTCTCTAGGTCCGTGCGCTTGTTGCCAGGCTTCACGGGCTTTTTGGATTTCTTTTTCTTTTTCGAAGATTTTGACGGCTGGATGTGAGTGCTTGGGCCATCACCACCGATCTTTAGAGTTGGGCGCGGCTTCAACATCCCTTCAATGATCTGGGGTTCTAGCGGGTTCTTCCACCTAATTGCCGGGCATGTTTGGAGATCATTCAAAATCCTCTTGGTTTTGGCTGAAAGAACGACCTCCCATGGGGCTTCTTTAACAAGAGAGCACGTTGCCCCCGGCATATTCACCTTTTTAGGGGTATGAGGTTGCGGTGGGTTCACCTTCCATTTTTCAGATAACGCGAACTTGCCTTGTTGGTATTGGTCTTCAATCCAGTTTTTGAAGACGTAGCAATCTTCGATCGGATGACCCAATACTCGGTGGTAGGGGCAGTAATTGGGATCATTAGCGTCGTTTGGCTGCAACGGACGTTTTGAATCTGGCAGATTGATGAGTCTGTTGCGCACTGCCAGCTCGAACAGTCTTCTCGTTTTATCTTGAGGAAACGAGTAAGGACGTCGTAGCCTCTCCTCGAGGGATAGGTGTGGACGCATATTGTTTTGACGGACAACCGGTTTCAAGTTGCTCGGCTGTTGTTGAGCATTGGCGATGACGATCGCTTTTCCTTTCCCCTTCTCATTTCAAGAGTCCGGCTTTGGAGGAGACGGTCTATGGCCCATCTGGTCCATTTGGGCTAATTTTTCAATCAAGGCCTGGAACGTGGTTGGTTTAAAGAACATCATGAACTGTGAAATAGTTGCATGAGGATCTAGGGTGCCCACGAACATGCCCACCATTGGCGCTTCTTCGATGCATTGTTCGCATTTTGACCACAAGTTCCGCCATCGGATTGAATATTGAACCCAAGTTTCGCCCGATTTTACTCTTGCATTGATCAAAGCTATTATTGGAGTACGCTCGCTGGCGCTTGCGAAACGCTGGGTAAACAACAACTCCATTTCAGTGAAAGTTTTGACGGAGTCGTTCGGAAGCTCGGAGTGCTATTCAAACGCCGTCTCCGATAAGCTGCCGACGAATTGGCGAAGCAGGAGCTTATCATCGCCACCGGTGTTGCCACAAAAAGCCCTGAACTGGGCAACATGTTGATGGGGATTGCTTGTCCCCTTGTAGACATAGAATTTTGGGATCGTGTAGCCCGGAGGGTATTTGATCTGATCATACCAGCTCGGATATGGTCACCCCGTTTTGACAACTTGACCGGCTGCCTCAGTTGCCTGGTGAACTCGTATTTGTTGAGCAATATAGTCATCCAGGGCAGCTTTGGAAATTGTCTCCTCCTTGGCTGTTGAAAGAGCCGGCGGTGGATTTGACGTTTCTCCTCTGTCATCTTCAAGGATAATCGGAGGATCTTCGGCTGGGGGATCCGGCTGGATCATCATCCCGACCATGTCTTGAAATAGGAGAGCCATCTGCTTTATATTGGCCGCTTGCTCTGCAGCCTCCTTGTCCTTCTTTTCAAGCATTCTACGAAGGAATTCAGTATCGGTTTCGTGTTCGCGACGCTGCTCCGATGGCGCCTCCGGGCTTTCTTTTGGTCCGGTGAGCGCGGCCATTGCAGTCAGCATCTCTTAGAGCTTCTGCTGCTGCTGCTCCTGGGCTCTTGTGATGGATCGGGTGAGTGGTCAGTGGCCCGTTGAAGCGCGGCAATCCTCCTTCCCAGATGCCATGTAAACGGTATGGACGACCATGCCCCCAGACTTAGAGCGTTTGGGTTCAGTGTTTTTGGCTTTTGTCGCCGGCACAGGGATCTTCTCCGGCCTTCTTTTCTCAGGAGCGGTCGAAGTTGAGGGAGCCGTCGAGGTGGGCACCCAGACAGCTTTTCATGGCTTAGCAGGATGGCTGACTTCCTGTTGGACCTTCAGCTTCTTGTGCTGGCGGGAGAAATTTGGATCGATCACCGAGTCTTGGGCCTGCCGCCAGACTTTATAGATTTTGGAAGACAGCCGTTGAGGGGAATGGGGCTGTTCTGGCTTTGCTTCTAAAGCCTTTTCCAGCGGAGGGGGATACCTCTTCAGTACAGCGGTAGGAGAATTCCTACGCACTTTATTTAGCAGTTCAAAGCTGTTCCCAGTCGGAACAGCAGCATTAACTTCCGTCGTCGGGGCTGGTAGAGTTAACCCAGAAAGGGAACTACCTCCGAACTTCCTCACTCGGTGCCAGTGGCGACGTCGAGCATGTCGAGTTGTGGGAATTGGCTCGATGATGGGGACGGCCTTGTCTTGCCCCCTGTTCAGGTGAGGGGCTGTAGCCGGTGTCAGCCTATTAAAGACTGATGCCTTTTGAGTAGCCGGAGCGGGAGTAGGAGTTGGGACGGTCAGTCTTGTGAAGACCGACTTCTTAGCATGAGAAGCCGCCTTAACGACTTCAGGAGTAGGTTTGGCTACTTTCTTTTGAATAACCTTCTCTGGGACCGCAAGCCTCATCGTGGGCCCTCAGGAGTTTTGGCCTAGTCTGGAGAAGACCGAGGCATTGGTGTTGGGCGACCCGTTGAGAGGGGCCGCAGCAGCTGTAAGTCGATCGAAGACCGACTTCTTAGGAGCTTCCGGTACGGGCACTGGGGCAGTGAAGCTCATTGGCGGGAGCATGGTCCCAAAAAATAGTCCAGTAGTAGCCTGGGTGATTTGTTCCACCGGCATCGTGAACAGTGATGCCGCCCGGGGTCCATAGGCTACACCTCCAGGTGAAGCGGAGCGTCGGTTGCAGTTGCAGTTGGAGCAGTTGAACGCCATTGTTGTTTGCTTTCTTTGCCAAGCAAGAGACCAAATCTTAGTAACTTGAAACCCGAGGGCAACCATTGACAAACCGTGATTCGTTCGCGAATACGATGCACGAAGTGTGGAGTGGAAAGAGGAAAAGGTCCTACCGGGCGTGCCAGAATCTGTTCCCCTCCGAAAGACGGCGCGACAGAGACGTCTTGCCTGAAGTTCGGAGCAGATGCTATTTGGTTTTATCCGTCCACCTCTCCGAAGATGCCAGGTTGATTTATGGCACCGTGTATCGAAGGTTTAAACGGATGCAGCCGATGTAGCAGACTTCGTCAGATTCCCCCTCGTTCGAGGGGTTTTTGATTGTGGGGACGCTCTTCCCTGTAGGCGCAAGCCCCTGCAGTTAATTACGCTACCGCATCGCGGTAACAACTTTCTCCTTCTCCAGATGGTCACTTCATGTCGTGGGTGTTTGTTTTGTTTGTGGTTGCCCGTGGATTGTATACGGAGACTAATTTATGTTGTTGCCCATAGGACGTGGATTAGTCCAAATCCGTATTTTCTTAGATTTAGATTTGGGGTTTTGGTTTAAGGATACGTTAGCCATATTTGAGGCTAAGATCAACTTAAACGTTTGTTAAGGATATGTTAGTCTAATTTGAGACTAAGATCAGCTTAATAGGATCATTTAGATCCGACAAAAGAGCATTTGGGGGCTCTATTATTCTAGTTTAGGGATATAGTGGTCCATTGCCAGTTTAAGGACATAGTGGTCCATTGCCAGTTTAAGGACATAGTGGTCCATTGCATGTATGGCCGTCGGGACCCGTCACCTCTCTGAAGACGTTGAAGGATTACAACGACAGATATCAGAGAAGTTCGGAAATGTACCCTTGAACCAATATTGGTTGGGAGATTTATAGTCCAATTTGGGACTAAAGTTTGTTTGAGCATATGGGCTCAGTTGATATGATTTGAACATTTTGTTGTTCTGGCTGTTTGAGCCTTTATTTGGGGCTCAGCCCTTTTGTAATGCATAGCATTGGGCTTTTTAATTAAATGCATGGCATTTATATTAGGCCTGTTAGGCCTTTATTTGGGTTCTGCCTCTTTTTAATAATGCATAGCATTTGTTTTTCTGACAGTGCGCCACGTGGCCTGTCAGACGCTTTGCGCCAATTAAAGAGTGCAAGGCGCCAGCGCATGTTGAGGTGACACGTGTCACGCTCTGCTGAGCGCAAGTCTGTTAGTGCAGTGCGCTGCGCCAGTGCGCTGCGCTAGTGCGCTGCTGACACATGGCGCGTTCTGATGCAGTGCGCCAACCCAAGAGCGCAGTGCTCTGTTTTTAGGAGCGCAAGGCGCAGATTGACACGTGGCGCTCTCTGGTGACTTGCGCCAGTCCAAGGAGCGCAACAGCGCAAATTAAAAGTGCAGGACGCTGTTCAATAACGCAGAGCGCATCTTGATCAAATTTAGATCAAAGAAAAGAATCTTTTTAGTTCTAAAGAGGTTCTACCTCAAGTTTTCAAGAACCAATGGTTCATCAAAAGGCTGTGCTTTTATATAGATCAAAAGATCTAGGGATGAAGTAAATTACTTCTTTAATCTTTTATGATTGGATCTTTTTTGATCTTTTTCTTTTTTGTAATGAAGATCTTGATCTTGTTCTTAGATCTTTGATCTTTTTAGAAGAAATTCTTCTTTTTTCAAAGGTTTACCTTTTTTTCTCTATGAGTTTTTCTCAAAGTTTTTAGAGGAGCTCTCTGTATATCTGAGACTTGGAGTCTAGGGGCCTTTATATAGGGCCAATTAGTTTGTTAGGTTAGTTACAGAGATCTTTTTCTGATTGATCTGGGGATATTTCCCCACCGTTGGATCTTTGATCCTAAGGCCTCTGTTTTACAGAAGATAATTTTCTTATTTTAATAAGATTAAAAAGATCTTTCTAGAATTTTAATTCTGATTAATTAAATAATTTATTATTTAAGTTTTAGTGCTGGCACAGTTGGCGCAAGTGCACCTGCACTTGACACGTGTCGCGCAACGCAGAGCGCAGCGCAACTGCGCTAGCGCAACTGCGTTGACACGTGTCGTGCAGAGTAGAGCACAGCGCAACTACACTGACACGCGTCACACAGCACAGAGCGCAGCGCAACTGCGCTGACACGTGTCGCGTATCGCAGAGCACAAGTTATCTGAAGTGTTGCTTCCTTTATGTAAAATTTGAATTTTAAAACAGAGCCTTGCTCTGATTGGGGTGCGCTGCCTTGGGCGCAGCACCCCTTGCACTGGCGTGTCTGTTTTTGACACGTAGCACTCTGCGCACAGCGGAAGAGATCTGAAGCGTTGCTACAATTTTTTTGAATTTTTTAAATTCAAATAGAGCTTTGCTCTGATTAGGGGAAACAGAAGCGTCTCTTCATCTCCCGCCTTGGAATTTGAACAGTGCTTTGCTCTGATTGGGGTAAACAACGCCGCTTTGCTTGGAGTAATTCGTGGGATGCTGGAGAACCAGAAGCGGCAGACCGAGCTAAAACAGCGTCAAGCAGAAGCTTTTCAGGAAGGTTTGCGGACCGTCCAGCAGTCCGTAAATAATGTTGCGGCCAAACCGGTAGAGTGTGTGGGTACCGTGGAGGATTTTAGGAGACTTGGTCCGTCCATTTTCACTGGTTTGGAGCAGCCGTTGCCAGCAGAGCAGTGGCTGGTTGATACGGAGAATCTGCTCGTTGCAGCACAGATCCCAGAGGATAAGAGAGTGGATGGAGTACGCATCCAATTGGTGGACTATGCCCACGAATGGTGGCTCGTGGAAGAGACCCGTTTGCCCAAGCAAATCAGTTGGGCAACTTTCTCACAGAGTTTCTTGGAGAAGTTCTTTCCGCAGACTGCACGGGAGGAAATGGAAGAAAAGTTTATCAGTTTGAAGCAGAATGGCGGATCCGTGGATGCGCATGCGGCTGAATGGACACGGTTTAGTAGATTCGCTGGACCTTTGGTTGCCAAGGATGCGGATAGGGCACGGAGGTTCATGCGCAGTTTGGACGTGGACATCCAGAGGCACATTATATCTCTGGGTTTGACAACCTTCTCGCAAGTGCTTAAAGCAGCCAGGGAGCAACAGAATTTATCACTAAAGACAGAGGGTATGCAGCAGCAGGCAGTTGTGGTATGGAAGCCGGCATTTACGCTGAATCGAGCGCCTATACGCAGAGGTATCCCGGTGGACAGGCGTAGCATTGTACCGATGAAGAGGCCAGTTTTGCCCGAGCAGAAAGGAAGGGTGTTGTGTGATTACTGCCAACGACCGGGTCACTATCGAAGAGATTGTCGTAAGAGGCTTGGACTTTGTCTTATTTGCGGATCAGCTGATCACACCATTGATACTTGTCCGTCGAAGCTACGTTTGAAGGAAGATACTTAGAGGCCACCGCAGAAGCAGTTTCAGGGGCAGAAGCAGATAACTCAGGGACCTAATCAAGCTCGAGCCTTTATCCTGACGGCTGAAGGGGCCAAGGATTCAGATGAAGTTGTTTCAGGTATCCTACTTGTTCATGATTTTCCCGCATTAGTATTATTCGATTCTGGTGCATCCCATTGTTTTATACCGTCCAAGTTTATTGCTACACATTCAATTTATTGCACGACCCTGTCTAGTTGTTGGGACATATACACTGGGAATGGGAAGATCATAGCTAGTAGTGAATGTAAGGATTGTTCAGTAGTTATTTGCGGATGTGAGTTATTTGCAGATTTCTTGGTGATCGATACCGGCAGCTATGATGTCGTCTTGGGAATGGATTTTCTCGGCACTTTCCACGCTCACATTGATTGTAGGGCAAAGAAAGTGATTTTCCAAATTTCCCGGACATCTGGAGTTTGTTTTTGCTGGAGATAGTAGTTCTGTCGGGTCAGTCGAGTTTAGGGCTAAGCCGATAAACAATGTTCTTTCGTCGATGGAAGTTGATAAGGAGGAAGCGCCAGCTGTAGTTCGAGAGTTCATGGACGTATTCGAGGACATCTCGGGTTTACCGCCAAAACGAGATATGGAGTTCGCGATCGATCTTGTTCCTGGTGCAGCGCCAATCTCAAAGGCGTACTATCCGATGGCACCAGTGGAGTTGGAAGAAGTAAAGAAGCAGGTTACCGAATTGCTTGAGAAGGGTTAGATTCGCAGCAGCAATTCACCTTGGGGAGCTCCAGTTCTTCTAGTCAAGAAGAAAGATGGAACAAGAAAGATGCGCATCGATTATCGAGAATTAAACCGGGTGACTATTAAGAATAAGTACTCGATCCCTCGCATTGGCGAATTATTCGAGCAACTTAATGGCGCGAGGGTATTCTCGAAGCTGGATTTGCGATCCGGATGTCATCAGGTTCGAGTTAAATCAGAAGATATTTACAAGACTGCGTTCCGAACTCGGTATGGACATTACGAATATTTAGTGATGCCATTCGGAGTCACGAATACACCGACGATATTTATGGACTTGATAAACCGAATCTTTTCACCGTTCTTGGACCAGTTTATAGTTGTGTTCATCGATGATATTCTGGTCTACTTGAGGAGCCTAGAGGAGCATGCTGAACTCTTGAAGACATGTTGAGAGGTTGCATGTTAGACTTCAAGGGTTCGCGGGAGGATCATCTACACTTGGTGGAGTTTTCTTACAATAACAACTTTCAGGTAACTATTCAGATGGCTCCATTCGAAGCGTTGTATAGTCGCAAGTGTTGTTCACCCGTTTGTTGGAACGATGTTGGGGAACGAAGATTGTTGGACCGGATTTGATCGTGCAAACAGTAGAAAAGGTTATTACTATCCGGAATTAGATGAAGGCAGCACAAGATCGGCAGAAGAGTTGGGCCGATATATCGAGATGACCCCCAGAGTTCTCTATTGGTAATCTTGTATTCCTGAAGATATCACCGACTAGAGGAGTGATTCGTGTTGGGAGTTGAGGCAAGCTTAGTCCTCGATTCGTGGGGCTTTTCGAAATTATGGAGCGTGTTGAAGAAGTGGCTTATCGATTGGCTTTACCACAATCTTTGGCGAATGTTCATGACGTGTTTCATGTATCTCAACTCCGTAAGTATGTTCGAGATGAAACACACGTGCTGGATCATTCGGAGCTGACTGTAAGAGAGGATTTGACTTTTGAGGAACGACCGATGTCGATTGCTGATCGAAGAGAAAAGGTCCTTAAGAACAAGGTTATCCCTCTCGTACTTGTTTCTTGGGGAAATCGCTCGCACGGAGAATCGACTTAGGAATGAGAAGACGAGATTTGACAGAAGTTTCCACACCTATTCTTGTAGATTCATGTTGTTTACCTTTTCTTGTCTTGGGAATTTCGAGGACGAAATTCTTTTTGTAGTTGGGTATAATATAACACCATAATTCATTTATACCAGTTCTAGTTCAAGTATTTTTTTATTTATGGTATTTTCTTGATTTACCGTGTTTTGGGTGCAGATAGTGCACTTGACATCTGTATTTGCATCCGACCCGACCCGCTTACTAGAAACCCGTCTTGATTCCTGTTTATGATTTATCCTGGTTTGTTACGTGGATCCGTGCACTTTCATTTTATTTTACATACTGCATATTGGCATTTATCTGGCATCTGCATTTTTAAATATAACATTTAAAGTCACATAAAATATTTTAAAAAATACATTGTATGGCCTGCATGATACCCCTGACCCTGTGGTAGCATCCGCGCATCTTGCTCTCATCCCGTTCAGTGAAACGGACTTGTTTGGATGGCTACGCGCACGTACGTGCATCCGTTCTTGGGGGCATGCATTTTCGTTACCCGGATATCATATTTTAGTTTTGGTCGACACGTATATTTTCCGTATTTTAAAACTGGATTTTTAGACCCGACCCAGGCGTATTTTAGACTATTTTTGTATTAGCCAAAATATCAAAATTTACTAATATTATATTCTAGAATTTATTTACAGTTTATATAAAATTCTTTTAACTAATTATATTTTCTAAAATTTCTTAAATCCTAATACAAACAAATTTCTCTCTCCTCTCGCGCTCTCTCTCTCTCCTCTCGATCTCTGTCTCTCACCGTTTCTCTCTCTCTCTCTCTCTTTCTCAACTCAGTCTCTCTCTCTCTCTCCATTTATATATTCTTTATTTTATTTTTTTTATTAAACCCACGTACTCTCTCTCCCTCTCTCCTCCATCATCTTCTTCTTCGTTTTCCCGATCCGCGCCACCTGCCTTCGCTCGCCGACGCCAACTCCACCCTCGTCGGCATCCCTTCTCCCCTCACCTCTACCTCCACTTCCTCCTTCACCTCCACAACCACCTCTTCTCCCATCTCACCTTATCCCGACGATAACCCCGACGACCCACCTTCTCCGAACCCATCAGCCCCTGCCTCGCCGTCGACCACTCTCGTCACCTCCATTCTCATCACCACCTTCGCCTGCTCCCCTCTCCTTCTACCTCACCACCTCCTCCTCCGAACACCACAACCACCACCGTCATCACCCTAGCCGTGACCCACAGCCTTCACCTTACCCATCGCCTGCACCCACCTCGCCGAACTTTCCTCGCCGTCGTCGGCATCCCCTTACCACCTCCTCTCCACTTCCCTGCATCCCAAGCTTTCCCTACACACCCCGATCCCCGACATCAAGAACCTACACCGGATTGCCAACTGCCCCTCGCCGGAAAACCCACAACCCCATCGTTACCATCTCCTCAACTCCTCTGTCCCTGACCCAGAGCCACACCAAAGACCCCCAGTGCAGCCCCTCTCCTCCTTTTTTCTTCTTCTTCCTTCCTTCTTCTTCTTCTTCTCTCTTCTTCTTTCTTTTCTTGAATTCTCGTTTCTTTTCCGGTGATCACCCGCCGGAGTCGTGCTCATTGCTGCCGATCCAGGCGACCCAGTGGACGTCGCTTGGCTGCGTGATTACCCTCTTGCCTTTCCTGGACCCGTCCCGCGTTCCGTGTATGCGTTGCGACGATTACCCGACGTCGGACGTGCCGTACGCACCCGTCGTGTGATCCGATCGATACAAGTTAATCTTGCTACATGCTATACTACAATATATTGCACACATGTGAATAATAACATTACTTATTGTTTAATTATGCATCCCACATTACCATTTTACTATTTTACTGTCTTCGGACATCCGTGTGCATCCATATCACTATTTACATATCTAGTCGCATGCTAATTCATCTTGCTACATGCTAGGTATATTATTATGCATCCATATGAGTAAAATGTTACCCGTTTATCACATTATACATCCATATTAAAGTTTTACCGTTTTCGGATACTCGTATGCATCCATATCATTTAATATACATGTAGCTGCATCTGCAGATCACATTATTACATATTATTGTCATATTAACATCCCATGTTTAATAATGTGCATCCCACTTAGTCTTGAAGATGTAAATGTAACCCCAATCGATATTTTGCATCCATACCATTAATTACATATCTAGTTGAATACCATAACACGTTATTTCATATTACTGCTACAATAACACCCCATGCTAGATAATGTGCATCCCACATAGTCATGAAGTTATAGTTATAACCCCTGATAGTTATTTATGTATCCATGTTTATTTGTGTATCCATACCATTAATTCTGCATAACTAGTTACACCCCATATTACATTAACTCATATTATTAATATATTAGTACCCCATGCTTGATATTATGCATCCTACTTAGTCATGATGTAACCCCTGATCGATATTTGTGCATCCATACTTTTATTGTACATCCGTACTTTCACCCTGATTCAATACTTGCTACAGTTTGATTATGAGCACCTGCTTGATACCTGTGCACTACTTGACATGACTTGATACATGTACACTACCTAAATTGACCCGATACACCACTACTTGACAAGTTACTTGATCCTGTTCCTAATGCCGACAATCCTGACATGTTGTCCCGATGGACATATCCTTTTGTCTGTATAGACAAACCTGTACTTGTTTGATCCGGTGTTGGCATTAGCTCCTGATTTATCAATACCCGACTTGAACACATAACTTGGGGATATGGGAAAACCAAGAATGTAACCGAACGTAACTCAAAGGCCTATCATATTGTTTGCCGTTTTTCCGGGCGTTACGGAATACACATTGTTTGCCGTTTTTCCGGGCGTTACGGAATACATATTGTTTGCCGTTTTTCCGGGCATTACGGAATAATCACTGATGGGTTACGATGAGGATTACATTAACTGATTTCGAAGACTTTAGAATAGATAACCCAGTAGCATAGTTTAGATTACTCACTGCACATCACATGTGCTTATACCCTTCACTGTTCTTTATTCGTGATACTGTTATACTCTTATTACTGTTCATACTCATGCCTGCATGTCTTGTTACCTCCTAATTATATTATTGTTGATTTTATGACGCACCGATGTCTGGGTTTTGCATGGCCCAGATCCTCTCTCCCTGTCGCAGGCCGTTCAGGAGTATTTCAGTCAGCAGGCCAGCAGTGAGGACCTGTGAGTATTTTAGTTTAGTTTTCTTTCAGCATTTTTATTTTCTGTTGTGAGCCCGTATTTGGGACGTACTTTCTAGATTGTTGTTGTTACTTTGATCTATTGTTTCCGCATATTATTTCTTGACTCGTTTATTCTGGCTCATGGACATGTACTAGATAGTTTATTTTATTTCTACAGTTCTTGATATCTCTAGACAGCCGTAATGTGACTGTGGAGGGATATTTCCTATCCACAGGTAGCATGGTTGGCTCTGTCACGTGCCTATCTTAGCCCACTCTGGGAAGCGGGGCGTGACACTTATCTTCGGAAGGTTGATATGTTCGTCTCCTTTTAGAATAAGGACGGCGACTAGATTCTATGTTTCTTGGTTTAATCTTTTTCTGCTCCTTTTGCGGATCTTCCATGGCGAATTGGCTACAAAATTCTCCCAATTCCCTCTTTCCAGTTAATTTCTGGCTTTTTAATTGGTTTCTTAACTTTATGTCATTACATAAAGTTAATCCTTCTTGTACACAGGTGTTTATTAAATGACCATAGGTGTAAATATTATAAGGTATAATCCCATCATGCTGTTGTCGTAAATTTTTACGAACTCTTTCAGCAAAACGATTTGGTAAGCGATCAATAAATTTAGCTTTCCAATGTGAGTTATTTTCATCTTCTAATTGCATAATTCTGCTGAGAAATGTATTTTTATACCATCTAAAGTGTGTTAAAGTAGGACACCTTAAATATTATAATAAGGTTCTCACCTTTTTAGCTTAATTACTTATATCCCTTATAAAATGATCGAGGATTGTAAGTATTAATGTGTAACAGTGTCAGGAACTTGAGTATTATTTTCAAATTTTACTGCTCCAAAGATCTCCATTTTTTGGGTGAGTGACAAACAGTTTATAACTGATCCTGTGGTTAAAATCCTAAATGAGGTAAAGGTTATTTACTTAAAAGAAAATCAGATAAATTTTATAAAGAAAGAAATAACTTCAATACAGCTGAATAAATAGCTAAATTCTGGCTCCATAAAAGTAACGATTAAAACTATAGAAGATGAGTTTATAACTCAAACGTGTAGCAATTTCTCTAATGCATTTTGGGAAAGAAAGCAACACATTGTAACTCTTCCTTATATAGAAGAATTCCTCGAGGATAATATTCCTACCAAGGCAAGACCTTGTCAAATGAATCAAGAATATCTTGAACTATGTAGAAGAGAGATTAGTAATCTCATAGACAAAAAACTAATCAGAAAGTCTGCATCTCCATAAAGTTGCACAACGTTTTATGTTAATAACGCCGCTGAGCAAGAACGAGGAGTTCCTCGTCTTATAATTAATTATAAACCTTTAAATAAGGTTCTTAAATGGATTAGATATACTCTCCTTAATAAAATAGATTTGCTTAATAGAATAAACAGAGCAAAAATATTTTCGAAATTTGATTTAAAATCAGGATATTGGCAAATACAGATTCATGAATCTGATAAATATAAAACTGCATTTACAGTACCCTTTGGGCATTTTGAATGGAATGTTATGCCATTTGGTTTAAAAAATGCGCCAACGGAGTTTCAAAATATTATGAACTCTATTTTTAATCGTTATACAGAATTCATCTTATCATAAATAGATCAGAAAATATTGATCAACATTTTAAATATTTGAATGTTTTCAAACATCTTATTATAAAAAATGGACTACTTATATCTGCTCCAAAAATGAAGTTGTTTCAAATAGCTATAAGATTTTGGGGCCATAATATTAACAATGGCACCATCATCCCAATAGAAAAAAGCATTGAATTTGTTTCTAAATTTCCGGATTATATTCTTGATATAAAGCAGCTTCAATGATTTTTTGGTGTTTTAAATTACGTGGCAGATTATTATAAAAATCTAGCTACAGATGCAGCCATTTTATATAACAGGCTAAGAAAAAATCCTTCACCTTGGACAGATTGCCATACTAAAGTTGTTCAAAAGATTAAAGAGACAGTAAAAAATTTACCATGTCTCTATATTGCTAATCCTAATTGGAAAAAAATTGTGGAAACAGATATCTCGAATATATATGGAGGTATTTTGAAGCAAGTAGATCCTAATAATAACAAAGAAATACTAATAAGATTTACATTTGAAAAATGGAATCCAGCTTAGTTGAATTATTCAACTATCAAGAAAGAAATTCTTTCTATTATAAAATGCAACTACAAATTTCAAGATGATTTATTAAACCAAAAATTCTTACTAAAAATCGATTGTAGTGCAGCTAAATCTGTTATACAAAACGATATTAAAAATTTAACATCAAAACAAATATTTGCTAGATGGTAAGCCGAATTGGCTATTTTCGATTTTGACATTGAATATATTAAAGGCACTAATAATTATCTTCCTGACTTTCTTACCAGGGAATTTCTTCAGGACTCTGCGCATGCAGACTCCCTCGAGGGGCCCAGGCCGAGACCGAGTAAAGGGAAGGAATGATATTCCTAATAACTCCACATATGCAAACTGGCTTAAAATGCAAAAGCCTAAGGCCATGAAATTAGGCAAAGAATCCGAAGCGTCATACGCTCAATCGGAATGGATAATTCCCCATAAAATGGCAAAGAAAAGTACTTATAACACGAGTGTTTATAACACTCAGGGCGAAGCAGAAACATCTTCAGCAGGAAGTCTTCTTGAACAAAAATCCTTTAAAAAGGCAATTGAAAGCGTTATTGATGATTATATTCTAAAGAGCACATCTGAACAAATTATTTGTTTAGAAGGAAATGATATTTCCAGGATGGATGATCTATGGTCTCTAAAAGAAAAATATATTGAGACCACTGGTTTTGCTTCACTAGCAGAAAAGACGAGGCAAATCTATGAAGCCTTCTTAATAGTTTCCAGTTCCATGGAAATTAAACATTATCACCCAAATGGGAAAGAAGATGGAGAAATTATAAACTTCTCCAAGGTTATTATAAAAAAGATTTATAACCCATATGACTGGGCTTTACACCCTAATAGGGAAAGATCGTTCAAATTGGGCGATGCTAGGTATGAATGCAATTACTGGGATTATATCCAGGCGTTTAATAATTTTCTGTACTATGAAAACCCAGGAAAAAAGCATTCCTGGTTTATTATGATTAAACCTGATGTTATAAAAACAGGTATGCCTAATTGGTTTATCCAATGGTGGCAGAAAATGGGGACAGAAATAAAGTTATTGCCCAGATCAATTTTTGATTTATTTGTTCCTTGGATGGAATCACACCCAAGGTTTCACAACACCGACGACACCTCTATCATAGAAGGAGAAAGTACGTTATACTACTTTGTCGAAAATGAGATTCCGTTTATATTAAGATGGACAATAATAGCAGAACTAAATAAAGAAAGCATCCCAGTTCTTTCTAGAAAATTCCTTATAAAATGATGGTCAGGAATTATAGAAGAACAAAAAATAGTTAGCATAAAAGCAACTATTACAAATAACAGTGATATTCTGGATAAAAGGATTAATGCAGAATTAGCCACAGATAATTCTATGCTGAAATTGAAGATCTCCTTCCAGAGAAAATACCCGAATATCTCTGAAGAAAAATTAATGAAGCGCTGCTTAGAACATATGAAAAAGCAGTTCGAACAGATTTTCGACACTTCAGACACTAGTTCCTTGATGTCTGACAAAACTACCAAATCGGTAGAAATGAAAGATAACTTTCAGGGACAAGCCTAAGATCCAGAAGAAGATCTGAGATCAGCAGACCAGCTTTGGGATGTCCTTATGGGCTCAGCTTTGGGCCAGAATGATGAAAATGAAATGGGCCAGAATAATAAAGGAAAGGGAAAGAGCATATTAAAATAAAGCCCAAAAGACAACCTATACCAAAAATACTAATCGACTGCAAAACATTAAAACACACGAAATTTTTGGTATAACCAATGGTTTCATTAAGACCAAAGGTATGGTAGCATATGGTTTTCATCTAAAACCAGCACACGATTTTCATCCAAAACCGGCACACGGTTTTTAGTCGTGGCACCCACCACCTTTCATAAGGGACAACTTTTATAAAAGGTTAAGAGCCGACAAAAATAATGGAGGATAGCTCATCAAAGACAGCAAGGCATGTCCAGAGCCTTCTGAAGACCCCTTCTCTTCTATAAAAGAAGAGGAAGAGCTCAGAAGAAAGGAACTCGCTCCCTCTCTCTCTCTCTCTCTCTCTCTCTCTTGTACTTCTCTACCGATAGTTTGTAATAATGTTTTTGAAATATATTCTAGTTTGATAAGGGCTGCGTCCAAGTAAGAGCTTCTTGTCTTTATTTTCATGTTTCTTTGTTGTTATTTATTGATCAATTGTTAATGGTATCAGAGCCATGATTGGCTAATCTACTTTCTTCTTCAAGGTGATGAACAGGTAACATATCGGGTATGATGTGTTTCTAAGCCATGCAATCTAAAGTATCTAATGAAAGATTATACTGTTGAGTCTTACACAGACTTGAAAGAAGATGATTAGACCCTAAACACTTACTAAAGAATTTAGTTTCTTTCTGAATCAAAAATCTATAAGATCCAGAAGACAAGCTTCCTACGGGCAAAGAATTAAATTCTCATCAGGATCTTGTTCTGAACAAATGATTTAGAATAGAGACTAAGAGCTCTTTAGAAGACAACAGGATGTTCCTCTTCAAATAGTCAAATAAGAAAAACAGTAAAAATCTGCCTTACTTAGGAAATATCTTGATAAATAATTACTTATGGTACAATCCCAAAGTCGCGTAGGGAGTTCCAGTTGAGCCAAAGATTGGCATATGGTAGCCCATAAATCGTTGACAGTCGTGTAAGTATAAATTTACTTAGATATCTTTTAAGTAAAATTCATGAAAATATGAATAATATTGCATGTAATAGAACACATTATGTTTAATAAGTTATTAAGATTCAAAACCTTGAATAAGAAATTTTTTATGACTACACCTTCTGCTTCTACAGCGATATCTACAAAGATTGCTCGTAATAAGAGCAGACATATTAAAAACTCTAATTTACTAGAGTATCCATCAGATGAGAAACAATTGAACAAATGGACTATTCCAAATGTTCTATCAAAAGAGATCTATAATATAGGGACATTTGATCTCTTGTCCAGATTTTCCATAAAAAGTATGGAAAAGACCCTTTCTGTGGATAGCACAGAACAAACCATACAACACCTTTCAGAAAAGGATGTTTATAGGTTTGAAAAAATATATAAATATCTTCATATAGGACTTATTCAGGTGGCCTTTAAGTCTCTTACTCTTCAAAACCTTAATACCTCAATTTTAACTTCGTTAAGAGACGCGAGATGTCTAGACTGGATCCCTTCCCTTATAGGAATTATGCAAACAAGTATTTGTCATGGACCAGTTTATTTTGAT
Organism: Agapanthus africanus; assembly: GCA_030015575.1. NCBI lineage: Eukaryota > Viridiplantae > Streptophyta > Magnoliopsida > Asparagales > Amaryllidaceae > Agapanthus > Agapanthus africanus. The sequence goes on from CM057348.1 coordinate 49,526,740, forward strand.
GTTTATCCAAATCTAACCTTGTCTTTAACAGATCCAAATATACTTGAAGCTGTTACGCTTAACTTAAAGACTCATGGTTATAATTTCAGGAAAGGATCTGAGACTATATCAATAGTCTATAGGATTCATTATAAGGTCCTATCCACCATGGAACCCAAAGTTAAAGCAAAGACTGAAAATAGTAAGATCACGGTGATCGAAACAAATTTATTGTCTTCCGGTATTGCTACCAACAGAATTATAAAATGGGAAGAGATTGACTTTCCTGAATCATGGGTTATAACCTCGGCAGTACCACCTGCATCTGTTATTGATACAGACATCGATCAGATTATACAGACTGACGATGGTAACATTGAAGTAAAATTTGGCTCTAATAATATAGCCAGAATTTCAGGCAAGCCTTATATGGGTAGTACTTCATCCGACATTTATAATGGAAGAATGCCTTTTTTTAGACCTAGCTCCTCTTATAGAGAAGTTAAAGGAATAAATATTTCTGATGAGAATATATCTCATCCAATATATGAGAAGGAAAATAAGTCCTCTCCTACTGCCTCTGAAATGAGCTTCCATATATAAGTGTTATGGATTTCACACCAAATAGCTCACTCAGAATATTCCTTAATAAGGAATTTATGAAAAAAAAGGCATGAAGCCTTTAGAAATTGGTTTGGAAAAACCTTTTCAAAAGAAGAATTATATTTCTATAAAAATCTGTATTATAAGCATTTTGAAGAAAATCAATGTTTAAAATACTTCGTCAATTGGATTTTAGAATATTTCCTTAAAGAACAAGGAAATAAGATAAATGTTCTAAAAGAACATTTTAAACAAAAGTCCACCATAAGTAGAAAAACTGTATGGTCAATATACCCTCCAACAGAACCGCTGAGGTTATCTGGAATATCTACCTCTAATTTAGAGGCAACGGCTTTTATAAAACCTTCCATTGATGACAAGATGGAAAATACGCTTAAAGAACTACAAAAGGTTTTTAAGCAAAATAATTTTACAAATATCCATTTACAAGTCATAGGTCAGCAACTGACCAGAGTAGAATCTGCTCTTGAAAGCTTGATTAAAAAATTACAAGCAATTGCTATATTAGAAGCTCCTATGATAGCAAAATTAGCTGGTAATACTAGCTATATTCCAATTAAACCATCTTTAGAGATTTCGGGTTATAAATTATCTAAAGACAAACAAATAGCTCCAGATATTATAAATGCTCTGGAAAAAAGATTTAGCAATGCTAAACTTAACATTATTGAAGGAGAACCTTCTGAAATGTCAGAAGAAGATTCTGATATAGAATCTCGGATTCATATTTCCGACATAGACCAAGAATTTAATGCAGAAAAGGTCAATGCTATAACATACCCAAAAAGATCGTTTAATAAGCATTATTATAAAAGACCTACTCCATTAGATGTCTTATATGAAGAAAATGAAGCAGTTATAACAAATTCATTTTCTGGAAGAGCCATTTATGAATGGAATATCGATGGATTGGCTGATAAACAAATCCACGATACCTTACATCGAATTATGATGTATGTAACGGTTTCTAAGCAACAAGGAAATTCTGATGTTGATGTTGCAAGATTTATTTTTTGTGGTTTCACAGGAACCATAAAGGGTTGGTGGGACAACTGTTTGTCACTCACCCAAAAATTGAAGATCTTTGGCGCAGTAAAATTTGAAAATAATACTCAAGTTCCTGACGCTGTTTACACATTAATACTTACAATTCTCGATCATTTTACAGGGGATGTAAGTAATCAAGCTGAAAAGGTGAGAATCTTATTACAAAATTTAAGGTGTCCTATTTTAACACACTTTACATGGTATAAAGATACATTTCTCAGCAGAGTTATGCAATTAGAAGATGCAAATAACCCATATTGGAAAGATAAATTTATTGATGGCTTACCAAATCTTTTTGCTGAAAGAATTTGTAAAAATTTATGACAACAGTATGATGGGGTTATACCTTATAATATTTACACCTATGATCGTTTAATAAACACCTGTGTACAAGAAGGATTAACTTTATGTAATGACATAAAATTAAGAAACCAATTAAAAAGCCAGAAATTAACTGGAAAGAGGGAATTGGAAGAATTTTATAGCCAATTCGCCATGAAAGATCCGCAAAAGGAGCAGAAAAAGATTAAACCAAGAAACATAGAATCTAGTCGCCATCCCTATTCTAAAAGGAGACGAACATATCAACCTCCCAAAGATAAGAGGGAGAAAAAGAGGAAAATAATAACAACACCAGATTTAATAAAAAAATCTGCATCCTCAGCCGTCTGTTATAAATGCAGAAACATTGGCCATTTTGCCAATAAATGTTATACAAAAAAGAGGATAAATGAAATAGAAAATGAAGTATTAAGAGAATCGTTATATAAGATAATGATCAATTCATCTGAATCCTCTGATTCTGATAAATCAGATTCCTCATCATTTAATGATGAAGAGCAAGATTGCTCTAATAAATGTTGTAATACAAACAAAAAAGACAGCTATTGAAAACCAATAGTTGAAATGAATGGTTTAAGTATTAATGTCATAAGTAAAGATGACAAAAAGACCATTCTAAAAATCATAGAAGAGGATAACATTCAGCCAGAATTAAAAACTAAGTTGGTTGAAGTTCTTCTAAGAAAAGAAAATGAGAAATCTTCTATACCTGATAATATATACAGGTTATCTCATGTCTTTAAAAGACAAAAACAAGGAGAAGGAAAGCCTGTAACAATAGCGGATTTACAGAAAGAAGTGAATAATATCAAAATAGAGATTCAAGAGTTAAAAACTCAAAATAAAGACATTATAAAAGGATCTCTATTATTGAAAGTAACACTTTCATACAAGGTGATTCTTCAGATGAAGAATCTAAGAATACTACTGAAGAAGCTTCAGAAGTAGTTCCAGATAAATTCCTTCAAACCATTGATTTAGTATTAAATCAAAAATGGTATATTAGAATCACTCTTATAGTAAACAACGATTTGGTTATACCCAACTTAATTGCTCTTGTAGATAGTGGTGAAGATTTAAACTGTATTAAAGAAGGAATTATTCCTATCAAATACTGTGAGAGAACAACTCAGACTCTTAGTACTGCTGATAATAGTACTTTAACCACATCATATAAAGTGTCAAATGTGAACATCTGTAATGAAGACATTTGTCTTCCCTCTCCTTTTATTATCGTAAAGGAGATATCGCAACATATTATACTAGGAACACCATTCCTTAGTAAAATTATGCCAATTCAACAAATAAATTCAAAAGGAATTTATAGTATTTACAAAGGGAAAGAAATCCGTTTTCAGTTTATAACTGATCCTATGGTTAAAATCCTAAATGAAGTAAATGATATACTTAAAAGAAAATCAAATAAATTTTATAAAGGAAGAAATAACTTCCATACAGCTGAATAAACAGCTAAATTCTGGCTCTATAAAAGCAAGGATTAAAACTATAGAAGATGAGTTTATAACTCAAACGTGTAGCAATTTTCCTAATGCATTTTGGGAAAGAAAGCAACACATTGCAACTCTTCCTTATATAGAAGAATTCCTTGATGATAATATTCCTACCAAGGCACGACCTTGTCAAATGAATCAAGAATATCTTGAACTATGTAAATAAGAGATTAGTAGTCTCATAGACAAAAAACTAATCAGAAAGTCCGCATCTTCATGGAATTGCACAGCGTTTTATGTTAAAAACGCCGCTGAGCAAGAACGAGGAGTTTCTCATCTTGTAATTAATTAGAACCTTTAAATAAGGTTCTTAAATGAATTAGATATTCTCTCTCTAATAAAAGGAATTTGCTTAATAGAATAAACAGAGCAAAAATATTTTCGAAATTTGATTTAAAATCAGGATATTGGCAAATACAGATTCATGAATCTGATAAATATAAAACTGCATTTACAGTACCTTTTGGGCAATTTGAATGGAATGTTATACCATTTGGTTTAAAAATTGCACCATCAAAGTTCCAAAATATTATGAACTCTATTTTTAATTTTTATACAGAATTCATCTTATCATATATAGATGATGTTCTTGTCTATTCAGAAAATATTGATCAACATCTTAAATATTTGAATGTTTTCAAACATCTTATTATAAAAAATGGACTAGTTATATCTGCTCCAAAAATGAAGTTGTTTCAAACAGCTATAAGATTTTTGGGCCATAATATTAACAATGGTACCATCATCCCAATAGAAAGAAGTATTGAATATGGTTCTAAATTTCCGGATTATATTCCTTATATAAAGCTGCTTCAAAGATTTTTTGGTGCTTTAAATTATGTGGCAGATTATTATAAAAATCTAGCTACAGATGCGGCCATTTTATATAACAGGCTAAGAAAAAATCATTCATCTTGGACAGATTGCCATACTAAAGCTGTTCAAAAGATTAAAGAGACAGTAAAAAATTTACCATGTCTCCATATTGCTAATCCTAATTGGAAAAAAATTGTTGAAACAGATGCCTCAAATATAGGATATGGAGGTATTTTGAAGCAAGCAGATCCTAATAATAACAAAGAAATACTAGTAAGATTTACTTCTGGAAAATGGAATGCAGCTCAGTTGAATTATTCAACTATCAAGAAAGAAATTCTTTCTATTATAAAATGTATCTACAAATTTCAAGATGATTTATTAAAGCAAAAATTTTTACTAAAAATTGATTGTAGTGCAGCTAAATCTGTTATACAAAAAGATGTTAAAAATTTAACATCAAAACAAATATTTGCTAGATAGCAAGCCGAATTGGCTATTTTCGATTTTGACATTGAATATATTAAAGGTACTAATAATTGTCTTCCTGACTTTCTTACCAGAGAATTTCTTCAGGACTCTACGCATGCAGACTTCCTCGAGGGGCCAAGGCCGAGGCCGAGGAAGGGGAAGGAATAATATTCCTAATAACTCCCCATATGCAAACTGGCTTAAAATGCAAAACCCTAAGGCCATGAAATTAGACATGGAATCCGAAGCGTCATACGCTCAATCGGAATGGAAAATACCCCATAAAGTGGCAAAAAAAAGTACTTATAACACGAGTGTTTATAACACTCAGGGCGAAGCAGAAACATCTTCAGCAGGAAGTCTTCCTGAACAAAAATCCTTTAAAAAGGCAATTGAAAGTCCTAATGATGATTATATTCCAAAGAGCACATCTGAACAAATTATTTGTTTAGAAAGAAACGATATTTCCAGGATGGATGATCCACGGTCTCTAAAAGAAAAATATATTGAGACCATTGCTGTTGCTTCACTAGCAGGAAAGACGATGCAAATCTATGATGCCTTGCTAATAGTTTCCAGTTCTATGGAAATTAAATATTATTACCCAAATGGGAAAGAAGATGGTGAAATTATAAACTTCTCCAAAGTTATTATAAAAAAGATTTATAACCCACATGAATGGGGCTTTACATCCTAATAGGACAAGATCGTTCAAATTGGGCGATACTAGGTATGAATGCAATTACTGGGATTATATCCAGGCGTTTAATAATTTTTTGTACTATGAAAACCCAGGAAAAAAACATTTCTGGTTTATTATGATTAAACCTGATATTATAAAAACAGGTATGCCTAATTGGTTTATCCAATGGTGGCAGAAAATGGGGGCAGAATTAAAGATATTGCACATATTAATTTTTGATTTATTTGTTCCTTGGATGGAATCACACCCAAGATTTCACAACACCGACGACACCTCTATCATAGAAGGGGAAAGTAAGTTATACTATTTTGTCGAAAACGAGATTCCGTTTATATTAAGATGGACAATAATAGTGGAACTAAATAAAGAAAATATTCCAGTTCTTTCTAGAAAACTCCTTATAAAATAGTGGTCAGGAATTATAGAAGAACAAAAAATAGTTAGCATAAAAGCATCTATTAAAAATAACAGTGATATTCTGGATAAAAGGATTAATGCAGAATTAGCCACAGATAATCCTATGCAGAAATTGAAGATATCCTTTCAGAGAAAATACCCAAACATCTCTGAAGAAAAATTAATGATGCGCTGCTTAGAACATATGAAAAAGCAGTTCGAACAGATCTTCGGCACTTCAGACACTAGTTCCTCGATGTCTGACAAAACTACCAAATCGATAGAAATGAAAGATAACTTTCAGGGACAAGCCCAAGATCCAGAAGAAGATCTGAGATGAGCTGACCAGCTTTGGGATGACCTTATGGGCTCAGCTTTGGGCCAGAACGATGGAAATGAAATGGGCCAGAATAATAAAGGAAAGGGCAAGGGCATATTAAAAAAAAGCCCAAAAGACAACTTATACCAAAAATACTAATCGACTGCAAAATATTAAAGCACACGAAATTTTTGGTATAACCGATTGTTTCATTAAGACCAAACGTATGATAGCATATGGTTTTCATCCAAAACCGGCACACGGACCCACCACCTTTCATAAATGACAACTTTTATAAAAAGTTAAGGGCCGACAAAAATAATGGAGGACGGCTCATCAAAGACTGCAAAATATGTCCAGAGCCTTCTTAAGACCCCCTCTCTTCTATAAAAGATGAGGAAGAGCCCAGAAGAAAGGAACTGGCTCCCCCTCTCTCTCTCTTGTACTTCTCTACCGATAGTTTGTAATGATCTTTGTGAAATATATTCTAGTTTGATAAGGGTTGCGTCCAACTGCATTCAAGTAAGAGCTTCTCGTCTTTCTTTTTATATTTCTTTGTTGTTATTTATTGATCAATTGTTAATGGTATCAGAGTAATGCTTTCTTTGTCTCTCTAATGCTTGTCTCTAGTAATGAAGATAACTACATATATAACACAAAATATTATTATATGCCATATATAGTAATATAAATCTTTGTAGTTTGCCCTACTTGCCCATTTTCCCCCTAATTAAACATAGTCATTCGAGATATTATATATTATGTTAAAGATTTTACTAATATTATTTTCCTGCAGGCTTTGGTTGGATCCAAATTTTTGGTATGCTTTAAAGAGAACATTAGCATTATAAAGATTCTTACGGCCGAAACAGAGTAATACATTTTTGTTTAATCAATACGCCAACATCTAAGAACTCATTGGCCAAAGATTTCATCATGAACCAAAATTCTAAGATATTTTTTTACCAACACTTTAGCTTCCATGTTGGCTACCGGGGTGATGATTGACTATAAAGATGTGATCGATTGCGTTAAAAGTTGAAAAGCTACTCCCTTTCTTTAACCAATCACTAATATGATAGTATATATGGAATTTACCAAGTTGTAGGCAAAGTATTGCTCGATTTGTAACTCAAGCTGATAATGTTGGATCTTGTTTGTTTTTCTGTGCTAAGTACAACCTGGATGAAGTTTAAACTTCTAGTTATATATAGTAATTATTTTATTTATTAACCAAATGTCTCCACTGGTTTGTGAAATTTTTGTCCAATTTAATTAATTAATTAAATTCTTACAAGTGATATTAATAATAGGTCCAGGTTCCGGTTCCAGGCAGGTGGATCGGGACCAATCGGGCCGAGGCGTATTGAGGCGTTTAGCACATGGCCTAGTTAGACGGGATGCTCGAAATTACTTGGTCGAGCGTAACATTCAAAAGAACATATAATCTTTGAAAATGTGATAGATAATATTAAACTCCAATATGTTTTTATTAAAAGAAAACGAGACCTGCAAAGACTCTAGTGCTCACGGCCAACCCCAGATGGAGCTCAAGGGCCTAAGTCCAAAATAGCCATTGGGCCCCATGCAGGGCTATTAGAGGGCACTGTAACCAAGGCCCGCCCAGTTTCCTCTTTTAGTGATAGTTAGCAACTCTTATTCAAGTATATCATATAATGTGCATACCCCGTGCTTAATTAATGTGGTCAACATTTTTGGATCACAACAAACAAACTAAAAATACAAGCATATCCATATTGATTAATCCCTGTTGCTTTCAAATGACAAAACCTAATAGTTATATAATGCTTCATCCTGTTGTTCATTTTTTTGTCACAAACAATTTGTTGATACTCATGGAACTTGCTAACCTATCTCTTCTTCTACTTCCTCTCTTCTTGGCTCTCTTGATCATAAACAACAAGTACAAAAAGCCATCACCCAAACTCCCTCCGGGCCCGAGACGGCTCCCGATCATCGGAAACCTCCACCAGATCGGCAGTTTCCCCCACCACACTCTCTTCAAACTCTCACAAGAATACGGCTCCCTCATGTACCTCAAGTTCGGCCTCATGCCGACTATCGTGGCCTCGTCTGCCGCAACCGCGAAAGAGCTCTTGAAAGACCATGACCTCGACTGCTGCACAAGGCCATCCTTCACCTCCCCAGCCAAGCTCACCTACAACAACCTCGACATAGTCTCTTCCCCCTACGGTTCCCTATGGAGAGAGCTACGAAAGATCTGCATCATCGAGTTCTTCAGCACGAAGAAAGTGCGTAAGTTTCAGCCTATAAGGGAAGAAGAAGTCGGGCGCATGATCAACTCCATAGAATCACAGTCGTCTTCATCTTCTAATACCGTTGATTTGAGCGTCGAGTTGTTCTCTCTTTCAAACGATATCACATGTAGGACCGCGCTCGGAAAGAGGTACTTTAATAGGGGGGAGAGTAAGTTGCCTGAAATGGTTAAGGAGTCGGAGGCGATGCTTGCCGGGTTTTTCTTTGCTGATTTTATACCGCAGTTGGGTTGGCTCGACGCGATAACGGGGATGAGATCGAGGCTCGAGAAGAACTTTCAGGATCTTGACGATTTCTATGAGAAAGTTATCAAAGAGCATTTGGATCCATCGGTTCATCGTGAAGGAGGAGAAGATACTATAGATGCTTTGTTGCGCATATGCAAGCAAGAAGGAAGTAATTTGAGCAAGGATCATATCAAGGCAGTTCTCATGGTATGCACCACTCTATAACACCCTATATAACCATTAGGATATTAATGTCTTATTTTCTTTTCGAATAGTAGGCTTGTAACATGATGCATGCATGTAAGCAAAGATTTAAGACCAGAGCTTTAAATAATTACCCTGCTCGATCAACTGGAAAAAAGTCTTTGCCGCTTACCTATATGATATTATCAAGAGAAGTATATATTATTATAAAGGGCTTCATGACCTTTTCATACGACCATTTTATAAGATTATAAGCATGTATAATTAAATTAGAAAGGAAGTGGCTTCTATGTAGGTGCCAAACATACTAAAATAAGATTGGTTCTTATCCTTTGGGAGTTTAGGAACTGGTCAAGATCGAAAAAGATGTCCAGCTATACTCAATAATACATCTATATATATTTAATGGGTTAATTGCTAAATACTACCCCAATATTTCACCTACTTTGCATTTATATATCTTATTATCTTTTCACTGCATTTATATACCCTAAAATACAAACCGTTGATATTTTGCATCCTCTATTAACCAACCGTTAGAATATTCGAGTCGGTTCTGTTCATACAACTTTGGACTTTAGGGTATAGAAGTGCAGCGAAAAAAACAGATATATAAGTGCAAAGTAGGCGAAACATTGGGATATTATTTAGCAATTAACCCATATTTTATCCACTTACTAAACATGACTCCTCTAAATTACTAAAAACATGGGATGTTAATTCCTTTTTTCTTTTTCGGCCCAGAGAGAAAAAGCCCACAATGAAGTATACAAATTAGCCCAATCGATGGATATAAATATCGGTTTAAAACCTATCATAACCTTCTTAATTGGTATGAATACTGAAAATGGTGGAAGAGTATTGTGAGAAGATGGTATCTTCAACACATGTAAGAAGAGTCATAAAATCTAGGTACCTAGTAACATTATATATATTCCTTCTTTTCGTAGAACATATTTGTTGGCGGAAGCGATACAAGCTCTTCAGCAATAGAGTGGACTATGACAGAACTGATGAGACACCCAGAAATTATGGAAAAAGCCCAAAATGAAGTGAGAACCCTGGTTGGCGGCAAAGGAAAAGTCGAAGAAACCGATCTTCACCGGCTTTCCTACATGAAATGCGTCATAAAGGAGAGTTTCAGAATACACCCTCCCGTTCCTATCCTCGTGCAGAGAGAAACCATGCATCACTGTAAAATCAACGGCTTCGACGTTCCACCAAAAACTAGAGTGATTGTTAATGTATTTGCGATCGGAAGAGAGGAGGGATGTTGGAAAGATCCTGAAGTGTTCAAACCAGAGAGATTCATTGATAACGAGATCGATCTGAAAGGTCATGATTTCCAGCTTATACCATTTGGAGCGGGGCGAAGGATTTGTCCGGGGATGCATATCGGAATGGCAGTGGTTGAGCTTGCGCTGGCGAATCTTTTGTATTGTTTTGATTGGAAATTGCCAATGGGAATGTCCAAGGAGGACGTCGATCTGGATGAAGCTATCTCAGTGACACTGCATAGGAAGAATCCTCTTCGTCTCGTGGCTACCAAGTATTATGGAAAGACTGACTAGAATACATATATTTTAAGTTCCCATAACTGGTGTTTTCAATAGCTATATATGCAAGGGGTTTAGTTGAGTACTATAATTGTATGTTACTGTGAGTCATGTAGCATATGCATCCATAAACTTTATATTACATTTTCGAAAAACGTTTATTTTTGCATCCACCGATGCATTGGTTAGAGCTTTTCAAATCTTTTGATTTTTCATACTCTGTATGTTTAAGGATAGGGTGATCAACTTAAACGGAGCGGATCGTTCAAATATGTCACAGGCCGAGAGTTTCCGTTTTTAAAAAACTCGGACCGATTTGCAACATATCACTCCATCACAAACATCACCTTTCAAGATGTTTGTAGTTATTATTGCTATCACCATTCAAGGTATTTGTTTTTTGTGGTAGCTTATGTTGTTTGAAGAGGGGTTGTATATTGTTTTGCCGTTGCTAATGATTGTTGTGATTTAATTGCCGATTTTGATAACTCATCAAAGGAAAAGGAAGTATAAAATCATATCATGATTCCAACACACACTTCTAGGATGGCTGCATCTGATTCAGCCTTATCAGATTTAACAGAAGAGGAGATATTACTGCTCAGGAATCTTCTCTCTCGAGTTTCTGCATCTTCTTTGAGGTCACATTCTCCCATCACAGTTACGGCCAAAGGTGAAGGCAATAGTGGTCTTCTTTCATCAGTTTCTCCTACTACGTCTTGAATTATAGATTCATGTGCATCAAATCATATGACCGGAAAGTCAGATATATTCACTTTATTGTTTTATACTTCATGTAGCAGTTCTATTACTGTGATAATGCTTCCATCTCTAAGATGGAAGGCGTTGGTTCTACCCTTCTCACTCTATCTTTATGTATATTTTCAGTTCTATATATGCCAGCATTTCCTTTTAGCTTACTATCTATTAGCAAATTTATGCATTCGTTAAATTGTTCGGTAATATTTTCTCCAACTGGTTGTGTTATGCAGGATTTGGAGAGGAAGGAGGTGATTGGTTCAGGGATGAATGTGGAGGCTTGTACTATCTGGATAGACATATATCTATAGCTTGTTCTGCCGCTGCAACTCCTCTTGAGGTCTATTGTAGCTTAGGTCATCCATATTTAGAAAATTTAAAAAAGCTTGTCCCTTCCCTTAGTCATTTGTCTACTGTTAAGTGTAAGTCTTGTGAAATGAAAAAGTATCATTATGCTTCTTATTCTTCTAGACTTAATAATTGGGCGACCGGTCTATTTGAGATTGTACATTCTCATGTATGGGGTCCATGTCCTATTGTATCCAACCGTGGATATCGTTATTTTGTGACTTTTATCGGTAATTTCTCTAGAGTAACGTGGTTGTATCTTTTGAAATCGAGATCTGAAACGTTTACTGTTTTTAAATCCTTTTGTACTGAAATTAAAAATCAATTTGGTAAATCTGTTAAAATTTTACGAACTGATAATGTCAGAGAATACTTTGGCTCAGACTTTTGGCAATCCTTTGGTATTGTTCATCAATCCTCATGTCCTTACACACTTCAACAAAATGAGGTATCCGAGAGAAAGACACTTGTTAAAGCCCCAAAATGTTTTTGGGACGATTCCAACTGCATACCATTTTATTAATTGCATGCCGAGTTCTATTTTGAATGGACATATACCATATTATGTTCTATTTCCCTCTAGGCCATCTTTTTCTCTACCTCTAAGATTGTTTAGATGCACCTGTTTTGTTCATAACCATCGTCCCGGGGTATCCAAACTTAATCCAAAATCTCCTCGATGTGTCTTTCTCGGATATTCTCGGGATTAAAAGGGTTATAAGTGCAATACTAAAGAGTTAGATAGAGTGTTCGTATCGGAAGATGTGACTTTTCATAAGAACATTCTAAAATTTTCCTCTACCTATTCTTCTACATCTGTCCATAATGATTTCCCAATCGATGAGTCTGATGTTTTAGCCATCCCATCCACTCTTATTCCAATCGAACCTTCTGTGGACCAAACTAAGGAACTAATACAAGAACAGGATACTCAGGTGTATACTAGACGGGTACAACAGCCTCTAGCTCCAGTCGAGCTGCCACCGGTCACTCCTCCAACTCCAGATCCGGATCCGTTTGAGTTAGATGTTCCAGCTCCAGCTAAGCCGCCGCCGATCACCCCTACAACTCTAGATTCGGATCCCTCTGAGTTAGATGTTCCTATTGCCCTTAGGAAGGATACTCATACTATTACTCCTCGATATCCCACCAGTGAGTATGTCACATATGCACGATTATCTCCTTTATGTCACATATGCACGATTATCTCCGGTTCAGTATCTGATGCACTGGCTAATCCTAGTTGTAAGAGAGCAATGGAGAAGGAAATACTAGCATTACTCCTTAATAGCACATGGGATCTTATTCGTCTTCGTGTTGGAAAGAAGGCGGTTGGTCGCCTGTAGATATATACTGTGAAGTTGCATCCTGATGGCTCTCTTGCTCGACTGAAAGCTCGTTTGGTGGTAAAAAGATACTCGCAGACTTATGGGGTCGATTATGATGGGACTTTCTCTCCCGTGGCTAAGATGACCTCCGTTCACATCTTTTTATCGTTGCCCGCCACGTATCATTTGCCTTTATATCAGCTTGATGTGAAGAATGCATTTCTATATAGTACCTTGCAAGAAGAAGTATATATGGAGCAACCGCCTGCCTTTGTTGCTCAGGGAAAGTCTGGGCTTGTTTGCAAGCTCAAGAGGTCGTTGTATGGCCTCAAATAATCTCCACGTGCATGGTCTGGGAGATTGACAGATGTTTTTAGGACCTTTGGTTTACGAAGATCCAATAGTGATCATTCAGTTTTCTATCGGCATCACGGTGGAAAGAGGATCCTTATGGTCGTCTATGTGGACGATATTGTTATTATATGAGATGATGAGAGAGAGATTTCTGACTTGAAGGCTCATCTTTAGAAGCAATTTTGCACCAAAGACCAAGGGGAGTTGAAATACTATCTAGGTATTGAGGTATCAAGGTCACCAAAGGAAGGGATTTTCGCCACTCAACGAAAACATGTGCTTGATATGCTCTCGGAGGCTGGTATATTTGGTTGTAGGCCCAGCGACTCTCCTATGGACCCGAATGTGAAGCTCTTTGCGGGTCAGGGGAGATTGTTTCTGATCCAGGACAATACAGGAGATTGATTGGCAAACTTAACTACCTGACCGTTAGTCATCTAGATATAGCCTCGCTGGTCAGTGTAGTGAGCCAGTTTATGTCTGATCCTCGCGAGGCTCACCTTGATGCCGCCCTCCATATTTTAAGGTATATAAAGAGTGCACCGGGGAAAGGTATCGTCTATAAAGACTATGGACACTCTAAGGTCACAGGTTTCACAGATGCAGATTAGGCAGGGTCTCTGACGACAGGAGGTCGACTACTGGTTTCTATGTGCTTATTGGAGGGAACTTGGTTTCTTGAAAAAGCAAGAAACAAAGTGTGGTCTCTCGATCCAGCGCAGAGTCAGAGTACACAGCCATGGCTAACACCACGAGTGAGTTGGTGTGGATTCGTTTTCTACTTACAGAGTTTGGATATTGTTCTGTTGCATCTATGAAACTCTATTGTGACAACAAGGCTGCGATCTATATTGCAAACAACCCTGTTTTCCATAAACAGACGAAGCACATTGAGATTGATTATCACTTATTTCGTGAAAAGGTCGAGAAATGAGTCATTGATATGATCCATATGAAATTGAAAAACCAACTTGCTGATTTATTCACTAAGCCTCTTGAGAAAACTCATGTACACTTTATTTGTAACAAGTTGGGCATGAGTGATGTATATGCTCCAACTTGAGGAGGATGTTATGATAATATATGATATAATGGACGGTTATGATGTATTCAAAGAATATTTATAATAAATTATGATGCCTATATAAAATGGTGATGGGTTAGGATTTTCCTACCATCACAATTATCCTCTCTAACACAAAATAACTTTCCTTTTCTTTTCCTTTCCTTTCCTTCAACGATACGTTTAACTAACTTTTTCCTTTCTCTTTTCCTATAACAAATTACTTTTGTTTGGGCTCGTATGTGATAAGAATTAAGCAGAGCGAAGTAAGCCTTTGGAAGCTAATTAGCTGCAACATGTAAAATTAACATTTGGGTTTATAATACAGTCCTTTGGCAGTTTACAGTGCTCTGTTTGGTAATACAGCAACAATAGCAAGCCAGCCTCCATCCTAAATTCCTGGGGTCACCAATTTGAATCCTTCTCTTCCATTTTGCTCTGTTAATGCCCGTCTTCTCAGTTAAATTAACAGTTAACATATTGTTCTTAATCTTTTTTATTTATCCGAATTCATTTAGGTCTACCCCTTATCCCTAATTATGAATTATAGTTTTATTAATTTTTATAATCAAGATATTGATTGATCTTCGTTTCACATGTCCAAACTATCTCAATTGGTTCTTATGCATCTTATCCTCTTTACGAGCTATCCTTACCGTGAATAGCTTATGCTCTCTACCAAGTGATTTTATAATCATGCAAACATGGGATTTTAAAAATCAAGAGAGCTACTAAACTACAAACTAGGATACATGCTAAAGAATTAGAACTAGTTAGCTAAACTAAGAAGCTATAGCTACTAGGTTTTGGAATCCTTACATCCTCAAGTTTTCTTCGAGTGATGGTTGTATTGGACTCCATGCTAAGCCCCTATGTAGTGTGCACAACCTTGCAAGCAACTTTCCTCCATCAAAGATGATTCACCTCGAGAAAACCCGGCTTCTAGCTTCATCTCCGCTTTGAACATCAAGCTTCTTGTGAAGAAACTCACCGATTCATGTTGCTAGGATGAAGTGGTGAGGGATGTGGTCCATGATCACTATTCTAATCTGATTATCATTTCTTTTATTTGCTCTCTTTAGGCTTTGGTGGAGGAAAAAGAAGATGAAGAAGATTTGAAGCTATGAGATGAAAAGAGAGTGCAAGAGTTATATTAACTATTTTTCCACTTGAAAAATATTTAACATTTAATTCTCTACTTTCAAATGAATCTCAACCATAGGATTTAATCATCCGTCCAAGTGTCCATGGTCATTTCTTCCCTCCATATGTTATCCTAATATAGAACCATAAGCATATGATATACCATGGGAATAAGATAGCTAAAAGAGAGACTTAAAAAGAGAACTAAATACATATATATAATTCGATGTATTTTTCCTGTGTCAAAACACAAAAATAAGACATAAATAAATAGTAACATAATACAAGTATTATCAGATATCCGATTACCGTTAGTGTATGAAATACACAGATTTTAATCGGACTCTGGTACGCATCAAATGCGCACATCCACATCATATTGCTAGAGCCGGAAAAACCTCTGTGTGGGATTCTAAAAATTCGACAATACGTTGGCAGTAGGTTTAACTACAAACATGTCAGCGGCACTAGCTGTACGTAACGGCTACTCAGGTATTGAACGAAAGGAAGATTGAAAAGCAAGCCCGTCCGAACCCCTATTAAGCCTATAAGTGACGCATACCGTAGAGTCTGGTCTGTTCGCCTAATGAGTATCGCATATCGGACGTAGGGGGTGGATAAAGTCAGACCCTTAATAACGCGATAAGTCATGTCGGGTTGTAGCTCATCACCTATCGAGAAACAACTGATCAGCAATCCGTAATACTCGTCCACCTAGGCTAAGGATTTCTGGTGATGGTCATCCGTGCACAGCGCGGCATCTAGCCCCAATACCGCGAGAGACGAATCCCCAACGATCCGCTCACTGTCTCCATGTGGCTCGGGGCTGTACTCAACTAAAACCTGTTTTCAAGATTCAGTAGAGCCGTGGTAGGGTAGTAATCAAAGCACAATGGGAACTTACACAAGACAAATGACGATCTCAGATTGACAGATTAATCTGTACTAATGTCACCAGAAAACTGCTATATAAAAATAGGTATAATACCATCTAGTATGTTCCCGGTGAGTCTGTCCAGTGTAACTCATAACCCAATGAATATGTACACAATCTCGGTGTCTGACTAATACCAATGGTTATGAAACCGGCCACCGCCTCTCGTCGGGGTCAAGAAACGTATACATTAGTCTACTCTGAAATATCGATGCCCAGTCTCGATATTCCCACGACTATGGACATTTAAGAATATGCTTATAAACTACTCATTTCTCATAAGTGCGACCGCCATAATAATCCTGATAGTCAAGCATAAATTCTATGGGTTCTATCAACATGTAATAGTGATATGCAATACCACACAAGACATGTACATGATGATAAAGTCAAATCAGATAGTATACTATCATCTCGAGTGAGACTGTTCTATCCGTATAGGTCCATCCACAATCATCATAATCGACTGCTTGAGATTACAATAATTTCCTTGAGGAAACTATATTCAACACCTACCTTGTTACCAATACACTTTTTTCTAATCCAGTTTTTAGTGGATTTGCTTGGTAATGAGAAACTAAAATGAAAAATAGGCAGAAAAAAGACTTAAACCGGTGCTGATCGATGATGCTTTATGAAGTTTACCCATTATTCTTGAACCGGTACCGATCGATGATGCTTTATGAAGTTTACCCATTATTTTATTTTTTGGTAGTGGCGCGTAAGCCTCTAACCTATACATACAACACACACAAATACACACATGCACACATCACACACAAGCACATGACACACACCCAGAGGACCCATGATTTTTTCCCGGAAGTGTTAGTTTATGGCCACCTCCGCTCCTGGGGTTTCTGAGGTTTGAATTCCACACTCTCCCCAAGAGAGAGCGCGCTCATACCAACTCCTCTGTTGCTCATTGGTTACCCTTAATTTTATTTGTCCCACTGTTGGACCACACCTGCAAAAACCAACCTTAAGGCAAAGCCCACTTCAATTTAAATGGACTTAAGATATTGAAACCAAAGCCCTATATAGCATTTGAAATAAAACAGTAGGTCCAGACGTATAGAATTGATGCATAATAATCAATTAATGTTTTTAACCCGAAATTGTTGTGTTTTGGTGATCAAGGTGCTTTCTTTCTTTTCTTAAGCATCAGCTTCAAAATCATCAATCAAATCAGACACAAAAAAGATGAAAAAATTCAAGCATCTAAAAAAGAGGGAAATTGACCTCCACAATTGTTTATTTGTTGTTTGTGCACTTAAGAGGTAAAGTGTAAGGTTCCTTTTAATGCAACACTATAGCTCTTGAAGCTTTGTATAGAAAGCCTTTTTTGTAGTGCTCCTCTCTTTAAAGAGTCTATGGACTTCCAACATTGATTCCTCACGGCAACCAATCTTAGTTTCATTCCAATTTGCCTTCTTTTTAAGATAAATTTAATCTTAATTTCCACACATAAATCTTTTTGTGTGATATATATATATTTGAACGGATTTCAGCATCCTTCGTAACATCCATCGGATATAGTTATGTCCCATGTGCTTCACAATATTCAAATTCAAACCACGGTTATGGGCTATGATACCAATTTGTAGACAGCCGAATCTTTAATTTTATATTTTAAATGGAAAGGTTATATTTAGATCTTTCCGAAAATTATTCTGAGGAAGAATGCGGTGACCGGAACAATATTTTTTCCATAAAGATCTTTGTAATTATAAACTTTATAGCTGTCTCGTGATTCCTCTAAAATAGATGTACTCAATTTATATGATATTGTAGATAAAGTTATCTGGTGGATAAAGAAAAGAAATTTTATTATAGTATTCATGCAACTCGGTGAAACTTTGTCAATTGAAATACAAATTCATAGGAAAAAACGAACCATTATATTATTCATTTTGCATATAAGGGTTTTGAAAATTGAAATTGGTTAAGTGAAATATTTTATTTTCTCTAATTTATCTTCATATAAACAAAAGAAATATTGGACAAACCTAGTCTTCATCTTTACAACATGGACCACCACTCATCTATCCTTTGATGTGTTTTTTGTTCCAAAAACAAGAGAATCCGATGTTTTTTTAATGAGAAGAATATATATTTAGCCCCTTTACAAGTACAACCACTCTCCTAGCTGTATTTGGACCCCATCATTCTGTGGTGTTCCATCTCTATAATAATTATTCTATTATTAATTTCTATACAGCACATGCTAGCAAAACATAAAAACCGTAGATTATTTATGAGAATTGTGTGTATCCAGTTTCTCTGCTATATGTTTAAAATTCAATTTTCCACAGCTTTTTATTTGATGATGGACACCGTTCATCTTAATCAATCGAGTGTGTGAGTTTGATACTTTTGCACTTGCAATAGATGGTCGCGAAATAAACAGTTTACAAATAATAGAACTCTTTCCATTACCCAATCAACGGTCAAAGATTTACATTAGGCCATGACGATCAAGACAGACGATGTCGGTCGGGCATCACAAAAAAATTTGGAAAGCTGATTTTTTCCCCATTATATACAGGAGAAAAACTTTTTCCAATGACAAGGTGATGGAGGTTCTTTTCGGGTCTCCGTCAGATGTTGTCTTCCGTCGATTTTCCGGTGGATTCTGATGATTGTCTTCTGTTGCGTGTGGGTCTCAATGGGTTTTGGTGGAAAAGGTGGTATGAGAAGTTTGGTGCCAAGTATCTGCAAAGAAGTCCCGGGGTGGTTTGGTACCACCAAGGACCCTCCGACGATCAAGTTTGTGATGGGATCCGAGCAGAGTAACGGCTTAGAAGAGTAAAGAATGACTTACTTGACCCTGCGATGGGGGTTTATATAACAGTTGTGGCACGCAGCAGCAGGCGCGAGAATCTCGCCGGCAGTTACGCTCCCGACGTCACGCCCGCGTAGAGAGCGGATCGCCCATTAATGGGGATCGTAATGGCGTGGAACGTGGGATGTTGCTGGCGTAAAATCCGCGCATGGCGAGATTCGCGGAGCGGCGGTTACGCCTGTGAGTGGTGGAGTTAGTCGGAGGGCCGAGGAAGACGGCCTCGGCGGGAGCTCGGGGACGAGCGAGGAGGCCGAGGAGTCTTGGTCCTGTGGCAGCTCGAGGCGAGCTGAGGGGCCGAGGAGACTAATTCGCAGGGGGCCCCGAGGAGGGCCAGCTTGTGCTTACAGTTCGGGCACAGGGTGGCCTGGCCGGCCCCTGTGGGCCCTTTCTTCTGAGTCTTGGGACACGTCATCTGCCACATGTCCTGATCTTGGAGGTTGCCAATATTGAGCATCATCATTAACCCCCCACTCTTGTCCCGACCAGCTAACGGGTCGGGCCAGGAGTAGACTGCCAGGTCTCCCGGGGTAAGCTCCTTTCTCGGGCTTAGTCGGGATGAGTCCTCGGGCTGTCGGTTATCTTTTCCGCTAGCGAATCAAGGCGAGATCTCTGCATTTAAAGAAGGTGTGCCGGTTCGTGCACTCTGCAACTGAAGCGACGGTCCACACGTCAAGCGTCGATTGGCTGACGCGACGTATGCAGGCCTGCGGCGTCAGATGGGACGCGGTCCAGCGCAGGGTCGACACGTGGAGGGATCGGAGCCGCTGGTCGAGGGGGTTGTTTCGGCGGGAGATGACGGTCGCCGTTGGATGAGGCCATATGCAGCAATAAACAGGGGTGGGGCCCGCCCCAGGGCCCCCAATCTTTCATTTTTCCCTCTTCCTTGAGTCGTTGCTGCTAGGCGTTCTTCTTCCTTTCAAATACATGGTTCGCTCCCACTCTTCGGGCTGCCCACGCCAGAAGGAGGCTAGTGGCGCGGCCGAGCCCCCGGCTAGCTCATGCCTTCCGCCGGATCCTCTACCGACGGTAGGGACGTCTGCTTCGTCGACGGCATCTGGTGGTTTCTCCGGCGGCGGCCAGAGACGTCCACAGTTACCCGAGCCCCAGACGGGGGACAGAGGGAAGGGCGAGGGCAGGCCCTCTCTCTAGAGGAAGAGGACGGTTTCTCGCGTGCCGTCGTCGAGAGTCCCTGAGGGAATTTCCGTGCAGGAGGGGGCGCCGTCTTCACGGTTCCATCTGGACTTTCCGTTGCCACTGGCCTGCTCGCCGGGATGGAGGAGTCGGCTGGGGGAAAGCTTCCGCACGGCTTCCTGAGGGATCAATTGGAGGCCATGGCCCACGGGGCGGTCCAGGTACGAACCCCTTTACGTGTATTTTCTTGGTATACCTTTCCTTGGATCGGGGGCCTCCTGGTTTCTCATCGGCTGTCCGTCAGGTTCTTCAACACTGCGCCCTTGCCATTCGTATGGAGGCCGAGGGGGCGTTCCACGCCCCGAGGCCAGTGGAAGCGTTCCCTTCAGAGGTCGAGGTTTTGCAACGTGACCTGCGCCTGGAGAGGGCAAGGGCCGACGTCTTAGCGGGCCGGGCAGAGGCTGCGGAACTTGCCAATTCAGCGAATCGAGGTGTCCTTCGTCGTCTGAATGCGTCCCTCCGAGTTGCCGATAGGAAGCTGGCAGATCTGGCTGAACGCTTCACGGCCCTGGAAAAAGAGAGGGATGCCAGCAGGGGAGATGCGGAGGTGGCGCTTCTGGAGGCTCGGGTTAAGAAAGCTGTGGCCGATTATAAGGCGTCAGAGCAGTTTTACGCCGAGCTCGGGGAGTATTCTGCCGTCGTATGGAACAAGGCCGTGGACGCCGTGAAGGATCAACTTCCTAAGTTCGACGATGGTGAGCTCCGCGCTCGGGCTCCGCTTCCGGGGGCGAGGCCTCTGGTGGGAGATGGCGAGGGGGCAGGGCGCGCCCCTGGTGGCAAAATCTCCGGTGGTAGAGCCCCCAGCAGGCCGTGATGCCAGCGATGAAGGGACCGAAGTAAGCCTCCGGGTAGTTTGTAGGGTTGGGGAGCCCCAGAATACCCTTTGTAAAAACTTTGCTTTTGGTAATAAAAGAAAATCCTTGTTTCGTCGGCTTGCATTTCATCTTCTGTGTGTGAAGGATGTCCGTAGGATATCTTTGCTTGTACCGTTGTGTTTTCATGTCAGGTCGGCCATCTGTCTGGCGATCTTCCGTCGAGTTGACTTCAATCACTAGCCGACGAGCATGTCAAGCGCCGCCGAGGAGGTATCCCCATGGGCCCCGGAGTCGAGGGGAGATCGTCTAGACTTGGAAAAACCTGACGTCCCTCCCTGGTGTCTCAGATCCTCCGTGGGCCACAGGGCATCTTTGACTTCGAGCATCGACCAGCTGCCGGGAATGATTGGGTAGGGTAGTTGCGCAGTTGCCTCTTGCAAAGGCTTACCGATCCCTGGCATTATGGTAGGGAAGCTACCCGCCAGGGAAGACCGAGCAGGGTAGCTGCTCAGTCGTCCCTTGCGGGGGCCTCAATCCTTAGCATTGGGGGGTGCTGTAAGAGTCCCACTAAGGATGATCGGGCAGTGAAGCTGCGCGGTTGCCTCCTGGCGAGGGCTTTGATTCCTGTCGGTTGTGGTAGGAAGCTACCAGCCGAGGATAGCCGAGCAAGGACTCGACTGCCTCTTGGAGGACTTTGGTCCTTAGCATTGGAGGGGCTGTAAGAAGCTCGCTAAGGATGACAGGTCAGTGAAGCTGCGCGGTTGCCTCTTGGCGAGGGCTTTGACCTCTGGCGTCGGGGGTAGGCAACTACCAGCCTGGGATGGACGAGCGGGGTAGCCGCTCTGGTGCCTCTTCCGAGGGCATTCTGATCCCTGGCGTCGTGGGTAGGGAGCTACCAGCCGGAGTAAACCGAGCAGGGTAGCTGCTCGGTAGCCTCTTACGAGGGCTTTGATCCTTCAGGGCGGGAACTGAGCAGGGTTACTGCCCAGTGCCTCTTGGCGAGGGCTTTGATCCCTGTCGGTTGTGGTAGGAAGCTACCAGCCGAGGATAGCCGAGCAAGGACTCGATTGCCTCTGGTAGGACTTTGGTCCTTAGCGCGGGAGGGGCTGTAGAAGCCTACCAAGGACCCTTGGCCGGGCAGGGTTACTGCCCGGTGCCTCTTGGCGAGGGCTTTTGTCCTGAAGGATAACCGAGCGAGGGATCCTCGGGCTCGACTGCCTCTGGGAGGGCTTTTTGATCCCCGGCGTTGTGGCAGGGAAGCTGCCCGCTGGGAATAGCCGAGCGAGGGATCCTCGGGCTCGACTGCCTCTGTTAGGGCTTTTTGATCCCCGGCGTTGTGGCAGGGAAGCTGCCCGCTGGGGATAGCCGAGCGAGGGATCCTCGGACTCGACTGCCTCTGGGAGGGCTTTTTGGTCCCAGCAGTGGGTTGCGCGGTCGCCTCGTGGCGAGGGCCTTGAGTTGTAAAGGAGGAACTCTACTGGGAAAAATAGATTCGACGTTTCTTTATTCGTATGGACAGGAATTTCAGAGAACGCTTTACACCATCTTTATGAAAGGGAAATCTCGAGAGGGGGGGCAACACTCGCTGGCTTTGAACTCATTGGTATAGCTTGAGCTTCTCGGCGTTGTAAGGCCGCGACAGCTTTCGTCCGTCCGCGTCTTGTAGGCGGTAGGCTCCGCCGGGGAGCGCTTCGGAGACGAGGAAAGGACCCTCCCACTTTGGGGAGAACTTGTGAAGCCTGCCTTGGTCGATGAACTCGTTCCTCCGCAGGACCAGGTCCCCGGTCTTGAAGGAGCGGTGTTCGACCCGAGCGTTGTAGTATCAGGCCGTCTGTTGCTGATAGGCGGCGGCTCTGATCTGGGCCCGATCCGTTTTCTCCAACAATATGTCGAGGTTGGTCCGTGGCGCCATGGTGTTTGCGTCATCGTCGAAGTGCTCGACCCGGTGACTGGGTAGCCCGATCTCCACTGGGACCATCGCTTCGGTCCCGTAGCAGAGGCTGAAGGGGGTCTCCCCGGTAGGAGTCTTTTTTGACGTGCACAGGGCCTATAAGACCCGGGGCAGCTCTTCGACCCAACTACCTTGTCTCCTTTCTAGGCGGGTCCGGTGACCCCGGAGGACGTCTCGGTTAGCGACCTCGGCCTGCCCGTTACATTGGGGATGCGCGACCGCGGCGAACTTCATGAGGATATGGTACTCTTTGCAGAAGTCCTTCACTTTATCGTTCTCGAAGTTCGTCCCGTGGTCGGTGATGATGCACCTCGGGATGCCAAACCGGAGTATCAGGTTGTTTTGCAGGAACTTGATGGTTGTGGAGGCGTCCGGTTTCCTAATGGGGACGGCCTCGATCCACTTGGTGAAGTAGTCCACCGCAACGAGGACGTATTTGTGCCCGCCTATTCCGGTAGGGAACTGGCCGATCATATCCGGTCCCCACCGGGCGAACGGCCATGGGGACGTCAGGGCGGTTAGCTCGGTAGCCGGGAGGCGGGGATTGCTGCCGTGGAGCTGGCAGCTCTTGCACCTCCTGACTAGCTTCAGGGCGTTCTCGTGCATGGTGGGCCAGTAGTACCCTTGGAGTAATGCCTTTTGGATCAAGGTTTGAGCCCCCTGGTGCGCGCCGACCATCCCTTCATGGATTTCCCGAAGGACGTAGTCGGCCTCTTAGGGGTCAACACATCGGAGCAGGGGCTGAGTGAAGGCCTTCTTGTAGAGGTTCCCGTTGCTCCAGACGAAGTGGCGGGCTTTGGCCCGGAGACGGCGGGCGGCCGCCCGGTCCTCCGGGAGCGCGTCGTCCTTCAGGAACTCCACAAGGGGCTTCCTCCAATCCTGGTCGCTCTCCTGCGCCGCGTACACGTGGAGCGTCCTCGCTTCGTCTCCTACGCTGGGCCGAGGCAAGGTTTCGAAGAGGATTGACCGCCTATTGTCGGCCGAGTATGACGAAGCTAGCTTGCTCAGGACGTCTGCTTGGGCATTCAGCTGTCTGGGTATTTGTTCTACTTGGACATCGTCGAAGTTTTTTCGGAGTTTCCTTACCTCGTTTAGGTACTTCATCATTAGAGGCTCTCGATCTTCGAATCGGCCGGTCACTTGGCCGACAGCAAGGGCCGAGTCGCTGCGGATTCGAATTATCTTCAGCCCCAGCCTGACGGCCATGCGCGATCCGGCCAAGAGGGCCTCGTATTCTGCCGCGTTGTTCGACGCTCTGAAACCAAGCCTCAAGGAGTACTCCATCTCAGCTTCATTTGGGCCCTGGATGATGAGGCCGGCACCGCAGCCTTCATCGGTAGAAGACCCGTCGATGTAGATGACCCACTCCGGAACTGAGCTAGGGCCTTCTGGGACGGGACACCGGGTTGCGAGGGGCGGCGCAGACTCTGGCTTCCTGCTAGGGATGGTGCATTCGACGATGAAATCGGCCAGGGCCTGCGCCTTGATGGCTTGCCTCGGGTGATACCTTACGTCGAATTGAGATAGCTCCCATCTCCATTTTTCCAGGCGGCCCGAAGATTCCGGTGATGCCAGGATAGCTCCCAACGGGCGCTCGGTGAGGACGATGATGATGTGTGCTTGGAAGTAGTGCCGCAGCTTCCGCGAGGTTACCACGAGGGCCAAGACAATCTTCTCTATGGCGGGGTAACTCGTCTCTGCGTCCTTAAACACGTGGCTCACATAGTACACCGGCTTCTGCGCCCCTTCGGCCTCTCAGACGAGCACCGAGCCCGCTGCTTGGTCGGATACTGCCAGATACAGTGACAGCTGTCCCCTTCTACTGGCCGGGTGAGCAGCGGCGGTGTTGCGAGGTGCTTCTTCAATTGGTCGAAGGCGGCTTGGCATTCCTCCGACCACTCGAACCTCAGAATTTTCCTCAGCGCCTTAAAGAACGGAAGGCGCTTCTCCCCCGACCTGGACATGAAACGGCTCAGAGCGGCGACCCGCCCCGTGAGCCGCATGATCTCGATGTTGGTCTTGGGTGCGGCCATGCTCAGGATAGCGTCGATCTTCTCCGGGTTAGCTTCGATTCCGCGGTGAGTGACCATGAACCCGAGGAACTTTCCTCCGGTGACTCCGAATGCGCACTTGGCGGAGTTTAATTTCATGTTGAATTTGCGGAGCACTCCGAATGCCTCGCCCAGGTCCTTGGCGTGGTCGGCCGACGGGGTGGACTTGACGAGCATGTCGTCAACGTAGACTTCCATGTTCTTGCCGATCTGTGGCTTGAACATGCGATTGACCAGCCTTTGGTACGTGGCCCTGGCGTTCTTGAGGCCGAAGGGCATCACCCTGTAGCAGTACACCCCCCGGTCCGTTGTGAATGCGGTCAGGTCTTCGTCTTCAGGGTTCATGCGGATTTGGTTGTAGCCGGAGAAAGCGTCCATGAAGCTCAGTAGCTCGTGACCGGCCG
Organism: Agapanthus africanus; assembly: GCA_030015575.1. Lineage (NCBI taxonomy): Eukaryota > Viridiplantae > Streptophyta > Magnoliopsida > Asparagales > Amaryllidaceae > Agapanthus > Agapanthus africanus. Next base: position 49,552,419 of record CM057348.1, read on the forward strand.
AGCTGTCGACGAGCTGGTCTATGCGGGGGAGCGGGAAGTTGTCTTTGGGGCAAGCCTTATTGAGGTCGGTGAAGTCGACGCACATACGCCATTTCCCGCTCGATTTCTTGACCAGGACTACATTTGCCAGCTATTCTGAGTAGGGTACATTCCTGATGAAGTTGGCGGCGAGGAGCCGATCAACCTCCTCTTCGATCGCCTTCTGCTTGATCGGGGCGAAGCTTCTTTTCTTCTGTCTGACGGGTCGGCCGTAGGATCAACTCCGAGTTTGTGGGAGATGATTTTGGGGTCGATCCCAGGCATGTCAGCAGGCGTCCAGGCGAAAACATCGGAGTTGCTTCTGAGGAACTTGATCAGGTCATCCCGCTGGGTCCCCGTCAGGAGCGACCCGACCTGGACGGTCTTTCCTTGGTCTCCTTCTGCTAGGGGCACCTCGATAAGAGGTTCGACCGGCGCCCCACGGACCTCCTTCCGCTCGTCCCGGGTGTCCAGGGATCCTTTGATGTCGCTGCATGCATCGGCGTCGTCAACGTGCTGCTCGGGAGAAGACGTCTCTGCAAGGCCTATCCTCGCGACCCGCTGGCTCCCGTATGCCCGACCTATCCCGCCCCGATCAAGGGGGAATTTTATCGCCAGGTGGTAAGTCGAGATCTGGGCCTGGAGGGAGTTTAGCGTCGGGCGGCCGAAGAGGACGTTGTAGGCCGACGGAACCTTTGCTACGATGAAGTCCACAGGCAGCGTGCGCGTGCGGCCGGGCTCCCCGATCGTGAACTGCAGGGTGACCACCCCTTGTGCCGGGATAGAGTGGTTGGTGAACCCCGAGAGGACGTGGGTGGTCGGTCTCAGGTCTGCTAGGGCGAGCCCCATACGCAGGAAGCAGTCGTGGAAGAGGATGTCTGCCGAGCTGCCCGAATCGATGAGTATCCAGTGGACCTCGTACCGGTGAATTTGGGCTATGATCACCAGCGGGTCACTATGGGGCACATATATGCCGTGGAGATCCTCGTCGCCAAAGGTGATGGGCTCTCGACTCCTAGCCCTTTTGGCTCGGGCGGTCGCCGGGGCCTATGAGACGGCAGCCAGCGGGGAGGCCGACGATATTGGGTGAGGGTCCGTCTGCGTTTCCGTTGTGAGGGATGCGACAGCGGGTGTTTGGATCTTCAAGGGGATCGATTGCCATGTGGGCGGAGATCGGAAGGCCAACTTTTATTTTTGTGGAGTTTTTGATTTCCCACAGACGGTGCCAACTGATGGAGGTCCTTTTCGGGTCTCCGTCAGATGTCGTCTTCCGTCGATCTCCCGGTGGATTCTGATGATTGTCTTCTGTTGCGGTGGGTCTCAATGGGTTTTGGTGGAAGAGGTGGTATGAGGAGTTTGGTGCCGAGTACCTGCAAAGAAGTCCCGGGGTGGTTTGGTACCACCAAGGACCCTTCGACGATCAAGTTAGTGATGAGATCCGAGCAGAGTAACGGCTTAGAAGAGTAAAGAATGGCTTACTTGACCCCTCTGCGATGGGGGTTTATATAACGGTGGTGGCATGCAGCTGCAGGCGCGAGAATCTCGCCGGCAGTTACGCTCCCGACGTCACGCCCGCGTAGAGAGCGGATCGCCCATTAATGGGAATCGTAATGGCGTGGAACGTGGGATGTTGCTGGCGTAAAATCCGCGCATAGCGAGATTCGCGGAGTGGCGGTTACGACTGTGAGTAGTGGAGTTGGTCGGAGGGCCGAGAAAGACGGCCTCGGCGGGAGCTCGGGGACGAGCGAGGAGGCCGAGGAGCCTTGGTCCTGTTGCAGCTCGAGGCGAGCTGAGGGGCCGAGGAGGCTAATTCGCAGGGGGCCCCGAGAAGGGCCAGCTTGTGTTTACACTTCGGGCACAGGGTGGTCTGGCCGGCCCCTGTGGGCCCTTTCTTCTGAGTGTTGGGACACGTCATCTACCACGTGTCCTGATCTTGGAGGTCATCAAAATTGAGCATCATCACAAGGATATCCATATTTCTGAATATATATTTATATATAAAACAGTGAATTATAATGCCTTTTGATTCGAGTCGAGACGTACTCCTGCAGGCTGAGCATCTTTTTATAAACTAGATCGGAGCTTTTGCAATGATATCTTTTAAACTAATACGTTTTATATATACACACACGTTTGACGGAATCCGAACGTGACTTGTCTTTTTAGACAAATTTATTAGCATTTGCTTTTGCACCAAATAACTTCAAAGTCTATTCTAACATTTTTTGGTTAAACGAATAGCATCAAAATCTCAAAAGTGTATGATCCTTTGATGGACCAATTCACATGAATAGACTCTCAGGCTTTTGGCTACAATAAATAAAAGATTGGATTCATGCATCCCACTTCTTCAAAACTAGTGACACCACAAATTAATTAGAGGACTGCGTCACATCGCACACTTGAACCAAAAAGTGATATATATATTTTTAAAGAAAGTAAAATGTAAATGTAAGAAGCAACGAACCTCATCAAGAATGGACGATCTGTGGTCAAATTTCTTGGCATGCAATGAACTAACTATTAAGGTATTCAACCGCATTGTGTCATGGGACGTTAATATATTAAATCATATATCAAATCGGTTTAAATATCTATCTGATATGTAATTGTCAGAAGCACAGGCTCAGTACATCAGTGATAAGATTTGGTACAAGTAAGATTATGCTTAATTCCGCTGAATGCACACTATGTACGTACTTATGTTGCTTGATGATAGTAGTTGCTCTTCAGATGTAAGCTATATTCTAACGCAGAGCGGTTTCAATTCGATTGTGAAGATTAAATTTCTTAGAATCCATTATATGATAGACTTATATCTATACAAACAAGCGTCGGAAGCTATACTGGAATAGAGAGTAAAACTCTGTAGTATTTGTCGAAGGAATGCTTTTACTAATTCTAAAATACTTACAATACCATCCCATTATATTTATTTTTTGGGCTTTTTACTAAAATGGTCCCTTATTGCTAATTACTAAAAACTCTTTCTATACTTTATATTTACTTAAGAGACCTATACATTTAAATTGCACTAAAAATCCCCCCAACAGGCGAAAAAGCGAATGTTTTGGTATATTTCATCACTTTGTTAGGAGGGTAACGGCGAGTATCGATTATGGTTTTAAAACCTTCCCAACCCCTCTTCTTTTCCTAAAATCATAAATTTCCCCCCAAATTGGTTTTATTACTAGGGTTTTGATCAAAGATTTTTTAAATTGATCAAGAAAACCGGCTCATTTTTCCCAATCTTCTCCAGCAACGAGCTTGTCGAGTGCCGTTATCCCTTTGAATGCAAGGTTTGAGTTCATGGGTAAACTCATTTGAAATGAGAGCGTTTCTTTAATTGCGCTACATCCCAATCTTCAACTAAGTAAGAATGTAAGTTTTTTTTTTATGGAAGAAACACCTATTTAACTACCTAGAAGAAAAGAAAATAGCTTAAACACAAGCTCCAGTTTTATCTTCCTAATGAGACGCTAACTTTTGCTGGAAAATCAGTGAGTGGAGTCTTTTAGTGAAATTTAAATACATGGGGTTTTTTAAATAAATATAAAGTATGGGGCTTTTTAGCAAGGGGCCGGGCTTTTCAACATAAAAATACCCTTAATTTTTTTTCAAAAGTATGTTAATCCTAATAGAAAATCAAATAACTCATAATTATAATTTTAAAAACATTAAATCATCATATATGTTACGGATTGATATAGATAAATAGAAATAAAGATTAGGCAAAAACACAAAAAAGATTAACCATAACCAGACATCCAGATTTTACATGGAAAACTCAAATGGGGAAAAATTACAGACAACAACAGCAAACGATTTCACTATTTTGTGAAGAATTGCAGATTTTCTGATGGCGGCTTATAAGCCCCTCACAAATCCTTAAATAGCAGCTAGGGTTCGTTACAAACGGGTTTCCCAAATTATCAACTCAACAAGTTGAATCAATACAAATAACACCAAGATAGAATTATCAGAATCGGGTATGGATAATTTAATACAGAAAGGCCTTGAACAGTTGAAGAAACTGAGCCAGGTTGGAAATATATAAAAGATTAGGATTCAGGACATCCTAGCATCATACATACCAAAAATTACTCGGATCAAATAAGTTGTATAGCAAGGCAGTGCAAACATTGCTTCCCACAAAAGACATATTTTCTTTTCTCTTATATATATAAAAAGTTGTAATAATACAACACTCACAACTTATGAAAATTAGGTCACTTATTCAAGTACCATACAACATTATTACACTAAATACACACCCAACAGTACTAAATATACCAAATAAAAGAGATTAACAGAGGACCTTAATTATAATTAATTAATTAATTCCAAACTCCCCACCAATTATCAGCAGCTGCTGCATGAGTATGATGATTCTCCTCAAACATGCCCTCTTGAGCTGCAGGGAGATAGTTGCAGCCGTCGTCGCTTCCGTCGTCCTCCTCGGAGTGGACCCCGCAGCTTGCATCGAAGGGAGGCCCCACGACACCGTGGAAGCTGTCGTGGAAGTAGGACCCCGATCTGCTGCTGTCGACGAGCTGGGGGCCCTCCATGTCTACGACGGCGCTCCCTCCGCTGCCCGTGCTCAGGCGGTCCTCCGGATTTATTTGCAGGCAGGAGGTTATTTTCTCTCCGGTCGAGTCGCCGGCGGACTCCACCGTCGGAAGTTCTTGGTAACTTTGGAGCTTTTCAGTCAGGGTTGCAACCTGATCATGAGAATTCCATTTTAGACATGTACAGTACTTTTAATATATATTTTTAGATATCATATAGTTTATGAAACAATTCTATGTCTCCTCTGTTTTGTTGAGCTATTTGAAGTTAATTAACAGCTGACTCATATATTATGAAAAGCTAGTGACCTTTCTAAACTCATTAACTTTTTGATTGATTTATTTAAGACTAGCTAATCTTATGAAAAACCTTGGAGTCGCTTTTTTAGCTTATACAAGAGTGATATAGGATGTTAAATTTTTTTAACAGTGTATAATTTAAGTAGATACTCTCAAATATTTTGTTTGGCATTGCAGTCATCTTTGTTGAAAAGATTAATTAATACTCATTGTTTTTTTTTGGGGCTAAAAATAGTCATTGTTAATATTGCACAAAAGTTGCCCTAATTAGCTGATTCCAACTTTTTTTTGGGTGCATAAACATTCGAATTAACTGTAAACAGTATGACTCCAATAATATTTGTCACGGTTCAACTTTATCTATCAGGGGGTTAATTTGTTCTCTACCAACATCCTATCAATGTATAACAAGAGATATTTTGATCGGTGGAGTCCTTCATCCCATCAATTAGAGACTTCTTCTATCGATCGGCATCTTGACAAGATGCATGAAAGAAGACATGCCCAGATAGAAAAAGTATTTTTCTATTTGTTATATAGGCTTAAAACAACTAAAAAGTACAAGTTGTTATATTACATAACAAAATTTTTGATCCGCAGACTAGCTTTAAATGTCTGTGGATAAGTATTACATGGATTTTGTGATAAGATCGTAAGTTCAAGACATACACCCTGCATATAATTCAGCCGAAAGAATGAGGATATATGTTGTTATACCTGAGAGCGGAGCTGATCGTTGTCCTTGAGAATGGAGTCATGATCAGCCAAAAGCGAGTCATAGGCGGCTTTAAGCCGATCAAAGTCGTGCTCGAGCTGCTTGGTCTTCCAGCGAGCCCGACGGTTCTGAAACCAGACAGCTACCTGCCGCGGCTGCAGCCCTAGCTTCTTAGCCAGCTCACTTTTGCGCTCCGGCTCCAGCTTGTTCTCTACCACAAAGCTCCTCTCCAACATGTGCACCTTTTATTTATTTATATATTCAGGAAAAAAAAATCATCATCACATTTAACTATAAACTTTTTAATTAGCTAGCTACTAGCTAACAAAGTCAACACCTCCAATCTAAGGTAAGATTCTCCATTTAGTTTGATTTCTGCAATATTCCATCACAAGCCACTAGCTTCATTTTGCTAAGAAAAAAAGATTCTATTTTGATAACAATAATCAATGGCTCAAAGTTTCATGGTTTATTATTTTCCCATGATTATGTTTTTGTCGAAAAAATTTCAAAAAATATATCAAACATTTTGCATCACTGCTAGGCCCGGTATATTATAATAATAAAAAAAGGAAAAAGGATATGAGATGGTTCAAGTTAATTATGCTTTTTGTATGAAGTTCAAGATGAACGATGCCGATCTGCTTAAAAATTAAAATCAATTTTATTGATTGGCGTTTATATATGTGACTTGTGTGAGTAATTTTGCAGAGTATATTGTAGATAAAATTTAGCAATACCTGCTCCGGTGTGAGGCGGCGTTTTTTCTCAGGAAGTTGCTCATCGTAGTACTCTTCTAATTCCAGGAGTTCGTCCGGGGAGGTGAAGAAGGGCCGCCCCTTATTCGTGCCCTCCTCCATGCTTAGCATCGATCTCGTGCCTTCATTTCTCTCCAAATAAACATTCAATATGAATAAAACAGAAGGTGAAAAAAATAGAACGAAACAAAACATTCATTTCATAAAGATATGTGACTATACAATTAAAAAAGAGAAACATATACCTCGAAAGATCGGGTTCGTCCCCGATCCCCCCAAGATGAGCATGTGTCCAGAATGCGAAGACGAAGAATCGAAGATCAAACGGCCCGAATCCATGGGTTGCTTAGGGATCGGATATCTTACTATACAAAGAAGTTTTTTCTTAAGAGTATATATATAGAGAGATATATATCTATATATACTTTTGTAGGGCTTGATCTTTAGTTTCAAAAGAAGACAATATGCTTGTGACGAAAGAAACTGGTACTCCACAGCAGCCTCGTCGACGTTTTCATCGGAAACAAAGAAAATCCCATCATGCTCTAGGCTTTTTTTCAAAAGTATATCGATCGGTCGATCTCTTACCAAGAAGAAGAAGAAGATCAAAGGATTTGGATCAAATTTTTTTCAGGGAAGGTTTTACCGGAATCTTAATCTTAAGATTCCGGCGCCGGAGAGGCTGTGAACTCTCTTGTGTTTTGTTTAAGGTGTTTTGTGTTGTAGGGCTTTGGAGCTAAAGTTGATTGAGGAGAAGAGGGTGTGGCTTTTATAGGGGAGGATGAATTTGCTGCATGACCAAATTGCCCTTGCTGTAAATAACTTTGGTTGAATTGTTGAAAACCTGTAATAAAAAATAATTTAAATAAACTTTCAACTTTGTCCATAAAAAAATAAAGGATATTTTATACTGTAAAATCTTTATTGATTTGCCTTTTCATTTTACAGATTAGCAACCTCTTCATTTATATATGCAACTTTATACTCCCAAGTTACCTAGTCATTATATTCATATGATAATTATTGTATATTTATTATCTCAAAAAAATTATTGTATATTTACCCTTCCGCATGGAAATGACTGGGGAACGAGAACAAGAATTGCAACAAATAAAAAATCGACATATATTTATTAGAGGAGGAAACATATCGTAGCCTTTTGAAACACAAGAAAATCCTGCTATATTGCGAAGGTGAAGAAGATTTGAAAAATTGTGCATCGCTTTGGATTTTAGCAAACTCAAACTTTAATTATATTGGGATTGCTTATCCCATCTTTTTTCTCAAAAAAAAAACAAGGAATACTTTTTATTATATTCAGATTTCTTGGAACTTTCCCCTCTCGACTATTTCCCTATGATAACATTGTATGTTGTTAAGGCGAAAAAAGATGGGCAAAATGTTGGTGTTTGTTACCTTTAAATGTAAAATGCAGATTATTAAAAAATTAGAGAGATGCTTAATTTAAACAGCAAAAAATGAAAGGGTTTCTTTCAATTCAATTTTTGCCAAAAATTTTAATTGGAGAGAGAGAAAGAGAGAGAATGGTCCATACCTATCTGTCCAGTACGGGTTGAGTGAAAAGAAAGAAGAATTATATCCATCATAGTATTGAAGGCATCAGTCAGACAAGAGATAATATATCAATGCAATATATAAAAATTCGTATATAAACATGTAACAGTGCAATTTTGTGTTTGGATTTGACTTGCAGATGTGATATATGAAGTGTTGATTTTGATGTTACTTAATAAAAAATTATATAAACATATACAATTCTTTTGATGATGCTCAGTACTAAGAACTCCCAGATCATGACACGTGGCAGATGACGTGTCCCAAAGCCTACGGGAAAGGAGCAAGAACGGTACAGTGAAGCCATACCCCGGGCCTTCGACCCGAGAATGTTCTCGACCTTCGTTGACCTCCCAGAACACTCCTATGCTCGTCTCACAAATAACCGTTGGCTCACCTACGAGCCCTCGTGTGCACTGGGCTTCCTCAACCCTCCCAGCTCGCCCTCGTGTGCACTGGGCTTCCTCAACCCTCCCAGCTCGCCCTCGAGCTATCACAGAGCCGAACCAGCTCAGCCTCCCACCCTCTTTAGGCCTCTCGCAGAGCTAGGCCTCCTCGGTCTCATCGACCGACCCAGAAGCACAGATCACAGGCGTCCCCGCCATGGCTTCGCGAATCTCGCCATACGCGAGATATCCGCCGTCCCACGATCCCGCGTTTCACGCCATCGCGTTTCCCCGTTAACGGGCGTATCTCGCCATTGATGGAGGATCCCGCCATTCGCGCAGGCGTAGCTCTAAGGGCGTAACGACCAGCGTAAATCTCGCACCCGCCAGCCCATGACTGCCACTATATAAACCCCCTCTCAGACGACCCAGGTAAGACAATTCTATCTGAATAGACCGCTACTCTGCCTAATTATCTCGACTAACTTGATTGTCGGAGAGTCCACGGTGGTACAACCATCCCGAGACTTCCTTACAAGTAGATCGGTTTCATTCCAAACCAAACCCACTGAGATCCACACGCTTCAAGAGGCAACCCTCAAACTTAATCTCAGCCATTCATCAACGCCCGTCGACAGATCAACGGAAGACAACAACTGAAGGAGATCATGACTTCCATCAGTTGGCGCCGTCTGTGAGAACGAAGATTCCACTCAACGAAAGTTGATCTTCCGATCTCAAACTCATGGCAAGTGATCATCGCGACGATCCAAGCGCTAGCCGCCGCCCTCCTCACAACGGAGGCGCGGACGGATCGTCTCTTCCCCCGAACGTCGTTCACGCCCTGTCAGCCCGAATCGATAGGCTCGCCTCCATCGTGGATGCCCTTGTCCGTGTCCAAACGGCGGGACGAACCCCCCAGGTCGCAAATTTCCACGGCCTTACAACGCCGAGAAGCTCAAGTTGTACCTTTGAAAAGTATATATATGAATACATGTTTCTTCTTTGATAAAGCGATGTAAATTCTTCTAAGTTTTTTAATAATACGAAGGAACTTCCCCTATGTGTTTCCCTCTTCCTCGGTTCAAAGTTCACGGATTTCGTTTCGCAAAAACACTCAAATGCGCCCAGAAGATAAAAAGGAAACAATAGAACATCGCAAAATTGAGAGCTTTATTTATTTATCAAAAGGTAATGTGGGCTCCTCAGCCTTACATAAAAGTTGAAATTACAAAAGAGGGGGAACGGGGTCAAGGAAGCACTGCTGGTGGTACTCCATGGAGATCTCCGCCAGACGAGTCCTTGCCTCTTCAGCCCGCTCCCGCTGATGCTGCCCACGAACTCGGGAAGCCACGAAAACACCGGGCCCCCCATCTGCCGAGCCCTGGCTTACGATCTGTCTCTTTTGGAAGCACTCCAAAATAAGGACCAAATATCGGTCGTGTCTGCTCTTCGAGATGAGGTTGAGCACATAGACCGTACACATCTTGTCGAGCGTCTCGTCCAGCAGCTCCTCGGAGAAGGGGTTGTACAACCCCGGGGACCTCCTCCAGATTGCGTACATCAGCGATTGGAGGAGGGACGATCGACGAGGAAGAAGACGGCCAATGTGGTCCTCGATGCGCTGGACCACACCCCGGTACTTCTCCTCGAAAACGGACTGGTCGTACAGGTAGACGTCATCGGGAGTGATGATCTCTTCAATCGTGTACACACACCCTGCCATCTTGAAAAAACAATGCTGAAACAAACACATCCCCTTATCTATTTATAGCCTCAACAGAATCCCCAATGGCCTAAATTTACACGCGCGTGGGCACGAATCCTGGGATTTTCGCAAATTCTTCCAATACCGCACCGCCACGTGGCGGGCATCACGTATTTCTCGGCCAAACGGAGTCGGAATGACGTAGATCTTGGAACGCCTCGCCTTACCCGTGCTTTCCTGCCACGTGCCGCCCCAGACGGTCACTCTTCCAGATTTTCACACACCAAGGAAGGTCGTGCAACGCCTCGCAAAACCGAGCAGCTTTCCTGCTCGATCCATCCATGGCTGATAGTTTACTATCCACCGACGCCAAGAATCGAAGCCCTCGTCAAGAGGCCACCGAGCAGCTCTCCTGCTCGATCCATCCTTAGTGGGTAACTTCTTACCCATAGGATCGAAGCTCTCGTCAAGAGGCCACCGAGCAGCTCCCCTGCTCGGTCCATCCTTAGTGGGTAACTTCTTATCCATCTATGCTAAGGATCAAAGCCCTCTTCAAGAGGCCACCGAGCAGCTCCCCTGCTCGATCCATCATTAGTGGGTAACTTCTTACCCATCTGTGCTAAGGATCAAAGCCCTCCTCAAGAGGCCAACGAGCAGCTTCCCTGCTCGGTCAATCCATGGCTGGTAATTTACTACCCACTGACGCCATGGATCAAAGTCCTCGTCAAGCGGCCACCGAGCAGCTCCTTTGCTTGGTCCATCCTTAGTAGGTAACTTCTTATCCATCTGTGCTAAGGATCAAAACCCTCGTCAAGAGGCCACCGAGCAGCTCCCCTGCTCGATCCCTTCTTAGTGGGTAACTTCTTACCCATCTGTGCTAAGGATCAAAGCCCTCGTCAAGAGCCCACCGAGCAGCTCCCCTGCTCGATCCCTTCTTAGTGGGTAACTTCTTACCCATCTGTACTAAGGATCAAAACCCTTGTCAAGAGGCCACCGAGCAGCTCCCCTGCTCAGTCCATCCTTAGTGGGTAACTTCTTACCCTTTTGTGCTAAGGATCAAAGCCCTCCTCAAGAGGCCGCCGAGCAGCTTCCCTGCTCGGTCAATCCATGGCTGGTAATTCACTACCCATCGATGCCAAGGATCGAAGCCCTCGTCAAGAGGCCACCGAGAAGCTTCCCTGCTCGGTCCATCCTTAGTGGGTAACTTCTTACCCATCTGTGCTAAGAATCAAAGCCCTCCTCAAGAGGCCACCGAGCAGCTCTCCTGCTCGATCCCTCCTTAGTGGGTAACTTCTTACCCATCTGTGCTAAGGATCAAAGCCCTCCTTAAGAGGCCGCCGAGTAGCTTCCCTGCTCGGTCAATACATGGCTGGTAGTTCACTACCCACCGACGCCAAGGATCGAAGCCCTCATCAAGAGGCCACCGAGCAGCTCCCCTACTCGGTCCATCCTTAATGGGTTGCTTCTTACCCATCTGTGCTAAGGATCAAAGCCCTCCTCAAGAGGCCGTCATGCAGCTCCCCTGCTCGGTCTATCTTTAGTGGGTAACACCCTACCCATCTGTACTAAGAATCAGAAGCCCTCAACCTCGGTAAATGGGCAATTCTACACCTTTCTACTCGGAGGTGCCGACCGACATACCTTCAACGAGCGATCGCCACCTCGACATCGGGGCCATAAGGACGCCGACCTTACACCGGCCTTTGAACACTTGACAAATAATTAGATTTAACTCGACGCGCGATCTCCAACTAAGGATCAGAAGCCCTCAACCTCGGTAAATAGGCTCGTCGGATCTACATGCGCGTCAGACGAGGAAAATGAAAACATTATCACGAAATAAAAACATTACCACACAAATTTCTGCAAAGGGGCTTTATTCACAACTCGGGAGTCTTTACAAATACAAAATCGCCCGAAGGCTTACAAAATTCCAAAACAAAAACAAGAAAAGAAAAAAAAAGGCAGAGAGGTTCAGGCCTCGGGGCTGGGGAGGACCTCAACGTTCTCTGTGCCAGCGTCGGAAGCCGGGGTGGCAGCTTGAGGATCGGCACCCACAGTAGGAGCTTCGGCACTGGGAGCCGGGGTGATCGCCTTATCCCCAACGTCCCTACCAGGGGCCTTCCCCCCGGCTGCACTTCCGGCGGCATTCCCCTGCGTCTCATCCTCAAAGGGGTACTCTAGCCGGAGCGCACCGTCGGGAAACTCCGGCATCAACGCCTTGATGACTTCGAGGGCCTAATGCCAGACTAGGGCCGAGGCGTCAGCAAGGTCGGCGTAGAATTGATCCGACGTCTTGTAGCTCTCTATTGTTTTCGCAGCCCGGAGATCGGCGCGCTTCATCCCTTACTTCATCGCCTCGTTTTCTCTTTTTAGGGTGTCCCATGTCTTCTTAAGAGTGGCGGCGAGAACCCTGACATCCTCCAATTTGGCCTCAGCGACCTTGTTGGACTCCCTCAAAGCTCGGATGGACTCCCGGAAGTTGGTGTTCACCCCCTCCTCGGAAGCTACCCGGTCTTCGAAGGCGACGATCCTCTCCCTCGCTTGACGCAGCTCCCAGCTCAGGCTCTCCTCCCGCGAGGAAGACCCGCCCGCTATCTGCAGCTCCGGGGTGATTTCCTCATGCTCTATGTTGACGACGAGGGCGCAGTGCTGGAGGACCTGAGGAAAATGAAAGGAGGGGGTTAAAAAGGTATCCAATCCTGCAAAAAAAGGCTTAATAAAACTCCGAACGGGAGGCGGACACTAACCTGCACGACCTCATGAGCTATGGCCGCGATTTGGGCCTTGAGGGTCCCCCAGGGGATTCTGCCCCCAGCCGACTGCACCATCTCCGAGAGCAAGCTATCGGCGACAGAAAGTTCCGAGGGCACCTCGTAGTGAAGACCCCCCTCCTGCACGAAGATCGAGGAAGACGGGGATCGAGACACTGTCTTTTTATGCCGCTTGAGGTAGGCCACGGGAGGGTCGACCTCATCCGCCACCTCCACAACCCGGGGTTCCTGCTCCCGAGCGTGTTTGCGTCTCTACCCATGACTGGTCCCCGGAGCCCGGGGCGTTGTGGAACGCCTAGCCGAAGCGGCCGCCGATGGGGCCAGGCTCGAAGCGGGGCTGTTTACCACTGAAAGCCGGAAAGACAAACGTCTTGCCTGAATTTGGGGGCAGATGCTATTTAGTTTTATCCATCCACCTCTCCGATGATACCAAGTTGATTTATGGCACCATGTATCGGAGGTTTAGACGGATACGATCGATATAGCAGACTTCGTCAGATTCCCCCTCATTGTGAGGGTTTTTTTGATTATGGGGACGCTCTTCCCTGCAGGCGCATGCCCCTGCAGTTAATTACGCTATCGCATCATGGTAACCACTTTCTCCTTCTCCAGATGGTCACTTCGTGTCGTGTGTGTTTGTTTTGTTTTTCTTGCCCGTGGATTGTATACGGAGACTAATTTATGTTGTCGCCCGTAGGACGTGGATTAGTCCAAATCCATATTTTCTTAGATTTGGTTTTGGGTTGGGTCTAAGGATCGTTAATCTCATTTGAGATTAAGATCAAGTTAAACGTTTGTTAATGATACATTAGTCTAATTTTAGACTAGGATCTACTTAACAGGATCATTTAGATCCAACAAAAGAGCATTTGGGCTCTATTGTTTTAGTTTTAGGGACATTGCGGTCCATAAGTTTAAAGACATCATAGTCTGTGGGGTTTAGTTTAGGGACGTCGCGGTCCATAAGTTTAAGGACGTCATAGTCCATGAGTTTAAGGACCTCATAGTCCGTAAAGTCTAAGGACATCATAGTCCATGAGTTTAAGGACCTCATAGTCCAGTTTAAAGACGTCACAGTCTGTGAGATTTTGGTTTAACCGTTTGGGGATGCGCCAAAAGTTATTGGTTATTGGGACCCTCCATCTCTTTGAAGACGTTGAAGAATTACAACGACATATATCAGAGGTATGAAGAGATGTACCCTTGAATCAATGTCCCGATTTGGGGGAATGGGATGAACATCACTTTAGATGTCATTTGTTGGGAGCTCATTAGCTATCTTTGGAACTGAGATCGGTTTTGAAGACCCTGAGCATAAAGGGCTCAATTGATGGTCCTTGGAAAATTTGGTCTGCATCTGGCTAAAGTTAGCCTTTTATAGTGTTCAACACTAACATATTTATTCAGCGCTCACGTGCTCCCACGTGAGGTGTTTGAAATAGTGTTAAACACTAAAACTCTGAGGCACTCACGTGGGGTCACGTGAGACGCACGAAACAATGCTGAACTTCAAGAATTTGAAGCGCTGCCTCTTTGGGCTTATTCTTTTATTCTTTTCTGAGCGCTAAGCGCTGCTGGGTCACGTGAGATCACGTGAGGCGACCCAAAAGTGGGGACTGCTTTCGATTTGTTCTCTTTATTACTTTGTAAGTGCCAAGCATTACCATGGGGTCACGTGTGATCACGTGAGCCAATTTCGATTGTTCTTTTTTGTTCATCAAAGGCGTTCACGTGGGAGCACGTGATCGGCTATTATCATGCTGGGTGCCAATCCTTTTACGTGCATGGAGATCCTGAGTTTTGAGACCTTTAAGCCCGCTGTTTTATGAGAATTGGATTCTTAAGACTTTGTTTTTCTCTTAGGTTTGGCATCTGTATGACAGAATTTCCCCGATGAGAATTAAATTCTCAACTTGTGGGGAGATCTGCTTCTGCAGATCTTTTACCATAAGGGAGAATTAAGTTCTCATATGAAGGGTTAAACCCTTATTTCATCAGAGAAATTAAATTCCTAGGAATTAAATTCCTATATACTTTTATGGGAGAATTAAATTCTCTGAACTTAGATCTCTCTCTAGGTTTTGGATCTGCATGGCAAAATTTCCCCGATGAGAATTAAATTCTCAACTTGTGGGGAGATCTGCTTCTGCAGATCTTAACCAGAAGAAGAACTAAGCTCTTATTAGAAGAGTTAAACTCTTATGGAGGTGAAAGAAGCGAGATATTCTCTGTGTTTTGTTCCTTCTCCTACCTCGGGTTTTTCTTTCTGTTTCTTTCTCTTCTAAGAACCTGAAAACTTCTCTCTTTTTTTCTTCTTGTATTCTCAAAAACCTCCCCCTTTTTATGTTTCTTTGCTCTTATTTATAGGAGAAAGAAGGGAATCAATTTTGTTTAGAAAATCTCTCATTGAGAGATTTTGATCAACCTAAATGATCTTTTAGATCAATCGGTGAATTTTATCCACCGTTGGATTTTTAATCCGAGGGCTTCCGTTTTACAGAAGTTATTTCTTTTGTTGTTCTTAACAAGTTTAGAAAGATATTTCCTTGCACAGAATTTTCTGTAGATTAGTGATTTTTAATCACCATTGGATCTTTAATCCAACGGCGCTCTGTTTTACAGAACGTAATCTTTCTTGTTTAGAAAAGTCGAAGGAAATATTTTCCAAATAAGGCTTTTGGTCCCTTTTAATTAGAATTTGCTTTTATTGGTTCAGCAGGCATAGGGGTCTATCACGTGTAGCACGTGACCCCACCAAATTAAGCCCACCAAAAGGTGTCACATGCTATCACGTGAGCTTCTTTTTGTCCCACTTATTTGCTTTATTCAGGCGCCTGTATTTTTTGCTTATAGAGGTCACGTGTCTGCACGTGAGGTTTAGTTTTGGCTTAGTTTTGTTAAACAAAGCGCCTATCACGTGTGGGCACGTGATGCTCCACTTGGGGGCTTTTCCCACTGCTTTTCTATATATTTATTTATTTTTTTATTCAGTTTCCATGAGGGAACCAATGCCCCCACATCGTTGTTCTCACGTGGTTTGCACGTGAGTGCAACGCTGTCACTTTTACAGCCGTTGGATTGTCTAGGGGAGCGGGGAGATGGTGGCTGTTGATAAAGCCATCATCTTTACCCGCGAGATGGTCGAAGCTCACAAAGTTGTCGGAAGGGAGCTTGAGATTCGTCTCGCCTCGTATCAGGCTCAACAGTCTCAGGCGTAGACCCGTCTCATGGCGATAACCAAGCTTGAAGCCGAGGCCGGGTGGAAGGGCGATGAATTGAGGAGCTTATTGTGCCGTCCACCGGCTTAAAGAATTCTTGTAAAAATTTTCTTTTCTTGTATCCACTCCTGAATAAGAGGGTATTTTGTATTCATTTTGATTCGTTTTACAATATGTATCTTGTATGCACTTTGAATTCATGAATGAAAAACACACACACACACATATATATATATATATATATATATATATATATATTGTGCTTGCATGTAGCTCTGAGGGATGTGGTCCATATGTAGTTTATCTAGATCTTTTTACAAGGTAGTGATAGCTTAGGAAACAGGTTTGGATCTGCCGTCTAAGACTTTTCAACTTTATGAGCCGTGAGGGTCTCATAAAGATTTTTCTCCCTACGAGTCGAGAAGATCCCGTAGATGTATTTTCTCTTTAGGAATCGTGAGGATTCCTAGGTGCGTTTTCTCTTGAGAGTCATTAGGATCTCACAAGAGAGTTTTTCCCCTTACAAGTCGAGAGGACTCGTAAATGACTGGTGAGTTGACTTGTTCCCAAATCGAAGCATTGCTCCGAAGAGGAGGTCATTGGTTGACGTATTTCCGCGTTGGGGTCATTGGATGACGTATTTCTGCGACGGGGTCATTTGCTGACGTATTTCCGCAACGGGGTCATTTGGATGACGTATTTCCAACACGGGGTCATTGGATGACGTGTTTCCGAGACGGAGTTATTGACTGACGTATTTCCGCGACGGGGTCATTTGCTGACGTATTTCGGACACGGGGTCATTGGCTGACATATTTCCGCGACGGGGTCATTTGCTGACGTGTTTCCGCGACGGGGTCATTTGGATGACGTATTTCCGACACGGGGTCATTGGATGACGTGTTTCCGAGACGGGATCATTGGCTGACGTATTTCCGCGACGGGGTCATTTGCTGACGTATTTCCGACACGGGGTCATTGGCTGACGTATTTCCGCGACGGGGTCATTTGCTGACGTGTTTCCGCGACGGGGTCATTTGCTGATATTTCTACGACGGGGTCATTTGGATGACGTATTTCCGACACGGGGTCATTGGATGACGTATATCCGCGACGGGGTCATTTGCTGACGTGTTTCCGCAACGGGGTCATTTGGATGACGTATTTCCGACACGGGGTCATTGGATGACGTGTTTCCGAGACAGGATCATTGGCTGACGTATTTCTGCGACGGGGTCATTTGCTGACGTATTTCCAACACGGGGTCATTGGCTGTCGTATTTCCGCGACGGGGTCATTTACTGACGTGTTTCCGCGACGGGGTCATTTGCTGACGTATTTCTACGACGGGGTCATTTGGATGACGTATTTCCGACACGGGGTCATTGGATGACGTATTTCTTCGACGGGGTCATTTGCTGACGTATTTCCGACACGGGGTCATTAGCTGACGTATTTCCACGACGGGGTCATTTGCTGACGTGTTTCCGCGACAGGGTCATTTGGATGACGTATTTCCGACACGGGGTCATTGGATGACGTGTTTCCGAGACGGGATCATTGGCTGACGTGTTTCTGCGACGGGGTCATTTGCTGACATATTTCCGCGACGGGGTCATTTGGATGACGTATTTCCGACACGGGGTCATTTACTGACGTATTTCCGCGACGGGATCATTTGGATGACGTATTTCCGACACGGGGTCATTGGATGACGTATTTCCGCGACGGGGTCATTGGCTGACGTATTTCCGCGACGGGGTCATTGGATGACGTATTTCCGCGACGGGGTCATTTGCTGACGTATTTCCGCTTTCTACGGTGTCGTGGTTGACTTGCTTCGTTTTCTGCGGTATCAGAGTTGACTCTAGGTTGTCCGTGAACCGTGGAGTCTTGGAACTGTGGACTTTGCCGTGGCTCCGATCAGCGATGTCGCGTCTGTATCCTGCTGGAGTGAGGAGGAACGCCGTGTTGATCTTCTGGAACGCAGATGTTGCTGTCGAGATCTGACTTTCCCTTTGGCAGAGTTTGTTGGGACATGTGGTTCTTTTTTCGTTTATGCCCATGGATTGTATACAGGGGTCAGTATGGACTTACCTGCAGGGCAAAAGTTTTATTCTTTCATTTTTTTATTTCTTTCCGCGATACTCTATCATTTCAGCTTTTTATATCGCGAAAGTCGCGACTGCCCAATCATTTCGGCTAATTTTTTTTCGCGGTGCCCAATCATTTCGGCTATTTTTCTTTTTTACTCGCTGATTTTTATTGCGAGTTGCCCAATCATTTTGGCTGTTTTTGTATGCATATCTTTTACTTGCTGATTTTGTTGCAAATTGCGCTATCATTTTGGCTATTTCATATGCATTTATGGCTTGCTGTTTTTTTGCTGTAATTGCGGAACTTGGAATCTGATACCAATCTTAGCATCAGCATCGCTGCGACTGGAATATTGCCAGGAGCGAATCATCACTTGCCGTGAAAGGACTTGGAAGCTGATACCGATTTAGGCATCGGCATCGCTACCACTGGGACATTACCAGGAGCGAATCATCATTTGCCTTTGTCGATTTGAACAAAGATGGCTTAGCAAATAGGGTTAGGATACTGTCGATTAAGGCTTTTGACTTCATGAGCTGTAAGGGTCTCATAAAGGTGTTTCCCCTTACGAGTCGTGAGGATCCCATAAGTGCGTTTTCTCCTTAAGAATCGTGAGGATTCTCAAGTGTATGGTCTCCTATAAGTCGTAAGGATCTTACAAGAGTGTTTTCTCCTTATAAGTCGAGAGGACTTACAAGTGTCACTCACCATGTGAGAACATTTCGCGCTATTGGCGGAACTCGGTGTGGGAGACGTTTATTTATGCCCGTGGATTGTATACAAGGGTCAATATTGACCGCTTGTAGGGCAGTCTGGGAAATGTGATGGCTTAAGAATAGGTTCAGATCCCTGTAGCTTAACGCTTTTAAATCCTATGAGCCGTGAGGGTCTCATAGGGGAATTCTCCTTACGAGTCGTGAGGATCTCGTAAGTGTAACTTCTCCTAAGGAATCGTGGGGATCTCTAAGTGTGTTGCTCCCTTGTGAGTCGTAAGGATCTCACACAGGTATTTCCTCCTTACAAGGTCGAGAGGACCTTGCAAGTGTCTTTTAACGAGATTGCGTCCTTTCGGGTTTTCACAAACTCGCCGGTAGCCCTGCTGTTTTTACTCACGGAGCCCTTTCGGGTTTTCATCCGTGCCCATTTCGCTTCTAGACGTGCCGTTTTTTTTTGCGTCTGCCCTAGGATGCTGCGGTTTGTAGTAGTTTAATGATGTTTCGGTCAGACGTAGTATTTTTTCAAGAACCGACCGTTTATTTGCCTAAAGGGTCTTTCGCCATGCATATTCATGAGCAAGTAAGCCCCACCTTGGTAGACTTTGTTTATGATGTACGGGCCCTCATAGTTTGGCTCGAATTTTCCCCGTTTGGCGCGATTATGGATCATAGGTCTCTTGACCACTAGCATAAGTTCGCTTTGGCAGAATGTCCTCAGCCTAGTCAATCTCTCGTATGAGCGCGTCATCTTTGCTTTGCAAGCCTCCAAGTTTTGCTGCGCCGTGAGCCGAGTTTCATCGAGGGTGTCGAGATCCTCAAGCCGAAGATGAGCATTCTCCTCGCCTGTTAGCTTGTAATGAACCCCCATGCCACTCGTAGAGATGGTAGCTCTATCTCTAAGGGAAGTACCGCTTCTGCGCCGAATACCAATGCATACGGCGTTGTGTTTGTGGCCATTCTGAACATAGTCCGATACGCCCAGAGAACTTCATGCAATATCTCGTGCCAATCTCTTCTATTTCTGGATACCGTCTTCTTTATGATCTTCGTCAAGGTCTTGTTGAAAGCCTCAGCCAAACCGTTAGCTCGGGGATTATAGACCGAAGAATATCTTCAATCTATGTTATGCTGCTGTGCGAAGCGGCTGATCTTGTGGCTTCTGTAGGCTGGCCCATTATCAGAGATAATCCATCGCGGAGTGCCGAACCGATAGATGACGTGTGTCTTGGAGAAATGGAGAATATTCTCTGTCTTCACTTCTCTTAGCGGTATGGCTTCTGCCCACTAAGAGAAGTAATCAGTTGTCGCCAATATGAACCGATGTCCTTTGGACGATGCTGGTTCGATGGGCCCAATCATGTCAGTTCCCCATATTTCGAACGGCCAGCTAGCCACCGTTGGGTGTAGCGAATTCGGATGCTGGTGTATGAAGTCCCCGTGAATTTGGCATGAGTGGCACTGCTTCGCGTATTCGAGACAGTCTTGGATCATCGTGGGCCAATAGTAGCCCATCCTTTTGATCTTCAGCTTCATCTTTGGTCCGGCTTGATGAGAACCGCAGAGTCCGTCGTGAGTTTCTTGGACGACTCTCTTTGCTTTCCCAGGCATCTTAGCCACAGAGAGTCGAATGATCTCTTATATAGAGTATCATTGAAGACAGAGATCATTTCATGAGCTGATGTTTTGAGGATGCATCTTCAGGTGTTTGACGGGATTTGAAGTAGTCTATAAAGTCCTCCCTCCAATGCTTAGCCTTTTCCTAGTCTTTTATTTGTAAGTCCGTTTGCTTGGTCGCTTCCTTTTCTTCAGACGATTCCAGAAATATTTCCGCTGGTGCAATAACCCGACGGCTTTGTACCACGATCCTTACGTCATCGAGGTTTTCGTCAGCCAGTTCTTTAGCGAGTTTGGCTAACGCATCCGCTTTGCTATTTTCCGCACGTGGTATGCTTTCTAGGGCGTAGGCGAGAATTTGAGCCAGCAATTGTTGCACTCTCTCACCGTACTTTACCAACTCTGGTGTGCACGTTTGATAGTCGCCGTTTACTTGACTAACGACCAGTTGGGAGTCTCCGTATATGAGGAGGTTTTCGATTCCCATATCGATAGAGATCTTAAGACCTGCTATCAAAGCTTCATATTCTGCTTCATTGTTCGTCCTCGGCTCTGTTAAGGAGAAGGCGAAGTGCATTATCCCTCCTTGTGGAGTCACGAAGATAAGGCCTACTCTCGATTTGATTATAGGGGTGTTGTGTTGTCGCTTCTTCATGGAAGTCGCTCCGTCGAAATAGAGTTCCCATCGGGTATCACTCCCTCCTTTCTCCCCGTCAATCGTGTCAAACGCGTACTCGTTCCGCAAATCGCAATTTAGGGGTGAATCGGCGGGTATCGGGTGCTCAGCGAGGAAGTCGGCGATGACCTGGCCTTTCACTGCCATGAGGGGATGATAAGTTATCGAGAACTCCATCAAAAGCAGGGCCCATTTAGTGAGTCGTCCTGTTAGTATGGCTCTTGACATCAAATACTTGAGAGGATCCACTTTTGATATGAGATGGACCTCATGCGCCAAAGCATAATGCCAAAGCTTCGTTATTGCGAAGATTAACGCCAGGCAGTGTTTTTCGATAGGGGAGTAGTTGTTTTCTGCCCCCAGGAGAACTCGACTCAAGTAGTAGAGGGCTCTCTCCTTCCCTTGGTCATTTTCCTGTGCCCATAGTGCGCCTAAGGAACTTTCAAGGACGGTTGTGTACAGGATGAGAGGCTTTCCCTTGACTGGAGTGGTCCGCACCGGCGGATTCTGCAGGTATTGCTTGATTTCGTCCAGTGCGCTTTGGCATTTACGATCCCAGACGAATGGGTTCCCCTTCTTCATTAGGTGACTGTATGGGCGGTGTTCTCGCCAAAAATTTCTGCGCAAAAGAGCCCAAGGCATCAAATGGCAGCGATACGCTTAAGAAAATGTGAACCAGTATTTTCCGGCTTGTATTTTGACAAACTTCCGAATGAGAAACAACTAAATTCTGATGGTATTGAAAGTATCTCGAAAAAACCTTCGATTTGGTATATTATGGGCCTCATAATTCATCCGGGATCAAAAGTTATGAGCAAATGTGCTATGCACATGTGATCTAAGGAAGAAGATGCGAACCAGTATTTTCCGAGCTGTATTTTGACAAACTCCGGAATGAGAAACAACTAAATTCTGATGGTATTGAAATTAACTCAAAAAATCCTTCCATTTGATATATTATGAGCCTCATAATTCATCCGGGATCAAAAGTTATGAGCAAATGTGCTATGCACGTGTAATCTAAAGTAATGCTCTACTACATGGTGAATGCATTTTTAGTCCCACATCGGGAAAATGAGAGATCGCTTCTCTACCACTCCCATATAAATAAGAGGGGATACCTCTTAGAAAGGGTAGAGTTCAATCTCCAAAGAATTCAATTCTCAAAAGAGCTTAGTTCTCCATAGGAGCTTAGTTTTCCAAGATAGGAGTATGCTCCTCCCCATAATGCGCATATGCGCAAGCGCCATGTGCGCTACGTGCAACGCACGTGTGCCCGCCATGCGCGCACCACGTGCAATGTACGTGCGCACCACATGAGAATATTCAATAATATTAAAAGGAGCTTAGTTCTCCATAGGAGCTTAGTTCTCCAAGTTAGGAGCCTGCTCCTCACCATAATGCGCATATGCGCAAGCGCCTTGTGCGCTACGTGCAATGCACGTATGCCCGCCATGCGCGCACCATGTGCAACGCACGTGCGCACTACATGAGAACATTTAATAATATTAAAAGGAGATACGTTCTCCATAGGAGCTTGCTCCCACCATAATGCGCATATGCGCAAGCTCTATGTGTGCTACGTGCAAATATGTGCGTCCAACACGTGCGACGCACGTGCGCCCAACATGTGCGACGCACGTGCACGAATGCAAAGAAGCCTTTTTCAGCAGCGAGAAGCTTAAGCTCCAGCCTGTTCTTTCCCTTAATGAGTGGGACATGGTTCAAAGGGTACATCCCTCTACACCTTCGATATATGGCGCTGTAATCTCTCAGTGTCGTCGGAGAGGTGGTGGGTCCCAACGATCAATGATCCTTCTTTTCAATAAAAAAAAGGAAAAGAAACAGATATACAGAAGCAAAAAGAGAAAATATAGAGAAACCCTCCTACAAACTTGGAGAAAACTCAAAGAAAGAAGAGCAAGCTCTTAGAAAAAGAAGATCATTTCTTCAAGATAAAAAATTAATTCTTGAACAACAGAGATGAAATCATCTCATTAAAAAAAAGAACTATCTTCTTAAAAGATCATAGATCTACAAAAGACCAAGGTCTTTCATAAAAGATCTAATCATAAAAAATAAAAGAAGTATTTACTTCATTCACAGATCCTTGATCTACAAAGGCAAAGCCCTTCCAAAAATAAGAACTGTTGTTCTTGAATCTTGAGGCAAAGCCTCCTTTAAAAAAAAAGAACATAAACTTATTCTCTGATCATAAATTTGATCAAGTGCGCTCTGCGCTATTGAAAAGTGCCTTGCACTCATGAACTGCACTTTTGCGCTCCTTGGACCGGCACTCAGCGCCAAAACATGCCATGTGTCCACCACAGAAACAACTTGTGCTTTGCGCTCCTGAAACAGCGCACTGCGCTCATGGGCCGGCGCTCAGCGCCAAGCGCTCCACGTGTTACTCACTGGTGCGCCACTAAACTAGCGCAACGCGCTCACAACTTGAAAGCGCAATGCACTCATAAACTGGCGCTTAGCGCTAAGCGCGACACGTGTCCTTTTCGTGTGCGCTACCCGACAGAAGCGCAATGCGCTCTTTGATTGGCGCAAAGCGCCTGGCACGCCACATGGTGCGCTGTCAGAACACATATTGTTCTGATGAATGCTATGCATTCAATACAAGACAAAAAATGTCAGGATCTGATGCTCTGCATTATTAAAAGGGCCAAACCCAAATAAAGGCTTAATAGCCAGAACAATAAAATATTAAACATTTATTGGACTTAGCCCAAGATTGGCCGTAAGTCCTCAACTCATATCAACCGAGCCCATATGCTCATAAACCTTTTAACAGACTTTAGTCCCAAATTGGACTATAAATCTCCCAACCAAAATTGGTTCAAGGGTACATATCT
Organism: Agapanthus africanus; assembly: GCA_030015575.1. Lineage (NCBI taxonomy): Eukaryota > Viridiplantae > Streptophyta > Magnoliopsida > Asparagales > Amaryllidaceae > Agapanthus > Agapanthus africanus. Next base: position 49,576,406 of record CM057348.1, read on the forward strand.
GAACTCCTCTGATATTTGTCGTTATAATCCTTTAACGTCTTCAGAGAGGTGACGGGTCCCGACAGCCATACATTCTACAGACTATGATGTCTTTAAACTGGACTGTGGGGTCCTTAAGCCCACGGACTATGATGTTCTTAACCTGGACTGTGGGGTCCCTTTAAACCCACGGACTACGATGTCCTTAACCTCGGATTGTGGGGTCCATTTAAACCCACGGACTACGATATCCTTAACCTCGGACTGTGGGGTCCATTTAAGCCCACGGATTATGATGTCCTTAACCTTGGACCACCATGTCCTTAAACTGGTAATCGACCGCAATGTCCCTAAACTAAACAATAGAGTCCAAATGCTCTTTTTTTGGATCTAAACGATCCCGTTAAGTTGATCTTAGTCTAAAAATTAGACTAACGTATCCTTAACAAACGTTTAAGTTGATTTTAGTCTCAAATGAGGCTAACGTATCCTTATACACAACCCAAACCCAAATCTCAGAAGATACGGATTTGGACTAATCCACGTCCTACGGGTGACAACATAAATTAGTCTCCGTACACAATCCACGGGCAACCACAAACAAAATAAACACCCACGACACGAAGTGACCACCTGGAGAAGGAGAAAGTTGTTACCGTGATGCGGTAGTGTAATTAACTACAGGGGCTTGCGCCTGCAGGGAAGAGCGTCCCCACAATCAAAAACCCCTCAAACGAGAGGGAATCTGACGAAGTCTGCTACATCGGCCACATCCATTTAAACCTTCGATACACGGTGTCATAAATCAACTTGGCATCTTCGGAGAGGTGGACGGATAGCACCAATTAGCATCTGCCCCCAGATTCAGGCAAGACGTTCGTCTTCCCGGTTTCCGGCGGTAAACAGGCGGCATTTGCCGGAGAGGTTAGCTATGAACCGTCGGCTATATGCGAGCTTTCCTTGGAGAGACCGCAGTTGCTTGAGAGTTCTTGGCGGAAGCATTTCCATAATTGTCTTGATCTTTGACGGGTCTATTTCGATGCCCCGATGTCGTACGATGAATCCTAGGAATTTGCCGGAGGAAACTCCGAACGCGCATTTGAGAGGGTTCATCTTCAGATTGTATTTCCGAAGACGTTGGAACACTATCTCCAGATGCTCCCAATGCTCCTCGTGCGATTTGGTTTTTACCACGAGGTCGTCAATATAGCACTCGACGATTTCGTGTATGAGGTCATCGAAAATCTTCGTCATGGCCCTATGATAGGTGGCGCCAGCGTTCTTCAGACCGAAAGGCATCACTTTGTAGCAGAATATGCCCAAAGGGGTCTGGAAAGCGGTATGCTTCTGGTCTTCGGGATGCATATTTATTTGATTGTACCCTGATGAGCTGTCCATGAAGGAGAAGACTTCGGCTCGGTAACCGGTACGGGAAAATCATCCTTCGGGCAGGCTTTGTTGAGATCCCGAAAGTCTACACAGATGCCCACCGTCCCATTTTTCTTCATCACTGGGACAATGTTGGCAATCCAGTCAGGGTATTGAACCTCTTGGATGAAGCCGGAATCGATTAGCTTCTTGACCTCGGCGTTGATGCTCATTTCAAGTTCAAGCCGCATTCTTCTCGGCGCTTGTTTGACTGGCTTGACGTCCGGAGAAATCGCCAATTTGTGGACGGCTATTTCTGGATCTAATCCCGACATTTCAGAATAGTTCCACGCGAAGCAGTTTTTATACTGCATGAGCACATCTTTTAGCGTAGTTACCTGTTCTTTAGACAACAGCTCGCTGAGGAACGTCGGCCGTGGGTCGTTTGTCGTCCCTAAGTCAATTTTCCTTAGGTTGTCCGCAGGAGTGTGTATTCCATCTTCCAGTTCTTTTGGCACCGGTGGAAACTCTGAGATTACCTCGTCATCATCGTTTTTGAAGCACCAGGGGAGGTCGGTCGTATCCTCACGTACTCTTTCTCCTGACAGTGTTATCGCGTGACAGGTACGAGATCGCTTCCAAGACCGATGTTGATACGGCTCTACTTTCGCTGCATACATGGCTTTCTGTTCATGCTTCTATGGCGGGGTTACCCTCCAACTGCTGGATAGAACGAACCTGCCTTGCCGATACTGGTCTTCTACCCAGTTCTTGAATGTGAAGCAATTTTCGAGAGGATATCCTATCGCTCGGTGATAGGAGCAATAATCCGAGTGAGAGACCTCGTCTGCTTGCTCAGGATGTTTGGACTCTGGGAGTGTAATCATTTGATATTTCATGACAAGATCGAATATCTTCCTTGTCTTGTCCTGGGGAAAAGAATATGCTCGACCCATCTTTTTTATAAGAGACGAATCTCGGCTGCTCAATTCTCGATAGCGTGGCTTTTTGGACCCGCTTTGCTGCTGTCGAACGTTTTTTCCGTTCTTCAGTTTGTTTTTGCCTCCGTGTCAGGTCTTCCGTATGACGGGCTGGCGACGAAGGGCATCGTCATTCTCCGTAGCCTGCTGAAGGAGACGCTGCGTTCTGGCTTTCTCATAAATGGCCATTTCACGGTTGTGGTCATCCCGGACCTTTTGACCCGCTTCCCTTATTAGCTTGTCCATCTGTTCTTAGAACGACGGACTTGGCACTTTCATGGCGGGACCTCGTTTTGGTTCAGGGTTAGCGTCTTCTAACAGAGCGTCGCCTTCTTCATCAAAATCATGTATAACGTAGCAGCCATAGAATCGTTCCCGTTTCTTGGATTGAACATATCCAAGCCCGATTGTTTCCAATCTCCCGTTGGGCAATTTTCACTGAGTTCCGGGGACGTTCCAGATCCTGTTGTAGAACTGAGCTTGTTGCGCGGTCTGCTTAAAGGGTATGCCTTGGCACCTTAACAGCCTTTTTAATTCTTCTGTGTAGTATCTGGATAGACGGATGGGCTGGAGCCTGTCAAGTGCAGAATCGGCTCCATGCCAGATTTCTTTCTCCACTTTGGTTTCCGCGGATCGATAGAAGAGGATCGCCTGGGAGGGACGTAGAACGTCTGCAGTTCTTGCACACTATAGGTATCAAGTGCGTCGAGGTCTTTGTAATGTTTTTGCGGAACCATGGCGATTTGCAAACTCCGTTCATCGCCAGTGAAGGCTTGTATTGATGGCTGAACAGAAAATACTACATTGACCTCATTTTCAGAGTCGCTGTCGAAGACCAACATAGGAGTAGACGGTCCAGGCTTGTTGCATTGGGGCGATCCCGAATAGACTATCTCTTCTTCCTCCTCGGTATCACTTTTGAAGACCGGAATAGTGGTGATAGCTTTTTGCTTGTCCTCCGGTTTATGGCATCTTTCCGTGTCTTCGAAGTTTGGTAAGAAGTATTTGGCATCTTCGTATTTGCAGACTTCATTTATGAAGAATGGATTTAGCTCCCCCGTTACGGTGTACTCGAGACCATCTTTGAAATACTTCATACACTGATGTTGTGTAGAAGGGATGATGTTGTACTCGTGCAACCAAGGCCTGCCGAGCAAAGCGTTGTAGCATGTCTTGGCGTCAATGACATAAAATTTGATGTCAGTGACGAGCAGTCCAAAGCGTAATGTTAGTATCACAGACCCGAGCGTACGTGATGACCGGGAGTTGAATCCGGAGATAGTGATTTTATCTCGAGCGAGGTGTTGAACGCTCATGCAGATTTCTTTTAATATCCTCACATTTAGGAGGTTGACAGAGGACCTGTTATCAACTAGGATCTTCCCTATCTTGATGTCATAGCAGTATCCGGTGACGTAAAAAGAACGGTTGTGCTCGCATGTTCCGAGGAGGAGATCTTCGTCGCCGAAAATGACGTCAGCAGTATGCAATTCTTCCAGCTCATCCTTCATCTTTTCTTCGGCAAGGAAAGCTTGGAACTGCTCGGGCTCTTGTAGTGCCTTGATAAAAGAATCTCTCGCCTCTTTAGATAGCAGAAGGGCATCGAGAATGCTTAGCTGCGAGAGTATCTTTCTCAGGTGTGCCAGAACGTTGTAATCCACCTTATTTTTCTTTGGCGGGTCCTTGGCTGCCAGTTCTTCGACGACTCGATCATCGAGGGCGATATCATCAGGGACCTTTTCTTTCCCTTTATCTTTTTTGTTCTATCCCTTGTTCGTAGGTCGAAGATCCTTTTTGTGTAACGTGCGATTGCGCAGCTGAATGTTCTCGCAGGTCTTCATCTCTTCTGTTTCGGAGATGGATTCCTTGAAGAGAGGGCCGAGGGATATTTCTTCATCGGAATCGCTCCCGAAGGTGAGAACTTACGATCCCTTGCTATCAACCATGTGACAGTTGCCGGCAGTTCTTTTATGCTCATCAGTCGTGCTTCTTTGTTCCTAACTAGCTTTACGCTTCAATCGCCTGACGTGTTGTCGGTGGGCAACATATCCCTGCCACCAGTTTTTAAAGGCATTGCACTCTTCAGTAGGGTGCGTGGTCCTCTGATGGTACAAGCAGTAGTTTGGATGTCCATCCGTTTCATCAAGGTGTATGCTGCCAGGAATATCTCCCTTAAAAGGTGGTAACTTCATTCCCATCGACATGGCTTTAACGAACCGTTTCCTTGCCTTAAGCCCGCTTTTATCTGCCGTAGGCATGCCTCGATCTGGCTGGAGTGCTTCAACCTTTTTGTCCAACCACCGACGTTTGACTTTTTCAAACATGGCCATTTCGTGCTCTCGATCAACTTTGCTCTTTTGACAGGCCTCATTCAACAACATGTCAATCATCTCGTCTGACGGTTCTAGGAGTTCCGGTTCGGGATCTGCCCCCAGTTTCTTTGCATCAGGAGCTTCTTCACCATCTATTGACGAGTGAGAGATCATGTGGCAGCTTGCCACATAATCTTCGGGAGCTTCTGAAGAATTGTTTCCTTCATCAGCGTCATCGGCTTCATTCTCAAGAACATGCTTAAAGAATTCGTCCAATGTGATTGGGGTTCGTGCCCTCTGGTTATATTCTTCCAGTGCATCGATGTATTTCTGCAGACCTGTACGGCTATCTTCGGGTTGGACGGGTTTCTTGGCCTTCTTCTTTTTCTTTAAAGACTTTGGAGGCTTGGCTTGAATGTTTTGTTCACCTTCACTAACTTTCAGCGTTGGGCACGGCTTCAGCCTCCCCTCAATAATCTCGGGCTCCAGCGGGCTTTTCCACCTGATCGCCGGGCATTTTTGGAGATCGTTTAGCATTCTTTTTGTTTTGGCTGAAAGAGCGACCTCCCATGGAGTTTCTTCTATAAAAGAGCACGATGCACCCGGCGTGTCCACCTTTTTAAGAACGTGCGGCTGGGGTGGGCTTACTTTCCAATTCTCGGACAGCGCGAATTTGCCCTGTTGGTATTGGTCCTCAATCCAGCCTTTGAAGACGAAGCAATTTTCGATTGGATGGCATACTACTCGGTGATAGGGGCAATGATTGGGATTGTTGACATCACCAGGCTACAATGGACTTCTCGGATCCGGAAGATTGATGAGCCTGTTGCGTATCGCCAGTTCTAACAGTCTCTTTTTTTTCTCCCACGGAAACGAGTAAGGAAGTCTTAAATTTTCGTTGAGGAATCGATGTCTATCGCTTTGACGATCAGCTGGTTTTGGACCAGTCGGCTGTTGCTGAGCATTGGCGACAAAGGTCGCTTTCCCTTTCCCCTTTTCACTCCGCGGCTCCGACTTCGAAGAGGAAGGCCTGTGGCCTATCAGGTCCATTTGGGCCAGCTTGTCAATCAAGGCCTGGAAAGTAGTCGGCTTGAAGAACATCATGAATTAAGATATGGTCGCCTGTGGATCGAGGGTTCCCGCAAACATGCCCACTGCAGGAGCTTCCTCTATGCGCTGTTCACATTTTGACCATAGATTTCTCTATCGAATGGCGTATTGAACCCAGGTTTCGCCTGGCTTCACCCTAGCATTGATCAATGCCGTGATTGGGGTACGTTTGCTGGCGCTGGCGAAACGCTGGGTGAATAGAAGTTCCATCTTCGTAAAATTTTTGACGGAGTCGTTGGGAAGCTCTGAATACCATTCGAACACTGTCTCTGACAAGCTGCCGACGAATTGGCAAAGCAGTAGCTTATCGTCACCTCCAGTGTTACCGCACAGAGCCCTGAACTGAACGACATGTTGATGGGGATTGCCCGTCCCCTTGTACATGTGGAATTTAGGGATCGTATATCCCGGCGGGAACTTTATCTGATCGTACCATCCTGGATATGGTCGTCCAGTTCTGACGACTTGGCCAGTTGCTTCATTTGCCTGATGAGCTCGTATCTGTTGAGCTATATAGTCATCCAGGGCGGCTTTGGAGATCAACTCCTCTTTGGCTACTGATAGAGCCGGAAGAGGGTTCGATGTCTCCCCTCTGTCGTCTTCAAGGATAATTTGGGGGTCTTCAGCTGGAGGATCCAGCTGTATCATCATCCCGACCATATCTTGGAATAAAAGCGCCATTTGTTTTATGTTGGCTGCTTGTTCCGCGACCTCTTGTTTTTCCTCTCGAGCATTCTTCGGAGGAATTCGACATCAGTTTCCAGTTATTGACGCTGCTCCGACGATATCTCTGGGCTTGCTTTTGGCCCGGTGAGTGGAGCCATAGTTGTCAGCATCTCCTGGAGCTTTTGCTGTTGTTGCTCCTGAGCCTTTGTCACTGATCGTGTGAGCAGTCGATGACCCGTAGAAGCACGAATTTTCTCTTTTCCAGAAGCCATATAAACAGTATGCATTACCATGCCTTCAGACTTGGGGCATTTAGGTTCAATGTCCTTGCGATTCATCGCAGGCGCAGGAATCTTCTCCGGTCTTCTCCTTTTATGGGCGGTCTAAGTTGAAGGGGCCGTTGCTGCGGGCATCCAAGTAGACGACACCTTATGTTGTACGACACGGTGGTCCTTCTCTTGCCGAACCTTCATTTTCTTTGGTTGGCGGGAGTGGTCTTGGTTAACCATATAATCTTGGACCTTTCGCCAGACCTTATGAATTTTGGAGGATAGCCGCTGAGGGGGCTGCTCCAGCTTTGCCTTTGTGATCTTTTCAGCAGGCGGAGGAGACTTTTTTAGCACGGCAGCTGGAGAATTCCTGCTCACCCTATTAAGTGGTTCAAAGTTGTTCCCAGTTGGAACAATAGCATCAATTTCCACCATCGGAGCTGGCGGAGTAAATCCAGAAGGGGACATGCCCCCAACTTTTCTCACCCGTCGCCAGTGGCGACGTCGAGGATGTCGAGCGGATGGGACCACCTCTGCTGTTGGATGAGCTTCTTCATGCTCCCCGCTCTGATAAGGGGCTGTCGTCGTCGTTAGCCTGTCGAAGACCGACGCCCGCTGAGAGGGGATAGCCAACTTTGAAAAGACTGACTTTTTGGCTGGGGAAGTAGCCTTGGTTACTTTACCTGGAGCGGGAGCTGGAACGGTCAGTCTTGTGAAGACCGACCCCTTAGCAGGAGAAGCCGCTTTGATGATTTCGTTCACTGGAGCAGGGATGGCTATCCGTTTCGGGATAACCCCCTCAGGTATCGCGGGCTTCTTCACGGGCCCATTGGAGTTTTGGACCAGTCTGTTAAAAACTGAGGCGTTGGATTTGGGCGACCCGTTGAGAGGGGCCGCGGTAGGCGTAAGCCGATCAAAGACCGACTTCTTCGGAGCTTCTTGCGACGGCAGTGGGGCGTTGAAGCTCATTGGTGGGAGCATGGTCCCAAAGAACAGCCCAGTGGTGGCTTGCGTCACCTGTTCTACTGGCATCGTGAAAACGGAGGCCGCTTGAGGCCCGTAGGTCACTCCTCCGGCAAGGACGGAGTGGGAGTTGTTGCAGTTGAAAGCCATTGATCTTCCGTTTTCTGCACGGAGCAAGACACTATATCTTAGTACCTCGAATCCAGGGGCAACCATAGCAAACCGCGATTCGTTCGCGAACACGACTCACGCAGTGTGGAGTGGAAAGAAGAAAAGGTCCCACCGGGCGTGCCAGAATCTGTTTACCACCGAAAGCCGGAAAGACAAACGTCTTGCCTGAATTTTAGGGCAGATACTATTTGGTTTTATCCGTCCACCTCTTCGATGATGCCAAGTTGATTTATGGCACCATGTATCAGAGGTTTAGACGGATGCGACCGATGTAGCAGACTTCGTCAGATTCACCCTCATTGTGAGGGGTTTTTTGATTGTGGAGACGCTCTTCCCTGCAGGCGCAAGCCCCTGCAGTTAATTACGCTACTGCATCACAGTAACTACTTTCTCCTTCTCCAGATGGTCATTTCGTGTCGTGTGTGTTTGTTTTATTTTTGTTTGCCGGTGGATTGTATACGGAGACTAATTTATGTTGTCGCCCGTAGGGCGTGGATTAGTCCAAATCCGTATTTTCTTAGATTTGGTTTTGGGTTGGGTTTAAGGATCATTAATCTTATTTGAGACTAAGATCAACTTAAACGTTTGTTAAGGATACGCTAGTCTAATTTTAGACTAAGATCTACTTAACAGGATCATTTAGATCCAACAAAAGAGCATTTGGGCTCTATTGTTTTAGTTTTAGGGACATTGCGGTCCATAAGTTTAATGACATCATAGTCTGTGGGGGTTTAGTTTAAGGACGTCGCGGTCTATAAGTTTAAAGACGTCATAGTCCATGAGTTTAAGGACCTCATAGTCCGTAAAGTTTAAGGACATCATAGTTCATGAGTTTAAGGACCTTATAGTCCAGTTTAAAGACGTCATAGTCTGTGAGATTTTGGTTTAACCGTTTGGGGATACGTCAAAAGTTATTGGTTATTGGGACCCTCCATCTCTTTGAAGACGTTGAAGAATTACAACGACATATATCAAAGGTATGAAGAGATGTACTCTTGAACCAATGTCCCGATTTGGGGGAATGGGATGAACATCAGTTTAGATGTCATTTGTTAGGAGCTCATTAGCTATCTTTGGAACTGAGATCGGTTTTGGAGACCCTGAGCATAAAGGGCTCAATTGATAGTCCTTGGAAAATTTGGTCTGCATCTGGCTAATGTTAGCCTTTCATAGTGTTCAACACTAACATATTTATTCAGCGCTCATGTGCTCCCACGTGAGGTATTTGAAATAGTGTTAAAACACTAAAACTCTGAGGCGCTCACGTGAGACGCACGAAACAATGTTGAACTTCAAGAATTTGAAGCGCTGCCTCTTTGGGCTTATTCTTTTATTCTTTTCTGAGCGCTAAGCGCTGCTGGATCACGTGAGATCACGTGTGGCGACCCAAAAGTGGGGACTGCCTCCGATTTATTCTCTTTCTTACTTTGTATGTGCCAAGCATTACCATGGGTTCACGTATGATCACGTGAGACAATCTCGATTGTTCTCTTTTGTTCATCAAAGGCGCTCACTTGGGAGCACGTGATCGGCTATTATCATGCTGGGTGCCAATCCTTTTACGTGCATGGAGATCCTGAGTTTTGAAATCTTCAAGCCCACTGTTTTATGATAATTGGATTCTTAAGACTTAGTTTTTCTCTTAGGTTTGGGATCTTTATGACAGAATTTCCCCGATGAGAATTAAATTCTCAACTTGTGGGGAGATCTGTTTCTGCAGATCTTTTACCATAAAGGAGAATTAAGTTCTCATATGAAGGGTTAAACCCTTGTTTCATCAGAGGAATTAAATTCCTATATACTTTTATGGGAGAATTAAATTCTCTGAACTTAAATCTCCCTCTAGGTTTTGGATATGCATGGCAAAATCTCCCCGATGAGAATTAAATTCTCAATTTGTGGGAAGATCTGCTTCTGCAGATCTTAACCAGAGGAAGAACTAAGTTCTTATTAGAAGAGTTAAACTCTTATGGAGGTGAAAGAAACGAGATATTCTCTGTGTTTTGTTCCTTCTCCCACCTTGGGTTTTTCTTTCTGTTTCTTTCTGTTCTAAGAACCTGAAAACTTCTCTCTTTTTTCTTCTTGTATTCTCAAAAACCTCCCCCTTTTTATGTTTCTTTGCTCTTATTTATAGGAGAAAGAAGGGAATCAATTTTGTTTAGAAAATCTCTCATTGAGAGATTTTGATCAACCAAAATGATCTTTTAGATCAATCGGTGAATTTTATCCACCGTTGGATTTTTAATCTGAGGGCTTCCATTTTACAGAAGTTATTTCTTTTATTGTTCTTAATAAGTTTAGGAAGATATTTCCTTGCACAGAATTTTCTGTAGATTAGTGATTTTTAATCACCATTGGATCTTTAATCCAACGGTGCTCTGTTTTACAGAACGTAATCTTTCTTGTTTAGAAAGATCCAAGGAAATATTTTCCAAATAAGCCTTTTGGTCTTTTTTAATTAGAATTTGCTTTTATTGGTTCAGCAGGCATAGGGGTCTATCACGTGTACCACGTGACCCCACCAAATTAAGCCTACCAAAAGGTGTCACGTGCTATCACGTGAGCTTCTTTTTGTCCCACTTGTTTGCTTTATTCAGGCGCCTGTATTTTTTGCTTATAAAGGTCACGTGTCTGCACGTGAGGTTTAGTTTTGGCTTAATTTTGTTAAACGAAGCGCCTATCACGTGTGGGCGCGTGATGCTCTACATGGGGGCTTTTCCTGCTGCTTTTCTATATTTTCTATATTTATTTTTTTATTCAGTTTTCATGAGGGAACAGGGGCGTGACGATCCGGCGCCTCTAGCCTTCCTTCCTTTCTTCTCAGCCATCGCAGCCATAAATTTGGAGCGGTCTATCGATTCTGCAAAGGAGAAAAATACACAGGGAGTTAGCGATGCAAGAAAAGAATAGAAGAAAGATATGCAAGTCTAAACAGGTCGCCTAGGCTCCTAACTTACCCACGAATTGAGCGGGGATGAGCCCGGCCCAACTAAGGGCCTGCTCGGAAAGCAATACATCGCCCGTTGGACGGGCTCCCACGCCGACACTGCCCTCGTTTCGGGATTGGACGACCGCCTCACCCATGGGCAGTCGGCCCTGTGCCACTGAACAGGCACAAACCAATCCTCACCTTTGGGTGGCCCGACAAATAAGAATTTCTCGAGGATGTTGGTTTTCTTGAGGATTTTGGTTTTCTTTCTGAGTTTTGATCCTCGCCCTTCGGCGTTGTATATTTTCTTTGCTTGCGTGGTTGTTTCCGCCAATTGGCGAAGAGCTAGCTCCCGCTTGGGGATGCCTTATGTTATATTGCTGTATCATTCTTGGGTTAAAATTTACAAAGGAGGTGCTGCCCAAATTTTCAATGACGAAACTGTTTTCAAGCCAAATATAAACATTGTGTTTTTGTATACTATTATCTATGTTTTGTAGAAAGAACTTGATTTCAGTAAAACCTTATTTCAAAACTGCACCCCCACTATTTTCCAAAAAGGTTTAGATTTCTGGGCTTTTGGCTTATTTGTATTAGGTGTGGTCCTATAGACTTCACCTGATTCAAGTGCCTGTCACGTGCTTTTTCCGGGTCGTGACAAAGTTGGTATCAGAGTGCTAGGTTTAACCTTGGTTCGAGTCTAAGTTGACCTTGGTTGATAGAGTAGGTGACTTAAGTAGAGTGACATACCGTGTGTATGTTCCGCGGCATATTTACGATACGCTACCCCGCTTAAGAAGCCTTAGGATGTACACTTCTTTGCACCATATTCTATTCGTTCGTTTGATCTATCCTCATCGATGTCGGATTGTGGTTTCTGTTACCACGGTTGCACGGGCAGAGAGAGTTGCGGCTAAAGTTGCGGTCAGCATGAGCTCGTCTTGGACGAGGACTGACCAGGGCATAATTCCGGTGACACACGATTGCATAGATATGTCGTTTTATTGTATTTTTCGTGACATGAGCATTTTGATGGATTGTTTTTACTAAGATTTCTCAAACGTTCAGATCAGCACATGAGGATTAGGCCACTGCTAGAGGCCGGCTAGAATGAGATGACCGTTAATGTATCGTCTATTCTTGAGGATTGAGGAATTGTCTGGCGTGCGGACGGATGAGCCAGCTGTTGCTGCGACTGCCCTGATATTTGAAGCTATTGCAGCACGATTTTATTCTTAGGGATTTGATAGAAAATCGCTAGTCACCCATGGATGAAAGACTAGGACACGTGGTTCGTTTGCATACCCCGATACGAGGTCATCAGATTGATTAATTTCAGCTAGAGAGGACTTCACACAGGCACGTTGAGAGTCGATTGAAAACGGACGAACGAAGAGTATTCCTCCGACAATTTGGAAGAGTTTCCGAGGACGTAGTTGGCCAGATACCAACCACAAGATATTGAGCCGTCGAGTTCGTAGTTTCAGAAGGGAGACTCTATATATGAGTATAGCCGTTTGTAGCGCAGTCCATATAGCTACAAAGAGACGATTCCGAATCAGTCCACATTAAAGAAAAGTGGAGTAAGAGGTTCGTACGAGATTTTGACGAGATGAAGTTCCACTCCGTTGACATCAGAGATGTGATACGCATACAGAGGCGTTGAATATGGATATATCTTTCAGAAGAAGTCGTGATGAGTATGCAGCTGTTCCGGAACAAAAAATGGATTAAGTAAAGGGTGATAACTTCCGGGCAGTTCGGCAGAGATGAGATTTGGGAGAGACCCCGACAGAATCTTTCTGGAATACTGCACGAGAAGACTTGGACCCAGGATCTGTCGTATCACGCACACTCAGTGGGCCAGAGTTCGGCATAATTGACGAGATATGTTATGAGTGACCATGATAATTGGCCAGGAGATCTTCAGAGGATGTGCCAGAGCGGAACTGTTTCCGTCATCATTCCATATTGGGCCGTTGAGCCGAGGAGTTATGTAACGGGAAATCCGCAGTGAGAGACGAGAGACTAAGAGCACAAGGTGCCAGACCATGAACATGAGGCAAGTAGATATCTTGCTCTGCTAACTTTGGATGCACCAACACCTTCTCGACTTTGAAGGAAGGACACATCAACGACGGTCATTTATAATTTGTGATTTGGTGTTTCGGATTTGATGTTTCCGTTGTTTTAGATTCTAGTATTGTGAGGATTTCGTTTTTTTTGTGATTGATAATTCCTACGTGCACCACAGTTGCACATGTTTCGCATTTCCATGTATCAGTTATGCTGATTTTTGTTTTGTGCACATTCATTGCACTCGATTTCGATTTTATGCCGTCCGAGACATTTGATTTGGATTTCATACGTATTGGCATACATATAATTTGACTTATGCTTTCGGTATAGTCTTCATGTGCTTTTTATACCTTGATTTGGTTTTGTGCATGCTAATGCACATGCTTATGAGTTTATGCACTGTGGTATACTTGAGTTGGATTAATGTATGTTGTATACTGTCGATTTCGATTGAGAGTTCGATATTTGTTTTTGTGCACCATGTGTACTTGACTGCGGTTTTTACGCACACTTGGCGCACTTGATACGATTTTGTGCACACCAGATGCACTAAATCGGGATTCTTCGTGCATATCAGATGCACCTGATATTGTTGTCAGGCACATCCGTTGTCCTTGATAGATATTTTCGTGCACACCCGTTGCACTTAGATTTTGTTTCTGTGCACATGTATGGCACATGTATTGATTTCGACTTCCGTGCGCACCAGACGCACGTGGTATTCTTATTTACATTTTTGGGATGAATTCTTTTTGAGCATCATGTTTTTATGATATTTACTATTTGGTTTAGTAACTGAGGAGGACTGTTCTGAGAACAGTACCTAATTGTTTTTGCATGCATCGATAATTACCAAAGGGATTTCCAAAAGGGAGCTATAGTCTCAATATTTTCTTACGTGTCCATGATAACAAGAAACATTATAAAGGAAATCCTTCTAAATTATTTTCAAAAGGCTGGACGTGTATATTAAACAAAGGATATATATATAGTTATTTTTCTTACAATAAACATCCGCTACTTGTGCCGTAATACGCACATCGCACGACGATTTGAAAAAGGTTTGGCATGCATTTCTTTTCAGATATTTTGATGAGTTTACAACGATGCGTACTATGTACATGTTATAGTTTTGAGTATATCATGTTGGTTTTCGTATTGGATTTTGACATTTGTATTTTCACCATAACTCCGATGATTTCGTGATGCTTGACGGAGTTTTGATTTTGAGTTCTATACTCATTTTTCATGCGCATGCATTGCGCTAAGATATGTTTTATATATTCATGATACTCGGAGCCCCATATATTTGATTTATCGATTGAAATGTTATAGTATTTGGGAGAGTTTTAAATTTAAATTCGGGGACTGAATTTATTTAAGGGGGGAAGATTGTAACATTTCAGAAAATAAAATATTATTTTTGGAATTTAAATAATTTAAATAATAAATATTATGAATATTTTAAAATATAGATATTGGTTGCAAATGAAAAGGGTATAATTATATACCGATAAATTGGAAAATATATGGAAAATTAATTTGAATTATTGATTTCGTAAAGAAATTTTGTGAATTGAGCATTTTTTAGACTTTAAATAATTATTGTATTCTGTGAAAATACTAAACTTGATTAATATTTATTAATTATTCATTATGCAAGATTATGTACATGGCATGCTGCAAATAATTTGTTCCATTTTATTTAACCATGGCTTCTTTTTCTTTTAAATGATGTGGTGTATTGTTTTCTTAAATAAAAAGGAAAAGAAAAGAAAAGAAAAATGAGAGAGTGAAAGAGAAATGGAGAAGTTTCTACACACCATGGTCCCCATTCATTTATTTTCTTCTCATCTCCTCATTTTCTCCCATTCATTTATTTTCTTCTCCTCCTTCATCTTTCACCATCTCCTCTACCACCCCAAATCATCTCTAAATCCACACTAAAATACCATGCTCCCTTCACAAAAATCATTCTAAACCTCACTACAAACCCCATGGTGGAATTAAAAATGGGACTTTGAGCATTTGGGCAACCCTAGAATTTCCTCTTGTTGCTTCCATGAGGTAAATTCTACACTATTAGTTAAGTTAATTGTTTTCCTCACCTCCTATAGTAGCTTAGAGTTGATCAAGTGTAGTTTAGTGATCTTGGAAATTTCCAAGATGAGGTTTATGGCATGATTTGGTTTGTGATTGTGTATTGAGGTGTAATTGGTAACTACAACCCCCCTTTAGTGTTAAAACCTGGACAAAACCTGAGAGTAAAACCCCAATTCACAAACTTAGAAATCCCCGATATCGGATTTGTGTAGGAATTATGATGTTGTTTCGAGATCTGCTATCACCCGGGGGCTCTATAATTAAAGTAGCAATTACTGAGAGGTGTGCAGGCAACCTAAAAGCTATACCCATGACCCGAGACCCTAACCCTTTACTATAGCTGCAATTAATCAAGTTTTGGCCGCAAATTGCGGCTTGGGCGTAGGCAAATTGTCTCGTGCTCAGTCCATGGCTCTATTATCTTCTAATTAGACCTACCATATATGCAACTTTTCCTAATTCTCACCTGAGGCTAATCTGGGAGCATTTTCCTGATTTGCTATTTTGGTTTTGCGACTTTTTAATGACTTTAGTTTTGGTATTGTGTTTTATCTCGGTCACTTGACGTTTTTACGTCGATATCGGCAGTTGTTTGATTATTTTTGCATGCGTAGACCATAGGTTCTAACCTATGTGTGTTTCGTGTGCCGTTTTGGTTTTCATACGCGATTTCTGTTTACGATATTATGTGTTTATATATGTAGGCGCCCTCACGTGGACTTCGAACAACAAAGAAGAGCGTGGCGTAATTGATTTCGGCAAGCGAGAATCAAGGTGAGTAGATATATATCTACGGGGGAAGTCGGGTGGATGGCGTATAGCACCCCCGCAAATGTGGAATAGGGCTATTACCATGTTATTATGAGTTGGGATGTGATTTGGATATTTAGAGAGTAGGATATATAGAAGACTTTAAGTTAGATTAGGTTGATTTAGGAAGATTTATCCAGAGAATGATTACCTTGGAGGCGAATCGCAGGTTACAAGTAGTCACACACACACGCACACACCCACACTTGACTTTGTGTATATATATATATACATGTGAGATAAGGATGGTATATGTACTTGGAGATGAGTCAGCATGATCAGGCTTGATGCCGTGAGATTGTGATATACGACTTAGTCACGATATGATATATGACGTGATATTATAGTGGATCGTTCGGCGATGTGTATTCATTTATACGATAATATGTGTTGATGATATTGGAATGTACGAGACTTTAGAACAATACCCCTGATCATGATATTGTTCGATGATGATATCGTATGAATGATGATGTATATAGGACATTTGACCCGTACCCTTGATTTTAGGATGCCGTACGATGGATTTCACCGTACGAGGTATATATATGATGATTGATCCGCACTCTTGACTTGAGGATACCGTACTATATATTACACAGTACGTGACGCTATGAGGTTGGATCGCCGACTACTAGCTATATCAACTTGGTTTATATGGTTAGATTGTCTTGTCCTTACCAGTTCTTAGTTAGCCCCTCAGTGTATAGGTAGATGCTAGACCAGGCTTGAGTCAAACTTATTTTCAAAACTAACGAATCGTGAGAATTTTCAAAGACAATTCGAGGGATGCTACGGATTTTCAAAGGACATATCTTTTCTTAAAAAACCCGTAGCCCCTATTTTTCTAAAACCTACGATTCATGCTATTTCAAACACCAAAACTTTATGATTCGTATATAGAAATGTATATTCTTCAATGTTGCGGTTACTACTCATTCTCCGTTATATTCATGTTGTGCCCATCGCATTACCTGTTTATGCATGTGTTTTCTTTAGTTATTATAAACCCCGTCTGTTAGGACACCAGCACCATTACCGATGATGCGTATGTTCCATGTACACTTACTTCCCGGCTCACACACATCATCATCGGTAATTGCCATGCCACGTACACTTTAGAAAACATTACTTTATTGGTATAACTTACTAGTTGGTAGTTTCATTATATTGTTAGTATGCTTGCCATCATATGCTAGTTCAAATATTACATTCCTTACTTAGATACTTCATGCATTTATACATTCATTTTGTTATGAAATATTATGGGGCCTTATGCCGGTATTCACTGCTTATTGACTTTTGATTTTGGGATTTCGGATATTTTCCATGAGATTTCTGGATTTGGGGGAAAACCGCAAGACTTTTATAAACTCATTATCTTTTTAAAATGCAAGTTGCGGTTTTCTTGTGATATGATGTATGTGTTGTTCACCATGAGTTTTCCTGATTTCTGTTGGTTTTCGAGACCCGATTCGAGGAGTTGGATAAACCGTCTAGGATACATCGTGGACCCGGTATGGTACCCCGGGTCAAGAAGCTCGAGTTGTAGACGGTGAGCCTGGCAGGGGCAGACTACCTACCGGTGATATCGGGCGCGGTGGATATCCGGAGGATACCGACGTAGTCGTAAGATTTGATGTGATGGGCCGATCCGGACTGACGGAGCCCATGGGCCGATCCGGACCGACGGAGCCCGAGATTTGAGGATTATGTGTCGCTGTTGGACACGGACTTCAAGATGTTTTGAGTGTCGGTGCTGGGCACTCAGGATTTATCATGATTTTTGTGTCGCTGCTAGACACATGTTGGATGGTGCATTCTTACATGTCACGCATCGAAATGTTATTACTCATGACACGGACACGAGTACTTTGATATCACACTTATGATATTGTTCCCCTCCGAAAGACGGCGCGACACTGCGTCTTGCCTGAGATTCGGGGCGGATGCTAATTGGTGCTATCCGTCCACCTCTCCGAAGATGCCAAGTTGATTTATGGCACCGTGTATCGGAGGTTTAGACGGATGCGTCCGATGTAGCAGACTTCGTCAGATTCCCCCTCGAATGAGGGGTTTTTGATTGTGGGGACGCTCTTCCCTGCAGGCGCAAGCCCCTGCAGTTAATTACGCTACCGCATTGCGGTAACAACTTTCTCCTTCTCCAGATGGTCACTTCGTGTCGTGGGTGTTTGCTTTGTATTTTGTTGCCCGTGGATTGTTTACGGAGACTGAGTTATGTCGTCGCCCGTAGGGCGTGGACTAGTCCAAATCCGTATTATCTTAGATTTGGGTTTGGGGGGGTTTGGTTTGAGGATACGTCAGCCATACTTGAGGCTAAGATCAACTCAAACGCTTGTTAAGGATACGTTAGTCTAACTTTATGACTAAGATCAACTTAACGAGATCGTTTAGATCCGATAAAGGAGTGCTTGAACTCCATTGTTCCAGTTTAGGGACCTAGTGGTCCATGAATGTATGGCCGTCGGGACCCGTCATCTCTCTGATGACGTTGAAGGATTACAACGACGGATGTCAGAGGAGTTCAAAGATGTACCCTCGAGCCAGGATTAATTGGGGGGGTTTATAGTCCACTCTGTTTGAAGGTTTAAGGATACGTTAGCCATCTCTAAGGCTAAGATCAACTTAAACGGGACCGTTTAGATCCGACAAAAGAGCATTTGGGGCTCTATTGTTCTAGTTTAAGGACATTACGGTCCATGGGTAGTTTAAGGACATTGCGGTCCGTTGTTAGTTTTAAGACATCTCGGTCAAGGTTAAGGACGTCGTAGTCCATGGGTTTAAGGACCCCACAGTCCATTGTTAGTTTTAAGACATCTCGGTCAAGGTTAAGGACGTCGTAGTCCATGGGTTTAAGGACCCCACAGTCCGTTATGTGCTCTGGATGCTTCACACGGGTTCACTGCCGTGCTCTGCGAGGACCAGGCTCCGCTCTGGATGTTTTCCACGGGGTCAAAGAGTGACATTATCCGCGTTCCACGTAACCAGGAATTTGCATTAAACACGGGTTTAAGGACCCCGAAGTCCGTATCAATGTGTGGTTGTCGGGACCCGTCACCTCTTTGAAGACATTGAGGGATTACAATGCCAAGTATCAAAGGAGTGAAGAGATGTACCCTAGAACCGGAGTGGATTAAATAGTCCTTGGCCCAATTTGGGGTCAAGACGACTTAATTATGTTATGAGTCCATTGGATCAGTTAATCACAAATTGAGGACTTATGGCCATCTTGGGCTAAGTCCAATCAGGAGAGGCTTTGCCTCTATCCATTTAGGCCAATTGGGCCAAAGCCTAGTGTTAAACACTTCAGAACAGTCAGTGTTGAACATTGGGAATGAGGTTGACAAGTTAGTGTTTAACACTAAGAGATAATTGGTGTTAAACACCAGCAACAAGGCTTTTCAAATTAGTGTTAAACTCTAAAACAAATCAGTGTTGAACACTGCAAATAAAGATCTCAGATTAGTGTTTAAACACTAAGGTAATCAGTGTTGAACACTGCAAATAAAGCTTTTTTAATTAGTGTTGAACACTAAAGCCCAACAGTATTTTAACACTGGGTTCGAGAGTTTCAATTTAGTGTTAAACACTAAGACAAGAGGGGTCACGTGGCAGCACGTGAGAGCGCCCTCCCTTCATTTATTCTGCTGAGATTATCGCATCTTTCAGAGCATCACGTGCCATCACGTGATGGGCATTCAAATGCCTATGTATTAGAGCTTCTGCCAAGGGTCACGTGGATCACGTGGGGTGCTGCCTCAAAGGGGCTTTCTTGCAGATCTCTTGGGGGGGGGGGGGGTCACGTGACAACACGTGACCCTGCCTCTATGTATTTTGTTTAGAGGCTTTGTTAATCTTTTTTCAGGAATTAAATTCCTCGGACTGTAAATTTCAGAGGAATTAAATTCCTACTTCCTTTCGAAGACTTTGTATTCTGGAATAGAGTTTAACTCTGAATTTTCTGTAGGAATTAAATTCCTCATATATGTGAAGGGCTGAATAGGGTTAAACCCTAATAAAAGTTTTTAAGGAGTGTAAACTTCCATCCTCTGTTAAATTATGATTAAGGGAATTAAATTCCCGATGTTTCAACAGAACTGGGTTTTTTAATTAGGGTTAAACCCTGTTTCTTTTTTGTTCTGAAGGAATTAAATTCCCATGATATAGGGTCAAGCCCTACTTTTATTTTAAAGGAATTAAATTCCTATAGTTCTGTGAGAATTAAATTCTCGTGCTTGCATTCCTTCTCTATGTTTTTGGATCTGCATGGCAGGATCTCAACCCATTGAGAATTAAATTCTCAACCTTAAGGGGAGATGTGCACTTTGCAGATCCTCTATCAAAGAGAGAAGAAATATGTTCTTCTGTTTTTACATTATCAGAGTTAAACTCTGTTGAGAATTAAATTCTCTTTCTTTCAAAATGCCTTCCCTTTCTTACCTAGGGTTTTTGCAGAAGATCCGAGTCTTTTCAAAGTATCAAAGCTCTCCTCCTTTTTTCTTTTTTCTTCTCTGCGCATGTCTATGTATGTATGTCTCTTGGCTCCTATTTATAGGAGAAGCAGCCAAATCAATCAGTTTTTGACGAATCTTCTTGAAAGATTTGATTTGCATCCATCATTCATTTTGGACCTTTGGATTATTAGATGAATTTTATTCACCATTGGATTTCAAATCCAGGGGTTCCCCTTTATTATTTCGGTTAGATTTAAAGGGGAAATCTTTCCAAACCCGAGATTTTCCCATAGATAGATCACCTCTGAATCTTTAATTCGATTGGTTCCAGATAGTTGCTTTCCTTTGGAAAGATTTGAATTTCTCTCAGAATTTAATTCTGTTAACACAGTGGGCTGTGAAAGCCGGTCACGTGTGACCACGTGACTCATGGTCACGTGTGGGCACGTGACCCCTTTTGGAATGAGCCTTTTCCTTTCTTTTGCGCGCTGTCTTCTTATTGCTGCTTAAACGTCACGTGCTGCCACGTGACCCCTAGTCACGTGTGAGCACGTGACCCTTGTTTGAACTCTCTTTCTTTGGTTCATCTGGAGAACGAGTCTGCTGTCTTGAACGTCACGTGCCAACACGTGACCCTGGTCACGTGGGAGCACGTGACCTCTTCTGAAGCCTTTTCCTTGACTTGATCAGGGAACTGGTGTGCCTTTGACGCTTGCATTTAAACGTCACGTGTCGCCACGTGACCTGGGTCACGTGGGAGCACGTGACTCTTTCTGAAGCCCCCCTTTTCTTCAACGTAGTCAGTATACTGAACTTGCCTTGATGATGTTTTTAGGTGTCACGTGCCAACACGTGACCGCTAGTCACGTGTAAGCACGTGACCCTCTTCTGAAGCTTTTCCCAGAAGCTTTCCTGATTTTAAATCAGGAAACAGATATACTATTACCCTTGCTGCAGTATTGAGTATTTTTATGGTATGACCCAGGAGCATCATACATGCGATTTCTTCTCGGTGATATCTTCTACTCACGAGTTAGCAACTCACCCCCGTTGTGCCACAGTTTCTTTCAGGTTTTGCCGTACAGGTTCCTTGGCGGCTTCGCTGGCACACTACTTCCTTCCGGGTGATTGCTTTGATGGGTGGGTTCACTTGCATCGTGACCACCATTGTACTTTTATTTATTTCAGTTGTATCTAGTAAGCTCCATCAACCAGACCTTGTATATTTGATAGACTTAGAAAACCAGTTGTTTATTCTTTCGACCTTAGAGTCGCGCGCTTGTATTATTATGGTTCTTCTCTAGTTTTCTTGAGGATGTTGGTTTTCTTTCTGAGTTTTGATCCTCGCCCTTCGGCGTTGTATATTTGCTTTGCTTGCGTGGTTGTTTCCGCCAATTGGCGAAGAGCTAGCTCCCGCTTGGGGATGCCTTATGTTATATTGCTGTATCATTCTTGGGTTAAAAATTATAAAGGAGGTGCTGCCCAAATTTTCAATGACGAAACTGTTTTCAAGCCAAATATAAACATTGTGTTTTCGTATACTATTATCTATGTTTTGTTGAAAGAACTTGATTTCAGTAAAACCTTATTTCAAAACTGCACCCCCACTATTTTCCAAAAAGGTTTAGATTTCTGGGCTTTTTGCTTACTTGTATTAGGTGTGGTCCTATAAACTTCATCTGATTCAAGTGCCTGTCACGTGCCTTTTCCGGGTCGTGACAAAGTTAGTATCAGAGCGCTAGGTTTAACCTTGGTTCGAGTCTAGGTTGACCTTGGTTGATAGAGTAGGTGACTTAAATAGAGTGACGTACCGTGTGTATATTTCGCGGCATACTTACGATACGCTACTCCGCTTAAGAAGCCTTCGGATGTACACTTCTTTGCACCGTATTCTATTCGTTCTTTTGTTCTATCCTCATCGATGTCGGATTGTGGTTTCTGTTACCACGGTTGCACGGTCAGAGAGAGTTGCGGCTAAAGTTGCGGTCAGCATGAGCTCGTCTTGGACAAGGACTGACCAGGGCATAATTCCGGTGACACACGATTGCATAGATATGTCATTTTATTGTATTTTTCGTGACATGAGCGTTTTGATGGATTGTTTTTACTAAGATTTCTCAAACGTTCAGATCGGCACCATAGGATTAGGCCACTGCTAGAGGCCGGCTAGAATGAGATGACCGTTAATTTATCGTCTATTCTTGTGGATTGAGGAATTGTCTGGCGTGCGGACGGATGAGCCAGCTGTTGCTGCGACTGACAAGATATCGCCCCAGTTGTTTGAAGCTATTGCAGCACGAGTTTATACTTAGGAATTTGATAGAAGATCGCTAGTCACCCATGGATGAATGACTAGGACATGTGGTTCGTTTGTATATCCCGATACGAGGTCATCAGATTGATTAATTTCAGCTAGAGAGGACTTCACACATGCACGTTGAGAGTCGATCGAAAACGGACAAATGAAGAGTATTCCTCCGACAATTTGGAAAAGTTTCCGAGGACGTAGTTGGCCAGATACCTACCACAAGATATTGAGCTGTCGAGTTCGTAGTTTCGGAAGGGAGACTCTATATATGAGTATAGCCGTTTGTAGCGCAGTCCATACAGCTACGAAGAGACGATTCTGAATCAGTCCACATTAAAGAAAAGTGGAGTAAGAGGTTCATACGAGATTTTGACGAGATGACGTTCCACTCTGTTGACATCAGAGATGTGATATGCATGCAGAGGCATTGAATATGGATATATCTTTCAGAAGAAGTCGTGATGAGTATGTAGCTGTTCCGGAACAAAAAATGGATTAAGTAAAGGGTGATAACTTCCGGACAGTTCGGCAGAGACGAGATTTGGGAGAGACCCCGATAGAATCTTTCTGGAATACTACACGAGAAGACTTGGACCCAGGATCCGTCGTATCACGCACACTCAGTGGGCCAGAGTTCGGCATCATTGACGAGACATGTTATGAGTGATCATGATAATTGGCCAGGAGATCTTCAGAGGATGTGCCAGAGCGGAACTATTTCCGTCATCATTCCATATTGGGTCGTTGAGCCGAGGAGTTATGTAACTGGAAATCCGCAGTGAGAGACGAGAGTCTAAGAGCACAAGGCGCCAGACCATGAACATGAGGCAAGTAGATATCTTGCTCTGCTAGGTTTGGATGCACCAACACCTTCTCGACTTTGAAGGAATGACACATCAACGACGGTCATTTATAATTTGTGATTTGATGTTTCGGATTTGACGTTTCCATTGTTTTAGATACTGGTATTGTGAGGATTTCGTTTTTTTTTGTGATTGATAATTCCTACGTGCACCACAGTTGCACATGTTTCGCATTTCCATGTATCAGTTATGCTTATTTTTGTTTTGTGAACATTCATTGCACTCGATTTCGATTTTATGCCGTCCGAGACATTTGATTTGGATTTCATACGTATTGGCATACATATAATTTGACTTATGCTTTCGGTATAGTTTTCATATGCTTTTTATTCCTTGATTTGGTTTTGTGCATGCTAATGCACATGTTTATGAGTTTATGCACTGCGGTATACTTGAGTTGGATTAATATATGTTGTATACCGTCGATTTCAATTAAGAGTTCGATATTTGTTTCGCGCACCATGTGCACTTGACTGTGGTTTTTGCGCACACTTGGCGCACTTGATACGATTTTGTGCACACCAGATACACTAAATCGGGATTCTTCGTGCATATCAGATGAACCTGATATTGTTGTCAGGCACACCCGTTGCCCTTGACAGATGTTTTCGTGCACACCCATTGCACTTAGATTTTGTTTCTGTGCACATGTATGGTACATGTATTGATTTCGACTTCCGTGCGCACCAGACGCACGTGGTATTCTTGTTTACATTTTTGGGATGATTTCTTGTTGAGCATCATGTTTTTATGATATTTACTATTTGGTTTAGTAACCGAGCAGGACTGTTCTGAGAACAGTACCTGTTCAGTTGATAAAACTGCACATTTGTATTACATTTTTTCTACCATTTTCATATTAAAAAAGGACTTTATTATAATATATTATACATATGAGGGTTTATGTGTAAAAACACCATTTTCCATGTGTTAATATATTTTAATTAGTATTTGGTAGGAAAATGTATGCAAATAAATCTATTGACCAAATCCTAGTAGAACTAAGTCTACTAAATATTATTTGAGATTATTGTGCAGAATTTTCCAAGGTGTTATGCAGAATTTATCAAACAAATCAAGTTGTTGAAGAAAAATTGCCAAATTAAGAAGCAAAACTTGGAGACTAAGTCTGGGAGCAACCGAGAGAAGATTTCTGAATTCTGAAGGTGCCTAGGATTGTCACATGTCACAATCACAAAGCCCAAGAAAAATGATCAAGAGATCCCCACCATTGGCCGCGGAACCGCGGCCAAATCCCCCTGTTGGCCGCGGATCCGCGACAATCTAGAGAGATCGTTGGCTAAAATTTTGGGGCATAAATCTATGATGAATTTTACCAAGTTTTCAACAAGAAGATTCTGGCATTGCACTATAAAAGGGCACCGAGAGCCTCTTGAAAAAGTTATCAAGCCGAAGAGATCACGAAGTCCAAGACGGCTCACGCATCCAGGCTGATCATCAACTGTTCGACTACCTCCTTAGGAAAGATCGAGAAGCAACTAGTTTGTAATCATTTTCTACGGAATAAAAGTGTAGATTGTTCAAGTTGATTAATAAAGGTAGTCATTTTATTTAATTCTTTTTGCATTTTAAATTATGTTTCCCCTCTCTGTCTTTTCATCTTCTTCTCCCAACATGCGCGAGTAATTCTCCGCTTGTTAGGGTTTGTAGGATTAGGGTAGGCTAATGGATGATGAAAATAACTAAACCCTTTTTAAGTCCTATAAAGTTTAGGAACTTTATCAAAAGAATCATTAACATCCTAATCGGGCGCGCTAGCAATTCTTTGCTAGTTCCGACCGCGATTAGAGATTAAATTAATGATTGTTTTGGTAAAGGCTAGATATGAACGGAGTTCCGTGTCGAGATAAGGGTTAAGAGTGGGATTCCTTTTCCCTCCAGAAACCCTAATCTACATACATCACCGTCGTTCTAGTTCTAAATCTATTAATGGATAAAAAGGGTAACTTTTAATTAATCGTCCATAACTACTAAATCCTAACGAACCCTACAAGCCCTCTTATTATATTAATTACATCTTTAAAATAATCTAGATCTATATTTTACATTCTTGTTTAACGTAGATCTAGAAACCATTCTATAAAATTCTTTATCCCTCCTCTCTTTCTCAACACATCTAAAGTAAAAGTAAAAGGTTCAACGTTTCCCTGAGGACGACCTGTACTCACCTCGGTCTAGCTACACGCGACACCGTTCTGATTGCGGTTAACTACAAACAAAAACACACTTTCTCGAACAAATCAAATGGCGCCGTTGCCGGGGATAATTTCGAAATTAAACCCCACTACATCAATCTGCTGCCCAAAATTCACGGGCTTGAGTCGGAAGACGCGTACGTTTTCATCACCAAATTCGAAAACGTATGCGCAATGATGGGTACTTCATAATTGACTTTAGATGCTATGCGCTTACGTCTTCTCCCATTCACACTGTGCGACTTGGCAGAAAAATGGCTTTATAATACTTCCGCACACTCTATCACTAATTGGGATGAATTTGTCATAGCATTTCTTAAGAAGTTTTACCCAAACCATAAGACTGTCCATATTAGGAGCGAGATCAACCAGTTCACCCAGCTTCCCAATGAACCATTTTGGAAGTGCTTTGAACGTTTCAAAGATCTGCTTGTCCAATGCCCCCATCACGGAATACAAAGATGGGATTTATGTCGGATTATATATGAGGGCATTAATCCAGCGACAAAGCAGATGCTTGAAACAATGTGTCAATGCAATTTCATGTCTAAAGATGACGGTGAAGCATGGAAATATCTGGAAGATCTCGCTGAACACACGTTGCAGTGGGAAAGCGTAAGACCACCTTCAACTAAGGGAGGTATTCACCAGCTCGATGTTTCTATCGCAGTAAAAGCCGAAATGGCAGCGATTCAGAAGAAACTCGACGCTATTGAAAACAAGTTCTCATCATTCTCCCTAAATCAGGTCACGCTTCCTAAGACCGTCTGTGGTTGCTGTTCGGATCCTTCACACTTAACGGAAGAATGTCCTATGAATGCATCGTTTCAAGCTAATGCTGCTTTTCAGCAGCGACCTAGAAACGACCCTTATTCTTCCACGTACAATCAAGGATGGAGGAATCATCCCAACTTTGCTTGGAATCAAAACCAACAAAGTAATTATCAAAGACCTCCTCCACAGCAACCATAACCACAGAATCAGCCCCCCTTTCAGTCACAGAATTTCCAAAATCCGGCCAACACCTCTACACCACAAGTGGCCGGTACTGACAACTCACTTGCACAAACTTTGGATATGTTCATGAAACAATCCATGCAAATTTTGGCTGAGATGAGGTCTTCTATTGATACCCTAACGAAAAACTCCTCCTCCCATGGTGAGAGTATCAAATCAATAGAAAACCAAATCGCACAGTTAAACGCCGCAATAAGTGCGAGAGAGAAAGGGAAACTCCCATCTCAACCCCTACCGAATCCTGGCCATTCACAAAGTCATAATGTGAATGCCATTACTACGTTGAGATCGGGGAGAGTGCTGAACAACCGAGTGGGTAAGCAATTTGATGATAGTGACACATTTGATATCCCAGCTTCTTCTTCTTCTTCCCCTAATTCATCTAGTCTTCCACCTTCATCCGAGCCTATTCTCCATTTTCCCCAAGGCTCGAACCCTTCGCCCATTTCGTCAAATCTATCTAAATCGATTCCCACTCCAATTTTGGGATCGAATCCGTCCCCACAGTCTTCTCCACAAACGTTGGACTCAAAACTTATTGATCGAGCTCTATTTCCAAATCGATTAAGGGCCAACAGACCTAACCCGCAAATGGAGAAGATTGTGGAAATGTTTAAGCAAGTTAGCGTGAATATTCCTCTCCTAGATGCTATTCAACAAGTCCCATCTTATGCAAGAATCCTTAAAGACTTGTGCACTAGGAAGAGAAAAACTCAAGTGCCTAAAAAGGTTTCCATGACGAGTAATGTTAGCACAGCTTTTACCCAACAAATACCAAAGAAACGTAAGGACCCCGGCTTCCTTATTCAGTATACGAGCAGTTAGGAATTGGAGAGTTGAAACCCGCCCATTGTACTCTCCAGATGGCGGACCGATCTATCACCAAACCTCAGGGCGAACTAGAGGATGTGTTAATTAAAGTCGGGGAATTCATATTTCCCATGGACTTTATTGTTTTAGACACACAACCTGTGGCAAACCCACGCAATCAAATCCCGGTGATACTTGGTCGACCCTTCCTAGCAACTTCTAACGCTGTAATTAATAGTCGTAACGGTTCTGTGAACTTATCCTTCGGGAAAATGACAATTGAGCTTAATATTTACAAGCTAGGAAGTCAGCCATCAGAACCTTCTGCTCATTTGCTGGATGTTTGTTCCATCCACGAGATAGCTTCCGAAAGCTGCATGGATGAGGAACTTTGCTTTGATGTTCTGGACAACACTAATGAGACATCGTTTGATCTTGCACCACTTCACAGTGAGGATATGTTCAATGAGTCCGACCTTGAGATTGAACCCGTTGACTCGTTGCAAAAGTCAGCAGCACTTTCCGAGTCAATATCTTATGCAAGTTTTGAACTTCTTAAGGAGTCCGAATATCATTCCGTTACCCCACCTTCTATTGTCTCTCCGCCAATTCTTGATCTCAAACCGCTACATTCTCATCTTAAATATGCATATTTAGGAGAGAATGAGACTTTGCCAGTGATTATATCCGCTTCTATAGCCTTAGAGCAAGAGAATGCACTTTTGGCAGTGTTGAGATCGAATCGGCAACCATTTGGTTGGACAATGGCCGACATCAAAGGGATTAGTCCCTTAATTGTTGAACATAACATATATCTGATGGATGAAGCCAAACCAACCCGAGACCCACAAAGACGGTTAAATCCCGTTATGAAGGAGGCGGTAAAGAAAGAAATCATCAAGTGCCTTGATAGTGGAATAATTTACCCCATATCTGATAGCCAATGGGTAAGTCTAATTCATGTGGTCCCTAAAAAGTCTGGCATCACGGTCATCACTAACGAGGCTAACGAGTTAATCCAAACACGCACCCAAACTGGGTGGCGCGTATGTATCGATTACAGGAAACTCAATGCCGCGACGAGGAAAGATCACTTCCCTCTACCTTTTATTGACCAGATGTTGGAACGATTAGCGGGACATGAATACTACTGTTTCTTGGACGGATACTCTGGTTATAACCAGGTCCCCATCGCCGAAAAGGATCAAGATAAAACCACTTTTACTTGTCATTTCAGAACTTTTGCTTATAGACGCATGCCCTTTGGGTTATGCAACGCTCCCGCTACATTTCAGCGGTGTATGATGGGGATATTTTCAGATATGGTGGAAAATTTTCTAGAAATTTTTATGGACGATTTCTCCATTTTTGGGGACTCCTTTGAGGACTGCCTTCGTAATCTTGACGCTGTTCTTACCCGCTGTAAGGATAAGAACTTGACTTTGAATTGGGAAAAATGCCATTTTATGGTCCAAGAAGGTATTGTACTTGGACATATAATTTCACATAAAGGCATTGAGGTTGACAGAGCTAAAATAGATGTCATTCAAAACCTCCCTCGTCCCAACTGCGTCAAAGATATATGATCCTTCCTTGGTCATGCAGGATTTTATAGGAGATTTATTAAGGACTTTAGCAAAATTGCTAGACCCATAACCCTTCTATTGGCCAAGGACACTACTTTTCACTTCGATTCGGATTGTGAGGCTGCTTTTGAATCGCTTAAAGAATCACTCACTACAGCCCCCGTTCTATCATCTCCGGATTGGAACCACCCGTTCGAGCTTATGTGTGATGCATCAGATTTTGCTATTGGTGCTGTCTTAGGACAGCATATTGATAAGATGCCACATGTAATTTACTATGCAAGTAGGACCTTGAATGATGCACAAATAAATTACACAACTACCGAGAAAGAACTCTTGGCAGTTGTATTTGCATTAGAGAAATTCAGGCCCTACTTGATTGGCTCGCCTATTGTGGTTTACACAGATCACTCCGCCCTACGACATCTTCTATCGAAGAAGGATGCGAAGGCCAGGCTAATACGTTGGATCCTATTGTTACAAGAATTTGATCTTGTCATTCGAGACAAGAGTGGATGTGAAAACGTAGTAGCCGACCATTTTTCACGCATCACTTCTTCGCCAACTGTGACCGTGCCGATAAATGACTCATTTCTCGACGAACAGCTCTTGAATGTATCCTACGAACCTTGGTTCGTGGATATCGTGAACTATCTTGCGACGGGACTTATACCTAGCGATTGGTCGAAACAAGACAAACTTTGATTTTTATCCCAAGTAAAATATTTTTACTGGGATGAACCATATCTATTCAAGTATTGTTCCGATCAAATCATTCGCAGGTGTGTCCCTAACGATGAATTCAAGAGCGTGTTATCATTTTGTCATGATCAGGCATGCGGCAGTCATTTTGGACCTCGAAAAACGGCGGAAAAAGTTTTGCAATGTGGCTTTTATTGGCCAACATTATTTAAAGATGCATTTGAACATTGCAAAACTTGTCCGCGATGTCAGCATTTGGGTCGGATTTCACGAAGGAATGAGATGCCGCTCCAACCTATATTGGTTGTGGAAATATTTGATGTTTGGGATATTGATTTTATGAGCCCTTTTCCCAACTCCTTTGGGAATCTATATATCTTGTTAGCGGTTGATTATGTCTCGAAGTGGGTGGAAGCTATACCATGTCGCACTAATGACAACAAAGTTGTCATTAAGTTCCTTAAAGAAAATATCTTTTCGCGATTCGGACACCCTCACGCTATCATTAGCGACAACGGGACACATTTTTGCAATAGGTCTTTCGATGCCTTGATGCGGAAATATTCAATCACCCACAAGCTTTCTACGCCCTATCACCCCTAAACAAGCGGACAGGCTGAGATCTCAAATAGGCAGATCAAACAGATATTGGAGAAAACGGTTTCTAAGAACCGTAAAGATTGGTCAACCAAATTGACGGATGCTCTTTGGGCATTCCGCACCGCTTATAAGACCGATCTCGGTATGTCTCCATACCGCCTTGTGTTTGGGAAGGCATGCCACCTCCCTGTCGAGATCGAACATAAAGCAATGTGGGCTATTAAAGAGCTTAATTTTGATCTTGATCATGCAGGCAGCTATCGGAAGCTGCAATTGAATGAGCTAAGCGAACTTCACGATGAAGCTTACGATAATGCGGTGATAGTAAAGAACAGGACTAAAGTGTTCCACGATAAAAATCTTTCTAGAAAAACCTTCACATCGGAGCAACAAGTCCTTCTTTACGATTCCCGTCTCCATCTTCATCCGGGTAAGCTTAAATCTCGTTGGAAAGGACCTTTTGTGGTGCGGTATGTACACCCGCACGGGGCAGTTGAAGTCGAAAATTTGAAAAACGGTTCAATTTTTAAAGTAAATGGGCATAGATTAAAACCATATTTTTCTGCTGACCCAACGGAGGAGCTCCTGTTTTTACAGGAGCCGCTTTATCAAAACTAAATTTCCTTCGCCTCACCTCCATGTTTTGATAACTTTTCACATTTTAAGAATGGAGGTGAGTAAAAAATGATTTGATTGAATATCTGTGCGTGTCAAAGAATAAGTTTGGGGGAATTTTTCATTTAACTATTATTTTACCCCTTTTATCTCTCCCTTAGTATACAAGTCCTTGTTCTCAAAAGGTTACATCAGTGAGGACACTGCTGAAAACAGGTTTGGGAGGGAGGTTTGTATTCACTGAATTATCTTTGACACCGGGCATTAAAATTTTTTTTATAACAAAAGAATAGAAAGTGAAACATTACATCCAAAAGATAGGAATAGTTTAAGAAAACCAAGAAAATTAGAAGTTTTCTTATATGAATTGGTAATAAGTAGTTATGAGCTGTTGTCCCAAGGGTTAGTAAAATGAAGGAAGTCACTAATCTGAGAATAAAAATAAGTCTGAAAAAATAGTTTCTATTCTGGAAGCCAAACATTTGAATGTTGATACCCTACTATATGCACTTACACACGTCTTGAAACTCGGGATAGTAGATGATACCTTGAAATGCTCTTGTCTAAAAGCCAAAGTATGGAAAAAAAAAATGAAGAAAATATAAAAATGGTGAAAAGAAAAAAATGAACACTGGTTTTGTTATCGCCAAGGCAGCAATAAAAAAATATAGCGAGGATGCCTCTTCACCTAGTGCCTTAAGGCCAACTGGTCTGGGAGTCACTGCTAAGCCTTAGGTGGTGCAAGACGAGGAAAATATTACCACCTAATCAGCAAGCACATGAGTAATCGGTCTGTTAGTACCTCAAGAAGTATTAACGGTCGCATGAAAATGTGTGAGCAAATCTTAATATTCATCAAATTAAAAAGTACTAAGGTAGATGGACAAGAGTATGATAGCTTGAATTGAATTCTCCGAGTGTAGGGATGTTCTTTACACACACGTGGGGTTATATGATCAATGTTTGGATGAAAGGTAGGAATGAAGAATAAAGACGATGTTTTATTGAGGGATGATGTGATTTCTAACATTTTTTTCATGACTATTAAGATAGGGCTCATGACAACTGAAAAGCTAGTATAGTTGGAAACTCTTCTTTTCAAGGCCTTTCTTCTATGGTTCTTATCTT
The DNA here is from genome assembly GCA_030015575.1 of Agapanthus africanus. Lineage (NCBI taxonomy): Eukaryota > Viridiplantae > Streptophyta > Magnoliopsida > Asparagales > Amaryllidaceae > Agapanthus > Agapanthus africanus. The sequence goes on from CM057348.1 coordinate 49,608,465, forward strand.
TATATGTAAATTTCACCATCTTTCTTTTGCTATTGGATTTTGTGGGTGTAATCCGCTGAAAACCCTCAGGAGACAACACTCCTCCTACTAGGGACACCTAGAGGTTTAACGGCTTGTTGCACGTGCTCAGTGCAATCGTGTCTGCCTACGAAAGTGTGCTTAGTTTTCTCCTTTCTTTTTTCTCCTCTTTAATAAACTAGTTTGCTCGGGACGATCAAAGATAAGTTTGGGGGTATTTGTTCAGTTGATAAAACTGCACATTTGTATTACATTTTTCCTACCATTTTCATATTAAAAAAGGACTTTATTATAATATATTATACATATGAGGGTTTATGTGTAAAAACACCATTTTCCATGTGTTAATATATTTTAATTAGTATTTGGTTGGAAAATGTATGCAAATAAATCTATTGACCAAATCCTAGTAGAACTAAGTCTACTAAATATTATTTGAGATTATTGTGCAGAATTTTCCAAGTTGTTATGCAGAATTTATCAAACAAATCAAGTTGTTGAAGAAAAATTGCCAAATTAAGAAGCAAAACTTGGAGACCAAGTCTGGGAGCAACCGAGAGAAGATTTCTGAATTCTGAAGGTGCCTAGGATTGCCACATGTCACAATCACAAAGCCCAAGAAAAATGATCAAGAGATCCCCACCATTGGCCGCGGAACCGCGGCCAAATCCCCCTGTTGGCCACGGATCCGCGGCAATCTAGAGAGATCGTTGGCTAAAATTTTGGGGCATAAATCTATGATGAATTTTACCAAGTTTTCAACAAGAAGATTCTGGTTTTGCACTATAAAAGGGCACCGAGAGCCTCTTGAAAAAGTTATCAAGCCGAAAAGATCATGAAGTCCAAGACGGCTCACGCATCCAGGCTGATCATCAACTGTTCGACTACCTCCTTAGGAAAGATCGAGAAGCAACTAGTTTGTAATTATTTTCTACGGAATAAAAGTGTAGATTGTTCAAGTTGATTAATAAAGGTAGTCATTTTATTTAATTCTTTTTGCATTTTACATTATGTTTCCCCTCTCTGTCTTTTCATCTTCTTCTCCCAACATACGCGAGTAATTCTCCGCTTGTTAGGGTTCGTAGGATTATGGTAGGCTAATGGATGATGAAAATAACTAAACCCTTTTTAAGTCCTATAAAGTTTAGGAACTTTATCAAAAGAATCATTAACATCCTAATCGGGCGTGCTAGCAATTCTTTGCTAGTTCCGACCGCGATTAGAGATTAGATTAATGATTGTTTTGGTAAAGGCAAGATATGAACGGAGTTCCGTGTCGAGATAAGGGTTAAGAGTGGGATTCCTTTTCCCTCCAGAAACCCTAATCTACACGCATCACCGTCGTTCTAGTTCTAAATCTACTAATGGATAAAAAGAGTAAATTTTAATTAATCGTCTATAACTACTAAATCCTAAACGAACCCTACAAGCCCTCTTATTATATTAATTACATCTTTAAAATAATCTAGATCTATATTTTAAATTCTTGTTTAACGTAGATCTAGAAACCATTCTATAAAATTCTTTATCCCTCCTCTATTTCTCAACACATCTAAAGTAAAAGTAAAAGGTTCAACGTTTCCCTGAGAACGATCCGTACTCACCTCGGTCTAGCTACACGCGACACCGTTCTGATTGCGGTTAACTACAAACAAAAACACACTTTCTCGAACAAATCAGTACCTAAGTGTTTTTGCATGCATCGATAATTACCAAAGGGATTTCCAAATGGGTGCTATAGTCTCAATATTTTCTTACGTGTCCATGATAACACGAAACATTATAAAGGGAACCCCTCTAAATTATTTTCAAAAGGCAGGACGCGTATATTAAACAAAGGATATATATAGTTATTTTTCTTACAATAAACATCCGCTACTTGTGTCGTGATATGCGCATCGCACGACGATTTGAAAAAGGTTTGGCATGCATTTCTTTTCAGATGTTTTGACGAGTTTACAACGATGCGTACTATGTACATGTTATAGTTTTGAGTATATCATATTGGTTTTCGTATTGGATTTTGACATTGTATTTTCACCATAACTCCGATGATTGCGTGATGCTTGACGGAGTTTTGATTTTGAGTTCTGTACTCGTTTTTCGTGCGCATGCATTGCGCTAAGATATGTTTTATATATTCATGATACTCGGAGCCCTGTTGATTTGATTTATCGATTGAAATGTTTTTGTATTTGGAGGCATTTTAAATTTAAATTCGGGGACCGAATTTATTTAAGGAGGGAAGATTGTAACATTTCAGAAAATAAAATATTATTTTTGGAATTTAAATAATTAAAATAATAAATATTATGAATATTTTAAAATATAGAGATTGGTTGCAAATGAAAAGGGTATAATTATATACCGATAAATTGGAAAATATATAGAAAATTATTTGAATTATTGATTTCGTAAAGAAATTTTGTGAATTGAGCATTTTGTAGACTGTAAATAATTATTGTATTCTGTGAAAATACTAAACTTGATTAATATTTATTAATTATTCATTATGCATGATTATGTACATGTCATGCAACATGGCATGTTGCAAATAATTTGTTACATTTTATTTAACCATGGCTTCTTTTTCTTTTAAATGATGTGGTGTTTTGTTTTCTTAAATAAAAAGGAAAAGAAAAGAAAAGAAAAAGGAGAGAGTGAAAGAGAAATGGAGAAGTTTCTACACACCATGGTCCCCATTCATTTATTTTCTTCTCCTCTCCTCATTTTCTCCCATTCATTTATTTTCTTCTCCTCCTTCATCCTTCATCATCTTCTCTACCACCCCAAATCATCTCTAAATCCACACTAAAAACCCATGCTCCTTTCACAAAAATCATTCTAAACCTCACTACAAACCCCATGGTGGAATGACAAATGGGACTTTGAGCATTTGGGCAACCCTAGAATTTTCTCTAGTTGCTTCCATGAGGTAAATCCTACACTATTTGTTAAGTTAATTATTTTCCTCACCTCCTATAGTAGGTTAGAGTTGATCAAGTGTAATTTAGTGATCTTGGAAATTTCCAAGATGAGGTTTAGGGCATGATTTGGTTTGTGATTGTGTATTGAGGTGTAATTGGTAACTACAACCCCCTTTAGTGTTAAAACCTGGACAAAACCTGAGAGTAAAACCCCAATTCACAAACTTAGAAATCCCCGATATCGGATTTGTGTCGAAATTGTGATGTTGTTTCGAGATCTGCTATCACCCGGGGGCTCTATAATTAAAGTAGCAATTACTGAGAGGTGTGCAGGCAACCTAGAAGCTATACCGACGACCCGAGACCCTAACCATTTACTATGGCCGCAAATAATCAAGTTTTGGTCGCAAATTGTGGCCTGTGCGTGGGCAAATTGTCTCGTGCTCGGTCCATGGCTCTATTATCTTCTAATTAGACCTACCATATATACAACTTTTCCTAATTCTCACATGAGGCTAATCTGGGAGCATTTTCCTGATTTGCTATTTTGGTTTTGAGACTTTTTAATGACTTTAGTTTTGGTATCGTGTTTTATCTCGGTCACTTAACGTTTGTACGTCGATATCGGCAGTTGTTTGATTAGTTTTGCATGCATAGACCATAGGTTCTAACATATATGTGTTTCGTGTGCCGTTTTGGTTTTCGTACGTGATTTCTGTTTACGATATTATGTGTTTATATATGTAGGCACCCTCACGTGGACTTCGAACAACAAGGAAGAGCGTGGCGTCATTAACTTCAGAAAGCGAGGATCAAGGTGAGTAAATGTATATCTTTGGGGAAAGTCGGGTGGATGACGTATAGCACCCCCTCAAATGTGGAATAGGGCTATTACCATGTCATTATGAATTGGGAAGTGATTTGGATATTTAGAGAGTAGGATATATAGAAGACTTTAAGTTAGATTAGGTTGATTTACAAAGACTTATCCAGAGGATGATTACCTTGGAGGCGAATCGCAGGTTACAAGTAGTCACACACTCACGCACACACCCACACTTGACTTTGTGTATATATATACACGTGAGATGAGGATGGTATATGTACTTGGAGATGAGTCGACATGATCAGGCTTGATGCCATGAGATTGTGATATGTGACTTAATCACGATATGATATATGATGTGATATTATAGTGATCGTTCGACGATGTGTATTCATTTATACGATAATATGTGTTGATGATATTGGAATGTACGAGACTTTAGAACAATTCCCCTGATCATGATATTTTTCGATGATGATACCGTATGAATGATGATGTATATAGGACAGTTGATCCGTACCCTCGATTTTGGGATGCCGTACGATGGATTTCACCGTACGAGGTATATATATGATGATTGATCCGCACTCTTGACTTGAGGATACCGTACTATATTTTACACAGTACGTGATGCTATAAGGTTGGATTACCAACTACTAGGTATACCGACTCGGTTTATATGGTTAGATTGTCCTGTCCTTCCAACCAGTTCTTAGTTAGCCTCTTGGTGTATAGATAGATGCTAGAATAGGCTCGAGTCATGCTTATTTTCAAAACTAACGAATCGTGAGAATTTTCAAAAGGCAATTCGAGGGATGCTACGGATTTTCAAAGGACATATCTTTTCTTAAAAACCCCGTAGCCCCTATTTTTCTAAAAACCACGATTCGTGCTATTTCAAACACCAAAACTGTATGACTTGTATATAGAAATGTATATTCTTCAATATTGCGGTTACTACTCATTCTCTGTTATATTCATGTTGTTCTCATCGCATTACCTGTTTATGCATGTGTTTTCTTTAGTTATTATGAACCCCGTCTGTTAGGACACCAGCACCATTACCGATGATGCGTATGTTCCACGTACACTTACTTGCCGGCTCACACACATCATCATCGGTAATTGCCATGTCACGTACACTTTAGAAAACATTACTTTATTGGTATAACTTGCTAGCTGGTAGTTTCATTATATTGTTAGTATGCTTGCCATCATATGCTAGTTCAGATATTACATTCCTTACTTAGATATTTCATTTATTTATACATTCATTTTGTTATGCAATATTGTGGGGCCTTATGCCGGTATTCACTGCTTATTGACTCTTGATTTTGGGATTTCGGATATTTTCCATGAGATTTCTGGATTTTGGGAAAAACCGCAAGACTTTTATAAACTCATTATCTTTTTAAAATGCAAGTTGCGGTTTTCTCGTGATATGATGTATGTGTTGTCCACCATGAGTTTTCCTGATTTCTGTTGGTTTTCGAGACCCGATCGAGGAGTTGGATGAACCGTCTCGTATACATGGTGGACCCGGTATGGTACCCCGGGGTAAGAAGCTCGAGTTGTAGACGATGAGCCTGGCAGGGGCAGACTACCTACTGGTGATGTCGGGCGCGGCGGATATCCAGAGGATACCGACGTAGTCATGAGATTTGATGTGATGGGCCGATCCGGACTGACGGAGCCCATTGGCCGATCCGGACCGACGGAGCCCGGGATTTGAGGATTATGTGATGCTGTTGGACACGGACTTCATGATGTTTTGAGTGTCGATGCTGGGCACTCGGGTTTTATCATGATTTGTATGTCGCTGCTGGACACACGTTGGATGGTGCATTCTTACATGTCACGCATCGAAATGTTATTACTCATGACACGGACACGAGTACTTTGATATCACATTTATGATATACTGTTATCCTTGCTGTAGTATTGAGTATTTTTATGGTATGACCTAGGAGCGTCATACATGCTATTTCTTCTCGGTGATGTTTTCTACTCATGAGTTGGCAACTCACCCCCGTTGTGCCACAGTTTCTTGCAGGTTTTGCCGTACAGGTTCCTTGGCGGCTTCGCTGGCACACTACTTCCTTCCGGGTGATTGCTTTGGTGGGTGGGTTCACTTGCATCGTGACCACCATTATACTTTTATTTATTTCAGTTGTATCTAGTAAGCTCCATCAACCAGACCTTGTATATTTGATAGACTTAGAAAACCAGTTGTTTATTCTTTCGATCTTAGAGTCACGCGCTTGTATTATTATGGTTCTTCTCTGGTTTTCTTGAGGATGTTGGTTTTCTTTCTGAGTTTTGATCCTCGCCCTTCGGCGTTGTATATTTGCTTTGCATGCGTGGTTGTTTCTGCCAATTGGCAAAGAGCTAGCTCCTGCTTGGGGATGCCTTATGTTATATTGCTGTATCATTTAAAAATTACAAATGAGGTGCTGCCCAAATTTTCAATGACGAAACTGTTTTCAAGCCAAATATAAACATTGTGTTTTCGTATACTATTATCTATGTTTTGTAGAAAGAACTTGATTTCAGTAAAACCTTATTTCAAAATTGCTGATTGACACGAAAGAGTGTGTTTGTAGTTTAACCGCAATCAATAACGGTGTCGCGTGTAGCTAGACCGAGATGAGTACGGGTCGTCCTCTGGGAAACGTGGAACCTTTTACTTTTACTTTAGATGTGTTGAGAAAGAGAAGAGAGATAAAGAATTTTATAGAATGGTTTCTAGATCTATGTTAAACAAGAATGTAAAATATAAATCTAGATTATTTTAAAGATGTAGATAATATAATAAGAGGGCTTGTAGAGTTCGTTAGGATTTAGTAGTTATGGACGATTAATTAAAAGTTACCCTTTTTATCCATTAATAGATTTAGAACTAGAATGACGGTGATGCGTGTAGATTAGGGTTTCTGGAGGGAAAAGGAATCCCACTCTTAACCCTTACCTCGACACGGAACTCCGTTCATATTTAGCCTTTACCAAAACAATCATTAATCTAATCTCTAATCGCGGTCAGAACTAGCAAAGAATTGCTAGCGCGCCCGATTAGGATGTTAATGATTCTTTTGATAAAGTTCCTAAACTTTATAGGACTTAAAAAGGGTTTAGTTATTTTCATCGTCCATTAGCCTACCCTAATCCTACGAACCCTAACAAGCGGAGAATTACTCGCGCATGTTGGGAGAAGAAGATGAAAAGACAGAGTGGGAAAACATAATGTAAATGCAAAAAGAATTAAATAAAATAACTACCTTTATTAATCAACTTGAACAAACTACACTTTGATTCCTTAGAAAATGATTACAAAGACTAGTTTGCTTCTCGATCTCTTCCAAGGAGGTAGACGAACAGTTGATGATCAGCCTGGATGCGTGAGCCGTCTTGGACTTCGTGATCTCTTCGGCTTGATCCTTTTTTTAAGAGGCTCTCGGTGCCTTTTTATAGTGCAAAGCCAGAATATTTTGGTTGAATACTTGGTAAAATTCAGCAGAGATTAACCCCAAAAAATCTTTTCCTCTAACTCTATATAATTGCGGCGGATCCGCGGCCCAAGGGGGGTTTGGCCGCGGATCCGCGCTCAATGGTGAGGATCTCTTCATCAACTTTTGGGTGCTCTTTCCTTGTGACATTTGGCAATCCTTGGTACCTTTAGAATTCAGAAATCTTCTCTCGGTTGCTTCCAGACTTGGTCTCCAAGTTTTGCTTCTTAATTTGGCAAGTTTTCTTCAACAACTTGATTTGCTTGATTCTAGCCTTGGAAAATTCTGCACAACTTGGAAATATTCTGCACAACAACTCAAATAAGATTTAGTAGATCTAGTTCTACTAGCATCTGGTCAATGAATTTATTTGCATACATTTTCCTACCAAATGCTAATTAAAATATATTAACACATGGAAAATAGTGTTTTTACACATAAACCCTCATATGTATAATATATTATAATAAAGTCCTTTTTTAATATGAAAATGGTAGGGAAAATGTAATACAAATGTGCACTTTTATCAACTGAACAACTGCACCCCCACTATTTTCCAAAAAGTTTTAGATTTCTGGGCTTTTAGCTTACTTGTATTAGGTGTGGTCCTATAGACTTCACCTGATTCAAGTGCCTGTCACGTGCCTTTTCCGGGTCGTGACACCTTTTCCCTAAATACAAAATCTTAAACTCGATTAAGAAAACCCTCATCTTAAAAAAAATTATCCTAAACTTAGAACTTCAAACTCCAAAGTATTATGCGCCGTCCATCCATACGTTTGTAAGAAGATATCGGCCGATTGATTGTCACGGATCAAGATTTTGAAATATCCACCCAACGAATTTTCAGATAATGTACCACATAAACATGTTAGGTAATGAAATTAAATTGAATGTTCTAAATTGTATAAAGCTTATAAGTAATGAAATAACGTTTAGGTATATATGTAGGATTTGATCATGGACGCAGGCAAAGCCACGGAACGCCACACGAGATAGCATCTACAGGATATTCTGAGTCGATCTATACCCGCCGATAAGACTATTCCAGGAGGCTCAGCAGGCACGGAAGTCGCAACAGCAGCGTCTATCCCTAGCAGCGCTCCTCTATTTCCGCCAGATCACCCTAGATGGCCCCCCTACTCACACCGCATCACCCTCGACTGTTCCGACTATCCTTACTAGCGCTCCTCATACTACCGTCAAATCACCCACAGCGTCGCCGCCTTTCTTTACTCCTATTAGTACGTTAGTGGGTCCTCATACCCTAGTCACTCCTGTGCATGGTGCGTAGTTTACTTTTTTAAATTTTGATATATCATTACAATATAGGCGGATATTGAATCATCTAACAGTTTATTGTTTGCAGATCTGCATTCTACTCCCGGGATGACGTCTGACGCTGGTTCTAGCGCCACGTCGGGGACGGCAGGTATAATCGTTATTTCTTAAAAATTTTAAATAACGATTTTAATTTAAATTTGTCAAATTCTATATTCATATTCTAAATATTATAATATTGTGTATGTATATCTATTTTTTCGCAGGCTGGAACAGTGTTAGGATGAAGGGTCCTACTGGGCTCGACTGCTGCAGACCACCCAAGGATGCTGGGACATGGGATCAGTTCTTTGATGCGACAGGTTGCCTATTGGAGAGCACGCGACCCAATGGGGAGATTATGTTGGGTAGGAGATCCGTAATTATTATAAGTACCCGCTCCATATTCGGTGGAACAAGGCCCAGACCGAGTGTGCTATGCGGTTTTTTGGGTCAGAGAAGGTATGACATATCCTTTTACACATTTAAATTTCAATCGTCGTTATACACATATAATTATTTGTTTAATATATTTCAATTTCAGACTAGGAAGAATTGCAAATTCGTTGGCGAGTCCGGCGATAATGGCGTGTACAAGCCATTTGATATAGATCGCGCCCTTGGTCACTTCCTAGACCAGTGTCAAGTGATCAAATGACATCACCGATGGGAAGTGAAGATTGAACTTTACTTTCCCTAGGCCACGGCGACCGAGAATCAACGGAAGCTCTTGATGGAGGTCATAGCGTTGGAGTCCCAAGAGAGGATCGACCGCTTCTTGTCGTCTATTTTGAGCGTGATGATGTGCAGCTATCAATTTAATTTTTAAGATTTTAACAATATGACATGAAATCATATTCTAAAATATATTATAATCTTTATTTTTTCAAGATGATGTCGGTTCGAAATAAGCAGAACCGGAACAACGGCGTGCGAGAACACGCTATCCCGATCCGAGAGAAGCGCTCGCAGGCCAACGCTCGATGGCACATGGTGAGTATTTTGACGCTTAATTACATATGTTTTCTATATCATTAATTAATCATTAAACTAAATCCTAATTTCATCGCAGAGAAAAAAAGACCCCGCCAATTACAATGAAGCGAAGGGATGGACCGCGTTACACAAGGGCACATGCACATACAGGGAAAGTTTCATATAATCAAGTTGATTACTTATTTTAAATTAGCACTTGTGTATATACACACACACGCATATTCTATACAGACCCAGTTCCAGCGGTAGACGGACGCCTTGGGACTTGGCCCCGGTGACTTGATCACCGCCATTGTCCCTATCTTGTATTCGATATTCGGCGGGTATCACGGTGAGTATGAGCGCGGGTTGGTTTCAGGGCCCATCGATTTTTTGATAGGCGTTCGATCACGCATGAGTATGCCGTGACCCAGACGCGAGTGGATGAGACGCGACAGGAGCTGCAGAAGACGCGGCAGGAGCTGTAACGCCCCAGTACATATGGTATTGTCCGCTTTGGCCGAAACCCCACGGTTTTTCCCTTTAGAGCGAACCGGGCCCGAACAGGGGCCACTTCCCAGGAGGTCACCTATTCCAAGACTTCCCTGGCCCGATCATGCTTAACTACGGAGTTCTCAAGCTCCTGTAGTGTCGATTCACTTAAAAAGGCGGCTCTGTAATTGAGGGTGGTATCATTATATTTATAATGCAGTTCGGTCCTCTTTCCCATTGTTCTACAGTGGGTCCGGCAGGAGCTGTAACGCCCCATGCCCTAATACAGATGGTATTGTCCGCTCTGACCGAAACCGCACGGTTTTGCTCTTTAGAGCGAATCGGACCCGACCAGGGGCCACACTTCCCAGAAGGTCACCAATCCCAAGACTTCTCTGGCCCGAGCACGCTTAACTACGGAGTTCTCAAGCTCCTATAGTGCCGATTCACTTAAAAAGCGCCTCTGTAATTGAGGGTGGTATCATTATATTTATAATGCAGTTCGGTTCTCTTTCGGAATGTGTTCCGAAAATTCCCTATTGTTCTATAGTGGGTCCCACGGACTCTAAAGGTGGCCCCTACAGATTCAAAAGGTGCCCCCGCCCCCTTGGTATGACAATTGGCACAAAACTTTGTTCATGGGCCACCATAATTGTAACGCCCCACACCCCAATACAGATGGTATTGTCCGCTCTGGCCATAACCGCACGGTTTTACCCTTTAGTGCCGATTCACTTAAAAGGCGCCTCTGTAATTGAGGGTGGTATCATTATATTTATAATGCAGTTCCGTTCTCTTTCGGAATGTGTTTCGAAAATTCCCCATTGTTCTACAGTGGGTCCCACGGACTCTAGAGGTGGTCTCCACGGATTCAAAAGGTGGCCCCCGCCCTCTTGGTATGACAATTGGCGCGACACTTTGTTCATGAGCTACCATAAATGTAACGCCCCACGCCCCAGTACAGCAGTTTGGTTCTCTTTCGGAATGTGTTCCGAAAATTCCCCATTGTTCTACAGTGGGTCCCACGGACTCTAGAGGTGGCCTCCACGGATTCAAAAGGTGACCCCCGTCCCTTTGGTATGACAATTGGCGCGACACTTTGTATATGGGACACCATAAATGTAATGCCCCACGCCCCAGTACAGATGATATTGTCCGCTCTGGCTGAAACCGCACGGTTTTAGCCTTTAGGGCGAACCAGACCCGATCAGAAGCCACTTCCCAAGAGGTCACCCATCCCAAGACTTTTCCTGGCCCGAGCATGCTTAACTACGGAGTTCTCAAGCTCCTGTAGTGCCGATTCACTTAAAAGACGCCTCTGTAATTGAGTGTGGTATTATTATATTTATAATACAATTCGGTTCTCTTTCGGAATGTGTTCTGAAAATTCCCCATTATTCTACAGTGGGTCCCACGGACTCTAGAGGTGGCCCCCACGGATTCAAGAGGTGGCTCCCGTCCTCTTGGTATGACAATTGGCATGGCACTTTATTCTATGTGGCACTTTGCTTCGTGAACAAGAACTGGGTCCTGACAGGAGCTTAAGGCGGAGATTTGAGACATGAGACATGAGACAGTCGCATGCTGATTCCGTCCAGCATGCCAAACGGAATGAGTTGAGCACATTTTTTAAGCCACGAGACGATAGAGGTGGACCGTCGTCCCAACGACATTAGTTTTATATTTTTGATTTGTTGGCACATACATTTATTCATTAGTGGAGTATTGATCATATTGTACGATTTTTTGACACATGAATTTTTTGATTTGTTGACACATACATTTGTTCATTAGTAGAGTATTGATCATATTGATTGTATGTATATCTTTTGTTTATGTTTGCGTGCGATTCGGAGCTTATCACTTAGATTATCATATATTGCATGAGATTTGAATATATTACGTGAAAGAAAATTATATACAGCTGCTTGTGAATGGAAATTATATATTGCTAGTTGTGATTGAAATTAACGCGCGTAGGGCGGGCAAAATTTAATTGTTTTTACAATAAAATCATTGTTCACGGTTGTAACCGTGATTAAAGAAATTTGTTCACGGTTACAACCATGAATAAAAGGCTGCTTCAGATACTGATATCCGGAGTAGCTCAGTATTTTGGGTCACGGTTACAAGTTTTGTTCACGGTTAGCATCGTGAACAAAACCTAGGGCCTACCAACTGATTGACTTTTTAATTTTTCATGCTTAGAATGTTCACATTTCTCATTTTATTCACGGCCAGAACCGTGATCCAACCTTTGCTTACGCAGGTTTGGATCACGCTTCACTCACGATTTAAACCGTGAACTAAATTCCTTTTGTTCGCGGTTTAAACCGTGAACAAATCTCTGTCCTGTAGCAGTGTATATGTATCATATAAACTACATTCATCAAATAATTGCTACCATATATATAAAGAGAAAGAGAGGTAGTTAGAAAAAACGTGAACACACATAGGATAGTATTTATCCGATAAATGTGATAGTTATCTTGCAAATGCGCTAGTGACATTGTAAAAAATAAAAGTAAGCTGTTGTACTGAGGGAGTTGAATTTGTATTGTCCAGGGAGTTTTGCTTTGTTGCTATTTGGCCCCATAGAGCTCCATCCATCATTCTTTTCTTTTGTTTTCTTTCCTCCCAAAATATAGTATATTTGTTTATTTTTCTATAATGAATATGCTATATCAAGTTGACACGTAAATTAATTTTTAATAATCTAAATTAAGTCTTGCTTTAATGTAAAGCATAAATTTTTTTGGCATCTCAGGGGCATTTATTATGAACCAATATAGACTTAACTAATCTCTTTTAAAATACAGATCCCGTGATGCATGAAATAGTGTCTCCCTTTCTTGTCAATGCATCACAACTCTAAAGTTTATGCAAAAGGTTTTTTTTTTCCTTTATAATTACTCTAAGAAGAAGGATATGCCATAAATTTATGGTTATTCAATCTTTATGACTAAATGCTTTAGTCTTTTATTTTTGTTAATTATGCATTGTGTAAGCTACATTTCATCTTAATTCACTTCCGTTTTATTTATTTTATGGGAAATTTGACCAAAACCATCATGTACTATAGCATATGTTTCAAAAACCATTTGGAGATTTTTTTTGTGCACGGAAACCCCCGAATTTTTTTCTGTTACACGTGACCCCTTTCTGACCCCGTTGTTAAAATTTATATTTTTATTTTTTCTCTCTTGAAAATATCCTTTCATCCCCTTTTAAGGGTCCATTATATAACAAGGTATTTTGTTCATTTCATAAAGAAATTAATCAGTAAGGGATCTCAAGGGGGTCGCGTTTAACGGAAGAAAGGTTAAGGGGTTTCTATTCACGAAAAAATCTCAAGGATGATTTTAGGAAATTATGCTACTTTATTGGTGGTTTTTGTGAAATTTCCTTTATTTTAATCTGTTATGTCATTTGACATAAAGTTTTATTTGTCTATATTGTCATCGATGAAACTTTACAATGAAGCTTCAAGTTTCTTAACATTAGTTACAGAGAAATTCGATCACCATAAAAAATTGACAAAATGGTAAAGATTTAGAAATCTTCAAGGAAAAAGAGTCGGTAAAGAAAGAAAAACCTATAAGCAAGAAATATTGGGTCCACAAGAATGTGAGAGTGAGAGAGAGAGAAAGAGGGAGAGAGAGAGGGCCCATGAAATGCTCGTAGAATGCCATGACACCAAGCATTTGTGAAGTGGAGGCATCTGCAAATCGCATCAGTGATCTGTAGGAGGGCACCTAAACTAACTTTATACATATATATCATTGGAATCTTTCATTTTTCTGGTTAATATTGTTACACATCCGAATAATCTAAAAATATCGCGTGGCAGTGGGCCCAAGGAGACCACTACAAATTCTCTCTCAACACTTCAATCCGTTGTTGCTAGATTCGACCCAATACAGATTTTAACGGAGTAATGCCGCTGCACCATAGCCGTATTACTTCTTACTCACTGCTACAGAGTGGGTCTTCAGTAAATGTTAGAACCGTTACGAAAACCCATTTTGGTAACCGTTACGAAAACCTATTTTGATAACGGTTATAACTGTTACACAACCGTTACGAAAAACCCCGTCAACAGAAGTACGGTAACAGTTTCAACCGTTACGATATACCCAATATGGTAACGGTTGGATCCGTTATCATATATGTTGTCGTTACCAATATGGTAACATATATCTGAAATATATCAGAGTGGGACCATCTCTATGGTAATGGTTATAACTGTTACCATATATATGGCAACTGTTGCGACAGACATCAGAACCGTTATCATATATATTGCTGTTACATAATATATCTGATATGTTTTAGATATCATCTCCCAGTTAACCGTTACCAAATGATATGGTAACGGTTTGAACCGTTACCAAATTCCTAGGTTCTAACCGTTACCAATTTGAACATGTATTTTTTTTAAAAATCTGAAATCCTCGCATCCCATGCGTGCTGTTTTCATTTGCAACCAGCAATAGATAATAATATCACCAAATCTCACGCAATTATAATAATCAAGAAATAATATGATTCGAATGCACACAATTATAATAATCAATAAATCACATGCAATTATAAACAAAAAATACAATCAATAAATCAACAAAACAAATGTTTATATATATGACCGTTGGGACGATCCACAATAGTTCCGTGACCTAAACATACTCCCTATCTCGTCTTGGATGGTCTGCCAGATGGGCTCCTCATTTGTCTGCGTCAGCTCCTTGAACCACACAGTAAGCGTATGCAGCTGCTGTTGCGTTTGCTAATGAACCTGCTGTTGCGCCATCTGCTCACGGAGCTGATGAATCTCCTCCGCCGACGTAGCTGTCGTGCATCTGCTCTCATCTGGGTCACGGCGTACTCATGGACGACCGCACGTTAGGCAAAGAGTCAGTGGGCCCCAGAAGCAACCCCGCGCTCATAACCATCGTGATACCTGCTAGATAGCCAGTCAAGAACATGGACAATGACGGTAATCGGGGCGTCGAGACCAAGTCCTAAGGTGTCCATTCTTTCTTAAAACCGGCTCTGTAAAGAATATAGATTGATATATATAGACGCGTATTAACATAAAATACAGAATCAACTTAATTATATGAAACTTATCATTTAATCGCCGGTGCCCTTGTGTAATGCAGTCCACCCCTTGGCAGCAGTGTAGTTGGCGTGGTCTTTCTGTTTCTGCGATAAAATTAGGATTTATTTTAATAAGTAATTTGCGACAAAGAAAACATATATTCATAAATGTAGAGTTACTCACGAGGAGGTATTATACGTTGGGCTGTGTGTGCTTCCCTTGGATAGGGATAGTACGGCCTCTCATGCCGTTGTTCCAGTTTTTCTTGTTGCGAACCAACGCCGCCTTGTAAACATAAAGAAAATTATATTATATTTCAGATTATGATTTCATATTATATTGCTACAATATTAAAAATTAAATTTATACTCAAATATCGGCGAACTTATAATACTCGACCAGCCGCGGCAATTCGGGTCTCGGGACATCCAACGCTATGATATCCATCATCGCCCACCGCTCCTCCTCAATCACGGCGATCAAAGCATCATAATACTCCTTTACTTCATTTCGGCATCTTCTCTTGATGTTCTGACATGCCTCTATGATCCAGGCAAGGGCGCTATGTGCATCGAACGGACGGGGCATGCCATCCTCGCCAGAAACGCCGATGAATGTGTAATGTCGCCGAGTCTGAAATTATATATATATATATATATATATATATATATATATATATATATATATATATATATATATATAACGATGATTGAAATTTAAATGTATAAAAGGATATGTGATACCGTGTCCGACGTAAAAAACCGCTGAACATTGGAAGTCTGGCGTTTGTTCCTCCTAAGAAGGAGTAGGTACTTATATGAAGTACGGATCTGTGCTCTCATATAATCCCCCACTTGGTCGAGTTAGGACCAACAAGCATACTATCCTTGATCCACAATAGCGTCCATGGTTCAACACTATCGGCTGGCCTGGAGCAGGAGGGCCCAGTACGACCCCTCTTCCTATTACTGTTGGAGCCTGCAAAAAGATATATATTTAAACACAATATTATAATACTTAGAGTATGTATATAACATTTGAAAATTTTAAATTACAATTGTTATTTAAAAGTTTTAAGCAATAACGATTATACCTGCCGTCCCTGGCGTGGCGCAAGAACCGACGCCAGACGTCATCCCGCCAGTAAAATGCGGATCTGCAAACAATAAACTGTTAGATAATTGAATAGAATTTAATAGATAACTAAAAATTCAATAGATGACTATATTGTAATGATATATTAAATTTTAAACGAGTAAACTATATACCATGTGCAGGAGTGACTGGGGTAGGAGAATCTGCAACCGCGCTAATAGGGGTAGGCATAGGCGGCGCTGCTGTGGCTCTGGTAGGGGAACTGGTAGGGATAGAAGGGGCTGCTGTGGCATTAGTATGGGGCGCTAGTAGGGATAGGCGAGGCAGCTGGGGCTGCTGAAGCTTCTGAGGCAGTCTCATCGGTGGGCCTGGAGCTCTGACCAAATTCGTCGAGACGTTTTTTCTTATTATGATGTCTAGAACCTGAGCCTGCCCATCAGACCCTATATATATATATCCAAATATTAGTTCAATTCTTATAATCATTATACAATTTAAAATATTTATTTCAATTTCATTACTTAGCACGTTTCTTCGGTACATTAGCTGTGTTGGATATAGTGCCATCAAGGCAATTATTGTAATTGCAAGTAGGCGATTATAATAATTAAACGAGCACATATACAGGTAGAACAGTCTTATTCAAGATAATAGTATGCTATCTGGTTTGTCTTTATCATTAAGTGTATACGTTTTGATAAAGCCCGTAGGATTATTTCTTGACCACCAGTATTATGATGGCGATCATATACGTGGGAGCTGGGTGGTTCATAAGCACATCCGTAAATATCCCTAGTCGAGAGAGTATCGAGATTGGGCATCGATATTCCGGAGTAGGCTAGTGTATACGCTTCGAGACCCCGATGAGGGGCGGTGGTAAGGTCTCACAAGCCATTAGTGTTGAATCACCTAAGATAGTATACAGGTTGTCACACCCCACTTTCCAGTAGACGGAAATGGAGATATGGAAAGCCCGCAACGTATTTATTACGAGAAGCTCGTTTCCCTTAATAAATACATTAAGCGTAAGTAAGTAATATAATAATGTATAAGAATAACAAGAGTAAAAATTAAGCAGCAACTTTATTTACATTCAAATTTCAAATACAACTGTCGGAAATAAAAAGATACAATGATTTAAACAAATGTCTAAACACTGGAATACAAAAGTAAATGGAGAAAAGGAACAAGTAGTCAGGCTGGGTAGTGAACTGGTCCAAGTTTTCCTGACTCGGCTCGATCTCCTCAGAGTCCGGTCTCTCTGACGAACATTCTAAGGAAAAGAAAAAGAGAGGAATGTCGTCAGCGAACTAGCGCTCGGTAAGTCCCCAAAAGAAGTAAATAAAGATGACCGACAGATATATAAAGTGAATAGAAACTAAGTAAATATAAACAGGTAAGGTTGTATATGAGAGTATCTAAACATGTTCATTTATAGGTATAAAATAGCTATTCTAACGTGCTTATTTGTAGTTTGATAAAAAAATAATTCATGTATACGAGAGGAGTCCAACTTACCCCATGGACTATGGTAACATGTAGTACAAGGCCCCGTCATAACCCACGGAACAACGGCATATGAATTCATGTAGGTGTCTTTTAAACCGACCTCTCGTACCACGATATACATTCCGTATCAATCTACCCTTTATCCCCGCGTATTGTAGTGTATAATTCAAGTTTATAGGTCTTGACCGAATCCATGAATATAAGAGTACAAGTTCATGTTCAAGTTGTAATTATGTGTGCAGGTATTCATGTCAAGTACATGTCAATTTATATTCATGGTTCGATCAAGTTAAGTAAAGTATTCAAGTTCAAGTTTGGATATTCAAGTTCAAGTTAAGATATTCAAGTTCAAGATCAAGTGTTCAAGTTTGGGTTTGAGTTGGATTCGATTTTGAGTTTACAACAAGTTCGAGTGTGTATTCAAGTTATAGTCAGTATCTTATGAATGGATTTAACTTTTGAAATTCTTAAGTTCGGGAATAATCGGACAATCGCTGCACATGGACGACAGCATTTGTGTATTTTTCCAAGACGATTGCCATTGATAACTCCATTAAGTTGCTGTGTTGTATAACCTGAATAGGCAAGCACTCACTTTCTCCGTCTCGCCGAGTCTCAAGAGAAATGATACCGCTTAAATCTATATTAATCCAGGGTCCATAAAGAGCTATTCTTGTTGTTTACACTGTATTTATATTGTTTGCATTTCTCGAGAGGGTTTTATGAAAAATGTTATAATATTGTTTTAAAAATAAATTTCGAGAGTGATTTATAATATTAAGAGTTTTTATAAAAATGTATTTTAGTTTTAGTGGTATTTTAGCGATGAAACCTAGTTTTTAAAAATTTATGGTATTTTTATGAAAACTATACTTTTGGAAACTTGGTGGTATTTTTGTGTAATTTTATTTTTTTTCATTTTTAATAATATATTTTTCAAAAATTAGGTTTCATAAAAAAATACGGTTTTATGATTTACGAAAATTTTCAAATGATTTAATTTGTTAAAAAGTCGTATTCTTAAAAAATCGTATTTTTATTTCCTTTCGAGACCGAATTCTCCGTGAGGAGTTTTGTATCCCTCTCTACTATCCTAAGAACGTGTGATGACCCACACCATCCATAATTGAGTTCCTCTAAAAGGGCTGTACAGGCGTAATTGTAAAGAATTTAAAAATATCGATTAAAAACATTTTTATAAAGTAATAGTATTTTAATAAAAAAATGTATTCTTCCAATTAAACGTGTCTAAAATATCGTACTATGAATTCATAGTGTATGTGATAGTGTAGGTTGTTACCCTGTGAATTTCCTATAAGTATATATTTTTAGGTTTCGATAAAAAGGTTATTTTTAAAGTTCATGGTATTCTGGTGTAATTTTGTTGTATGATTTATTTAGCCCAAAATTTTTAAACAATTCAAAAGCAATTTAGATGAATAATATTTGAAGCGGTGTTAGAAGAGTTAGGGTGGAATTATTAACATAGCAAGAGTGACAAAACGTATTGAAAGATACTTTACTTAACCTAACTCTATTTTAGTCGAATAGTTATAGAAAACGGTTTAAGATGAAACGAAAGTGAAAGGAAGGGACTTACGGTTTGTGTAGTGTTGAGAAGAGAGTAAGATAGGGGGGTCTTTATGGCATCACGGTATCATCGGGAATGGCTCTGGTCTTCAACGGAACGGACTTGGATTGCTAACTCCTCTTAACTAGTCTTAATCCCTTTCTTGAACTTAGGAATTTAGAGAATTTTTGATAAACTTTCAAAATAAGGAAGAGCTAGGGATGGGTGGTATTTATAGGGTAAAAATGAGAGAGTGCGTGAAATAAAACTGAATTAAAATAAGTTTAATAGTGTTAATGGAGGAATTGAAAGGTCTCTGCTTGAAATCAGAGAAAACAAACAATAAAATAGAGTAGAGGGGAGCTGAAGGGTGCACGGGCGAAGCACGAATGCATATTGGCTCATCATGGCCACCAGTAGCGGTTGAAATGAGGAAATGGGTGGCCAGATTTTGTCCAGGTGACTCGAAGTTCGTGTCATGTGTGTAGCGTGTTTTTCATCGCCCCATTGAGATGGGAATACGCGCACGCTTGTCAGGCGTACTACAGATGCCCCCTGCCTAGGGTAGGCCGGAGTTTAATGATTGTGGAGATCCAAATCTCCGGCAGTCGTGGACTAAGCTGCCGTTAATTACCCCTCGCCTTTGGAGCGAGGGAACCTCCGATTGACGGGTTAAACTGGTCATGCGAACTGAATGTGCAGTGTGCGTGTGATGTGTTTTGAAAGGGGGTTTTGGGTATATCGGGAGCCACGCAGAGTTTTTACGGGGGTCCCGCTACCCGGATAGCGGACTGGGGGTCAAGAGGGCTAGCAGCCCCCTTACGGGGTGCGGGGCAGCGCCCCGTTAGAAATTTTTTTCTAACAGGGACAGTGTCGTGGTGTATGTCTGTGTGCACATATGTATGCATTTGTGTATATATATATATGTATATATGTACATATATATATAAAAGAAAGAGGGGGAAAAGGCATCCAAAGGATGCGTGGGGTCAGCGCCTTGGGCGCTGTGCGCCCAGGTGCTGTGCGCTCAGGCGCTCGCGTGCCACGTGTCGGTATGTGGGCGCTCTGCGCTTGAGCGCTGGGCGTACGGGGGTGAGTTGCGCCTGAGCGCAAGCGCGCCACGTGTCGGCACCGGGGCGACTTGCGCTCGGGCGCTTGCGCTTAAGCGCAAGCGCGCCACGTGTCGGCACGTGGGCGACTTGCGCTCGGGCGCTTGCGCGTGAGCGCAAGCGAGCCACGTGTCGGCACGCGGGCGCTCTGCGCTTGAGCTCCGGCGAGGAAAAGAGGCTTTTAGCCTAAAAAGATTCTCGGAAGAGAAATCAGAGAGGAGTTGGACTCCTGGGTGTGTTTTTGGGGTTAATGGAAGGGGTTCTTCTTCTTCCTCCTCTGTTAGCTGGATCTTGAAGATCAAGAGATGTGAGATCTCAAAATCTCTCATTTTGGGGATCTAAAGACAGATCCAAGTTCCCCTTTGTGGGTTTGGTGGTGAGAAACTATTTTGTTTTTGAAAAGGAAGAGTAAAACTCTTGATTTAATTCAAGAGAAAGAAGAAGGTTTTGGAACCTTGAGGAAGGAGAAAAGATCTCAGATCTAATTTTTTTTGAAGAGAATGAAAAGTGTATATTTTATTCATCATCATGTTGCCTTATATAGGCTTACATATTTACATATAGCCCTTTGGGCTTTGCAAAATGGCATTTTAGCCATCCCATGGCTCATGTGCCATTTCATTTTTGCACATAAGCCATGGGCTTACAAAATATTGGCTTTATGCCCATTTTGTTTACATTCATGCATAAACAATTACATAGAAATTATTTATTACATGATTTTGTTATTGGCATGGGGAGGCTGGCTGCGGGCTCGACTTGGGCATGGGCCCACTTGACCTGGGCTTGGGCCTACCTGGCTTGGGGTTGATTTTGATTTTGACTTGGTCAACTGGGGTGTAAATTTTTACCCCAACAAATTGCCCCCCATCAATAAATGCACACAGCATATATGGGTCATGTGCATGAAATTGATGGATCTTCTTTTGCGTGGAGGCGACTTGCTTTGGTTCCCACTTTTTGGGAGGCACTGCCTTTTTTATGACGTGGACGGTCGGCGCTTGACATGTCTCCGAGACGGAGTGTCCGTGGTAGACGTTTCCCTGGCCCGGAGCGATCCGGTTCCTGCTTTGTAGGAAGCCTGTACTGCCATTTTTGCGACGTGGACGGTCGACGCTTAACGCGTCTCCGAGACGGAGTGTCCGTGGTAGACGTTTCCCTGACCCGGAGTGATTTGGTTCCCGATTTGTGGGGAACCTGCACTGCCCGTTTTGCGACATGGACGGTCGACGCTCTGATCTGGAGCGATTTGGTTCCCGATTTGTGGGAAGCCTGCACTGCCCTTTTTACGACGTGGACGGTCGACACTTGATGCGTCTCCGAGACGGAGTGTCCGTGATAGACGTGTCCCCGGCACGGAGTGTCGTAGGTCGACGTTTCCCCGAGGCGGAGTGCCTGTTGGTTGACGTGTCCCCGGCACGGAGTGTCTGCTGGCGATGTGCCCCCAGCATGGAGTGTCTGCTTGACGTTTCCCCGAGGCGGAGTATTGGCTGGTTGACGTGTCCCCAAGACGGAGCGTCTGTGTTGGACGTTTCCCTGATGCGGAGTGTCTGTGTTGGACGTTTCCCCGATGCAGGGTGTCGCTTGCTGACGTGTCCCCGGCACGGAGTGTCTGCTTGACGTTTCCCCGGCACGGAGTGTCGGGTTGACTTTTCCCCGGTACGGAGTGTCGCTGATTGACTTTTCCCCGGCGCGGAGTGTCGCTGGTAGACGTTTCCCCGAGACGGAGTGCCTGTGGTAGGACATTTCCCCAATACGGAGTGTCTGTTGTAGGGCGTATCCCCGAGACGGAGTATCTGTTGTAGGACGTTTCCCCGAGACGGAGTGCCTGTGGTAGGACGTTTCCCTGATGCGGAGTGTCTGTGTTGGACGTTTCCCCGATGCAGGGTGTCGCTTGCTGACATGTCCACGGCACGGAGTGTCTGCTTGACGTTTCCCCGGCATGGAGTGTCGGGTTGACTTTTCCCCAGCGCGGAGTGTCGCGGGTTGACTTTTCCCCGGCACGGAGTGTCGTTGATCGACTTTTCCCCGACGCGGAGTGTCGCTGGTTGACTTTTCCCCGGCACGGAGTGTCGCTGATCGACTTTTCCCCGGCACGGAGTGTCGCTGATGGACTTTTCCCCGGCGCGGAGTGTCGCTGGTTGACTTTTCCCCGGCATGGAGCGTCGCTGATCGACTTTTCCCCGGCGCGGAGTGTCGCTGGTCGACTTTTCCCCGGTACGGAGCGTCGCTGATCGACTTTTCCCCGGCACGGAGTGTCGCTGATCGACTTTTCCCCGGCGCGGAGTGTCGGGTTGACTTTGCCCTGGCACGGAGTGTCGGGTTGACTTTTCTCCGGCACGGAGTGTCGCTGATGGACTTTTCCCCGGCGCGGAGTGTCGCTGGTTGACTTTTCCCCGGCACGGAGTGTCGCTGATCGACTTTTCCCCGGCGCGGAGTGTCGCTGGTTGACTTTTCCCCGGCACGGAGCGTCGCTGATCGAGTTTTCCCCGGCGCGGAGTGTCGCTGATCGACTTTTCCCCGGCGCGGAGTGTCGGGTTGACTTTTCCCCGGCACGGAGTGTCGCTGATGGACTTTTCCCCGGCGCGGAGTGTCGCTGGTTGACTTTTCCCCGGCACGGAGTGTCGCTGATCGACTTTTCCCCGGCGCGGAGTGTCGCTGGTTGACTTTTCCCCGGCACGGAGCGTCGCTGATCGACTTTTCCCCGGCGCGGAGTGTCGCTGGTTGACTTTTCCCCGGCACGGAGCGTCGCTGATCGACTTTTCCCCGGCGCGGAGTGTCGCTGATGGACTTTTCCCCGGCGCGGAGTGTCGCTGGTTGACTTTTCCCCGGCACGGAGTGTCGCTGGTTGACTTTTCCCCGGCACGGAGCGTCGCTGGTTGGCTTTTCCCCGGCGCGGAGTGTCGCTGGTTGGCTTTTCCCCGGCGCGGAGCGTCGCTGATCGGCTTTTCCCCGGCGCGGAGTGTCGCTGGTTGGCTTTTCCCCGGCACGGAGTGTCGCTGATGGACTTTTCCCCGGCGCGGAGTGTCGGGTTGACTTTTCCCCGGCGCGGAGTGTCGCTGATCGACTTTTCCCCGGCGCGGAGTGTCGGGTTGACTTTTCCCCGGCACGGAGTGTCGCTGATCGACTTTTCCCCGGCGCGGAGTGTCGGGTTGATTTAATTCCGAGGCGGGGCATAATTCCGGCAGGGAAGGTAGATATCCAGAGGCGAAGCATGATTTCGACACGGGGTAAATTCTGGGACGGAGCATGATTCCGCCATAGAGGTTGTTGGTTTGATTTGATTTGGGTTGACATCAGCATCGCTACACTGGAATATGGTACCAGGAGCGAATCATCATTTGTCTTGAGAGGATTTGGGAATTGGTTTTCTGTCGGCATCTGCATTGCTGCACTGGAATAATGCCAGGAGCAACTCATCATGTGCCCCAGGAGGATTTGGATTTGGTTTGTTTGGCATCTGCATTGCTGCACTGGAATAATGCCAAGAGCGACTCATCATTCGCCGTTGGGATTTGGAATTTGGCTGGCGTCTGCATCGCAGCACTGGGATATGGTACCAGGAGCGACTCATCATTCGCCATTGGGATTTGGAATTTGGCTGGCGTCCGCATCGCTGCATTGGAATATGGTACCAGGAGCGACTCATCATTCGCCACTTGGGGATTGGGGAGCGATGGCTTAGGATACAGGTTCAGATCCCTATCGCCTAAGGCTTTTCAATTTTATGGGCCGTGAGGGTCCCATAAAAGCATTTTCTCCCTACAAGTCGTAAGGATCTCGCAGGTGTATGTTCTCCTTAGGAGTCCTGAGGACTCCCAAGTGTGTTTTTCCTTCGTGAGTCGTAAGGATCCCACGAAGGTTTGTTCTTCCTCATGTATCGTGAGGACACATGAGTGGATTTCCCTCGTTCCCAGTTTAATGACTTAGAGGTCGACTATTTCCAGTTTAGCGACTTAGAGGTCATCTGTTTCCAGTTTAACGACTTAGGGGTCATCTGTTTCCAGTTTAACGACTTAGGGGTCGTCTGTTTCCAGTTTAATGACTTGGTGGTCGTCTGTTTCCAGTTTAACGACGTAGAGGTCGTCTGTTTCCAGTTTAACGACTTGGTGGTCGTCTGTTTCCAGTTTAACGACGTAGAGGTCGTCTGTTTCCAGTTTAACGACTTGGTGGTCGTCTGTTTCCAGTTTAACGACTTGGTGGTCATCTGTTTCCAGTTTAACGACTTCATGGTCATCTGTTTCCAGTTTAGAGACTTAGAGGTCAATCGATGGCGAGCTTGGAATTTTGTGGTAGGGGCCGGCATCAGCGTTGCTAACACTGAAGCACATGTGCCAGGACACATAAGTGGGTCTTCCCAATGGAGCATGATTCCGAGGGCGGAGACCAACCGCTGGACTGGTGATTGCAGTGGGATATGGGTATGATGAGAATTATTTGAGCCCGTGGATTGTATACGGTAGTCAAGTTGGGGACTAACCGTAGGGCCGGGAGAATTTTGAAAAATTGGATTTTGGTTGGCGTCTGCATCGCTGCACTGGAATATGGTACCAGGAGCGACTCATCATTCGCCGTTTTTTTGTTGTGTTTTTTTTTGTTTTTTTTTTGTTTTACCGCGATTGCTCTATCATTTCAGCTTTTCTTATCGCGAAGGTCGCGATTGCCCTATCATTTCGGCTATTTATTCGCGGTTGCCCCATCATTTCGGTTTTATTTTCATTTTTATTTTTACTCGCTGATTTTTATTGCGAGTTGCCCCATCATTTCGGCTTTTCTTTATTTTTCTTTTATTTACACATTTTTTGTTTATTTACATATATACATATATCTCTCTTTTTTTTACATTCCCAGTTTAACGACTTAGAGGTCGATTATTCCCAGTTTAAAGACTTGGTGGTCTGTCATTCCCAGTTTAACGACGTGGTGGTCAGCGTGTGTTCCCAGTTTAACGATGTGGTGGTCCTTTTTGCTTATCCCAGCTCCTTGAACTTTGATCTTGGCGGAGCTGTGTTGATGACCTAGCTCTGTAGCTTGCCGATACATCCGAGGATTGTGAGGTCTTTCCCAGCTTATATTGGTTCTCTGCCCAATCTTTGAAAATATAGCAATTTTCGATGGTATGACCCACCACTCTATGATATGGGCAGTATATGGGATTGCCGGTCATGTCCATTTCCTGTGGCCTCTTTGGAACAGGCAGTTGCAGACCGTTGTTCAAGGCGTCCATGAATATTTTGCGGACTTCATCCCTCCTGAAGGAGTATACCTTCTTCTTTCTCTCCATTGGAGTAGGTGCCTTTACTGATGCTGGTCCTCGAGGCCGATCGGTCTTTGGTTTGCCCTTTTCAGATAATGGCACATGTCTGGGAGGATTAGGTTCCCGAAAGGTTTCGGTCTCCATTTGCATGAAATCGGCGATCGTAGCTTGACTGTTTGCTAACACGCCTTTAGACAGTTCTATCTCTCCCATCTTGTATTGCCTTTCGACCCAATCTTTGAAGACGAAGCAGTCCTCAATAGCATGACCTATCACCCTGTGATAGGGGCAATATTCTGGGTCGTCGGTTATATTCGCTTCTTGCGGTCTCTTTGATTCCGGCAGTTGTAGACCGTTTCTTAGGGCGTCCCTGAATATCTTGTGGACCTTTTCCCTCTTGAAGGAATAGACCTTTTCCAGCTTCTCTTTCAGAGGCGATTCCCCCCCGGTGTATGTATCGGAGGGACTGGAGGCTGATTGCGGCCGTTTTTCGCGAAGGCGCTCCGCTTTTAGGTTGAAAGGGATATCAGTTGGCTGCCCCCGGGTATCAATCCCTGGCTCATGAGCCAAAATTTGATTCTGCTGTAATTGCAATCGGGCGACTTGGGTCGCGAGATCTGCCATGACATCTGCCAGCTCGTCGACTTTGGAATAGACCTCGGCAATCTTCTCATCCCTATCCTGAAATTGCCTTTGAAGCCATTGGAATAATGCTTGTTCTGTAGTTCCGGCTATGACAACCGGGTAATCTTTATTGCCTGAGCTCAATTCCGTAGGAACCACGGGCTCCTCTGGCTTATCGGCCTGAGCGGGCTCTTCATCATTTAGATCGAGCCGATGCTGGGTAGCGTCAACCATATCATCACCATGGCTGTGAAGAAGAGGAGGGTTCGTTTCTTCATGTCCGGCCATGTAGACAGTGTGGATAACACACTCAGCCATTCTTTCATCACTGGCAGCTGGTTTCGCGGAGCGGTCCGGGCTTTGGAAATTCATAAATTTTAACATGGCCAGAGCCCTAGCCCTTTTGTTGGCTCTATATCTGAGCCGCTTCTGCCTCAGCTTCTCTGCCTTAAGCGCTTGGCAGGCTTCTGCTCTTCGGGAAGCCGCCATAGGCCGAGTGATGGGGAGGCTTGAGAAGACACCCAATCGAGCAGTGGTCAAGGGCACCGCTGGAGCTTGCTTGGGATGCGTCATAGCTTTGTTGGTGTTGATGGCCTTGCCCCCAGCTGGGGCCAAGGAAAGTCGTTCAGATACTGACTTGTGTTTGGGTTGGGGCGCCTTCGAGACCACCACATTCGGCTTCTTGCCTTTCGAGACCGGTTTGTCTGTTACCGGAGCTTGAGGAGCTGGGATGGCGCCAACTGGTATGAACATGATAGAGCCGAATGGTAGCAGCGGCTCCTCCCATTGTCGCCCGAGACTGGCCGGGAGGACCGTCTTAGAGTCTATCCTCATCGTGTAGGAGACGGGAGCCGTGCTGAGAGCTGAGTTCATCATCGGAGACATTGTTGGAAAGTGATTGCTTGAAAACCTGTATGAAAAAGCATTATTTTAGTATATGTATAAACATGTATATAGATTGAGTTCGCATGAACGCTTAACCCGAAATATGGGAGGAGAGATTTGTCCCACCGGGCGTGCCAGAATCTGTAGGGTGTTTTTCGTCACCCCATTGAGATGGGAATACGCGCACGCTTGTCAGGCGTACTACAGATGCCTCCTGCCTAGGGTAGGCCAGAGTTTAATGATCGTGGGGATCCAAATCTCCGGCAGCCGCGGACTAAGCTGCCGTTAATTACCCCTCGCCTTTGGAGCGAGGGAACCTCCGATTGACGGGTTAAATTGGTCATGCGAACTCAATGTGCAGTGTGCATGTAATGTGTTTTGAAAGGGGGTTTTGGGTATATCGGGAGCCACGCAGAGTTTTTACGGGGGTCTCGCTACCCGGATAGCGGGCTGGGGGTCAAGGGGGCTAGCAGCCCCCTTACGGGGTGAGGGACAGCGCCCCGTTAGAAATTTTTTTCTAACAGGGACAGTGTCGTGGTGTATGTCTGTGTGCACATATGTATGCACTTGTGTATATATATATGTATATATGTACATATATATATAAAAGAAAGAGGGGGAAAAGGCATCCAAAGGATGCGTGGGGTCAGCGCCTTGGGCGCTGTGCGCCCAGGCGCTAGCGTGCCACGTGTCAGCATGTGGGCGTTCTGCGCTTGAGCGCTGGGCGCACGGGGGCGAGTTGCGCCTGAGCGCTTGCGCTTGAGCGCAAGCGCGCCACGTGTCGGCACGGGGGCGACTTGCGCTTGAGTGCTTGGGCGCAAGCGCGCCACGTGTCGGCACCGGGGCGATTTGCACTCGAGCGCTTGCGCTTGGGTGCAGGCGCGCCACGTGTCGGCACGTGGGTGACTTGCGCTCGGGCGCTTGCGCTTGAGCGCAAGCGCGCCACGTGTCGGCACGCAGGCGCTCTGCGCTTGAGCGCCGGCGAGGAAAAGAGGCTTTTAGCCTAAAAAGATTCTCGGAAGAGAAATCAGAGAGGAGTTGGACTCCTGAGTGTGTTTTTGGGGTTAATGGAAGGGATTCTTCTTCTTCCTCCTCTGTTAGCTGGATCTTGAAGATCAAGAGATGTGAGATCTCAAAATCTCTCCTTTTGGGGATCTAAAGACATATCCAAGTTCCCCTTTGTGGGTTTGGTGGTGAAAAACTATTTTGTTTTTGAAAAGAAAGAGTAAAACTCTTGATTTAATTCAAGAGAAAGAAGAAGGTTTTGGAACCTTGAGGAAGGAGAAAAGATCTCAGATCTAATTTTTTTTTTGAAGAGAATGAAAAGTGTATATTTTATTCATCATCATGTTGCCTTATATAGGCTTACATATTTACATATAGCCCTTTGGGCTTTGCAAAATGGCATTTTAGCCATCCCATGGCTCATGTGCCATTTCATTTTTGCACATAAGCTATGGGCTTACAAAATATTGGCTTTATGCCCATTTTGTTTACATTCATGCATAAACAATTACATAGAAATTATTTATTACATGATTTTGTTGTTGGCATGGGAAGGCTGGCTGCGGGCTCGACTTGGGCATGGGCCCGCTTGACCTGGGCTTGGGCCTACCTAGCTTGGGGTAGACTTTTATTTTGACTTGATCAACCGGGTGTAAATTTTTACCCCAACAATGTGTATTATTTGGTTTTAACTTCTCATTTATCCCGTTTGATTTCTCTGAAACTTTTCGATTCTCCGTGTATTGCACATGCAACACTTGGGCTTCCGAAAAGTTAAAAAGAAAAAATATTAAAAATAATTAGGACTGATGGGATTCGAACACGCAGGCTATGGCACAGCGGTAAAGAGTACTAATCAATGAGCTATAAGTTATTTCTTGCTTTTATTGAACAAAATTAACTTATAATTTCTAGTCAGGCTGAAATACTCTTTCTATACATTTTAACAAGTTATATTTGTACAAGGATTTCAGAGTCATTATATTCTACCCTTCTTATAAAAATTTCGTCCTCGAAATTTACATAAAAACTAATTTTCAAAATGGTGAGGGTATCATGCACGCATATCTTCTTCTCGCTCCCAGGTTGATTCTCCTGGCGAATCCTCTCTCCAAATTACTCGGACTAAGTTCACTTCCTTGTTCCGTAAAGTCTTCACCTTTCGATCCAAGATCTCAATTGGTTGCTGCTCGCAAGTTAGATTGGTCTGTACAGTGAGCTTTGAGTGATCAATTATGTGGCTCTGGTCGCTCATATATCGTCATAGCTGGGATATGTGGAACACATTATGCACTCCTTTGAATGAGGGTTGTAGTGCTAAGCGATATACCACTTCTCCAACTCGTTCGAGTATGTCGAACGGTCCGATGTACTTTGGACTGAGTTTACCCCTCTTGCAAAAACGTATCTCTCTTCGGTTCGAAGAGATCATAAAAAACACATGCTCTCCAAGTTGGAACTCCAGGTGTCGACACTTTGCATCTACCCAATGCTTCTGTCTGTCCTGGGCTATGCGCATCATTTTTCTGATCGTGAGAACTACATTCACAGTTGCCACGATCATCTCTGGCTCAAGGAGTTCACGATCTCCAACGTCGTCCCAACTCAGAAGGGAACGACACTTATATCCATAAAGTGCTGCGAAAGGTGCCATCCCAATAATTGCCTGGTAGCTGTTGTTATAGGAAAACTCCACAAGGTGTATGTAATTTTCCCACAAAGCTCTGAAGTCTAGCATACATGCTCTCATCATATTTTTCAGGATCTGAATTGTTCGTTCGGACTATCCATCTGCTTTTGGATGATACACCGTGCTGAAATTCAGACTCGTTCCCAGACTGGCTTGAAGACTCTGCCAAAATTGGGATCGGAATCTAATATCTTGGTCGGAGACGATGCAAATTGGTACCCGATGTAATCTCATGATCTCCTGCATGAGTTTATAGGTATCAAGACAAGTATGGTGCATCTTGAAGGTTTTAAATCTTACTTTAGATTTTTACTCACCTCCATGTACTTTCTTGCCAACGTCTCGGTTGATTGGCCAAATCTGATTAGAATAAAGTGAGCCGACTTGGTGAGTCGATCCACAATAACCCAAACCGCATCATTACCCTTCGTGTTGCAAGGTAGAGCAGTTATGAAGTGTTAGTTGTATGTATGCCCTAGAGGCCAGTATTGTACAGATGATGTATATTATATTGGATGCTTGGACATATATAGAGATGACTTTCTTGCTCGATATGATAGTATGCTATCTGGTTGCTCTTTATCTTAACATGTACACTTGTCTCTTTAAACTGTCTTATAGTTACATGTTGGTAAAGCCCTTAGGATGTGTACTTGACTACCTGGACTATAATGCAGATCATACTAGTGGGGACATGGTAGTCCATAGGTACATCCTTCAAGGTCCCTAGTCGTGGGTGTATCGAGACGGGGCATCGATATACCAGTGTAGACTAGCGTATACGCTTCTCGACCCATGAGATGGACGATGGATGATCCCATATCCATTGGTGTTTGACATCAGAGATGGTATACGGGTGCTCAGTGGAGACTGGGTACACTGGACGGACTCGCCGAGAACTCCCAGATGGTATTATACCTCACGTCAGATGGCAGTTCTTAGGTGACACTTGTGCAGGTTAGTCTGTAGACCCGAGATCGTCATAGAGTCTTGTGTGATTCCCACTGTGCTTTGATCTCCACCTTACCACGTCCATGAGGGCGTGCAAAATGGTGGTCTTTGGGTACAGTCCCGAGTCACATGGAGACAATGAGCGATAGGAGGGGTTTCGTCTCTCCCGGTATTGGGGGTTGATATTGCGCTGTGCTCGATTGGCCGTAACAGGGAAGTCCCTGGCCAGGGCTGATCAGAGATTTGCTGGTAAGTGTTACCAGTAGTTTCTCGACCCGTTATGAGCCTCACATCGGCACGACTTATCGGTTATTGGGGTCTGACGCATACCACCCCTAGACTTGATATGCGACATATCAGACGAACAGACCGGACTGTACGGTAAGTGTTACTGGTTGGATTCATAGGAGTGTGAGCGGGCTAGCTCGTCGATCTTCTGATCGCTCAATACCCGGGTGGCCGTTACGTTTAGCAGACCGCTTGCGGCTTGTGGGTGCTTGATATGATCATCATCTGCTGCCGGCGTATTGACGAGTCTTTAGAGTCCTACACAGAGGTTTCCTGGCTCAAGCGAAACGAAATAGGAGCGCATATGAGATATGTGCAGGACCGAGAATAATGCGTGTATGTGATACCGTATTCCATTCTCGCGATGAATGTATCGATTGGTTATATGCGATATAACCTAGATATCGAATCAAGGATTGATTCGATAAGACGATACATAGGATACTAGTCGGTTGTATGCGATATGACCGGATCGTTAAATCAAGTGTTGATTTAATGATTTAATGTATAATTATATATTTGATATATTACTTTGCATTAACTAGTATTGGTTCACTTTAAATGGATTTTCTCACTTGATATGCAAGTTGTATATGTGATATACTTTTGTGCACATGTTTGTATCATGTTTGATGATGCTTGCTCATTTGGTTAAGTGTAAAGAATTAAACCTTGGTTAAGTAAATGATTAGGGTTTTTATTTATTTATTCTTTTATCTTTTTAATTTGGATTAAAAAGAAATGGCAAAAGAAAACAAAAGGGTTACTTTCATTCTTGAAGCTTGTTGAAGCTTCATGAAGCTTTGACCAAAGTGACCATTTTGTCTTCATGCTTAACCCTAACCATTCATCTAACCTTAGTCAATTCTCTATACCTAACCATGGTTTACATTATGATAAGTATTCATTTTCTTTTTCATTTTAAAACACTTATGATATTCTATCTTCTTCTTGATCTTCTTCTTCAAGAAAGAAAACTTGCCACCATCAATGGCAACTTGAGCAAAAGTGTGAGAAATCCAATTCTAAAGTGAACCCACCTCCTATTTCTTCACCTTCTACCTCTTGCCAAGTAGTATAGGGTGTTTTCTTCACAAGTTTCACAACTTGGTGAAGTTGGAGCTTGATCTAGTGCAATCTCGACGTAGATCATCTTTGGCATCGTAGCCGACGACTTGTCCGCTCATTTCTCCGATGAAGCCGATGCTAGAGTCCGAGATCCGACTTGGACAGCGAGAGGACGTCTACGTGGAGCTAAGGAAGTGGAGAACCGGATCTACAAAGGTTGTAGCTTCTCACTTTTAGTTAAGTTGTTAACTAGGTTTTTGTTTCGCCTAAAATTCTAGTTAACGATCCGTATTAGAGTTTCTCGGCACTTGTAAAATTTAAAATTGGCACAGTGATGCCTTGTGAGACCTCTTGAGAGTGCCTAGGAACCCTACAGTGGTATCAGAGCCTAGCTAGAGCCTTAGGCGAAGTGTAGACGACGTTTGAAACCCGATCGAACCGAAACCCTAAAAACCAAAATGCTCTCTGGACTTTTTCTAAAAACTGGGTTTTTTCCAGATTAAAATTGCTTAAAAAATTCAGCAGGGAAATCTAAGAATTACGGTGCAAAATTTTCCAAACGAAGAGTCTAACGTGCGGCGGAACCGCGGCAGAAGCCTAGCTTCTGCGGCGGTTCCGCGGCCATATTCTGACGTCAGGCTTCCAAATTTGCACAGTAATTCCTATTATAATATGCTGAGTTTTCTGGGAATTTTTAATTTGACTCAAGAGTTGAGTGTTCTGGGGTTGCATTGAAAATCGTCGTTTCGATCGGATTATCAAGTTTTGTCTATATGGTTTTTCCGGATAATTTTCGAATATGTTAAAAAGTTCGACCGGATATAAATACCCAACTTTTCCCCTGCCGAAAATTTCCAAGTGTTGGATTTTTCTGTGGTTTAAGGACGTTCTGAGTAGTGCAAGTAACGCGATGGTCCCTCTAGAAGACAACAAACCATAACTCGATTATGTGACCGTCTTGAACTGCCCTTTGAACCTTCGGGTTTGGGGCAGTACGGCGTGCCACATGTGAGGCGTTGGCTTGACCCTTCTACGGCTGGACCGTTGGTACTGAGGCATGAAGTGAATGTCTTTGAACCTATTTCATGTGTTGAACGGTTTCGGGAAAACTTGGGTGTTCGAATGTTCGATCGGAAAGTTTAATATTTTCTATTTATCCGGAATGGGATACAATAATTGGAATTCACACACAGTTATGAGATAACTGAGAGTATGTTATAAATCTAGCGGTTTAGTCTCACTTCATATTGAAAAGTGTTTTCGATAATGGAACTAAAATGCAGGGTTTATAAGTATTAGGCATGCGATGTCTAAAGAGGTTGCGGATTCCAACTGTTGTAGTTTTACACTTTCTTTTCTGTGACCGTAAGTGTAATATGTGATATCGCCGGTTTCGTTGCTATATGTCAACGACAATTGGGATGCGCATATTTACTTACGTTGATGACATGTGATGTTATGTGTTGCTGGATATGTTATATTGGATTGTCGTGTTTGAATAGCCGGGGTTTTTTATGTGAGATGAGTGTTTTTCTTTTTCATTCATGTAAAAACTTGTATGTAATATTCTTTTATTGGGGCACTTCCAGGTCGCGGAAGTTGTTACCCTTTGTATATTATTTACTTTTCCACATTAGGATAGACCCAAGGAGGGGAGCACAAGTAACCGGGTTCTAGGGTCCAGTGGGAGACCATCTCGAGGAGTCGAGTCCGGGTCTCCTAACCCTAGAATTGGTAGGGTTACTTGCCGCTCTCGTAGGGGTCTAGGGGTGTGGGTTTGGCTATTCATCACGACCGTGGAATCTGTGTTTTATACTGGCTCGTATTGAAAACACGGACGTCCTAGTATATCTAATGTTTTATATGTTTCTTCTGCTGCGATATCTGTGATGTGATCATGTGATGTTCTGTGATAGATACTTTATATAGTATATATGATATATTATATAGACGTTACTTATGTTTTGCACCCGCACTAGCCCTGCCCTGCTCTGTCGTTAGTTACCTAACCTAACGGTGCACGAGGGGACATCGAGGCGAATGCGGATGGCATAAGTGTACGCCGTATTTATCTGTGATGTTTAGGTATTTAAATGATGGGACTTCATTAATGTGATTAATGAAATAAAAGAAACCTAAAGATATTGTAGAATCGAATTTCAAAATAAAACAGGTAGCTACAGTTCTTGCTTTGCATAGCGGTATATATGATATACCCTGCACCTTATTCGATGAGGAAAGGACCGAGATCCCTTCACCGGGAGTGACTCCTTTAGCAATAACTGGCAGATGCTACACACTCGGTTTGACTTTTGATTGCTTCTATAGTTTCTGCTTTGCACAGTGATATATATGATATATCCCGCACCTCATTTGACGAGGAAAGGGCCGACGATCCCTTCACCGGGAGTGACCCCTTTAGCAAAACTAGAAAAGCCTCAAAATCACTCCATTTCAAAACATCATTCGATTCTACAACGATATCAAGTTCATTACGCAATAGGTTTTCAGAAAAACCTGTCGTAGCCCTCCGTCATTTCAGATAAGAACTGTTTAGTATTCGTGCTGCGTTTGTTGGCCTTTGTCAAGGCGTAGTGTGCGGTAGCTGAATAGTGCTTATCTGCTAGTGCATGTGATGCAGATTGTTTCAGGGTAGTCGTACGACCTTGTTGGCCTTTGTCAAGGGCCGTGTAGGTGGGTTTGATTCAATCAAGAAATGACGGGTTGAACTTGACTAGCAGCCTATGATTTGTTGGCCTTTGTCAAGATCATAGGACGCTAGGGGTAAAATATTATCGGGAATTTCAAGTGTTGAAATTTGCAATGAGATTGCATACCTTCTATGAGATAGTTGGATCCCCATACCCACTGCGAGTAAGAGTTACTCCTGGGAGAGTTTTACACATTACAATTAGCCGATCAAGTAGGTGTCTAGAAAGGTGTCAACGGGGTTACGCCTCTGGGAAAACGAGGTTTACATTAATTAGGTTCGTACGAAAGCACGGGGGACCTCCCTCAAAGTACCGACACTGGCCTGGCTGAAAGATCGGCGAACTTGTAGTGTGTAATTAATCCCGGCTAGTCTTTCCTTTTAGGGTTCGAAGGAAGATTTGATAAAAACCAGTGGGAGCCATCCTGATTAGATAAGATAATAACCAATCTGATCTTGCAAGAGCATACGCTAAAGTGTTTTCTTCTCTCTCTCTCCAGGTAGCAACCATGTCATGCCCTAATAAAGATAATAATATGGATGTATTGACCGAACCCGCATGTTATACTGTGCTGGGGAACGTTGGTTCCGTTCTTTCCTATAAGAGTT
Source organism: Agapanthus africanus (assembly GCA_030015575.1). Taxonomy (NCBI): domain Eukaryota; kingdom Viridiplantae; phylum Streptophyta; class Magnoliopsida; order Asparagales; family Amaryllidaceae; genus Agapanthus; species Agapanthus africanus. The sequence continues at coordinate 49,643,997 of CM057348.1, forward strand.
ATAGAACTGAACAGGATATAGGGGAATACCAGGATTCCTATGCCACCCGAATGAAGAAAGTACATGATGATGCATTTTCTTCGGGTGTGTTCGTTACAGAGAACTGTTTCTCCATTTGCTCTACGTCCTGGGTATTAGATACCGGGTCAGGATCCCATATATGTAATCAGTTACATGGGCTTAGGAAAGGTAGAGAACTTGGAGAAGGTGATAAAGACATTAGAGTTGGAAATGGTGCAATTGTTGCAGCTAAGACTGTCGGGGAATATCACCTTGTATTACCAACTGGTAATACATTGGTTCTGAACGAATGCTATTACATGCCGAACCTGATATGCAACATTATATCGGTTTCTTTGCTGAGTAAAGAGGGATATAATTTTGTATTACAGGATAATGTTATGAACATTCTCCGTAACCAAAAGTTGGTTGGATCAGGCACGTTGTGCAATGGTATTTACGTTCTAAATCAATCAACAGTTCTGAGCATAACAATCACACACAAGAGGAAGAGTTCAGAACTGAACGAATCCTTCTTGTGGCACTGTAGACTAGGTCATATCAATACGACACGACTGTCTAAGTTACATAAGGATGGATATTTGAATCCGTTTGAATTTTCATCTTATGACACTTGCCAGTCATGTCTCAAAGGCAAGATGACCAAAACTCCGTTTACGGGACACGGAGAAAGAGTTACTGAACTCTTAGGACTGATACATAGTGATGTATGCGGTCCTATGTCTACACATGCCAGGGATGGTTCTTCATACTTCATTACATTCACTGACGATCTCTCTAGGTTCGAGTATGTGTTCCTGATGAAACACAAATCAGAAGCTTTTGAGAAATTTAGAGAATATAAGCAAGAAGTTGAGAACCAAACCGGAAAAAGTATTAAAATCCTACGATCTGATCGAGGAGGTGAATACTTAAGCAATGAATTCCTGGACTTCCTAAAAGATAATGGGATTCTCTCTCAGCTGACTCCTCCATATACACCACAGCACAACGGTGTATCAGAACGGAGGAACCGCACCCTATTAGATATGGTGCGCTCTATGATGAGCACAGCTGAGTTACCTATTTCCTTCTGGGGAAATGCGCTGGAAACAGCAGCATACCTATTGAATCAAGTTCCAACTAAATCTGTACCTACCACACCATATGAGATATGGAGTGGGAAGAGACCATGTCTTAAACGAGTTAAGATATGGGGTTGCCCGGCCTATGTCAAAAGGCAAAATCCGGACAAACTCGAGGCACGGTCAGTTCTATGCAAGTTTGTGGGATATCCCAAACATTCACATGGATATCTTTTCTACCATACAGAGGAACAAAAAGTGTTTGTTTCTCGACATGCCACCTTTTTAGAAAATGAATTCCTTGAAAAAGAAATTAGTGGCAAAGTGGTAGAGCTAGAAGAAGTTCCAGATACACAAACCGTAACTGAAGATTTAGTGGAACCAGAAGATTCAGTAGCTCCCAATGAACCTCAGCCTCTCCGCCGATCTAGTAGGGTTCCTCGCCAACCTGAGAGATACTACGGTTTTCTCATGGATGGTGGGAGCGAGGATTGCATCATGGAGGATGATGACCCAACTAGTTTCGAGCAGGCCATCACGAGTAGGGACTCAGTGAAATGGCTGGATGCAATGCGGTCCGAGATGGAATCCATATACACCAACAAAGTATGGACTTTGGATGTTGCTCCTGAAGGGGTAAAACCCATTGGGAGCAAGTGGATCTTCAAGAAGAAACTTGGTGTAGATGGGAAAGTGGAGACTTTCAAAGCTAGACTTGTTGCAAAGGGTTTTCGTCAAAGACCAGGTGTGGACTATGACGAAACCTTTTCTCCAGTGGCTATGCTTAAATCCATCCGGATCATGCTTTCCATCGCTGCATATCATGATTACGAAATCTGGCAAATGGATGTTAAGACCGCCTTTCTAAATGGTGATTTAGAAGAGTGCGTGTACATGACTCAGCCAGAGGGCTTCGTAGACAGTGGGAGCAGCGGGAAGGTGTGCAAGCTGCTTAAATCCATTTATGGATTAAAACAAGCATCGCGGAGTTGGAACATCTGCTTTGACGTCGTTATCAAAGAGTTTGATTTCGTCAAAAACCCAGATGAACCTTGTATTTACAAGAAGGTGGCAGAGAGTAAGGTTGTCTTCCTCGTATTGTACGTGGACGACATACTCTTGATAGGAAATGATATTCGTATGCTGCAATCGGTCAAGCTCTTCTTATCACAAAGATTCTCAATGAAAGATCTTGGTGATGCCTCCTGCATATTGGGAATTAGGATCTATAGAGATAGATCTAAACGGATATTAGGATTGTCCCAATCCAGGTACATTGACACCATACTAAAGAGGTTTAGTATGGAAGAATCCAAGCATGGGAACTTGCCCACGATCTCTGGAGTCGCTCTCTCCAAAGAGATGTCTCCCAAGACTGATTTGGAGAGAGCTCGCATGCAAGGGATACCCTATGCTTCGGCTGTAGGCTCTATCATGTACACGATGCTATGTACCAGACCCGATGTAGCATACTCACTAAGTGTAGTGAGCAGGTATCAAGCTGATCCTGGAGAGAGTCACTGGACAGCTGTGAAGAGCATTCTCAAGTACTTGCGAAGGACTGAAGAGATGCTCTTGGTGTATGGTAACGGAGAACTCCAAGTGGAGTCCTTTACCGATTCGAGCTTCTAGAGTGATAAGGACGACTCTAAGTCGCAGTCGGGATTTGTCTTTACCCTTTACGGAGGGGCGGTTAGCTGGAAGAGTTCCAAGCAGGAAACCGTGGCAGACTCGACGATGGAGGCTGAATACATCGCTGCCAACGATGCTACTAAAGAGGCTGTCTGGATCAAAAAGTTCATTACTGAACTTGGAGTGGTTCCATCCATTGAGCATCCAATACCTTTGTATTGCGATAACAATGGAGCGGTAGCTTTGGCCAAGGAACCTAGGTCCCATCAGCGATCCAGGCATATTCTGAGGCGGTATCACCTGATCCGGGAGATAGTTGATCGCCGGGAGATCGAGGTCAGGAGGGTTGACACGAAGAACAACACGGCGGATCCACTCATGAAGGTCATTCCCCAGATACAGTTTGAGAGACTCTTCGGGATGCTCGGTATGCGATACTACAGCAGCTGGCCCTAGTGCAAGTGGGAGATTGTTAGTTGCATGTATACCCTAGAGGCCAGTATTGTACAGATGATGTATATTATATTGGATGCTTGGACATATATAGAGATGACTTTCTTACTCGATATGATAGTATGCTATCTGGTTGCTCTTTATCTTAACATGTACACTTGTCTCTTTAAACTGTCTTATAGTTACATGTTGGTAAAGCCCTTAGGATGTGTACTTGACTACCTGGACTATGATGCAGATCATACTAGTGGGGACATGGTAGTCTATAGGTACATCCTTCAAGGTCCCTAGTCGTGGGTGTATCGAGACGGGGCATCGATATACCAGTGTAGACTAGCGTATACGCTTCTCGACCCATGAGATGGGCGATGGATGATCCCATATCCATTGGTGTTTGATATCAGAGATGGTATACGGGTGCTCAGTGGAGACTGGGTACACTGGACGGACTCGCCGAGAACTCCCAGATGGTATTATACCTCACGTCAGATGGCAGTTCTCAGGTGACACTTGTGCAGGTTAGTCTGTAGACCCGAGATCGTCATAGAGTCTTGTGTGATTCCTACTGTGCTTTGATCTCCACCTTACCATGTCCATGAGGGCGTGCAAAACGGTGGTCTTTGGGTACAGTCCCGAGTCACATGGAGGCAATGAGCGATAGGAGGGGTTTCGTCTCTCCCGGTATTGGGGGTTGATGTTGCGCTGTGCTCGATTAGCCGTAACAGGGAAGTCCCTGGCTAGGGCTGATCAGAGATTTGCTGGTAAGTGTTACCAGTAGTTTCTCGACCCGTTATGAGCCTTACATCGGCATGACTTATCGGTTATTGGGGTCTGATGCATACCACCCCTAGACTTGATATGCGACATATCAGACGAACAGACCGAACTGTACGGTAAGTGTTACTGGTTGGATTCATAGGAGTGTGAGCGGGCTAGCTCGTCGATCTTCTGATCGCTCAATACCCGGGTGGCCGTTACGTTTAGCAGACCGCTTGCGGCTTGTGGGTGCTTGATATGATCATCATCTGCTGCCGGCGTATTGACGAGTCTTTAGAGTCCTACACAGAGGTTTCCTGGCTCAAGCGAAACGAAATAGGAGCGCATATGAGATATGTGCAGGACCGAGAATAATGCGTGTATGTGATACCGTATTCCATTCTCGCGATGAATGTATCGATTGGTTATATGCGATATAACCTAGATATCGAATCAAGGATTGATTCGATAAGACGATACATAGGATACTAGTCGGTTGTATGCGATATGACCGGATCGTTAAATCAAGTGTTGATTTAATGATTTAATGTATAATTATATATTTGATATATTACTTTTCATTAACTAGTATTGGTTCACTTTAAATGGATTTTCTCACTTGATGTGCAAGTTGTATATGTGATATACTTTTGTGCACATGTTTGTATCATGTTTGATGATGCTTGCTCATTTGGTTAAGTGTAAAGAATTAAATCTTGGTTAAGTAAATGATTAGGGTTTTTATTTATTTATTCTTTTATCTTTTTAATTTGGATTAAAAAGAAATGGCAAAAGAAAACAAAAGGGTTGCTTTCATTCTTGAAGGTTGTTGAAGCTTTATGAAGCTTTGACCAAAGTGACCATTTTGTCTTCATGCTTAACCCTAACCATTCATCTAACCTTAGTCAATTCTCTACACCTAACCATGGTTTACATTATGATAAGTATTCATTTTTTTTTATTTTAAAACACTTATGATATTCTATCTTCTTCTTGATCTTCTTCTTTAAGAAAGAAAACTTGCCACCATCAATGGCAACTTGAGCAAAAGTGTGAGAAATCCAATTCTAAAGTGAACCCACCTCCTATTTCTTCACCTTCTACCTCTTGCCAAGTAGTATAGGGTGTTTTCTTCACAAGTTTCACAACTTGGTGAAGTTGGAGCTTGATCTAGTGCAACCTCGACGTAGATCATCTTTGGCATCGTAGCCGACGACTTGTCCGCTCATTTCTCCGATGAAGCCGATGCTAGAGTCCGAGATCCGACTTGGACAGCGAGAGGACGTCTACGTGGAGCTAAGGAAGTGGAGAACCGGATCTACAAAGGTTGTAGCTTCTCACTTTTAATTAAGTTGTTAACTAGGTTTTTGTTTCGCCTAAAATTCTAGTTAACGATCCGTATTAGAGTTTCTCGGCACTTGTAAAATTTAAAATTGGCACAGTGATGCCTTGTGAGACCTCTTGAGAGTGCCTAGGAACCCTACATGAAGTCCATTGTAATGTGATGTCATTTCCATTCTGGGATTGGTAACGGCTGACGTAGACCAGCAGTTCTGTGATGTTCAGCCTTCACTTGCTGACATATTAAGCACTTTGTTACGCTCTTTGCTATTTCTTGTTTCATTCCATACCACCAGTAGTGTTGTCATAGATCCTTGTACATCTTCATGCCGCCGGGTTGTACAGAATACGGAGAGATGTGAGTTTCTTTCATCAACTCTTCTCAAATAGGGCCGACTGGAACGCATAAACGAATCCTATACTGCAAGGATCTATCTTCGTGGATGATGAAGTCAGTTCGAAGACTACTTTCTATTTGTCCTCGGATCTTTTGTAGCTTGGCATCATTTTTTTGAGCTGCCTTGATATGATTGATAAAAGTGGACTGGACTTGTAAGTTCATCAAGTATGATGTGTTACTTGGTATAACTATTTCAATCTCCATTCCGTGCAGTTCTTTCTGTTGCCTCCACTGAGTAGTGAGGTTCATTACTAAAGGCTGGAGACTAAGTGCATTGGGGACTACATTCATCTTTTCAGGATGATATTGTAGATTGATGTCAAAATCTGCCATGAGCTCTATCTATTTTCTCTGCCGCATGTTGAGTTCTTTCTGAGTAAATACATATTTCATACTCTTGTGGTCAGTGTATATATCCACTCGTTCTCCCAAAAAATAGTGACGCCAAATATTGAGCGCGAAGATGAAAACTGCCAATTCCAGATCATGTGTTGGATAGTTGCACTCATGGACTTTTAACTGCCTTGATGCAAAAGCCACAACTTTTCCATGTTGATATAGAACACATCCTAATCCTTTACCGGACGCATCACAATGTATATCAAATCCACCAGATCGATCCGGTATTACGAGGATATATGCAGAGCTTAACTATGACTTGAGTTCTACAAAAGCCTTCTCATAAGTTTCTGACCATACGAATACTTCGTCTTTACGTGTAAACTTGGTCAGGAGTGCTGCGATCTTTGAGAATCCTTCGATGAAGCGTCTGTAGTATCCTGCTAAGCTCATAAAACTTCTTATATCTTTGACGGACTTTAGTGTAGGCTATTCGCTGACAGCTAACACCTTAGCTCAATCTACAGAGATTCCTTCGCCTGAAACGATGTGTCCGAGAAATCCGACCTGGTCTAGCCAAAATTCACACATACTATACTTGGCATAGAGTTGATATTGTCATAGTATCTCTAAGACAATGCATAAGTGCTCGGCGTGCTCTTTCCGAATCTTTGAACACACCAGGATGTCGTCGATGAAGATAACAACAAACCGGTCTACGTATTCTCGGAAAACTTGGTTCATCATGTTCATAAAAATGGCTGGTGCATTGGTCACTCCAAATGGCATTACGAGATATTCATAATGGCCATAACGAGTCATAAACGTCGTCTTCGGAATGTCGGACTCCATGACCTTCACCTGAGCGAAAATCTAATTTTGAAAAGACATAAGATTTACTTAGCTGATCGAAAAGGTCATCGATGCGAGGTAGCGGATAGTTGTTCTTAATCGTTACTTCGTTCAGTGATCGATAATCCACGTACATCCGGTAGGTACCTTCCTTTTTCTTCACCCGCAACCAGTCATATTTATTGCATATTTTTACGGTCATTTTCCCAATTATTATTAATTACCAAATGATGTTATTTGTAATTTAAGAACATATGTGGGTTTATGTGTAAAAAGATTTTGTCATATATTTCTTAACTTATAATGAATATAATTAGGAGTTAAATGGTTGCATATCATATTTAAAATATCTATATGATTCTTAATTATTAAAATATGTATATTATATCATATCAAATATCCTTGAATTTCTTAACCATGAAGTAATTTATTTGTGAGTAAAATTGGTTGGAATATTTTTCAAATAAAATAAATGCTACTAATGATTTGATTTGAGATATTGTATAGATATTAAAGTAACAAATCAGTTCAAGACTACAAACATGAGTAAGAGATCCAAATCAAATCAAGTTGGCAAATCAAATCAAGTTGGCAAATTTAGGAGCAAATTGAAGATTCTCGCAACTTCAAAACGAAGATAATATTTTCAAGATTTGATCGTCAGAAAAAGTTCCTAAAATCAAAAGAAGAAAAAGAAAAAAATTTGGAGACGAGATCTCACAAAAAGGCGGCGGATCAGCGGCCGAATAAGGCAATTGGCGACGGATCATCAGCCGAATCGTAGCCATTCAATGTGAAATTTCAGGGTCATGATCGTCATTACAAGTATATCAATATTAGGGTTAAGGTTTTATAATCCAAGTCCTATATAAAAGACCGAGCTGTAATGAAGAAAGATCATCTAGGGTTTTCTTTTTAGGGTTTTAGAATTCTTGTATCTTTTCTTTTAACCATTAAATATTGAAGTTTATTAATAAAAAGCAGTCTTCAGTTTTATTTCTAGTCTTTTCTTTTCGCATCTTAAATTTCCGCACTTTAATTCTTGCGCTTTTATTTTATTAATCGTTGATGGTTTTCTTTTCTTTTATGAATCTTTCTTTTTCCTTCTTCTTTCTTAATCTTCTATAATGCGATGACACTCAAAGGTTTCTCCTTGCATTCGTGAGGGCCCTAGAAATTTGCTTTAAATCATTATTTTTAATTTGTTTTTCTCCTTTCTTTTTTTTTATTTTGATTTAATGGATGAGTAATTTTCTCGCACGCTAAAGTTTAGGAAAGGAGAGTTTGAGAGATGAAAAAATCTCTTGCACTTTAAAACTTTTTCAAAGATAAACCACTTCTCTCTCTTTTTTGGCGCTCTATCCTTCAATGATAATTGCAACCCAATTTTCGAGACAAGTTGTGGGAACTTTGCTAGAGACTTTAGATAATAGTAAATAGTAGAAGGACAATGGTCGATGAAGGGAATCCCTAGTACCCCTTTAAATCTTAATCCCCATTATTTGCTATTATCCTCGCATTAATTCAATAAGTAGGTAAAGGTAAAGTATCTTTAATACATCTCTTAAATAACCCAATCCAAAAACCTAATGAGTTCTTCTAACATTAATATTTTCATCTCTCTTTTAGAATATAAACAACAATCAAACCCTTTTCAATTAACTCGTCTAAAATAAGATTAGTAATTTACCATTTCCCTGTGGATGACCTGTACTCACTATCGGATAGCTATTGTGACACCGTTATTGATTACGGTATTTAGGACACTTTAAAAACTCAATTTTTTAAACTAATCAAATGGTGTCGTTACTGGGGAGATGATAGTATTATTTTTCTTGTTATTTGGATTGATTTTTTTTTTAAAAAAGCAAAAAAACAATTAAAAAAAATAAAAAATAAAAACCGCATCTTGTATTTTTAACGATTCTAGTGTGAGTTTTGCAAGAAATCTGGAGCACTTAGAGCGAACCAACAGAAATTCAGAGACTGCCAAATAGAACCAGAGGAGTAGTGGAGTTTAGTGCCAAAAACTGCAGCAGTCAAGACGTAGAACAGCGGCGGAATCACGGCGGAAAAGGGCATTTGGCGGCAGAACTACGGCCTATTAAAGGATTCAGGCCCCTTATATTTTCTGGTATCGCTCCCTCTTCTTCTTCTCTCCTCTGAACCTCCAATAAACTATTTTTACCTGCAGGATTCTTTGCAAACTATGCCGAAAATAAAAAAAAATCTTTTTACGTGTTTTAGATTTTGGATTGTTGATGCTTTGCATATTTAAAACGGACACTAAGGGACAAGAAACCCAAATTCAGATTAGGTGGGGAGTTCATTATCTTTCCTGAGCCCTAAAAATCACAAACAAGCATATACATCACCCTACATTAATGAAAAAAAATCTAGACCAAGCCTATAAGGACAATCGCGCTCAATTAGGACAGAGGAAGGTCGTGGGTAATCTATTACTTACCCGCATCTTTCTTGTAGTGTCTAAGGCAAGTATGTCTAAAGTAAGTGGTTTATTTAATTAGGCCCGCTATTTCAGTGATTCGTATAGCGGATATCTTTTACTTACCCGGCACTTACCTAGCATCAAGAAAGATAAGGAGGTGATAAAGGATTTATCCTACGTCTTGTCTTTTGGAAGTCTAGGAGTGGTCTAGTGATTTGACCTAGGTGGCCCTAGCTCCAGAGACTATTTGTGCATCCTTTTTTGATTGGCCGAGTCAAATCTTGCGTCCGTTATTTTGCAAAGAAAAGCATTCTAAAGGTCTCTCTCCCCACTTTCTCCCACGCTGCCACGTACACTAAACTCGCTTCGTGTATGTTCGACTGGACACGGGATCTAGCGCTCGTTTAGTCCGCATTTTCGTTATCGAAGTCGATACTTCTTCATCTTCTTATTGTCCTTCACTTACCACGTCTCCCGAGATGGACGGACCTCCACCGGGCATCAACAACCCTACCCTTCGTAATATTACGATGCCACCACCTCTTGGTGCACATAATCCACTACCTCCCACACAAACGCCACCATGCATCGCTCTTCAAGACCGATGCTACCCCACACGCGCACCCCTTCCGACGTGTTTGTCTATTTCCACCAGTCAATGTGGATAATTTCGAAATTAAATCCCACTTCATCAACTTGTTGTCCAAATTTCACGGGTTTGAATCCGAGGATGCCTACGTTTTTATAACCAAATTTCAAAACGTATGTGCAATGATGAGCACCACCCAACTGTCGGGGGATGCTATGAGATTACGTATATTCCGTTTTACCTTGTGTGATCTTGCAGAGAAGTGGCTTTATAGTAGCTCCTCACATTCCATCATCAGTTGGGATGAATTTGTTAAGTCATTACTTAAAAAATTCTATCATAATCATAAAACTACCCGCATTAGAAGCAAGATCAATCACTTTGCCCAGCTTCCCACCAAACCCCTTTAGAAATGCTTTGAAAGGTTTAAAGATCTCCTTTTCTAATTCCCTCTTCACAGATTTGAAAAATGGAAACTTTGCCAATTTATATATGAGGGCGTTAATCCAGCGACAAAACAAATGTTAGAAACCATTTGTCAATGTCATTTCATGTCTAAATCCGACGATGAGGCGTGGCAATTTCTTGAAGATCTCGCCGAGCAAAAACTACAGTGGGAGAGCATGAGAACGACGTCTTCATCTTCATCTTCATGTAGGGCAAGTGTCCATCAGCTCGACGCTTCCATCGCAATGAAAGCCGTAATGGCCGTAATGCAAAAGAAGCTCGAACCTATAAAAAGCAAAGTCTCTTCAGCCTCCTTAAATCAAGTTTCTCTCCCCAAAACTATGTGTGGTTGTTGTTTTGAACCATCACATTTTACTGAACAGTGTCCTTTGAATCCCCCATCTCAAGATCAATAACAAACTAATATTGCTTTTCATCAACAACATAAAAATGATCCTTATTCTTCTACATATAATCCGAGACGGAGGAATCATCTTAATTTTGCTTGGAACCAAAACCTAAATCAGTTTCAAAATCAAAACAACTATCAAAGACCTTTTCAACAACAACAACCACCACCACTACAACAACAATTTGAGTAGCCCCTTCAACCATAACAATTCCAAAATCCGGCCAACAACCTTGCTCTTACCGGTACCGATAAAGTCTCTGCATTCGAAAGAAGCTTAGAAGACTTCATTAAACAATCCGCTCAAACTTCTGCGAGTCTTACCTATTCTATTCAATTTCTTATGCAATACACTACTTCCCACAGTGAAAGCATCAAATCTATCGAAGCACAAATTGCACAATTGAATGCGGCGATGAGTGAAAGAGAGAAAGTGAAGCTTCCATCTCAATCTGTACCAAATCCCAACTACTAACACCATGAAAATGTCATTCATGAACAGTTAAATCATAATGTGAGTACTGTGACAACATTGAGATCCGGAAGAATGCTGAACAACAAGGTTGGCGAACCATACTACGACAGTGATGAAACCCGGCTTCTTCTTCTTCATCTTCTCCTTCTTTTTCTATTCCAATTTCTTCTTAGGAGTCCATTCTCCATTCTCCACCGGGCTCTAGTTCTCCTTCTAATGGACCCCCTTCTCACTCCACTCAAACATCAATTTTGGGATCCATTCCATCTCTATAAATGTTGGACCCAATCCCTTTAATTAAAGCACATTTTCCAAACCGGTTGAGGCCCAACAAACCAAGGGCACAAATGGAGAAGATTGTGGAGTTATTTAAGCAAGTTAATATCAATATTCCTCTCTTAGATGACATCCAACAAGTCCAGTCATATGTGAAAGTTCTTAAAGACTTATGCACTAAGATGAGGAAGAAACAATTGCCCAAGAAAGTCTTCTTAGCGAGCAATGAGAACGATACTCTTTCTAGTTCCCTACCCAACAAATATAAGGACCCTAGATGTCACGCCCCGCTTTCCGGTGCACGGACAAAGGGCGCGACGAGGTCCGCTATGCATTTACTCTGAAGTAAACACGCTAAGCGTATCTAAGCAATATAAAATAAAATGTACACAAGAGACAAGATGTAAATGAACAACAACTTTATTTATTAAACATTCTTTTTACAATACAACTGAAATGTAAATACATGGAATGAAAGCAATGCCTAAACAATGGCATAACAGAAATGAAAATGAAGTGTACAAGTAAACTAGAGCTTCGGGTCAAAGGCTAGCTGATCCAAGTCCTCGCTGGCGGGCTCTGTCTCTAGAAGGTCCGATCCACCTGACAACATTCCAAATAAAAGAAGAAAATGAATGTCATCAGCGAACAATCGCTCGGTAAGTCCCGAAGATGAGTAGAGATAGAGTAGACAGAGAGAGAGAGAGTATATCTTATAATGTCTATTTATATTGTTAACGCTGTTGTTTATAGCTTGGTACAGAAAATGCCAGTGTATACGAGAGGAGTCCAACTTACACCGGAGACTTTGGTAACCCGTAATATAAGGCCCCGTCGATAATACCACGGAACAACGGCATATATGCTATTACGTCTTAAGTGATCACCTCGTGCCACCTTTAATATGTTCCGTACATGTCTACTCCTTTATAACCCCGTAGTGTTTATGTATTGATTGTATTAATTGTATGGATTGTATTGTCTTGTCTTGTATTATAAATTGTATAGATGGATGACTTGCCGAAACCATGATATCAGTAAATGGAACGGATATAATGGATGAACATGTAGATAGAGTATATCTATGGTTCGGTTCAGTCAAGTGGTATAGATTGATATAGTTTGAATATATGGATTCATGTTGAATTGTAGTTTTATACTTGAATCTCATTCAAGTCAGATTGATTAGATTGAGACTTAGTCTGAGTCGGACACTTTGAAAAGAAATTGAATTTCTGAATTAGTTTTGATGTTATCGGTAACTGCTGCACATGGACGGCAGGATTTGTGTCTTTTTCCAAGGCAATTATCGTGTTGATAACACCTTTTGTTAGATTGTCTACCTTAAATAGGCAAGAACCCATATCTTCGGCTCCCTGAGGCTCAAGAGACTGGTCCCGTTTAAACCTATGTTTACTAGGGTCCTTATTGTAATTTAATATAATTTGAGAGGGTTTTATATAAAAAATAGTTTTGGCATAATTTCAAAACACACCTCAAGCATTTAATTATCATCTTTAGGGTTTTCATAGATGCATATTTTATGAATGTGAAATTTCTAGTGAATAGAACTTAATTTTATAGTATATGGTAGTTTATTGAAATATTGTACCTGTGTTGTATTTGGATGGTATTTTCATGTAATAGTGATTCCTTTGATTTAGAAAACTTTTTATACTTATATAATCAAAATAGATATTTTGATAATATATATATATATATATATAATGAAAATAATTTATTTATTTTCTTGTAGAAATCTCATTTTCTAAAGAAAAATGTATAAAAATTCCATTGAGATCGAATGCTCCTTGCGGAGATCTGCATCTCGCTCTACTAAGCCTGAGGATGTGCGATAATCCGCATCATCCCGAACGGGGTCCCCAAAATGAGTTGTAGAGGCGCAATTGTATGGAAATGTTTAATATATCTTCTTATAGAAAACAGTTTTGTAAATTTAGGGTATTTATTTATAAAGTCATATTTTCCCGTATTCTATTGTTTCAAACTTCATCATGCTATGATAGAGATATGTGTTTTGATGAGTTAGGTCATTACCTCGTGAACTATCTAAAGGTATAGCAAGGAATTATGATGATTTATGTCGAAACAAAAGTATATGGTTTTTTTCTGTAAAAATGCGATAAAAGTTACAAAAATAATTCTTTTGAGGTGAAACTTGTTTTAATAGATTTATTAATGTTTTCTAAACAATATGTGAGAGTATGGTATGTTCATGATTAAGAAAAGTATAATTTTAGGAAAACTGAATCGGAAGTCGGATTAACTCCGCTTCCGTCGGGTTTTGGAAATGTAAATTTTTAAAGAAGAAGAAGAGAGGGGAGATTAGACTTACTGGATTAAATGAGAGAGGAGAGGTGGGAGAAGGATTGGGAAGCGTCGGGACGTCATTTCATTGTCGGAATCTTCTCGGAAGTTCGTCGGAGGTTCGTCCTTCGCTAACTCCACTTGTACACAAAAAGACTTGGGAATTTGGTAGAGTTTTGATAATGAAATTCTGATGAGGATGTGAGAATTTGGGTGTGGTATTTATAGGAAACACTAGGGTTTGGTGTGTGAAAGGAATGCGTTTAAAATTTGCATTAAACTTGGATTAAATGAGTGATTCAATGTTCTCTATATGAATGCAGAGAAAACGAGCAGTGTGAAAGGGAGTGGGGCAGGCCAAGGGTTGCAGGGGAAAAGATTGGGAGCATTCCCAACGGGGGAGACCGGCGGCGCCGGGCCTATTGGGCTTTTCGCCGGTTTTGTACCGTCGGGTGGAGGTGGGTTTGGTGCCACATGTCGGGGTCGATTGATATTCCACAGTGCACATGTTTAAATTATCCATGACTCTTGATTTTACGTGTTGTGCACGTGTAGACTCTTGGGCTTCTAAAAGATTAAAAGAATTTAAAATAAAAAGATTTTGTGGCTGATGGGATTTGAACTCTGGAGCTATGGTTCAGCAGTGCAAGGTCTTTACCAGTGAGCTACAATCTCTTTCTTGCTGTTCAAAATCAAATCAAACTTATAACTTGTGCTCAGACTCCGAGGTTCCTTTCTGTATTTTTGAAAAAACTTTGTACAGAAAGTTAGGGTTGTTACACTGGGTATCCTACAATTTCGATTACAATTGGGAACATGAACATCAATCGCACTCTCTTAGACTTCGGCGCTAGCGTGAACTTACTTCCTTACTCTTGAACTTACTTCCTTACTCTGTTTATGAGCAACTTGGTATTGTGGAGTTGAAACCTTTGAGCTGTACACTTCAAATGGCTGATTGATCAATCACCAATCCTATATGAATGTTAGAGGACACGTTGATAAAAATCGGGGAATTTATTTTCCCTGTTGATTTCATAGTTTTAGACACAAAGCCTATTGCAAAAACCCGGAATCGAATTCCGGTAATCCTAGGTTGACCATTTCTTGCAACTTCCAATGTGGTGATTAATTGTCGTGATGGCTCCATGTCTGTCTTTTGGGAAGAGAATAATTAATCTCAATATTTTTAAGTTGGGGTGTCGGGACCTGGTTCTTGTTCATGGAACAAATTGCCACACGGAACAAAGTGTCATACCAATTGTCATGCTATGGGGCGGGGGTCACCTCTGAATCCATGGGGGCCACATCTTGAGTTCGTGGGACCCACCGTAGAACAATGGAGAATCTTCGGAACACATTCCGAAAGTGGACCGAACTGCATTATAAATATAATAATACCACTCTCAATTACAGAGGCGCCTTTTAAGTGAATCGGCACTACAGAAGCTTGAGAACTCCACAGTTAAGCATGCTAGGGTCAGGGAAGTCTTGGGATGGGTGACCACCGGGGAAGTGGCCCGTGGTCGGGTCCGATTCGCTCTAAAGGACAAAACCGTGCGGTTTAGGCCAGAGAGGACAATACCATCTGTACTGGGGCATGGGGCATTGCATTTATGGTGGCCCATGCAGGTCTCTCAGTAGTAGGTCTGTGGTTCGAGGACGAACCATTGTTCGAAGGTGGGGAGAATGTCGGAACTCGATTCTTGCTCACGGAACAAAGTGCCACACGGAATAAAGTGCCACTCCAATTGTCATGCCAAGGGGGCAGGGACCACCTCTTGAATCCATGGGGGCCACCTCTTGAGTCCGTGATACCCACCGTAGAACAATAGGGAATCTTTGGAACACATTCCGTAAGAGGACCGAACTGCATTATAAATGTAATGATACTACACTCAATTACAGAGGCGCATTTTAAGTGAATCGGCACCACAGGAGCTTGAGAACTCCGTAGTTAAGCGTGCTCGGGCCAGGGAAGTCTTGGGATGGGTGACCTCCTGGGAAGTGGATTCTGGTTAGGTCTGATTCGCTCTAAAGGACAAAACCGTGCGGTTTCGGCCAAAGCGGACAATACCATCTGTACCGAGACGTGGGGTGTTACATGGGTATCAACCTTCTGAGCCGACTGCTCACTTTCTTGAAGTCTATTCTATTGATGAGATCGATGACGGAGAGTTTGAAAATTCTTTTGATAATCTAGATGTCGAGAATATGTCTTTGAATGAGAGCGAGATTTCTGAGAACCCACATTTTGATTTTCTGGCACCTGCAACACCGGATGTGTTGAGTTCTTTGAACCTTGAACGAGAACAATTTGACTTTGAATCTTTCACACTTTCTAGTAAGTCCGGATTTTCAAGTAAGTCCGGTTTTTCAATTGATGTGGATATCGATTCTGATTCCTTTATTTCCGATGAGGTGCTCAATGATAGGGACATGGACTTCTATAATAATCAATTTGAAAATATTTTCTTTGACAAACTCATGTTTCTCGACGAATTAGACGTAATGATGAATCAAGA
Organism: Agapanthus africanus; assembly: GCA_030015575.1. Taxonomy (NCBI): domain Eukaryota; kingdom Viridiplantae; phylum Streptophyta; class Magnoliopsida; order Asparagales; family Amaryllidaceae; genus Agapanthus; species Agapanthus africanus. Next base: position 49,660,353 of record CM057348.1, read on the forward strand.
ACCGCGCGGCATTTCATGCGCTTCCTATTTCGGCTGAAGAAATCGATCCACCATTCTTTCATCATTTCACAATCCTTCCATTCATTCCATCTCTTACTTCCTCTCGTTTTCATTCTCACTGTTTCTTCCGCCTATACCAACCAAGGCGGAGAGCCATTAGCCATTATTCTTTCTTATCACACGACGTAACTGACCCATTGTCTTCTCCTTCTCCCACATTTCCCGTCATTCTTCCATACGATCTCGTATGCCTTTCTTCTTTCAGTCACACTTATCTTTTCATCGACAGAAACATAAATCCATTCTTCAATTATACTTCTCATCTTTCCTCCACCCATTCTTCTACCAACCATGGTCTCATTATGATAAAATATTTTAATGACAGGTTTTAACTTTTGGTCTTTATAAATTTTTTTGTAGACCGATAATATTTCTCTCCCTCTTATGTTGAATTTCAATACTTAGTAATGAAAACGATGTTTTACTCAAGTTTGGGGGAGGGATGAGAATGGCTCTTGATAGAAAGGAACAAGTTTTAGGGAGGATTTCACTGTTGTCTCATTTATAAATCTTTGAGAACTTTAAGTTAAAAAGACGACATCAGTGAGGACACTGCTGCAATTATGTTTGGGGGGAAGGTTTGTATGTATCCACGCATCATATGTAAATTTTGCATTGCATAATGTATCTACGCATCATATGCATAAAAAAAACTAGAAGATTTTGAAAATGAAAGTTAGAAAGCGAAAATTACATATGAAAGAGAGGAAGGGACTTAGGAATGTAAGAAAATTAGATATTTTAGAACGAAGCTAGTAATACGTGGTTATGAGCTGTTGTCCCAAGGGTTAGCAAGATAAAAGAGTCATTAATCTGCGGATAGAAATATGTTGAAAGAATAGTCCCTATTTTTGAATCCAAACTTCTGAACGTTGATACCCTACTATATACACGTATACAAATCTTGAAGGTTGGGATAGTATAGGATATCTTGAAATACTCTTGCCTGAAAACAATAGTATGAAAAAAATCAACAAAATATAAATGACGTATAAAATAAAATTTAAAAAAATGAACACTGGTTTTGTAATTACTTAAGGCGGCATATAAAAAATACAGCGATGGTGTCTTATCACCTAATACCTTAAGACCAACTGGTTTGGAGGTCACTGCTAAGTATTAGGTATTGCAAGATTAGGATGTTGCTAATTACGCCTTAATAAGTAAGCACATTCGGTAATCGTTTGGTTAGTATCTCAAGAAGTATTAACGATCGAATGAAAAATGTTTGAGCAAATCCATCTAAAACATCACCGACTAAAAAGTACTAAGGTATATGGACAATGGGTATGATAGCTTGAATTGAATTCTCCAAGTGTAGGGATGACTTTTACACACACGTAGGGGTATATGATCAATATTTGGAGGAAAGGTAGAGAGGAATATTAAAGACGATGTTTTATTGAAGGAGAATGTGATTTTCGGCATCTTCTTCAAGACCATTAAGATATGGCTCATGACAACTAAAAAGTTAGTGTAGTTCGAAACTCTTATTTTCAAGTTTTTCTTTTATATATTCTTTTCTTTGTATGTAGTTTTCATTTTCTTATCTTTGTTTCCTTTATTTTCTACAATTTTGGAATTTTGTAGGTGGTATTCGCTAAAAACCCTCAAGAGACAACACTCCTCCTATTATGGATACCTAAAGATTTAAAGGCTTGTTGCACGAGCTAAGTGCAATCGTGCTGCCTACGAAAGTATGCTAGGTTAAAACAGTTGCTCGGGTTGATCAAAAGATAAGTTTAGGGTATTTGATCAGTCATATTTATTGCATATTTTTACGGTCATTTTCACTATTTTTATTAATAACCAAATGGTGTTATTTGTAATTTAAGAACTTATGTGGGTTTATGTGTAAAAAGATTTCGTCATATATTTCTTAACTTATAATGAATATAATTTGGAGTTAAATGGTTGCATATCATATTTAAAATATCCATGCGATTCTTAATTATTAAAATATGCATATCATATCATATCAAATATTCTTGAATTTCTTAACCGTTAAGTAATTTATTTGTAAGTAAAATTGGTTAGAATATTTTTTCAAATAAAATAAATACTACTAATGATTTGATTTGAGGTATTGTACGGTATTAAAGTAACAAAACAGTTCAAGACTACAAACATGAATAAGAGATCCAAATCAAATCAAGTTAGCAAGTCAAATGTACCAAATTTAAGAACAAATTGAAGATTCTCGCAACTTCAAAAAGAAGATAATATTTTCAAGATTTTATCGTCAGAAAAAGTTCCTAAAATCAAAAGAAGAAAGAGAAAAAAATTTGGAGACGAGATCTCACAAAAAGGCGGCGGATCAACGGCCGAATAGGGCAATTGGCGGCAGATCAGCAGCCGAATCATGACCATTTGATGTGAAATTTCAGGGTCACGATCGTCATTAGTTAGGGTTTTATAATCCAAGTCCTATATAAAGGACCGAGCAGTAATGAAGAAAGATCATTTAGGGTTTTCTTTTAGGCTTTTAGAATACTTGTATCTTTTCTTTTAGCCATTAAATATTGAAGTTTATCAATAAACGGTAGTGTTCAATTTTATTTCTTATCTTTTCTTTTCACATCTTAAATTTCTGCACTTTAATTTTTACGCTTTTATTTTATTAATCGTAGATGGTTTTCTTTTCTTTTTTTATGAATCTTTCTTTTTCCTTCTTCTTTCTTAATGTTGTATAAAGCGACGACACTCAAAAGTTGCTCCTTGCATTCGTGAGGGCCCTAGAAATTAGTTTTAAATCATTATTTTTAATTTGTTTTTCTCCTTTCTTTTTTGTTTTATTTTTATTTAATGGATAAGTAATTTTCTCGCTCGTCGGGGTTTAGGAAAGAGGAATTTGAGAAATGGAAAATCTCTTACATTTTCCCTTAACCCAATTATGAATCTAAAACTTTTTCAAAAATAAACTACTTCTCTCTCTCTTTTTAGACGCTTTATCCTTCGATGATAGTTGCAACCCAATTTTCGAGGCAAGCTGTGCGAACTTTGTTAGAGACTGGTTGATTTATACGTAGTACCAATTTTTGTTGCCGTGTTTGTTTGTTTGTGGCGTCTTATTGATTTATCATGTTTGGATGTGAATGGTAGTTTAATTTACATTGCACCCGACCCGCTTGCTTGAACTGGTTGATTCATATTGCTAAACCACCCTGTCCTGTTAATTAGACACGTGCATCTCATGTATACTGCATTTTAACTTTCACCTAGCATCGTGTATTTTTTACATATAACATTTTAGATCGCGTAAAATAAATTAAAATTGCATTTCATAGCCTGTATGATACCCCTAACCCTATGGTAGTGTCCGTGCATCTTGTTTTCGTCCCGTTCAGTGAAACGGACGTGTTTGGATGGCTACGCGCACGTACGTGCGTCCGTTCTTGGGGGTATGCTTTTTCGTTACATAATCTTTCATTTTAAATTTTGGGCCTTGCATAAAATTTTCGTATTTCAAATCCAAAATCTTGGACCCGAACAGGGCGCAATTCTGAAATATTTTATATCCCGCTAAAATTCAATTATTTGAATTTTAAATTTAATTTCTAATATTTTTCAGTTCAGAAGATTTCCCTAAAAACTATTTTAAATCTTTTAAAATTTCTTTTAACTAAAGCAGATTCTCTCTCTCTCTCTACTTTTCCCACGAACCAATCAAATCCCCTTCTCCTTTTCACCGGGCCCCACCTCTCTCTCCTTCTCTCTCTTTCTCCGCGGCTCTCTCTCTTCCCTTTCTCTCTCCTCTCGCGCCCTCTCTCTCTCCTCTCGCGAACACTGTTCGCTTCTCGATTCCCGTCACCCCCCTCTGGATCCCGTCACCTCCCTTCTTTCTATCTTCTTCTTCTTCTGTTTAAAAACCCGAGCCCTCCTCCTTTAACCCACAACTCCTCATCGCTTTCCTCAAACCCTAACCCTAAACTCCATCGCGCCATCACCTCCTCAACCTCATCGAGCCTCCTCTTCCTCCTCTTCGCCATCTCTTTCTTCTCCTCTCCATTCCCGAGCCTCACCTGCACCCACAAGAACCCCAAGAACCCATCGCCGCCACCTCATCCCATCGCCGACCACCTCTCGCCGTCGCCTCCTCATTCTTCTCCTCTCTCCAAACTCCCCTACACCAACACCTATACCAGAACACCAACCTGCAACCAACACCCGAACCCTAACCTAACCCTAACAGCCAAACCCTAGCCTCGCCGGGAAACCCCCACGCCGGCAACCCACGTCATCGTCGCTCCGTGCCGACTCCCCTGAAATCCCAGAACACCCAACCACAGTAAGATCTTCTTCTTCTCCTCCTCTTCTTCACTTTCTTTTGCATCTCTTCTTGATATGTCCACTGTTGTTTTTGTTGCCGGAATCCGACCGTGCTGGCGACGATCACGACGACCCAGCAGGCATCTCTGACCCGTGTGATTCCCCCGTGCGTTGTTTGGACTCATTCCGTGTACCGTGCGTGCGTTGCGACTTTTTTCGCCGACGTGAGACATTCCGTTTACCGTATCGCTATCCGTCGAGGCAAGTAAAACTTGCTACATGCTATTATATTACTTTATACATATTTAATTTCATGATCAAACCTGTAAATTAAACCTAAGGCTATTAGTTTCCATTTTACATTTCGATGTCCCGTTATATCATTTTAGATTTACAAATTGAACCCTACCATGTTGCACTTTGTCTTACTATACGTAGTACTCACATCCGTGTTTAAATCACATAATAATTATTTACATGGCCCATAGTACCCTTTTAGATAGTTTATAATGTTTCAAACACCCGTTTGCATCCATCTCGTCTAGTATACATATTATTGCATCAATAGATCACTTGAATGTATAACATTGAAATATTCGCATTCCACATTTGATAAAGTGAAGTTTAATTAGTATTGGAACTTAAATTTTAACCCTAATCATAACTGTATATCTATATAACTTAATCTGTATCTGATTGCATTTCACATTACAGTATTCCATTTTATTGTTTCACTAGTACCCCATGCTTGTTTTGTTTACCCATGCTTACGTTAGTTGATTATGAGCACACACATGACATTTTGTGCACCCCTGACATGACTTGTTACACCTACTACTTGACACGACATGGTACCGTGCACCTCTCGACATGACATGATACCTATATACTACCTGACTTGACCTGATGTACCATGGCTTTACCTGTTACCTGATCTCATGACTAATGCCAACAAACCTGACCTGTTGTCCATTACGGACATTTCCTGTTGTCTATCCAGATAAACCTGTACCTGCTTGATCTTGTGTTGGCATTGGCCCCAGATTATTTAATACCTGACTTGAGCACATATAACTTGGGGGTATGGGGAAATCAATGATGAAACCTGACTTGTAACTCGACAGTTCTATAACTTTTCTGATCAGTCTTACAGGCTAGGCCAGCCCCGGAGTGATGCTACTGACATCACTCGTCATTACCTACCACCCTTTACTGCCTTGCGGCACGTCTCGAGTTCAGCCCGAGTGTCATAGACCGTGATCCCAGGCACGCACGGGATACTATTGAGTTATATCGATGATTCATCAAATTGATTTCAAAGACTTGAGAGTAGTTAACCCAATAGGCCAGTTTAGATTACTCACTGCACACTACCTTTCACTGTCCTGATTTATATTGTTGTTACACCTGCTTTACCATTTATAATCATACTTGTATGTCTTGCTACCCTGTTTATATATTATTGCTTGATTTTATGACGCGCTGACGTCTGGGTTTTGCATGGTCCAGATTCCTTACCTTTGCTGCAGTCCGAGCAGGAGTACTTCAGTCAGCAGGCTGAGCAGTGAGGACTCGTTAGTAGTTAGTTCTTTTATTTTTCAGTATTTTCATTCCTGATGTGAGCCCGCATTATGGGACATACATTCCATTTATTCTTGTATTGGATCTTTTGCTTCCGCATTATTTTATTCTTGACTCATTTTATTTTGGCTTATGGACATGTGTTAGATAGTTTATTATTGTTATTGATATCTCTACAGCCGTAATGTGACTGTGGAAGGATTTTTTCCTATCCACAGGTAGCATGGTTGGCTATGTCAGGTGCCCATCTTAGCGTACTCTGGAAAGTGGGGCATGACATGGTTCTTTTGGTATCAGAGCCATATGTTATAGGTTAATCGGGTTTGATTCTTTTGTAGTTGGGTATTGGACCCAACACACGAATCAGAATACTCGTGATTAGAAAACATGTCCTGCCACCTTACCGTCTTACCATTCTTGAATCTTAACCTCCTCCTGATTATATTTTTACAATATGCAAACCTCCTTTGCATATCGACTCGAAACCCGGTTCCTTGTTTATCTCTAGAACTTAGGCGACTTGGGTGGAGTTATGTAATTGTAGCTATGATACTGCGGCATGGTTACAATGCGGTACTCTATTTAAATAACTTGGAGTCCTAGCCTTGATTCATATCCTTAACCTATATTTTGAATCTGTTATCATGCTAATCCTTTTGGTGCTTTGATTTCAGGAACACGGCAGACAAGAATCTGAAGACGTACCAAAGGCGTGTTGACGAAACCGCTATGCTTGGAGTAATACGTGGGATGTTGGAGAACCAAAAGCGACAGACCGAGCCGATCCAGCAGCAAGCTGAATCTTTTCAGGAGAGTTTGCGGACCGTTCAGCAGTCCATAAACAATGTTGTGGCCAGACCAGGGGATCGTGTGGGAACTGTAACAGATTTCAGGAGACTGGGTCCGTCTGTATTTACTGGCCTGGAAGAGCCGTTGCCAGCGGAGCAGTGGCTGGTTGACACGGAAAATTTACTCATTGCGGCACAGATCCCAGATGATAAGAGAGTGGATGTGGTACGCATCCAGTTGGTAGATTACGCCCATGAGTGGTGGCTTGTGGAAGAGACCCGCTTGCCCAAGCCGATCAAGTGGGCGGATTTTTGAAAAAGTTTCCTGGAGAAGTTCTTCCCGCGGACTACACGGGAGGAAATGGAAGAAAAGTTCGTCCGTTTGAAGCAGAACGGCACACCTGTAGATGTACATGCAGCTGAGTGGACAGGGATCAATAGATTCGCTGGACCTCTGGTTGCCAACGATACTGATAGGGCAAGGAGGTTCATGCGCAATTTGGATATGGACATCCAGAGGCAGATTGTCTCCCTGGGTTTGACCACTTTTTCTCAAGTGCTTACAGCGGCTCGAGAGCAGCAGAGCCTATCTATGAAGACTGGGAGTACATAGCAGCCAGCAGTTACAGTACGGAAGCAAGCATTTGCACCGAACCGAGCACATGGACGCAGAGGCATTCCAGTGGACCGTCGTGGTGTAACACCGATGAAGAAGCATGCTGTTGTTGATCAGAGGAGGACCGTGATTTGTGACTACTGCCATTTACCTGGGCACGTGCAGAGGGAATGTCGAAGGAAATAGGGACTTTGCTTGGTTTGTGGATCGGCGGACCATACTATCAGTACTTGTCCGTCGAAGTTTCGCACGAAGGATGATGTTCAGATGCCACCGTAGAAACTGTTTCAGGGACAGAAGCAGCTGACTCAGGGACCCAATCAAGCTCGATCTTTTACCCTGACGGCTGAGGAAGCTAAAGCTTCAGGAGAAGTTGTTTCAGGTATCCTACTTATTCATGGTTTTCCCGCATTAGCGTTATTTGATTCCGGTGCATCCCATTGTTTTATGTCGTCCAAGTTTATTGCTACACACTCGATTACTTGCACGACCCTGTCTAGTTTCTGGGACATACACACTGGGAATGGGAAAATCATATCTATTAGAGAATGTAAGGATTGTGCAGTTGTTGTTTGCGGACGGGAGCTGTTCGCAGATTTCTTGGTGATTGATACAGGCAGCTATGAAGTCGTATTGGGAATGGATTTTCTCGGCACTTTCCACGCTCACATCGATTGTAAGGCAAAGAAAGTAATTTTCTAGATTCCCGGACATCCAGAGTTTATCTTTACTGGAGGAAGCAGTTCTGTCGGGCCAGTCGAGTTTAGGGGTAGTCCGACAACTAGTGTTTTTTCGTCATTGGAGGTTGATAAAGATGAAGCGCCGGCTGTTGTTCGAGATTTCATGGACGTGTTCGAAGACATATCAGGTTTACCGCCGAAGCGAGACGTGGAGTTCGCGATTGATCTTGTTCCTGGTGCAGCGCCAGTTTCTAAAGCGTACTATCCAATGGCACCAGTGGAGTTGGAAGAAGTTAAGAATCAGGTTACTGAATTACTTGAGAAGGGTTGGATTCGAAGTAGTAACTCGCCTTGGGGAGCTCCAGTTCTTCTAGTCAAGAAGAAAGATGGCACAAGAAGGATGTGCATCGATTATCGAGAATTAAACCGGGTGACTATTAAGAACAAGTATCCGATCCCTCGCATTGGCGAATTATTTGAGCAACTTAGTGGCGCGAGAGTGTTCTCAAAGCTGGATTTGTGATCCGGATATTATCAGGTCCGAGTGAAAACAGAAGATATTTGCAAGACGGCGTTCCGAACTCGGTATGGACATTACGAGTACTTAGTGATGCCCTTCGGAGTAACGAATGCACCGGCAATATTCATGGACTTGATGAACCGAATCTTTTCACCATTCTTGGACCAGTTTATTGTAGTGTTCATTGATGATATTCTGGTCTACTCGAAGAGTATTGAAGAGCATGCGGAATATTTGAAGATTGCACTGCAGACGCCGAGACAAGAAAAATTATATGCAAAGATGAGCAAGTGCAAGTTTTGGCTGGAAGAAGTAAAGTTTTTGGGGCATGTCGTGTCTGGCGAGGGAATCGCTGTTGATCCCGAAAAGATTGCGGCAGTTCGAGATTAGCCGATTCCGAAGAATGTTGCGGAGATAAGAACATTTCTTGGACTCGCCGGGTACTACAGAAGGTTCGTGGAGAACTTTGCTCGTCTGGCGGAGCCGTTGACCAAGCTTACACGCAAGGAGGTACCATTTGTGTGGACAGATAAGTGTGCGTCAGCTTTTGAGGCGTTGAAGCAGAGATTGATAACCGCTCCTATTCTGACCGTGCCAGACAGTTCCGGAGGATTGGTGATTCACAGCGACGCATCTGGGAAAGGATTGGGATGTGTTTTGATGCAGCATGGGAAGGTTATAGCTTACGCATCGAGACAGTTGAAGACCCATGAGAAGAATTACCCAACTCATGACTTGGAGCTTGCGGCTATGATCTTTGCTTTGAAAATTTGGAGACACTACCTTTTGGGCGAAAGGGTCGAGGATTTCACTGATTATAAAAGTTTGAAGTATGTGTTCACGCGAAAGGAGCTTAATATGAGGCAACGTAGATGGTTGGAGCTGATGACTGACTACGATCATGATCTTAAGTACCATCCGGGGAAAGTTAATGTCGTGCCGGATGCGCTCAGTCAGTTACCAGAAATTCAGATGATGACTGCACAGAAGGAACTCATTGAAGACTTTCGAAAATTTGATTTGGAGGTTTTATGCTACCGCATTCTTCGGGACATTTGATGCAGCTGCAGGTACATTCGTCGTTGATCGAGAATATTAAAGCAGCGCAATTGCAGGACCCTAGATTGCAAAAGTTTCGAGAAAAGGTTGAAGCTGGACTTCGAACAGACTTATTGATCCATGAAGATGGTTCGTTGAGATATGGTAGCCGTTTGTGTGTGCCAAAGGGAGATATTCGTGAAGAACTTATGAAGGAGGTGCACAGTTCAGCATATTCCGTACACCCAGGAAGCACGAAGATGTACCGAGATATACGACAGCATTTGTGGTGGGAAGGCATGAAACGGGAGATTGCCCGCTTTGTAGCAAAGTGCTTGGTGTGTCAGCAGGTTAAGGCTGAACATCAAAGGGTTGCTGGTTTATTGCAACCACTTCCGATTCCTCGGTGAAAGTGGGAACATTTAACCATGGATTTCGTGATGGCTCTACCGCGAAGTCCAAAAGGCAACAATGCAGTTTGGGTGATTGTTGATCGTTTGACCAAGGCAGCTCATTTCATTCCTTTCCGGATTGGTCAATCAACAGAAACTTTGGCAGAACGGTACATGCAGGAGATTGTAAGATTGCATGGAGTACCGGTGAGCATCGTGTCCGACCGTGATACTCGTTTCCTATCGCACTTCTGGAGGAGCTTACAGGAAACTTTGGGGACTCGTTTGAAGTTTAGCACAGCTTATCATCCTCAAACAGAAGGCCAGTCGGAGAGAACGATCCAAATTCTTGAAAACATGTTAAGAGCTTGCATGTTGGACTTCAAGGGCTCATGGGAGGATCATCTACATTTAGTGGAGTTTTCTTATAACAATAATTTACAGGCGACTATACAGATGGCTCCATTTGAAGCTTTATATGGTCGCAAGTGTCGTTCACCTGTTTGTTGGGACGATGTCGGTGAACGAAGATTGTTGGGACCAGATTTGGTTATGCAGACAGTTGAGAAAGTTAACGCTATCCGGAATCATATGAAAGCAGCACAAGACCGACAGAAGAGTTGGGCAGATACGTCGAGAAGACCTCTAGAGTTCACCGTGGGTGATTTGGTATTCTTGAAGATATCACCGACTAGAGGGGTGATTCGTTTCGGAAGTCGAGGAAAGCTCAGTCCTTGATTCGTCGGACCTTTTGAGATTTTGGAGCGTGTTGGTGAGGTAGCGTATCGATTGGCGTTACCGCAATCCTTGGCGAATGTTCATGACGTGTTTCACGTATCTCAACTCCGTAAATATGTTCGAGATGAAACACATGTGTTGGATCATTCGAAGCAGACTGTACGAGAAGACTTGACTTTTGAGGAGCGACCGATTGCGATTGTGGATCGAAGGGAAATGGTTCTTAAGAACAAGATTATCCCTCTTGTACTTGTTTCTTGGGGTAATCTCTCACAATGAGAGTCAACTTGGGAACGAGAAGATGAAATCCGGCAGAAGTTTACCAATCTATTCTTGTAGTTTGTTGGTCGTTTATCCTTTTTTATTCTTGGAATTTCGAGGACGAAATTCTTTTTGTAGTTGGGTATAATGTAACAACCGAGTTCAGTTACACCAATTTCAGTAGCCGTATTTGTTTGTTTGTGGCGTCTTATTGATTTATCATGTTTGGATGTGAATGGTAGTTTAATTTACATTGCACCCGACCCGCTTGCTTGAACTGGTTGATTTATATTCCTAAACCACCATGTCCTGTTAATTAGACACGTGCATCTCATGTATACTGCATTTTAACTTTCACCTAGCATCGCGTATTTTTTACATATAACATTTTAGATCGCGTAAAATAAATTAAAATTGCATTTCATAGCCTGTATGATACCCCTAACCCTGTTGTAACGTCCGTGCATCTTGTTTTCATCCCGTTCAGTGAAACAGACGTGTTTGGATGGCTACGCGCACGTACGTGCGTCCGTTCTTGGGGGTATGTTTTTCGTTACATAATCTTTCATTTTAAATTTTGGACCTTGCATAAAATTTTCGTATTTCAAATCCAAAATCTTGGACCCAAACCGGGCGCAATTCTGAAATATTTTATATCACGCTAAAATTCAATTATTTGAATTTTAAATTTAATTTCTAATATTTTTTAGTTTAGAAGATTTCCCTAAAAACTATTTTAAATCTTTTAAAATTTCTTTTGACTAAAGCAGATTCTCTCTCTCTCTCTCTACTTTTCCCACGAACCAATCAAATCCCCTTCTCCTTTTCACCGGGCCCCACCTCTCTCTCCTTCTCTCTCTTTCTCCGCAGCTCTCTCTCTCTTTTCCCTTTCTCTCTCCTTTCGCGCCCTCTCTCTCTCCTCTCGCGAACACTGTTCGCTTCTCGATTCCCGTCACCCCCCTCTGGATCCCGTCACCTCCCTTCTTTCTATCTTCTTCTTCTTCTGTTTAAAAACCTGAGCCTTCCTCCTTTAACCCACAACTCCTCATCGCCTTCCTCAAACGCTAACCCTAAACTCCATCGCGCCATCACCTCCTCAACCTTACCGAGCCTCCTCTTCCTCCTCTTCGCCATCTTTTTCTTCTCCTCTCCATTCCCGAGCCTCACCTGCACCCACAAGAACCCATCGCCACCACCTCATCCCGCACTGACCACCTCTCGCCGTCGCCTCCTCATTCTTCTCCTCTCTCCAAACTCCCCTACACCAACACCTATACCAGAACACCAACCTGCAACCAACACCCGAACCCTAACCTAACCCTAACAGCCAAACCCTAGCCTCGCCGGGAAACCCCCACGCCGGCAACCCACGTCGTCGTCGCCCCGTGCCGACTCCCCTGAAATCCCAGAACACCCAACCACAGTAAGATCTTCTTCTTCTTCTCCTCTTCTTCACTTTCTTTTGCATCTCTTCTTGATATGTCCACTGTTGTTTTTGTTGCCGGAATCCGACCGTGCCGGCGACGATCACGACGACCCAGCAGGCATCTCTGACCCGTGTGATTCCCCCGTGCGTTGTTTGGACTCATTCCGTGTACCGTGCGCACGTCGCGACTTTTCTCGCCGACGTGAGACGTTCCGTTTACCGTATCGCGATCCGTCGAGGCAAGTAAAACTTGCTACATGCTATTATATTACTTTATACATATTTAATTTCATGATCAAACCTGCAAATTAAACCTAAGGCTATTAGTTTCCATTTTACATTTCGATGTCCGGTTATATCATTTTAGATTTACAAATTGAACCCTACCATGTTGCACTTTGTCTTACTATACGTAGTACTCACATCCGTGTTTAAATCACATAATAATTATTTACATGGCCCATAGTACCCTTTTAGATAGTTTATAATGTTTCAAACACCCGTTTGCATCCATCTCGTCTAGTATACATATTATTGCATCAATAGATCACTTGAATGTATAACATTGAAATATTCACATTCCACATTTGATAAAGTGAAGTTTAGTTAGTATTGGAACTTAAATTTTAACCCTAATCATAACTGTATATCTATATACCTTAATCTGTATCTGATTGCATTTCATATTACAGTGTTCCATTTTATTGTTTCAATAGTACCCCATGCTTACGTTAGTTGATTATGAGCACCCACATGACATTTTGTGCACCCTCTGATATGACTTGTTACACCTACTACTTGACACGACATGGTACCGTGCACCTCTCGACATGACATGATACCTATATACTACCTGACTTGACCTGATGTACCATGGCTTTACCTGTTATCTGATCTCGTGACTAATGCCAACAAACCTGACCTGTTGTCCATTACGGACATTTCCTGTTGTCTATCCAGACAAATCTGTACCTGCCTGATCCTGTGTTGGCATTGGCCCCAGATTATTTAATACCTGACTTGAGCACATATAACTTGGGGGTATGGGGAAATCAATGATGAAACCTGACTTGTAACTCGACAGTTCTATACATTTTCTGATCAGTCTTACGGGCTAGGCCAGCCCCGGAGTGATGCTACTGACATCACTCGTCATTACCTACCACCCTTTACTGCCTTGCGGCACGTCTCGGGTTCAGCCCGAGAGTCATAGACCGTGATCCCGGGCACGCACGGGATACTATTGAGTTATATCGATGATTCATCAAATTGATTTCAAAGACTTGAGAGTAGTTAACCCAATAGACCGGTTTAGATTACTCACTGCACACTACCTTTCACTGCCCTGATTTACATTGCTGTTACACCTGCTTTACCATTTATAATCATACTTGTATGTCTTGCTACCCTGTTTATATATTGTTTCTTGATGGTATGACGCGCTGACGTCTGGGTTTTGCATGGCCCAGATTCCTTACCTTTGCTGCAGTCCGAGCAGGAGTACTTCAGTCAGCAGGCTGAGCAGTGAGGACTTGTTAGTAGTTAGTTCTTTTATTTTTCAGTATTTTCATTCCTGATGTGAGCCCGCATTATGGGACATACATTCCAGTTATTCTTGTATTGGATCTTTTGCTTCCGTATTATTTTATTCTTGACTCATTTTATTTTGGCTTATGGAAATGTGTTAGATAGTTTATTATTGTTCTTGATATCTCTACAGCCGTAATTTGACTGTGGAAGGATTTTTTCCTATCCACAGGTAGTATGGTTGGCTATGTCACGTGCCCATCTTAGCGTACTCTGGGAAGCGGGGCCTGACCCTTGAGATAATAGTAAATAGTGGAAGGACAAGGATCGATGAAGGGAATCCCTAGTACCCTTTTAAATCCTAATCCCCATTGTTTGATATTATCCTCACATTAATTCAACAAGTTGGTAAAGCTAAAGTATCTTTAATATATTTCTTAAATAACCCAATTCGAAAACCCTAATGAGTTCTTCTAACATTAATATTTTCAAATCTCTTTTAAAATAAAAACAACAATCAAACCCTTTTCAATTAACTTGTCTAAAATAAGATTAGTAATTTACTATCTCACTGTGAACGACCCGTACTCACTATCGGCTTGCTATTGCGACACCGTTATTGATTGTGGTATTTGGTATACTTTAAAAACTCAAATTTTCATACCAATCAACTAGTAACACCGATGATCCCCAACTTGAAGTACTGGGATTCAACCTTTCTTCAGGAGCTCGTCTAACTGGATATGAATTTCTTTCAATCCTTTCGGACTTAGTCGATATGGAGTTTTGATTACAGGTTGTGCACCGGATTGTAAATTAATACTAAATTCAAGAGCTTGATCGGGAGGCAAATCTGATATGTTTTCAGGGAAAACATTCTCAAACTTTCAAACTACTTCAGGCTTTTCTCTTTCGTCTTGTACGAAAGACACTTTTGCAGTCTTCGACTTAGCACGGTTTCTTCCTGGCTCCAACATTCTGTCTCCACTTTTAAAATAGAAGACTGGGTTATCTGGTATCTCAAATACTACCCTCCTTTAACGGCAGTCAATGGTAGCATAAAATACTCCCAGCCAATCCATTTCCAACAAAACATCGAAATTTGGTATGTTCGGCACTTTGAAATTTGCATAGAACTCTCAGCGGCAAACTACAACTGGGTACTGATCATATCCCAAAATTTCCTTTAAGGCTCCATTCCCGGAACTGACATTCTAGCTTGAAATGAGTAGCTTAACGGGAATCACGTGTGTTCTTACGAACCGTTGTGACATGAAGCAATGTGAAGCTCCAGTGTCGAAAAGTACGAGTGCAGGAAGGGTGGCAACTAGTATAGTACCTATATTGTGTGAGGTTGCGTTTAAGTATAGGGGAAAGTATAACTATGTAAAAGTTTTGAATGGTTGAAAGGATAGGAAGAATTTACCGGTGATGACTTGTCCCGTGGCTTCGGCCTCATCGACCATCATTGTGAAAGCTTGACATCTTGGTACATTCCTCCTCACCGGAGGCACATTCCTCTGTCTATGAGGTACGTTTCTCTGTGCCTGATAGAATTGTTGCTGAGGCCGTACTGACAGTCCACGTGAAGCTGGTGCAGGAAGAGCGAGGCGGGGTGCGGGTGCCTGAATAGTTGGCCTCTGTGGAGCTGGCATTGTGGTTCTGGATGCTGGTGCAGTGTTACTTCGATATGGGCATGCTCTTATAACGTGAGTAGATGCGCCACAAATCAAACACAGGCCATTTGCACGTTTGCAATTCTTCGCCATGTGTCTAGTTTTCTTGCAGTAGTAATAAAAATCTGGATTGGATCGGTTAAATGATCCTCCTGCCCTCTTGGGTTCAAAAGTCGTCCTGGAAGAGGCTTCTATTGTCATCTAGATAGAAGGGCATTTGATTCCGGCTGCTTGCGGCTTACATTTCTTCTTGATCACAGCTTCATAACGGCGCGCTGCCTTCAGAGCGAGTTCATGAGTCGGATAGTCGCCTGTGGCTAAAGCCGCTTGAATCTCTGGGTCTAAGCCTTATTGGAATCGTTTAGTCCGAATCTCATCGGTAGGGATCAGGTGTGCCGTAAACCTGATATAATGTTGATGTCAGAACAGTGATGTGTTTTACGGAACAGAATTTGAGACGAATTCTTTTCCTGCTAAGCATGATGAATTCGACATCATATTTATCCACTGATTTTACCCACATAGAGTCTTGTTGCAGGTGGATGAACTGTTGTTCCATATCGAAACGGGCAGTCTCGGGGAAAACATCGCATCGAATAGGTGGTGGAACGTATTCCACTCTATTAGTTGTGCAAGACGTCTTTTCTCGGCCTTCCATCAGACTTTTACGTTGTCTGTGAGCTAAAACTTTGCCACACGGACCTATGCTATGTATGGTACCTGCGCTGCTGCAAGGTCGTCCTCGATATTTTGGGCCCACTCTTCAACCTCAAGAGGACTCTCTTTCTCTGAGAAGTTCTTTAGATGCAATGCCTGAAATTGCTTTACCCCAGGTGCTTTGGTTTCGGGGCGGTTCTTAAGGATAGTAGTATGCTGCTGCTAGCCCTCCAAAAGGCTTTTGATGGCCCCCAAAAGCACCGTCTGTTCGATGATTGGTGTTGCAACGGTAGGGGAGGTGGTAGGGTAAGCGATGGTGTTTTGTCATTGGCGTTGGTGCCGGTATTTTTTGGAGAATCCATCCTTGATAGAAAAGACAGGTTATGATAGATTCAAGAAATTTGAAATGTAAGGAATGTATAGTTGTTGATTCTTATAATTCATGTGATATATTACTTAAGACTTCATGCAGATTTGACCTACATGGGCCGCCAATAAAACCAGTCATACCCCGCTTTCCAGTAGACGGAAACGGAGACGTGGCAAGCCCGTAATGTATTTATTACGAGAAAGACGTTTCCCTTAATAAATATATTAAACGTAAATAAGTAATATAACAATGTGTAAAAATAACAAGAGTAAAAATTAAGTAACAACTTTATTTACATTCAAATTTCAAATACAACTGTCGGAAATAATAAGATACAATGATTTAAACACATGCCTAAACATTGGCATACAGAAGTAAATGCAGAAAAGGAACTAGTAGTCAGGCTGGGTAGCGAACTGGTCTAAGTCTTCCTGGCATAGCTCGATCTTCTCAGGGTCCGGTCCCTCTGACGAACATTCCAAGGAAAAGAAATAAAGAGGAATGTTGTCAGCGAACTAGCGGTCGGTAAGTCCCCAAAATAAGTAAATAAAGATGACTGACATATGTATAAAGTGAATAAAAACCAAGTAAATATGAACATGTAAGATTCTATATGAGACTATCTAAACATGTTTATTTACAGGTATAAGATATTTATTCTAACGTGATTGTTTGTAGTTTGATAAAAAATGTATTCATATATACGAGAGGAGTCCAACTTACCCCGTGGACTATGGTAACATGTAGTAGAAGGCTCCGTCATAACCCACGGGACAACTTCATGTATGTGTCTTTTAAAGTGATATCTTGTGCCACGATATATGTTCCATACCAATCTACCCTTTATCCCCGCTGTCACGCCCCGCTTCCCAAGATGCATAAAGTATGGCACGTGACAGAGCCAACCATGCTACCAGTGGCTAGGAATCATCCCTCCACAGTCACATTACAGCTGTCTATCGGATATCAAGAACAAAAATATATAATCTATCGAGTACATGTCCATCTGGCATAATAAATAAAATTAGGAATATGCATAAATCGGAAACGAATCAAGATCCAATAAACAATATCTGAATCATGTCTCAATATGGTCTCACATCAATAGAAATTAAACTGCGGAAATCAATAAACTCAACATCTCTAATAATACACGTTCAATTCCTCATTACTCGACTTGATTGCTAAAGTACTTTTGATCTGCCTGCGATAAAGGTAGAGGAACCGGGCCATGCAAAACCCAGATGTCGGTGCGTCATAATATCAAAATAACAGTAGTAATCAAGATATAACCATATAAGTAAACATGAATATAAATAAATAACACAGATATGAAACAGTAAGGTATGTGTATGTGTGTGATGTGTAACCTAAATCAGTGCTTCTACGTTATCTATTCTGCAAGTCTTTGAAATCAATTAATGTAATCATCATCGTAACCCAACAGTATATATCCCATTCATTCCCTACGGGACCACGGTAATTGTATTTATTCCATAACGCCCGGAAACACGGCAAACAAGTATTTATTCCGTAACGCCCGAAAAAATAGCAAACAAGTATTTATCCCGTAATGCCCGGAAAAATGGCAAACAAGTATTTATTCCGTAATGCCCATAAAAACGACAAACAAGTAATAATATCCTCTTGAGTTACGTTTCGGTTACATTCTTGATTTCCCCTTTTCCCCCAGGTTTGTGTTCAAGTCAAGTATCGATATAAATCTAATGCCAACACAAGATCAAGCAGGTACAGTTCTTGTCTATGCAGACAACATGTTACATCCGTCAGGACAACAAGTCAGTATTGTTGGAATTAGCAACTAGATCCAAGTAACCAGTCAGGTAGTGTGTCGTGAACATGTCATGTGATATATATTAACCAAATAGATACCCAATATGAAACTGTAATTAATATCGGAACACGGTAAACAAAACTGATGTCAGGATGCATATGTATCTTTCTGTAATAACCATTATACGTTCACTACTAAGCATGATGCAACTAGATAGCCTGTTGTGCTAATATAGTAGTGTAATGATATCATGATGTTCTGGCATGCAACTAGATAAACGATTATCAGTACGGATACGAACAGATATCTTAAAACTGTAAATCTGTAATAATTGCTGAATACTAAAACATATGTACTATTTTTATTCATATAAATATTAATATAATAACATAGCTTATTACCAGATATAAATAGTATTTTTCATTTTCATTGAATATCCATAATCGCTTCTGCTAATAGCACTAATATATAGTATGTATTCGTATTTGACTTTTAACTGAAGGTAAGACATGTTAAATTAAGTGAAGGTACACCAATATAGCATATATATATTTTCTCATGTCCGTATCATGCATATCTCTATTCGTATCAGAGTTTCATCAAGTACAAATGGATGTTTTCATTATCGAGAGCTATCCGCGACCGTATTTGATCAACCGGCGGTAGCTTGGTAACATAGCATGCTGCAGGTTTAGAAATTGCCCGATCAGATCTCATGTTGAGATACGGATGCTACGTCTGACGTCGGAATAATGTCACGATGCAAACTTACGCGTGCAGGACTAGGCCTGTCTTATCAGTGATGTGATGTGGTGACTAGGTTGGACGACGGCGGTGATTGGATCTTCCGGATCGTCGATGACACATGAAACTCCGGCGAGCCTATCGGAGAATCAAGAACCAATCAAGAAAAGAGCACGAAGAACTGAAGAATGGTGGGTGATGTTGTGTCGGGCTCTGGTGGTGGAGAGGACAGAGGTGAAATGATGGCGACGATGGTCTGCCGTCGGCATCGAGGGGCAGTGGGGTTCTTGGGTTGTGATCGGGGTCGGGATTGTGCTGCTGAGAGTTGATGGTGGGGGTTGTTTGTAGTGTCGGGGAGCGAAGGTGAGGAGGTGGAGATGAAGGTAGGGTGAGGGTGATGGAGACGGCGAGTTTCCGGCGAGGTTAGAGTTTCTGGGGTTGCTACTGCTGGCGTCATCGTGGTGCAGGGCTGTCGTGGTACTTGGGAAGAAGGAAAAGAGGAGAGGAGGTGGAGGTGGTGACGGGGGTGAGGTCGACGAGGATGAGAGGGCGGCGACGGCTTGGTGACGACGAGGGTGTGGTTAGAGTTTGGGTTTTCTCGTGGCGGGTAGAAAAGAAGAAGAGAAAGGTGGGATGTCTATAAATAATAGGTTATATTATAATTATATATATAATGTGATAGAGAGAGAATCGAGAGACAACGAGGAGAGAGGGAGAGAGAGATGCTGAGAGAGAGAGAGAGTTAATTAACTATATAAATATATTATATATACATACTGCTTATAATGGTTTCACATAAAGAATATTATAATATATATATTGGGATTATACAACTAATATCAAACTGCTCCGAAAATTATTCGGGTTTCTTCTAAAAAATCTAATTTTTAAATGTGGAGAATATATATATAAGTTAAAAGCATAATGCGATGTCCTGTCAATAAAAATGCATAACCCAAAGTACGGATCTACGTAAATATACGCAGCGATCCAAATAAGTCTGTTTTAACAATTAGGACATGAACACGATATATGGATGCAACCATATGATATGGGGTACGATAACATGCTATGGTAGATATAAAAATATATTATTTGGTTATTATTTAATTATTAAAAAATATGCAGATACAAAATATATCATATAAGTGTATAGAATCTAGACGTGCATGGATTTTCTGTACTAGCAAATATTTGATATAATCTTAAACCATCATGGGTTTCCAATATACGGGTCGGGTCGGATACTAACCACAGTTACCAAATGCACTATCCGCATCCAAAAGCAATATTAATCAAGAAATCTGTCGCAAGATTTGAAATACCCCAAAATAATATATATATATATATATATATATATATATATATATATATATATATATATATATATATATATATATATAACAGTGCTAGGGTGTTACACCCGCGTATTATAGTTTATAATTCAAGTTTATAGGTCTTGGCCAAATCCATGAATATAAGAGTGCAAGTTCATATTCAAGTTGTAATCATGTATGCAGGTATTCATGTCAAGTTATATTCATGGTTAGATCAAGTCAAGTCAAGTATTCAAGTTCAAGTTTGGATATTCAAGTTCAAGTTCAGATATTCAAGTTCAAGATCAAGTGTTCAAGTTTGGGTTTGAGTTTACAACAAGTTTGAGTGTGTATTCAAGTCAATATCTTATGAATGGATTTAGCTTTTGAAATTCTTAAATTCGGTAATAATCGGACAGCCGCTGCACATGTATGGCAGGATTTGCGTCTTTTTTCAAGACGATTGCCATTGATAACTCCGTTAAGTTGCAGTGTTGTCTAACCTGAATAGACAAGCACTCATTTTCTATGGCTCTCTGGGACTCAAGAGAAATAATACCGCTTAAATCTATATTAATTTAGGGTCCTTAAAGAGCTATTCTTGTTGTTTACACTGTATTTACATTGTTTGCATTTCTCGAGGAGGTTTTATGAAAAATGTTATAATATTGTTTTAAAAATAAAGCTTGAGGGTGATTTATAATATTAAGAGTCTTTATAAAAATGCATTCTCGTTTTAGTGATATTTTAGTGATGAAACCTAGTTTTTATAAGTTTATGGTATTTTTATGAAAACTATACTTTAAAAAAATTGGTGGTATTTTTGTGTTATTTTATTTATTTTATTTTTAATAACATATTTTCAAAAATTAGTTTTCATAGAAAAATATGGATTTATGATTTATGAAAATTTTCAAATAATTTAATTTGTTAAAAAGTCGTATTATTTAAAAAATCATATTTTTATTTCCTTTCGAGACTGAATTCTCTACGAGAAGTTTTGTATCCCACTCTACTATCTCAAAGACGTGCGATAAACCGCACCATCCATAATTGGATTCCCCTAAAAGGGTTGTAGAGACGTAATTGCAAAGAATATAAAAATATGGATTAAAAAACATTTTTGTAAAGTAATGGTATTTTAATGAAAATTGTATTCTTCCAATTAAACGTGTATCTAAAATATCGTGCTATGAATCCATAGTGTATGTGATGGGGTAGGTCGTTACCCCGTGAATTTCGTATAGGTATATATTTATAGGTTTCGATAAAAAGGTTACTTTTAAAGTTCATGGTATTTTGGTGTAATTTTGTTGTATGATTTATTTAGCCCAAAATTTTTAAACAATTCAAAAGTAATTTAGATGAATAATATTTGAAATGATGTTAGAAGAGTTAGGGTAGAATTTTTAACATAGCAAGAGTCACAAAACTTATTAAAAGATGCTTTACTTAATTTAACTCCATTTTAGTCGAATAGTTTTAGAAAACGTTTTGAGATGAAACGAAAGAGAAAAGAAGGGTCTTACGGTTTGTGTAGCGTTGAAAAAGAGAGAGGGGGGGGGGGTCTTCGTGGCGTCGCGGTATCGTCGATAATGGCTCCGGTCTTCAACGGAACGGACTTGAATTGCTAACTCCTCTTAACCACTCTTAACCCCTTCCTTGAACTTAGAAATTTAGAGAATTTTTGATAAACTTTTAGAATATAGGAGAATTAGGGGATGAGGTGGTATTTATAGGGTAAAAATGAGAGAGTGTGTGAAATAAAAATAAATTAAAATAGGTTTAATGGTGTTAATGGAGGAATTTAAAGGTCTCTGGTTGAAATCAGAGAAAACAAACAATAAAATAGAGTAGAGGGAAGCTGAAGGGGTGCATGGGCGAAGCACGAATGCATATGAGCTCATCATGGCTGCCAGTAGCGGTTGAAACGAGGAAATGGGCGGCCAGATTTTGTCTGGGTGTTTCGAAGTTCGTGTCATGTGTGTTATTTGATTTTAACTCCACATTTATCCCGTTTGATTTCTCTGAAACTTTTCGATTTTCCATGTATTGCATGTGCAACTATTGGGCTTCCGAAAAATTAAAAAGAAAAAATATTAAATATAATTGGGACTGATGGGATTCGAACACATAGGGTATGGCACAGAAGTAGAGAGTACTAACCAATGAGCTACAAGTTGTTTTTTATTTTTATTGAACAAAATTAACTTATAACTCATAGTCAGGTTGTAATACCCTTTCTATACATTTAAACAAGTTACATTTGTACATGGATTTTAGAGTCGTTTCGCAGGTGCTCACTTAAGGTGAGTACAACGGATCGACTCGCCGAGAACTTCTAGATGGTATTATACCTATCGTCAGATGGAAGTTCTCTTGTGGCATGAGTAAAGATTAGTTTTTTTTACCTGAGATTTTCATTTGTCTCGTGTGAGTTACCACTGTACTTAGATTACTACCCTACCATGGCTCAAAGGAGCTATGGAAACAGCTTTTAGTTAGGTACAGTCTCGAGCCACATGGAGGCAGTGAACAATCGTCAGGGGTTCATCTCTCCCGGTATTGGGAGTCGATGTCGCGATGTGTTGGGTCAGCCATCACCAGAAATTCTTGGTTAAGGTGGATGAGATTTACTGATATGATATCAGAGTTTCCCAGTGGATGATGAGCTTCAGACCGATATGACTTATCGGGTTATTGGGGATCTGACATTATCCACCCCTAGACAGGCTCAGTAGGGTACAGATGTGTTTGCTTGTCGGTGTTCCTTTCGCTCACTATCTAGGCAGCCGTTACGTACAGCTAGTGCCGTTGACGTGCTTGTGGTTAAACCAACTGCTAGCGTATTAACGAGTCTTTAGAGTCCCACACAGAGGGTTTTCCCAGTTCAGGCAAAATGATGTAGTGGTCGTATATTAATATGTGCAGGGTTCCGATTAGGTATGTGTGCTATCCACGCGGACTTCAATCGGACGGATGATAATACTAGCCGGCTTATGATTAAGCCGAATTATTAAATCATGTTTTGATTTAATAATTTACATATATATATATATTTCGATATGTATATTCTAGTATTATGTTCATTATATTTTTCTATCTCTTGGATATTCGTATTTTGATACGAATACGGGCATGTATTTACGGAGATATATTCTTGTACTTCTAGAAGAAGGACAACTCATTTCTAGGATTTTCTTTTAAAGAAATTATGAAATGAGATGGAAAAGAGAAATGGTGGAGGGTATGGGAAAATCAATTATTAATTCATTTACAAATACTATTCAAGCATGGTTATAGTTTTAAAATGGTAAAATTCTTTTTACAAAAGATATGAAGCATGCTTGAATTTGTTAAGAGTTTTATTCATTCTACCATTGCTTTTCTCTCTTCCAAGGCTCCTTCTTTTTTCATCTTCAGCCCTCTTATGAGTTGAGAATCATGAAGATAAAGAGAGAGAAAATGTTAGAACACTCACACACATCACAAAGTATCATAGACTAGTAATCTAGGATCTCTAGTTACTTCATTGACGAATTTAAAGCTTGAACTTGGTTCTCTCGGGTGGATCATCTTTGGCGAAGGAAGATTTGCTTGCAAGCGCGTTCCGGAGCTCTTGAGAGTATGCTAAAGTCCAACCCAATTGGAGCAAATGAAGACGCTGCAAAGGTTGTGATTTCTATCCTTTTGTGTTACTAGTTTAGGTGTTTGGTTTAGATTCTTAGGTATAAGTTTCTAGTGCTGTCAAAATTTTCATTTTTGTATTCCGCATTGGCCGTGGATTAGCTGCGAGGGCACTAGAAACTTTCAAGCTGAAGATTCGTCAAGTGGATTCTCAAAATCTCGATATATGACAATCAATTGGTTGATATCACTTCTTACTAACGTATTGATGGACGGCGCAAAATAGTTTGGATTCTTGGTACGTTCAATAGAAGAATTGAGACATGTTATCACATCAACCTCATCGCTCTCATCTTCAGAGTCATTCAACGTCAGAACATTATAATAATCTCTTGGTTTTCAATGACAAACGACACTCCAGTCGACCTTCTTCAAGTCCCGAGAATAATATATCCGTGTTACCATTAAGGGAAAGATAAAGTTATCATATTCGTAGGCTGTCTGTTTGGTGTTTATCAAAGTAAGACCGTATTCATCGATCTTCATACCCCGTTCTGATGTTTCGTACCATCTGCATTGGAATATATAAAATGGGACAACCTTATGTATAAATGAGACTGCTATAACTTCCTCAAGAACACCATAGTAGAGATTTCCTTTATCTTCAATGGTTGCGACGCCGTTATTTTGTATAGCTCTAATACGTTTCGTCCTTTTTATCTCAAATTTATAGCCGGAAACCCCGTACCCGTTGTAAAACGTAGCTGTAATCATTGGACTGCTTAAAAGGTCCTGAACCTCTCTATCAATCTGCTTTCCACGATTCATTTGTCTGTCGATTTCTTTTCTACACCAAGCGGCGAAAGCGCGCCTCTGTTCTTCGTCAATTCTATCACCCGACCATCTAGAATTTGATCGCTCGAGTTTAGACGGGGACTAAGGCGCGTTTTGACTCACATATGATTATCGATGAGAATAAGAAAATTTCATTTATCATTGAGTATCATACACTTAGTTTAAGATTTAATTTAAATTAGTTTTACTTTTACGTTTCAATTTCAAGATTTCGAAGTTTTTAGTTTATAGTAATTCTTTTTAAAGTTAAAGGATTTTCTTAATCAAGTTTTAAGGTTGGAGTTAGGATGTGATTTGACAAGAGTTCAATGTAGAGGAGAATGGTGATGAATTAAGTTTTGGCCTTGTTTGATCTGTGAGATCTTCATCATTATCACACACACACACACACACACACACACACACACATACTGAATTACTATAAAATGCCTTAAATTTTTTCAGTAAACTACCCTTAGCTGTTGTTGTTTTTCACTAAACTACCTTAAATTTTTTCCAAACCATCATATTTCTTTAATTTTACTAAATTATACTAAAATACCCTTAACTATTGTTGGATTTTCACTAGACTTCCTTAAATTAACTAAATTACTAAAAATTTCACTAAAATACTGTCACGCCCCGCTTCCCAGAAGACGGTAATAGCACGTGACGAGACCCGCAACGTATTTACTATGAAAAGGTTATTTTCCTTAATAAATACGTTAACCGCATGTAAGAAATATAACAATATGCAAAAATAACAAGAGTAATTAAAATAAACAGCAAATTTATTTACATTCAAATTCAAGTACAATGTCTAAAATAAAAGATACAATACTGGGAAGTTTAAATGGTGACTTACAAAAGATAAGTGCAGAAAAAGAAACTAGTAATCTGGCTGGGTTGTGAGCTGGTCTAAGTCCTCCTTGCTTGGCTCGATCTCCTCAGTGTTTGGTCCTTCTGAAGAACATTCCAAGGAAAATAAATATAGAAGAATGTCGTCAGGGAACTAACTCTCGGTAAGTCCCCAAAAGAAATAATGTAATGATGACTGAAGGTATGAAAATGTATAGAAACCAAGTAGTAATGAACACGTAAGGTTTTATGTAAAAGTATCTGAATCATGTCATTCATGTGTATAAGGGTAGCTATTCTAACGTGGTTGTTTATAGTTGTTAAGCAGAGTGAGCGTGTATATGAGAGTAGTCCAGTTTACCCCGAGGACCAAAGGTACAAGTGGGTATGAGGCTCCGTCATAATCTACGGAACAACGACACGAGATATTCAAGAGGTGTCTTTTAAAGCGACATCTCATTTCACGACAAATGTTCCTTACCAATCCACCCCTTATCCCCAATCATTTTATTGTATAGTTCAAAGTTACAGGTCTTGGCCAAATCCATGAATATAAGAATACAAGTTCAGGTTCAAGTTGTATTCTGGTATTCATGTCAAGTAAAGTTATATTCATAGTTCGGTCAGGTAAATTAAGTGTTCAATTTCAAGTTTGGATATTCGAAATCAAGTTCAAGTGTTCAAGTTTGGGTTTGAGTTCGAGTTTAAAACAAGATCGAGTTTGTATTGAGATTCTAGGCATATCTTATACTAGATTTAATCTTGTGAATTTCTTGAGTTTGGAAAATATCGATAACCGCTGCACATGGACGGTAGCATTTGCGTCTTTTTAAAAAAGATTATCATTTGATAATTTCCACTCTAAGGATACGATCTATATTTAGGGAAAGGCAACTGGTGTATCTTTGTCTTTGACAACCCTGAGGCAACTGACAAGAGAAGATATCACTCAAACCAATCTGTAACCTAAATACGTAAGCTAGACTAGTATTTTGATTTCTAGGGTATTTTAGGAAAAATGTCATTTAAAGCTTCTCGAGGGTTTTTAATTCGTCCTAAAGTTTCAAATAAGTTTTTAATAAAAATATGTTGTTTAAAAAGTTAAGATTTTTGTATAAAAACATATTTTATATTTTTATGGTATTTTAGTGTAAAAATCTATCTTTTAAAGTTTATAGTATTTTAATGAAAGTACCACTTTTGAAAACTTGAGGGTAGTTTCATAAAATGTTAATCTTCTCATAAAAATAGTTTTCACCATTTTTTTCATAAAAATACGGATTTAATATTTATATAATTTTTTAAAGAATTTAATTTGTTTTAAAAGCCGTTTTTTTTAAAATCGTATTTTTATTCCTTTTGAGACCGAATTCTCCATGAGCAGTTCTGTATCTCGCTTTATTATCCTAAGGATATGCGATAAGCTACACTATTCACAAATGGGTCTCCTAATGAGAGTTGTAGAGACATAATTGCAAAGGTTTTCAATTAGCGATTAAAACGTATTTTTATAAAGTGAGGACATTTTCTTGAAAATTGTTTCTTTTAGATAAAATATTTAACCAAAATATCGTTCTATGAAACCGTAGCGTTTGTGAGTGGGGTAGATCGTTACCTAGTGGATTTTCTAGAGTTATATGTCAAAATAGCGATAAAGGGTGCATGAAAAGTTCATGGTAGTTTTGTGTAATTTTCGATATATGTTTTATTTAACACCGAATTTTAAACACATTCAAAATTAAATGAAGGAACATTATTTTAAGATGGTTGTTAACAAGATTAGCGTAATTTATTTAGCATGGCAAGTGCAATAAAAATTATTTAAAGGAAATAATAAAAATACTACTCTATTGTCGATATCGGTTTAAGAGTGTTTGAGATGAAACGATGGAGAAAGGAGGGGAAAGAAGAAGGGACTTACGGGTTGCACTAATCAATACTAAAGAGGATGGTTCGGTTGGTAGAACTGAGGCCAAAACGTGTGGAAAAGATCGATTGATGGCTGCACTTGGGCTTAACTCCTCTTGGACTTGGAACTTAAAGAGAATTTTGGGAGAGTTTCTCTTATAGATTTCAGAATAGGGAAGAACTAGAAGATGGGGTGATATTTATAGGGTAAAATATGAGAGTATGAGAAATTAAAAATTGAATAAAAATGATTTTTAATTGTGTTAATGATGGAAAACGAAAGGGTGTGAGTTCTCTAGTTTAATTCAGAGAGAAAAAAATAGAAAAAAATGAGTAGAGGGGAGCTGTAGGGACGCACGGGCGAAGCACAGAGTTGATTGGAGCTAATCCAACCGTCCATGTCGATTTTTTGAGAGATTTGGGCGGCCCGATCCAGTCCATCAGTCTCAAGATTTGTGTCATGTGCTTAACTCATAATTAACACCTCATTTATCTCTTGTTTGATTTCTCTAAAACTTTTCGTTTCTCCGTACACGTGCAACTCTTACACTTTTGAAAAGTTAAAAAGAAAAATATATAAAAATAATTGGGGCTAATGGAATTCGAACTTGCAGGTTAAAGAACACCAGTGGAGAGGCTTAACCAGTGAGCTATAAAGAGTTTCTTGTTTTTATTGAACAAATTTAATTTATAACTTCTATTCAGGCTGAAATACACCTTTCTATATATTGACCGTGTTACAATTGTACAGGAATTTCAGGATCGTTACAAATTTCCTTAACTATTGTTGTTTTTCACTAAACCAGCTTAAAATTTTAACTAAACGATTCATCTTCTGAAATTAACTAAATTACTATAAATTTCACTAAAATACGCATCACAATTGTTTTTCCACTAAACTATCATTAAAATTTTTAATAAAAGCCTCCATTTTCTCAATTTTACTTATTTACACTAAAATACCCTTAACTATTTTTTATTTTCACTAAACACGCTATAAAAATTCGCTAAATTACCCGAACCCTAACCCTGACACTTAATCCTATCCCTAACCTTAACCCGGCCCTAACCCCCAACCGAAACTTTAACCCTCCCTTACAACAACAACAACGACAGCAGCAGCTGCAACACCACCAACAGCAGCAGCAACAGCAACATCAATAACATAAGCCGCAGCAGCAACTACATCAACAATTAATTTTTGGGATCGAGCAAAAAAATTAAAAGTAAACCAAAAAATTTAAAATTTAACCGGTCTATACTTACCTCTTGACCATCGACGGTGAGCAACGACGAGCAAACTTCGACATGCTCGATCGGGGGCTAGGGTTTCGATCGTGCCTTAGGGTTTTGATCGACGCCGCCATATTAGTTATATGTATGCCTTAGAGGCCATTACTGTACATGCGATGTATATTGTAGTGGATGCTTGGACATATATAGGTAGAACTTTCTTGCTCAACATGATAATATGCTATCTAGTTGCACTTTATCTTAACATGTAAACAAATACTGTTTTGTGATCGCACGTTGATAAAGCCCTTAGGATGATTACTTGACTACCAGGACTATGATGTAGATCATACTAGTGGAGGCTGGGTAGTCGATAAGTACATTCTTCAAATCTTTCTAGTCGTGGGAGTATCGAGACAGGGCATCGGTACTCCAGAGTAGACTAGCGTATGCGCTTCTTGACCCATATGATGAGCGATGGATGATCCCATATCCATTGGTGTTTGACATCAGAGTGAAAGGTTCCTAGGCACCCTATAGTGGTCTCACAAGGCATCGAACATGCCAATTTTAAATTTTTGGTGCCGAGAAACCCTAGACTACGGATCTTAAACTAGATGTTTAGGCGAAACGGAAAACTAGTTAACTATTTAACTAAAGTTGAGATGCTACAACCTTTGTAGATCCGGATTTCCGCCTCCTTAGCTCCACGTGGTCATGTCCTCGCTGTCCATCATGAATCCTCGACTCGATCATCGGCTTCATCGGGAAAACAAGCGGAATAGGTCGTCGGCTTTGTGTCAAAGACGATCTACGTCGAGGTTGCACAAACTCAAGCTCCGACTTCACAAACTTATGAAACTTGTGAAGTAAACACCCAAAACAACTTGGCAAGAGGTAGAGGGTGAAGAAATAGGAGGTGGGTTCACTTTAGAATTGGATTTATCTCACTAGATCTCAAGTTGCCATTGTTGTAGCAAGCTTGAAGAAGAAGAAGAAAATGAGCTAGTTATGATAAGTTATGATAAAAAGAAAATAGAAAATCAAATACTTATCATAACTAAACTAGGGTTAAGTGTAGAGAATAAACCATGGTCACTTTAGAGGGTTAGGGTTAAGCATGAAGATAAGGATGGTTACAAAAGTCAAAGCTTCATGAAGCTTCAACTTAAAACAAAAAGAGCCACCATTCTCATCATAATCCATTTCAAATAAATAAATAAACAAATAAATAAATAAATGAATATGCAAAACCCTAATTATCAAATTAACCATGGATTAATTCTATACACTTAACTTAATGATCAAGTATCATCAAACATGATACAAAAAAGTGCACGAAAGCATATCACATATACAATGTGCATCAAGTGAGAAAAATCCGTTTAAAGTGAACCAATACTAGTTAATGCAAAGTAATATATCAAATATATAATTATACATTAAATCATTAAATCAACACTTGATTCAATGATCCGGTCATGTCGCACATAACCGACTAGTATTCAATGCATCGATTTATCGAATCAATGATTCGATAACTAGGTCATATCGAATATAACCATTCGAAACATATATCGCGAGAATGAAATGCGGTATCACATACACGCATTATTCTCGGTCCTGCACATATCTCATATGCGCTCCTATTTCGTTTCGCTTGAGCCAGGAAACCTCTGTGTAGGACTCTAAAGACTCGTCAATACGCCGGTAGCAGATGATGATCATATCAAGCACCCACAAGCCGCAAGCGGTCTGCTAAACGTAACGGCCACCCGGGTATTGAGCGATCAGAAGATCGACGAGCTAGCCCGCTCACACTCCTGCGAATCCGACCAGTAACACTTACCATACAGTCCGGTCTCTTCGTCTGATATGTCGCATATCAAGTCTAGGGGTGGTAAACGTCAGACCCCAATAACCCGATAAGTCGTGCTTATGTGAGGCTCGTAACGGGTCGAGAAACTACTGGTAACACTTACCAGCAAATCTCTGATCAGCCCTGGCCAGGGACTTCCCTGTTACGGCCAATCGAGCACTGCGCAACATCAACCCCCAATACCGGGAGAGACGAAACCCCTCCTATCGCTCATTGCCTCCATGTGACTCGGGACTGTGCCCAAAGACCACCGTTTTGCACGCCCTCATGGACGTGGTAAGGTGGAGATCAAAGCACAGTGGGAATCACACAAGACTCTATGACGATCTCGGGTCTACAGACTAACCTGTACAAGTGTCACCTGAGAACTGCCATCTGACGTGAGGTATAATACCATCTGGGAGTTCTCGGCGAGTCCGTCCAGTGTACCCAGTCTCCACTGAGCACCCGTATACCATCTCTGATGTCAAACACCAATGGATATGGGATCATCCATCGCCCATCACATGGGTCGAGAAGCGTATACGCTAGTCTACTCTGGTATATCGATGCCCCGTCTCGATACACCCACGACTAGGGACCTTGAAGGATGTACTTATGGACTACCATGTCCCCACTAGTATGATCTGCATCATAGTCCAGGTAGTCAAGTACACATCCTAAGGGCTTTACCAACATGTAACTATAAGACAGTATAAAGAGACTAGTGTACATGTTAAGATAAATAGCAACCAGATAGCATACTATCATGTCGAGCAAGAAAGTCATCTCTATATATGTCCAAGCATCCAATATAATATACATCATCTGTACAATACTGGCCTCTAGGGCATACATACAACTAACACAGAGAAGCTATACGGGTGCTCAGTGGAGACTGGGTACACTGGACGGACTCGCCGAGAACTCCTAGATGGTATTATACCTATCGTCGGATAGCAATTCTCTGGTGACACTGGTACAGGTTAGTCTGTAGACCCGAGATCGTCATAGAGTCTTGTGTGATTCCCACCGTGCTTTGATTTCTACCATACCATGGTCAAGAGATCGTGCAAAACGGTGTCTTTTGGGTACAGTCTCTAATCACATGGAGGCAATGAGCGATAGGAGGGGTTTCGTCTCTCCCAGTATAAAGAGTTGATGTTGCGCTATGCTTGATTGGTCATAACAGGAAATCCCTGGCCAGGGTTGCTGAGATTTACTGTTAAGTGTTACCAGTAGTTTCTCGAACCGTTATGGACCTTACATCGGCATGACTTATCAGGCTATTGGGGTCTGACGTTATACCACCCCCAGGCTGTAATATGCGACATATTAGACGAAGAGACCGGACTGTACGGTAGTGTTACTGATTGGATTCGCAGGAGTTATAGCAGGCTTGCTTGTTGATCTTCTGATCGCTCAATACCCGGGTGGCCGTTTTATTTAGCAGACCGCTTGCGGCTTGTGGGTATTTGATATGATCATTACCTACTGCCGGCGTATTGACGAGTCTTTAGAGCCCTACACAGAGGTTTCCTAATTCATGCGAAACGGAGTAGGAGCACATATGCGATATGTGCGGGACCGAGATTAATACGAGTATGTGATACCGTATTCTATTCTCGCGATATTTGATATTAGTCGGTTATATATAATATAGCCGGATTATTAAATCAAGAGTTGATTTAATAGTTTAATGTATAATTATATATTTGATATATTAAATTATATTAACTAATATTAGCTCACTTAAGATTTCTTTTCTCACTTTTTGATACATTGATATATATATGTGATATATATTAATTGTATTCTTTTTGCACAAAATATATATGATATATATTGTTGTGACATGCTAGGTTACACATGCAACATGTATGTAAGAGACTCATACCATGCTAGGGTTTATGTTAAGATTTCATTTATTATTAAGTAATTACAAATTAGTGGATTAAATCATTGCTAGAAGCTTGTAGATTCATTTATTATTAAGTAATTACAAATTAGTGGATTAAATCATTGCTAGAAGCTTGTAGAAGCTTGTGGATGAGCATTGATTAAGTCCACTCTTTTGTTTTTCTTAAGATATTTTGTGACCTAACCATTAACCCTTTACCATGGTTAACTCTCTACATGAGTTAGTATATGGTTAATATACTCACCCATAGTTGCATTTTAACCTTAATGATTCATTCATTCATCACTTGAGCTTCATCTTCTTCTTCCTCATTTTAAGCTTTCTAGCTTTTGACAAAGTGATGATAGATTGTGAGAAAACCAAAACTAAAGTGAGCTCAATTCCTACTTTATCATTCTCTACTACTTTCCATTTAGTTTAGGATGTTTGTTTCACTAATCTACATAATTAGTGAAGAGATAGCATGAGCTAATGTCTGCTCGACGTAGATCATCTTCGGCCTCGAAGACTTCGAAGCAAGCTTATTCGTTTCTTCATGAGAGCCTTTCTAGAGTCCGGGGATCGTGATCACAGCAAAGGGACTACTACACGGAGCTATTGAAGTGAAGGACCGGTCTACAAAGGTTGTATTCCTTGTTAACTTAGATGTAAAGAGTTTACATATCTTGTTTAACCCTAAGTCTCTAGTTAAGATATTGGTTAGGGTTTGTTTAGCACCCCAAAATTTTAAAGTAGCATGATTGATGCTTGCCAAAACCTTCCCAAGGTGCTAAGCTAACCCTACAGTGGTATCAATGCCAAGCTAGAGCATTAGGCGTTGTCTAGACGAAATTTGAAGTCCGATCGAACTCCGAAACCCCGATAAATCCCACTTTCTGCAAAAATTTTCAAAAGTTGAAATTTTTCATATTAAAAATACTCAGAAAATCATGCAGGGAATTCTAAGGATTACTGTGAAGTACGAAGCCATAACTCACTCAAGGGACCGCGGAACCGCGGCCAAACCATGCGTTTGGCGGCGGTTCCGCTGCCAACTTTTGGAGTTAGGGGCTAATACTTCAGGGTTTTATTCCTGGGTACTTTTTCATGCTTCTGAGAATTTTTAATTCTACTCAAGTGTTGAGCTTTCTGGGAAATATTGGGAACTCGTTGATTCGATCGGAAAGTTTAACTTCGTTTAAGTTTTTTCCGGATAATTTAGAACGTGTTAAAAGGTTCGAACGGATATCAATAACTCACTTTTTCCCCCGTCGGAAAACTTTCAAGTGTTGGATTTTTCCTGAGTTTAAAACTTTCAGAAAAGCATGCAAGCAAATCTGTGGACCCTCTAGAAGAACGTAACCTTAACTCGATTATGTGACCATCAAAACCGTCACTGAACCATATGGTTTGTGGTAGTTTAGCGTTGCCACATATGAGGCGTTGGTTTGACCCTTCTACGGCTGGTTCATAGCAGCTGTGACATGTTCTGGGACTTTTTGTACTCCGCTCAACTGTTGAGCTATTTGGAAAATTTTGGGTGTTTGTTTATTCGATCAGAAAGTTTAACATTGTTTATTTATCTGGAATGTGAAACAATATGTGGAATTCATATAGTTAGGCATGAAATACGAAGTATGTGATATTTCAGATTTAAGATGTCTAAAGTGATCTTGGATTCCAAATGTTGTAGTTTTTCACTTTCTTTTCTGCGACCATAAGTGTAATATATGGTGTATCGCCGACTTCTGTGCTATATGTCAACGACAACTGGGATACGCATATTTACTTACGTTGATGACATGTGATATTATGTATTGCTGTGATATGTTATATTGGATCGTCGTGTTTTGAATAGCCGGGGGTTTTATGTGAGATGAGAGTTTTTCATTTTCATTCATGTAAAAGCTTGTATGTAATATTCTTTTATTAGGGCACTTCTGGGTTGAGGATGATGTCGCCATTGTATATTATTTACTTTTCCGCATTAGGATATACCTAAGGCGGGGAGCACAAGTAACCGGGTTCTAGGGTCCAGTGGGAGATCATCTCGAGGAGTCGAGACCGGGTCTCCTAACTCTAGAATTGGTAGGGTTACTTGCCGCTCTCGTAGGGGTCTAGGGATGTGGGTTTGGCTATTCATTACGACCGTGGAATCCGTGTTTTATACTGGCTTAACTTAAAACTCGGAATTCCTAGTATATCCAATATTTCATATATGATTCTTCTGCTGCTGATATCTGTGATGTGATCATATTATATATCTGAGACGAATGCCTATATATTATATATATGAGATATAATTAATATTGTTGCTTTCGTTTCTTCTGTGATACTTAGGAAGCATAAATAAATGGGACTTCATTAATGAGATTAATGAAATAAAAGAAACCTAAAAATATTGTAGAAACTTGTTTAAAAACTGGTAGCTCTAGTTCTTACTTTGCATAGTGGTATTTCTTGTAGAATATCCAGCACCTTATTCGATAAGGAAAGAGCCGAGATCCCTTCACCGGAAGTGCTACAAACACGGTTTGTCTTTTAATTGCTTCTATAGTTTTTGCTTTGCATAGTGGTATTTGTGAAATATTCTGCACCTTATTCGATAAGGAAAGAGCCGAGATCCCTTCACCGGGAGTGACCTCTCTAGCAAAACTAGTAAAAGCCTAAAAAACACTCATTTTTCAAAATCACTCGATTCTACAACAAGATTAAGTTCATTACGCAAAAGGTTTGCTTAAAAACCTGTCGTAGCCCTCCGTCATTTCAGATAAGTACTACTTAGTATTCGTGATATGTTTGTTGACTATGTTAAGGCGTAGTGTGCGGTAGCTGAGTAGTGCTTATCTGCATAAGCATATGATGCGATTAGATTAGGGTAGTCGTGCGACTTTGTTGATTATGTTAAGGGTCGTGCGGGTGAGTTTAATTCAATCAGGAAATGACGGGTAGAACTTGACTAGTGCTTATGATTTGTTGACTATGTTAAGGTCATAAGTTGCTTGGGGCAAAATATTATCAGGAATTTCAAGTGTTGAAATTTGTAATAAGATTGCATACCTCCTATGAGATAATTGGATCCCGATACTCGCTGCGAGTAAGAGTTACTCCTGCGAGAGTTTTACACATTACAATTAGCTGATCAAGTAGGTGTCTAGAAAGGTGTTAATGGGGTTACGCCCCTGGAAAAACGAGATTTATTTTAATTAGGTCCGTGCGAAAGCACGGGGAACCTCCCTCAAAGTACCGACACTGGCCTGGCCAAAAAATTGGCGAACTTGTAGGGTGTAATTAATCCCGGCTAGTCTTACCATTTAGGATTTGAAGGAAGATTTGACTAAAAAAGTGGAAGTCATCCTGATTAGATAAACTAATAACCAATCTAATCTTGCAAAAGCGCACGCATGGTGTTTTCTTCTCTCTCTCTCCTAGTAGCGACTATGTCACACCTTAATCAAGATAATAATATGGATGTATTGACCGAACATGCTTATTATACTAAGCTAGGGAACATTGGTTCCGCTCAATCTTATAATTGTTATAAGTCCGAGCAGGAAATAGGGGAATATCTGGATTCCCATGCCACCCAAACGAAGAAAGTGCATGTTGATCCATATTCTTCGGGTGTCCTTATTTCCGGGAACTGTTTTTCAGTATCCTCTACGTCTTGGATATGTGATACCGGATCAGGATCCCGCATAGGTAATATGTTACAAGGGCTACGATAGGTAGAGAACTAAGAATGGGTGATATGTCTCTAAGTGTTAGAGAATGGTGCAAGTGTTGCAGCCAAATCAGTTGGCAAATATCACCTTGTATTTGATACATTGATTCTGAACAAATGTTATTACATACCGAATCTGATATACAACATTACATCATGTTCTTTATTGAGTTACAGAAGTATATAATTCTGTATTGGAGGATAATGTTGTGAACATTTTCCTGAATCAAGAGTTTATTCGATCAGGCACGTTATATAATAGCACATACGTTCTAAATCAAACCACAGTTCAAAGTATATAGAACACACACAAAAGGACTAGTTCAGGAATGAACGAATTCTTCTTGAAGTATTGTAGACTAGGTCATATCAATGCGACACGACCGGCTAAGTTACATAAGAATGAATATGAGAATCTGTTCGAATTTTCATCTTATGTTACTTGCTAGTCTTGTCTCAAAGACAAAATGACCAATACTCCGTTTACTAGAAACAGAGAAAGAGTTAGTGAACTCTTAAGACAGATACATGATGATGTATATGGTCCCATGTCTACAAATGCTAAAATTGGTTCTTTTGAGAACCAAACGGGTAAAAGTATAAAGTCTTACGATGTGATCGGGGAGGCGAATACTTGCGCATGGAGTTCGTAGAGTTTCTAAAAGGAGAATGAGATTCTCTCTCAGCTTACTCCTTCGTATACACCACATCACAACGGTGTATCGGGGCGGAGGTATCGCACCCTCTGAGATATAGCGCGCTCTATGATGAGTACTGCTGAGTTACCTGTTTTCTTTTGGATGTTATGCACTTGAGAAGCTGCATACCTATTGAATGGGGTTCCGTCCAAATCATGGCCTACCACTACATATGAGATATGGAATGGGAAGAGGCTATATCTTAAACGAGTTAAGATATAGGGTTGTCCGACCTATGTTGAAAAGCAAAATCCAGACAAACTCGAGGCAAGGTCAGTTGTGTAAGTTTGTCATGATATCCCAAACATTAGTAAGGGAATATCTTCTACCTAACTGAGGAGCAAAAGGTGTTTTGTTTCTCAGCATGCCACTTTTTTAGAAAAGGATTTTCTTGGTCATGAGGTAGAACTGGAACGAGTTCCAGCTAGACAAACTAACAGCTGATGATTTGGTGAAACCAAAGGATTCAATAGTCTCCAACGAAGCTCAGCCTCTCCGCGAATCTGGTGGGGTTCCTCATCCACTTGAGAGATACTACGGTCTTCTCGGTGACTGTGGGAGCGAGGATTGCATCATGAGATGATGGCCCAACCGGGTTCAAACAGATGGAATGTCTGTTTTGATGTGATAGTCAAAGTGTTTGATTTCATCAAAATGGTAGATGAACCTTGTATAGACAAAAAGGTTGTAGAGAGTAAAGTTGTCTTCCACGTTTTGTACGTAGATGACATACTCTTGAGAGGAAATGGTTTCCTACGCTACACTCAGTCAAGCTCCTCTTATCACGGGGATTCTCAATGGAAGATCTGGATGATGCCTGCTACATCTTGTAGATTATGATCTATGGTGATAAATCTAAGTGGATGTTGGGAGTGTCCCAAATCTAGGTACATTAACACCATACTAAAGGGGTTTAGTATGGAAGATTCTAAGCGTGGTGGTTCGTCCACTTACTCATGGATCACTCTCTCCAATACCAATTTGGAGAGAGCTCGCATGCAAGGGATACCCTATGCTTCGGCAGTAGGATCTATCAGAGTGTGCGATATTATGTACCAGACTAGATGTAGATGACTCACTAGGTGTAGTGATCAGGAATCAATCGGACCTTGGGAGAATCACTGGACAGCTGTGGAGGACATTCTTAAGTACTTGAGAAGCACTAAAAGAAAGTTCTTAGTTCCAACTTCCAGAGTGATAAGTTAGACTGAGAGTCAGTCACAGGTATTGTCTTTACCCTCAGTGTAGGGACGGTATGTTGGAAGAGTTCCAAGCTAGATACCGTGACATACTAGACGATAAATGTCACGCCTCGCTTCCCGGTGTACGGTGAAGAGGACGCGACGAGGTCCGCTACGTATATACTTAGAAGTACATACGCTAAGCGTATCTAAGCAATATAAAAGTAAATCACAAAAGACAAGAGATATAGAAATAACAGCAACTTTATTAATAACATTCTTTTGTACAATGCATGAAAAGTAAATACAACTGAAATGAAAAGCGATGCCTAAACAATGGCATAACAGGAAATGAAAATACTGAATAGAACAAGGTACAATGTCTAGAGCTCAGGTTCTTCGTGAAACTGCTCCAAGTCTTCACCGGTGGGCTCGATCTCTGCTGGGTCCAAAGCGCCTGACGACATTCAAAGAAGAAGAAATAGAATGTCGTCAGCGAACAGGTCGCTCGGTAAGTCCCAAAGATAAAGAAGAATTAGAAAAGACAGAATAAGAGATATTTTCTAAAGAGATTGTAAAATATTGTAGAATATTGTGTTAACGCTGTTGTTTGTAGCTTGGTACAGAAGGATACCAGTGTATACGAGAGGGGTCTCTATATGCTGGAGACCAGGGCAAACGGAATGTACAAGGAACCGTTAAGCCACGGTACAACAGCAACGGAATATAGCTTAGGTGTCTTAATCTGACCACCTCGTGCCACCTTTAACACCTTCCGTATCAATCTACCCTTTAAACCCCGTAGTGTTTTGATTGTATTGTTGTATTGTATTGTGTAAGTTGGATGACTGACCAAAACCATGATATCGGTGAACAGATTGTAACTGCATAATCAGGTAAATGGAATAACAGAATAATGGATATATATCCATGGTTTGATTCAGTCGAGTTGTATAGATTGTTAACTGGATTCTGAGATTCATGTATTCATATTGAGTTGGAATATTAAAGAATATAGATTGACTTGAATCATATGCAAGTCAGAAATAATCAGACTCAAAACCGAGTCAGACTAAAAGAAATGTAAGTCGAAGTTCTATAATTGTTAGGGTCATTATTGTAATTTATAAAACTTGAGGAGCTTTTATGTAAAAATACTTTTGTATAGTTTTCAAGATACACCTCAAGTATTTATTATTCGTCTTTATAGTTATAATGAGTGTGATCTTATTTTGTCTTATTTCTAGTGAAAATATCCTAATTACATAAATAAAGGTATTAATTTGTAATATTGATTTATTTGAAATTCATGGTATTTTAATATAACTTTTAATCTTGTAATTTTTAGGAAAAGATGGAAACTTTATCTTATAATAAAATAGGTGTTTAAATGATAAATATACCTATGTTTATACAAGAATAATTTTTAATAAATATTTTATTTTCCAAATATCTCATTTTTCTTAAATGTCGTATTTTAAACATTTCGAGACCGAATGCTCCTTGCGGAGGTCTGAATCTCGCACTACTAAGCCCGAGGGTGCACGATAAACCGTACTATCCCTAACGAGTTCCCCAAAGATGGGTTGTAGTGGCGCTTTGCAAAGATTTAATAAATACTAATCATTTAGAAAACGGTTTTATAAAGATAAGATATTTATTTGTAAAAGGGTGTAAATTTCCGTATTTTAGATTCTAGGGTTTCCTAAGCCAACTAACCTATTTCTAAATGGTCTAAACGATAAGTCATTAGAAGCCTCAAATCGCCTCTTCACCGCCAATTGCGGCCAGGTAAGTGCCAGGTGAGTGGGAGGCTCTCCACTACAAGTAGTGGCCCTAATTAAGCAACCACTCGCCTTAAACACACTTGCCTAGACACCACAAAATCAGGTTTGGATAAATGATCGATATCCACGACATATCGTATTTTCCTAATAAAAGATATTGTTTTAAAAAATATCAACCTAAAACTTTTAGAAAAGGTTTTATAAAGAAAATGGTATTTTAATGTAAAATCTTGTTTTGTCGTATTCTAAATTTTGATGATATCAATTAGGCTTGTATTTGCGTGTGTGTGAAGGTAGGTCATTACCTCGTGATCTACTTTAAGGTATAGCAATGTTAAAGAATTAAATGTGATAAACTAAACATGATGGTATTTAAGTGCAAAAATACGGTATATTGCAAAAGCTATCATTTCATGTGTGAAAACTTGTTCAAATTAATTTTTAAGTGATTAGTAGTCAACATGAAGATATTTAAGTATTATGGAATTGGTGATAAGTGAGATTTGATAGAAAACCGAATCGGAAATCGGTTTGTTCCGATTTCCGTCGGGTTTGAAAAGTCGTATTTTAATGGAAGAAAAGAAAGGTAGAAAAGAGGGACTTACGGGTTTGGACAACGCTAGAGAGTGAGAGGAAGATAGTGGGTTTGCCGGTGCGTCGAAATGTCGTGAAGAGGTCCTAGGACGATCGCCGGGATTCCGCCGTCGATTTTGTCAGCGCTTCGCCTTTCGCTCGTTTTCTCAC
The DNA here is from genome assembly GCA_030015575.1 of Agapanthus africanus. Taxonomy (NCBI): domain Eukaryota; kingdom Viridiplantae; phylum Streptophyta; class Magnoliopsida; order Asparagales; family Amaryllidaceae; genus Agapanthus; species Agapanthus africanus. The sequence goes on from CM057348.1 coordinate 49,701,159, forward strand.
GTACCAAGTTCTCTTGGAATTTTGGGAGAGTGGACTTAGGAAAAGTGATGAGAGGGTAGAGGGTATGGGGGGTTTATATAGGGTTAGGCCAGGGTTAGGGTTTTTAATAAAAAAATATAAAATTATATAAAAATTCATTAAAACTCATTAAACTTAGGAGTAAAAAGGATTTATTGGGCAAATGATAACCGATCCAGGTATAATAAGTGTGCAGGAGGGTTGACCAAGTAAGAACACAACTTTTCTCTGTTGGTGACTTGGTCGTCCGGCCAAGTCCGGCCGGCCGGTGGCGCCGAGCCAGGCCGAGTCAGGGTTCCAATGGCCGGGGATTTTCCTGGGGTACAATTTGATATATTTACTTTTTCATGTCCAGTACATATTTTGTGAGTTATGGCCTTTTGACCGTTGACTTCCAAAAAAAATTAAAACAAAATAAATACAAAACTAATGTGGGGCATGAGATTTGAACTCTAGTGGCTTGGTTCAGCAGTGCAAGGTATTACCAATGAGCTACAAGCTCCTTCTTGTAATTATGGAGTGAAATAAACACTTAAAGAGATATCAGCAGCAATAAATACTCCAAGTATACTTTGAATTTAAATCAATTCTTTGTACATTAAAAATGGAGTTGTTACAATAAAGGCTGAATACATTACTACCAACGATACTACCAAAGTGGCTGTCTGGACATTTCTTGTTCATAAGATGAACAGGGTTCCTACCATTGAGCGTCCAATAACTGTTATTGTGACAACAATGGAGTTATGGATTATGCCTAGGAACGCAGTTCCTATCAGCGTTCTAGACATATTCTGAGGCAAGTATCACCTGATCAGCGAGATGGTTGATCTCCAAGGGATCGAGATTAGGAGAGTAGACCAGAAGGTTGACATAGCGGATCCACTCACAAAGGCCTTACCTCTAGAGAGACTTCTCTACAATTGGTTGAGTATGGAATACTACAACCTCTGCTACATTGTTGGATATTGGATACTACAACAAATGGCCTTAGTGCAAGTAGGAGATTTTTAGTTATATATATACCCTAGAGGCCATTACTGTACATGCGATGTATATTGTAGTTGATGCTTGGACATATATAGGTTGAACTTTCTTGCTCGACATGATAGTATGCTATCTGGTTGCACTTTATCTTAACATGTAAACAAATACTGTTTTGTGATCACATGTTGATAAAGCCCTTAGGATGAGTACTTGACTACCAGGACTATGATGTAGATCATACTAGTGGGGACTGGGTAGTCAATAAGTACATCCTTCAAATGTTCCTAGTCGTGGGAGTATCGAGACAGGGCATCGGTACTCCAGAGTAGACTAGCGTATGCGCTTCTTGACCCATATGATGGGCGATGGATGATCCCATATCCATTGGTGTTTGACATCATAGAAGCTATACGGGTGCTCAGTGGAGACTGGGTACACTGGACGGACTCGCCGAGAACTCCTAGATGGTATTATACCTACCGTTGGATAGCAGTTTCTCTGGTGACACTGGTACAGATTAGTCTGTAGACCCGAGATCGTCATAGAGTCATGTGTGATTCCCACTGTGCTTTGATTTCACCATACCACGGTCAAGAGATCATGAAAAACGGTGGTTTTTGGGTACAGTCCCAAGTCATATGGAGGCAATAAGCGATAGGAGGGGTTTCGTCTCTCCCGGTATAGGGAGTTGATATTGCGCTATGCTCGATTGGCCATAACAGGAAATCCCTGTAGGGTGTTTTTCGTCACCCCATTGAGATGGGAATACGCGCACGCTTTTCAGGCGTACTACAGATTCCCCCTGCCTAGGGTAGGCCGGGGTTTAATGATTGTGGGGATCCGAATCTCCGGCAGCCACGGACTAAACTGCCGTTAATTACCCATCGCCTTTGGAGTGAGGGAACCTCCGATTGACGGGTTAAACTGGTCATGCGAACTCAATGTGCAGTATACGTGTGTTGTGTTTTGAAAGGGGGATTTGGATATATCGGGAGCCACGCACAGTTTTTTACGGGGGTCCCGCTACCCGGATAGTGGGCTGGGGGTCAAGGGGGCTAGCAGCCCCCTTGCGGGGTGCGGGGCAGCGCCCCGTTAGAAAATTTTTTCTAACAGGGGCAGTGTCATGGAGTATGTGTATGTTTACATATGTATGCATATGTATATATATATATATGTATATATATATATATAAAAAGAAGAGGGGGAAAAGACATCCAAAGGATGCGTGGGGGCCAGCGCCTCGAGCGCTGTGCGCTTAGGGGCTGTGCGCTTTGCGCATGAGCGCTGGGCGCTCGAGCGCAAGCGCGCCACGTGTCGGCACGTGGGCGCTTTGCGCATGAGCGTTGGGCGCTCGAGCTCAAGCGCGCAACGTGTCGGCACGTGGGCGCTTTGCACTCGGGCGCAGAGCGCAGGAGCGCAAACGCGCCACGTGTCGGCACGTGGGCGCTTTGCGCTCGGACGCAGTGCGCTTGAGCGCAAGCGTGCCACGTGTCGGCACGTGGGCGCTTTGCGCTCGAGCGCTAGCGCGCCACGTGTCGGCACGTGGACGCTCGGCGCTTGAGCGCTTATGCGCCGGCGAGAAAAAAGGGGCTTTTAGTCCCAAAAACAGAAGCTATGCTTCAGAAAGGAAATATTTGTTGTTATATATATATATATATGGAGTTAAAACTCCTAGGATGTTTTGAAGCTGATGAAGGGGGTTCTTCTTCTTCCTCCTGTTGTTTGGCCGGATCTTGAAGATCAAGAAGTAAGAGATTTTAAAAATCACTCCTTTTTGAGATCTGATGGGAGATCTGAGTTCCCCTTTGTGGGTTTTGTGGTGGAAAACTACTTAGTTTTGGAAAAGAAAGAGTAAAACTCTTGATTTAATTCAAAAGAAATGAGAAGGTTTAGAACCTTGGAGAAGGAGCAGGAGGCACAAAGAACCCTATTTTTTGGGGGAATGAAAAGTGTATGCTTTATTCATCATCATGTTGCCTTATATAGGCTTACACATTTACATATAGCCTCTTGGGCTTCACAAAATGGCATTTTGCCTATCCCATGGCTCATGTGCCATTTCATTTTTTGCACATAAGCCATGGGCTTACAAAATATTGGCTTTATGCCCATTTTGCATACATTCATGTATAAAAAATTACATAAAAATTATTTATTACATGATCTATATTTTGGTATAGAGGAGGCTGGCCGCGAGCTCGACTTGGGCATGGGCCCGCTTGACCTGGGCTTGGGCCCGCTTGACCTGGGCTTGGGCCCACCTAGCTTGGGGGTTGACCTTGACTTTGACTCGGTCAACCGGGGTGTAAATTTTTACCCCAACAATCCCTGGTCAGGGTTGCTGAGATCTACTGGTAAGTGTTATCAGTAGTTTCTCTAACCGTTATGGACCTTATATCGGCATGATTTATCAGGCTATTGGGGTCTGACGTTATACCATCCCCAGGCTGTGATATGCGACATATCAGAAGAAGAGACCGGACTGTACGGTAGTATTACTGATTGGATTCGCAGGAGTATGAGCAGGCTTACTTGTTGATCTTCTGATCGCTCAATACCCGAGTGGCCGTTACGTTTAGCAGACCGCTTGCGGCTTGTGGGTGTTTGATATGATCATCACCTACCGCCGGCGTATTGACGAGTCTTTAGAGTCCTACACAGAGGTTTCCTGGTTCATGCGAAACGGAGTAGGAGCACATATGCGATATGTGCGGTACCGAGATTAATACGAGTATGTGATACCGTATTCTATTCTCGCGATATTTGATATTAGTCGGTTATATATAATATAGCCGGATTATTAAATCAAGAGTTGATTTAATAGTTTAATGTATAATTATATATTTAATATATTAAATTACATTAACTAATATTAGCTCACTTAAGATTTCTTTTCTCACATTTTGATATATTGATATATATGTGATATATATTAATTGTATTCTTTTTACACAATATATATATATATATATATATATATATATATATATATATATATATATATATATATATATATATATATATATATTGTTGTGACATGCTAGGTTACACATGCAACATATATGTAAGAGACTCATATCATGCTAGGGTTTATGTTAAGGTTTCATTTATCATTAAGTAACTACAAATTAGTGGATTAAATCATTGCTAGAAGCTTGTGGATGAGCATTGACTAAGTCCACTCCTTTGTTTTTCTTAAGATATTTTGTGACCCAAGCATTAACCCTTTACCATGGTTAACCCTCTACATGAGTTAGTATATGGTTGATATACCCACCCATGGTTGCATTTTAACCTTAATGATTCATTCATTCATCACTTGAGCTTCATCTTCTTCTTCCTCATTTTAAGCTTTCTAGTTTTTGACAAAGTGATGATAGATTGTGAGAAAACCAAAACTAAAGTGAGCACACTTCCTACTTCATCATTCTCTACTACTTACCATTTAGTTTAGGGTATTTGCTTCACCAATCTACACAATTAGTGAAGAGATGGCATGAGCTAGTGTCTTCTCGACGTAGATCATCTTCGGCCTCGAAGATTTCGAAGCAAGCTTGTTCGTTTCTTCATGGGAGCCTTTCTAGAGTCCGGGGATCGTGATCGCAGCGAAGGGATTACTACACGGAGCTATTGAAGTGAAGGACCGGTCTACAAAGGTTGTATTTCTTGTTCACTTAGATGTAAAGAATTTACATATCTTGTTTAACCCTAAGTCTCTAGTTAAGATCTTGGTTAGGGTTTGTTTAGCACCCCAAAATTTTAAAGTAGCATGATTGATGCTTGCCAAAACCTTCCCAAGGTGCTAAGCTAACCCTACACGCCAAGCTCGACCACGGAGGAGAGACGGCGAGGGCTTCGAAGGGAGACGGCTACAGAGGCGACAAGAGACGGCGCCGGTGACGGAGGAGGCAGCGGCGACCGAGACGACCGAAGAGGGATTTTGGCGCTCGATGAAAATTTGGGGAGGGAGGGTGGGGGGAGGAGGGGAAGAAGATGCTTGATGAAAATTGGGGGGCGTGTTGGATTTTTATTTTTAGTGGGTTGTCGGGCCCGTCATCTTTTTTTATTTGTAGCGGTCTTAACCATTACCAAATCTATGAAAACCATTACTGTCAATTGGTAATAGTTTGAACCGCTACCCATTTACCGCTACTGCTGGACACATTTGTAGCAATGACTGTCGGATTGTTGTTAAGCAAGAATTTAGGAATTTTCAATTATTGCTTGCTTTCAGCAAGGAGCATGAACATGTTATTCAAAAAGAGAAAGAAAACAAAACAAATCCAGCCAACCTGTACGATAAGCCCATTTTTGCATTGGTTAAAAAAATCGAGTTGAATTTGCCATCAGACACGCACAAAAATAAAAAATAAATTCAACTACGTCTATGATTTGTTCGAAACTTGTAATGCAAACTGATATTACCTAGGAAAGTCAATCATGTTATCAATTGATTGCCTATTTTTGAAAAAGATTGGATTTAAAAATAAGAAAAAATTCCAACTCAATGCTTTCATACCTTGCTATCTATTGCATCATCTTTTGGAATTTTTTAATTCCAGTCCCTCCCTCCCTCCCTCCGTAGCTTTTCAAAACTATTCACGTCATATTTCTCATCTAAAAGTTAGGCTATATAAATTAAAACCTTAATTTCGAAAAAACCCCAAACCATTCGGCTAAAACACAAGAAACATCCAAATAGTTTCAAAATTACGAGAAACCCCAATTGTTTGCAGTTTTGTGCTATTTATTGCTGACGTTGTTGTAAGGATTACATATTTATGCGCAGCGGAAATCCAAGACCTTTGTTTCAGGGTAAATTGAAAACAAACTATCCGACGATATAAAATCACACGAAAAGAACAAACCAACAACAATACACGAGATTTACTTAGGTTCGGCACAACTAGTATCTAATCCTGCAAACCGCGACGAAAACTTCCACTATAATAAAATATTACAAGAGATTATCGACTTCTCACCATCCTTTACAAAACAATACCCTCTTTTACAAAACCTCTCTCTATTCCGCGACCATGCTCAGCTCTCCCATTTTAATCAAACCCTAGCTTATTAGAGATTTATGGATTCTTAACCCCTCATATTTATAGGGTAAATAAATGTTAGGGTATAAATCCATATTTAATTTAGAGATAAATATGAATTTAATTTAGAAATTAGATTTAAATCTAAACTAAAGAGATTAGATTTAAATCCTAACTACTCCGAATTTAAATCAAATCTAACAATATGACACCTGATTTTGGGGGTAGAACATGGTTCTAAAAAGTTTTTGTGATGGTTTCTTGTGTATTTTAAAAGTTTTGGGGGTTTCTCGTATTTTAGCTAAAAAGTTTCGATTACTTTTTGTAATCAAGCCTAATTTCGTATCCATCCACACGCATAAAATATAGTATAAAAATATTAAATCTTTTCACGCGCAACAAAGAAGAATAAAAAGTTAGTAATATAAACATAATTGCAGTTTATTATTAAGTATAAATTAACAACATAGATTACACTATAAAATTACTTACGGTTCCCTTTTTTATTAAATAGAAGCAAGAAAAGAAAATACTAACATTATTATAGTTTTTACGATATTAATTTTATTTTTTGGGAAAGGGGAGGTGTAATTTGCATAGTGCCATTATTATTGGCTAAGCGATTTGCATAGGATTTTTTTTTCCTTAGCTCATCTTTTTAACCACGTTCCCTTGTTCTGATCTATCCAGCCGTGAGAATTCATATTTTGCATTGTTCGACTCGCTACGGGATAGCGGTATTCTCCATGTGTTGAGGAAAAGACATCTTCACGAACAGAAGGTTCGGGATGGAGATGTGGATAAAGCCGGCAGGATGAAATTAGGGCCCTTCACTTGCAGCCGATGGTGGGATGAGAGGTGGAGACTGTTATCCACTGACTGTATTCACTAGTCTCTTTCTCTGGTAAGAATAAGGATGTATAAAGTGACATAAGACCCTTCCCTTCCCTTACAAGTAAGCAAGTAACCAAGAAAACAGATGCAGCAAGAAAACTCCTGAGTTGATACTCCGCTAAGGTCATTCAACTGATGCCATTCCGCATCGCTTCACTCGTTGGTCTGCTTGACGAGATTTAACTCAACTCGCTGCGCTCGGCCCTGCGGGGCTTTATCCAGGCTTGTTCGTCAAAGAACCGTTCACTCCGCTCTCTGATCTAGCTTGTAGAGTGTTTTTCGTCACCCATTGAGATAGATGCGCACATGCCTTAGGCATGTACAGATTCCCCCAGATTAGGGTAGGCAAGAGTTTATTGATTATGGAGATTCTAATCTCCAACAACCGCAGGCAAAACCACTGTTAATTACCACTCGCTCTTAACACGCGAGAATCTTCGATTAACGGGTCGCATAGCTCATGCGAATTCAGTATGCAATATACGCATGTTTTGTTTTGAGAACGATTTTGAGGGTATTTTTTGGATATATCGGGGACTCGCAGAGTTTACGCGGTCCCGTTGACCGGTAAGCGGGCGGGGGTCCCGCTGTCCTATCAGTGGGTTGGGGGTCAAGAAGGCTAACAACCCCTTACAGGTCTCTGGATAGTGCCCCGAAATAAAAAATTTCTTGGAGAGAGGTGACTGGAGTGCGTCTGAGAGTTCCCGAGATGAGAAACAAGAGAAAAAGAGGTTTTGATGGCCTCCCGCTCGGGAGGCCTCTCGAAGCAGCGGGGACCCCTTGAGGGGAGGTCCCAAGAGCGGGGGACCCCCTTTGGGAGGGGGTCCTGAAAGTGGGACCCAATTGAAGGGGGTCTTGAGAGCGGGTAGTCCTTTTGGGGGAGTTCTGCAAGCGTGGACCCTCTTTGGGGGGTTCCGACTGTGGGACCCCTCATTAAGAGTTCCGAGAGCAGGAACCCTCTTTGGGGATTTCGAAGACAGAAAACCCCCTTTGGAGGTTTTGAAGACAGAAACCCCCCCTTTTTTTGTGTGTTGGGGGAGGGGGGTTTGAAAACGGGAACCTCCTTTTAGGGAGGTTACAGAACTCAACATGGGGATCCCGTGTTTGATGATTGGGGAAGGAACATAGACGAATCCATGTTCCCATGGATCTCGCGAGCGATCCGGGGGTCAAGTGTCGAATCTAGATGTTCGAAAACATTTGCTCGAGACGAAAGCCATGAGTTTTCACCCCGAGAGTCCTTCTCCCTTGTTCTTCAGGCTTGATGATGATAGGTTGCTACTTTGCTTGATTTTTGATCTTGAATCTTGGATTCTTGAGATTTAGTTTTCCAAAAGAGATGGGCTCTCTTTTGACGGGTTGTATTGAGAAAGAAAGAGATGAAGGAGATGAGAGACCCAAAAAGAACTATCTTTCCTTTTGAAGCTCTCTCGCTCTCTCTTTGAGGAAGAAGATGATGAGGAAGAATAAGACTTGCCTCTTTTGATGGAGGCTCAAAACCTTATCCGATTGAGAGAATGAATGTTGTTTTTATTTCTTTATTTGGTGGGGTTTGAACCCCTTTCATATTTGCATTTAAGTCGTTGGTTTTTACAAACCTTGCATTTTCTTTTCTTCTTCTCGGCACGGGACTAGCCCCGTGCTTAAGCTTGGGCTGGTTTGGGCTGGGCATGGACCCACTTGACTTGAGTTCGGGATTGGGCCCATCTGAGTTGGATTTGGGCCTATGCCCGGGTCCACCTTTTGGGTTTTGACTTTGATTTTGACTTTTTGATTTTTGTAATAGGGTGTAATTTTTGATCCCAACATGCACTTTAGCCCTTGTCAGTTCCGTTCAATCAAATAGCGTCACATTCCAGTTTTTACTTTTCGTTGTTTGTTTTCTTATCATAAGTACAAGTCAATTTTTCCCAATTATTTATACCACAAGTACAATTCAAGTTAAACGGTAGAATATATTTTGATCCAATGACGTAGATCCAATCGTAATTTTGAGATATTAAGAAAATCGAATATAAGAAAAACTCATAAATAAAGAAGAAAGAAGCTAGCAACAGAGCTCCCCCATTCCCATGTGATGGACTTCATCATCCCCACACCACGTTGTACAGTACCTCCGTTAACGTCCTTGTGGGTCAACCCCTGTCTCATGTGGGGTCCACCTCAGTGTTCTAAATTTAATTGAAGATATATTTCACTTATAATTGGCCATTGATTGTGGCCATGTTTCCCAAGGTATTATGTGAGGAAGGTTGGTTGATGACAATTGCTGGATTAAAAATTTTCTTTTCCAATATTGAGCTTCCACTAATATGGAAAATAAAGTTTTGTCATAATCTATGTTCTCTAGACTACTTTGCCATTTCTTTCCAAACAATAGGTCGTTATCTCTGATACACATAAGATTTGAATTGGAGATCTCTTGCTTTACGGCAAAAAGACTTTCCCAATTGGATGAAAAATAAATTCTTAAAGTATAATCCATGTTTCTTTGGTTAGGGATCATAATACTGTCTATAAATTCAGATTAGCATGTTATGGTGTCACTTTGATCTAACTAACTTTGCAACTCATGTTCTTATCTAGAATAAGTTGCACTGTGACACTGCGGAAAAACAAAGTTTTATCATGCGCAATTTCATTCATTTCATGATCAGAAGCATTTTGTTCGAGATACCGTGTTCTTGTTCATTGGAATCCAAATGAAAGCAGCAGTGGAGCTGCCATGATAATTAAACATATTAAAATGGCTCTTTCCTTAATCCTCCCCAACAACCAACAAAGCAAAAAAGAGTTCAGGGGTCTTTAATATGTCTTGTCACTTTTGATTTGAATTCCACTGTGATCTTGACTAAAATTTATTTTGTAATAAATGTTAAATTTCATGTTTTCTTATTGGGTATGTAAGATGATATCATAATCAGTCCTATTGGATATTTGAGGTGATTGAGAAATTATTTGGAATGCCGGATGTAATACATTCGGACAGAGGATGAGAGAGACGGGGGAGTTTTGGGCATCCTTGGATAGCGTGTGGGGACTCACACTTCTATGTCTTATGTCTCTTGCCCGGATGTATACTGCCGGCACATGGAACAAGTTTTCCTTTAGTAGAGCAAAAGGCATAGTGATTGCATAATGTTATGCCCCGTTTCCCAAAAGAGCGGTAGCAGACACGTGACGAGACCCGCGACGTATTTATACCGAGAAGGCTCTTTCTCGAAACAAATACGCTGACCGTTTATAAGCAATATAAAATATGACAAGAAATAACAAATGAAATAAAATCCAACTACTATATCTTACATTCAAATTTTCACAGAGTTTCAAACTAATATAAGATGTCTAAAAAAAATAACAATAAGGGAGCCTTAAACAAGAGGCATACTGAAAGTAAAAACTGAAAGGAAACTAGTTGTCTGCTTGTGATGCCAGTTGATTGTACTCTTCTTCTGACGGTTCTCCCTCCTCCATTCTTAAGTCACCTGACAAACGTTTTAAGGAAAGAAAGAAACATGATGGAATGCTCGTCAGCAAACTTGTGCTCGGTAAGCTCTCCAAAAAAATATGAATATAAATGCGGTAAAAGACATGCATGTATGTAGAATATGAATTCTAATGCAACAGCAGACAAGTAAGGGTGTCAATTAAACATGACAACCATATAAGTATGGCAAGTATCATAAGCATGACAATGTGTACACGCATGACCATTCTATTCTAATGTGCTTGTTGTAGTTTGATAACGAAGGCATGCGTGTATAAGAGAGTAGTCCGTCAAACCCACGGACCAACGGCACATTTCGTTCAAGGCCCGTCAAAACCCACGGGACAATGACACACGAGATTCATGTTAGGTGATTTTTAGTGAACTCTCGTGCCACGGCATACATTCTTTTACCAAACTACCCCATATCCCCGTGTATTTTAATTTATAGTTAAAATTACAAGTCTTGGTCGAATCCATAAATACATAAGAAGAGTACAAGTTCAAGTTTCAAGTCGAGTTCAAATATTAATATCAAGTTCAAGTATTCATGTGATATTCAAGTATTCGTGTCAAGTTTTGTATTCATGGTTCGAGTCAAGTCAAATCAAGAATGTTTGTAACATCCTAGAATGATCGTACATATTTATATTAATTGTCACGCCCCACTTCCTAGTGTACGGGTAAGGAGACGTGACTGGGCCTGCTACGTATTTACTCAGAAGTAAACACGCTAAGCGTAACTAAGCAATATAATATAAATATACACAAGAAGACATGAAATGTAAATGAACAGCAAATTTTATTTATTAAACATTTCTTTACAATACAACTAAAAATGTAAATATAAGAATGGAAAGCAATTCCTAAATAATGGCATGAACTGAAAGAAAAGTAAGTACAAGTAAAGCCTAAAGGTCGTGCTGCTCAGTGGTCTGCTCCAAGTGCTCATGGCTGGTCTCGAACTCCTCAGAGTCGGGTCCTCCTGACAACATTCCAAAGAAAGAAGAGAAATATGAATGTCGTCAGCGAACAATCGCTCGCTAAGTCCCAAAGAGATAGAAATAGAATGGACATATAAGAGAATGTAACCGGTATAAAGTTTGATTGTTATGCTAACGCAGTTGTTTGTAGCTTGGTGCAAAATATGCCAGTGTATACGAGATGAGTCCAACTTACACCGTGGACTATGGTAACCCGTAGTACAAGGCTCCGTCGATAAAACCACGGAAGAACGACAATAGATATATAGTTACGTCTTTTAATGACCATCTCGTGCCACTTTTAACACATTCTGTGCCAGTCTACCCCTTTAAAACCCCGTAATGTATTATATATTGATGTACATTGTTTTATTTAATAGATGTACGACTTGCCGAAACTATGATATCATGTAAACGGAATGGATATAAATGGATAGTCATGTAATCAGAGTATATCCATGGTTCGGTTCAGTCATGTTCATGTGGATATAGATTGAATTCTGGTATAAATGGATTCATATTGAATTGGAGTTATACTTGAATCATATTCAAGGATAGATTGATTGATTGATTTCAGATTAGACTGAGACTCTGTCTGGGTCAGACACTTTAAAACGAATTGAAGTCATGAATTAGTTTTGATGTTATCGGTAACTGCTGCATATGAACGACAGGATTTGTGTCTTTTTCCAAGACAATTACCGTATTGATAGCACCGTTTCTAGGTTGTCTACCTTAGATAGGCCAGCACCCATATTCTCTGGCTCCCTGAGGCTCAAAAGAACCGGTCTCGCTTAAACCTATGTTTACTAGGTTCCTTATTGTAAATTAATATAACTTGAGGGGTTTTATGAAAAATAGTTTTGATATATTTTCAAAATACACTTCAAGTATTTATTTATCGTCTTTAAGGTTTTCATAGTTGTAGGCTTTATAAAATGAAATATTCTAGTGGATATAAACCTAACTTGAATAGTATATGGTAGTATAGTGTAATATTGGAATTGTATTGATTTGTATTGGTAGTTTCATGAAATTTGCGATCCTTTGATTTAGAAAACATGGAATATATATATTATATATTTAAAGTAGATATTTTGATAATATATATATATATATATATATATATTATCAAAATATCTACTTTAAATATATAATAAATATATATTTATAAAAATAGAACTTATTTATTAAATAGAAATCACATTTTTCTTAAAATTGCATTAAAAATTTCATCGAGATCGGATACTCCGTGAGGAGGTCTGCATCTCGCTCTACTAAGCCCGGGTATGTGCGATAATCCGCACCATCCCGATCGGGCTTCCCCAAAATGGGCTGTAGAGGCACATTTGTAAGGAATTAAATAATTCATTTTTAAAGAATACGGTTTTTGAAAGTTTATGGTATTTAAATGTAAATTTATATTTTATCCCACAAACTAATGTTCCAAAAGCCATAGTGCTATGTCAAGAATGAGTGTTGTAATGAGGTAGGTCATTATCTCGTGAGTTTTCTAAAGATAATATGAGCGAAAAAATAAGATAATGTCGTATGCAAACTTAAGGGTATTTTACTGTAAAAGTGAAATAGAATTTGTTTAACATAATATTTTGAATTGAAACTTTGTCCAATTGTTGTTTAATGGTTACTAAACAATATATGAAAAGGTGGTTAATTGATTTTTAAGAAAAATTAATTTTTTTTAAAGAAAAGAGAATCGGAAGTCGGATTAACTCTGCTTCCGACGAGTTTTGAAAAGAGATATCTTTTTAATAGAGAGAGGAGAGGGAAGAGGAGACTTACTGGATGCAAAGAAAGAGGAGAGGTCTATAAACAGGTTGAGGGTCTCGTGGAGTCGTGGTGTCGTCGGATTCGTCCCGAATCATCGCCGGATCTTTGCCTTGAGCTAAGTCCACTTGCACAACTTTTGGACTTAGGAATTTTAGAGAGTTTTGGCAAAGTATTTCTGAATGAGGAGGGAAAAAGTTTAGGGTTGTATTTATAGGAGAAATTAGGGTTTAGGGTAATGAAGAATGAATTAAAAATATGCATTAAAATTTGGATTAATGCCTCATTTTAATTCTCTGAAAATGTGCAGGAAAAACAAACAGACTAGGGTTAGTGGGGGAGTCCAAGGGGTGCTTGTAGCATTTGCTACGGTTGGGACCGACGGCGCCGGCCCCTAAGCAAATCTCGCCGTCCATCTTGGCTTGGTGGGGTCTTGGATTTTTGACACGTGTCAGGGTCTGTATGAATAGTATTTTGCACATGTTTGTTTTCTGTATGACTTTTCATTTTACGTGTAGTGTACGTGCAAACCTTTGGGCTTCTAAAAGTTTAAAAGAAAAAATCAATAAAAATATTATGTGGCTGGGAGGATTCGAACACAGGGGCTATGTCACAGCAGTGCAAGGCTTTACCAATGAGCTACAAGTGCTTTCTTGCTGTTCTAAAGTAAATTAAATTTATAACTTGTGCTCAGACTTAAGTGCTCCTTTCTGTAGTTTTGAAAAAAAAATTCTGTACAGAAAGTTCATGGTTGTTACATTAATAATTGATATTGATTGATCGTGCTAATTTTATTGAGTTTTGGCTTTGGGGCACCATGAGCCGGCTCAAGATTTTTGGATATAGGTGCCTTCAAGGTAATTATCTTAATTGTAGGAATGCAATTACTGAATTCAAGAGGACCTATATAGAGAACAGTTTTAATCAAGATGATAATATGATATCTGTTTTGTCTTTATCTGTCATGTGTATATATTTTACTCATTATCAAGTATCGCTAATATATGAGATAAAACCCATATGATCTTTGCTTGACTACCAGGATTATAATAGGGATCATACTAGTAGAGCCTAGCACCGTAAGCACATCCTCAAAAGTCCTTAGTTGTAAGAGTATCGAGACTGGGTATTGACACTCTAGTTTAGATTAGTGTATACTTTTCATAACCCTCTATAGGGCGATGGCTGATCCCATAGCCATTGGTGTTTGACACTGATGATTGTATACAGGTACTCATTGGATGAATTACACTGGACGGAATCACCGAGAACTCATAATTGGTATTATACCAATGTCAGATAGCAGTTCTCTAGTGACAATCGTACAGGGCAGTCCCATGACCTGAGATCGTCATAGTGTTTTGTGTATGTTACCACAATACTTTGATTACTGCGCTACTACGGCTTTACTGAGTCGTGCAAATAGGTTTTAGTTGGATATGGTCCCGAAGCATATGGAGGAAGTAAACGATCTGGAGGATTCATCACTCACGGTAAAGGGAGTCGATACCGCACTATGCAGAACACGACTATAACCAGAAGTCGATGGCCATCGCAGTAGAGATAAACTGATGTGTTATCAGTTGCATCTCAGATTGGTTATGAGTCCACTGTCACATGACTTATCGGGTTATTGGGAGTCTGACAGTTCCACCCCTGTTTACTGCCGAAAACTGGACCGAAGCGTCGGGAAGACGTCTCGTCTGAATTTGGGGGCAAATACTATATGGAACATATTCATCCACCTCTCCGAAAATGCCAAGTTGATTTATGGCACCATATATCGGAGGTTTGGACAGATGTGACCAATGTAGCGTGAGTTTATCTGATTATGCTCTTTTAGGGGTTTTTGATTGTGGGGACGCTCTTCCCTACAGGCGCAAGCCCCTGCAGTTAATCACGCTATCGCAACGTGATAACAATTTTCACCTGCTCCAGGCAGATCACTTCGTGTCGTGTTATGTTTGTTTTTTATGTGGTTGCTCTTGGATTGTGTACGGAGACTAATATATATATCATCGTCCGTAGGGCGCGAATTAGTCCAAATCCGTATATTAGATTTGAAGTTTTGAACTTAGGACGCAGATCTCATATAAATGAGGTCAATTAGTTCTCGAGATATTTGGGTTTGATCTAAACATCGTTAGTCATATATGAGACTAAGATCGACTTAGGAACAATGAGCATATGGGCTCCACTAATAATTAGATCATATATGAATAGCCCATGGATAGTATACGGTAGTCAATATGGAGACAATCCGCAGGGCAAAACATATTAGTTTAAGGAAATCACAGTCCATGAGAGACATGGATGGAATATGGCTTGTTTGTGCCCGTAGATTGCATATGGGGGTCAATATGGAGACCGGCTGTAGGGCCAAATATATATTAGTTTAAGGATATCGCGGTCCAATATTAGTTTAGGGACATTTCGGTCCAACATTCCCGTGTTTGGGACGAAATATTAGTTTAAGGACTTTTCGGTCCATCTTTCAACTTGCGCGCACATGTATATTTTACGTGGAGAAATGAACAATGGTAATATGGGAGCGTCCAATATTGGGGTGCGATCTAATTTGAATGCATTTATATTTCCCTTAAAGACACACACACACACACATATGTATAAAGACGGAGCTCAATATGAGATTCACATCTATATGGGATGTGTATTAATATGAGGTGTGCACATTAATATGGAAGTGCATAAATATGGTGTGTATCAATATAAGAATTAGAACATTCCATGTTTTGATGAAATTTCATATCTTTCATCAAGTTGGGACGAAGGAGAAGGAGTTGTTGGTTGTTTGGACATGCCACCTCTCTGAAGACGTTAAGAAATTACAACGATGTATATCAAAGGTGTGGAAAGATGTACCCTTGAACCAAATCCCATATATGAGGGAAAAGATATTTTCAGAACCGAGAATCATTAGACTTATATGAGACTAAGATAAAAATCATTAGCCGTATATTGGACTAAGATCAATTTAGATGGTCAATCATTAGTCGTATATGAGACTGATCAAATGGATGAAAAATTGATGAAAAATCGTTAGTCGTATATACGACTAAGATCATTATGGATGAAAGAACTTTAGTCATATATCCGACTAAAATTAGCTTGGATGAACGATCATTAGTTATATATCCAACTAAGATTAGTTTGGACGAACGATCATTAATTATATATCCGACTAAGATCAACTTGGAAATATGATTGATGATCATTAATCTTGTTTTAGATCAAGATCAATTAAAACATGTGAGCATATGGGCTCAAAGAAGTTTTCACTTCACAGACTTAGCCAATTTGGGGCTAAAAATTGGGTTTCTATGTCACCCAGCAGTGCTAAACATTTAGTAGTTTAGGACTATGGATATAATATCCAAATCATGTTTTGGCATTCATGTGAGACGCTCAGCCTCTGACGCTCATGTGAGTATCACGTGAGGCGCTACCATATGCATGCAGAGATTAAACTCTGGTATAGAGTTAAACTCTTCCTAGAGATAATCAAAATCTATATATCTTTTTTCCCGCGGATCTCGTTTATGCGAGAACTAAGTTTTTCTTCTTTTTATATATGGGAACTAAGTTCTTTTATATGGGAACTAAGTTCCAAAGTGTAAAAACCCCATCTTTTCATATGAAATCTCAGTTTTTCGGAATATTTTGAAGGAACTATATTCCTGGAGTATAAACTCCATCTTTTTTTCTTTTGTGATAATGGTGGACAGAACACTAATAGTTCTCCTATGAATCTAAAATTAAGAATAAAACCTCCCTATGAGAATTAAATTCTCTTTTTCATGAGGTACTTGTCTTATGGATATTAGACCCAGAGGAAGAACTAAGTTCTTATGATGGGTTAAACCCTTTTATGCATATGATAGGTAAATGAGATATTTTTATCACTGTATTTTTTTACCTAGGCTTTGAGAGGAGGAAGGCCTTCTTCTTCGAAGAGAATTAAATTCTCTGTTTTTTGTGGAAGTTTATGGAGAGCTTTCTATATTTTTACAGAAACTTCTGGGGGTCTCCTTCCTCTGACATTTAATCTCTTTGCTCCTATTTACAGGAGAAGAGAAAAATTAATCTATTTTGAGAAAATCTCTCATTGAGAGATCATGATTGATTTCATAATCAATCAAATTGATCTTAAAGATCAACCGGTAAATTTTATTCACCGTTAGATTTTTAATCCAAAGGCTCTATGTTTAACATAGATGATTTCTTATTTATTTTAACATGATTTGAAAACTATTTTCATAATATAGAATTTAATTCTATCATATGAATATTTTATTTGTTTAACAAGATTAGGAAAATATTTTCCTAATATAGAATTTAATTCTATAATATAAATATCTTGTTTGTTTAATAAGATTAGGAAAATATTTTCCTAACATAAAATTTAATTCTATCATAAAATATTTTCCTAATATAGAATTTAATTCTATTATATGAATATCTTGTTTGTTTAGAAAATTAGAAAAATATTTTCCTAACATAGAATTTACTTCTATCATATGAATATCTTGTTTGTTTAATAAGATTAGGAAAATATTTTCCTAACATAAAATTTAATTTTATCATATGAATATCTTATTAGGAAGATATTTTTCTAACCATAGAATTTAATTCCGTTTAACAGAGAAGATCTTTCTTATTTTAGAAAGATCAAGAAAATATTTCTCACATAGAATTTAATTCTATCATATGAATATCTTGTTTGTTTAAAAAGATTAAGAAAATATTTTCCTAACATAGAATTTAATTCTATTATATGAATATCTTGTTTGGAAGATAATTTCCTAACCGTAGAATTTAATTTTGTTTAACAGAGAAAATCTTTCTTATTTTAGAAAGATCGGAAAAATATTTCCCAAATAGAATTTAATTCTATCACATGAATATCTTGTTAGGAAGATATTTTCCTAACCATAGAATTTAATTCTGTTTAATAGAGAAGATCTTTCTTATTTTAGAAAGATCAGGGGAATATTTCCTATATAGGATTTAATTCTATCAGATGGTTTAATTGGTGATATTTTAACACCATTGGATTTTAAATCCAAAAATTCTCTGTTAGAGAAAGATCTTTCCATATTAGAAAGATCAGGGAAAATATTTTCCAAATATAATTTAATTCTATCACATATAATTTAATTCTATCAAATGAGAGCATTTCAAATTGGGGCGCTTACGTGCTATCATATGAGCGCTTCCATATATATATATGGTAACGGCGTTCACGTGGTTTGCATGTGAGCGCTGCCACAAGAATACAACAAGGGAACTCACGTGTTTAACACGTGGGGGCTATCATAGGATTTAATCCTATCTGAAGCTGGTCTCACATGTTTAACACGCGGATGCTGGTATATGATTTATTCCTAACTGCAGTAGGTACTTGCATGCTTTGCACGTGAGTGCTCGCATGCTTTGCACATGGCGGGCTGTCATAGGATTTAAATCTATCTGAAGCCACTACTCACATGTTTTGCATGTGAGTGATCACGTGTTTAACATGTGGGGGCTTCTTTCTAGTTTTATGAAGGGAACGACAAGTTTTGAGCAAAAAATTTTGACGGGAATAAATGCCCCCACTAATTTGCCCACAGAGGTATGTACATAGGTTATGTAGTGCAAAGTTATGCATCACCATAGAATTGATGGCGCAGAAGACAGGTTTAGGTCTGTGTCGCTTAAGACTTTGTCCATCTTCATGAGTCGTAAGGGTCTCAAGAAGGTTTTTCTCGCTATGAGTCGTGAGGATCTCATAGGTGCATATTCTCCCTAAAACTCGTGAGGATTCCTAAGTGTCCATCGCTTTCATGAGTCATAAGAATCTCACTATGTTATTTTTTCTTTATGAGCCATGAGGACCCGTAAATGGCTTCTTCACTTCATTGGCATGCAAATTTAATGAAAGTGGCCCGTAGATAGTATACAAGAGTCAGTATCGACCTCCTTGTAGGGTAACGATGGCTTAAGAAATAGGTTTAGATCCGTCGCCTTAAGGTCTTCAACTTTATAAGCCATGAGCGTCTCATAAAGATGTTTCTCCTTACGAGTCGAGAGGATCTCGTAGGTGTATTTTCTCTTTAGAAGTCGTGAGTACTCCTAAGTGTGTTTTCTTTCGAAAGTCATAAGGATCTCATAAGAGTATTTTCTCTTTGCGAGTCAAGAGGACCCGTAAGTGGCTTCTTCTCCTCATTAGATACAACTTTGTCGAATGTGGCTCGTGGATTGTATACAAGAGTCAATCTTGACCTTCTTGTAGGGCAATCGTGGCTTAGAAAACAGGTTGATATTCCCGTTGCCTTAGGCTTTTCAACTTTATGAGCCGTGAGAGTCTAACAAATGTGTTTCTCCCTACGAGTCGAGAGGATCTCGTAGGTGTATTCTAACATGAAATATTGATAACCCCTTTCGATACAAGAGTCCGTTAGATTTGTGGTACTTGGTTAAGTCCATCGTACTGTCGTGTTGGCTGATATATTCTCAACACGCATTCCCTTAAATTGCTGCTCGAGTAGCCCCGCGTCTGTCGTTTCTCCGATCCCTTCTGAGGCTGGACAAGGCGTCTTCAAGTAGTCTTCTCAGGTTGGAATATTCACATTACCATTAGAAGATCCAGCGTCAGGTATTGCCGTGGCGCTTTACTTGAGATTAGGCTCAATTTGGAGCCCCGATGAGTCATAATCGTACCCTTCTGTGGTCGAATAACGTCCAATGGTCTTTAGGCTTGACATCAAGACCCGAAGTTAGGAATATGCTGTCCCTTCTCTTTTGCTTTGATGATGTCATGCCGATTCTTCGCTGAAGTAGGGTACACTTCCATATGATCTCTAGGCCGTATATATTTCCATTGAGATCCGGTCCTAGGAATATGCTATCACTCCGCTTTGATTTGACCCTTTGGTCTATGTTGATGTCGCATCTGCACCATGCTGGAATGAGAAGGAACGCTGGGATGATCTCTAGGCTATAGATATTGCCATCGAGATCTGGAGCTAGGAATATGCCATTGCTCCATTTTGATCTGACCCTTTGGTCCCTGTTGACGTTGCGTCCACATCCTGTTGACATGAGAAGGAACGTCGAGATGATCTCTAAGTTGTAGATGTTGCCATCGAGATATGGAGCTAGGATTTTGCTGTCACTCCGCTTTTGCTTTGGCTCCTTAGAGCTTTATTGACACCACGTCTGTACTTTGCTGGGGTAAGAGGGATGTCGAATCGGTCCTTAGAACGCATATATTGCCATTGAGACTTGGAGTTAGGAATATGCCTTTAATCTATCTTTGATTTGACCTTTTTAGCCTTTGTTGACATTGCATCTGCATCTTGCTAGAACAAGAAGGAACGTCGAGCTGAAATTAGGATTTTGCCATTACTCCGCTTTTGGTTTGCTTGAGATGCTGCCACTAAATCCTTTAGGGGATGAAGCAGCTCTCTGTAGTCTTTGAGTTTATATGGCGCCGCAGAGACTTGAATCTTTGCTGAAGCATTCTTAGCTTGATAGCATTCAGTGGAGCACATTGCTCATTTTCATCTGTTTGTGCCCGTGGATTGTATACAAGAGTCAATATTGACATGCTTGTAGGGCGGAAAATTTTTATTTTTAAATTTTTTTTATCCGCGACTGCTCTATAATTTCAACTTTTCATATCGCGAAAGTTGCGATTGCTCAATCATTTCGGCTATTTTTTTTTAATTTTTACACGCTGCTTTTTATTGCGAATTACCCCATCATTTCGGCTATTTCATATGTATATTTTTTTGCTCGTTGATTTTATTGCGAGTTGCCCCATCATTTCGGCTATTTCATATTTTTTGTGACTCGCTGATTTTTATTGCGAGCCGGGAACTTGGAATCTAATACTAGCTTCGACATCAGTATCGCTACAACTGGAATATTGCCAGGAACAAATTATCATATGCCTTTGGAGGATTTGGGGTTTGATACCTGTTTTGGCATCAGCATCTCTACAACTGGAATATTGCCATGAGCGACTCATCATTTGCCTATATTGATTTGAATAAAGGTGGCTCAGAAGACAGATTTAGGTCCCTGCCAACTAAGGCTTTTTGACTTTTTGAGCCGTAAAGGTCTTATAAAGGTATTTCTTCCTATGAGTTGAGAGAATCTCGTAGGTGTATTTTCTCCTTAGGAATCGTAGGGATTCTTAAGTATGTTTTCTTTTGTAATTCATAAGGATCTTACAAGATTATTTTCCCCTTATAAATCGAGAGGACTTATAAGTGTCGTTCACCATATGGGGATATTTTCGCCATTGATGAAACTCGGTTGGAATATATTTTATGCCAGTGAATTCTATACAAGAGTCGATATCGAACTACTTGTAAGGCAACTTGGGGATATGACGGCTTAAGAACAGGTTTAGATCTCTGTAATCTAAGATTTTTGAATTATATGAGCC
Source organism: Agapanthus africanus (assembly GCA_030015575.1). Lineage (NCBI taxonomy): Eukaryota > Viridiplantae > Streptophyta > Magnoliopsida > Asparagales > Amaryllidaceae > Agapanthus > Agapanthus africanus. Next base: position 49,722,819 of record CM057348.1, read on the forward strand.
GTGAAGGTCTCATAGAGAGTATATTCTCCTTACGAGTAATGAGGATTTCGTAAGTGTGTTTTCTCCTTAGGAATCATATAGATTCTTGAGTGTGTTTCTCTTTTATGAATCGTAAGGATCTCACGCAGGTATTTTCTCCTTAACAAGGTCGAGGGGACCCTGCAAGTGTACACAAAATTTTTATGAGATTGTGCCCTTTCGGGATTTCACAAACTCGTCGGCAGTCCCGCTGTTTTTACTCATGGTGCCCTTTCAGGTTTTCATCCGTACCCATTTTGCTTGTGGATATACCTTTTTTTCGAACGGTGGAGCTCTCAAAAGTAGCTGTTTACCGCCGAAAACAGAGATGAGACCGCGTAAGTTATCTTTCCTGAATTTGGGGGCAGATGCTATTTGGGTTTATCCTTCCATCTTTCCGAAGAAGCCAAGTTGATTTATGGCACCGTGTATCGGAGGTTTGAACGGATGCGGCCGTTGTTGCAGACTTCGTCAGATTCCCCCTCATTTCTGAGAGGTTTTTGATTGTGGAGACGCTCTTCCCTGCAGGCGTAAGCCCCTGCTGTTAATTTTGTTACCGCGTAGCGATAACCACTTCCTCCTGCTCCAGATGTTCATTTCGTGTCGTGTATGTTTATTTTATTTTTGGTTGCACGTGGATTGTATACGGAGACTAATTTGTGTTGTCGCCTGTAGGGCGTGGATTAGTCCAAATCCGTATTTTCTTAGATTTGGGTTTGGTTTGATTTAAGGATCGTTAATCTCATTTGGGATTAAGATCAACTTAAATGTTTGTTGAGGATACATTAGTCTAATTTTAGACTAAGATCTACTCAGCAGGATTTTTGGGATCATTCACACCCAACAAAAGAGCATTTGGGTTCTATTGCTTTAGTTTAAGGATGTTACGGTCCGTTGGTCACTATTTTTGGGATGATAGTTTAGTTTAAGGATATTGCGGTCCATAGCTAGTTTAAGGACATTGCGGTCCATTGTGACATGCTCATAGGTTTGGGAATGCACCCAAGAACTGCTGGCTGTCGGGACCCTCCACCTCTCTTAAGACGTTGAAGAATTACAACGACATGTATCAGAGGTGTGGAGAGATGTACCCTTGAACCGAATTCCAGATTGAAGGGAAAGATCATGGTGGAATGAACACCATGAACACCATTTTAGATACAATATGTTAGGAGATCATTAGTCATCTTTGGAACTAAGATCGATTTGGGGAGACCTGAGTATAGGAGGGCTCGGTTGATTGATGATCAAAGGGGTTTTGGCCTTGGGAGACTTGACTGATTTGGGCTAAGCTTGGCCTCTCATAGTCTTAAACACTAATATCTGCTCGGCGCTCACGTGCTTCCACGTGAGGCTATAAAGCAGTGTTAAACACTGGAATTTGGAGCATTCACGTGTGGCACGTGAGGCGCCTGAGAATTGGGCACTGATTCTTTAGGTTTATTCCCTGTTTCTTTTATAAATGGTGAGCACTGTTGGGGGTCACGTGAGGTGTCCTAAATGGGAGTTGTCTTTGAATTCATTCCCCTTTTTCTTTTGAATGTGTTAAGCACTATTGAGGGGTCACGTGGGATCACGTGATGCGTCCCAAAATGGGAGTTGTCTTTGGATTTATTCCCCTTTTATCTTTTGTAAGTGCCAAGCACTTGTTTTAAGGGGTCACGTGGGAACACGTGAGGCGTCCTCGGTTGTTTTTTTTATGCAGGGTTAAACCCTAGTTTTTGTCAGAGGAATTAAATTCCTATATCTTTTGGAAGAATTAAATTCTTCAAACTTAGTTCTTTTCTCTAAGTTTTTGGACTACATGACAGAATCTCCCCGATGAGAATTAAATTCTCAACTTGTGGGAAGATCTGCTTTTGCAGACCTCAACCAGAGGAAGAACTAAGTTCTTTTTTGAAGAGTTAAACTCTTATAAGAGGAGATAAAATGATCTCTAGGTCTTTTTCTTACTTAGGCTTTCTTTTCTTCAAAGAGAACTCCTCCTCTTTTTTTTGTTTCTCAAATCTTATGGGGGGGGTCTCCTCTTTTCAGGCTTAAAGTTTCGGGTCCTTTATATAGAGACAAGTTTGTTGATTTAGTTAGGAAAATCTCTCGTTGAGAGATCTTCATTGATTTGGGGATTTTATCCACCGTTGGATCTTTGATCCAAAGACTTCTGTTTTACAGAAGATAATTTTTCTCGTTTTTTAACAAGATTGGGAAAATATTTTCCCATACAGAACTTATTCTATAGCTTTGTGATTTTTAATCACCATTGGATCTTTAATCCAACGGTGCTTTGTTTTACAGAGCGTAATCTTTCTTGTTTAGAAAGATTGGGGAAATATTTTCCCATATAGAGATTATTCTGTAGCTTGGTGATTTTTAATCACATTGGATTTTTAATCCAACGGTGCTCTGTTTTACAGAGCGTAATCTTTCTTGTTTAGAAAGATCTAAGGAAATATTTCCCAAATAGGGCTTTGATCCTTCTTATTTAGAATTTAATTCTATCGGCTCAGAAGGCGTTAGGAACCCTCACGTGTAGCACGTGACTCCATGGCATTAAACTGGTTTTCTTATATGCAGCAGTCCCAGAGAAAGGCATCACGTGTTGGCATGTGAGCTGATGTTCAGGAATGTCACGTGTAGCACGTGACCCCCACGGAGTTAAGCCCAGCAAAGAGCATCACGTGCTGACACGTGAGCTTCTCTGGCATGTTATTTGTTTTAGGAAGGCACCTATATACTTTGTATATAGATGCTCACGTGCTTACACGTGAGGCTCAATTTCATCCTTATTTGTTAAGCGCAATGCCTATAATCTTTGCTCCAAGGCGCATCACGTGTGGGCACGTGATGCTCCATTTGTGGAATTTTTCCCATCGCTTTTTATTTTTTATTTATTTTTTATAAGGGAACAAATGCCCCCACAATGTTGTTCTCACGTGGCTTGCACGTGAGTGCAACGCTGTCACCTTTACCGCCGTTGGATTGCCTAGGGGAATGGGGATGTGAACCGCCTTTGTCACGTCTTATAAATGCAAGGGTTTGGTCTTTGGGAAGACACTGTTCTTTCATTTTCTTCTTCGAGAATTCAATTCTCTTCTTCAGAGCTTACTTCTCTGCCCATTGCAATTCAAGAGTTAAACTCTGTTAAAACTTTCCGTTGGGTAAGGATCTTGACAACAAAGAAACCCTTTTCTAAAAAATTTCGGGATTTTAAATCCACCATAAGAGCTTTGCTCTCTTCTGAAACCCATTTCTTAGAGATCCAAAGACGTGATCTTTGATTACTAAACCTCAATGTCTTGGGCATTCCCCTTCCGATCTTTAAGGATTCATGGCATTTTATTTTTCGTTTCCCCATCATGGGGGTTTCTGGAATTTAGTTCCACCGTATAAAAGGAATTTAATTCCTCACCGAAGAGCTTAGCTATGAAAGATCAAAAGGGCCCTTCAGGAATTTCATTCCTTGGTGTTCTTGAGAACATTTTCATAAGTTTTTTTTTATTTGCACGAATTTAAATTCGTTGGGTATTTTAAAGGAACTTGTTTTCTCTATGAGGATGTCTAGAGTTGTTTAAACTCCGGTGTTTGTTTCATGAGAATCCTTTTTGATTCTCACGATAAGCATTTTCTTGATCATTTTGATCACTAAACTCTCACCGATTTTTCTTTTCAGATACTATGGCCGCTTATCTGTATGGTCTTGATGAAATTGTCTCCTATGAAGACATTCGCGTCCAAGGCCTCTGTCAAAACCAGGAGTTTACAAATGCCCAATGCGCCGAGGTTATGCGTCGCTTCGATGAATACAACGGTCGACTACTCCCCCGTCGTTCTGCTCTTTTGAAGATCATCGTGGGGGAGATTTGGGAAGCACTTCCTGAATTCAACGAAGCCATGCCGCTTAAGGCACATAATGATGCCGAAGACAAGGTGCACTTAGTATATCTGACGGGCTTATCTCGAAGAGGCGGCGAGATGATCTTGTTGATATCTTGCATCAAGTCTTCCAACAGACAACGATAATCTCTGCCTACCAGAGGACGGACGATATCAGCGAGAATCCTGACGCTTGCATTCGTGAGAAAATGCACACGAAAATGGTCAGAGAAGCCAGAAGTATTTTACTCGGCCTTGCTTCTGAATTCCTCAATCCATGTCCGGGATTTAGTGTTTTACCATTGTAAACATTTATTTTATTTTATTTTATTTATTTATTTTTTACCATATATAAGTTCCTGGAGCATGAATGACAAAACTTCCTCTTTCCTCTTTTTTTACCAATGCTCACATATTTCTTGCATGAAGTGTCGTTATACTGTTGTTGGCATTCACGTGTTTTGCGCATGAGGCGCTGTTAAGGATTTTAATTCTGTACTAGCACCGGCGCTCACGTGTTATGCATGTGGGGCACCGCTTTAGTCCCCAAAAGGATCAACACGGGTGCTCACGTATTATGCTTGTGAGAGTCTGCTGAGGGGGCCGTTTCACCTCTTTGTTCTGATTCCTATGGGTCAACTATCTTATTCCCTATGCCCCTTTTTCTGGCTTTGGAAATAGTTCTACCATGCACAAAATTTTCCGTGTCTAGACTTGAATGCTTTTCTTTATAACCCGAAGTTTCGTCTTCCTCTTTCTTCACAGAGAGAGACCCATTCAACTTTTAGGGTGGTCATTTTTTAGAAACAAACTAAGAATTATGGCTTGCAACCGTCCTCATGCTCGTCGGCAGCCCTGGGAGGTGCCTATCGAGGAGATTATTCCTCGTTTTGCCGCGCGGTTAGCGGATCCTCTTCTTACTGATGACCAATGTGACGTGGTATTGTATGAGCTCCTAGCTCGTAGGGGTTCTCCCCTTCTTATGGGTTCCATTTGGCTCCGGATGATTTTCTTGTCCGTGCTTGCTGATATCCCTCCTCATCCAGCGCAGATGACTCCGGTGATTCTCGATGCGGTGGAGGACAAGATTGAATGTTTCCACGAGGCCCACTTGATTACTCAGCTTCTGAGGGATCGTTCGGTTCATTTACTGAGACAGATTCGAGCTCGGCGGGCCATCATGTTTCCCTTCGCCGATGAGCATGGCGCTAATCGATGGGGAGCAACTCCTCGCGAAGACCGCCGCTTCGACATGGTAGAGAGGGCAGATATAGAAGTGGAAAACTTTATTTATTGTTTTGTTAACCCTTGTATCTCTGATCCCACATTTGGTGATCTCTTCCCTGTAGAGTAGTATATTTGTTTCAATGTATTTTTATTATTATTACCTGTTGAATGCTTTCTGTTCATCATATATTTGTGTGTGTATCTCGCCCCTGTACATGAGCTTTATACTTTACCCGTAGGAATTTTTTTTAAGTGCAAGCGCCATTGTTGATAGTCTATCTTGATCTTTTTGCAGGACAGTGATGGCTTAGGGAACAGGTTCAGGTCTGCCGCCTAAGACTTTTCAACTTTATGAGCCGTGAGGGTCTCACAAAGGGTTTTCTCCCTACGAGTCTAGAGGATCCCGTAGGTGTATTTTCTCCTTAGGAGTCTTGAGGACTCCTAAGTGCATTTTCTCTTGAGAGTTGTAAGGATCTCACAAGAGAATTTTCCCTCTTACAAGTCGAGAGCACTCGTAAGTGGTTGTTTCCCTCCTTGTCGATATTCGATTTTGGAGAGTGTTGCCCGTGAATAGTATGCAATAGTCCATCTTGGACCGACTTGCAGGCTCCAATGCTTAGGAAACAGGTCCATATCCCTATTGCCTAAGGCTTTTCCCTACGAGTCGAGATGAATCGAGAAGTTCTCGCAAGGACACTAATTTCCTTACGAGTCGAGACGAATCGAGAAGTTCTCGCAAGGATGTCCTAACATCACTGTTAACTCTTGCTAATAGAAATCCGTTAGGGTCTGTGGTACTAGGGTTTTTACCCGTCGTACCGCCGCGTTGGCCGGTGTATTCCTCGATACGCAATCTTGCTGTTTGAGTAGCCCCGCGACTGTCGTGTCTCTGATCCCTTCGGGGGCTGGACAAGACGTCTTCAAGTAATCTTCCAGGTGATATTATCGTCGAAAGAGCAAGCGTTAGGAATATTCCATATCGCTTTTTACTTGAGGTTAGGCTCAGTTTGGGAGCCCCGATGAGTCATGACCACTCCGTGCTGGAGTAGGATGATCTCCGATAGTCTTTCAGGTCTCATTTGAGGTGCCGTCAAGACCCTGAAGCTAGGGATCTTCCTTTGCTTCGTTTGTTGACATCGTGTCTGCAATATTGTGACGAATGTCGAGGTTGTCTCTGAGTTGTCTGTGAACCGTCGAGATTTGGAACTAGGGGACTTTGCCGTGCATCCATTTTGCTGACGTCGTATCTGCATCCTGCTGGGGGGAGGAAGAACGTTGTTGTTGATCTCTAGGCTGTGGATACTGCCGTCGAGACTTGGAACTAGGGACTTTGCCATGGCTCCGAGGTATTCTCTAGGATGTCTGTGAACCGTCGAGATTTGGAACTAGGGGACTTTGCCGTGGCTCCGAGATAGTCTCTAGGCTGTTTGTAAACCGTCGAGATTTGGAATTAGGGGACTTTGCCGTGGCTCCGAGGTAGTCTCTAGGCTGTCTGTGAACCGTCGAGATTTGGAACTAGAGGACTTTACCGTGGCTCCGTTTTGCTGACGTCGTATCTGCATCCTACTGGGGGAGGAAGAACACTGTTGTTGATCTCAAGGTTGTAGACGTAGCCATCGAGATCTAGCTTCCCTTTGATGAAGCCTGGTGGGACAATGTGGTTCCCTTTTCGTTTGTGCCCATAGATTGTATACAGGGGTCGATGTGATCTCATCTGCAGGGCAAAAGTTTCATTTTATTTTATTTCCGCGATCTTCTATCATTTCAGCTTTTTATATCGCGAAAGTCACGATTGCCCAATCATTTCGGCTATTTTTCGCGGTGCCCAATCATTTCGGCTATTTTTCTTTTTCTTTACTCGCTGCTTTTTATTGCGAGTTGCCCAATTATTTCGGCTATTTTTATATGCATATATTTTACTCGCTAATTTTTGTTGCGAGTTGCCCTATCATTTCGGCTATTTCATATGCATTTTTGGCTCGCTGATTTTTTGCTGCAAGTATGGAACTTGATATCTGATACCAATTTTAGCATCAGCATCGCTGCGACTGGAATATGGCCAAGAGCGAATCATTATCTGCCGTGAAAGGGTTTGGAAATTGATACCGATTTAGGCATCAGCATCGCTACTACTGGGATATTTTCATGAGCGAATCATCATTTGCCTTTGTCGATTTGAACAAAGGTGGTGTTCCCTGATTAAAAATCAGGAATTACCTTAATGAGGTATCACATGTTCACACGTGACCAATGGTCACGTGTTGATACGTGATGTCTTTACAGAATTAAATTCTATCAAGTGTTCAAACCATAATATTGCATTATTAAATTCCCTATTCTTATTCGTTTTATAAATAAACAGGTGCTTTTGACGCATGTCTGCTACATATTACAGGTTATAGGTTCTTAGATCTAAAACAGTGAAAACGATGAAAAGATGATGCAAAAGTAGACTTTGACCAACAAACAGAAGACTCTTGATCAAGCCTACATCAAAGATAAAATTCACAAAGTACAAGGCAATACAAGGTCCAAGATTACAAAGCGAACGGTTAAAAGTCCACCGTAATTATTCACTGGAGATCTGGAAGAAATATAGAAGCTATTTTAATAAAAGAACCAAATAATAAGGAAGCCCAAAGACAGAAGAGCCCACAAAGGAAATTTCAAGGCCCAATACTTCCTTTTAAAGAGACAGAGACATAAAATTTTACCAAAACTTGGAGTCTACTTTGACTAGGTCTTCCTAAGGATATTTTGGTAAATGTAGACGTGCGAATCAATTGTAACCTAGGGTTTCCTATCCTCTATAAATAGGAACTCTAAATCATTGTAAAGGCTATGCCTCCCTTCATTAATAAAGTTTAGAATTCTTTTGGAGAGCATCGGTGCCTCTTTTCATTTCATGAATTCAGATCTGACAACCCTGTGTTGATGTTTGGAGAGAGCCATCTGTAAGTAGTTTTATTTAATTGTTCTAGTTTAGATTTTAATTCCTAGCCTTAGATGTCAGCTTTGGGGAAGGCTTTTGAGAGATGAGATCTCTCATCCCTTTCTTACCCATCATATAATCTATAGGACTCCATGCATACATGCACACACCGCGCCCTACGGCACCCTATCCCTCTAGGTAGCGGTGATACCGTAGTATAAAGGCCCGGTTGCGCGTGTTTTCCATGGAGGTTAGGATAAGGATCTCTAAAGGAAGGACAAGAACCTAGAGGAAGGAACACATTCCCGAATGGATCTAATCCCCTTTATTGATAATTACCATAACTCCTCTTAGATCCTAATTTGGGTATAGAAAGCGTTGAGATTTATTTACATTTCCAAACCATTCCTAAACCTAACCCTAGCAATATTTAGATCTAGATAATTTTAGTATAGATAGATTTAGTTTTTAGATTTAATAATCAATCCGAACACCCTTCGGAATTAACTCGTAAGAGCGATTAGGAAATTCACAACATCCCTGTGGACCGATCCGTACTCACCGGCTAGCTACATGCGACGCCGTTCTTGATTGCGGTAATAGATAGTTTTTGAGATTAAATCAAATGGCGCCGCTGCCGGGGATGTCATGTCATTTTCTTTTTGCAATTTCGAGTTAATATAAAATTAAAAAATCATAAAAACTGAAAAATCAAAAAAATATAAAAATTTATCATCTTTGTATTTTTTGAAGGGTATTTTTTTGTTTGAATTTTGCAGGATCTACAATCGAGACCGATCTGGAAAATCCAGAGTTCGAAACAGAAAAAGATACATCAGAACAAAAATAGGTTGGAAAATCAGAACAGCACAATTTTTTTGGAGACCTGAAACCTCCGTACCGCCGCCATTCCGCCGCGCAAGCGCACTCCCGCCGCTGAATCGCCGCGTCATGCTGACGTCATCGCGTGAAATTTTCCCTGTTTGTTTCCTTTTTCCCCCCTCTGCAACCTAAAATATATTTTTTGTCAAATCTCCTGCAGAATTCTTTGCGCTTTAAAAATCTTCCCCCTTCCAAATAACAAATCTTGTGCAGGATTTTTATGCCTCGCTTAAAATAGAAATTGATTGCAAGTAATACTTTTCTGATTTGCATATTCTTAATCTTTTTGCTAAAATTTTTTTTCCAAATAAAGAGCAAACGGAAAAAGGAAATATTTTTTAACAACTTGCAAACTTTTGTCGCTAAGAAATCCTTGCACCACCCAACCTTCTTTCTTTTCCCCTTTCTTCTATCATGGGTACCCCAAATCATAAATCACTTTCCGAACTTTGGTATCCTGAATCTAACTTTGCGTCGTATGTTAATTGCTTCGGTCGATTTAAGGAAGATCCCTCTGTGCCTAAAATTTCTTTGAAAGATCAAATAGAAGCGTCTAGGAGAAACAGTTCGACTTTACAACCCACTTTGTGTCAACCTTGTCAACCTTCACCACCTTCGTACGTTGACACCACTTTTTCAAGTCCTGCTATAACTCCTAAACTGATGTCCATTGCTAAGCATATTGCTCAATCTCGTAACCGATCTTTCACCCCTCTCTACTCATCTAGTTCTAGGGATCCACAAGACTATTCATCTTTTTATCCACATGTTGACCCTACCCCTGTCCAACCATCCAATTCCTACCAGTCCTACCCGACTTTCCCACCTTCACTAGACACTGTTTCTACACAGCCATTTGGGAGTTTCACGTGTCCTAATAATTTCGAATCTTTTACCGAAACCCCCTCACCACCCATGTCTAGTTTGGAACAGTCGTTGCAAGATTATATTTCAGCAACAAACAAAATGGTTAGGAATGTGGATGCGTCCATTGCCGCACTTATGCAACTTAGTGAACCGGTAGATAGTTTCCAACTAGCTTCAAATTTTTCAATGTATGAGGAGGCGGTTGGACAGAGGAAGAATTTGAGAGGAGCGAGTGCGTTCTACACATTTCCAAATCAAACCTACCCATACCCAATTGAATCCAACAACTCCAATTTTCAAACATGTTTCCAAAATGATGAGTTGTGCGACTTTGTAGTGCTTGATTTGCCAAATTGTGAAGAACCCCTTTCAAGTGAAACCACACTTAATCCTTTCGATCTTTACACCTCCACTCTAGAATCGAAAGTGATAAATATCCATGCTTTTGATGAGGTGTCAGAAAATATTGATTTTCACTTGATTGAGGATTTAGACGCCGAGAATATTTCGGATGATGAACCAATAGATTTGATTGAAATTTTATGTCCAACTCATCATCCCGAGTCATTAGATGTTTCTCCCGAACTTCATATGCGTCTTGATTTTGATGATATTGGCATGAATAAGCAAAATTTTGAGGAAAATTTTGAGGAGAATTATGAGGATAGTATTGAGGAGAGTTTTGAGGATCATATTGAGGTTGAACCATTTTTGTTTGATGTGTATGATTTTCCAATCCATCCTCTTGAGCCTTTAACTGTCATATCACCCTCCCTCTTTTCCATCGTTCCGACTACGCAAAAGATCACACTTGAAGACTGTGAGCTTGAAAAATTTCTCTTTGAATCTGACACAGTTCTCACAGACGATAATGATTACGAGTGTTTCACTTTTTCGGACGATGTTGAAAACCCACCTTCCGAGTTTGAGTCCTTTACATTTTCAGATGAGTTAGTTGAACCATCAGACTCGGTTGCTTACAGTTGTTTCGAACCATTGATGGAATCTTTCAAGTTCGAGACAGATTGCTTAGGTGAGAGTACGACTATCCCTAATTCACTCCCTTCCCTACCTTCTATTGTTCCGACTGTGCAAGTGACCGTTACGCTTTCATCTCCTATACCAAGTTCAGCGTACCCATGCCTTCTTGCGAATCTTGAGGGATTTGACCCCATTTCACGACGAGTTGATAGATTAGCACAATCACTTTTAACACATCGGTCATCACAAATTGCGCTAATTTATTCACTCAATTTACACCCTCAATATCGTACTCTACTTCTTTCTTTTTTCCGCCATTCTTCTCCCCCACCGAGACCGTATCCCGTTTCTACCTCCACACGATCTCATGTGCTTCTCATCTCTTTTCTTTCCACTCCATTCTTTCACCAATTCGACCATTACCACAATAAGATTTTTGAATGGTTGGTGCTAACCTTTGGCCTGTGTAAGGCCAAGCTTAAGTTTGGGGAACCTTGTTGTATATATGTACATATATTTTTTGTTTTCTTTTTCTATAAAAAAAATTTTCAAAACATTAAAAAAATATAATTTTTTTTATAAATAAATAAGCAGGGGAGTGCCGGCATTTTGACCCTCTTGGTGTGGCATGACAGTGAGGACACTGTCAAGTTTAAGTTTGGGGGTATGCTCGGTACGTCTTCTTCCTTCGCATTCATTTGTGTATATTTTTGCATTTGCATACTTATTTGAAAACCCATAAAATTTGAAAAATTTCAAACCCATAAAAATTTTAAAAATTATAAAAATTATTGTATTCAATTTTGGCTAGTTGACTTGAGTTTGACAAATAGGTTAATTGGCTAGGAACAACTAGATCTTAGACTTAGTAAATTAAAAATCCTAAAAATAACCTTTCTTAAACTTTAACGGTAGAAAATATATGTCTTTGTAGTTTACTTAGAAATAGGCAAATTTTGAGATCACTTTTTGGGCTAAGTCGAAACAAAGGAAAAGTATTGATATTTTATTAGAGTATAAGTTTGAAAAATAATTCCTAGCTTAAGTCTAGATTCTGAAAATGTATACCCTACAATTTGCACAATCACGCACCTTGAAACTTGGAATAGTAGAAGAGACCTTAAAATGCTCTTGTCTAAAGTCCTTAGTATGATGAAAAAAATACAAGTGTGAATAAAGAAAAAAAATAAACACTGGTTTTTGTGATTACTTAAGGCTGTAAAAATAGAAAAATATTTAGCGAGGGTGCTTCATCACCTAGTGCCTTAGACCAACTGGTTTGGGAGTCACTGCTAAAAAGCCTTGGGTGTTACAAGACTAGGAAGTATGCTTTAAAGTGCAAACGCATTTTGTAATCGGTCGTTGGTACCTCAAGAAGGATTAACGGTCGCATGAAGGATGTGTAAGAAAAATTCAATTAAAAATTCACCAATTAAGAAGTGCTTTAGACAACGGACGAGAGTATGATTGCTTGATTTGAATTTCCAAGTGTAGGGGTGATATTTACACACACGTAGGGATATGTGATTGGAGTTTAGATGAGAGAAAGGAGTGAAGAATAGAACTTGTATCTTTAGTAGAATTGATAAAAATTCCTAAGTGGAGATGGAATCTAAGAAGGAAAACTTAAGAAATTCCGAAAGCTAAGTAAGTCTATAGAACATATATAATCTTAAGTTAAATGATGAGGAAGAGTGAAGAATATGGGTGGATAATTTATGAGTCGACGATAATAGAATTCTTTGTTAGAAACCCTAATTGGAGAATTAAAGTCAATGGGCCTAATTGATAGGATTTTGTGGGTAGTATCCGCTGAAAACCCTCAGGAGACAACACTCCTCCTACTAGGGACACCTAGAGGTTTAACGGCTTGTTGCACGAGCTCAGTGCAATCGCGTTTCCCTGCGAAAGTGCGGTTATGTTTTTTGTAGAGAATAAAAAATAAGTTTGCTCGAGGACGAGCAAAATATAAATTTGGGGGTATTTGTTCACACCATAATATTGCATTATTATATTCCCCATTCTTATTCATTTTATAAATAAACAGGTGCTTTTGACGCATGTTTGCTACATATTACAGGTTATAGGTTCTTGGATCTAAAACAGTGAAAACGATGAAAAGATGATGCAAAAGTGGACTTTGACCAACAAACAGAAGACTCTTGATCAAGCCTACATCAAAGATAAAATTCACAAAGTACAAGGCAATGCAAGATCCAAGATTACAAAGCGAACGGTTAAAAGTCCACCGTAATTATTCACTGGAGATCTGGAAGAAACATAGAAGCTATTTTAATAAAAGAACCAAATAATAAGGAAGCCCAAAGACAGAAGAGCCCACAAAGGAAATTTCAAGGCCCAATACTTCCTTTTAAAGAGACAGAGACATAAAATTTTACCAAAGCTTGGAGTCTACTTTGACTAGGTCTTCCTAAAGATATTTTGGTAAATGTAGACGTGCGAATCAATTGTAACCTAGGGTTCCTATCCTCAACAAATAGCAACTCTAAATTATTGTAAAGGCTATGCCTTCCTTCATTAATAAAGTTTAGAATTCTTTTGGAGAGCATCGGTGCCTCTTTTCATTTCATGAATTCAGATCTGACAACCCTGTGTTGATGTTTGGAGAGAGCCATCTGTAAGTAGTTTTATTTAATTGCTCTAGTTTAGATTTTAATTCCTAGCCTTAGATGTCAGCTTTGGGGAAGGCTTTTGAGAGATGAGATCTCTCATCCCTTTCTTACCCATCATATAATCTATAGGACTCCATGCATACACGCACACACCGCGTCCTACGGCACCCTATCTCTCGAGATAGCGGTGATACCGTAGTATAAAGGCCCGGTTGCGCGCGTTTTCCATGGAGGTTAGGGTAAGGATCTCTAAAGGAAGGACAAGAACCTAGAGGAAGGAACACCTTCCCGAATGGATCTAATCCCCTTTATTGATAATTACCATAACTCCTCTTAGATCCTAATTTGGGTATAGAAAGCGTTGAGATTTATTAACATTTCCAAACCATTCCTAAACCCAACCCTAGCAAGATTTAGATCTAGATAATTTTAGTATAGATAGATTTAGTTTTTAGATTTAATAATCAATCCGAACACCCTTCGGAATTAACTCGTAAGAGCGATTAGGAAATTCACAACATCCCTGTGGACCGACCCGTACTCACCGGCTAGCTACATGCGACGCCGTTCTTGATTGCGGTAATAGATAGTATTTGAGATTAAATCATCAAGCAAAAGTATAAACAAATGGATAAGAAAGGACTCCAACGGGGCGTCACGTGCTTACACGTGACCAAAGGTCACGTGCTGACACGTGATGGTCTTTAGCCCAGTTAAAAGAAAGAATTAAAACTTTGAAGGAGGAGCCGTCACGTGCCAACACGTGATAGGCTTTGAAAGCTTTATAAATTGATAGAATTAAATTCTGTCAAGCAAAAATATAAACAAATGGTTAAGAAAGGACTCCAACGGGGCGTCATGTGCTCACACGTGACCAAAGGTCACGTGCTGACACGTGGTGGTCTTTAGCCCAGTTAAAATACAGAATTAAAACTCTAAAGGAGGAGCGGTCACGTGCCAACACGTGATAGGCTTTGAAAGCTTTATAAATTGATAGAATTAAATTCTGTCAAGCAAAAGTATAAACAAATGGCCAAGAAAGGACTCCAACGGGGCGTCACGTGCTCACACATGACCAAAGGTCATGTGCTAACACATGATGGTCTTTAGCCCAGTTAAAAGATAGAATTAAAACTCTGAAGGAGGAGCGGTCACGTGCCAACACGTGATAGGCTTTGAAAGCTTTATAAATTGATAGAATTAAATTCTGTCAAGCAAAAGTATAAACAAATGGCTAAGAAAGGACTCCAACGGGGCGTCACATGCTCATACGTGACCAAAGATCACGTGCTGACACGTGATGGTTTTTAACCCAGTTAAAAGACAGAATTAAGACTCTGAAGGAGGAGCGATCATGTGCCAACACGTGATAGGCTTTGAAAGCTTTATAAATTGATAGAATTAAATTCTAATTAAGGGAAATCAAAGACCCTAACTGGGAATGTATTTTTTTAAATCTTTCCAAACAAAAGAGAACTGTGCTCTGTAAAGTGGAGCACCGTTGGATTAAAAATCCAATGGTGATTAAAAATCACCAATTTATGGAAAGATTTAGACAAGGAAAGATTCTCCTGAAATTCACCAAGAATAACAAACAGAATATCTTTTGAATTAAAAATCCAATGGTGAATAAAATTCACTGAGATCGTTAGTTACAAAAACAAACAAAATCTTTGAATAAAAGATTTACTAAACAAATTGATTCTTTTTCTTCTCCTATAAATAGGAGCCAAGAAGAGGAAGAGGGGAGAATTTTTTTTGGGATCTTGAAATTTCCAAAAGGCAAAAAGCAGAGAGAAAAGAAAGGAGAATTTAATTCTCAAGAAAAGAAACCCTAGGTGAGAAAGGGGAAAGGGATCAAACCTTTCATAAAACAAAAAAAAAAGAGAATTTATTTCTCAATTTAAGAGTTTAACTCTTCTGCAAAAGAACTTAGTTCTTCCTCTGGTTGAAGATCTGCAGAAGCAAATCTCCCCATAGGTTGAGAATTTAATTCTCATCGGGTTGAGATTCTGCCATGCAGATCCAAAACTTAGAAGGAGAATTGAGTTTAGAGAATTTAATTCTCCCAAATTTACAGGAATTTAATTCCTCTAAGATAAAACTAGGGTTTAACCCTATATGAGAATTCAATTCTCCCAAATTCATAGGAATTTAATTCCTCCAAGACAAAACTAAGGTTTAACCCTTTATGAGAATTTAATTCTCTCATTTTATAGGAATTCAATTCCTCCAAATAAAACTAGGGTTCAACCCTACATGAAAATTTAATTCTCCCACATAAGAATTTAATTCTTCCACATACATAGGAATTTAATTCCTCTAAAACATAATTAGGGTTTAACCCTACAGAGAATTTAATTCTTAAAATAAAGAGACTTGAAAAATCTCTATGCACGTAAAGAACATTGGTCACATGATGACACGTGACCCCAATCCGCAGTGATCAGAAAAGAAAGAATAAAGCTAGGTCACGTGTCCCCACGTGACCCCTAAACAGATCCCCCAAAAATGAGAAGAAAAAGGTTTGAGGCAATGCCTCACGTGCTCCCACGTGACCTCCAAAACAAAGAGATAAAGGCAAAGGCAACGCTGGATTTGGGCGTTCTCACGTGTCCCCTAATAAATGTTCTAATAAATCAGGGCATGAGTACCCATCACGTGCCTACACGTGATGGCTATGAAAATTAAAAGTGTTTAACATTTGTCTGCAGAACAAAGTAAAGGAAATCTGGCCCCACCTTTGGGCGCTCTCACGTGTCCCCACGTGACCCCTTTCTCTCTAGTGTTTAACACTAATTTGAAAGTTTTATTTCCAGTGTTTAACATTGTTGTCCTCTAGTGTTTAACACTAATTGGAGTGTTTCATTTCCAGTGTTTAACACTGTTAGTGTTTAACACTATTTTTAGCCAAATTGGCTAATTTTCCAGAGGCAAAAGCCTCCCTTTCAAATGAATCTCAAAATTGAGTAAAATTCAGAGCTATAATATTTAATGCTCAGTCAAAAACAAAAAATGTTATCAGACCCCTTAAAACTCTGGTTTAGCATTGCTAAATAATAAGGGGCTGAGCCCAGAACAAATGTTCAACATTTCAAACTTAACTGGACTTAGCCCAAGATGGCCATAAGTCCTCAATTCAGATTTAACTGGGCCTATGTGCCCATAATCTAATAAATTGATCTTAGTCCCAAATTGGACTATAGATCTTCTAATCAACTTTGGTTCAAGGGTACATCTCTTCACTCCTTTGATATTTATCATTGTAATCCTTCAACATCTTCAGAGAGGTGACGGGTCCCGACAACCACACATTTCATGGACTATGATGTCCTTAACCTTGACTATGAGGTCTTTAAACTCATGGACTATGATGTCCTTAACCTTGACTGTGAGGTCTTTAAACTCATGGACTATGACGTCCTTAACCTTGGCTGTGAGGTCTTTAAACTCACGGACTATGATGTCCTTAACCTTGACTGTGAGGTCTTTAAACTCACGGACTATGATGTCCTTAACCTGGACCGAGATGTCCTTAAACTAACATTGGACCGTAATGTCCTTAAACTAATTATCGACCGCAATGTCTTTAAACTAAACAATAGAGCCCAAACGCTCTCTTGTTGGATCTAAATGATCCCGTTGAGTAGATCTTAGTCTAAAATTAGACTAACGTATACTCAACAAACGTTTAAGTTGATCTTAGTCCCAAATGAGACTAACGTATCCTTAAACCCAACCCCAAACCCAAATCTAAGAAAATACGAATTTGGACTAATCCACGTCCTACGGGCGACAACATAAATTAGTCTCCGTATACAATCCACGGGCAACCAAAAACAAAACAAACACCCACGACACGAAGTGGCCATCTGGAGAAGGAGAAAGTGGTTACCGCGATGCGGTAACGTAATTAACTGCAGGGGCTTCCGCCTGCAGGGAAGAGCGTCCGCACAATCAAAAACCCCTCAACGAGGGAGAATCTGATGAAGTCTGCTATATCGTCCGCATCCGTTTAAACCTTCGATACTTGGTGCCATAAATCAACTTGGCATCTTCGGAGAGGTGGACGGATAGCACCAATTAGCATCTGCCCTCGGAATTTAGGCCCCGACGTCCCAACATCCCGGTCGCGTCTTTCTGGAAAAGAACAGATTCTGGCACACCCGGTGGGACCTTTTCCTCTTTCCACTTCACACTTCGTGTGTCGTGTTCGCGAACGAATCGCGGTTTGCTAATGGTTGCCCTTGGGTTCGAGATACTAAGATTTGGCGTCTTACTTGGTGCAGAAAGCGAAGGATCAATGGCGTCTACTTGCACGAAGTGTTCCAACTGCAACTGCAATTCACTCTCCGCCTCATCTGGAGGCATAGCTTACGGGCCCCAAGCGGCTTCTCTGTTCATGATACCGGTGGACCAGGTGACTCAGGCCACCGCTGGATTGTTTTTCGGGACCATGCTCCCACCGATGAGCTTCGGTGCTTCTATACCAACTCAAGAAGCTCCCAATAAGTCGGTCTTCGATCGACTTACCACTACAGCGGCCCCCTTCAACGGGTCATCCAGCTCCACCGCCTCAGTCTTCGCCAGATTGGGCCAAAGTTCATGTGGGCCCATGATGAAGCCTGCAATTCCAGAACAGGTTATTCCGAAAAGGATAGCCATCCCTGCTCCCGAAGTCGTCAAGGCGGCTTCTCCTACCAAAGGGCCAGTCTTCACAAGACTGACTGCCCCTACTCCAACTCCGGCTCCCGTTCCTGCTCAAAAGTCTGTGACGATTTAAATTTGATAGCAGACTTTCTTTTGTTCCAAAGGGAGTTAGAATGCGCTTTGGTTCACAGGTTTTTTCGACAGGTTAGACACGGCTGCTCGACGGACCTCTGTCTTCAAGAGGCTGGTACCAGCAGCACCTCACCAGAACAGGGGGCATAACGAAGTCGCCCTTAAAGCTGAAACAATCCCAACGGCTCGACACACTCGACGTCGCCATTGGCGCCGAGTAAGGAAAGCTGGGGGCAATTCCCCCTCTGGGCTAACTCCGGCAGCCCCAACGGTGGAAGTCATTACTACTGTTCCAACTGGGAACAGCTTTGAATTGCTGAACAAGGTGCGCAGGAACTCTCCTATCGCCGTACTGAAAAGATCTCCTCCATCAGTGGTGAATGTTGCGGAAGCAAAGCCGGAACAGTCCCCTCAGCGGATGTCCTCCAAAATCTACAAAGTCTGGCGACAGGTTCAGGACTCAGTAATTGATCAAGATTACCCTCGCCGACAGAAAAAGATGAAGGTTCAACAAGAAGAGAACCATCCTGCCAAGCCACAAAAAGCTGCTTGGGTGCCCGCTGCGACGCCCCCCTCGGCTTCAATTGCTCAAAAGGGGAGGAGGCCAAAGAAATCCCCTGTGACTGCGGCAAATCGTAAAGACGCTGAGCCCAAACGCCCTAAGTCTGGGGAAACGATGGTACATACCGTTTATATGGCTTCCGGAAAAGAGGAAAGCCGTGCTTCCATGGGTCACCGACCGCTCACCCGATCAAGAACAAGGTCCCAGGAACAACAACAGTAGAAGCTTCAGGAGATGCTGACTGCAATGGCCGCACTCACCGGACCAAAAGAAAGCCCGGAGGCGTCATCAGAGCAGCATCATGAACAAGAAACCGATGCTGACTTCCTTCGCAGAGTCCTCGAAAAGAAGGATAAAGAAGCCGCAGAACAAGCGGCTAATATAAAGCGAATGGTGCTTCTCTTCCAGGACATGGTCGGGATGATATTACAGCCGGATCCTCCAGCTAAAGACCCCCCGATCATCATCGAAGACGACAAAGGGGAGACATCGAACCCTCCACCGGCTCTTTCAGTAGCCAAAGAGGAAACTATTTCCAAGGCCGCTCTGGATGACTTTATTGCCCAGCAAATACGAGCTCACCAAGCAAATAGAGTGGCTGGCCAAGTCGTTAAAACTGGACGGCCGTATCCAGGCTGGTATGACCAAATAAAGTACCCGCCGGGATACACAATCCCCAAATTCCATGTGTACAAGGGGACAGGCAATCCCCATCAACATGTCGCTCGGTTCAGGGCTCTTTGCGGCAACACCGGGGATGATGATAAGCTTTTGCTCCGCCAATTCGTCGGCAGCCTGTCGGAGACGGCATTTGAGTGGTACTCCGAACTTCCAAACGACTCCGTCAAGACTTTCGCAGAAATGGAGTTATTATTCACCCAGCGATTCGCGAGTGCTAGTGAACGCACCCCAATAACGGCATTGATCAATGCAAGGGTGAAGCCAGGAGAGATGTGGGTTCAATACGCAATCCGATGGCGGAATCTGTGGTCAAAATGTGAGCAGCGCATCGAGGAAGCGCCGACAGTGGGTATGTTCGTGGGCACTCTGGACCCTCATGCAACTATTTCCCAATTCATGATGTTCTTTAAGCCGACCACATTCCAAGCCTTGATCGACAAGCTGGCCCAGATGGACCAGATGGGTCATAGACCGTCTCCTCCGAAGCCGGAGCCGCGAAACGAAAAGGGTAAAGAGAAGGCGACATTCGTTGCGAATACTCAACAGCAGCCTAGTGCCCCAAAACTAACAGATCAACTGGAAGAGAGACGGCGGTACTACAACAAGAAAATGAAACGTCCTTACTCGTTCCCTCGGGACAAAACGAATAGACTGTTCGAACTGGTGATGCGCAACGGGCTCATCAATCTGCCGAATCCAAAGCGACCACTGCAACCCGACGAGACTAATGGTCCTAATTATTGCCCTTACCATCAAACGGTAAGCTATCCAATTGAATATTGCTTCGTCTTTAAGGGATGGATCGAGGATCAGTACCAACAAGGCAAGTTTATGCTGTCTGAAAAGTGGAAAGTGAGCCCACCACAACCGCACACTCCTAAGAAGACGGACACACCGGGAGCATCGTGCTCTTTTGTTGAAGAAGCTCCATGGGAGGTCGCTCTTTCAGCCAAAACAAAAAGAATGTTGACATGCCCGGTGATCAGGTGGAAGAATCCGCTGGAACCCCAGATTATCAAGAGAATGCTGAAACCGCGCTAAACTCCTAAAATTGGTGGCGATATTCAAAACACTCACACCCAGCCGTCAAAGTCTTCGAAGAATAAAAAGAAGACCAAAAAGCCCGTGAAGCCTGGTGACATGCGCACGGACCTGCAAAAGCAGATTGACTCGCTGGAAAAGTATAACCAGAAGGCGCGGACTCCAGTCACACTCCAAGAATTTCTCAGCCACGTCCTTGAGGACAAAGGTGATGACAATGGAGAAGACTCGTCGGATGAATCTGAAGGTTACGTAGCAAGTTGCTATGTGATCTCTCACTCATCGGTAAACGATGAAGAAGCTCCTTACACAGAGAGACTGAGGGCAGGTCCTGAGCCGGAACTTCTAGGGCCATCAGACAAAATTATTGATGCATTCCTGAATGAAGCTCTTCTTAAAAGCAAAGTTGCTCGAGAGCATGAGATGGCCATATTTGAAAAAGCCAAGCGCCGGCGACTGAACAAAAGGGTTGGAACGCTCCCGCCAAATCAAAGTACATCCGCCACAGATAAAAGCAGGTTCAAAACGAGGAGGAGGTTCGCCAAAGCCGTATCAATGGGAATGAAGCTTCCACCCTCCGAAGGAAGCATTCTTGGTGAAGCAGAAATGCATTTTAGCTACTGCTTATATCATCGAAAGATCGCACACCCAACCGAAGAGTGCAACGCTTTTAAAAGATGGTGGCAGGGATATGTTGCTCACCAACAACATTTCAAGCGGATGTAACGCAAAATTCGTCGGGAGCAAAGAAATACGACCGAGGAGCGTAAAAGAACTACCGGCAACTGTCACATGGTCGATGTTGAGGGATCGCAAGTTCTCACCTTCGGGAGCGACTCTGACGAAGAAATGACTCTCGGCCCTCTGTTTAAAGAATCTACCTCGGGAAAAGAGAAAGAACCGAAGAGCTGTGAAAATATTCAGCTGCGCAATTGTATGCTGCCCGAAAAGAATCTTGGGCCCTCGAACAGTGGGTCAAATAAAAAGGATAAGGGAAAAGAAAAAGTCCCTGAGGATATCGCCCTTGATGACCAAGTCGTCAAAGAGCTGACAGCCAAGGACCCACCGAAGAAAAGCAAGGTGGACTACAACGTTCTGGCACACTTGAGGAAGTTACCCTCGCAGCTCAGCATTCTCGACGCCTTTCTGTTATCTAAAGAGGCGATAGACTCTTTAATCAAGGCACTACAAGAGCCTGAACAATTCCAAGCTTTCCTCGCCGAAGAAAAAATGAAAGACGAGCTGGAAGAAGTGCACACAGCCGATATCACCTTCGGCGATGAAGATCTCTTCATTGGGACGTGCGAGCACAACCATCCCCTTTATGTCTCCGGATAATGTCACGATATCAAGATAGGCAAAATCCTGGTTGACAATGGGTCCTCCGTCAATCTCCTCAATGTAAGAGTGTTGAAGGAAATCTGCATGAGTGTTCAGCACCTTGCTCGTGACAAAATCACTATCTCTGGTTTTGACTCCCAGTCATCACGGACTCTTGGGTCTGTGATACTGACGCTGCGCTTTGGACTACTCATCACGGATATTAAATTTCACGTCATTGACGCCAAGACTTGCTACAACGCTTTGCTCGGCAGGCCTTGGTTACACGAGTATAACATCATCCCTTCTACACAAAATCAGTGTATGAAGTATTTTAAAGATGGCATCGAGTATACTATGACAGGGGAGTTAAATCCATTCTCCGTGAATGAAGTCCGAAAGTACGAAGATGCAAAATACTTCTTACCAGACTTTGAGAACACGGAAAGATGCCACAAACCAAAGAACAAGGCTATCACCACTATTCCGGTCTTCAGGAGTGATACCGAGGAAGAAGAAGAGATAGTTTATTCAGGGCCGCCCCAACGCAACAACCCAGGACCGTCCATCCCTATGTTGATCTTCGGCAGTGACTCGGAAGATGAGGTTAACGCTATATTTTCCACTCGGCCGTCAATACACGCCTTCGCTGGCAATAATCAAAGTTTGCAAATTACCATGGTCCCGCGGGAGAATTACAAAGAGCTCGATGCACTTGAAGCTTATAGTGTGCAAGAATTGCAGACATTTTACGTCCCTCCCAGGAAAAAGGGTGAAGAAGCGATCCACTGTTCGAGGGGAAACCAAAGTGGAGAAAGAAATCTGGCATGGCCAAAGTGGAGAAAGAAATCTGGCATGGGGTCGATTCTGTGCTCGACAGGCTCCAACCCATTCGGCTGCCTAGATATTACACGGAAGGCTTGAAAAGGCTATTGAAGCGCCAAGGGGTACCCTTCAGATAGACTACTTGACAAGCTCGATTCTACAACAAGATTTGGGACGTCCCCGGAACTCAGCGAAAGTTGCCCAATGGGAGAATGGAAATGGCCGGGCTTGGATATGTCCAATCCAAGAAACGGGAACGAGTCCGTGGTAGCTACATCATATATGACTTCGATGAAGAAGGGGACACCCTGTTAGAAAACGCTAACCCTGAACCAAAACGAGATCCTACCGTCAAGATGCCGAGTCCGTCATTTGAAGAAAGAATGGACAAGCTCATAAGGGAAGCAGGTCAAAAGGTTCGAGACGACCATAACCGTGAAATGGCCATTTATGAGAAAGCCAGGATGCAGCGCCTCCTTCAGCAGGTCTCGGAGAATGACAATGCTCTTCCTTACCAACCCGTCATACAAAATGCCCAACGCAGAGGCAAAAATAAATCAAAGAGCGGGAAAGGCGTTCGACAACAACAAAGCGGGACCAAGAAGCTACGCGATCGGGAATCGAGCAATCCGGATTCGTCTTTTATAAAGAAGATGGGTCGAGCATACTCTTTTCCCCAGGACAAAACACGGAAGATACTTGATCTTGCCATAAAACATCAGACGATGACACTCCTGGAGTCCAAACACCCCGAGCAAGCCAGCGAGGTATCTCACCCAGACTATTGCTCTTATCACCGAGCAATAGGACATCCTCTCGAAGACTGCTTCACCTTCAAGAACTGGGTCGAAGACCAATATCAACAAGGCAGGTTCACTCTATCTAGCAGTTGGAGGGTAAGCCTGCCACAGAAGTATGAACCGAAAGCGACGCGTATAGCGAGAGTAGAGCCAGATCAACATCGGTCTTAGAAGCGAGCTCGTACCTGTCACGTGATAGCGCTATCAGAAGAAGAGCCTGAGAATATGGATGACCTCCCCGGTGCTTCGAAAACAATGATGATGAGGTAATCTCAGAGTTTCCACCGGCGCCAAAAGAGTTGGAAGATGGAATACACACTACTACAGATAACCTCAAGAAAATTGATTTGGGGACGGCAAATGACCCACGACCGACATTCGTCAGTGAGCTGTTGTCTGAAGAATGGGTGGCTGCGCTAAAAGACGTGCTTATGCAGCATAGAGATTGCTTCGCATGGAATTATTCCGAGATGCCAGGACTAGATCCAGGGATTACCGTACACAAATTGGCAATATCTCCGGACGTCAAATGGATTAATCAAGCACCGAGGAGAATGCGGCTCGAGCTTAAGATAAGCATCAATGCCGAAGTCAAAAAGCTAATCGACTCTGGCTTCATCCAAGAGGTTCAGTACCCCGACTGGATCGCCAACATTGTTTCAGTAGTGAAGAAAAATGGGACGGTGCGCATATGTGTGGACTTCCGGGATCTCAACAAAGCTTGTCCAAAAAACGACTTTCCAGTACCGGTCACCGAGCTGATGATAGATAGCACATCCACTCATGAAGTCTTCTCCTTCATGGACGGATCATCAGGATATAATTAGATAAAAATGCATCCCGAGGACCAGAAGCACACCGCTTTCCGGACCCCTTTGGGTATATTCTGCTACAAGGTGATGCCTTTCGGTCTAAAGAACGCCGGTGCCACCTATCAGAGGGCCATGACGAAGATCTTCGATGACCTTATACATGAAATCGTCGAATGCTATATCGACGACCTCGTAGTTAAAAGCAAATCATACGAGGAACATTTAGAGGATTTGAAGACTGTATTTCAACCCTCTCAAATGCGCGTTCGGAGTTTTCTCAGGCAAATTCTTGGGATTCATCGTCCGACACTGAGGCATCGAGATAGCTCCGTCAAAGATTAAGGCGATTATGGAAATGCCTCCGCCAAAGACTCTCAAGCAGCTGCGGTCTCTCCAAGGAAAGCTTGCATATATCCGGCGGTTTATAGCCAATCTCTCAGGCAAGTGCCGCCCCTACAGCCACTTGATGAAAAGGGGAACCCCGTTCGTCTGGGATCATAAATGCCAAAGCGCACTGGACGAAATTAAGCAATACCTGCAGAATCCGCCAGTACTGGCCGCTCCCGTTAAAGGGAAACCTCTCGTCCTGTATACAACAGCCCTCGAAGGTTCGCTAGGTGCATTATGGGCGCAAGAGAACGACCAAGGAAAAGAGAGAGCCCTATTATCTGAGTCGAGTTCTCCTGGGGGCAGAAAGCAATTACTCTCCCATTGAAAACCACTGCCTGACGTTGATCTTCGCAATAACGAAGCTCAGACACTACGCTTTGGCACATGAGGTCCATCTTATATCGAAGGTGGATCCTCTCAAGTATTTGATGTCGAAGGCCATACTAACAGGGCGGCTTGCTAAATGGGCCCTGCTCTTAATGAAATCCTCGATAACTTATCGTCCTCTTAAGGCAGTGAAAGGCCAGGCCATCGCCGACTTCTTCGCTGAGCATCCGATACCTGCCGATTCTCCTTTGAATTGTGAACTGCTAGTCGAACATGCGTTTGACACGTTCGACGGGGGTGATACCCGGTGGGAACTTTATTTTGATGGAGCGTCTTCCGTGAAGAAGCGCAAACAAAACACCCCTATAATCAAATCGGGGTAGGCCTCATCTTCGTAACTCCATAAGGAGGAATAATGTGCTTCGCTTTCTTCTTGACAGAGCCAAGGACGAACAATGAAGCCGAGTATGAAGCTTTGATAGCAGGTCTTGAGATCTCCATCGACACGGGAATTGAAAATCTCCTCATATACGGAGACTCCCAACTGGTCGTTAGTCAAGTAAACGGCGACTATCAAACGTGCAAGCCAGAGTTGGTGAAGTTCGGCGAGAGGGTGCAGCAACTGTTGACCCAAATTCCTTCCTAAACCTTGGAAAGCATACCGCGCGCGGAAAATAGCAAAGCGGATGCATTAGCCAAGCTCGCTAAAGAATTGGCTGATGAAAACCTCGATGATGTAAGGATCGTTGTGCAAAGCAGTCGGGTTCTTGCTCCGGCAGAAGGTTCTCCGGAGTCGTCCGAAGAAAAGGGAGCGACCGAGCAAATGACTCTGCAAATAAAAGACCAGGAAAAGGCTATAGGTTTGAGGGAAGTCTTTATAGATTACTTCAAATCCCGTCGAACACCCGAAGATGCATCCTTAAAACATCAGCTCATGAATTGAGCCCTATCTTTTGCCTTCGTCAATGATACTCTGTACAAGAGGTCATTTGAATCTCTGTGGTTAAGTTGCCTGGGACCTGAAGAAGCAAAAAGAGTCATCTAAGAAACTAACGACGGACTATGCGATTCTCACCAAGCCGGGCCGAAGATGAAGTTGAAGATCAAAAGGATGAGCTACTATTGGCCCACGATGATCCAGGACTGCCTCAAATACGCGAAGCAATGCTACTCGTGCCAGATTCACGGGGACTTTATCCACCAGTATCCAAATCCACTACACCCAACAATGGCTAGCTGGCCATTCGAAATGTGGGGAACTGACATAATCGATCACATCGAACCAGTATCGTCCAGAGGACATCGATTAATTTTGGCGACAACTGATTACTTCTCCAAATGGGCAGACTCAGTACGGCAGAGGGGAGTGAAGACGGAGAATATTCTCCATTTCTTCAAGACACACGTCATTTATCAGTTTGGAACTCCGCGACGGATCATCTCCGATAACGGACCATCCTACAGAAGCCACAAGATCAGCCGCTTCGTACAACAACATAACATAGACTGGAGATATTCGTCGGTCTATAATACCCGAGCTAACGGTCTAGCTGAGGCTTTCAACAAGACCTTGACAAAGATCGTGAAAAATACGGTGTCTCGAAACAAGAAGGACTGGCACGAGAGACTGCATGAAGCTCTCTGGGCGTATCGAACTACGTTCAAAACGGCCACGAACACGACGCCGTACGCGTTGGTATTCGGTACGGAAGCGGTACTCCCCCTCGAGATAGAGCTACCCTCTCTATGAGTGGCAGTTCACTACGAGCTAACAGACGAGGAAAACGCTCACCTTCGGCTTGAGGAGCTCGATGCCCTTGATGAAACCCGGCTCATAGCGCAACAAAACTTGGAGGCTTATAAAACGAAGATGACGCGTTCATATGAAAGATTGACCAGGCCAAGAACATTCCACCAAGGCGAACTCATGCTAGTGGTCAAAAGACCTATGATCCCCAATCGTGCCAAACAGGTGAAGTTCGAGCCGAACTATGAAGGTCCGTATATCATAGACAAGGTCTACCAAGGTGGAGCTTATCTACTTATGGACATGCATGGTGAAAGACCTTTCAGGCCAATTAACGGTCGCTTCCTGAAGAAGTACTACGCTTGACGAGTCACGGCCTAGGTTAATGATAGATGACGACGACTATGTCCGCTCACTATCTTCCCAAGCCCGAACTCTATAAGTAGTAGCCGGCGCCACGGACCGAAATGTCCTAAAATTAACAACGGACCGAAACGTCCTTAAACTAATCACGGACCGAAACGTCCTTAAACTAACAATGGACCGAAACGCCCTTAAACTAACGATGGACCAATATGTCCTAAAACTAACTGTTGACCGAGACGTCGATAAACTACGATGGATTGCAGCATCCCAAAGATGATACAAAAAAAGAAGAATAAAAAAATAAATAAATAAAAACGGTATGTCCATAAGCAAAAAGGCACGGATGAAAACCCGAAAGGGCTCCGTGAGTAAAAACAGCAGGGCTACCGGCGAGTTTTGTAAAAAAAACAACGAAAGGGCGCAAACTCATTAGAATAAAAAAACGGTATGTCCATAAGCAAAAGGGCACGGATGAAAACCCGAAAGGGATCAGTGAGTAAAAACAGCAGGGCTACCGGCGAGTGTTTGTGAAAACCCGAAAGAGCGCAACCTCGTTAAAAGACACTTGCAGGGTCCTCTCGACCGTTTGAGGAGAAACCACCCGCGTGAGATCCTTACGACTCACAAGGGAGCAACACACTTAGGGATCCCCACGATTCCTAAGGAGAAATTACACTTGCGAGATCCTCACGACTCGTAAGGAGAACCCTCCCATGAGACCCTCACGGCTTATAGGATTCAAAAGCCTTAAGCTACAGGGATCTGAACCTGTTCTTAAGCAGCCATCACAACCTCCTTTCTGCCCTACAAGCGGTTCAATGCCGACCCTGGCATACAATCCACGGGCGCGAATAAACATTTCCCTAACAAAGTCCCATCCGTGACTAGAGATATGTTTACACAGTGAACAGCCCTTGTAAGTCCTCTCGACTCATAAGGAGAACGCACTCTTGTAAGATCCTTATGACTTATAAGAGACCACACACTTAGGAATCCTCACGATTCCCAAGGAGAAATTACACCTACGAGATCCTCACGACTCGTAGGGAGAAATACCTTTATGAAACCCTTACGACTCATGAAGTCAAAAGCCTTAGTCGACAGGATCTTAACCCTGTTTACTAAGCTACCTTTGCTCGACATCAACAAAGGCAAATAATGATTCGCTCCAGGCAATATTCCAGTCGCAGCGATGCTGATGCCTAAATCGGTATCAGATCCCAAATCTCATACTCGCGATAAAAATCAGCGAGCCACAAATGCATATGAAATAGCCAAAATGATGGGGCAACTTGCAACAAAATCAGCAAGTAAAAATGTATGCATTCAAATAGCCGAAATGATTGGGCAACTCGCAATAAAAAGCAGCGAGTAAATAAAACAAATAGCCGAAATAATTGGGCACCGCGAAAAATAGCCGAAATGATTGGGCAATCGCAACTTTCGCGATATAAAAGCTGAAATGATAGGGCATCGCGAAAAGAAAAATATATAAAATGAAACTTTTTGCCTTACAGGTGATATCACATCAATCCTTGTATACAATCCAGGGGCGCAAACAGAGAGAGAATCACACCTTTCCTCCCCAGGCTTCATCAAAAGAAGAGGCCAAATTTCAACGGTTCACAGATAGCCTGGAGATCATCTCAACATTCGTCTCATTACAACAGACGCAACATCAAGCAATGCGAAACCGTGGCAACTCCCGGTTCTATGACTCGGTGGTGCACAGATGACCGAGTGTCAAACCCTGATTCCGTGAAATGCGGATAAAAGTCAACCCTTCCTGGTTACGTGGAACGCGGCTTATGTCAATCCTAACCCCGCAGGGAACGTCCAGAGCGGATCCTGGTTCTCGCAGAGCACGGCAATGATCCCGTGTGAAGCATCCAGAGCAGAGCCTGGTCCTCGCAGAACACGGCAGTGAACCCGTGGGAAGCATCCAGAGCAAAATTCCTGGTTACGTGGAACGCGGCTTACATCAATCCTGACCCCGTGGGAAACGTCCAGAGTGGATCCTGGTCCTCGCAGAACACGGCAATGAACCCGTAGGAAGCATCCAGAGCGGAGCCTGGTCCTCGCAGAACACGGCAGTGAACCCGTGGGAAGCATCCAGAGCAAAATTCCTGGTTACGTGGAACGCGGCTTACGTCAATCCTGACCCTGTGGGAAACGTCCAGAGCGGATCTTGGTCCTCGCAGAGCACGGCAATGAACCCGTGGGAAGCATCCAGAGCGGAGCCTAGTCCTCACAGAACACGACAGTGAACCCGTAGGAAGCATCCAGAGCAAAATTCCTGGTTACGTGGAACGCGGCTTACGTCAATCCTGACCCCGTGGGAAACGTCCAGAGTGGATCCTGGTCCTTGCAGAGCACGGCAATGACCCCGTGTGAAGGATCCAGAGCGGAGCCTGGTCCTCGCAGAATACAGCAATGACCCCGTGGGAAGCATCCGGAGCAAAATTCCTGATTACGTAGAGCGCGGCTTACGTCAATCCTGACCCCGTGGGAAACGTCCAGAGCGGATCCTGGTACTCACAGAGCACGGCAATGATCCCGTGTGAAGCATCCAGAGCGGAGCCTGGTCCTCGCAGAACACGGCAGTGAACCTGTGGGAGGCAGCCAGAGCAAATTCCTGGTTACGTAGAACGCGGCTTATGTCAATCCTGACCCTGTGGGAAACGTCCAGAGCGGATCCTGGTCCTTGCAGAGCACGGCAATGACCCCATGTGAAGCATCCAGAGCGGAGCCTGGTCCTCGCAGAACACGGCAGTGAACCCGTGGGAAGCATCTAGAGCAAATTCCTGGTTATGTAGAACGCGGCTAATGTCAATCCTGACCCCGTAAGAAACGTCCAGAGCGGAGCCTGGTCCTCGCAGAACACGGCAGTGAACCCGTGGGAGGAAGCCAGAGCAAATTCCTGGTTACGTGGAACGCGGCTTATGTCAATCCTGACCCCGTGGGAAACGTCCAGAGTGGATCCTGGTCCTCGCAGAGCACAGCAATGACCCCGTGTGAAGCATCCAGAGCGGAGCCTGGTCCTCGCAGAACACGGCAGTGAACCCGTGGGAAGCATCCAGAGCAAATTCCTGGTTACGTGGAACGCGGCTTATGTCAATCCTGACCCCATGGGAAACGTCCAGAGCGGAGCCTGGTCCTCGCAGAACACGGCAGTGAACCCGTGGGAAGCATCCAGAGCAAAATTCCTGGTTACGTGGAAGGCGGCTAATGTCAATCCTGACCCCGTGAGAAACGTCCAGAGCGGAGCCTAGTCCTCACAGAACACGGCTATGACCCCATGGGAAGCATCAAGAGCAACTCCTGATTCCGTGAAATGAGGATGATGGTAACCTCACTCATCACTTGCGGGTCCTCACGACTCGTAAGGGAGCAAATTCTCTCGTGAGATCCTTACGACTTTCAAGAGAAAACACACTTAAGAATCCTCACGATTCTTAAGGAAAAATTACACTTACGGGATCCTCTCGACCTGTAGGGAGAAAATTCTTTATGAGATCCTCATAGTTCATAAAGTTGAAAAGTCTTAGGAGGCAGATCTTAACCCTGAATCCTAAGCCATCGTTGTCCTGCAAACAAATCGAGATAGACTATCCACGGAATACATTTAATAAAAGGGACACACAATCATGAAGAAAAAATATATCTTTTATTCATGAACCAAAATGAATACAAAGTACAATTCATAAAAGAACAAAAAATATACTCTTATTCGAGAGTTTGTACAAAGAGAGAATAAAGAAATATATATACAAGTCTTCAAGTCGGTGGGCGATTTAATAGATTGGCCAGTTCGTCCCTCTTTCGCTGGGCCTCGCCTTCATGGTGCAGTATCGTCAGAAGACGGGCCTCCGCTTGAGCCTGTTGGGCCTGGTATGAGGCAAGCCGGCCTTCAAGCTCTTTTTCAGTGACTTTATGGGCTTCGACCATTTCACGAGTGAACACGGCGGCTTTGTCGATGGCTACCACCTCCTTGATGGCCTCTTGAAGCACTCGCCATAGTTCATACGCTTTATTGGCCTTGACCGTAAGGTTGGCTTGAAGCCCCTTCAGCGCTTTCGAAGCCAGCTCCCTCTCTGAAAACTTGCGGCCGAGCCTCTGCTCACATGATATCATATTGGCCGCACGCCGCTCAATTAGACCCCGTAAGCTCGCCTTTGCAGCCACAATCTTCGAAGAAAGGCATGTACATTCAAGCACATGCAAGCAAACCTCCACCTGCCGACAAAACTCAACCCAGACTCGCACCATTGCTTCACTATGATAGGTGGCAAGAAAGGGAAGAGAGCCGTTAGCTTCAGCAGCAAACGCTTCGGCCATGATTAGACTGCCAGCGTGAAGTTCTTCGATTAGGGATGACAGATAGGCGAGGCTTAGTTTTGCCATACGTTCCGAGGCACGCAGAGCATAAGGGCTGGGTGGCATGGCGATGCGAGACTCCAGCGTGGTGAGAACTGGCAGAGCTGTTCAGATTTATAAACAGTCAGCCAGACTTGTAAGCAAAGGACATATGGAACGACGTTGAGACTTTACTTACCAACAGTCATGCAAGAGGGATCTGAGGGCTCCCCAGGCCCGTCAAGAACCTCAACCTCGTCGTCAGACTCCAGAACTGTAAAATTCGTCGATGTCATTTTATGAAATATTGATAATGCTGTGAAAGGAGGGTAAACAACACTAACCTTGTCCGGAAGAGAGGACGATGCGCTGAGGAGATATCGCTTGCGGAGCAGCCATCTCCAACAGGCGCTGAAAAGACTGCCTGGGAGATTGATCGGCAAAGAGGCCGCCAATCCGCGCAATTCTGAAAAGACAAGAAGGGTTCAAATAATGGAGAGATTACTAATTTAAAATATAGAAGGCTACCTTTGACGCTCCTCCCATTCTGAGTCGGAGGGATAGCAGCTTCAGCGGCCTCCTCCGTGACCTCAGGCATATCATCGGGGACGTAGGCCAATGTAACGACTTCCGAGTGAGGAGCAGTGGTCACCACTGTAGGCTCCAGCGGAAAGACGGTAGCCTCGACTACCTGTCCCCTAATCTCCGGGCCGCCCCCAGAAAGATCCATCGGATCGGCGACCAACAAAGATGCTTCTCCAAAGGGAGCAAGCGCATGGGGAGCGGGAGTCACCAAGGGAGGCTCCATTGCAAGAGCAACGGTTGTATCGACCCTCTCCACACGGATCAGTGCTTCACTGGAGATATCAGCAGAATCAACAACCAAACCGCGGCTCAGAGCCTCCGCCGCCGCCGAAGTCCCTGCAAAGTTTTGTACGAGGATAAGAATACATATATATGTATGCAAGCAATACAAAATATTACAAAGAAATGTATGAACATACTGATGCGCAAGGGAGCCTCTAATATGTCTTGTTCAAGCCGACGCTCCTTCCGAGGAGATGTGCTCGCCGAGGTCCGAGGGTAGACTCGTGGCCACCGGTCCACAGTTAAAGCGCGTCCTCGGCGTCAGCCGAAACAGCCTGCTTAAGGGCCCTCTCACCCCATTCTTCTAGCGGGCCTATGAATCGCCGCCGTATCCACGGAGGGTCTTCGTAAAAGACGACAACAGGATAAGGCCTCTTTGGGATCCTTACATTCTCAGTTTCAAGCTGTGAGCGTCTTATAGCCTCAGCCAATTATGCGGCTTCCTCGGCAGATGAACCTGGGAAAAGAAGACTATCATCCGGCGCTATTATGGATATTGGTTCGTCTTGAATGATAGGTTCGGATTCTTCTAAAAGATCGAGCAGACGGGTGACTGTCTTCTTCCTCCTCTTCGGCCCAGAACTATTGCCAGAAGACGCTTGCTTCTTTTCCCGTGGAGCTTTGGTACGGCATTGACCCACTTCGCCTTCAATGTCCTCGCTTGGCGGTGCTACCGATGACGACACGGCCATTGCTGACGCTGCAGCTGATGATACTGCTACTGGCGCTTTATTGCCCCTTGATTGAGCTCGAGTGCGCGGCGGCATGCCAACTGTGGGAGTTAGATCCACTTCCGCCGTCCCCGGAGTAAGCACGACACTGGTGTTCCTTAGGGGAAAGTGAACCGGTGCACGCGGTCACGGCGGAACTCCCTTGGCTTGAGTCGGAATGGGAGCGCTGTATCCAAGAAGCACCCTCTTCTCCTCATCAATAATTGGACTGACCCGATGAAGGTACCAGCCCGTGAAGGACCCCACACATCGGGGAATATGGTCAGCTTCGGGAATCATGAAGCTAGAACCAGTGTTCAGCCTCACAAAATGATGAGCAGCATCATGAACAGCTTCAGGTGATGGGCTGGGCGCAACTGTAAATGCCTCGAAAGGGACGCCCTGATCATATCCAAGTTGCCGGGCGAAGCGGTGTGGGTTATACCGCATAAAAAGGGCCGCACTGTTCTGACGAAATACCAGATAACCTGGTCTGATCGCGTACATATGCATGGCCTCCTTAGGCCTCAGAGAAGGTACCCCCTCTTTCGACAAGTCGCAGAGCCGTTGAATCGGTCCTGAGGGAGCAGAGAGAACTCGATCATTGAATACCATCCTGCCAGTATTGGCATAGGGAGCGAACAGCACGCGAATGGCCCCAGACTGAGTCGGGTCAGGAGAAGAAGCGTCCACCAGCCGCATGAGTCGCGGAAAAGTGTAGGAGTCATAAAACTTAGGTCTTTGGTGCGCAGCAAAGGCCCCCAATACGTGCATCTCGATCCAGGACGTGAAGTAATGAAGAGAGAAATTTACCACATCCACACCTGGAGTCGAGGTATTGGCCGCGGCGCCTAACCCGTGATAAAGATGCGCTAGCGCTGGAATGCCCACAGCTAGTCGTGTTCCCTCAGCAATGCGGTGGGTGGGATAGATGACCGAGACTCTCATGAAACGGCGATGTATGAGAATGAAGAACCAGCTGAGCCAGACGCTGATGAAGCCCACGAAGAAAGTCTCCTCATCCATACCAGGAGCTGCAATCGACTCGAAAGATACCGCCGACATGACGGGAATGTAATACTGCGGCAAGTCCTCTTCTTTAGTCGGCCGCCTATCTAAACCAAACCCGAAGGGATCATTAATGTTAGCGAACTTCGGAGCCGTCTTTGATAGGACATCCTCGTGAAGGAAGCAAGCGATAAAACTTTTGAAAGTGACGCCCTGCTCCTCTGACTCCGTGAACAGTTTGTCAAAAATGCTTAAGGTCTTGATCAAACTGGGGCGCTTGTAGCGGACGGCGTTCTCAGTCGATAGGCCGTCAAGCACGGCAGGCTCGGTTTCGAAGACATACTCATCAGGAGGCAGTAATTCTTCATAAAATGTCCCCCTGATCGGCAGCCTTGAGATCTCACGAAATTCTTCCAGGGAAATTGAAACTTCGCGGTCCCCTAGAAGGAAAGTATTGGTGGGAAGATTCCATTGGTTCAAGAAAGCCTTAACCCACCAGACATAGGAAGATTGGTAGTGGAAAAGGGATGCATATATTGCCTGATAAAGTCCAACCCTCTGCAGTCGCACGCGATGAGCGGACAGGATATAACGAGCCCAGAGAAGGTAACCCGTGGGGTGTCGAGGGGTAAGCCCTATCTTGTAAATCCGTCCCCATGGCTGGGCTTCACCCTGGCAAATGCGCCCCAAAATATCTATAGCCAGCACCGGATGGTTTGGAATACCAGTTGTTGAAGGCTCAAGCTGTCCCACAGGGGTCCAATGCGGCATCTCCACAGCAAAGGCAGTCTGTGGAGGATCCATCGGCAGGAATGGATAGGTAGGCTCCGTCAGTATCTCGCAAAGAAAACTTCGGCGACCACGAATGATGTGACCGTACCAAGTCCCCCACAAAAGCAAGTTGGTGCGATTCGGGTCATGAGCCCTGATCATCGCCATCACATCCTCGTCAAACGGTGACTGAGGAAAAGCGGCCTCCGAGCGAGTGAAAGGAAAGTACGGAACGGAAGTCATTGTACCTGAAATAAAAAAGGGGGAAACTGTTAAAGCGAAGCCAACATATGTATATATATTTGTAAATGCATATATAAAAAGACATTGGAAGAAAGCGACAAAGGACTTATTTTATGGGACCATTAGTTACAAAACACATGGGTCCCACAAAATCAAAATGGCGGCTTGGTAATGATGAAGCAAAGCTATTAATATGAGACAAAGAGAAGATTCTCAATAAATAAACAGTCGATTTCAAATGGCCCTACACATTCCCCAAAAAGGAAATCCATCTTGGACTCTACACAAATCAAGCAGAGTAAAGGAATTAAATTCTCAGAAAACACCACCGCAAATCTCTTCTTCTTGGTTGCAAAGAAACAACTCAGGGCAAGAAAACTCCAAGAAGTTCTCTGGAAAGAACTAAGTTCTTCACAGGAATTAAATTCATTTTTGAAAAGGGGAATTGAATTCCCAGAAATTTCTTGTCAGAGCCAAAGCTCTTTAAGGTGGAATTAAATTCCACATAAGAGACAAGCATCGCTATTGATCCCTGAAGATCAGAGAAACTCTAACAAATTCTGTTGATTAAAGAATGAGTGGTTTTCTTTTTTTCAAAGAACTTAAAAAAATGGGTTCTTGTTAAAGGGAAAAACCCTTGATGTGGATTTAAAATCCAATGAAGATTTCTGCAAAGTTCTTCAACCGTTCAAGATCATTACCAGAAGGATAGGGTCTTTCTTGAACAGAGTTAAACTCTAAAGATTTTCGAAACAGAGAACTAATCTCTGGGAAAGAGAATTAAATTCTAAAAGGAAAAAGTTTGCAAAGAGAAAGATGAGCAAAGTGGAGGCTCTTCTGAAAGGACACTGGCATTTAAAGGATGTGACGGAAAACGTTTCATCTCCCCTAGTCCCTAGACAGATCCAACGGTCACAAAGGTGACAGCGTTGCACTCACGTGCAGACATGTTAGAGCAACGCTGTGGGGGCATTTGTTCCCTGATTAAAAATCAGGAATTACCTCAATGAGGTATCACGTGTTCACACGTGACCATTGGTCACGTGTTGACACGTGATGTCTTTACAAAATTAAATTCTGTCAAGCAAAAGTATAAACAAATGGCTAAGAAAGGACTCCAACGGGGCGTCACGTGCTCACACGTGACCAAAGGTCACGTGCTGACACGTGATGGTCTTTAGCCCAGTTAAAAGACAGAATTAAAATTCTGAAGGAGGAGCGGTCACGTGCCAACACGTGATAGGCTTTGAAAGCTTTATAAATTGATAGAATTAAATTCTGTCAAGCAGAAGTATAAACAAATGGCTAAGAAAGGAATCCAACGGGGTGTCACGTGCTCACACGTGACCAAAGGTCACGTGCTGACACGTGATGGTCTTTAGCCCAGTTAAAAGACAGAATTAAAACTCTGAAGGAGGAGCGGTCACGTACCAACACGTGATAGGCTTTGAAATCTTTATAAATTGATAGGATTAAATTATGTCAAGCAAAAGTATAAACAAATGGCTAAGAAAGGACTCCAACGGGGCGTCACGTGCTCACGCGTGACCAAAGGTCACGTTCTGACACGTGATGGTCTTTAGCCCAGTTAAAAGACAGAATTAAAACTCTGAAGGAGGAGCGGTCACGTGCCAACACGTGATAGGTTTTGAAAGCTTTATAAATTGATAGAATTAAATTCTGTCAAGCAAAAGTATAAACAAATGGCTAAGAAAGGACTCCAACGGGGCGTCACGTGCTCACACGTGATCAAAGGTCACGTGCTGACACGTGATGGTCTTTAGCCCGGTTAAAAGACAGAATTAAAACTCTGAAGGAGGAGCGGTCACGTGCCAACACGTGATAGGCTTTGAAAGCTTTATAAATTGATAGAATTAAATTCTGTCAAGTAAAAATGAAAACAAATGGCTAAGAAAGGACTCCAACGGGGCGTCACGTTATCACACGTGACCAAAGGTCACGTGCTGACACGTGATGGTCTTCAGCCCAGTTAAAAGACATAAGACTCTAAAGGAGGAGCGGTCACGTGCCAACACGTGATAGGCTTTGAAAGCTTTATAAATTGATAGAATTAAATTCTAATTAAGGGAAATCAAAGACCCTAACTGGGAAAGTATTTCTTTAAATCTTTCCAAACAAAAGAGAACTATGCTCTGTAAAGTGGAGCACCGTTGGATTAAAAATCCAATGGTGATTAAAAATCACCAATTTATGGAAAGATTTAGACAATGAAAGATTCCCCTAAAATTCACCAAGAATAACAAACAGGATATCTTTTGGATTAAAAATCCAATGGTGAATAAAATTCACTGAGATCATGTTAGTTACAAAAAACAAAAAAAATCTTTGAATAAAAGATTTACTAAACAAATTGATTCTTTTCCTGCTCCTATAAATAGGACCCAAGAAGAGGAAGAGGGGAGAATTTTTTTTGGGATCTTGAAATTTCCAAAAGGAAAAAAGCAGAGAGACAAGAAAAGAGAATT
Organism: Agapanthus africanus; assembly: GCA_030015575.1. Classification (NCBI taxonomy): domain Eukaryota; kingdom Viridiplantae; phylum Streptophyta; class Magnoliopsida; order Asparagales; family Amaryllidaceae; genus Agapanthus; species Agapanthus africanus. The sequence continues at coordinate 49,760,323 of CM057348.1, forward strand.
TAATTCTCAAGAAAAGAAACCCTAGGTGAGAAAGGGGAAAGGGATCAAAGCTTTCATAAAACAAAAAAAAAGAGAATTTAATTCTCAATTTAAGAGTTTAACTCTTCTGCAAAAGAACTTAGTTCTTCCTCTGATTGAAGATCTGCAGAAGCAAATCTCCCCATAGGTTGAGAATTTAATTCTCATCGGGTTGAGATTCTGCCATGCAGATCCAAAACTTAGAGGGAGAATTGAGTTTAGAGAATTTAATTCTCCCAAATTTATAGGAATTCAATTTCTCCAAGATAAAACTAGGGTTTAACCCTATATGAGAATTCAGTTCTCCCAAATTCATAGGAATTTAATTTCTCCAAGACAAAACTAGGGTTTAACCCTATATGAGAATTTAATTCTCACATTTTATAGGAATTCAATTCCTCCAAATAAAACTAGGGTTCAACCCTACATGAAAATTTAATTCTCCCACATAAGAATTTAATTCTTCTACATACATAGGAATTTAATTCCTCTAAAAAATAATTAGGGTTTAACCCTACAGAGAATTTAATTCTTAAAATAAAGAGACTTGAAAAATCTCCATGCACGTAAAGAACATTGGTCACGTGATGACACGTGACCCCAATCCGCAGTGATTAGAAAAGAAAGAATAAAGCTAGGTCACATGTCCCCACGTGACCCCTAAACAGATCCCCCAAAAATGAGAAGAAACAGCTTTGAGGCGATGCCTCACGTGCTCCCACGTGACCTCCAAAACAAAGAGATAAAGGCAAAGGCAACGCTGGCTTTGGGCGTTCTCACGTGTCCCTACGTGACCCCTAATAAATGTTCTAATAAATTCGGGCATGAGTACCCATCACGTGCCCACACGTGATGGCTATGAAAATTAAAAGTGTTTAACATTTGTTTGTAGAACAAAGTAAAGGAAATCTGGCCCCACCTTTGGGCGCTCTAATGTGTCCCCACGTGACCCCTTTCTCTCTAGTGTTTAACACTAATTTGAAAGTTTTATTTCCAGTGTTTAACACTGTTGTCCTCTAATGTTCAACACTAATTGGAGTGCTTCATTTCCAGTGTTTAACACTATTTTTAGCCAAATTGGCTAATTTTCCAGAGGCAAAAGCCTCCCCTTCAACTGAATCTCAAAATTGAGTAAAATTCAGAGCTATAATGTTTAATGCTCAGTCAAAGAAAAAAAATGTTATCAGACCCCTTAAAACTCTGGTTTAGCATTGCTAAATAATAAAGGGCTGAGCCCAGAACAAATGTTCAACATTTCAAACTTAATTGGACTTAGCCCAAGATGGCCATAAGTCCTCAATTCAGATTTAACTGGGCCCATGTGCCCATAATCTAATAAATTGATCTTAGTCCCAAATTGTACTATAGATCTCCTAATCAACTTTGGTTCAAAGGTACATCTCTTCACTCCTTTGATATTTGTCGTTGTAATCCTTGAACGTCTTCAGAGAGGTGACGGGTCCCGACAACCACACATTTCACGGACTATGATGTCCTTAACCTTGACTGTGAGGTCTTTAAACTCATGGACTATGATGTCCTTAACCTTGACTGTGAGGTCTTTAAACTCACGGACTATGATGTCCTTAACCTTGACTGTGAGGTCTTTAAACTCACGGACTATGATGTCCTTAACCTGGACCGAGATGTCCTTAAACTAACATTGGACCGTAATGTCCTTAAACTAATTATCGACCACAATGTCTTTAAACTAAACAATAGAGCCCAAACGCTCTCTTGTTGGATCTAAATGATCCCATTGAGTAGATCTTAGTCTAAAATTAGACTAACGTATACTCAACAAACGTTTAAGTTGATCTTATTCCCAAATGACACTAACGTATCCTTAAACCCAACCCCAAACCCAAATCTAAGAAAATACGGATTTGGACTAATCCACGCCCTACGGGCGACAACATAAATTAGTCTCCGTATACAATCCACGGGCAACCAAAAACAAAACAAACACCCACGACACGAAGTGACCATCTGGAGAAGGAGAAAGTGGTTACCGCGATGCGGTAACGTAATTAACTGCAGGGGCTTGCGCCTGCAGGGAAGAGCGTCCCCATAATCAAAAACCCCTCAACGAGAGGGAATCTGATGAAGTCTGCTATATCGGTCGTATCCGTTTAAACCTTCGATACATGGTGCCATAAATCAACTTGGCATCTTCGGAGAGGTGGACGGATAGCACCAATTAGCATCTGCCCTCGGAATTCAGGCCCCGACGTCCTAACGTCCCGGTTGCGTCTTTCCGGATGAGAACATGTGGCTTAGCAAATAGGGTTAGGATCCTGTTGACTAAGGCTTTTCGACTTTACGAGCCATAAGGGTCTCATAATGGTGTTTCTCCTTATGAGTCGTGAGGATCTCGTAGGTGTGTGTTCTCTTTAGGAATCATGAGGATTCTTAAGTGTTTGTTCTCTTATAAGTCATAAGGATCTTACAAGAGTGTTTTATTCTTATAAGTCGAGAGGACTTACAAGTGTCGTTCACCAAATGAGGAAATTTCACGCCATTTGTGGAACTAGATGAGGGGAACGTTTATTTGTGCCCATAGATTGTATACAATGGTTAATATTGAACCGCTTGTAGGGCAATATGGGGAATGTGATGGCTTAAGAACAGGTTCAGATCCCTGTAGCATGAGGCTTTTGAATCCTAAGAGCCATGAGGGTCTTATAGGGGGAATTCTCCTTACGAGTCGTGAGAATCTCATAAGTGTGATTTCTCCTTAGGAATCATGGGGATCCCTAAGTGTGTTGCTCCCTTGTGAGTCGTAAGGATCTCACGTATGTATTTTCTCCCTTCAAGGTTGAGAAGACCTTACAAGTGTGCATGAATTTTTTTTATGAGTCTGCGCCCTTTCGGGATTTCATGAACTCGCCGGCAGTCCTGTTGTTTTTTTACTCACGGAGCCCTTTCGGGTTTTCATCCGTGCCAATTTCGCTTGTGGACGTACCGTTTTTTTTTTTTGCACGATAAAACTCTCGAGAATAGTTTCGCCGCATGTGACCCATTTGTTTGCCGGTTGTAACAACTCCAATTTTTGTATACCTAAATTTGATTTAAATTTGAAGTATACTTGGAGTATTGATGTTGCTGAAAACACTTTAAGTATCTATTTCCCTACAATAATTACAAGAAGGAGCTTGTAGCTCATTGGTAATACCTTGCACTGCTGAATCAAGCCACCAGAGTTCGAATCCCATACCCCACATTATTTTTAGTTTATTTTTCTTTAAAAATTCTTGGAAGCCCAAAAGTCCACAGGCCATAACTCCCAAATATTGAACTGAACCCCAAAAATGAAGTACGCCATAGTCTACGTTGGAGAACCCCGCACCCGACCATGGCCGAACCCGGCCGGGATCGGCCGACTCGGCAGGCCGACCGGCCGACTCGGCCGGCGCCGCCGGCCGGAGTTGGACCGATGGCCGGGGTCCCAACATAAAAAGTGTGGCTTTTGGCATTCTATAACTCCCTGTTAACTCCAATTTATTTGATCGGTTTTCAAATGTTAAATACAACCAAATTAATACAAATTTTAATGTTTTTTATTTAAATTTTTTATAATTTTTAATATATAAAACCCTTCACCTACCCTACCCTAGCTACCCTATAAATAGACCCCTACCCGCTACCTTCTCATTCCAAAACCATAGAATTACTCTCTTGAAATTTCCGCAAGAAAGTGTGTGTTGAAATCGAGTGCACGGCAAAGCGCTGACGGATTTCCGGCGACGTTCCTTAGAAGCAACCGGCGACGAAACCACACCTCAGCCTTTTTTCCTAGTTCCTCTTACTCTTTAGAAGAGTTTGAAACCGTAAGTCCCATTCTTCTCTCTTTTCTACTTCTCAAAATACGGAATTATGAAACCCGACGGAAATCGGAACAAACCGATTTCCGATTCGGTTTTTCTACAAAATCCCACTTGTCACCTAATTCATAATACCTAAACATATCCATGATGACTATTAATTACATAGAAATCAATTTAAACAAAGTTTCTCACATGAAATGATAACTTTCTTGTAATATCGTATTCTTTTCATAAAAATACCATAAAGTTTATTTTTCCTCTTCTAATTAATTCCCTCATTCCTAAACATGTTCATCTTGATAAATAAACTTGTAAAAATCAATTTGAATGAGTTTTCACACGTGAAATGATAACGTTTTCAAATACCGTATTCTAACACTTAAATACCCTTATCTTTAATTTAACATGTTTAACCCCTAAACATCACAATACGTTAAAATAAGTCACGAGGTAATGACCTACCTCTACACACACGCAAATATAACCTTAATTGATATCAACAACAATTTAGAATACGAAAATACGAGACTTTACATTAAAATACCATAATCTTCATAAAACCATTCTTAAAGATTTTAGATTGTTAAACTTATTAGTAAATAGTTCTTATTAGGAAAATACGATAAGTTGTGGACATCGATCGTTTATCTAAACTAACTTTGTGGTGTCTAGGCAAGTGTGTCAAGGCTAGTGGTTTTTAATTAGGCCCACTACTGTGGTTCCTTCCCACTTACCTGGCACTTACCTGGCCGCAATTGGCGGTGAAGAGGCGATTTGAGGCTTCTAATGACTTGTCGTTTAGACCTTAGAAATAGGCTAGTTGGCTTAGAAAACCCTAGAAACTAAAATACGGAAATTACATCCTTTACAAATAAATACCTTATATTTATAAAACCGTTTTTCTAAATGAATAATATTTATTAAATTTAAGCAAAGCGTCGCTACAACCCACCTTTGGGGAACCCGTTAGGGATAGTACGGTTCATCGTGCACCCGCGGGCTAGTAATACGAGATTCAGACCTCCGCAAGGAGCATTCGGTCTCGAAAGGTTTAAAATACGGCATTTAAGAAAAATGAGATTTTGGAAAATAAAATATTTATTTAAAATTATTCTTGTATTAATATATATATAATTATCATTTAAACACCTATTTTATCATAAGATAAAGTTTCCGCATTTTTCTAAAATTACAAGATTAAAAGTTACATTAAAATACCATGAATTTCAAATAAATCAATATTATAAATTAATACTTTTATTAGGATATATTCACTAGAATAACACAAATAAAATCCACACTCATTATAACTATAAAGACGAATAATAAATTCTTGAGGTGTATTTTGAAAACTATACAAAAGTACTTTTTACATAAAACCCCCTCAAGTTCTATAAATTACAATAAAGACCCTAACAATTATAGAACATCAAATTACTTTTCTTTTAGTCTGACTCGGGTTTGAGTCTGACTATTTCTGACTTGAATATGATTCAAGTCAATCTATATTCTTTAATATTCCAACTCAATATGAACACATGAATCCCAGAATCCTGTTAACAATCATTACAACTTGACTGAACCGAACCATGGATATTTCCTTTTAAATATTTCCCAATATTCCATTTACATGACTCTACGGTTATAACCGTTTCCTGATATCATGGTTTCGGTCAGTCAGTCAATCGATCATGCAATCTATACAATTTTACAATACAACAATGTTCCCCTCCGAACGGCGGCCTGCGACGTTAGGACGTCACGTAGCCTGGGGTTCGGGGCAGATGCTATTTGGTTTTTATCCGTCCACCTCTCCGAAGATGCCAAGTTGGTTTATGGCACCGTGTATCGAAGGTTTAGACGGATGCGGCCGATGTAGCAGACTTTGTCAGATTCCCCCTCAGGGTGAGGGGTTTTTGATTGTGGGGACGCTCTTCCCTGCAGGCGCAAGCCCCTGCAGTTAATTACGCTATCGCGTTGCGATAACAACTTTCTCCTTCTCCAGAATTTCACTTCGTGTCGTGTATGTTTATTTTATTTGTGGTTGCCCGTGGATTGTATACGGAGACTTAGTGATGTCGTCTCCCGTAGGACGTGGATTAGTCCAAATCCGTGTTTGCTTAGATTTGAGTTTGGTGTTTTTAGTTTAAGGATGCATTGGTCGCGTTGCGACTAAGATCAACTTAAACGTTCATCAAGGATACGCTAGTCCTGTTTTGGACTAAGATCGACCTGACGTAGTGATTGATTTAATTATCCGGCCGTCGGGACTCGTCACCTCTCTGACGTCATTGAGGGATTACAACGACATACGTCTGAGGAGTTCCGAGATGTACCCTTGAACCAAAGTTGGTTTGGGATTTCATTGTTTATTTAGATGTCTAAGGACACGTTAACCGTATTTGGGGTTAAGATCAACTTAGGCGGGACCGTTTAGATCCGACAAAAGAGCGTTTGGGCCCTATTATGTCAGTTTAGGGACGTAGCGGTCCATATTCCAATTTAGGGACGTGGTGGTCCATTATTAGTTTAGGGACGTTTCGGTCCGATTTTAGTTTAGGGACGTTTCGGTCCGTCGCCAGTTTAGGGACGTAGTGGTCCGTCATTAGTTTAGGGACGTCTCGGTCCGATATTAGTTTAGGGACGTTTCGGTCCGATATTAGTTTAGGGACGTTTCGGTCCGATATTAGATGAGTGGTCGTTGGGACTCGTTACCTCTCTGACGTCGCTGAGGAATTACAACGACAGATGTCAGAGGAGTTCGGAGATGTACCCTCGAACCGGTCATGACTTGGTTTATGAGGGGCATTTAATTTAAGGACTTACAGCCAGGATTGGGTTAAGTCCAATTTTTATTTTAGGCTTTGCCTGATTAGAAGAATCAATCTAAACAGGGCTTTGCCCCTTTCATTATTTTACAAGTCTGATTTGGGCCAGGCCCTTCTAATTAATGAGTTACAAGGACTCAGGAATTCTCCAAACAGGGCCTTGCCCTTTTTTTTTTTTTTTTCTGCAATTGGGTTAGGCCCTTTTAAATAATGAGTTTCAGAAACTCAAGAAGTTTTTACAAACAGGGCTTTGCCCTTTTATTATTCTGTAATTTAGTTTGGGCCAGGCCCATTTGAATAACGAGTTTGCAGAAACTCAGGAATTTTTCCAAACAGGGCCTTGCCCTTTTATTATTTCAATTTAGTTTGGGCCGGGCCCAAAACAAGGGGTTGCAGAAACCCTAGAAATCTTCAGATTGAAGAACACAAGTGCATGGCACTTTTGATTTGAATTTGGATCAAAGGAAAACAAGTTCTTGTTTTTTTCCTGATCATACAGAACCGAGGGTTCATATTAAGTGCAAGGCACTATTTATTATTATTTTTTTTATTTTTTTTTTAGAACCAAGGGTTCATATCAAGTGCAAGGCACTATTTTCTTATTTTCTGTTCTTCAGAAATTTTACCTTCTTCTTTTTTTTTTGTTCTTGATTAATTTTCAAGAGCTCTCTTTTTTCAGAAGCTTTTTTTTTCTCTCTCGATGATGATTGATTCTCTGATGCCCTTTGAATGAGGCCTGGGGTCTTATTTATAGTGCCCACCAATTTGTTGGATTTGTTAACAAAATCTTTCCTGAATTATTTTGGGAATTTTCCCACCATTGGATCAGAGATCCAAGGGTCCCTGTTTTACAGGAGAACAGAAAAGATCCACTTAAATTTCCATTCAGTTGCTGCGCAACTCACCAGCGCGTGACACGTGTCGCGCATCCGAGCGCTTGCGCAGCTGCGACTGCGCAACTGCGCAGACACGTGTCGCGCATCCGAGCGCTCGCGCAGCTGCGACTGCGCAACTGCGCAGACACGTGTCGCGCATCCGAGCGCTCGCGCAGCTGGGACTGCGCAACTGCGCAGACACGTGTCGCGCATCCGAGCGCTCGCGCAGCTGGGACTGCGCAACTGCGCAGACACGTGTCACGCATCTGTGCGCTTGCGCGGACACGTGTCGCACATCGGTGAGTTTGCGCAGCTGCGATTGCGCAACTGCGCAGACACGTGTCACGCATCCGTGCGCTTGCGCAGACACGTGTCGCGCATCCGTGCGCTTGCGCAGTTGCGATTGCGCAACTGCGCAGACACGTGTCGTGCATCCGTGCGCTTGCGCAGACACGTGTCGTGCTGTCATGCATTTGCGCAGTTAAGTCTTTAATTACGTTTTCTGAAGAGCCTTGCTCTGATGGGACGCACCGTCTCGGGCGTTACGCTGCCGAATTGGCTTCTGCCACGTGGCAATTGCGCACTGCGCACGGAAACCGAAGCGTTGCTTCAAATTTTGAATTTTCAAAATTCAGTAGAGCCTTGCTCTGATTGGGGGAAACAGATGCCCCCCCACCGTTGCGCTTACGTGGCGCGACGTAAGCGCAACGGTGGCCAGGGTCAGTTGAAGGGGCGCAGGCGCCTATAAATAAGACCCTTGGTCTTTGTTAATCTCTTCATCATCTTCAAGATTTCTCATTTTCAGAGCCTTGCTCTTGCCTTCAAGAACTTCAGAGCCTTGCTCTTGCTTCCAAAGTTAGAACTTTTTTTAGAACAACTTAGGTAAAGAAATTAAACCTAAATTAAATTAAATTAATTTTAATCAATAGAGCCTTGCTCTCATAGATCTTTTGATCTAAGGAAAACCCCTTTGGGGTTTCACTAACAGAGCCTTGCTCTTATAGATCTTTGATCTAAAGGAAACCCCTTTGGGGTTTTTATTCACAGAGCCTTGCTCTCAAAAATTTGCAGAGATTCTGTTCTTAGGTTTTAACCCATGAACAGAGCCCTGCTCATAGGTCAATTAAAAAAACTTTTTAAAAGTTTCCATGGATCTTTAAGATCCCAAAATTTTAATCCTTGGTTATAAATTTTTTATTACTGCTACAGAGCTAGGCTCTCTCTTTTTTTTAAGAAGTTTTATTCTTTTGAAACAGGAGTTTGACAAGTGTCACTCTGTGACAGAGCTTTGCTCTGAAAAGAGGAGATTTTCTCCTTGTCTCTAGAGATCCCCCAGTGAGGATATTCTCTTAGGGGTCTTTTTTATTGACTGATAGTCTCATCCAATGGTGGGATTGTCTCATCAAATGATGCGCCGTCATCTTGATTTTGTGGGTCCCCCTTTGGTCCCCTACCCGCTGCATCACAGTGTGGAACAAGATTTTTATTTATTATTATTTTTTTATTATTATTATTATTTATTATTTTATTATTATTTATTATTATTTTTTTTTTTTAAGGTTTAAGCGTCAGGCCACTAATGATATATATATATTTTATGCAGGAAAGATGTCTGACGACTTGTCTTTTCCCTTCGTTCGCTCAGAAGGAGGGTTCCCACATGCACCAGTGGACCGGGTGGTGTTTGCTCTGATCAAAGATCACGATCCTGAGTGCAAGAGACTTCACCTATGGGGGAGGTGGTATAGCCAGATTATCCAAGGCCGCCGCAGTTTTAGTTCCGCCTTGCCTTCCGAACCCATAGTTACGATCCCCTATGCGGACAAACCCCCGGTGGAGTATGCCGTGGAGGTAAAAAATTGGAATTCAGACGACCTTCTCCAGCCTGCAATCGGCGCTATTCCGGTACAGCCGCCGCCGGCCATAGATATCTTGGGAAGGCGAATCTGTCAGGGTGAAGCACGCCCTTGGGGACAGGCTTACAATATTGGATTAAATCCGCGACCGCTTGCTGGATACCTGCCATGGGCCCGGTACATTTTAGCGGCGAAAAGAGCTCACCTGACGAAGATAGGTTTATATTCCGCCGTCTACGTCTCGCTTTTCGAGTATCCTACTCCTCCAACGTGGTGGACAAAGGCCTTCATCGAACAATGGAATATCCCCACGCATACTTTCCTGGCAGCGGATAGGGAAGTTTCAATTTCTCTAGAGGAATTCGTTGAGCTTTCTGGTTTACCGGCGAGGGGGGAGCATTACGAAGAGCTGCTTCCTCCTGATGAGTACGTCTTTGCCACCAAGCAAGTGGTACTCGACTTGACTCCGGAAAATGCCATCCAGCATCAGCATCCGGGCCTGGTGAGGGTGTTGGAGATTTACGAGGAGCTTCATTTGGAATTGGGCGACCGAGGAGTTAGTTTTGCGGACTTCATTGCTCGTTTTATTCGCCCGGAATTTTTATCAGAGCAAGGTGAGAAGTTCGCCCAACTTGCTGATCCTTTTGGTTTCGGCCTGGACCGCCGACCTTCATCGGAAATTGATCAGCGAAGTTTTTACCTTCCCGGTACTGCTAGCGTTCCTTTCTCAGAGATCGCCGTTCCCGGCATGGATGAGGAGACCTTCTTCATCGGGTTCTTAGGTCTGTGGCTGTGCAGCTTCGCGCTTCCCATGCACCCACGCCTCATGAGGTCTTCTGTCTTTTACCCGGCGCATCAAATGGTGGCCGGTCTACAGTTATCAGTGGGGATCGCCGGGTTGGCTCACCTCTACAATGGACTTAGCGTAGCGGCGGACGCTAATGAACCTGGGGTGCAGCCTGCTAACTTCCCGATGCATTACTTCACATCCTGGATGGAGCTGCATGTTCGAGGAGTGTTTGGTGCCCACAAAACTCCTCCATTCTTTGAGAGATTCATATTTCCAAGAATCATACGATTGATCGGGGCTTCCATCGTGTTTGCACCTCCGCGGGAGTCTAGGGGACTGCTTCTGCGTTCGCATCTAGTCGGGGCGAAGACCTCTTTTGTGGATAAGGTCATCACCATGGGTTCCGAGACCACTAAGTCGGTGGTGCCGCTGCGTGATGACTTCAAGGGCGGTGTCTCCGTGTTGAAGGCTCGGGAAATCCTCCACCTTTATTCCATTCGGCCGGGTTACTTGGTATTTAGGCAGAATGAAACGGCCCTCTTCATGAGGTATAACCCGCATCGATTTGCCCGGCAATCGAGTTATAACCAAGGAGTCCCGTTGGAAGCCTTCTTGGGAACACCTGCAGTCGGTCCAGAGGGAGTACGGAATGCGATGCATCACTTCATCCGGCTCAATACAGGCTCCTACTTTTTCATCAGTGAGCCCAGCTGTACCCCTAAGATACTCAATTCGTATGTGGCTTGGTACGCGCACGCGATGGGCCCAATTATCTTGATGGAGAAACGTCTACTGGTCGATCGTAGGGCTGCGCCTCCCGGCGGCAATCGCAAGGCTCCATTGCAGCCCAGGGTTCAGGTTATCCCTCCGACGAAAGAGGCCGGAGCTGATCGACCACGGGTGTTGGCCCCTCCGCGTGGACTGCCACTGCCTACTACAGTGGATGCCCCAACGGTGCCCCGTGCTCCGACAAAGACGGTTAAAGCGGCATCGCCGGAGTCGGGTGCAGGAGCGGACATCGGGACTCGCCGCCCGAAAGCGACTGCCAAAACTGGCAAGCGTAAAGCTGTTCCCAGTGGGTCCAAGGCTGGCGGGCAAAAAAAGAAGAAGTCCACCTTATCCCTCGATGCGATTCTTAACTTGGAGCCCGCGGCTCATCCTGCCGAGACTATATGTGAGTACGGCAGCAACGAGGGTTTCGTGGTGGATCCTGAGGACACCAACCTAGCTGCCGCCATTGCAGAATCAGAGCGATCAGCGAGGCTCGAAGCGATGCTGAGTAAACTCGCCGAGTCCGGTAATCATCAGACGCCTTATTTGTTATCTCATTGCACTCTATATTGTTACATTTAACTAACTTTTGCTCCCTTTTTTAACAGGTATCTCCACTGAAGTTGCTATCGCTGCATCCTTGAAGACCTTCCAAGAGGAGGAGAAGAAACGTGCACTGGCAAGCGTCGGTATGCTCTATCCCTTTCTCTTTTATAAGGAAAGTTTGTTGTCTTTTATGATAGCCGACCTGACCTTCTCTTGTTTCTTTACAGGGGTGGTATTAATCGGCGCCAGGACCCTTCCCAAGCCCATCATCGAAGTCCCAGCTCCGTCGAAGCTGCCGCAAGAGCCTCGGCTTGATGCAACAACGAGGGATGCTCTGAAAAATCTGGAGGCATCCCTCTATACGAATGAGGAGGCTTCGCTCAAGGAAGCTCTGATGGCATCTGTCTCATCGGCTCAAGAGGAACGGAAGCAGTCCAAACGCGAAGCTAAGGCGCGCAGAGCTGCTCTGGCCGCAGGAGCGGGCCCCAGCACTGTTCCTCGCGCTAGTACTCCTTCTGAAGAGCCCCCTGTGGCCCTGTCTACCGCTCGTCGGCAAGTTGCGCGCGCGGTTCGGAACGCCAATGATAAATCCGCTTCAGGTAGTACTCCTTTCAGAGCCTTGTTGTATGACTTGTAAAACTATTGGCTTATACATATCTCATCTTGCAGGGTCAAGTCCAACTGAGGGGGAGGCGGAGACGACCGTCGAACCCAAGGGAGCGGAAGAAGCGGTACTCGCCGAACCCGAACCGACAGTGGACAACTTTGTCGAGGCCGTGGGGACCGGAGCCGAGATTGAGGAACCTACCGCGGAGAAAGTCATTGATGCCGTACCCGAAGCGGTGGCAGATGATATGATTGTCTCGACCGAGCCGAAGGCGGTAGAGGGCGAGGTACTTGAGGCTGGGGACCTCGTGGTGCCGGTGGACGGGGTAGCTGTAATCGCTGATCCTGAGGGAGCAGCAGGTGAGGCGGCCATGATTCCTGAGGATGAGCTAGGCGCTCCTTCTCAGGAATCTGGCAATGTTCCTATCTTGGCCCTCCCTGTCTATGGTTCCCCACCGCCTGCAGAGCTTGAGAGCATAACAACGGTTCCCCTTGAGTCGGGTGATGAAGCTACAGGCGGTGGTCTTCCGTCAGTGGAGGAGGGGACCGCCTCAGTTTCTGCTGGCAGCTCGTCAGGTAAATTTTTTATCACTAGCATTTCCCTTTTTTTTTTTTTTATATATCTTGTGATCTCTTCTAACAAACTTGTTCTTGCAGGTGCGGCCAGTACCGATGCTCCACTGCTCGAGGGGGCACCGTCAACTACTGCTTTGGCAGTAGTCACCTCTCCGTCTTCCCTTGTGCCGTCACGGATGTTGGAAGGTATGGATTTACGACTCATGCATTAATCTTTCAAAAATACGGCTTTTGTACTAACGTTACACCATTATGCCTTTGCAGGAGTGCTTTTTGATCACTTGTATCAAGTGTTGCTCCCGCACTTTTCTTTCCCATCCGAACTCGCTTCTCCTTCTAGTGGCGCCGGTAATATCTTTATTTACTCCTTTTTTCTAGCAATGGGATGATTTCTGATTTTTCCTTTTCTTTATTGTAGTGCCACAAATCGAAGGAGGGGATGTAAGCCCTGTTGCGCTACCGGCCCTTCCGGCTCTGCCGTCCGTTGCTGCTGGTATAGTAGATCCCCTCTTTGGTAATCCTTTAACATCTTTTGAACCATCGCTTAACCCTGTTTTGTTTTGCAGCTATTGTTCCGGTTCCGGTCCCCTTCGAGGCTCGCGTCCTTTTACCGGCAGGCCCCTTTCTGAGACGTCCGTCTTCAAAGGGTGCGGTGATGAGTCTAGGCATGCTGAGCGGGTATATTGAAGAGCTCAGCATGGACGCTCTCCCTTCTGCTGTCGATTTCGCTGCGGATGTTAACCCAATGTTAGCGGCGCTCGTAACTTTTCATGACGAGGGCGTCGTTGAATCTTGGGTTAACCACTGCAGGGAGATCGAGGCCTGCTTGTATCGGCTGGAGTTGACGCGCCCTGCTCCCGAAGTTTTAGCTCTGAGCGCCCAACGCACAACTTGGCTCGAGCAAAGCACTTCGCACTCCCGCCACTTGGAGCAAGAAGCAGCTCGGAGACTAAGGGAATGCCAAAAGACCTCAAACGAAACGGCCCATCTGCGCGCTGAGGTTGAGGCAAATGCTGCCCAAGTGAAGACTATCTTTGAGGGTCTCTTGGAGCGCATCTCCCATGGGCTAAACTTAAAGAGGAAGCTTGACGTGGCTGAGCGCCATATCCCAAGTCGGGAGGCTTCTTATCAGGGCGTGAGGGAGCAGCTTGCAGTGGTCTTGCGGCAACGAGCCCAAGTGGAGGCAGAGCTGGCGGTGGTAGCCGATCAAGAGAAGGCATGGAAGGACATCTGCGAGCGATTGCTACACCTATGCAAGACGCTTCCTTCCCAATAACTGCCATTGTATCAATATACTTGTAATTTTCTTTTTTGAATAAGATGTATACATTCTTTATTCTTTTATACGATTCGCCATGTACTTGATTGAGTTAATAAATAAAGATACACATTTTTTTGCAATGTCTTGTATTATTTCTTTGCTTTCTCCCTTCTCTTATTATTAGCATGCTGTCTTGATAAACATGTTTGACAGGTAACAGAGTAAGCATTTTGGTTTCTTCAAGATATAACGATGGCTTAGGCCGCAGGTTCAAATCTGCCGCCTAAGACTTTTCAATTCTATGAGCCGTGAGGGTCTCATAGAGATTTTTCTCCCTACGGATCGAGAGGATCTCATAGGTGGATTTTCTCCTTAGGAATCGTGAGGATTCCTAAGTGTGGTTTTCTCTTATAAGTCGTAAGGATCCTATAAGAGAATTTCTCCCTCTTACGAGTCGAGAGGGCTCGTAAGCGGTTGTTTCCCTCTTTGTCGAGAATCAACTTCAGAGAGTGAGATCCGTGAATAGTATGCAAGAGACCATTTAGGATTGACTTGCAGGGTCCCATTGTTCAGGAAGCAAGTTTTTGAATCCTTACTGCCCGAGATGTGAGTCAGAAAAGCTCTCGTCACGGAGTGTTTGTATCCGTGAGTTGAGAAGATTTGCGAGGGATTATTTGTTTCCCAAGCGCCAAGGATTATTTGTGTCCTTGGGGTTTGAAACGAGTCGATGGTTCCCACGGAGGCGCTGGTGGCTCTGCGAGTCGACGCGGATCAGAAGGCTCTCGTCAAGGAGTGTTTGTATCCGTGAGTCGAGGAAATTGCTGGGATTATTTGTTTCCCAAGCGCCAAGGATTATTTGTGTCCTTGGGGTTTGAAACGAGTCTATGGTTCCCACGGAGGCGCTGGTGGCTCTGCGAGTCGACGCGGATCAGGAGGCTCTCGTCAAGGAGTGTTTGTATCCGTGAGTTGAGAAGTTTTGCGAGGGATTATTTGTTTCCCAAGCGCCAAGGATTATTTGTGTCCTTGGGGTTTGAAACGAGTCGATGGTTCCTACGGAGGCACTGGTGGCTCCGCGGGTCGACGCGGATCAGGAAGCTCTCGTCAAGGAGTGTTTGTATCCGTGAGTCGAGGAAATTGCTGGGATTATTTGTTTCCCAAGCGCCAAGGATTATTTGTGTCCTTGGGGTTTGAAACGAGTCTATGGTTCCCACGGAGGCGCTGGTGGCTCTGCGAGTCGACGCGGATCAGAAGGCTCTCGTCAAGGAGTGTTTGTATCCGTGAGTTGAGAAGTTTTGCGAGGGATTATTTGTTTCCCAAGCGCCAAGGATTATTTGTGTCCTTGGGGTTTGAAACGAGTCGAGGGTTCCTACGGAGGCACTGGTGGTTAGGCGGGTCGACACGGATCAGGAAGCTCTCGTCAAGGAGTGTTTGTATCCGTGAGTTGAGAAGTTTTGCGAGGGATTATTTGTTTCCCAAGCGCCAAGGATTATTTGTGTCCTTGGGGTTTGAAACGAGTCGATGGTTCCCACGAAGGCGCTGGTGGCTCTGCGGGTCGACGCGGATCAGGAAGCTCTCGTCAAGGAGTGTTTGTATCCGTGAGTCGAGGAATTTGCTGGCTTCTTCGGTTGAAATGAACCGTTGAGGTTTGGCTTCGTCGTTCGACGGAATCCGCTGGGGAAGTATGGTTTCTTCTTTGTTTGCGCCCTTGGATTGTATACGGGGATCGATGTGATCTTAACTGTAGGGCCAGAGTTTTATCATCATTTTTTTTTGTTTTATCTCCGCGATGCTCTATCATTTCAGCTTTTATATCGCGAAGGTCGCGATTGCCCAATCATTTCGGCTATTTTTCGCGGCGCCCAATCATTTCGGCTATTTATTTTATTTTTACTCGTTGTTTTTTTTTTATTGCGAGTTGCCCAATCATTTCGGCTATTTTGCATGCATACATTTTTACTTGCTGCTTTTTATTGCAAGTTGCCCTATCATTTCGGCTATTTCGTATGCATGTGCGGCTTATTGGCTTTTCGCTGTAAACCGATTTCGGCATCAGCACCGCTACAACTGGGATATTACCAGGAGCGAATCATCATCTGCCTCTGTCGATGTCGAACAAAGGTGGCTTAGCGACCAGGGTTAGGGTCCTGTCGGCTAAGGCTTTTGACTTCATGAGCCGTAGGGGTTTCACGAAGTTATTTCTCCCTACAAGTCGTGAGGATCTTGTAGGTGTATTTTCTTCTTAGGACTCGTGAGGATTCCTAAGTGTTCGTTTCCTCTGTAAGTCGTAAGGATCCTACAGGAGGGTTTTCTCCTTGTAAGTCGAGAGGACTTACAAGGGTTGTTCATCATGCGAACATATCCCCAGTCTCGGACGAGACTTGATTAGGGAAATGTTTATTCACGCCCGTGGATTGTATACAAGGGTCAATATTGAGCCACTTGTAGGGCAATATTGGAAGTTTGTGGGGGCTTGCTTAAGCGCAGGTTTAGGTTTCTGTAACTTAAGACTTTCAAATCTCATGAGCCGTGAGGGTCCCATAAGAGAGTTCTCCTTACGAGTCGTGAGGATCTCGCAAGTGTATTTTCTCCTTAGGAATCGTGGGGATTCCTAAGTGTGTTGTTCCCTTATGAGTCGTAAGGATCTCACGCGGGCGGTTTCTCCTTACAGGGTTGAGAGGACTCTGTAAGGGTTCTTTAACGAAGCTGCGCCCTTTCGGGTTTTCACAAACATTCGCCGGTAGTCCTGCTGTTTTTACTCACGGAGCCCTTTCGGGTTTTCATCCGTACCCATTTTGCTTATTGACATACCGTTTTTTTTTTTTGTTTTTTTTTTTTTTTTGTGTCAGCCTAAGGATGCTGCGGTAGTAGTTTAAAGACGTTGTGGTCTGCTATTAGTTTAAGGACATTTCGGTCCGTCATTGAGAGGGCTGGCTACTGCTTATAAAGCCTGAGCTTAGGAAGATAGCGAGCGGACATAGTCGTCGTCATCTATCATTGACCTAAACTAAGGCTCGTTAAGCGTAGTATTTCTTTAGGAAGCGACCGTTTATTGGCCTGAAAGGTCTTTCACCGTGCATGTCCATGAGTAGATAGGCCCCGCCCTGGTAGACCTTATCAATGATGTACGGTCCTTCATAGTTTGGCTCAAACTTTCCCCGCTTGGCGCGATTGGGGATCATGGGCCTTTTGACGACTAGCACGAGTTCGCCTTGGTGGAATGTCCTCGGGCGGCTCAATCTTTCATATGAGCGCGTCATCTTTGTTTTATAAGCTTCCAGATTTTGCTGTGCTAGAAGCCGGATTTCATCAAGGGCGTCAAGCTCTTCAAACCGAAGGTGAGCATTTTCTTCGTCCGTCAACTCGTAATGGATTGCCACTCGTAGAGAGGGTAATTCTATCTCGAGGGGGAGTACTGCTTCCGTCCCAAATACCAACGTGTACGGCGTTGTGTTTGTGGCCGTTCTAAATGTAGTTCGATACGCCCAAAGAGCCTCTTGCAATCTTTCGTGCCAATCTCTCTTATTTCGTGACACCGTTTTCTTCATGATCTTCGTCAAGGTCTTGTTGAAGGCCTCAGCTAGACCGTTAGCTCGCGGGTTATAAACTGAGGAATATCTCCAGTCTATATTGTGCTGCTGTGCGAAGCGGCTAATCTTATGACTTCGGTAGGCTGGCCCATTGTCAGAGATGATCCTTCTTGGGGTTCCAAACCGGTATATGACATGCGTTTTGAAGAAATGGAGGATGTTTTCCGTTTTCACTTCCCTCAACGGTACCGCTTCTGCTCATTTGGAGAAGTAATCAGTCGTCGCCAAGATGAAACGATGTCCCTTTGACGATGCTGGTTCGATGGGACCGACTATGTCAGTTCCCCACATTTCAAATGGCCAACTAGCCACTGTTGGATGCAGTGGATTGGGATGCTGATGGATGAAGTCTCCATGAATTTGGCATGAATGACATTGCTTCGCGTATTCTAGGCAATCCTGCATCATCGTGGGCCAGTAGTAGCCCATCCGCTTTATCTTTAACTTCATCTTAGGGCCTGCTTGGTGGGAACCGCAGAGTCCGTTGTGAACTTCTTGGACGACCCTTCTCGCTTCGTCAGGTCCTAAGCATCTCAACCACAGAGAATCGAATGACCTCTTGTACAGAGTATCATTGACGAAGGCAAAAGACAGAGCTCGTTTCGTGAGCTGATGTCTTGTGGACGCTTCTTCAGGTATTCGGTGGAACTTGAAGTAATCTATGAAGACTTCTCTCCAGTCCCCGGTATTTTCCCAATCTTTTACTTGCAGGGTTGTCTCCTCTTTCGCTCCTTTTTCTTCAGACGATTCTGGAGATATTTCTGTTGGGGCGAGCACTCGACGGCTTTGCACCACGATTCTAACGTCGTCGAGGCTCTCGTCAGCCAGTTCTTTAGCAAGTTTGGCTAGTGCGTCTGCTTTGCTGTTTTCCGCGCGCGGTATGCTTTCCAACGTGTAAGAGGGAATTTGGGTTAGCAGTTGTTGCACTTTTTCACCGTATTTCACCAACTCTGGTTTGCACGTTTGGTAGTCGCCGTTCACTTGACTGACGACTAGTTGGGAGTCCCCATATATGAGGAGGCTTTCAATCCCCATATCGATGGCGATCTCGAGGCCTGCTATCAAAGCCTCATATTCAGCCTCATTATTCGTTCTCGGCTCCGTCAAGGAGAAGGCGAAGCGCATTATCCCTCCTTGTGGAGTCACGAAGATGAGTCCCACTCCCGATTTGATCATTGGCGTACTTTGTTTGTGCTTTTTCATAGAAGATGCTCCATCGAAATAAAGCTCCCAACGGCTATCACCACTGTCGATTGTGTCAAACGCGTGTCTGTCGGGCAAATCGCAATTTAAAGGAGAGTCGGCAGGTATGGGATGCTCAGCAAGGAAGTCGGCGATGGCCTGGCCTTTTACCGCCTTGAGAGGTTGATATGTTATCGAAAATTCCATCAAGAGTAGGGCCCATTTAGCGAGTCGTCCCGTCAATATGGCTTTTGACATTAGATATTTGAGAGGGTCCACTTTTGAAATCAGACGGACCTCGTGGGCCAACGCGTAGTGCCTAAGCTTTGTTATTGCGAAGATCAATGCCAGGCAGTGTTTTTCAATGGGAGAATAGTTGTTTTCTGCCCCCAGCAGTACTCGACTTAAGTAGTAGAGCGCCCTCTCTTTCCCTTGATCGTTTTCTTGTGCCCATAATGCGCCTAAGGAACCTTCGAGGGCGGTTGTATAAAGAATAAGAGGCTTCCCCTTAACCGGAGCCGCCAACACCGGCGGGTTCTGCAGGTATTGCTTGATCTCATCCAATGCGCCTTGGCATTTTTGATCCCAAACGAATGGGGTTCACTTCTTCATCAGGTGACTATAAGGGCGGCACTTTCCTGAACGGCGGCCTGCGAACGGCGGCCTGCGACGTTAGGACGTCACGTAGCCTGGGGTTCGGGGCAGATGCTATTTGGTTTTTATCCGTCCACCTCTCCGAAGATGCCAAGTTGGTTTATGGCACCGTGTATCGAAGGTTTAGACGGATGCGGCCGATGTAGCAGACTTTGTCAGATTCCCCCTCAGGGTGAGGGGTTTTTGATTGTGGGGACGCTCTTCCGTGCAGGCGCAAGCCCCTGCAGTTAATTACGCTATCGCGTTGCGATAACAACTTTCTCCTTCTCCAGAATTTCACTTCGTGTCGTGTATGTTTATTTTATTTGTGGTTGCCCGTGGATTGTATACGGAGACTTAGTGATGTCGTCTCCCGTAGGACGTGGATTAGTCCAAATCCGTGTTTGCTTAGATTTGAGTTTGGTGTTTTTAGTTTAAGGATGCATTGGTCGCGTTGCGACTAAGATCAACTTAAACGTTCATCAAGGATACGCTAGTCCTGTTTTGGACTAAGATCGACCTGACGTAGTGATTGATTTAATTATCCGGCCGTCGGGACTCGTCACCTCTCTGACGTCATTGAGGGATTACAACGACATACGTCTGAGGAGTTCCGAGATGTACCCTTGAACCAAAGTTGGTTTGGGATTTCATTGTTTATTTAGATGTCTAAGGACACGTTAACCGTATTTGGGGTTAAGATCAACTTAGGCGGGACCGTTTAGATCCGACAAAAGAGCGTTTGGGCCCTATTATGTCAGTTTAGGGACGTAGCGGTCCATATTCCAATTTAGGGACGTGGTGGTCCATTATTAGTTTAGGGACGTTTCGGTCCGATTTTAGTTTAGGGACGTTTCGGTCCGTCGCCAGTTTAGGGACGTAGTGGTCCGTCATTAGTTTAGGGACGTCTCGGTCCGATATTAGTTTAGGGACGTCTCGGTCCGATATTAGTTTAGGGACGTTTCGGTCCGATATTAGTTTAGGGACGTTTCGGTCCGATATTAGTTTAGGGACGTTTCGGTCCGATATTAGATGAGTGGTTGTTGGGACTCGTTACCTCTCTGACGTCGCTGAGGAATTACAACGACAGATGTCAGAGGAGTTCGGAGATGTACCCTTGAACCAAGTGTAAATTGATTTAAAAGAGCAACTGTGCTCAGTCAATTTAATTTGAGGACTTACGGCCATGATTGGGCTAAGTCCAGTTGAGAGTATTCAACGTTTTATTTGCATTTGGCTTGTTGGGCCTTTACTGGGGCTCTGCCCCTGTTTAATAATGCATAGCATTTTAGGCCCAGAGCATTTTATTTTGGTCTGATAGACTTTTATTTGGGCTTTATCCCTTTTAATAGTGCATAGCACTTTGTTTGGTCTGATAGACCTTTCTTTATTGGGCTCTGCCCTTGATGATGCATTGCATTAATTAGTCTGACAGAGTGCCACATGGCTTGTCAGGCGCTTTGCGCTGATTGAGGAGCGCAAGGCGCAAGTCCATGAGGAGGCGACACGTGTCACGCTCAGGAGAGCGCAAGCGCAGTGCGCTGGGCTATTGCGCTGCTGACACGTGGCGCGCTCTGGTGAGTTGCGCCAATTCATGAGAGCAAGGCTCTATTTCAGAAGCGCATAGCGCAAATGGTCCAGATGCTGACGCGTGGTGCTCTCTGGTGGCTTGCGCCAACCCAAGAGCGCAACAGTGCAGATTTACAAGTGCAGGGCACTGTTTTATTATTTGAGAATCTTTTAGATTCCAGAACCAATGGTTCATAAAAGAAGTGCAAAGCACTGTTTATTTTCTTGATCTAATTTAGATCAAAGAAAACAAGTTTCTCTTGTTTTTCTTATTTCAGGAAACCAGAGGTTCATAAAAAGTGCAAAGCACTATTTTTATTTGTTTTTTATTGAAGATCATTGATCTTGTTCTTAGATCAATGATCTGTTCATAAGAGAATTTTTGAGGTTTTTACCTTTTTTGTTCTTGAGGAATTCTCTCCAATTCTTCAGAGTTCTCAATGATGATGTTGATGCTCCTTTGAGTTAGGGTCTAGGGGTCTTTATATAGTGCCCATAAATTTGTTAAGTTTGTTAAAGAGATCATTCTCTGAGTGATTTGGGGAATTTTCCCCACTGTTGGATCTTTGATCCAAGGGCTCCTGTTTTACAGAAGACAATCTTCTTGTTTTTAACAAGATTGTGAAAGATCTTTCAGAATTGTAATTCTGTTTGGCGCAAACGCTCATGCGCTCGACACATGTCGCGCAGCGCAACTGTGCAAGCGCAACTGCGCTGCCACGTGTCGCGCAGCGCAAAGCGCAGCGCGGTTGCGCTAGCGCAACGGCGCTGACACGTGTCGCACAGAGCGCAGCGCAACCGCGCTGCCACGTGTCACGCAGCGCAGAGCGCAAGTCAGCTGAAGCGTTGCTTCATTTATTAAAGTTTGAATTTTAAACAGAGCTTTGCTCTGATTGGGGGAAACAGAAGCGTTGCTTCATTTCCCACCTTGGAATTTGAACAGAGCTTTGCTCTGATTGGAGGAAACAAACAATACTGTTAAAACACTACGGGGTTTAAGGGGTAGATTGGTACGAAAAGTGTTAAAGGTTGCACGAGGTGGTCAGATTAAGACACCTAACCTGTATTCCGTTGCTGTTGTACCGTGGCTTAACAGTTCCTTGTAGTTTCTGTTTGCCCTGGTCTCTAGCATATAGAGACCCCCCTCGTATACACTGGCATCTTTCTGTACCAAGCTACAAACAACAGCGATAACATAATATTATAACAATAGTTTACATTCTAAAAATGTACCTTCCTATTCTGTCTTCTCTACTTCCCTCTTACCTTTGGGACTTACCGAGCGATCTGTTCGCTGACGACATTCTGTTTCTCTCTTCTTTGAATGTCGTCAGGTGACCTGGACCCGGCAGAAGTGGAGCCAACACAAGAAGACTTGGAGCAATTTGCCGAAGACCCTGCAGTATAATTTCATTGTACACTTTTCTTTTCAGTATTTTCCATTTCCTGTTATGCCACTGTTTAGGCATCTTTAGTAAAAGTTGTATTTTCCTTTTCTTGTATTGTACAAAGAATGTTAATAAATAAAAGTTGCTGTTCTTTTCATACTCTTGTCTCTTGTGTATTATTTTATATTGCTTAGCTACGCTTAGCGTATGTACTTCTGAGTACATACGTAGCGGACCTCGTCGCGTTCCCTTCGCCGTACACTGGGAAGCGGGGCGTGACAGGTTTTGTTGGTGGCCCATGCAGGTCAGAGCTGTATGAATCCCTGTCATGCAGTTCTGGTCTGCGTGAACAACCTAAGCAATATAACACAAGAACCAGCAATTTAAACATTCTTTACAATTCATATTCCTTGAATCTTGCAAATTTCTATTCCTTGAATCTTATCATTTCATGTATTTAAATCTGTCCTAACCCGAATTTTTCTTCAAGGTTATGGATTCTCCGAACAACACCAGCACCAATGTCAACAACACACCTCCAACTCCAGCACTACCTCTCACACCAGCTGTTCCTGCACCACCCACTGAGCAAACGATGCTATTCGAGGCGATCTGCAGTCTTCTCGAGGGACAGCAACAACTTTTGAACCGTCCTGAGACCGATGCACCGGGAGTAAAGCAATTCAGAGCTTTGCACCCAAAGCAATTCTCTGGTAAAGGAAGCCCTCTTGAAGCGGAAGAATGGGCACAAAGCATCGAAGACGATCTGGCAGCAGCTCAAGTGCCAGACAACGCTTGGGTCTGTGTAGTAAAGCTACAGCTCACGGATAATGCTCGCAATTGGTGGAAGGCGGAAGAAAGCCGTCTGGTACAGCCGATTGAATGGAAGGCATTTCGTGAGGAGTTCGACGCGAAATATTTCCCTGTGACTGCCAAGTTCGCCATGGGGCAGCAGTTTATTCATCTACAACAAGGATCAATGTGGGACAAATCGGTAGATGAATACGACACTGAATTCACCATGTTGAGCCGGTAAGATATGTCATAATAGTTCAATTTTTAATTATCACATACTACACAGCTAACACAAACTTTAAACAGATTCGCGACACACTTGATACCGACGGACGAGATCAGAGCCCGTCGCTTTCAACAAGGTTTGGACACAGAGATTAAGGCTGCTCTAGCCACAGGAAAGTTTTTGACTCATGAGGAAGCTCTAGAAGCTGCCCGCAGTTATGAGGCAGTAATAAAAGAGAGGGGCATACCTCAGTCTGCAGGAGTCAAACGCCCTGCCAACCAGATGGCAGGTGGAGCCTCGTCCAGACTACCTTTCGTGCCAAGGCGACCCGGAGTACCAACCCATCGTCCTAGCCCAGCCTTTTGCACCTACTGCAAGAGATCTGGACATATGATGAAGGACTGCAGTCGAGCCAACTACCTTTGCTTAGTCTGCGGCTCAGCTACTCACGATATTGGGTCTTGTCCTCAAAGACAGAACCCAGTTGCTGCACCCAGGCCAGCAATTACCTATCAGCAGCGACCAGCTCTTCAGGCACCTGCTCCCAGACTTGCACTACCTGCACCACCCAGGGGACCACAAGCTGCACCACCTCCTCGACAGTTCCATCAAGCTCAAAGGAACGTTCATAGGAATGCTCCTCAGGCCAGGAGGAATGTGCCAAAGCACCAGGCTTTCATGATGTCTGTGGAAGAAGCTGAGGCCACTGGCCAAGTCATTACAGGTAAACTTCCTTCTCAAACTTATCTTTTAGTCTTGTTTACCTACACACTTTCCCTATATCTAAAACCTATCCCATAAACCTTAGGTACAATCCTAGTAGCTTCACTACCTGCACTTGCACTGTTTGATACTGGAGCATCCCACTACTTTATGTCGCAACGGTTTGTCCGAACCCATGCGATTCCAGTCTCACTGCTTGTATCCAGCTGGAACGTCAGTTCCGAAAATGGTGTTCTAAAGGCAACTATGGGATACAGCATGTGTCCAGTCGTCGTCTGCAGTCGAGAGTTTTATGCTGACTTCAAGGTACTGGACATACCAAACTTCGATGTGGTTCTAGGAATAGACTGGCTTGGAACCTTTTATGCTACCATCGACTGTCGTCAAAGGAGGGTAGTATTTGAGATTCCAGATCATCCGGTCTTCTATTTCAAGAGTGGAGATCGTACCCTGGAGCCAAGTACCTACAAAGCGAAGCCAAGGGAAGCAGCAGTTGCGGTAGCTCAAGCAGAGGAAGAATCAAGACCGGAGGTAGTTCGAGAGTTCGATGATGTATTTCCTGACGATATATCAGGTTTGCCTCCCGATCGAGCTCTTGAATTCAGTATTGACTTAGTACCAGGAGCACAACCAGTGATCAAAGCACCTTATAGACTAAGTACGGAAGGATTGAAGGAAGTCCGAACACGGTTGGACGAATTACTGGCGAAAGGATGGATTCGTTCCAGCACTTCAAGTTGGGGAGCACCTGTACTATTGGTGAAGAAGAAGGAAGGTTCATACAGAATGTGCATCGATTATAGGGCCTTGAACGAAGTCACTATGAAGAACAAGTATCCACTCCCGCGTATCGACGATTTATTCGATCAGCTAAGTGGATCTTGTGTCTTCTCTAAACTAGATCTTCGTTCAGGTTATCATCAAGTGAAGGTCAAGGAAGCTGATATTCACAAAACAGCTTTCAGAACTCGTTATGGACATTACGAATTTCTAGTAATGCCATTTGGAGTGACCAATGCACCAGCAATCTTCATGAATCTAATGAACTAAGTTTTCCGGGAGTATTTAGACAGGTTTGTTGTCATCTTCATCGACGACATCCTGGTATATTCTAAGAATCGGAAAGAGCATGCGGAGCACCTACGAATTGTCCTGGAAACTCTTCGACAACATAAGCTTTATGCCAAGAACAGTAAGTGCGAGTTTTGGCTAAATCAAGTTGGTTTTCTTGGACATATCATATCAGGAGAAGGAATTTCTGTGGATCCAGCGAAAGTTTCGGCAGTTAGCGAATGGCCTACACCAAAGTCAGTGAAGGATATTCGAAGTTTCTTGGGTTTAGCTGGATATTACAAAAGGTTTATTGAAGGCTTTTCGAAGATAGCAACACCCCTGACCAAGCTAACACGAAAAGATGAAGAATTTGTGTGGTCAGAAGCATGCGAGCAAGCTTTCGTTGAACTCAAGTCAAGACTGACATCTGCACCTATTCTCGTAATACCGGATCAATCTAGAGGATTCGAAGTGCATTGCGATGCATCCGGTAAGGGATTAGGATGTGTTCTACATCAGCACGGTAAGGTTGTGGCTTATGCTTCAAGACAACTGAAGACTCATGAGCGCAATTATCCGACGCATGATCTGGAGTTGACAGCCGTTATCTTTGCTCTCAAGATTTGGCGCCACTACTTACTTGGTGAACGAGTGAACATCTACACAGATCATAAAAGTCTGAAGTATGTGTTTACTCAGAAGGAGTTGAATATGCAGCAGAGAAGATGGTTAGAACTCATGACGGACTTTGACATCAATTTGCAATATCATCCAGGAAAGGTGAACGTAGTACCTGATGCTCTTAGTCACCAACCATTATCAATGAATCTCACCGCCCAGTGGAAGCTTCAGCAAGACTTACATCAGATGGAGATTGAGCTAGTCATGCCAGGTGATGCTTCAAGTTTGATGAATCTACAAGTTCAATCAACCATTGTCAATCAGATCAAAGCAGCTCAAGCCAGCGATGCTAAGTTGCAAAGGATCAGAGAACAAGTGGAGAATGGACTCAGAACAGATTTTATCATCCATGAAGACGGATCTTTGAGATACGGCAGCAGATTGTGTGTACCAAAAGGTCCTGTTCGGGAAGAGTTAATGAAAGAAGCTCACAGCTCTCCCTATTCAGTACATCCTGGAGGTACCAAAATGTACAAAGATCTACGTCAGAATTATTGGTGGCATGGAATGAAGCGTGAAGTAGCCAGAAGTGTTGCCAAATGTTTGGTGTGTCAGCAGGTAAAGGCTGAACATCACAGGACAGCTGGACTACTTCAACCGTTACCAATTCCAGAATGGAAGTGGCAGCGCATCACGATGGACTTTGTAACTGCTCTTCCTCGTAGCACAAAGGGTAACGATGCGATATGGGTCATTGTGGATCGACTCACAAAGTCGGCTCACTTCATCCCATTTCGAGTTGGACAATCAACTGAGACACTAGCAAAGAAGTACATGGAGGTAATAATCTAATTTAGATTTAAAATTCTTTATAATGTACTATCTCTGATACCCATGAACTCATACAGGAAATTGTGAGACTTCATGGAGTACCGGTCTGCATTGTCTCCGATCGTGACACTAGGTTCCGATCACAATTTTGGCAGAGTTTGCAAGCTAGCTTGGGAACAAGTCTGAACTTCAGGACGGCTTATCATCCACAAACAGATGGTCAGTCGGAACGAACTATTCAGATCTTGGAGGATATGCTCAGAGCATGTATGCTCGACTTCAAAGGATCGTGGGAAGATCACCTGCATCTTGTGGAGTTCGCATACAACAACAGCTACCAAGCAAGTATAGGAATGGCACCTTTTGCAGCATTATATGGAAGGAAGTGTCGATCGCCATTAAGTTGGGATGACATCGGAGATAGGGAACTCCTTGGACCAAAGATGATAGTAGCGACCGTTGATGTGGTTCGTACTATCAGGGAAAGAATGCGCATAGCCCAAGATAGACAGAAACACTAGGCTGATGCAAAGAGACGACACTTGGAGTTCCAGCCAGGAGACAATGTATTCTTGAAGATATCTCCGAACCGGGGAGTGATCAGGTTTGGAAGACGGGCTAAATTGAGTTCGAGATACATTGGACCGTTCGACATACTCGAACGAGTCGGTGAAGTGGCATACCGATTAGCGCTTCCACCCTCATTGGAAAGAGTGCATAACGTGTTCCACATATCCCAACTCAGAAAGTATGTGAGTGACCCCAGCCATGTACTTGATCATTCTGAGCTCACCATACAGCCCGATTTGTCTTGTGAGCAACAACCTGTGGAAATCCTGAACAGGAAAGTGAAAACACTACGGAACAAGGAAGTTAACTTGGTCCGAGTAATATGGAGAAAAGACACTCCAGGAGAATCCACGTGGGAAAGGGAAGATGAAATGCGTGCAAGATATCCGCACCTTTTTGTAAACTAGTTCTCAAATAAAATACAAAAATTTCGAGGACGAAATTTTTGTAAGGAGGGTAGATTGTAACAACTCCAATTTTTGTATACCTAAATTTGATTTAAATTTGAAGTATACTTGGAGTATTGATGTTGCTGAAAACACTTTAAGTATCTATTTCCCTACAATAATTACAAGAAGGAGCTTGTAGCTCATTGGTAATACCTTGCACTACTGAACCAAGCCACCAGAGTTCGAATCCCATACCCCACATTATTTTTAGTTTATTTTTCTTTAAAAATTCTTGGAAGCCCAAAAGTCCACAGGCCATAACTCCCAAATATTGAACTGAACCCCAAAAATGAAGTATGCCATAGTCTACGTTGGAGAACCTGCACCCGACCATGGCCGAACCCGGCCGGGATCGGCCCACTCGGCCGGCCGACCTGCAGAATCGGCCGGCGCCGCCGGCCGGAGTTGGACTGATGGCCGGGGTCCCAACATGAAAAGTGTGGCTTTTGGCATTCTATAACTCCCTGTTAACTCCAATTTATTTGATTGGTTTTCAAATGTTAAATACAACCAAATTAATACAAATTTTAATGTTTTTTATTTAAATTTTTTATAATTTTTAATATATAAAACCCTTCACCTACCCTATCCTAGCTACCCTATAAATAGACCCCTACCCCCTACCTTCTCATTCCAAAACCATAGAATTACTCTCTTGAAATTTCCGCAAGAAAGTGTGTGTTGAAATCGAGTGCACGGCGAAGCGCTGACGGATTTCCGGCGATGTTCCTTGGAAGCAAACGGCGACGAAACCACACCTCGGCCTTTTTCCCTAGTTCCTCTTACTCTTTAGAAGAGTTTGAAACCGTAAGTCCCATTCTTCTCTCTTTTCTACTTCTCAAAATACGGAATTATGAAACCCGACGGAAATCGGAACAAACCGATTTCCGATTTGGTTTTTCTACAAAATCCCACTTGTCACCTAATCCATAATACCTAAACATATCCATGATGACTATTAATCACATAGAAATCAATTTAAACAAAGTTTCTCACATGAAATGATAACTTTCTTGTAATATCGTATTCCTTTCATAAAAATACCATAAAGTTTATTTTTCCTCTTCTAATTAATTCATTCATTCCTAAACATGTTCATCTTGATAAATAAACTTGTAAAAATCAATTTGAATGAGTTTTCACACATGAAATGATAACGTTTTCAAATACCGTATTCTTACACTTAAATACCCTTATGTTTAATTTAACATGTTTAACCCCTAAACATCACAATACCTTAAAATAAGTCACGAGGTAATGACCTACCTCTACACACACGTAAATATAACCTTAATTGATATCAACAACAATTTAGAATACGAAAATACGAGACTTTACATTAAAATACCATAATCTTCATAAAACCATTCTTAAAGATTTTAGATTGTTACACTTATTAGTAAATAGTTCTTACTAGGAAAATACGATAAGTTGTGGACATCGATCGTTTATCTAAACTGACTTTGTGGTGTCTAGGCAAGTGTGTCAAGGCTAGTGGTTTTTAATTAGGCCCACTACTGTGGTTCCTTCCCACTTACCTGGCACTTACCTGGCTGCAATTGGCGGTGAAGAGGCGATTTAAGGCTTCTAATGACTTGTCGTTTAGACCTTAGAAATAGGTTAGTTGGCTTAGGAAACCCTAGAAACTAAAATACGGAAATTACATCCTTTACAAATAAATACCTTATATTTATAAAACCGTTTTTCTAAATGAATAGTATTTATTAAACCTAAGCAAAGCGTCGCTACAACCCACCTTTGGGGAACCCGTTAGGGATAGTACGGTTCATCGTACACCCGCGGGCTAGTAGTACGAGATTCAGACCTCCGCAAGAAGCATTCGGTCTCGAAAGCTTTAAAATACGGCATTTAAGAAAAATGAGATTTTGGAAAATAAAATATTTATTTAAAATTATTCTTGTATTAATATATATATAATTATCATTTAAACACCTATTTTATCATAAGATAAAGTTCCACATTTTTCTAAAATTACAAGATTAAAAGTTACATTAAAATACCATGAATTTCAAATAAATCAATATTATAAATTAATACTTTTATTAGGATATATTCACTAGAATAACACAAATAAAATCCACACTCATTATACCTATAAAGACGAATAATAAATTCTTGAGGTGTATTTTGAAAACTATACAAAAGTACTTTTTACATTAAACCCCCTCAAGTTCTATAAATTACAATAAGGACCCTAACAATTATAGAACTTCAAATTACTTTTCTTTTAGTCTGACTCGGGTTTGAGTCTGACTATTTCTGACTTGAATATGATTCAAGTCAATCTATATTCTTTAATATTCCAACTCAATATGAACACATGAATCCCAGAATCCTGTTAACAATCATTACAACTTGACTGAACCGAACCATAGATATTTCCTTTTACATGTTTCCCAGTATTCCATTTACATGACTCTACGGTTATAACTGTTTCCTGATATCATGGTTTCGGTCAGTCAGTCAATCGATCATGCAATCTATACAATTTTACAATACAATAATACTGTTAAAACACTACGGGGTTTAAGGGGTAGATTGGTACGGAAGGTGTTAAAGGTTGCACGAGGTGGTCAGATTAAGACACCTAACCTGTATTCCGTTGCTGTTGTACCATGGCTTAACGGTTCCTTGTACTTTCCGTTTGCCCTGGTCTCTAGCATATAGAGACCCCCTCGTATACACTGGCATCCTTCTGTACCAAGCTACAAACAACAGCGATAACATAACATTATAACAATAGTTTACATTCTAAAAATGTACCTTCTTATTCTGTCTTCTCTACTTCCCTCTTACCTTTGGGACTTACCGAGCGATCTGTTCGCTGACGACATTCTGTTTCTCTCTTCTTTGAATGTTGTCAGGTGACCTGGACTCGGCAGAAGTTGAGCCAACACAAGAAGACTTGGAGCAATTTGCCGAAGACCCTGCAGTATAATTTCATTGTACACTTTTTTTTCAGTATTTTCCATTTCCTGTTATGCCACTGTTTAGGCATCTTTAGTAAAAGTTGTATTTTCCTTTCCTTGTATTGTACAAAGAATGTTAATAAATAAAAGTTGCTGTTCTTTTCATACTCTTGTCTCTTGTGTATTATTTTATATTGCTTAGCTACGCTTAGCGTATGTACTTCTGAGTACATACGTAGCGGACCTCGTCGTGTTCCCTTCGCCATACACTGGGAAGCGGGGCGTGACACCGGTGGGATTTGAGTTGCAGTCCTCACCGCTGAGACTTGTGGACTTGCACTCCACTATCGCCGTGTTTGAGGCGATGTTGTTAGTTTAGAGATATCTCGGTCCGTTGTTAGTTTAAGGACATCTCGGTCCATTGTTAGTTTAAGGACATCTCGGTCCATAGCTAGTTTAAGGACGTTGCGGTCCGTTGTTAGTTTAAGGACATCTCGGTCCGCAACTAGTTTAAGGACGTTGAGGTCCGTGGCGTTTTGAGGCGAGGTTTCGCCGGATACTACTTATAGAGTTTGGACTCAGGAAGACACGAGCGTCTCCATCTATCATTAACCTGAGCCGTGACTTATCAAATGTAGTATTTCTTAAGGAACCGGCCGTTTATTGGCCGGAAAGATCTTTCGCCATGCATATCCATGAGCAAGTAGGCCCCACCTTGGTAGACCTTGTCTATGATGTATGGGCCCTCATAGTTCAGCTCGAATTTCCCCCGTTTGGCACGGTTGGGGATCATAGGTCTTTTTACGACTAGCACGAGTTCGTCTTGGCGGAATGTTCTAGGCCTAGTCAGTCTTTCGTATGAGCGCATCATCCTTGCTTTATGGGCTTCTAGGTTTTGTTGCGCCATGAGACGAGTTTCATCGAGGGCATCGAGCTCCTCAAGCCGAAGGTGGGCATTTTCTTGATTCGTCAGCTCATGTCGGACCACCACTCGTAAAGAGGGTAGCTCTATCTCCAAGGGGAGAACCGCTTTCGTTCCGAATACTAATGCGAATGGCGTTGTATTCATGGCCATTTTGAACATGGTCTGATAGCCCAGAGAGCTTCATGCAATCTCTCGTGGCAATCTTTTCTGTTTCTGGACACCGTCTTCTTTATAATCTTCGTCAAGGTTTTGTTGAAAGCCTCAGCTAGACCGTTAGCTCGGGGGTTATAGACTGAAGAATATCTCCAATCTATTTTATGCTGCTGTGCGAAGCGACTGATCTTATGGCTTCTGTAGGCCAGCCCATTATCAGAGATGATTCGTCGCGGAGTGCCGAACTGGTAGATGACATGTGTCTTAAAGAAATGGAGGATGTTCTCCGTCTTCACCTCTCTTAACGGTATTGCTTCTGCCCACTTAGAGAAGTAATCGGTTGTTACTAGTATGAACCGATGTCCCTTGGATAATACTGGTTCGATGGGCCCGATTATATTGGTTCCCCACATTTCGAATGGCCAGCAAGTCAATGTCGGGTGTAGCGGATTCGGATGCTGGTGGATGAAATCTTCATGAATTTGGCATGAGTGACACTTCTTCGCATATTCGAGACAGTCTTGAATCATCGTGGGCCAATAATAGCCCATTCTTTTTATCTTCAGCTTCATCATTGGCCCAGCTTGGTGGGAACCGCAGAGTCCGCCATGAGTTTCTTGGACAACACTTTTTGCTTCTTCCGGTCCCTGGCATCTCAACCATAGACAGTCGAATGATCTCTTATAAAGAGTATCATTGAAGAAGGCGAAAGACATGGCTCGCTTCATGAGCTGATGTCTTGACGACGCATCTTCGGGCGTTCGATGGGATTTGAAGTAGTCTATAAAGACTTCTCTCCAATCCTTCGCCTTTTCTTCATACTCTAATTGGAAGGCCGCTTGTTCGGTTGCTTCCTCTTCTTTAGACGTCTTCGGAGATATCTCTGCTGGTGCGAGAATCCGGCAGCTTTGCACAATGATCCTTACGTCATCGAGGTTTTGATCGGCCAGTTCTTTAGCGAGTTTGGGTAACGCATCCGCCTTGATATTTTCCGCACGCGGTATGCTTTCTAGGGTGTAGGAGGGGATTTGTGTCAGTAGTTGCTGCACTCTCTCGCCTTATTTTACCAACTCGGGTTTACACGTCTGATAGTCGCCCTTTACTTAGCTGACGACCAGCTGGGAGTCTCCATATATGAGGAGGTTTTCGATCCCCATGTCGATAGCAATCTAAAGACCTGCTATCAAAGCTTCATACTCAGCCTCAGTGTTTGTTCTCGGCTCTGTTAATGAAAGGGCGAAACGCATTATCCCTCCTTACGGAGTTACGAAGATAAGGCCTACCCCGGCTTTAATCATGGGGGTGTTTTGCTTTCGCTTCTTCAAGGAGGATGCTCCATCGAAGTAAAGTTCCCATCGGGTATCACTCCCTTCTTTCTCCCCTTCGATTGTATCAAACGCGTGTTCGTCTGGCAATTCGCAGTTTAAGGGAGAGTCGGCGGGTATCGGAGGCTCAGCGAGAAAGTCGGCGACAGCATGGCCTTTTATTGCTTTGAGGGGTCAATATACTATCGAGAACTCCATCAAGAGGAGGGCCCATTTGGCAAGCCTTCCTGTTAATATGGCTCTTGATATTAAATACTTGAGAAGATCCACCTTTGATATGAGATGAACCTCATATGCCAAGGCATAATGTCGGGGCTTCGTTACCGCGAAGATCAGTGCCAAGCAATGCTTTTCGATGGGGGAGTAATTGTTTTCTGCCCCTAGGAGAACTTGACTCAAATAGTAGAGAGCTCTCTCCTTCCCCTGGTCATTCTCTTGTGCCCATAGCGCGCCTAAAGAACCTTCAAGGGCTGTTGTGTACAGGATGAGGGGCTTTCTCTTGACCGGAGCCGTCAGTACCGACGGGCTCTGCAGATATTGCTTGATTTGTTTCTGTGCGTTTTGCCATTTACGATCCCAAACGAACGGGGTCCCTTCTTCATTAGATGACTATAGGGGCGGCATTTGCCGGAGAGGTTAGCTATGAACCGTCGGATATACGCGAGCTTTCCTTGGAGAGACCGCAGTTGTTTGAGAGTTCTAGGCGAAGGCATTTCATAATCGCCTTGATCTTTGACGGGTCTGTTTCAATGCTCCGGTGTCGTACGATGAATTCTAGGAATTTGCCTGAGGAAACTCCAAACGCGCATTTCAGAGGGTTCATCTTCAGGTTATACTTCCGAAGGCGCTGGAACACTATCTTCAGATCATCCCAGTGCTCCTCGTACGATTTGCTTTTCACCACGAGGTCGTCAATATAACATTCGATAATTTCGTGTATGAGGTCATCAAAGATCTTTGTTATGGCCCTCTGGTAGGTGGCGCCAGCATTCTTCAAACCGAAGGGCATCACTTTGTAGCAAAATATGCCCAGCGGAGTCCGGAAAGCAGTGTGCTTTTGGTCTTCAGGATCCATCTTTATTTGATTATACCCCGAAGATCCATCCATGAAGGAGAAGACTTCATGGGTGGATGTTTTATCGATCATCAGCTCGGTAACAGGCATTGGGAAGTTATCCTTCGGACAAGCTTTGTTGAGATCCCGGAAATCTACGCAGATGCGTACTGTCCCATTTTTCTTCATTACCGGAACGATATTGGCGATCCAGTCAGGGTATTGAACTT
This sequence comes from Agapanthus africanus, assembly GCA_030015575.1. Taxonomy (NCBI): domain Eukaryota; kingdom Viridiplantae; phylum Streptophyta; class Magnoliopsida; order Asparagales; family Amaryllidaceae; genus Agapanthus; species Agapanthus africanus. The sequence goes on from CM057348.1 coordinate 49,794,521, forward strand.
CTTGGATGAAGTTGGAGTCGATTAGCTTCTTGATTTCGGCATTGATACTCATCTCAAGCTCGAGCCGCATTCTTCTTAGCGCCTGTTTGACTGGCTTGATGTCCGGCGATATCGCCAGTTTATGTACAGCTATCTCTGTATCTAATCCCGGCATCTCGGAATAGTTCCATGCGAAACAGTCTTTATATTGCATAAGCACGTCTTTTAACGTGGCTACCTGTTTCTCGGACAGCAGCTCACTGACGAACGTTGGCCTTGGGTCGTCTGCCGTCCCCAAGTCGATTTTTCTCAAGTTGTCTGCTGTGGTGTGCATCCCATCTTCCAGCTCTTTTGGCGCCGGCGGAAATTCTGAGATCACCTCATTTTCATCTTCATTTGCGAAGCACTGGGAGAGGTCGTCCGTATTCTCGTGCTCTCCCTCCTTTGAGAATGTTATCATATGGCAGGTACGAGCTCGTTTCCAAGCTCGATACTGATCTAGACTTTCTTTCGTAGTGTAGGTTGCTCACGGCTCATGCTTTCGTGGCGGGGCTACCCTCCAACTGTCGGAAAGAGCAAACCTTCCTTACTGATACCGATCTTCAACTCAGTCTTTGAAGGTGAAGCAGTCTTCGAGAGGATGTCCCACTACTCGGTGGTAGGAGCAATAATCTGGGTGATGGACATCGTTTATTTGTTCGGGGTATCGAGACTCCGGGAGCGTCATCATTTGATGCTTCATGACAAGTTTGAATATTTTCCTTGTCTTGTCTTGAGGGAAAGAGTACTCCTGACCCATCTTCTTCATAAAAGACGGGTAACGCCTTCGGAAATACAATTTGAAGATGAACACTCTCAAATGCGTGTTCGGAGTCTCCTTAGGTAAATTCTTAGGATTCATCGTACGACACCGGGGCATCAAGATAGACCCGTCGAAAATCAACGCGATCATGGAAATGCCTCCGCCAAGAACTCTCAATCAATTGCGGTCTCTCCAAGGAAAGCTCGCGTATGTCCGGCGGTTCATAGCCAATCTCTCCAGCAAATCCCGCCCTTACGGCCATTTAATGAAGAAGAGGACCCCTTTCGTCTGGGATCGCAAATGTCAAAGCGCACTGGACGAAATCAAGCAATACTTGCAGAATCCGCCAGTACTGACCGCTCCAGTCAAGGGAAAGCCTCTCATCCTGTACACTACAGCTCTTGAAGGTTCCTTAGGCGCACTATGGGCACAAGAAAATGACCAAGTGAAGGAGAGAGCCCTCTACTATTTGAGTCGAGTTCTCCTGGGGGCAGGAAACAACTACTCCCCCATTGAAAAGCATTGCCTGGCGTTAATCTTCGCAATAACGAAGCTCGGACACAATGCTTTGGCGCATGAGGTCCATCTCATATCAAAAGTGGATCCTCTCAAGTATTTGATGTCAAGAGCTATACTAACGGGAAGGCTTTCCAAATGGGTCCTCATCTTGATGGAGTTCTCAATAACATACCGACCCATCAAGGCAGTGAAAGGCCAGGCCATCGCCGACTTCCACGCTAAGCACCCGATACCTGCTAATTCACCCCTAAATTGCGAACTGCCAGACGAGCACACATTTGACACGATTGACGGGAGGAGAAGAGAGAATGACACCCGATGGGAACTCTACTTTGATGGGGCAACTTCCATGAAAAATCGAAAGCACAACTTCCCTATAATCAAATCTAGGATAGGCCTTATCTTCGTGACTCCACAAGGAGGGATAATGCGCTTTACCTTTTCCTTAATATGGCCGAGGACAAACAATGAAATCGAATATGAAGCTTTGATAGCAAGGCTTGAGATCGCTGTCGACATGGGAATCGAAAACCTCCTCATATACAGAGATTCCCAGCTGGTCGTTAGTCAAGTGAACGACGACTATCAAACGTGTAAACCAGAGTTGGTGAAGTACGGTGAGAGAGTGCAGCAATTGCTGACTCAAATTCCCTCCTACACTCTAGAAAGCATTCCGCGTGCGGAAAATAGTAAGGCAGACGCATTAGCCAAGCTTGCTAAAGAACTGGCTGATGAAAATCTCAACGACGCAAGGATCAGTGTACAAAGCCGTCAAGTTCTTGCGCCGGCCAAAATAGCTCCGGAGTCGTCTGAAGAAAAGGGAGCGACCAAGGAGACAGCCTTACAAACAGAGGACCGGAAAAAGGTTAAGGATTGGAGAGAAGTCTTTATAGACTACTTCAAATCCCGTCAAACACCTGAAGATGCATCCTCAAGACATCAGCTCATGAAACGAGCTCTGTCTTTTGCCTTCGTCAATGATACGCTGTATAAGAGATCGTTCGACTCTCTGTGGCTAAGATTCCTAGGACCGGAAGAAGCAAAGAAAGTCGTCCAAGAAACTCATGACGGACTCTGCGGTTCTCATCAAGCCGGGCCGAAGATGAATCTGAAGATCAAAAGGATGGGCTACTATTGGCCCACGATGATTCAGGACTGCCTCGAATATGCGAAGCATGCCACTCATGCAAAATTCACGGAGACTTCATCCACCACATCCAAATCCGCTACACCCAACGGTGGCTAGATGGCCGTTCGTAATATAGGGAACTGACATAATTGGGCCCATCGAACCAGCATCATCCAGAGGACATCGGTTCATATTGGCGACAACCGATTACTTCTCTAAGTGGGCAAAAGCAGTACCACTAAGAGAAGTGAAGACGGAGAATATTCTCCATTTCTTCAAAATACACGTGATCTATTGGTTCGGCACTCCACGATGGATCATCTCCGATAACGAGCCGCCCTACAGAAGCCATAAAATCAGCCGCTTCGCACAGCAGCATAGCATAGACTGGAGATACTCTTCGGTCTATAATCCCCGAGCTAATGGTCTAGCTGAGGCTTTCAACAAAATCTTGACGAAAATCATAAAGAAGACGATGTCCAGAAATAAGAAGGACTGGCACGAGAGACTGCATGAAGCTCTCTAGGCGTATCGGACCACGTTCAAAACGGCCACAAATACAACGCCATATGCATTGGTGTTCGGCACTGAAGCAGTACTCCCCTTGGAGATGGAGCTACCCTCCCTACGAGTGGCAGTTCATTATGAGTTGACAGATGAAGAGAACGCTCGTCTTCGGCTTGAGGAGCTCAACGCCCTTGACGAAATCCGGCTCATGGCGCAGCAAAACTTGGAGACTTACAAAGCAAAGATGACGCGCTCATACGAGAGACTGGCTAGGCCGAAAGAATTCCGCCAAGGAGAACTCGTGCTAGTAGTCAAAAGACCTATGATCCCCAATCGTGCCAAATGTGGGAAATTCGAGCCGAATTATGAGGGCCGGTACATCATAGACAAAGTCTACCAAGGTGGTGCTTACTTGCTTATGGATATGCATGGCGAAATACCCTTCAGGCCAATAAACGGCCGGTTCCTGAAAAAATACTACGCTTGACGAGTCAAGAACCAGGTCAATGATAGATGACGACGCCTATGTCTGCTCGCTATCTTCCTGAGTCCAAATTCTATAAGTGGTGTCCAGCGAAATGTCGCCTCCAAGGCTCTGGACCGCAACGTCCTAAAACTAACGAGGGACCGAGATGTCCTAAAACTTACAACAGACCGAGATATCCTAAAACTAACGAGGGACCGAGATGTCCTAAAACTTACTACGGGCCATAACGTCCTTAAACTACTACGAACCGCAGCATCCTCAGGCTGACGCGGCAAAAAAAAAGGTACATCCATAAGCGAAATGGGCACGGATGAAAACCCGAAAAAGCTCCGTGAGTCAAAAAAGCAGGGCTACCGGCAAGTTTGTGAAAACCCGAAAGGGCGCAATCTCGTTAAAAAACACTTGCAAGGTCCTCTCGACCTTATAAGGAGAAAATACCTGCGTGAGATCCTTACAACTCACAAGGGAGCAACACACTTAGCGATCCCCACGATTCCTAAGGAGAAGTTACACTTACGAGATCCGCACGACTCGTAAGGAGAATTCCCCTATGAGACCCTCACGGCTCATAGGATTCAAAAGCCTTAAGCTATAGGGATCTAAACCTGTTCTTAAGCCGTCATACACCCCGATTGCCTTACAAGCGTTTCAATATTGACCCTTGTATACAATCCACGGGCACGAATAAACATTTCCCCAGCAGAGTCTCACCAGCGACAAAGGATATCCTCACATGGTGAACGACCTTTCTAAGTCCTCTCGACTTATAAGGAGAAAACACTCTTGTAATATCCTTACGACTTATAAGAGAAAACGCACTTAGGAGTCTTCACGACCCCTAACGAGAAATCGCACCTACGAGATCCTCACGACTCGTAGGGAGTAATACCTTTATGGGACCCTTACAGCTCATGAAGTCAAAATCCTTAGTCGACAGGATCCTAACCCTGTTTGCTAAGCCACCTTTGTTCGAACCGACAAAGGCAAATGGTGATTCACTCCTGGCTATATTCCAGTTGTAGCGATGCTGATGCCTATATCGGTATCAAATTCCAAGTCTAAAATCGCAATAAAAATCAGCGAGCCAAAAATTCATATAAAATAGCCGAATAGATGGGGCAACTTGCAACAAAATCAGCAAGTAAAATGTATGCATACAAAAATAGCCGAAATGATTGGGCAACTCGCAATAAAAAGCAGCGAGTAAAAGGAAAAATAGCCGAAATGATTGGGCACCGCGAAAAATAGCCGAAATGATTGGGCAATCGCGACTTTCGCGATATAAAAAGCTGAAATGATAGAGCATCGCGGAAAGAAATAAAAAAATGAAATGAAAGAATGAAACTTTTTGCCCTACAGGTAAGTCCATACTGACCCCTGTATACGATCCATGGGCATAAACGAAAAAGGAAACACATGTCCCAACAAACTCTACCAAAGGGAGAGTCAGGTCTTAGCAGCAATATTTGCATATCAGAAGACCAACACGGCGTTCCTTCTCAACTCCAGCAGGATGCAGACGCAACGTCAACAACCGACCTCAAGGTCGCAACGAAGCGGAGTCATGGCAAAGTCCCTAGTTCCAAATCTCGATGGCCACCTCTACAGCCTAGAGACCAACAACGGTGTTCCTCCTCATGCCGACAGAGCACGGACGCGACATCATCAATCGGAGCTACGACAAAGTTCCCAGTTCCAAGACTCTACGGTGCATAGACAACCTAGTGTCAACCCCTGACCTCCTTTTCATAAAGCAACGCTTCGACTCGGATACATGTTAAACCCTGACCTCCCTGTCGTAAAGCAATGGTTCGACACGGATACATGTCAACCCTTGACCTCCCTGTCGTCAAGTAACACTTCGACTCGGATACATGTCAACCCCTGACCTCCCTGTCGTGAAGCGTTACAAGCAACGCATCGACTCGGATACATGTCAACCCCTGACCTCCCTGTCGTCAAGCAACGCTTCGAGTCGGATACATGTCAACCCTTGACCTCCATGTCGTAAAGCAACGCTTCGACATGGATGCATGTCAACCCCTGACCTCCATGTGGTAAAGCAACGCTTCGACAAGGATAGATGTCAAACCCTAACCTCCTTGTCGTAAAGAAACGCTTCGACTAGGATACATGTCAAATTTTGAACTCCTTGTCATAAAGCAATGCTTCGACACGGATACATGTCAACCCTGACCTCTTTGTCGTCAAGCAATGCTTCAACACGAATACATGTCAACCCTGACCTCCCTATCATCAAGCGACACTTCGACTCAGATACATGTCAAACCCTGACCTCCCTGTCGTCAAGCAATGCTTCGACACGGATACATGTCAACCCCTGACCTCCCTGTCGTAAAGCAATGCTTCGACACGGATACATGTCAAAACCTGACCTCCTTGTCATAAAGAAACGCTTCGAATCGGATACATGTCAACCCTGACCTCCTTGTCGTAAAGGAACGCTAAAACACGGATACATGTCAACCCTGACCTCCTTGTTGTCAAGCAACGCTTCGACATGGATACATGTCAACCCTAATCTCCCTGTTGTAAAGCAATGCTTCAACTCAGAGATAAGTCAACTCATCAACCAATTACGAGTCCTCTCGACTTGTAAGGGAGAAAATTCTCTTGCGAGATCCTTACGACTCTCAAGAGAAAGCACACATAGGAATACTCACGATTCCTAAGGAGAAAATACACCTACGAGATCCTCACGACTCGTAGGGAGAAAAATCCTTATGAGACCCTCACGGCTCATAAAATTGAAAAGTCTTAGGTGGCAGATCTGAACCTATTTCCTAAGCCATCGCTATCCTACAAAAAGTTCAAGATGAACTGTTACTTATGATCTACAGGCCACACTTGCCTGAGTAACATACCAACAACACAGCAGAGAAAAGAAAGCGACAGTCGGAGATAAAAAAATGTGTCATTTATTCATGAATTCAATTGAATACGAGATACATCATACAAAATAAAAGAAAAATGAAATGAATACATGTAATTCAAAAATTACAATTGATACAAAGACGACTATTGAGAAGGAGGCGATTTTAACAAATCAACAAGCCGCTCACGCACTCCTCTCAGCTCCTTTTCATGATCAGCCGCCGCGGCCAACTCCGCTTCGACTCGGGCCCATTGCTGCAAACAGAATGAAACCTTCTCATCGACCTCCCACTGGGAAACTTCGCAACTCTGCGTAACCCGCTCGATGAAGTCGAGCTTCTGCCTCAGTGCTAGCCCGTCCGAAATGCATCGCTGCAGATTATCAAAGATGGTTCTCAGTTGAGCAGCATTCGCTTTGACCTCGGCATACAGCCGGGATGACTCGCTTGAAGCCTCTTCGCGTTCCTTTCCGCCTCAAGGCCGCCTCTTGTTCAAAATGGAGAAGGAAAATGGCACTTTGCTCAACCCATGCAGCCCGCTGGGAGTTCAGAGCCAGAATCTCGTGCGCAGGACGCCTGAGCTCAAGCTCATGCAAGCAGGCCTCAATCTTCCTACAGTGATTAACCCAAGACTCAACAACACCTTCGCCATGGAAGTGCACAAGCGCCGCCAACATCGGATTAACCTCCGCAGCAAAATCTGCAGCGGATGCAGGGGCCTCCGCGTCAATCTCCTCGACAAATTCACTCAACATACGCAGGCTGGTCACAACGCCCTTGGAGGATGGATGTCTAGAAAAGGGTCCTGCCGGCATTAGGATGCGAGACTCGAAAGGAGCCGGAGCCGGTGCGATTACTGTAAAATGAATTATGGTTAAAAGATGACTCGCGAAATAAAGAAATCACATGAGCGACGGAGTCTACTATACCGGCTGCGACAAGTGGCAAAGTTGGGAGTACCGGTGGTGCGACTGTTCTCTCGTCCCCTTCTTCAATCTGTAATGTTGCAATCAATGCAAAGAAGAATTAGCAACAACATGACTGCCCGTAGAAGAAGGAAAAAGATGTTTGTTAAAGACTATACTCAGCGACGCCAGCGGGCAAGACGACTTCTGACGGGAAGGAGAAGTGTGGGTTTAACACCTGATATAGGTGGTCAAAAAGGACTCCTGCAAAGTTGTGACAATGTATAGTTAGTACAAGAAAGATGGTATCCACAATTTGACCAGGTAAATCACAAACCCATACCTTCCAGCATTTGAGAGGATAAGAGAGACGGCGAAGGGACGGCGACCGTCAGAGCAGCAACTGTTGACGCTTCTTCTGGTAGCACAACCTCAGCGCTCACTACACCTACATTCGAAACAAAAAAAATGTCATCAGAAAGGACTGAAAGGGATTGTGAAAGTGAACAGCGGCCTGAGACCTACTTGAGGGGTCGGAAGCATCACCGGGCGTTGCGACTCTTTCGCTCGCCTTCAGGGGAATAGTTTCAACGCCCGTAGCTTCATCCCCTGATTCTATCGGAGCCGTGGTTATGCTTGCGATACCCGTCGAGAGCAGGGAACCACAAGGAGAAAGAGCTGCGGTTTGGGCAGTCCCGGACTCCTGAGAGAAAGTAGCCGTTTCGGGCTCTGTGGTCGCCGTCTTCTCACCTGCCGCCTCATCGCCAATGCTTGGCCCTGCAAGATATAGTACATCAGAATTTGCGGATTGAATAAAAATGAAAAGACTGGGCATTACATTACCTGGCAATGGATTCTCAATTGCCTCCCGAGTCGCACGCACGACCTGTCTATGAGCGGTAGACAGGGCAGCCGGAGCATCCTCTGGAGGAATAGCGACAGATGGGGTGGTGCTTGAACCTGCACCCACAGCCAAGCTGACGTCACGTTCCCTCGCCCACGCTTTCTACGCTTCTTGTCGGCCTTAACGGTGAGAAGTGATCTCCTCAAAACCTTCATCAAAGAGACGTCATCATCTGAATTAGAAGCTGCCTCTGGAGCCATTACGGCGTCCGCCATCGGCGGCTTAAGTGAAGCCTCCTGCGATACTGACGGGAGAACTGGGGCCACAATAGCCGGCTCTGGAAGCGTCGCCGCATCACCGCTCGGGATCGGCGTTGCACTTGGGATAACCTGAGTTGAGGTAGTACCTGCAATAAGATGAAAAGGAAGGGATAAACCACGAATAAAGAAAAAAGGGAATGAAGGCACAACGAGCCGAAGTATACCGAGGCCCAAGGAAGCGCGAAGCCTCTCTTCCTCTTCGAAAGTCTTGAGTGAAGCCGCAAGAGCCTCTTCGGTGGAGATACCTGTTGAAAAAGAAAGCGTCAGTCAAAGAATAATAATATATATAACCGCGGAAAGATACAACTGAAGTCTACCTGACTGTGCAATGGTGACCCGTGCTGCTTCATCGCGAGCTAGTTGCTCGGAAACCGCGATGGCAGCCTCTAGATCGATATCATCCGGCGCAATGAATAAACCCTCATTGGTGCCGTATTCGCTCAAGCCTTCGTTGTAAGGAGCATGAGGCTCCTGGCTAAATGCAACGTCTGCAGAAAATATCGACTTCTTCTTCTTCTGTGAGCGACCGCCGGCAGCCGATAACACGAGCTTGCGCTTGGCGGGCAACTTTGAGCGACGAGTCCTGATTGATCGTTTTTCCCGTTGTGTAGTATATAGAGAAATTTGTAAAGAACTTCACAACCAAAAACTATTTTGACCGCAATCAAACTACGGTGTCGGATGTAGTTTGTAGTGAGTGCGGATCGTCCACAGGGATTGCACGATTCAATTGTATTTCGATACGTTTGAAATGAATTGTTAAGCAACAATAAACGAAAACATGATTCAAGAATGATTTGTATTCGAGTGTCACTATTCTTTATGCAAGAATCAAGAAACTATAAACAATCAAGAATCGGTGTTTTGATAATATTTCCAATCAACAATCAAGAATATAAGAGAGGCTCGTAGGAATCGATAGGATCAATAGACGTGATGTAATCTAAAGATATCGTGTTCTTGTCCTTCGAAGGATTGATACTAGATCGATGATCATCGACAAGAGTTAGGGTTTTCTCGTGAAACTAGGGTTTCGTCCTATAACCCTTGTTCTTTCGTCGATATCATTCCTTTTCTAGCCTCTACCAAATTCAAGAAACGATCGTAACTCCCCAATTTCGATCGATGTCAATCAAGAAAGCATCGAAACGAAATGGGTCGTCGTTTCTTGAACTAGCTAGGGTTTACAAAACTCGTGGGAATCAAGAATCGATTAAAGCTATGTTACATCATCATTCTATTATCCGTCTCGACTCCTCGACGAGCGGAGTTTTATTCACACATCACCACAAAGACAATATTAAAGATTTGTAAAGATAACATGATGCGGAATTTAAAGAAAACAAGATAAAAGAATATCACCTTTTATTTAATCAACAATTTCAATACATTCTTTCAAGAATCTACAAGAAGAAGAAATCAATCGTTGACTCGGCTTCGCTCGTCTCCGTGGATCGTGGATCTACTTTGATCTCTTGCCCGATTGAAGATCGGCTCGGCTCATAAAAGGGTTGAAGGCATCTTGCTTGGCTTGCACTCAAGATCTTGAATTGTGGTTGGAATTAGGGTTAGGGTTTCCTACAAGCTCTCTCACTAAACTTGAGGAAGAGGGGATGAAGAAAGAGATTGATTTTTCTAAGCTTTCCCAAGGTTGAATTCTTGTGGGAAGAATGAGCCTAGGGTCTTATTTATAGAACTCCCAAACCCTAGGTTTGAGTTTGAATTTCCCTTTCCCTCCAAAAGTTTGTTGAGGAGTTTCTAGAAGGAGTTTGTTAGGAGATAGCTTAGGGTTTAAGCTAGGGTTTAGGGAAAGTTCTAGAATAATAGGCTAATTAAGTGAAGCTCAAAGTGTTTGCTGATCTGGTAGAACTCTCTGGAGTTTTCTGGAAATTTGTGCGCATTTCTGGAATGTGGGCCATGGAACAGGAGTTTTGCACCAAAATTGGGGGACTAATTCTTTGGGTCAACCGCGGAACCGCGGCATTAGCAAGCCCATGCCGCGGATCCGCGGCCAACATGGAGGCTTGGGCTTGGTGGCTTCTGTTGTGGTCTTGGGCTTCTGTTGTTAGCTTCCTTTGATATGTTGAATTTCCATTGCTCCTTTGTAATGATACCAGATTTGATTTTAGTGAGTTTACGAGCAATTGTAATGGTCGAGCAATGTAATGATCGAGCAAGCTTCTCTTTTCCTGCATAGACTTCGAAACACGGGTTGCAAGATATAGAAAATATGCTATGTAATGCAATGCAGTCAATTTCCCTAGAAATGCCGGTTTTAAGGTCGAATACATGTAATCTGATATTTTGCGACCGATTTGCTAATATGTAGAATATGAATGCCGAACACTTCTATATGTATGCAAATGATAATGAAATTGCCGACTAAAATATGCAATATTTTCGACTGATCAAATACCCCCAAACTTAATTTCGATCGTCTCGAGCGAATGTTTTATTAAAAAGAGAAGGAGAAAATAAAGAAAGAGAAAAACTAACTAGCACACTTTCGTAGGCAACACGATTGCACTGAGCACGTGCAACAAGCCTTTAAACCTCTAGGTGTCCCTAGTAGGAGGAGTGTTGTCTCCTGAGGGTTTTCAGCGGATTGCACCCACAAAATCCAATAAAAGCAAGATCATGAATATTACATTTAAAGAAAAGAATCGTAAAAGAAAGACTTTGAAAATTAGGGTTTCCAACTAAGCTAGCTTTTCGGTTGTCATGAGCCCTATCTTAATGGTCATGAAAAGATGTAAGAAATCACGTCCTCCCTCAATAAAACATCGTCTTATTCTTCATTCCTATCTGTTTCCCAAACATCGATCATATAACCCTGCGTGTGTGTAAAGACATCCCTACACCCGGAGAATTCAATTCAAGCTATCATACTCTTGCCCATCAGCCTCAGTACTTTTTAATTAATGAATATTTAGACGAAATTGCTCACACACTTTCATGCGACCGTTAATACTTCTTGAGGTACTAACCGACCGATTACTCATGTGCTTGCTTATTTGGTGTATTTTCCTCGTCTTGCACCACCTCAGGCATAGCAGTGACTCCCAGACCAGTTGGCCTTAGGGCACTAGGTGAAGAAGCACCCTCGCTATACATTTTCTTGCCTTCGGTGATAACAAAACCAGTGTTCATTTTTTTCTCACCACTTTATATTTTCTTTATTCATTTTTTTTCTTTTTATTTCCTTCATACATCGGCTTTAAGACAAGAGCATTTCAAGGTATCCTCTACTATCCCAGGCTTCAAGACGTGTGTAAGTGCGAATAGCAGGGTAGCAACGTTCAAAATGTTTGGCTTCCAGAATAGAAACTATTTTTCAGACTTATTTTTATCCTCAGATTAGTGACGTCCTTCATCTTACTAACCCTTGGGACAACGGCTCATAACTACTTATTACTAGTTCGTATAAGAAAACTTCTAATTTTCTTAGTTTTCTTAAATTTTTCTAATCTCATGGATGTAACTTTTCACTTTCTAAACTTTCATTATCTTATTTATATACAAAAAGTGTAAATATTAAAATTATTTTTATATTTGAAAATTTTTAAATTTTTATGGGTTTTGAAAATTTTTCAATTTTTATAGATTTTTAAAGAAATGTTTTGTGCTTATGCAGATGATATGAAAATGATGCGAAAATAAGCACAAACCTCCCCCAAACTTGTTTTCAACAGTGTCCTCATTGTTGCTGACAGCTATATCTACAAAACCTGTAAATCTGGGGGGGATTATTAGTGGGGGCAAAATATTTAAGTGAAGACCCTCCCCCAAACTTTTTTTTTTTTTGGCTCATCATTTTGTAAAATTTTTCTTTTCAGGAGCCAGAAAAATTATACCCCCCCAAACTTGAATTATGCAATGTTAAACTTTTAAAATCACAAGTGGGGGTCAAAAATCAGTGGTCGATGCCAAGCTTTGCAAAGACCGAATGTTAACACCAACCATTCAAAAATTTTATCAATGCAGTGCTCGGGTTGGTGGAAGAAAAAGTAGGGAAAGGGTAAGTGGTGGAATAGAATGTGTGTGCGTCTCATTTTGGAGAGACGATGCAGTGTATGTGATGGATTACTCGCATTCTTTTTACATTTCAGAAGAAGGGGTGGAGGTTCAATTTCAGTGAGTTGGATATGATTCATCTCAACACCCGTGCTTTTTAAAAATGCGAGTTCATCAGCGAAGATTTCCTTAAAAGTTTCATCTATACCCCGAAGAATAATGTCATCACAAGGTGCGGGGTGATCTTCAGACTCTAAAAGCATTTCATAATTGGTGTTAATTGCAGACCCGGACATCTCGGTGGAAGAGTCCGTATGTGTATGATACATAGTTGGGTCAAACAATAACGTATGAAAAGAGTCAAGATCAGTATCAGGAGGATTATCTAATTCGCTGCTGTCGATATCCATTAAGTCGACAGAACAGACCTGAACAGTAGGTTCGGAGGGTACACTTCCTAACTTGTAAATGTTCATCTCAATTGTCCTGTTTCCAAAGGATAGGGTCATGGAACCGTTACGACAATTGATGATAGCATTGGAAGTGGCCAAAAAGGGGCGACCTAAAATCACCGGAATTTGATTCCGTGAGTTCGCTACAGGCTGTGTATCAATTACAATAAAGTCTACAGGGAAGATAAATTCCCCAATTTTTATCAACACATCCTCTAGTTCACCCCTAGGTCTGGTGATTGATCGGTCAGCCATCTGGAGAGTGCAAGGAGATGGTTTCAACTCTCCGATTCCTAACTGCTCATAAACTGAGAAAGGAAGCAGGTTAACACTTGCCCCAAGATCTAGTAGAGCACGGTTAATGTGTTTCTCCCCAATAGAGATGGAAATCGTAGGATAGCCAGGATCCATACGTTTCCTCGGTAATTGCTGGGGAAAAGCTGTGTCTACTGTCTTAGCCATGAATATCTTTTTGAGCATTTGTTTCTTCCTCTTTCTAGTGCAAAAATCTTTAAGAACTTTAGCATATGCAGGGACTTGTTGGATAGCATCTAGAAGAGGGATATTGATGTTAACCTGTTTAAACATCTCAGTGATCTTCTCCATTTGTGGACTTGGTGTGTTAGCCCTTAACCGATTAGAATAAGGTGCTTTAGCAATAAGCGCTGGGTCCATCATAGGAGAAGAAAGTGTGTGTGGAACCGATCCCAGTATAGAAGTGGGGATCGTCCGTGGAGGGGTAAAAGAGGTGGGCTGTAGTGGTGAGCCTTTTGGGAAATGGAGAATAGGCTCGGAAGAGGGTGGTGGGGTAGAAGAAGTAGGGTCAGAAGTGTGTGTGTGTGGAAAGGTCTCAGCCGGGGTGTTAATAGGATTATCAGTATCATCAACTTCTTCTCCAACATGATTGTCAAGCACTCTTCCAGATCTCAACGTGGTGATTGCATTCACATGATGTGAATAACCAGGATTGGGTAAGGGTTGAGCTGGAAGTTTCCCTTTCTCTCTTGCACTTAGTTCGGCTTTTAATCTTGCAATTTCTTCTTCCATCGATTTAATACTCTCGTTTTGGGACGCAGAGTTTCTTTTCATGTCATCGACGGAAGATTTCATTTCAGCCGAAACTTGCATGATATTTGTTAAGATCAAATTCATGTATTGTACAAAAGAAGAGGATTCATCAGTCCCGGTCAACTGTAAAGGACTAGACAGTGCAGGTGTGTTGACCGGATTTTGAAAATTATGTGCTTGAAAGGGGTGCTGACTTAATTGAAGTTGTGGCTGCTGTTGTGGTGGAGGGACCCTTTGAAAATTGTTTTGGTTTGGAACCGTGTTTTGTGATTGTGATTGGTTCCAAGCAAAATTAGGGTGATTCTTCCAGCCCTGATTATATGTGGAAGAAAAAGGATCGTTTCTCGGTCTTTGAAATGTGACATTGGTATGCTCGCGACCTTGAAACGGACATTCTTCCGTCAAGTGAGACGGATCAGAACAGCAGCTACACACAGTTTTGGAAAGTGACATTTGGTTAAGGGAGGCAGCTAAAAATTTGTTTTCCATAGTCTCGAGTTTCTTTTGTATAGCTGAAATGTCAGCTCTAACTGCTATGGAAACATCTGATTGGTTGTTGCCACTCCTAAATGATGGACTTTCCCACTGTAAAGACTTCTCAGCGAACTCTTCTAAGTATCGCCAAGCTTCCCCATCATCCTTAGACATGAAGGTACCTTGACACATGTTTTCAAGGCTCTGTTTAGTGTTAGGGTTACTGCCCTCATATATAATTCGGCAAAGCTCCCATCTCGGGATGCCGTGATGAGGACACTGAACCAATAGATCCTTGAAACGTTCAAAGCATTTAGAGAATGGTTCAGCGGGGAGCTGGGCAAATTGATTCAGTTCGCTACGGATTCGAGCTGTCTTTTGGATTGGGTAAAATTTCTTAAGGAATGCCGCGACGAATTCTCCCCAATTCGTAATAGAGTGTGCGGTAGTGTTGTATAGCCACTTCTCGGCTACATCGCACAATGTAAATGGGAGAAGTCGTAGACGCATAGCATCCACTGAAAGTTGTGACGTACCCATCATTGCGCATACGTTTTCAAATTTGGTAATGAAAACGTAAGCGTCCTCAGTCTCGAGTCCGTGGAATTTGGGTAAAAGATTGATATACTGGGGCTTAATCTCAAAGTTATCCCCATTGGCTGGTGGTGTGGATAAGCAGGTCGAAAGAGGACCTCTAAGTGGATAGCATCTTTCCTGGAGAGAAATGTGGGGTAGATTCTGCGCACCAACGGAAGGTGGTAGATTAGGGTTAAAGAAATTTGATGGATTCGGATCCATCGGTGTGGGTGTGATAGTGGGTAAAGAAAAGGTAAATGGAGAAATATCGACTTCGGAGTCGATAAAAGGTACGCGGACTAAACGGGCACTAGAATCCCGTGTTCAGCCTATCTTGCACTAAAAAGGGTTAGTACAAGTGGCAGCGTTGGCTTATAATTAGGGGTAAATGAATGCGGTGTTTGCTTTTGAAAAAGGGACGGATTTTGAAAAAATGATGCGACAAAACAAATGCAGCACACAAACCCTAGAATCTAATGGTCACCTAGGTCCGATCTCTAGACCGCTCCTAACTGCCAAAAGACAAGTCGCAGGATCAATCCTCCACTGCCTCTTTGTCCCCCTGTGGCCGGATAAGTGCCAGGTAAGTGGGAAGGAACCACCACTACAGTGGTCCTAATTAATAACCACTAGCCTTAGACACACTCGCCTTAGGCACCACAAGAAAACGCGGATAAGCAATGAATTACCCACGGCCTTCTCTTGTCCTATTGAGCGCGACAGTCCTTAGAGTCTTCTCTAGATTTC
The DNA here is from genome assembly GCA_030015575.1 of Agapanthus africanus. NCBI lineage: Eukaryota > Viridiplantae > Streptophyta > Magnoliopsida > Asparagales > Amaryllidaceae > Agapanthus > Agapanthus africanus. Next base: position 49,810,238 of record CM057348.1, read on the forward strand.
TTTTAGTTAATGGAGGTAATGCGGATGCAAGTTTGATGATTTTCGGGGCCTAGGAAGGGTAATGAAATCCCCACCTAATTTGGATTTGGCCGTGCCCCTTAAATTTCCGTATTAGAATGCAAACAACCAAGAAATCAAAAATCACACATAAATTTTTATTTTGCTTTTGCGCGCTGCGATTTATTTGCAAAGAATCCTGCAGAAAAGTGTTAGTTGGAGCTAAAATAGGAGAGAGGAGAAAGCAAGAAATTACCTGCACTGAAGATTTTTCAGTGATCCTTCCTTCAATACTGCCGCGTTTCAGCCGCACAAACTGGGTTTAGGCCGCGGAAACGCGCTCCAATCGTGAGAACACTGTACTGAATTTCAACAGTTGCTTTCTGTTTCTTCCCTCGGTTCTGTGGTATTTTCCAAATAATTTTCCAGACTTCCAGTAAGCTCCAGATCACCTTGCAATCAATCACAACACACGTATAAGAGTTTGTACGAATTTTGATTTCAAGAAGTAAAACGTAATAATTCTTTCACTTCAAACTAAAATTGCAAATGAATTAGCGCGATCCCCGGCAACGGCGCCATTTTGATTGTTATATTTTCTTGATTGGATGTAAAAGTATCGAATCAAATAGTCCCCGGCAACGGCGCCATTTTGATTGATCGTTTTTCCCGTTGTGTAGTATATAGAGAAATTTGTAAAGAACTTCACAACCAAAAACTATTTTGACCGCAATCAAACTACGGTGTCGGATGTAGTTTGTAGTGAGTGCGGATCGTCCACAGGGATTGCACGATTCAATTGTATTTCGATACGTTTGAAATGAATTGTTAAGCAACAATAAACGAAAACATGATTCAAGAATGATTTGTATTCGAGTGTCACTATTCTTTATGCAAGAATCAAGAAACTATAAACAATCAAGAATCGGTGTTTTGATAATATTTCCAATCAACAATCAAGAATATAAGAGAGGCTCGTAGGAATCGATAGGATCAATAGACGTGATGTAATCTAAAGATATCGTGTTCTTGTCCTTCGAAGGATTGATACTAGATCGATGATCATCGACAAGAGTTAGGGTTTTCTCGTGAAACTAGGGTTTCGTCCTATAACCCTTGTTCTTTCGTCGATATCATTCCTTTTCTAGCCTCTACCAAATTCAAGAAACGATCGTAACTCCCCAATTTCGATCGATGTCAATCAAGAAAGCATCGAAACGAAATGGGTCGTCGTTTCTTGAACTAGCTAGGGTTTACAAAACTCGTGGGAATCAAGAATCGATTAAAGCTATGTTACATCATCATTCTATTATCCGTCTCGACTCCTCGACGAGCGGAGTTTTATTCACACATCACCACAAAGACAATATTAAAGATTTGTAAAGATAACATGATGCGGAATTTAAAGAAAACAAGATAAAAGAATATCACCTTTTATTTAATCAACAATTTCAATACATTCTTTCAAGAATCTACAAGAAGAAGAAATCAATCGTTGACTCGGCTTCGCTCGTCTCCGTGGATCGTGGATCTACTTTGATCTCTTGCCCGATTGAAGATCGGCTCGGCTCATAAAAGGGTTGAAGGCATCTTGCTTGGCTTGCACTCAAGATCTTGAATTGTGGTTGGAATTAGGGTTAGGGTTTCCTACAAGCTCTCTCACTAAACTTGAGGAAGAGGGGATGAAGAAAGAGATTGATTTTTCTAAGCTTTCCCAAGGTTGAATTCTTGTGGGAAGAATGAGCCTAGGGTCTTATTTATAGAACTCCCAAACCCTAGGTTTGAGTTTGAATTTCCCTTTCCCTCCAAAAGTTTGTTGAGGAGTTTCTAGAAGGAGTTTGTTAGGAGATAGCTTAGGGTTTAAGCTAGGGTTTAGGGAAAGTTCTAGAATAATAGGCTAATTAAGTGAAGCTCAAAGTGTTTGCTGATCTGGTAGAACTCTCTGGAGTTTTCTGGAAATTTGTGCGCATTTCTGGAATGTGGGCCATGGAACAGGAGTTTTGCACCAAAATTGGGGGACTAATTCTTTGGGTCAACCGCGGAACCGCGGCATTAGCAAGCCCATGCCGCGGATCCGCGGCCAACATGGAGGCTTGGGCTTGGTGGCTTCTGTTGTGGTCTTGGGCTTCTGTTGTTAGCTTCCTTTGATATGTTGAATTTCCATTGCTCCTTTGTAATGATACCAGATTTGATTTTAGTGAGTTTACGAGCAATTGTAATGGTCGAGCAATGTAATGATCGAGCAAGCTTCTCTTTTCCTGCATAGACTTCGAAACACGGGTTGCAAGATATAGAAAATATGCTATGTAATGCAATGCAGTCAATTTCCCTAGAAATGCCGGTTTTAAGGTCGAATACATGTAATCTGATATTTTGCGACCGATTTGCTAATATGTAGAATATGAATGCCGAACACTTCTATATGTATGCAAATGATAATGAAATTGCCGACTAAAATATGCAATATTTTCGACTGATCAAATACCCCCAAACTTAATTTCGATCGTCTCGAGCGAATGTTTTATTAAAAAGAGAAGGAGAAAATAAAGAAAGAGAAAAACTAACTAGCACACTTTCGTAGGCAACACGATTGCACTGAGCACGTGCAACAAGCCTTTAAACCTCTAGGTGTCCCTAGTAGGAGGAGTGTTGTCTCCTGAGGGTTTTCAGCGGATTGCACCCACAAAATCCAATAAAAGCAAGATCATGAATATTACATTTAAAGAAAAGAATCGTAAAAGAAAGACTTTGAAAATTAGGGTTTCCAACTAAGCTAGCTTTTCGGTTGTCATGAGCCCTATCTTAATGGTCATGAAAAGATGTAAGAAATCACGTCCTCCCTCAATAAAACATCGTCTTATTCTTCATTCCTATCTGTTTCCCAAACATCGATCATATAACCCTGCGTGTGTGTAAAGACATCCCTACACCCGGAGAATTCAATTCAAGCTATCATACTCTTGCCCATCAGCCTCAGTACTTTTTAATTAATGAATATTTAGACGAAATTGCTCACACACTTTCATGCGACCGTTAATACTTCTTGAGGTACTAACCGACCGATTACTCATGTGCTTGCTTATTTGGTGTATTTTCCTCGTCTTGCACCACCTCAGGCATAGCAGTGACTCCCAGACCAGTTGGCCTTAGGGCACTAGGTGAAGAAGCACCCTCGCTATACATTTTCTTGCCTTCGGTGATAACAAAACCAGTGTTCATTTTTTTCTCACCACTTTATATTTTCTTTATTCATTTTTTTTCTTTTTATTTCCTTCATACATCGGCTTTAAGACAAGAGCATTTCAAGGTATCCTCTACTATCCCAGGCTTCAAGACGTGTGTAAGTGCGAATAGCAGGGTAGCAACGTTCAAAATGTTTGGCTTCCAGAATAGAAACTATTTTTCAGACTTATTTTTATCCTCAGATTAGTGACGTCCTTCATCTTACTAACCCTTGGGACAACGGCTCATAACTACTTATTACTAGTTCGCATAAGAAAACTTCTAATTTTCTTAGTTTTCTTAAATTTTTCTAATCTCATGGATGTAACTTTTCACTTTCTAAACTTTCATTATCTTATTTATATACAAAAAGTGTAAATATTAAAATTATTTTTATATTTGAAAAATTTTAAATTTTTATGGGTTTTGAAAATTTTTCAATTTTTATAGATTTTTAAAGAAATGTTTTATGCTTATGCAGATGATATGAAAATGATGCGAAAATAAGCACAAACCTCCCCCAAACTTGTTTTCAACAGTGTCCTCACTGTTGCTGACAGCTATATCTACAAAACCTGTAAATCTGGGGGGGATTATTAGTGGGGGCAAAATATTTAAGTGAAGACCCTCCCCCAAACTTTTTTTTTTTTTTTGGCTCATCATTTTGTAAAATTTTTCTTTTCAGGAGCCAGAAAAATTATACCCCCCCAAACTTGAATTATGCAATGTTAAACTTTTAAAATCACAAGTGGGGGTCAAAAATCAGTGGTCGATGCCAAGCTTTGCAAAGACCGAATGTTAACACCAACCATTCAAAAATTTTATCAATGCAGTGCTCGGGTTGGTGGAAGAAAAAGTAGGGAAAGGGTAAGTGGTGGAATAGAATGTGTGTGCGTCTCATTTTGGAGAGACGATGCAGTGTATGTGATGGATTACTCGCATTCTTTTTACATTTCAGAAGAAGGGGTGGAGGTTCAATTTCAGTGAGTTGGATATGATTCATCTCAACACCCGTGCTTTTTAAAAATGCGAGTTCATCAGCGAAGATTTCCTCAAAAGTTTCATCTATACCCCAAAGAATAATGTCATCACAAGGTGCGGGGTGATCTTCAGACTCTAAAAGCATTTCATAATTGGTGTTAATTGCAGACCCGGACATCTCGGTGGAAGAGTCCGTATGTGTATGATACATAGTTGGGTCAAACAATAACGTATGAAAAGAGTCAAGATCAGTATCAGGAGGATTATCTAATTCGCTGCTGTCGATATCCATTAAGTCGACAGAACAGACCTGAACAGTAGGTTCGGAGGGTACACTTCCTAACTTGTAAATGTTCATCTCAATTGTCCTGTTTCCAAAGGATAGGGTCATGGAACCGTTACGACAATTGATGATAGCATTGGAAGTGGCCAAAAAGGGGCGACCTAAAATCACCGGAATTTGATTCCGTGAGTTCGCTACAGGCTGTGTATCAATTACAATAAAGTCTACAGGGAAGATAAATTCCCCAATTTTTATCAACACATCCTCTAGTTCACCCCTAGGTCTGGTGATTGATCGGTCAGCCATCTGGAGAGTGCAAGGAGATGGTTTCAACTCTCCGATTCCTAACTGCTCATAAACTGAGAAAGGAAGCAGGTTAACACTTGCCCCAAGATCTAGTAGAGCACGGTTAATGTGTTTCTCCCCAATAGAGATGGAAATCGTAGGATAGCCAGGATCCATACGTTTCCTCGGTAATTGCTGGGGAAAAGCTGTGTCTACTGTCTTAGCCATGAATATCTTCTTGGGCATTTGTTTCTTCCTCTTTCTAGTGCAAAAATCTTTAAGAACTTTAGCATATGCAGGGACTTGTTGGATAGCATCTAAAAGAGGGATATTGATGTTAACCTGTTTAAACATCTCAGTGATCTTCTCCATTTGTGGACTTGGTGTGTTAGCCCTTAACCGATTAGGATAAGGTGCTTTAGCAATAAGCGCTGGGTCCATCATAGGAGAAGAAAGTGTGTGTGGAACCGATCCAAGTATAGAAGTGGGGATCGTCCGTGGAGGGGTAAAAGAGGTGGGCTGTAGTGGTGAGCCTTTTGGGAAATGGAGAATAGGCTCGGAAGAGGGTGGTGGGGTAGAAGAAGTAGGGTCAGAAGTGTGTGTGTGTGGAAAGGTCTCAGCCGGGGTGTTAATAGGATTATCAGTATCATCAACTTCTTCTCCAACATGATTGTCAAGCACTCTTCCAGATCTCAACGTGGTGATTGCATTCACATGATGTGAATAACCAGGATTGGGTAAGGGTTGAGCTGGAAGTTTCCCTTTCTCTCTTGCACTTAGTTCGGCTTTTAATCTTGCAATTTCTTCTTCCATCGATTTAATACTCTCGTTTTGGGACGCAGAGTTTCTTTTCATGTCATCGACGGAAGATTTCATTTCAGCCGAAACTTGCATGATATTTGTTAAGATCAAATTCATGTATTGTACAAAAGAAGAGGATTCATCAGTCCCGGTCAACTGTAAAGGACTAGACAGTGCAGGTGTGTTGACCGGATTTTGAAAATTATGTGCTTGAAAGGGGTGCTGACTTAATTGAAGTTGTGGCTGCTGTTGTGGTGGAGGGACCCTTTGAAAATTGTTTTGGTTTGGAACCGTGTTTTGTGATTGTGATTGGTTCCAAGCAAAATTAGGATGATTCTTCCAACCCTGATTATATGTGGAAGAAAAAGGATCGTTTCTCGGTCTTTGAAATGTGACATTGGTATGCTCGCGACCTTGAAACGGACATTCTTCCGTCAAGTGAGACGGATCAGAACAGCAGCTACACACAGTTTTGGAAAGTGACATTTGGTTAAGGGAGGCAGCTAAAAATTTATTTTCCATAGTCTCGAGTTTCTTTTGTATAGCTGAAATGTCAGCTCTAACTGCTATGGAAACATCTGATTGGTTGTTGCCACTCCTAAATGATGGACTTTCCCACTGTAAAGACTTCTCAGCGAACTCTTCTAAGTATCGCCAAGCTTCCCCATCATCCTTAGACATGAAGGTACCTTGACACATGTTTTCAAGGCTCTGTTTAGTGTTAGGGTTACTGCCCTCATATATAATTCGGCAAAGCTCCCATCTCGGGATGCCGTGATGAGGACACTGAACCAATAGATCCTTGAAACGTTCAAAGCATTTAGAGAATGGTTCAGCGGGGAGCTGGGCAAATTGATTCAGTTCGCTACGGATTCGAGCTGTCTTTTGGATTGGGTAAAATTTCTTAAGGAATGCCGCGACGAATTCTCCCCAATTCGTAATAGAGTGTGCGGTAGTGTTGTATAGCCACTTCTCGGCTACATCGCACAATGTAAATGGGAGAAGTCGTAGACGCATAGCATCCACTGAAAGTTGTGACGTACCCATCATTGCGCATACGTTTTCAAATTTGGTAATGAAAACGTAAGCGTCCTCAGTCTCGAGTCCGTGGAATTTGGGTAAAAGATTGATATACTGGGGCTTAATCTCAAAGTTATCCCCATTGGCTGGTGGTGTGGATAAGCAGGTCGAAAGAGGACCTCTAAGTGGATAGCATCTTTCCTGGAGAGAAATGTGGGGTGGATTCTGCGCACCAACGGAAGGTGGCAGATTAGGGTTAAAGAAATTTGATGGATTCGGATCCATCGGTGTGGGTGTGGTAGTGGGTAAAGAAAAGGTAAATGGAGAAATATCGACTTCGGAGTCGATAAAAGGTACGCGGACTAAACGGGCACTAGAATCCCGTGTCCAGCCTATCTTGCACTAAAAAGGGTTAGTACAAGTGGCAGCGTTGGCTTATAATTAGGGGTAAATGAATGCGGTGTTTGCTTTTGAAAAAGGGACGGATTTTGAAAAAATGATGCGACAAAACAAATGCAGCACACAAACCCTAGAATCTAATGGTCACCTAGGTCCGATCTCTAGACCGCTCCTAACTGCCAAAAGACAAGTCGCAGGATCAATCCTCCACTGCCTCTTTGTCCCCCTGTGGCCTGATAAGTGCCAGGTAAGTGGGAAGGAACCACCACTACAGTGGTCCTAATTAATAACCACTAGCCTTAGACACACTCGCCTTAGGCACCACAAGAAAGAGATGACCGGGGTGTCGGGGAGAAAGAAACTCCTCTGATCAGCCTCCGCTGCCGGCTGTTTGTCCAAACCAAAGCCAAAAGGATCGTCGAGTTTGGCGAATTTCGCGGCTTCCTTCGACGGGACTTCTGAGCGGAGACAACGGGCGATGAAATCTAAGAAATTAACCCCATGGCTTCCGGATTCGAGAAATAACCTCTCATAGATATTCAACACCTTAATCAAACTTAGGGCTTGATGTTGAATGGCATTCTCCGGGGTAAGGCCCATCATCACTGACTTGGCAGCAAAGACGTACTCATCAGGAGAAAGTAGCTCCTTATAATACTCCCCTCTGACAGGCAAGCCGGAGATCTCCGCGAACTCCTCTACAGAGATTGAGACTTCCCGATTTAATAAAAGAAAGGTGTGAGTTAGAACATTCCATTATTCTAAAAAGGCTTTGACCCACCATACAAGGGGCGTGGAATACTGGAAGAGAGAAACATAAATCACGGGATACAACCCGAGCTTCAGCAGCTGCGATCTCTTGGCAGACAAAATGTACCAGGCTTACTGCAAGTACCCAGCTGGATGGCGGGAAGTCAAACCTATCATGTTTGGTTTTCCCCAAGGGCGCGACTCACCTTGACATATACGTCGCCCCAAGGTATCCAAAGCCATTGGAGGCTGTACGGGTATTGCAGCCATAGAAGGCTGAAGGAGACCCTCTGAAGTCCAGTTGACCTCCTCCATGGTATAGTTCACTGGGGGTGGGTCGGCGAAGTGGATCGCCGGAATGACCTTCATCACCACATTAGGCGTTGGTCTGCACGTTAGCTACAATACGAACACTTGAGAGTACGTTTGTGTTGTCGCGTTGGTCCGCGTAGTTTGTACGTGTTTTGGGTCTATTGCTAATATATACTTGCTTTGTTGTGTTATGTTTTAGGTTCGCAGGCGGGGACTTCGGACGCTGCGACAAAGGGAAAACAGGTGGTAGGCTTCACTTAGCCAGGAGCATTGGTGAGTAGATTTAACATCTACAGGGGAATCCCCCGCATGGCGTTATGCGTCTGGGCTAGAGATGACTTGACTTTGTTGCATATTCTATTTCATATATAGAGTTGCGCATACACCTGACTGCTTAGTTACTTGTTGTACTTGGACTAGTACCCTTAGGACACTGCACTATTATTGACGGCTCATGTTGCACGAGCACTTATTGTATGCCACACACACCGTCAATAATTGCCATGTTACGCACAACACACATATCTATATGATATTTTTTGGTTAGGAACATTGAAACATTAATTCATATTTCTTTATGCATATGACATATAGCATACATGTATACCTACATGCTTACACATATGCCTTGACATGCTTACATGCTAGTTACCTGTATACCTATATCGTATTGTACCTTTAGTGATAGGTATATTTTACACATAATGATATAGCTACATGTATACCGTGCTTACATACTTCACTTATACCCGGAGGGTATATTACATCATTACTGATAGGTAGATACATATACCTTGCTATACCTTTATGTTTATCCATATATCTGGCTATAGCTACATGTTTACCTTTATTTGATGTTATATAGACTTGGAGAAATTAGGAATCCGCATGATATATATATTAATTTGTTGCAGTTAAATAGCGGCTTTTCCTTTATATGCTTACATTACAGTTTTATATTGCATATATTATATTCATGGATTTTCGCATTGAGATATGGATTTTTCATGATGTTTTCTGGATTTGAGGACAGTGGTAGTTTCATAAAATTATCCATTATTTGAAAAACCCGGTTTCTCTTGATATGATATTTCAGCATCCACCATGAGATTTATCAGTTCTGATATAGATATATATATACCCCATGTGAGGAGCGTCGTGGGCCGTATGAAGGTACATGGTGGGGCCCGGAGGTACCCCGGGGCAAGAAAGGGATGTCGATGTAACATGCCGATGAGGCCTTGCAGGGGAACCATACCATCCGGTGACAGTACCTATGACTCGGCGGTTATCGTGGGGATATCGACGGGAGTCGTATACGTATGGATACGTCGAAAGGCGAGGGTCAGAGCTAGGTACTCGAGCTTTCAGTATAGCATATGATACGTACCTATTAGGATGCCAGTCGTGGTGACAGCACCTGATAGATCAACATATCTGTGTCGATACTTGACACATTGGTTTCATGATATTTTACTCCTAAGTATATATAACAATGGAATGGGACGCTGTTATATATATATATATATATATATATATATATATATATATATATATATATATATATATATATATATATATTGGTGGAATTGGACACTAATATATATGTATACATATCAATTTATATACATCATCATAATTATTCATGCAAATATACTTAGGATATATGAGATTCACTTGATATTGGATTTGGGATATAGCAGATTCATTTGAGATTTGATACAGGATATATATATATATATGAGGTTGACTTGATATTGGATACAGGATATATATGAGATTGCTGATTTTGTACATTCAGGATATATGAGATTTACTCGATATTGTACATTCAGGATTTGTGAGACTTACATGATATGAGAGCCTATTTGGGGGCTGATTTGAGGAAATTAGGATTTGGATTGTCTTGATGGACTTGGGTCCTACCACGATGTCAGGATTCCATAAAAATGACATGTTTTATTCCATACCTCATATTTATTGTTTATGCACTGCTTCATGTATTAACTGTACCTGATAGAGTACCTTTCATGACTGTTGCATTTACATACTTTTATATGCATTTCTTCATGTATTAATAGTACCCGATAGAGTACCTTTCATGATTGTTGCATATATACATTGTCATATCATTGCTTTATGGATTTGTAGTACCTGATAGAGTACTTTACATGATTGTTGTATACAGATTGTCATATTATTGCTTCATGTATTAGATGTACCTGCTAGAGTATCTTTCATGACTATTGCATTCATATGACCATTTATTGCTTCGCTTACATATGTTAGATTCGCGCTGTACGTGCATACTTGCGATTACCTGCATATGTTATTTACTATTCACGAGTTGGCAACTCACCCCCGTTGTGCCACAAGGTTTTGCAGGTTGTTCCCCAGAGTAGTCGAGGCAGGCTATTCATCTATCTTATCATCTTTTGCTGCGGATACCGCATCGGCTCACAGTGTGCAGTTTTGCTTTAGGTGGGTTTAGTGGTTATCCGATGTTGTATTGTATATTCGTTGTATCATGTACTCTCCATCTACCATTATCTTGTATGACTTAGAGACTTGATGTGAGAACGTTTTGTATATTATTTTGGTGACTTGGATGTCTTTTATGCAGTTTTATTTATATCGTCTTTTATTTCTTCGCTACGGTGTCGTATATCTGTTGTGGTGGTTGTTTTCCGCCTTTGGGCGTTTATTTGCTCCCGTTTGGGGATGCTTTACTTTTATTTATGTTGTACCCATTTTTGGGGCTGGTTTTACAAAGGAGGTGCTGCCAAAATTTAAAGGAAATTAAGTTGGACTTTTAAAGAATTTGGGTTGCGATTTTAAAGGTTTTGAAAATGCTATTATTTCTTACTACTTTTGATGGTTTAGATTGCTGGGTTTTCGGCTTACTTAAATTGCGTTACGCCTGTGGACGTTGTGTAGTTTATGGGCCGTCACGTGCCAATTTCGGGTCGTGACAGCTCCAGTGTCGAAATACCACACATCTTCTATATCTTCTTCTCCTTTAAGTGCTAAAAGAAAAGCATTATCTTCCTCATTTTCTTTCTCGGCATAATTTGCTTTTTTCTTAACTTGGCTAGGACTTCAACAATTGGAAGTATAATGATCATACTTGTTGCAATTAAAACATTTAATTTGAGATTTATCTTGGCCACCATTGAATCTTCCTCGACCTCGGCCTCCATTGAATCTTTGATTTTGATCTTTTTCTTCAAAATTCTTGTGATCTCTTCAACCATAGCCTCCTCGGCCACGGCCTCGACCTCGAGCTTCTCTACAGCATCGACCACCATGGCTCCTTTTTTCGTGTCTTCTCGAGAATTCTTCAAATTAAGTTTTGCTTGAAGAGATTTTTCCACCGACTCTTGCCTCTTACCAAATCTCTTCTCATGGGCACTTAAGGAACCCATGAGCTCATTGATTGTCATTGTGTCCAAATTTTTGGACTCTTCGGTAGCATACACAATATAATCAAATTTCGAACAAAGTGATTGAAATATCTTCTCCACGACACGAACATCTTCAATCTTCTCGCTATTTCTTCGAAGTTGATTCACAACAGCCAAAAATCTTGTGAAATAATCTGAAACTATTTCACTGTTCTCCATCTCTAAATCTTCGAACTCTTTTTGAAGTGTTTGAAGCCGAACCTTCTTCACCTTCTCCATCCCATTGTAGGAGTTTTGAAGTTTCTTCTACGCTTGTTTCGAACCCATCATATTGGAAATTTTCTCGAATGCCGATTCATCAAGTCCTTGATAAATAAAGTAGAGAGCTCTGCTATCTTTCTTGCTCATTTCACGAAGAGAATCTTTTTGGGCTGTCGTCGAAACGGTCTCATCTTGAGGCCTATTATAACCACTCACAACAATATCCCAACAATCTATGGATCCTAACAACGCATTTATTTGGATACACCAATTTTCATAATTTTCCTTCGTGAGACGAAGAGCGACGAACGAAAAATTACTATTAGCATTCATCTTCACAACCGTGCTCTGATACCATTTTGATAACAAATAAATTTGAAAATAATATTTTATAGAAGGGGGATGGAAGAGGATAAAGATAAACTTTATATTGATATTTGTTTTTTTACACACCTTGCTCTTTATATATAACCCACTTATATAGGTTTTACAATGACTCTTCATATAGCCAAAACTCTTTAACTTCATACATTGAATTTGATATAATAAATAATAGACTTAAATTAGATTCATGACAACAAGTTCATGCACATTATGCTATTGAAGTTTCCCGATGGGTGTCTAAAGAACATATCGATATGGTGGAGGCCCCTGGTCTCGACTATGCACATGAAATCCGGTCTTTGTCTTGTTCCCACTAGGTTGTTATGAAGCAAGGGCTTAATCTCTTTGATATAGTAACCTTGTTCTATAAGGTTATTTGTATATGGTCAACCCGATATGAAAGGTATATGTCTTTTATGTGAAATATAAGTAATACAATTCCAACTCTTCTGAAGGGTATGCGACGACAGAAGACAACCGAGAGGATTCTTTTGCTTCTATGGACACGGATAGGGCTTTTGGTGGATTTCGATCTCTATTATCACTACTACAATATGGGGTTGCTTCTACGGATAATGGAATCCGTAGGGGCAGATGTTTTTTGGCCCTACGGACTAATCCGTAGGGCCCGACGGTTGCCCCTATGGTGCCCGACATTTTAATTTAAAAATATTAAATCGTAATTTGTTGTTTGCCCCTACGGAGCCGCAAACCAATGACCTACGGACTAATCCGTAGGGGCTTCTAAATGGGAATTTAATAAAAAAAGGCACAGAAATACCCTACGCCTCATCTCTCTCGCGCGTTCCCAAAATTCCCAAAATTCCCAAATTTCTCGTTCCCGCCGCGTCGCAGTTTTCTCGTCGTCGTTCTCATCGTCGCCGCCGCCCTCCGTTTCGTCGTCGCCACCGCCCTCGTTCTTTCTCGTCGCCGATTGCGCGCGTTGTCGACCACCGATCGAGCGTCTCCGTCGTCTCCTCCACTGCCTACAGGTTAGTAAATCTCCAATTAAACATAATTTTGATGATTTTAGGGCTAGGGTTCAGGGTTTGGGTACCGATAAGGGTTAGGGTTAGGCATCAGTTGGGTTTAGGGTTAGGGTTCGGTTGGGATTTGGTGTTGGGGTTGGGGTTCGCCTGGGGTTGGGGTTGGGGTTGGGGTTAGGGTTGGGGTTCGGCTGGGGCTGAGGCTGGGGCTAGGGTTGGGGATAATGAAAATTTTGTATAGAAAATTACAAAGGTTTATAGGCCTATAATCGATGATGGAGCGACAGTTTGCCTTTTTGGGAATAAGACAAACGAGAGTAGAATTAACAGCCTTGGGCACCTCTTTATGTTTGAAAAAATATTTCCCAACTTTAGGAAAACGCTTTGCATAATGCATGTTGACCCTGTACATATCAATCCCTTTGTAAGTCTATATAGAGCATCATTTCTCTATGCCCCCACTTTGTTTGTGGGCGTGGGCCATGGATTGATGTATGACAGGAATATTGGCCATGGATCGAGGAGCGAGATGCTATCGGAAAACTCTAACTAGAGCGAATGTCGACGTGTTGGCTGCTAACTTATTATTAAGTTGAAAAAAAGGTGTGCCTATAGATGTGAGAGTGGAAGAGTCAAAATGGTGAGTGTGTAGTGCAAGTCTTGATTCAACAATTTTGCTTGGTTCTGCAATAAACTGGAGTGGATACTGGACTCTAACCCTAAACCTAAATATTTTCCCAGGGGCAAGATTTCATGATATATGCAAATTACAATTTGAGAGGAAAATAAAAATATTACATGCACCCTCAAGATGGCCAGCATACATGAAAACACGTGTGTGAAGATTATACAAACTTAATCATTCATATAGGCAGAATGCGCCGTTTCAAGTAAATTTACCCAAATTAACCTAATTAACCCTAACCAACACCCTAACCCTTTCAAATTATCAATAATTAACCAAAATTAAGCCTACCCTCTAATTAACCCAAATTAACCCTAGGCTCTAACCCAAAACCTGATATGTCTGAAATCATATTAGAAATGATATGTCTGCAATCAAATTCTGCATTTATATTTTGTGAAGTAAAAGCTTTTTCAAAATGAGAAGCTGCCATATGAACAATCCGTTTATGCTCCTCAAAACAAATGCCTTCTACATTTTGCAACTTTGTAATTCTGTTTTGACATATTCTGACATTAACCCAACAATGAAAGAATTTGGTATTTTTATCACCATCTGAAATCTACTTTATCCTTGATTTATGTCTCCAAAAAAATTGAGGAAGGTTGTGTTTGTTATATCAAAAACTTTTTTGTTGAACCCAACAGGTGAAAGTTTAGAGTTGTTATAGATAGCTCTTACATATTGTTTAATGCATGTACCATTGTTAAGAGAGTGCAAGGTGGAGAACAATAATTTGTTTCAATGGCACGTTTTTCAAGTTAAAACCAATATATGATATTCGATGATAATATGAAACTTTCATATTCTCATCGATACTCATATATGAAACTCAAAGCGCCACTTAGTCCCCGTCTATCGGTTAACATACGTTCGATGTTCGTCGTAATATAGAACTATACGAAGGTTGTCAAATATCGGACGGTATAGCTCGATACTAACAACCGTCGTGTAGTCTATGTGACGAGAAGATTCAATCGTATGATAACCGATAGATTTGTCCCGTGTGGACAAGTTAGGAATGTATAAAGCAAACACCTTCATTCACTTGTGTTTTCATCCGTTTCGAGATATTTCGTCGGTGCCTTTCCGCTGGTTCTCCGTGTACAAAGATAGATTAGATGTTCATTTCAACGTTATTTCACAGCTTTGAAATGATTATCTATTCTATTACAGTGTACTCGGATAATAGCGGGGAGGTGCTGCCGAAATTTACTCGAAACGGTTGAAAGCACAAGCGAATGGGTGTTCGCTCTATACATTCTTAATGGGATAGAAGCCTTACCCCTGACAGCCGAAACACACACATACAACAAGAATACACAACAAACGCATCATTAGAGAGTGATTCAAGATGTTCAAGTTAAAACCAATATATGATACTCGATGATAATTCAGATTTGAAAGAGTGTCCAACATACGGAGAGGCCATGTATAAGCCGAAAGATTCTGATAAGAACACCGATATACCTGTCAAGATTGCACGATACTTTCCTATAACACAGAGGCTGCAGAGGCTATTCAGGTGCAAGAAAACAGCCGAGGCAATGATTTGGTATCACCATGCTCCTCCAAATGAAGATGGAAAAATGAGCCATCCAAGAGATTCACCGGCATGGAAGGATTTCGATAAGAGGCACGCAATATTCAGTAGCGATCCTCATAATGTCAGGCTCGGACTGGCTAGTGATGGTTTCTGCCCATTCAACTGTATGGCTGGAAGTCACAGCACATGGCCCGTTGTAATGATAATTTATAATCTGTCGCCTTGGTTGGCTATGGACCAATCATACTTTATGATGCCTCTTCTTATCGACGGACCAAACTCACCGGGAAACAATATCGACGTCTATCTCCGACCTCTGATCGAAGAGTTAAAATCTTTGTTCATTGATGGTGTAGAGACTTACGATGCAAATACAAATACAACCTTCATACTGCGTGCGGCTTTAATATGGACAATTAATGACTTTCCTGCATATGGAATGCTATCAGGTTGGTCCGTACATGGTCACAAAGTATGTCCTCATTGCCATCAACACACAACATCGAAATTCTTGAATTTTAGCAAGAAGGTTTGTTATTGCGGCCATCGACGTTTTCTGCCTCTAGACCACCCCTACAGGTTAGACGCTGTTCACTTTGATGGTCATCAGGAGCTTCTTGGACCTCTAGCCCCATTGTCTGAAGAGGACGTGACTGCTCAGTGGGATGGTTACAATAATGTGACCATCGGGATGGATCCGACAAAACAGGTCAAACCACCATTCTGGAACAAGTTAAGCATTTTCTTCGAGCTTCCGTACTGATCAAAAAATTTAGTGCGTCATTGTCTGGATGTCATGCATATAGAGAAGGGAGTATCAGAGCACATACTCAACATGTTTCTTTGTAAAGACGGGAAATCAAAAGACAACCTGAATACTCGGATGGATCTACAGGACTGGAAAATAAGAAATGAATTGCATCGTAAACCGGTAGCGGGTAAACCAGGCAAGTTTGTACTTCCCAATGCCGCTTATCCTATGTCACAACCGGAGAAGAAAAAATTCCCGCAGGTGTTGCATGATTTGAAAGTTCCCACAGATTTCTCAGGATCATTCAGCAAAAAGATAAAAATTATGAAAGGCAAGATCGATGGGCTGAAAAGACATGATCACCATGTTATCGTGGAGCACCTTCTTCCATTAGCCCTCAGGACTTCTCTCCCCGAATCGGTTGGTCTAGTAATCAACGACCTATGTTGTTTTTTCAGAAAGTTATGTGCTAAAACACTAGATGTTGTGACGATGGATAAACTAGAAAATTCTATTGCGTTGATACTTTGCAAGTTTGAGCGTATTTTCCCACCGTCATTCTTCGATATCATAATACACCAGACGGTTCATCTTGCAACTGAGTTTAAGTTAGCCGGACCGGTACAATATCGATGGATGTATCCCGTCGAAAGGTACGTGGAATTTTTCGTTTTGCGCAATTTTTAAAATTATTGTTGTCCCGTATACCCGTATTTATTTATTCAACAAGTTTTCTTTAGGTACCTCTACACTCTTAAAAAGTATATACGCAATAGAAATCGACCAGAGGGTTCTATCATGCAAGGTTATCTTCTTGATGAAGCAACCATATTTTGTTCTCTCTATCTGAACGAGAACATTAAGACGAGACTTAACCGGCCTCGAAGAATTCAAGACGGGCTATATGGTAAAGCCGATTATAAGAGGGTAGACACTATATTTATCAACAAGATATACCGGTTTATCTTGCTTAATTGCGCATGTCTTGAAAAAATTAAAGAGTAAGTTTTTTTTGGATTAATTGTTATATTTATGTTTGTGTATGTATGAAATGATATAATATTAATGTCATAATTTATTTTCGAAAACAGAATTCATTTTAACGAGGTACGTGAGGGGCATCCTGATTGGAACGATGAACGATTGGAAAAATATCATCAGGATAATTTTTGCGATTGGTTGCAGATCATGTAAGTTATTCGAATAACATGTTATTGCTATCAGTTTTAATCTAAACTTATATCGTTATGTATTCGTCGTAAAATTTATTTTGTTAGATCCACGATCCGAACTTGTCTGCATCATTTGAGAGTGATTCAAGATGTTTAGCTCAATTTCCTAGTATGGAGGTTGCATATTATAAAGGATTCGGTGTTCTTGGATACAAATTCGAAGTTAAGGACATAGAAACATCTAGAACCACTCAGAATAGTGGGATTGCGACGGTAGAATCGGATGGTGTGATTTATTATGGATACTTAAATTGTATAATCGGCATCCACTATCCCGGACGATCAGAACCCTTTTATATATTTCAGTGTACTTGGTACGATACGCGAACCGATACGAATAAGTGGAGAAGCAATCTTGGGACTTAGAAAGATGAATATGGATTGACCAGTATGAACACACTTCGATTTTACGGTCAGGAAGATCCGTTTATCTTTCCGAACCAAGCGTTCCAAGTTTACTACTCACAGTGTTTGAAGCATCCGGGATGGAGTGTCGTATGCCGTTGGAAACCCAGGGATGTCTATGATATCCCAGAATTCGAGGACAGCGATGAGGATGAAGAAGAGAGAAGAGTTAGAGTGCTCCGACCGTCTATTTCGAAAGACGGGTTGTCTTCGGCTGATCATGAAGTTACGTGGGTTAGAGATGATATCGATGATGAAATCCAAGTAGATATGTCTAATGTGCCCTCGAAACGAAAAAGGTTATCGAAAATGTTATATTATTACTTCACATTTTACGATCTATACATATATAGTCAATACTTGTAATGATTGTCTAATGCGTCCACGAACCGTTTATCTAGATTTGATGACGATAACGGGAGCAGCGAAGGGTGGCAGGAGCTCCAGCCACGGCACTGGCAGAGGCAAAGACAGAGCGGTTCTGCCGCCCGGAGAGCTGCGTAGGGAGCTTCAGAGGGCCGGTCTTGCACCCCGATCGGAGACCCCTTCGGATGCCTCCTTCCGTGTGGACTTTGCCACACCTCCAGGTATATTGCACGCATATTCATTTTGAATGTAATATTATGGATATACATGCATGTTCATGTCAAAATTACTTATATTGTCAATGTTTGATTGTCTAGCTGTTGGTGATGCGTCCACATCAGGGACAGAGACCACTCTCGCACCTTCAGGTATGTTTATATATCATATAGTGCATGTTTATTGATTTAGAATGTTATATCATATATATACATATATTCTTTTTGCTCTTACATACTTACATCAGGGACAGAGGCCACTCCCGCATCTCCAGGTATGTTTATATATCATATACATGCGGGTATGTTTATATATCCTATAGTGTATACATGTTGATTTAGAATGTTATATTATTGATATACGCCTTCTTTTGGCAATTACTTATATAGCTGATACTTGATTGTCTAATTATAGGTGGTGCATCCTCGTCTGGTGCAGGGGCCACTCCCGTCACTTGCATACCCTCCGCTCAGTCTGTAGGTTTGTATGAATAAATATAAAATATTTATTCATTTTACATATCCTTTAAGAATAAACTTGAACTTCATGTAATTTTATCGATGTTTATTTTCTAGTTGGAGATGCGTCCACGTCCGGGTCACCGGCTGTTCCTCACCGGAGGAACTATCGTCCCTCTCGTGCTGCTGCCTGGGCCCAGGCTCGTGCTTTAGTCACCGGAGGTATATATCACACTTCAATTTTCGTTAAACCTGGATTTCTTAATACAACTTTGTCTTAATATTGATTGTCTTGATATTTCTTGCAGACGCAGGGCCTCCCAATCCCAAGAGGGGGACTTGGGGCCCGAATCAGTCCTACAGGCTGAGGCCGGACAGAATTAGGGGGGAGGCAGCATTCCCCCTCTTTTTTACCGCTGATTATCGCTATACCGGCGATCATGCCGAGAGGTTCGGCCGGTATATGGGGGATGAGAGCCGGCTCGTGAAGAACTATCCACTTCACGTTGAGTGGGGCGATCAGCACCGGCGCTCATTCGCCCTCTTCTGGGATCAGGCTCGGGTATTAATATATATTTTCATTTGATTTATCCAATATATTTATTATTAACACTTGCAATCTAATAACAATATTTTTTTTGTATTTTAAGTTGGATTACGATTTTCAGCCTATACCCGACCCTGATCACCCTGAGAGGGTGCTCGATCTTCACGCTCTGTACAATGGCCTGATGATGAACATGCAGACGAAGGTCCGATACAACAGGAATGAGTTGAAGACCGACTGCTATTCCCTGTGGATGGCGACCCCCGAGGCAGAGAGAGCTACCATCCTATCTACTCCGGCCTTTGCGAGAGTCGACGTAAATACATGGCCTCTATTGTGCCGATATTTCGACTCTCATCGCAAACAGGTATGTATTTTAAATGTAATTCATTGTTTAGTATATAATTTTTTTTTGTTGCTTAATTAGAAAACTAAATGTGAATGTGTTGTGCAGAAACATGCCGATCAAAATAAAGAGAATAGGAAGTCGGCGAAGAGGGGTCACCCCACTTATACAGGTGGCTCGAGGAATATTACTCGTGCCATGGAGTTATCGGTAAATTACAATAGACCGGCCTTTTTGATATAATGTAATATTAAGAGTTATTTTCTAATATATCTAATATTAATAGTTATTTTCTAATATTGCAGAGAGCTCAGACCCTGGCGCAGGGTGGTACACCGAGCGTGCTGTCCGCGTATCTTGCCGTCCACGGCACCTCGACAGATCCCGCAACGGGCGAGCTTCGATACCCCGACGCCGCTACCCAGAAGTATTGCGTAAGTGTTAATATTTATTCAACCCCTATTTGAAATTTTTGTTTTGAAAGGTTCAAATTTAAATGATATACTTATATTTTACTGGTTAATGTGGGTGTAGGAGTAGGTGGTTGAGCAGGCCGAGGCATCGGGGATCGATTTTACTGGACAGAACGATCCGATGCTGCTGACCCCAGTTCTGGATGCCGCATACGGAGAGCACCACAGAGGTTGGGAGAGAGGCCGGGGACTGGGTCCTAGCAGGGCCCATATGAGGTTGGACTCCATTCCGATGGTTACTTCCTCCGTCTCCAGTGAGCGACATTTCCAGCAAGAACTGGACAGCTTGAAGGCCACCGTTCAGGAGTTGAAGGAGATGTTGGTATGTATACTACTTAATAGTAAAATATTATGTCATATTATAGATATCAACATATCCAATATTAGTATGTAGCCTGAGCTTATTTGGTTGTAGACTTAGCTTTGATTAATCATACATACATATCTAATTAAAATAAACTACGGTTTTCCAAACTAGATATCCAAACGAGGCCTAAGTCCCTAAGTATACATAGATTGGGGTTTCGCAATAACTTGATAATGATACGAATTCGACTAATACACAGTTCTTACTCGTTTATTACACATGTAGGTCCAGACGCGACAGGGTACATCGGCCGAGCCTCCACATGCATCTCCTTCGGCTGCGGCTCCGCAAGCCACTACCTCGGCTGCGGTTCCGCAGACAACTCCTATAGCTCCACTGCCCGCTCAGATTCCCGCAGCTGCGGCTCCGCAAGCCACTACCTTGGTGGCGGTTGCGCAGACCACTCCTACAGCTCCACAGCCCGCTCAGACTCCCGCACACTCCGCATTGCATGATTTATTGACTCAGGGTATATCCAAAGAGCAGGCGGGCCAGATTACGACGTTTATCAGAGGTGGAGCTGGACCAGGCTAGGGTAGCCTTTTGATTCTTATATTTTAAACATGTATTTATTTATATGATACATATTGTATATATTTTGGACGATATTGATATTGGTGGTGTTTGCGTGTTTATATTGATATCATATTCTGCTTGTTGATTTCTTTTATATATTATGCGTGAGATGTGATTATGAATACTGCGATACATATTCTGCATGATGATTAATTTTATATATGATGTATATATTATTGTGCACAGGGCGAGAAAAAAATAGACAGCCCTTTTTTTTAAAAAAACTGATAATATGTACCTACGGATTAATCCGTAGGGACCTACTTTGCCTCTACTGATTTATTCGTAGGGGCAAAATATCAGTATACCTGATATTTCGCCCCTATGATCTCAGTAATAGGGGTTATACTTGTCCCTACGCAGTTGTCCGTAGGGGCAAACAAATGCCCCTACACATCCGGACCTACGCAAGTATCCGCAGGGGCAACTATTTGGCCCTACGAATAACTCCGTAGGGACACCTATTTTATTTTATAAACCGATAAATTAAATAAGTTTTTTGTCCCTACAGCCTAATCCGTAGGGACAACTGAACCTATATATTACGCCGTAGGGGCAAGTTTTTGACCGTAAGGGCATGTTCAAGGCTAAGACTTGCACCTACGGCGTTTGCACCTACAAGGTAATTTCTTGCCCCTACGGATATATCCGTGTAAGTCCACGTTGCCCACCCCGATGCTTACGGGAAGACGGAAACGTTATGAAAAATTCGATTTTTACAACACTGGGCAATATGGACTAACCAAAGGAAGGATCTTTGCTAAACATAAACTAACTACCAAGCTAAAAGAGTTAGCTACTCGGTTAAGGGGTTATACCTAAGTCTTGAAGTCCTTCTCTTCTTGCTCCTTGGAGTGGAAAGAACGGGTTCTCCTCGTCGCCTTCTCTTGCCGAAGAAAGATCCACCCGAGGGCCTCTACCTTTGGCTCCAACCTCAAACTAGAAGTAACTAAGGTGCTTGGTGTGCTAAACCTAGAACCTTAGAAAGAGTAGAGAATTATTTTAGTGTTTTATCTCAAAGGCTAAATGTTTCTCAACTCATGAGAGGGAGAGCTTTGAGAGAGAGGAAGAGGATGAGAGAGAATGAGAATGATAGAATGAGAAGATAAAGCCAACCTTCTCACATATATATGAATTATGATAAATAAATAATTAGCTAAAGATAATTGTGATGGTTAATCTTGAAATGACCATTATCATTTCACATTAATTACTTTTGCAAGAATCAAAGAGCATCATTCATATGAAATGATGATGGTCAAATTGTCAACATAGGTCAACATGTCAACCATAGTCAAATGGTCAACAACCCTAACCATAACACAATTATAATTAACTGATATTAATAATCATATTTCACACATAAATATTAGGGTTAAGAAAAAGACAACGATCATTAACCCTAATGAAAATCCTCTGCCTCTGCCTCAGTCAACTGTGCATACACACCCGTATCCGTGTTCCGAGGAACACGAATACAAAGAGATAAAACCAATCCCAAAACCTATACTAGGATATGGCTTAAACCAAAGCCCGCTAGTATAAGCTGTCCGGACACCAAACGTGCACAAGTGCGCGGATGTGAACGAACCCCGTCGCAAAACCATGCGACCTCTACTCGTTTTGCCTAAAGGCGAATAACCCTCTGTGTGGAACTCTAAAGACTCGACACTACGCTGGCAGTGGGTTTAAACATAGACCGCAAGCGGCACTAGCTGTACGTAACGGTCCCCAGGTAGATGCCGATAAGAAGACTGACGAGGTAAACCCATCTGAACTCCTACTGAGCCTGAATATGTCAGTCTCCGTACAGTCCGGTCTGTTCGTCTAAGAGTATCGCATGGCGGGCCTAGGGGGCGGTAAACGTCAGTCCCCTAATAGCGGTACAAGTCGTGTCGGAGTGTAGCCCAGAACACCCTGAGATAACACTGGAAACCTACCGGTCTATCTCGCTTGCCCTGGCCAGGGACTTTGTGTAATGGCTCTCCTAGACACAGCGCGATATCAACCCCCAATACCGGGAGAGACGAATTCTGTCTAACCGTCACTGCCTCCAAGTGCTTCGGGACTGCACCCAAAAACTACCTGTTTGCACGACTCTTTTGAGCCGTGGTAGGGTAGTAATCAAAGAACAGTGGAAACACACTCGAGGCGAAGTGACAGTGTCAAGTCAACGGACTAAGCTGTACTCATGTCACCTGGGAACTGATAACTGACGATAGGTATAATATCAACCAACAGTTCCCGACGAGTCCTGTCTAGTGTACTCGTAACCTAACGAGCACCCGCATACTATCTTAAGTACGACGTACTGGCGGCTGTGGGACAGACCGTCTCCTAAGCTGGGATGAGAAACGCATACGCTAGTCTACTCCGGAGTATCGATGCCCTGTCTCGATAGTCCTATGACTAGGGACCTGCATAAGGATGTGCTTATGGATTACCCAGCCCCCACGAGTGTGACTGCCATCACAACGCTGGTAATCAAGCAAATATCCTAAGGGCTCTACTAATGTGTAAAGGCGATATGCTATAAGAAACACATGCACACATTAAAGCAGAAACAAACCAAGTAGCATACTACTATTTTGAGCAAGAATGTCAATACAAGGTGAATATCCCAAGCTTCCATTAAGTAATATACAAACTAGTATGATACAATAATGGCCTATAGGGCATATACACTAATAATCTCCCACTTGCACTAAGGCCATGTACTGGCGTATCGAAGACCTATCATCTCGATCAGCCGCTCGAACTGAGTCTGGGGTAAGGCCTTCGTGAATGGATCAGCAGTGTTATCTTCCGTAGCAACTCTCCGAACCTCGATCTCCTGGCGACCCACGATCTCCCTGATCAGGTGATACCGCGTCAAGTTGTGTCTGGACTTCTGATGGGACCAGGGTTCCTTTGCTAAAGCTATAGCCCCGTTGTTGTCGCAATACAGAGGTATTGGATCAACAATGGACGGAACCACCTGAAGTTCTGTCAAGAACTTCCTTATCCAGACGGCTTCTTTTGCGGCATCTGCAGCAGCGATATATTCCGCTTCCATCGTCGAGTCAGTAACGGTTTCCTGTTTGGAACTCTTCCAACACACCGCCCTTCCATAGAGAGTAAAGACATAACCCGACATGGACTTGGAATCATCCTTGTCACTCTGGAAGCTGGAGTCAGCAAAGGCCTCAATCTGGAGGTCTTTTCCGCCATACACCAAGAACATCTCCTTAGTCCTTCTCAGGTACTTGAGAATGTTCTTTACCGCTATCCAGTGTTTCTCCCCAGGGTTTGACTGATACCGGCTTACCACACTCAGTGCATAAGGTACATCTGGTCTGGTACACAACATCGCATATATTATAGAGCCTACCGCAGAAGCGTAGGGTATAATAGACATGCGATCCCTTTCTAGATCAGTCTTGGGAGACATCTCTTTGGAGAGGGTGATCCCGTGAAAAGCCGGTAGATTACCGCGCTTGGAATCTTCCATACTGAATCTTTTCAGTATGGTGTCGATGTACCTAGACTGTGAAAGTCCTAATATCCTCTTGGATCTGTCACGATAGATCCGGATCCCCAGAATTTAAGAGGCATCACCCAGGTCTTTCATAGAGAACCTGTGTGACAAGAACCCTTTGACAGATTGTAGTATAGAAATGTCATTTCCTATCAAGAGAATGTCATCCACGTATAAAATGAGGAATACTACAGTTCTTGCTACAAATCTACTATAGATGCATGGTTCATCTGGATTTTTGATAAAGCCAAATTCTTTGACCGTCTCATCAAAACAGATGTTCCAACTCCGCGATGCCTGCTTTAGTCCATAAATGGACTTAAGAAACTTGCACACCTTTCCGCTGCTCCCACTCTGAATGAAACCCTCTGGCTGGTCCATATAGACACACTCCTCTAAATTTCCATTTAGAAAAGCGGTCTTTATGTCTATCTGCCAGACCTCATAATCATGGAAGGCAGCAATGGCAAGAAGGATCCGAATGGATTTCAGCATAGCCACTGGAGAAAAGGTTTCGTCATAGTCCAAGCCAGGTCTTTGACGGAAACCCTATGCAACAAGTCTAGCCTTATAGGTCTCAACCTGTCCATCTACACCAATCTTCCTTTTGAAGATCCACTTGCATCCTACGGGTTTTACCCCATCTGAAGCAACGTCCAATATCTATACTTTGTTGGTGTACATGGACTCCATTTCGGTCCGCATTGCATCCAGCCATTTCACCGAGTCGACGCTCTGAATGGCCTGCTGGAAGCTAGTCGGCTCATCATTATTAATGATGCAATCCTCTCTATCCCCGTCTATGAGAAAACCGCAGTACCTCTCGGACGGATGAGACTGCCTACTACTTCTGCGGAGCGGCGCAGGAATGTCCTGATCTTTCGAACCCTCTGGTTCTACTAAGCTTTCAGTAATAGCTCGTGGTTCTGGAATTTCTTCCAGTTCTATTGCGCTCCCACTTATCTGATTTTCCAAAAACTCAGTTTCCAAGAAGTGGGCATGACGAGAAACAAAAACCTTCTATTCCTCTTCGCAATAGAAGAAATATCCCTTGGAGTTCTTTGGATATCCCACAAACTTGCACCGTACTGAGCGTGCCTCGAGTTTGTCCGCATGCTGCTTTTTGACAAAATCTGGACATCCCCATGTCTTAATGTGATTAAGATAGGGTCTCTTCCCACACTACATCTGATATGGTGTAGTAGGCACAGTCTTAGTTGGAACTCGGTTCAAAAGGTATGCAGCTGATTCTAGTGCATATCCCCAGAATGATCGCGGTAACTCAACATTACTCATCATGGAACGTACCATATCCAATAGGGTGCGGTTCCGTCTCTCCGATACACCGTTATGTTGCGGAGTGTATGGAGGAGTAAGCTGAGAGAGAATTCCATTCTCTTTTAAGTAATCCAGGAACTCGACACTCAAGTATTCACCACCTCGATCAGATCTCAGTGTCTTGATACTTTTGCCTGTTTGTTTTTCTACTTCATTCTTATATTCCTGGAATTTTCCAAAGGCTTCGGATTTATGTTTCATTAAGAAGACATATCCGTACCTTGAAAAGTCATCCGTAAAAGTAATGAAGTAAGAGTAACCACTTCGTGCATGCGTAGACATTGGACCGCACACATCGCTGTGTATGTGTCCCAAGAGCTCGCTCGCTCTTGCTCCATGTCCAGTGAACGGAGTCTTTGTCATCTTTCCTTTGAGACAGGATTGACAAGTTGCATATGATTGATATTCGAACGGATCTAAATATCCTTCTGTATGTAACTTCGTCAACCTTCTCTCATTGATGTGGCCCAGTCTACAATGCCATAAGAAAGCCTGATTTGTTTCTGGAGACTTTCTTTTGTGTGTATTCTGGACATTAAAAATCTGTGGTTGGTTTAATACGTATATACCATTGCTTAATGTACCTGACCCAATCAGAACTTGATTAAGATGAATGTTTAAAACATTACTTACAAACGCAAATTCATAATCTTCTTTAGATATTAAAGATACAGAAATGATATTACAAGTCGCATTGGGTACAAAAAAGAAATTACGTAAAACCAAAACATGTCCATCTGACATTCCCAGGTAATAGTCCCCCACGGCCTCAGCATCCATGCTAGCTCCGTTTGCAACTCTGAGGGTCATATCACCTGCCTTCAAAAACCTACGCTTTCTCAATGCCTGCAAAGAATTACAGATATGAGATCCTGACCCGGTATCCAATACCCTGGAAGTAAAGTTTATTGATAGGCAGTTTTCAATAACAACACACCTGAAACTGAAGCCGCAACTTGTTTCACATCCTGGGTTCTGGCCTTCCAAGCCCTGCAATCTTTCTTCCAGTGTCCACTCTTGTGTCAGTAAAAGCATTCTTCCTTCCCCACAAGCTTTCCCGCTACCTTTGTTGCTTTTGCCTTTCCCTTTGTATCCACTTTACTAACACCGCCCCTTGGTTTGGCGGGGGTTTTCTTCTTCTTTCCCTTGGCTTTCGTCTTGGACCTAGAAGAGGAAGATCCTCCTACAAAAAAAGTGGATGTTTCCCTACCTTTCTGTAAGGTGCCCTTTGCACTCCTCAGCATGTTGAGGAGTTCTGAAAGTTCAACTTTCTTTTCTTGCAAGTTGAAGTTCAGGATAAACTGGGTGTAAGTGGAAGGAAGGGACTGGAGAATCAAGCCGTATAGAGCTCATTCTCCAACGTGGTCCCAAGGTCCGCGAGCTCCTCTATGTAGCCAATCATCTTAAGCACGTGTTCCGCTACCGATGATCCGATG
The DNA here is from genome assembly GCA_030015575.1 of Agapanthus africanus. Classification (NCBI taxonomy): domain Eukaryota; kingdom Viridiplantae; phylum Streptophyta; class Magnoliopsida; order Asparagales; family Amaryllidaceae; genus Agapanthus; species Agapanthus africanus. Next base: position 49,837,582 of record CM057348.1, read on the forward strand.
ACCAATCTCACCGAAAACAACTTTTTCGAGACTTCGTATCTGGCAATACGGGATTGCTCTCCATACAGTTCTTTTGTATGGAGAAATATGGATTCGAGGTCCATATTCTCGTGCCTCCTCTGAAGTTCATTGTCCATAGAGGCAAGCACGAGGCACTTGGCCTTCGCGCAGTCGATTTTCCAGATCTTACGGATTTCCCTATCCGCGACGCTGGTTTTGGGACCTGGGACAAGGGGAGCTTTGGTGGTAAGGAGATACCCCAACTTGTCATAAGTGATTGCTATTTTGACATTCCTGAGCCAATCTTTGTAGATTGGCCCTGTCAGTATGTTTTTATCTAGAAGTAACTTAAGTCCAGTCATGATATTTGGTCGCTGCAATTAGGAGAGAGAGAAGAAACACTTTAACATGATGCTCTTGCAAGTTTAGAGCGGTTTTTAATTTGTCTAAACAGGATGGCTCCCACTGTCTCTCGAATCCTTCCTCAAACCATAAAGGAAGAATTAGTCGGGATCAATCTCACCGTACAATTCTTGCTTAACCGTTCAGCCAGGCCAGTGTCGGTACTTTGAGGGAGGTTTTCCAACACTTTCGCGAAGTTCCTTAATTAAGTAACCTCTTTTCCTTGTGGGCGTAGCCCCGCTAATACCTTTCTAGACACCTACTTGGTTTATAACATTGATCGTTAAGTGAGAAAGTTCTGGAGGACTAGCATATACTCACAGTAGGATCGGGACCCAAATATCATCGCGTGACAAAACTGAAGGAATCCTACCAGAATCATCACACTCCAAATAGTATGCAGCGCTAGCAAGTTTCAGTTTCTTTTGAAACTCCCGATGTGGATTTTTGCCCCATACTCTTATGACCTTGACTTTGGCCAACAAATCATAAGTCACATGTCAAGTTCTACCCGTCATTCTCCAGGTTAATTTGAACCCACCCGCACATATCCTTGACTTTGGCCAACAAGGTAGAACGACTGTCCCAAACCAACACATCTATCTATGCTGCACATGAATACCCAATAGCTACCAATCACTATACCTTGACTTTGGCCAACAAACATAGCTTGAATACTTATTGACCATCCATTTGAAACGACGGAGGGCTACGAATGGTTTTGGCGAAACCGTGAACGTAGTGAACTTGATATAATCGAAAGAACGAGATAGCTTTCAAAAGGAGTGGTTCAAGCTCCGCATTTAAAAGTTGGTTTTGAAAAGAACCGAGTGGTTTTGAAAGTGTTCCAACGACTTTTACTTTGTTTATTTTTTCTTGCATTAATTTTAATGCATCTCATCAATTAATCCTACCATTGCAGAAAACAACGAAAATATGACGTACGCTTATGCCATCCGCATTCGCCACGGGGTCCCGTCATCACCCGTTAGGTTACTTAACTAACGACAGAGCGGGGGCTGGACTAGCGCGGATACAAAACATAAGCAACGCCTAAATAGATATCATATAGATATATATAAACATTCGTCACATGCAAAGATAGCCATTCCAGATCACAGATGAACACATTGGATATACTAGGAATCCGCACTCCGTACGAGCCTGTAACGAAGAACGGATTACACGGTCGCGATGAATAGCCAAACCCCATCCTAGACCCCTACGGGTGCGGCAAACTACCCGCCAAGTACCCGAAGCAAAGCAACCTCCCTCAATACCGTGAGTAGGCCACTCGGCACTTCGAGATACCCGGTAGTTTGTGCACCCCACCTTGGGTCTATCTTAGGAGCAAAAACAATAAAAGAAATTATACAATGACGGCTACAACCCCAACCCGGTTGTGCGGCCACACAAATAATATTACATCAATTTACATATTATAAGAATTGAAAGAATAAGAAAACTCTCATCTCACAACCCCCCGGCTATTCATCTGCGACAATCCAACGAATTCATATACACAAACCATCAACATTACAGATCACAGATATGTATAACCTCCACTAATCGACGTATAGCGATTAGTAGACCTTCAATACATATAACACATCACAGATATAACCCATTAGCCAAAGTGTAAAGAAGTCCGATCAAAATACGGATTTGTGACCACCCCAAAAACTAACTTGTTCTCTGGAAATTCTGGGCAGAAACAAACCATCTCAAAAATCACAAAACACCATCAGAAGAAAACTGCAGGAGAAACGATCCGCCGCCGAGTCAACTCGGCCGCGGAACCGCGGTGAGTTGGTCGACTCACTGGATCGTTTTTCTTGCCTGTTCTTAGAAAATCCTGAGCCGATTTTTAGTACATGATTTATTATTTTTGGAGCAGAAATAAAAATCGGCAGAAACTTAGGTTTTAGAAAACATGTTTTGCGATTCTTTCCGATCGAACTTCTAGATACTTTGCTAACTAGTTAGTTTGTGTTTAGCTAGGCTCTGATACCACTGTAAGTCCACGTTGCTCATCCCGGTGCTTACGGGGAGGCGGAAACGTTATGAAAAATTCGATTTTTACAACACTAGGCAACATGGACTAACCAAAGGAGGGATCTTTGCTAAACATAAACTAACTACCAAGCTAAAAGAGTTAGCTACTCGGTTAAGGGGTTATACCTAAGTCTTGAAGTCCTTCTCTTCTTGCTCCTTGGAGTGGAAAGAACGGGTTCTCCTCGTCGCCTTCTCTTGCCGAAAAAAGATCCACCCGAGAGCCTCTACCTTTGGCTCCAATCTCAAACTAGAAGTAACTAAGGTGCTTGGTGTGCTAAACCTAGAACCTTAGAAAGAGTAGAGAATGATTTTAGTGTTTTATCTTAAAGGCTAAATGTTTCTCAACTCATGAGAGGGAGAGCTTTGAGAGAGAGGAAGAGAATGGGAGAGAATGAGAATGATAGAATGAAAAAATAATGCCAACCTTCTCACATATATGTGAATTATGATAAATAAATAATTAGCTAAAGATAATGGTGATGGTTAATCTTGAAATGACCATCATCATTTCACATTAATTACTTTTGCAAGAATCAAAGAGCATCTTTCATATGAAATGATGATGGTCAAATTATCAACATAGGTTAACATGTCAACCATGGTCAAATTATCAACATAGGTCAACATGTCAACAACCCTAACCATAACACAATTATAATTAACTAATATTAATAATCATATTTCACACATAAATATTAGGGTTAAGAAAAAGACAATGATCATTAACCCTAATGAAAATCCTCTGCCTCTGCCTCAGTCAACTGTGCATACACACCCGTATCCGTGTTCCGAATACAAAGAGATAAAACCAATCTCAAAACCTATACTAGGATCTGGCTTAAACCAAAGCCCGCTAGTATAAGCTGTCCGGACACCAAACGTGCACAAGTGTGCGGATGTGAACGAACCCCGTCGCAAAACCATGCGACCTCTACTCGTTTTGCCTAAAGGCGAATAACCCTCTTTATGGGACTCTAAAAACTCGACACTACGCTGGCAGTGAGTTTAACCACAGACCGCAAGCGGCACTAGCTGTACGTAACGGTCCCCAGGTAGATACCGATAAGAAAACTGACGAGGTAAACCCATCTGAACTCCTACTGAGCCTGAATGTGACAGTCTCCGTACAGTCCGGTCTGTTCGTCTAAGAGTATCGCATGGCGGGCCTAGGGGCGATAAACGTCAGTCCCATAATAGTGGTACAAGTCGTGTCGGAGTGTAGCCCAGAACACCCTGAGATAACACTGGAAACCTACCAGTATATCTCGCTTGCCCTGGCCAGGGACTTTGTGTAATGGCTCTCCTAGACACAGCGCGATATCAACCCCCAATACCGGAAGAGACGAATCCTGTCTAACCGTCACTGCCTCCAAGTGCTTCGGAACTGCACCCAAACACTACCTGTTTGCACGACTCTTTTGAGCCGTGGTAGGGTAGTAATCAAAGAACAGTGGGAACACACTCGAGACGAAGTGACAGTGTCAAGTCAACAGACTAAGCTATACTCATGTCACCTGGGAACTGATAACTGACGATAGGTATAATACCAACCAACAGTTCCCGACGAGTCCTGTCCAGTGTACTCGTAACCTAACGAGCACCCGCATACTATCTCAAGTACGATGTACTGGCAGCTGTGGGACAGACCGTCTCCCAAGCTGGGATGAGAAGCGCATACACTAGTCTACTCCGGAGTATCGATGCCCTGTCTCGATAGTCCTACGACTAGGGACCTGCATAAGGATGTGCTTGTGGATTACCCAGCCCCCACGAGTTTGACTGCCATCACAACGCTGGTAATCAAGCAAAGATCCTAAGGGCTTTACTAATGTGTAAAGGCGATATGCTATAAGAAACACATGCACACATTAAAGCAGAAACAAACCAAGTAGCATACTACTATTTTGAGCAAGAATGTTAATATAAGGTAAATATCCCAAGCTTCAATTAAGTAATATACAAACTAGTATGATACAGTAATGGCCTCTAGGGCATATACACTAACAATCCGTAGGGGCAACCCCTATTTGTAGTAGCGTATGCATTTTGTATCCCAGATTAATTAGTTGTACTTTTATTATGTACTGCGAGGTTACGAAACTGTATGATGTTCGTATGTGTTCTTGTGTTGTGCCTTGTTATCTGTTGTTTGCTTTGCTTTGCTTTGTTGAGAGCTATTTTAGTACAACGTAGGGGAAATTTCAACAGATTTTTAGTTGAAAAAAAATTCGTACTCTTATCGGGGTTAAGAAATTGTAGCTGCTTTTAAACAAAATACCTTAACAAATTACAATGGTTCTGATTGAAACATGAAGCATGTGGAAAATTTTATTTTAAAATTATTTTCTCAGACAATTCAGCCATGATACTTCTTAAGCAGGCACCAACACTACCCAATCCCATACTTTGGTGAAATACAAAGACCCTTGCACTTCATCCTCTGTACGTTGTAGCCACAAGACGAAGCCCTACTTGACGATGCATTGTACCACCGTCATCCCAACATGCATCCCTGGACTGTTTCTCCGTCCTGCTCCAAAGGGAATGAGTTGAAAATTGTGGCCCTTCACATCGATATCGCTCTCCATAAATCTCTCTGGCTTGAACTCTTCAGGGTCATCCCAAGATCTCTCCTAGATCTCTTCCGATTGCATAAACATTGATTATCACTCTGCTTTTTGCTGGAACGTCGAAGCCGTTGATTTTACAATGACGTATGGTTTCTCTGTTAAGTAGAGGGACAGGAGGATGGAGACGCGTCGATTCTTTGAGGATGCACTTCATGAAGTGGAGTTGAGGAAGGTCGCTTTCTTCTATTTTTCATTTGTTTCCGATCAGTTCTCTTACTTCACTTCAGGGTTTTTAATGAGCTCTGTCATCCTCCATTCTACAGTTGATGAGGAAGTGTCACTTCCACCGAGGAATATATCCTGGAAATAAACTTCGAAATTTAATTAAGTTGAAAATTTGGAATCAAATGACCTAATTAGTACAAGTTTTTATTGTTGATGACGTTTATCATTGTGGTTACAAATTATCAAGAATAGCTATAATCGAGAGTGCAGGAAATATATATAAATAGAGAGAGAGAGATTGAGAATAATGGACGAAAGATACCATAGGAGGAAATTTCCTTGTATGGCTACGATAAAATACAACCTCCATCGTTTTTTCCAACGATCAGCATCTATTATCATCATCGTTATTATCTAAGATGTGGGTATACCAAATTTCATGTGATTCTACTACTTTTTCACCGTTGAATTAGTGGTTTCAAAATTAACGGTTTACCGACAATAGAACTTTTTACATTGCTAAATCAACGGTGAAAAAGTTGTAGAATCACATGAAATTTGGTGTACCCACATCTTAGATGATAACGATGAAGATGATGCATTCCGATCGTCAGAAAACACGATAGAGGGTGTGTTTTTTCGACGCCATAGGAGGGTCTTTCCTCCATTATTCTCATGCATATCCATCGTGTTTTCCGACGATCGGAATGCATCATCTTCATCGTTATCATCTAAGTTGTGAGTACACCAAATTTGATGTGATTCTACAACTTTTTCACAGTTGAATTAGTGGGTTCAAAATTAACGGTTTACCGACAATAGAACTTTTTACATTGCTAAATCAACGGTGAAAAAGTTGTAGAATCACATGAAATTTGGTGTACCCACATCTTAAATGATAACGATGAAGATGATGCATTCCGATCGTCGGAAAACACAATGGAGAGTGTGTTTTTTCGACGCCATAGGAGGAAATTCCCTTCTATGGCATCTTTCCTCCATTATTCCCATATCCATCGTGTTTTCCGACGATCGGAATGCATCATCTTCATCTTTATCATCTAAGATACAAGTACACCAAATTTCATGTGATTATACAACTTTTTCACCGTTGAATTAGTGGGTTCAAAATTAACGGTTTACCGACAATAGAACTTTTTACATTGCTAAATCAACGGTGAAAAAGTTGTAGAATCACATGAAATTTGGTATACCCAAATCTTAGATGATAACGATGAAGATGATGCATTCCGATCGTCGAAAAACACGATGGAGAATGTTTATATAAGAATAATGAAGGAAAAAGACCGCAGAAGGCTTTTTCGTCAGGCGACGTCAAAAAACTGCACCCTCCACCGTTTGATTCGACGATCGGCACCCATCATCTTCATCTTTATCATCTAAAATATAGGTACACCGAATTTCATGTGATGTTACCAGCTTTTCACCGTTGAATTAGTGGGTACAAAATTAACGGTTTACCGACAATAGAATTTTTTACATTGCTAATTCAACAGTGAAAAGGTGATAAAGTCGCATGAATTTCGGTGTATCCACATCTTAAATGATAAAGATGATGATAATGGGTGCCGATCGTCGAATAAAATGGTGGGAGGTGTAGTTTTTGACGCCCCCTGCCGAAAAAGTTTCCCAAGGCATTTTTCCTTCATTACTCTCTCCCTCTGTATATATGTGTGTTTGCTCGCGTGCGTGCTTACCAAGAGTAGACCCTTGATATGTTCATCAGTAATATGAGTAGCTTTCTTCTGTATGCTTAGCATAGAATCCAAGGTGTCCTCTCCCTTTTGTTCATGTTTCCGATCCTTTATGTTCACCAATAACCTTATGAGAAAAACCAACAAATTCTCTAAAGTTCTTCTCAAGCCTCGCTCCCATCCCTGTAATCACGTTAACCCATCCCAACGCCGGCACATAGTCGCCGATGAAAAACCCACCAGGTATGAGGTATATGTGAATAAGGGTATGTTGTATGAGGTATCTACTAGGTAAATATTTGTATTAATTTGTTAAATAAGGATCCGGATGCTTGCGATTATTCCGTTGTGCCCACGGAACAACTGAGGAAGTGAAATGTACGGTTTCACTTCCCAGGATCATGATCGAGTAGTAGAGAAATCCGAATTCCGCATATCCTTACCTAATCAAACTATCTATCCATGTTGTTCAGAGTAAAAGTTTTGACAAATTAGAGTTGGTGTGTATATCATCTAAGTATGGAATTTTCATATTGTATGTCATCCACATATTAGATTATTCATCCTTAATGTAGGGTTAGTATTCGCCCGTATATCGGGTTAGTATTCGCCCGAATATTGGATTAGTAGTAGTATTCGTCCGAATATCGGATTAGCAGTCGTCCATATATTGGACTGTTCACCCTGCCTGCAAAGATCTTCATTTACAAAGTATTATATACCTACACTCGCGCATTCTAACCCTAATCTTATCATATGTCATACCATGTCATGTGTCATAAGATGAATTATAATAGTTGATCTCATTTAACATGGCCTTCCACAAACACTCATTTTATTTTCTTACTCTTTTAAAGTTTATAAGATGGATCATAGTAATTTATAAAAACCTTACTTAATAAAGACCATTCTATTTTATTGTGGTTGTTGTTTATAAGAAAACCATGGTATTTTAAAATAAACATAAATTGGAAACCTATGATATTTTAATAAAAATATAATTTATGTGAATCCATGATATTTATGTGAAAATATCTTTTAATGAAATATTAGGATATTTTAACAAAAATATCACTTTTATAAAAAGGTTGCAGTAGTTTAATAACAAAAATTATCTTATAACAAGAATTCATAATATTTTTATGAAAGAAAATCCCATTATAATATTTTATAGTATTTTACGGAAAAATGTCTTTTATTAAGGTTAGGATATTTAAATGAAATTATATCCTTTTAGGCTGGATTAAAGTATTTTATTGTAAATAATAATTTATAATGTTGTCGTGTTTATTTGGAGATAATAATTTAGAAATACGTCCGTATCGGCAATCGCTGCACATGTGATGCAGGATTTGTGTCATTTTTAGGGACGACAGCCTATCAACCACGAGCTATTTACGTAAAACATTATCCTATTTAAATTAGAGTATTATATTAAACCTTAATAGTTATAGGCTAAAAGTATTAATATAAAAATATTCCCTTTAAGTGATAGGGTATTGATGTAAAAACTATATTATAATTAGCTTATGTAATTTTTAAAAATATGGTATTTACGCGAACATAGGTTGTTTTGAAATTTTAGGGTATATCTAACGAATATTACGACTTTTCAAAGATTGGCTATTTTATTGAGACTAGGAAATATTTTATAATATCAATAAAAATATTATTTTTAAACCCCTTTAAAATACTTACCTAATTAGTAAATGATTTTAAACATAAACATTTCATGATATGAGAGTATATTGTGGAAGCAATAGCTCTTGATATCATAAAATATGTGTGATATGCAATCTTAGCAAAATAATAATCAACATGATATTATAAGGTATGTGTGATATACCAACTTAGCAACTAATAAACAACATCATGAATTTTATGATTGTAGGTATGTGTGTGAGCATGAGAGATAGGTCGTTGTCCCGTGATATCAATATCAAGTCTAGATTATTCCATTAAAATAATATCGTAACATAAAATGCATGAAGATTTTAACCTCATATTAGAATGTGTTGCAAGATTATTGTTATGTATAAGAAATTCTAATTGAAGAAGGTGATAGATCAAGTAGTGTGAGGCGGATCCTACCTTTGATTTGATATGTCGATCGATAGATCGAAAGCATAGCTTTTTACTAAAACCTTAATAGCTCTGCGCTCGTATTTTTTCTCGATGATTAGGTGAAATCACAACGTCGGCGTCAGCGAGTCGAAGAACCAGATATTTTTCTTTAATTTTTCGGAGCTATGTGATATGAGAAAAGTTATTAGGAAGGAGTTATATATATAAGGTTTAGGTTGTAACAAATAAATCCCAAAAAATCTATTAGAAACAACAAAATCAGCACCCCCAGAACTGTCGCATCAGCCTCCAATCATTGCGATTAGATCTCACAATGATTGTCGCCGCCAGAGATTCGTGGCTGTTGGATTCGTATGCAACGGCTAACATTCACGCCAGCCCCGGCCTCGTCACAGATGCAGTGACCACGCGTTTTCGCATAGCCCTACAACGTGGGCGTCGCTTGTTGCCCTGGGCTATTGGATCTCTCATCCAACGGTCCAGGTTAATCTCCTTTTATATGTATTTTTTTCTTTTAAATTTTAAAATCTAAAACTGTTTTTATAAAATCGAATTTGTTTTGAATTTGTTTAAAATATTATAAAATGCAGGAAGAATATGAGAAAAATTCCATAAAATATATTTTATTGTTGTCTTCGGTATAAAAATAATTTTTGGTTAAAACCAATTTATTTACTCATATACTAAAATATTTGTTTGGTACTGTATTTATTTAAATTTATCTTAACTTAAAAATAATTATTTTAATTACGAAATATTTATTTTAATTAATAATAAAAATATATATGAATTATTTTAAGAAATTATAAAATTTCATTAAAACATTTTAAGACCAGAAAAATATAAATAGCTTTTAGAAAATTCCATTAATTATATTTAAATGCTTTAAAATTACTAAAATTACTTTTAAAAATCATTAAAATATTTTTCATCAACGAAATACGCCAATAAATACTTGGTACTAGAAAACTAAATAAAAAACATTTTATTAGGTATTAAAAAACACGGTCGTTACACCTGGTTTTGGCCTACTTGGGTTACGATGGGGTGCACTTAATTTCATGTAATTCTTGTGCCGATCATGTGCCATTTTCGGATCGTGACATCCTCCCTTCCCGTGACCGACCTTCGTCCTCCCTGTGATCGACCTCCTCATATCCTCATAGTTTAATATCGTCTAAACTTATATATATATATATATATATATATATATATATATATATAAAGTTATTAATTATGATTTCATTTCTAACTTTCATGTGTGTGTGTGTGTAAATATGAATCTATGTGTTTGTGTTGGTTGTTTGATTCGATTGTCAAATAATTTTCAGATCGGATTGGATTGTATTAGAATTGATATTGGAACATATTTGAATTTAGATTGGAATTGATATTGGAAAGTGTTTGGATTTGAATTGGAATTTAAAATCGAATTGAAGTAATATTGAAATGTTAGACTGGATTGAAATTTGGAAATGAAATCGCAGATTCTCTGTTTTGAAATTTATTTTTTTCTTACTGTTTATACCTAATTCAATAGGTTTTACTTATCGAAATAAAGTCTAATTCGACAAGTAATACCCGTCGAATTAGATTTTAAAAATTATTATTATATTATTTAATAATATATATTCTATTCTTATAAAATCATCTCTAATTCGACTCGAGATGCTCGTCGAAATAAATGCTAATTCAACGATTGGTTAGTGTTGGAAAAAAAAAGCTTAATTCGACGGTAAGTATGTGTCGAATTAGATTTACAACGGCGAAATCGAAAGTGACAGCAATTTAGAAGTTCTCGTCGAAACAGACCTAATTCAACGGATATTATCCGTCGAATTATTCCTGTAGTGTACACTACATAGCGCAAAATAGCAAACCACGTAGCGGGCTATTTTAAACATTGTTTTATATCCATATGTTTCCCGACATGGGACTACGTTAACCAGCGTTCTCAACAATTAATATAGCTAATCTTGCTCATAATTTTAAATTTTCACTATGAAGAACAATAAAATGGATGCAATCACGATTTTTCCCGAGCTCTTATTTATTTCATTTTAATGTGATATGTTTCTTTTCCATTTTTTTTTCCTTTTGACTGGAAGAGCATAACTCCGAGGAGTCCGTCCCATGAAATACTATTAAAACTCAAAAAACAAAAGCATGACGATACATAAAGTTACAAAATAACAGTATACAGGGTTACAGCATCCCCATAATCTCTCTACTTTGTGCATACATGCACACTCCAACATTCAGAATAAAAGACCAGAGAAAGAATATATAGAAAGGATGAATAAAAAGAATGAGGAAAGAAAGAAGAAGTAGAGGGAGAACTCCAAACTATCTCATTAGCAAAGAAGTCCATCAGTGTATAGTTTTGTGCATCCCAGATATACTAAGTTGCAGTTCATCTAGCTTTAATTTGCCCTATCCCAGCTTTAAATACATGCCCAAGAGTGCGGGCCTGTCCTTATTTATAAGGGGCATCAAACCAGGATTCAGCTGCTAGCTAGATATCGCTGGTAATAGCCATCATTACATCACCATTTTACACCATACAAACAAAGAACGCATTTGGAAATTTATGTAAGAAGGCAAACTCAAGAAGAAGAGAAAATGCTAAACATCATTAGTTCCGGAAATGAAAAAGGCCATACAACTAACAGAGGGGGCAAGGTTATAATTATTAGCGACACGGGCCAAAAATAAACAGCGGCAGACGTTTGAAAAAGAAGCTTCAGACGTCTACCAGAGAACTACCAAAACAACAAACAAAGGCAGACGTCTGAAGAGGAAGAGCCGGACGTCTGGGCATGATTCTTCGACAAACATCAGAGAACGCATAATTTATAGACCTGTAGTAGCGCTGCAGGTCTTTTATAGACTTTTGCGTGTGTGTGTGAGACTGAATGTTCTTCTAGTAGATTTCTATGAACCTGTAGTGTTGCTATATTTTTATTTTATTTTGCTGCTTGAATTGGCGGCCTATGGCTTTTTGGGGACGCTTGTCATTAAAATTAAAATATAACCCCAAGCAAATTAATCCACCTGGAAAAAAATCCCTAGCCTGGCCTCGAAACACTTGTCAAAAACTCCTGAAAAGGATTTTAGTTGTCAAAAAACCCACTATGTACGGTATCTGTATAGTTGCATGTTATGTCTAATTATTATGTACTATCTCTGCAGTTGCCTGCGATATGTATAACCTATTTAGATATAGCAGGTAACTATATAAATACTGCATGAATTTTTTTCATGGGGTTTTTGATAACCACTTCGAGGCCAGGTTTTTTTATCAGCGGGTAAACCTGCTTGGTTTTTTTTTTGGGACAATTTACCCTAAAATATATGAATAAAAAGATATTATTTATCTTTAAAAAGCTTGAAAGAAAATACCTAAAATTTTGAATTCATTATAAAGTGAATGAACCTTATTATTTGTGTGAAAGAAATTATATGTAATTCTATATTTAATTTGAGAAAACATGCAACTTAATATATTAGAGAGAGAAGGGTAAATTGTCATAAAAAAACCAAGCAGGGTTTTCACGCTAGTAAAAATACCCTGTCCTGTAGCGCTATTCAAAAACCTTGAAAAATTTTCAGTTGTCAAAAAAACCTCTGCTGCCTGAAGTATTTGTACGCTAATTAGTTGTCTGCGATATGCATGACCTATTTAGATATAGCAAGCGAATGTACAGATAGATACTGCATGTAAATTTTCTAGGGGATTTTGACAGGTAAGGGTTTTTATGTCCATGGAAAAATCTCCTTGTTATTTTCTGACAACTTGCCCAAAAAACAAAAGCTGAAGAAACTCTTTCAGGGGCGTTATTACGAAGGAATAAAAAAGCGTTCTTGGTCTTTTCATCCTGAGCTACATCAGAAGAAGAAACTATCGTATAATTCTGGATAATCTATGGCCGACTAGTTATTGACTCAAAGCCTTCTCAAAGGCTAAACAATTTGCAGAAACGCGTTAAAATGTATAGTGTATCATTATAAATTTTGCAATGCGTTGGTGTAGAAACTCTTTCAGGGGTGCTATTACGCATGCGCATCTTTTTTTCTTCAAGCATCGCTTCCTTCAAACTTCTTGCAGAATCCATCACCCGAATTATCCGCTTATTGTACAAATGTCTACATAGCTAACACTACCAAGCGATGATCGATACCGGAGGAGGCAAGAGTACTTCAATGATAAACAAATATAAGTTTGTGAAATGTATTTTGTTTCTTTTATTTGAGTCCGATCTCATATGTAAATCTATTTTTAAAATATGTTAGACATACTTTATTGAGATGCTTGACGATTGTTTCTAATTTCTTTATCTTTCTTCTACACATTTAGCCTAACAAAAATTGCTGTATAGATAGCCCATAATTATAGCCATAATATGTCAAAATAGTTACTAGATACTAATAAGATAAATTCGGCATCATCCGATCATAGAATTTTGTCAAATGTATCTTAGACTTTTCTGCTCAATGGCTAACAACATGGATCCAATGCAACAAAACTATATGACAAGGATTATTTTTATTTTCTTTGTTGTCGGAAAGGGGGTATTTTTCACGTGCGATGCATGTGGATGCACGTGAATGTGCAGTAGATATTATATAGTTTAAATAAATATTATGAGATTTAAATATCAAGTTATAATCATAAAGTAAAGTTACAGAGAAACCTTTTGAAATGGCTTATTTATTAGTGTCCGGAAGTATTATGGAAAGGGAGGAGAGAAAGGGAGCGATTTAAAATTTGAATTTAATTGAGTCAAACATTATATTCATATTTAAATATGTTAATGTTGTAGATAACTTTACATGATAAATCAATTAAAAGATTTTGGGTTAATAGAAATATAATTCCTCAATGTTTTATCTATTTTGCATTTATATATCTTATTGATTTTTTTGCTTCGCTTATATACCCTAAATTACAAGACGTTAATACTTTGCTTCTCTCAGTTGACCACCAAATCCACCACTATTTTAAAAAAAGTCCATATGGTTTGTATTGTAGGGTATCTAAATGCAGCGAAAAACAATAATGTATATAATTGCAAAGAATGTGAAACATTGGGATATTATTTAGCAATTAATCCAAAAAAAATTCTCATTTATTAATTTTTATCATTATTAAAAAGGAGAGGCCATCAATTGATGACCTTAGCTACAACCTCAGAGTTTGCATTATAATAATAAACATAATATAGATATTTAATTGCATCAATTCCTTCTTAGAACAATTTTCTCTCCTTTTCTTTTTCCTTCTTTTCTTTTTGAGAATTAGCCTGTAAATCTAACCGACGTACACAACACAGGAGTGCGCACACACCCAGAAGAACCACAAGTTTGACCCGAATGCGTTAAATTATGGTCATTTCCTCAGCCGGGGATCATTGGACTTTGGAGGAAAGTGCGATAACAATTGAGCTGAGCTGGTGCCAAAACAGAACAAGCACAACCTGTGGCTTTCCCAGAACCACCTCCTTGAAAAATATCCTTTGTCCACCAAATCTCTTCATGCTCCAAACTTGACTCAGACCTAGTCAAATCGCTTTGGTTTCCTTCTCCCGCTGAACTCGTCTACTTCTTTCATGAAAACGTCAGCTCACAAGAAGCTATATAATCTCATCCCAAAAATTTGAAACAACCAAAAAGGAAAATAAAGAGGAAAATGTATGTGACTAGGCCTCTCTCCCTCTATAGAAACTCCCCAAATTGCGTAACCGAGCCGACGCCCGAAGGGCCAAACTCTGGCATCCTTGTAGTCGAAGACGCGGAGGCAGAAGCTCAAGACAGATGCTGCTTTGGTTTGTTTAAGACCTCTAGGGTGTCGAAGTTGCCGTTTCCTCAGAATAAAATAATCCAAGTTCGATACAAGTTCAGACTCGGGTACCTTCAGCAAACTTACAGCGATGACGTCTTCTTTGTTCCGGTCCTTGATCAGCCCCTGTCATCGAATCGATACTATGTTATCAGAGCTCATGGAAAGGACAAAGGGTAATTGTCTAAGCTTGTTCTTCATATGATTTTTATAAAGTTGGATAAATTGCACTATAGCAGAAAACAAAATGGTCACGACTTTTAACAAAACTCCATGCTCATAAATTTAAAATTGTTCAAGATTTTGTTTGTCAACCCTTTTGTTTTCTATATTAATCCTCGACAAAAATATAAAAACTAGCTATTAACTTTTCGATCACATTTGCAGGAAAACCTGCACATGTTCAAAAGTGGAGGACGCAACCGAATCCTGTTTCTGCACAATTGCAAATGATATTGGTCCTCAACGATTCGATCCACAAAACGTTTATCAGCAAGTCGAAATCATCAACCGCAGAAACAAGTTCTATGCGAAAGCTCTAGCGTCCGACGGCATTCCTCCTCATTTCTTGAGGAGACTATGGCGCGCCTACGCTTCAGAGCCGTTCAACTTCACTTTACGCGAAGCGCAAGGCATCAATGCACATCTTCGTGCACAAATGCCCGACACAAACTATCCAATATCGACTAAATACTCCTCTTCATTAATTGTGGGCAAATGGTATTGCCCTTTTATTTTCATAAAGGAAGGTACCCAATTGATCAAGGAGCAAATGAGGAAGTCCATGTTCTATGAAATGAGCCTAGAGCAAAAATGGGAAGAGGTTTATAGTTGCGAAAACAGCGACGGGGAAGGAAAAGGTCTGAAGGTTGGCGTCTGTGTCGATGTCATAAGAGAGATGCCATTTTTGACTGCGAGAGGAACAGCAAGTGGGGGTTATTATGAGATTAAAGATGGTTTGATTTGGTTTAAGGATGTTGATTCTTCAGAAAATGGATTCGGATTGAGTTTACTTTTATGGGAGAGGATGAGATGGGAGCAAAAAAGAGGGGGGTTTGTTGGTGAAGAGAGAGTGGAGAGGATTGAAAATATTTATAAAGGAGAAATTGGGTGGAAAAAATTTGGTTGTTATGTGTTGGTAGAGAGATTTGTGGTGAAGAGAATGAATGGAAGCATTGTTTTTGCTTATGAGTTTAAGCACACAAACAAAGTAAGGGTCAAATGGGAATAAGTGTTTAGATTTGGTGATTTGAGTGTGAGGGATTCATGATTCTTTTGTATGAAATTATGTGGAGTCACTTGAGGTACTTAAATGTAAATCCCCGGTTTCCATATATATATATTTCTGTATTTTTTCAGATTTTTTTCATTTTATATATATTTTTTATTATTTTTTCTAAACTCTAAACCCATCTTAACCTACCTACCCGACCCGACCCAAGTTTTTTTCCTTACCCTACCCGACCCGTACTCATCCGACCTGGCCCGACTCACCCACTTTCTCCTCTTCTTCTTCCTCGCTCCTTTCCATTTTTCCCGCTCTTTTCCAACTTTCTTTCCTCCTTCTCACGCCCCCTCCACGACGACCGCGCCACCCTGCCAACGATTCCTCCGCAATCTCCTCCATCATATACTCTCTCTCCAACGACTTCCTCTCCTTTCTCGTCCTCGCCATGAGACTCGCTCAACCAACGACCGAGCTCTTCCCCAACGACTCCCCGAGATATCAGCGCCGGCTCTCTCTCCCCTCAACGTCTCCCACCCTATCTCTTCCCTCTCGCACCCTTCTTTCCCCATATGCAATCCCATCTCTCTCTACCCACTGCCACCCAAAAACTTGCACCTCCTCGCCGCCAACATCATCTCTGCACGACTCAACCATCGCCGACTTCAAGCTCCCCTGCAGCCTCCGTCATCACCGCCGACTTCAACCCATCGTCACCATCAACACTCCCCAACTCAACTCCACCATCCCCAGCTCTAAGTTCCGAGCTCTACATCGCCGACGACCACCTCAGACGACCACTGACACCTTCGAGCTCCCAAGCCGACCCAACTCCATCTCCAGAGCTCCTTCTTCACAGCCGACAAGCTCCTCCTCCTTCAGCTCGAACCCACTAACGACACGAACCCATCACCACCTCGCCATCTCTACCTCTAGCCGAGAATTGCCCCAGAGCTGCCTAAGCATCACCGTCTTCCACCCTTGACGGCCATCCGCACCGCCGACCTCGCAGAGTCGCCGCCATCCGAACCCAACCGAGCTCGCTGCTTGTGCCGTGCCATGTCCGTGTGCGTGCCTCCGCCGTCACCGTTGCTGCCCCTCGCCGTCATCACTGTCGGGACGTATCGTTATCGTCGTCGTGATTATCAGAGGTATGTGCCTATATATATATATATAATTCAATTAGTTTTGTAACGAACCCTCATGGTTCGATTATATTGACCAGAGCCCGACTATGGTTTATCATCCCGTGTTAACGTCATTTATAGTTTAACCGAATAAACATTTAGTTGGATCGATTACTGTAAAATAAACATTTAGTTGGATCGATTACTGTAAACCGATATTCCGTTTGGTACCCGTACATATTTTATGTGTTGGACACGATACATGAATGAAAACTCTATCTTAAATTACCGAAATTTATGATCGTCAAATCCCTTTCACTGTTAGTGGAGGTCGTGTAGGGATTTGAGAAAAATATCTAGATTAGACCTATAAAAGTCACCCCCTAAAGGCAACACTAAATCTGAATTTTACCGTGCATGTTACCTTGTTAAAATCATTGTAAATTCAATACAGTTTGGAATGTGATGTTCTATGGCTCATATCTAAGCCGACTCGATAATCTAGAACCGTCCATAGTTTATTTCTCGACATTTATAGATTAATGTAATGAGATTTGACTGCGAATGCGGCACTGGACTGCAGTCCGGGACAGCATTTCTCGAGGATACCTGAATTTAAATACCTGCACATCCCTACATAAAACTGAAAATGCATGGAGCCCCATATAGTCGCGTAGATAATTTAGTTAGCTAACACATGAATCTGGTCCCGTGCAGTTTCACAGTCGTTTGATATTTAGTTTGTATTTTAGAACGTCGATGTATTCTGCAGTTTCTGCGGTAACATTTTCTTACACCTTCACACTATACAGGACCTAACTCTTAGTACAGAAAGTCTATTGATAATCCGTTTGATGCGTTGGAAACCTAACAGATAGAATTAGATTTTATTCAACTGGGGAAACACCTGAATCTGAACACAAACCCTAGTAAACTGCGCACGAAATTGGACTTCCAGTTCTAAAACTTATGTGGAGTTATGTGAGGTACTTAAATGTAATGAAAGTTTTTTTTTATATAGTATTGAAGAAGTTTTTTTGTGTTACTGATTCACTTGTTTTGTTGCATATATGGGCATTAGACTTCTAAACAATAAGATGATTATATGGCCTAGCTAAATTATGAATGATTAAGTGATTCATACATGTAGTGATGTCTATTAAAAATAAACTTTCATATGAATTGCCTCAAATAAATATATAGATAAATATAGCTAAACATATTAATTTTTGAGCGGTTTTTATCGTTAAGCATAAGAATCAAATTTTTAATCTAAAAATACCCAAGGAAAATAGTTGACGGCCAAACAAAGGTGTATGTTTACGAGCATAATTGGGCATGTGGTATACCACAAGTCCATTGCGTGCGCTACATATAGACAAAGACAAGGACGCGCTCGTCGTCGAGGAAAAGTCTATCATGTCCATGTGCTTGATCCGAGTACTTTGGCTATATGCCACTAGCTGAGAAATAAGCAATATATCCATGTGTAAAACTATTGACCGGTCGAACGGCAACTTCGATATAAACACGACTTTAAAAAAATTTCTATATAAACACAACTTCATAATTATAAAAAATTCCAGTGTTACAAATGTTCATACATAATTTTTTTTAAAAATATAATACCCTTCATCAGCAATTAGAAAATTGGACAAGCAAGACATGAGACATTCCTAGAACCTCACCTCCAAGTCCATTGCCTGCGCTGCACAACGACAAAGACAAGACAAGGGGTGGGCCCTACAGGAAGATGGCATCAAGCAACGCGCTCGTCGTCGAGGAAAAGTCTATCATGTCCATGTGCTCGATCCAAGTACTTTGGCTATATGCGAATGCGACTAGTTGAGATTGCCCGTAAGTGGCTCAAATGTATCAACGTGTAAAACTATTGACTAGTCGAACAGCAACTTCAATATAAACACAACTTTAATATTTTTTATGCGAATAATTCTAAACGATATCTATCAATTATATTCATCTTGTCTTACAGATACGAGCCATTTATGGATCCTGATCTTACTTCAAAAATAAAAATTTAAAAAATTCTAGTGTAGCAAACGTTCATACATGATTTTTTTTTAAAATATATATAATATCAGTCATCAGCAATTACAAAATTGGACAAGCAAGATATGAGACTTTCCTAGAACCTCATCTCCGAAGACTTTCAGCATAAATTACTTCTGAACTCTCATCTCAAACCTAATCCAAATCAAGTGTATGGTTAATTAATCTAATCCTATCATGGAATTGACTCTAACCAAAGTCAATGGAAGACTTTTCTTTTGAGGAATCTTGTAAATTTTACTTCTTCAACATGTCTCTGGTCAATGGTAAATTAATCTAATCCAATCATGGAATTGACTCTAACCAAGTCGATGGAAGACTTTTCTTTTGAGGAATCTTGTAAATTTTACTTCTTCAACATGAAACTTCATCTCCAATCAACATATCTCTGGTCCTATATATATACATCTGCTCACAAAAACCTCTCTACCTTAAAAGCTAGACAAAAATGTATGTGACAAGGCCCCTTTCTCTATACTACAACTCTCCCAATGCCATAACTGAGCCGCCGCCCGAAGGGCCAAACTCGGGCATTCTGGTGATCGAGGACAAGGAAGCGGAGCAGCAAGCAACATGCTGCGGGGGTCTGGTTTGGACCACGAGACTGTACGACACGCCCTTCCCTCAGAACAAGATGATCAAAGTCCGGTACAGTACCGGAGCTGGAGAGAATCAACATACATACCGCGACGACGCCTATTTTATTCCGGTTATTGGTCAGCCCCTGTCAGCGAATCGGTACTATGTTATCAGAGCCGATGGAAAACATAAAGGGTAAGCACCGGCTCCTTTCATGCATATATATACATATTATCGTTTCTCCTCGTTTTAGACTCCTATGTAGACGGTGGAGGATGCCAACCGGTCAAGGATTAGATTATGATCGTGACAAACTCCTTTATATTCTCTGTTTTTCATTTTCTGTGTAGTTTGGCTATAATGTTTTGCTCTAACAAATCCATAACAAAAAATGTTTAAAATAGAAAACATGAATGCAGTAATCTCATACCTGTCAATTATATACCTCCGCAGAAAAACATGTGAGTGCTCAAAGGAAGAAGATATGACCACATTCTGTCTTTGCACATTCGTCAACGACGTCAAGCCAACAATTTTCGATCCAAGAAACCTTTATCAACAGGTCCAAATTACTACCCACAGACGCAATTTCCGTGCCGTGTCCGTAGCTTCTGATGGAATCCCTCAAAGTTTCTTGAAAAGAAAAGGTTGGGTAGCCTACACTTCAAAGCCAAGCCACTACTCTCTAACCGAAGCTCTCGGCATCAACACGGCTCTTCGAATGCAACTGCCCGATCTGGATTTTCCAAGTTCAACAAGATTCAGCCGACCGGCCGTCGTGGGCAAATGGTACTGCCCGTATATTTTCATAAAGGAAGAAGAGTTAAGATTGAAAGATCAGATGAAAAGGTCGAGGTTCTATGAGATGAGTCTCGAGCAATACTGGGAAGAGATTTATAGTTGTGAGAATTTGTATGGGGATACGAACAAGGTGAGCGTAGGTGTTAGTATTAGAAAAGAGATGGCGTTCTTGAATGGAAGGGAGGGGGTAAATAAAAACGTTGAGAATGTTGAGGGGGTGGTTTGGTTTAAGAATGGGAATTCTATTGGGAATGGATTGGGATTGAGTTTGCCTGTATGGGAGAGGATGAGATGGGAGCAAGCAAGAGGAGGCTTTGTTGGTGGTGACGAAGTTGAGAGAATCGAAAGGGTTTATAATTATGAAGGGGAGAGTGGGTGGAACAAGTTTGGATGCTACGTGTTGGTAGAAAAGTTTGTGCTTACAAGAATGGATGGGAGCTTGGCCTTGTCTTATGAGTTCAAGCATTCCAACAAAATTAGATTCAAATGGGAGTGATAATGAGGGGGGTAACATGAATGCTTTCCATCTGGTTTCATAATTTATTGAACGAGGTTTACATGTAAATGATATATGTTATTAAAATGTACCATTACCATGATATTTCAATCAAAATTTCTGAGCGTAGCTAAATTGATTTAATTGCTTGCCTTATTCGATTTGAATGTGAATACAGATTAATCCCTACAAAATTACACTTAGCAATTGCCTTATACTGCCAAAATATAAACCAAAAGAAACATACAAAATTTGTTTTTTTGTGAGCTTAAGCCTCAATGAATTGCTATGGCTAATCTAAAACCCTAGACATGTTTGTTAAAGAAAAATTAAATCAGAAAACCCTAACTATTTCATGTAATTTAAAAGTCAAAGGCAATTAATTGGAAAAAGATTGAACGTGCTTCACCTGAAATTTCCAAAAGAATTGAATTGAAGAAAACCCTAGGAATTTGATCTAGAAACATAGCGTCTATTGATCATTTGCTATAATCACTTATAAGTGATTATTTTTTGGAAAAGGTGAAATGATCGCTTATAAGTGATTATAACAAATAAGTTGTTTGGTGTTTCGATGATTTTATATGAAAAATAATATATAAGTGATTATTGAATGGAAAATGACCAAAAGGACTTATCATTAATGTCATTTTAAAATTGGGATAAAAAAATAAAGGGTATTATGGTATATTAATTGGTAAACTTCACTATTCCAAAATCACTTATCAAATAAGCTTGGAATTCCAGCTTATTTTTAAGTGGGGAAATACGTCATTTTTAAATGGAAATATATAATTCAAGACAATAATCGCTTATCTTCGGGATGCATCCAAACAAACTTATTGATGCGGGACCCAAATTGATGGGAAACATAAGTGATTATTGACAAAATTATTTTCCAAACATGCCCATAGTAAACGTACTGATTTTGAGTTTTGAATTGGGTCTGGGCTTTGTTTATGGGCTTGGCCTTTCTATAGAGGCTGTTGTTTGTATATAAGCCTTATTTTAAAGGTTAAAATTTCACAAAATCCGGCTAGGTTTTGGGGTTGTATTAAATAACCACCTTATATTTCAAAATGAAACATGAGCTAGAATTTAAGTGCAGCTGTTTTTCGTGCAGTGGGATGGACTTTCATATTTTTGACATGTGAGCTATACTTCGTACTATGTCATTTTTAATAATGTTTATGTATTTTTTACCGATCTAACTCATAACTATAGTATACTGCGGTAAAACAATTGGTTGTCGTGCAAAACCTCCTGAATACAATTTTAGCTTATAGTATTATAGAGAAAATAAATTTTAAAATAAGCAGCTAACCCTTTTGGGTTAGTGGCTATTTAAAAACCTAAATTAATCTTTTTTTAAATTTTAAAAAGAAAAATAATGTCAGGTCTAGATACTTGCTAGAGCTTGGGAATTTTTTTTTATCGGATTTAAAGCAAACAGAGATGATTTTTTTCTGTTTGCTCCTATCTTTTAATGATTTAAATCTATCTATAATGATTTAAACAGAAATAACAATTTTTCAATTTTTTTGCTAAAATAGCTCTATGATGTTTAGATTTTACATAATGTCTGGAGTTTTGGGGTTCAATGTATGAAAACATGAGCCTGACTGGATTAGATGAAATACCAACTTACATTTGAAATCCATAATTCTTTTATTTGATTGCTATGTTGGCCAAATATTTATTTCAAATCTCATCAAATATATATTTTATATTTATATTTAATTTTCGGTTATTTGTTTAAATTCATAACTTTCTCATACCTCTCTTTATATAGAGATTCTTTCTCTACTGATTTTCTGCACAAAAATTTCTCCATCAGTTTTCTTCTTCGATTCTCTTCGTCTCCAACTATCAAAGCTTTTCATCCTAAAGGTAAGTTCTTCCTTTCTTAATCTTGGATTAATATTTCTTTAAATAAAATAAAATTATTAGTTAGTAGCACATCGACGACATTGTTTTCAGACAGAGTTTTCCTTTGCACCTCATCCTAGCTAGTCTCTAATTATTACAGTGCCGAGGGTTTCCGAACGAATAATGTACGTGATGAGGCCTCTCTCATGTTACCGCAAATCACCAAACGCCCTCATAGAGCAGCCCCTGAGGGGCCGAACTCATATTAATATTCCTAAGTCTGATTACATGGTTGATACATGCTCTTATTGATGAAATCATATTATTTTCTACTAGGGATGTGCACATCATTTGTTTGCTTTTATCTATCTTGATTATCTTCAATTTTATATTCCCAAGTCTGATTTCATACTGATATTTTCTCACATCTGATATGAATACGTTACCTTGAGAAAATTATGATAACCCCTGTTTTGTTTTTATTTTTATTTTTATTTTTGTTTTTGTTTTTGTTGTCTTCTAGTTAATGATGCAAATCCGATCCATCAATCAGTATCTTGCCAAAAAAAATTCCTTTCTTTCTTGATTATATAAGTTTGGACTTCCTACCAACTTATCGAAGTAGACGAAATTTGCCAGAAAGCCTTGAACTTGTGACCCTTTTGCCACAGTTCTTATGTAGTGCGAACCCTGATCGCATCTTGAATAGAACTCTGAGAGAGAGAGAGAGAGAGACTAGAAAGATCAAAGGGGATTATGCAGGACATATTGGGTGGAAGAATTATGTTGCTTTGTGTCGGTGGAATTGTTTTTCCTTAAAAAGAATGGATGAAAACTTGCCATTAACATATGATTGTAATTAATCCCACCAACAAAATCAGAATCATACTGTCAATTCATCAAATGAAGCTCAATCAAGCATTTTCCGTTTAAGTGTCTAACTAAACCTCTATCTGCTCTATGACCTAGGATTTTCTTTTTTTGATAATAGAGCTAGGATTTTCTTCCCTTTGTTGACTAACTTTAATTCTCAGTTGTCTTCTCTTTTTCCTTTCAAAGGTAATATGTTTTTCTCCACTCGTCTAAAACCAAAACTATCCATATATAGGTAATGAAGACTATCGTAGGATTATATCGAAAATTGTGAAACGAAGAGAGTATTTGTTTTTCTATACTATATGTATGTATTGCATCCGGATAATTTCTTTCGATTGGGACCTCAAAGTGAGAAAGAATGGAGAAAGGGGCGACCCTTTCCATATTTCAAGGTGCCAACTTATAAACCACTGGGAAAAAAAATTCTTTTCGCTATAGGTTCTGCTGCTATAGAGTATCACAAGATATTGAGGAGACAAAGTCAACCTCAATCACTTTTAAGTTTGCTTAGATTTGTTGGGTCCAACAAGAGAGATCATTCTTATGGGAGAGTGTATCATCAGGTAAAACTGATAATTATAGCTAAGCAATAAGCATAAGATTCTTAATTCGCACAACAACTTGTGCTTTTAGTCTTTTAATCATATCCCATCATTAAATCATAAGTGCATTGATGCCCAGGAGCTGAGTTACCTCATATGTGATCACTCACTTTTCTCCCAAACATTGGTTCGTGCTGCCAAGGGTCTGTTTTTTTTCTAAAGAAAATTTCGATTTTTTTTATTAAAACGAAAGCTAGGTAACCCCGTGTTTCATTAAAGAAAGTTTTAACGAAACCACATCAAGTTTTATAAAACGAAAAACAAAAGGTAAAACACAAGAAAAAGGAAAACAACAAATTCGTGAGGAAATTCTGATTTCGGTCATGAGTTAAATGAAGAAGGGTAAAATGTTTACTGGCATCATGCATGTGCGATGCACACGCATAAATTAGAAAGATGCAAATTATTGGAAACATATTTAGAAATTGTAAAGCTTGATGGTTATATATTTATCATGTCTTTTTAATTTTTAGTGGGTAATTGGTTTTAGATATGTTTTCCTCAATTATATGTGTGGAGTGTTTTTCGCCATGCCATTGAGGTAGGATGCGCTTGCTTGTCAGACATGTACAGATTTCATTTGTCTTGGGTAGACGGTAGTTTATTGATTGTGCAGATTCTAATCTCCGGCAGCCGCAAACAAAGCTGTCGTTAATTATCCCTTGCTTTGAGACGAGTGAACCTCCGATTAATGATACATATAGGTCATGCAAACTCAGCGTGCAATATGCGTGCGTCGTGTTTTGAAAACAATTTTGAGGATGGTTTGGGCATATCAGGAACTTCACAGAGTTTACGGGGGTCCCACAAGCAGAGGGAAAGTGTTTTGAGTGTGTCAGAGATCTCCGAGAAAGAGCAAAGAGAGAGATATGAAAGACGGATATCTCCTTGGGATCCCTGCCGTAGGTATCTCCTTGGGGATGCCCGCAAGCGGCTATCTCCTTGGAGGATGCCCGCCGTGGGTGTCTTTTTCGGATATGCTCCCGTGCATTATTTCCTTAGAGGATACTCGATGCGGGTATTTCCTTGCGGGATATCCTTAACGAATATTCCCCTTTGCGGGGATATCCGAGATAGAAACCCCTTTGCGTGGCCATCCAAAGATGGAAGATCCTCTTTGCGGGGATTTCGGAGAATGGAAAGTCCCCTTCACGGGGGTCTCCGCGGGAATGCGGTGATGAAAGGATGATTTTTATCGGGTTCACTATTCGAAAATTATGCTTGTTCAGGATTGATAATGCTCAATATTGGCGATACAAGATCAGGACACGTGGCTGATAACGTGTCTCAAGACCCGGAAGGAAGGGTCCACAGAGACCGACCAGGCCACCCTTGTACCCGACCTGCAAGCACAAGCTGGCCCTCCACGGGGCCCCTGCAAATTTGCCTCCTCGGTCCCTCAGCTTGCCCCGGGCTGCCACAGGACCAAGATTCCTCAACCCTCTTGCTCGGTTCCGAGCTCCCCAGCCGAGGCCGTCTTCCTCGGCCCCTCCGACCAGCTCCACCGCTCACAAGCGTAACCGCCGCCCAGCGAATCTCGCCATGCGCGGATTCTCCGCCAGCAACATCCTACATTCCACGCCTCCGCGATCTCCATTAATGGGCGATCCGCTCTCTACGCGGGCGGGACGTCGGGAGCGTAACTGTTGGCGAGATTCTTGCGCCTGCTGCTGCGTGCCATCACCGCTATATAAACCCCCACCACAGAGGGGTCAAGTAAGCCATTTTTTATTCCACTTAGCCGTTACTCTGCCCAGATCTAGCACTAACTTGATCGTCGGAGGGTCCTCGGTGGTAGCAAACCATCCCGGGACTTCTTTGCAGGTACCCGGCGCTAAAACTCCTCAAATCACCAACCTTACCAAAACCCATTGAGATCCACACGCAACAGAAGATCACCACCAAAATCCACCGGGAGATCAACGGAAGACAACATCTGACGGAGACCCGAAAAGGACCTCCATCAGTTGGCGCCGTATGTGGGAAGTAACTCCACAAAACACAAAGTTGGCCTTCGGATCTCCGCCCACATGGCAACCGATCCCCCTGAAGATCCAAACACCCGCTGTCGCCTCCCTCACAACGGAGGCGCGGGCGAGCCCTCACCGAACGTCATCGGCTCTCCCGCTGGCTGTCGTTTCACAAGCTCCGGAGACCGCCCGAGTAAAAGGGCTAGAGGCCGAGAGCCCATCACCTTTGGCGACGAGGATCTCCACGGCATATCTATGCCCCACAACGACCTGCTGGTGATCACAGCCCAAATCCACCGATACGAGGTCCACCGGATACTCATCAATTCGGGCAGTTCGGCAGACATCCTCATCCACGGCTGCTTCCTGCGTATGGGGCTCGCCCCAGCAGACCTGAAACCGACCTCTCACTTCCTCTCGGGGTTCACCAACCACTCCATCCCGGCGCAAGGGGTGGTCACCCTGCAGTTCACGATCGGGGAGCCCGGCCACACGCGCACACTGCCTGTGGACTTCATCGTAGCGAAAGTTCCGTCGGCCTGCAATATCCTCCTCGGCCGTCCGACGCTGAACTCCCTCCAGGCCCAGATCTCGACCTACTACCTGGCGATAAAATTCCCTCTCGATCGGGGCGGGATAGGTCGGGCATACGGGAGCCAGCGGGTCGCGAAGATAGGTCTCACCGAAACGTCTTCGCCCGAGCGGCATGCCTACGGCGCCGAGGCGTGTGACGACATCAAAGGTTCCCTGGACACCCGAGACGAGCGGAAGGAGGTCCGTGGAGCACCGGTCGAACCTCTGACCGAGGTGCCCCTAACAGAAGGAGACCAGGGAAAGACCGTCCAGGTCGGATCGCTCCTGACGGGGACTTAGCGGGATGACCTGATCAGATTCCTCAGAAGCAACTCCAACGTCTTCGCCCGGGCGCCTGCTGACATGCCTGGGATCGACCCCAAAATCATCTCCCACAAGCTCGGAGTTGATCCTGCGGCCCGGCCCGTCAGACAGAAGAAAAGAAGCTTCGCCCTGGTCAAACAGAAGGCTATCGAAGAGGAGGTTGATCGGCTCCTCGCCTCCAACTTCATCAGAAATGTGCCCTACTCGGAGTGGCTGGCAAACGTAGTTCTGGTCAAGAAGTCAAGCGGGAAGTGGCGTATGTGCGTCGACTTCACCGACCTCAATAAGGCCTGCCCCAAGGACAGCTTTCTGCTCCCCCGTGTAGACCAGCTCGTCGACAGCTCGGCCGGCCACGAGCTGTTGAGCTTCATGGACGCTTTCTCCGGCTACAACCAAATCCATATGAACCCTGAAGACGAAGATCTGACCGCATTCATAATGGACCGGGGAGTGTACTACTACAAGGTGATGTCTTTCGGCCTCAAGAACGCCGGGGCCACGTACCAAAGGCTGGTCAACCGCATGTTCAAGCCAAAGATCGGCAGGAATATGGAAGTCTACATTGATGACATGCTCGTCAAGTCCATCTCGTCGGCCGACCATGCCAAGGACCTGGGTGAGGCTTTCGGAGTGCTCCGCAAATTCAACATGAAGCTAAACCCCGCCAAGTGCGCATTCGGAGTCACCGGGGGAAAATTCCTCGGGTTCATGGTCACTCACCGCGGAATTGAAGCTAACCCAGAGAAGATCGACGCTATCCTGAACATGGCCGCGCCCAAGACCAACGTCGAGATCATGCGGCTCACGGGGCGGGTCGCCGCTATGAGCCGTTTCATGTCCAGGTCAGGGGAGAAGTGCCTCCCGTTCTTTAAGGCACTGAGGAAAATTCCGAGGTTCGAGTGGTCGGAGGAATGCCAAGCCGCCTTCGACCAATTGAAAAAGCACCTCGCAACACCGCCGCTGCTCACCCGGCCAGTGGAAGGGGACGAGCTGTCGCTGTATCTGGCAGTATCCGACTAAGCAGCAGGCTCGGTACTCGTCCGGGAGGCCGAGGGGGCGCGGAAGCCGGTGTATTATGTAAGCCGCGTGTTTAAGGATGCGGAAACAAGGTACCCCGCCATAGAGAAGATTGTCTTAGCCCTCGTAGTAACCTCGCGGAAGTTGCGGCACTACTTCCAAGCACACACCATCATCTTCCTCACCGAGCGCCCGTTGGGAGCTATCCTAGCATCACCGGAATCCTCGGGCAACCTAGAAAAATGGAGGTGGGAGCTATCTCGGTTCGACATAAGATATCGCCCGAGGCAAGCCATCAAGGCGCAGGCCCTAGTCGATTTCATCGTTGAATGCACCATCCCTAGCAAGAAGCCGGAGTCCGCGCCGCCACTCGTAACCCAGTGTCCCGTCCCGGAAGGCCCTGGCTCGGTTCCAGAGTGGGTCATCTACGTCGACGGGTCTTCTGCCGAGGAAGGCTGCGGTGCCGGCCTCATTATCCGGGGCCTAAACAAAGCAGAGATGGAGTATTCTTTGAGGCTCGGTTTCAAAGTATCGAACAACGCGACAAAATACGAGGCCCTTCTGGCCGGACTGCGCATGGCCGTCGGGCTGGGGCTGAAGATAATTCGAATCCGCAGCGACTCGGCCCTTGTTGTCGGTCAAGTGACCGGCCGCTTCGAAGCTCGAGAGCCCCTGATGATAAAGTACCTAGACAAAGTGAGGAAACTCCGAAGAAACTTCGACGAATTCCAGGTAGAACAAATACCCAAGCAGCTGAATGCCCAAGAAGACGCCCTGAGCAAGCTGGCTTTGTCATACTCGGCCAACAATAGGCGGTCTATCCTCTTTGAAACCTTGCCTCGACCCAGCGTGGGAGACGGAGCGATGACATTCCACGTGTACGCGGCGCAGGAGAGCGACCAGGACTGGAGGAAGC
The DNA here is from genome assembly GCA_030015575.1 of Agapanthus africanus. Taxonomy (NCBI): domain Eukaryota; kingdom Viridiplantae; phylum Streptophyta; class Magnoliopsida; order Asparagales; family Amaryllidaceae; genus Agapanthus; species Agapanthus africanus. The sequence goes on from CM057348.1 coordinate 49,866,918, forward strand.
CCCTCGTGGAGTTCCTGAAAGACGGCGCACTCCCGGAGGACCGGGCAGCCGCCCGTCGTCTCCGGGCCAAAGCCCGCCACTTCGTCTGGAGCAACGGGAATCCTTACAAGAAGGCCTTCACTCAGCCCCTGCTCCGGTGCGTTGACCCCCACGAAGCCAACTACGTCCTTCGGGAAATCCATGAAGGGGTGGGCAGTGCACACCAGGGGGCTCGAACCTTGATCTAAAAAGCGTTACTCCAAGGGTACTACTGGCCCACCATGCACGAGGATTCCCTGAAGCTGGTCAGGAGATTCAAGAGCTGCCAGCTCCACGGCAGCATTCCCCGCCTTCCGGCTACCGAGCTGACCGCCCTGACATCCCCATGGCCATTCGCTCAGTGGGGATTGGATATGATCGGCCAGTTCCCTACCGGAGCAGGCGGGCACAAATACGTCCTCGTCGCGGTGGACTACTTCACCAAGTGGATCAAAGTCATCCCCATCAGGAAACCGGACGCCGCCACAACCATCAAGTTCCTGCAAAACAACCTGATACACCAGTTTGGCATCCCGAGATGCATCGTCACCGACCACGGGACGAACTTCGAGAACGAGAAAGTGAAGGACTTCTGCAAAGAGTATCATATCCTCATGAAGTTCGCCGCGGTCGCGCATCCCCAATGCAACGGGCAGGCCGAGATCGCTAACCGAGACGTCCTCCGAGGTCTCCGAACCCGCCTAGAAGGGCGACAAGGCAGTTGGGTCGAAGAACTGCCCCGGGACTTATGGGCCCTGCGCACGTCAAAAAAGACTCCCACCGGGGATCTAAGTCGATGTGCAACACCCCACGACTTGCGGGGATGCGGAAATATGAAAAACGATCTTGTTCTTTGCTTAAATATCGACTAACCGCATGAATCGAAGCTAAACGATAACTAACAACTATCATAGAAGTTCTAAACTACTATGTGAAGTGATTATACCTAAAGAACCATGTCCTTCATCTTTACGTTCTCCACCTCCTTCTCGGCCTTCTCCAAGTACTAGACGATCCACCCGAGAGCTTTGCTTCAAGCTTTACCTCAAACTAGAAGTAACTAGGTTTCTTAAAGTGCTAATCTAAGTAACCTAGATGATATAGAGAAGGGTTATGGATTAAGTAGTCTAATATAATCCTTGATCTCAACACATGAGAGGGGAGGATTAGGGTTTGAAGAGAGAGAGCTTGAGGAGAGAGAAAGTGAGCATAAGAATGAGATGAGATAATGATCTATCATAATATATATCAAGCATTATCATTTATCCAATAAAAGAAAATAAAGGATTTACAACCATGCTTGATAAATATCAAAGAGTGATTCATCTCCATGAGTCATTAAGCATTTATGATGCATTAATGACATGGATGAATCACTCATATGACTAACTAATCTCATTTAATGCAAATGACACCTACACCCCCAAGTCATCATCTTCTAGAAGCTTCTCGTAAAATTACGAGAACGTCCCTCCTATCCGTGAAAACACGGAAAAACTTTAGACTGTATAAATCCAATATCCCGATACTAGAATCTGGCTTAAACCAAAGCCAACTAGTAAAAACTGTCCGAAAAGTCGTACATGCGTAAACACACGTGTGCGTCCGAACCCTTGTCGTAAAACCATACGACCTCTATATCGTTTCGCCTGGAGCAGGGAAACTCTCTGTGTGGGACTCTAATGACTCGACTACTACGCTGGCAGTGGGTTTAACCACAGACCGCAAGCGGCACTAGCTGTACGTAACGGTCCCCAGGTAGATGTCGATAAGAAGGCCGATGAGGAAACCCATCCGAACTCCTACTGAGCTTGATGTGACAATCTCCGTACAGTCCGGTCTGTTCGTCTAAGACTATCGCATATCGGGCCTAGGGGGCGGCAAGCGTCAGTCCCCAAATAGCGGTATAAGTCGTGTCGGAGCGAAGCCCATTACACCCTGAGAAACTACTGGAACCTACCAGTAAATCTCGCTTGCCCTGGCCAGGGACTTTGCTTAATGGCTCTCTGACACAGCACGATATCAACTCCCAATACCGGGAGAGACGAATCCTGTCTAACCGCCACTGCCTCCAAGTGCTCGGGACTGCACCCAACTGCTACCTGTTTGCACGACTCCTTTGAGCCGTGGTAGGGTAGCAATCTAAGAACAGTGGGACACACTCGAGGCGAAGTAGCAGTGTCAAGTCTGCGGACTATGCTGTACTCATGTCATCTGGAAACTGTTAACTGACGACTGGTATAAAAACCCAACCAACAGTTCCCTGCGAGTCCTGTCCGGTGTATCCGTAACCCAACGAGCACCTGTATACTATCTCCAGTACGACGTACTGACGGCTGTGGGACAGACCATTTCCCCAACTGGGATGAGAAGCGTACACACCAGTCTACTCCGGAGTATCGATGCCCTGTCTCGATAATCCTACGACTAGGGACCTGAATAAGGATGTGCTTGTAGACTATCCAGCCCCCACTAGTGTGACTGCCATCACAACGCTGGTAGTCAAGCAAGATCCTAAAAGCTCTATCAATACGTATACTCACATATTAAGATAGAAAAACCAAGTAGCATACTACCATGTTTTGCAAGACTGTTATATACATGTGAATATCCCAAGCATCCATTAAGTAATATACAAACTAGTATGATACAATAATGGCCCATAGGGCATATACACTAACAATCTCCCACTTGCACTAGGGCCATGTACTGGCGTATCGAAGATCGATGATCTTGAGTAGCCTCTCGAACTGAATCTGAGGTAGGGCCTTCGTGAATGGATCAGCAATGTTATCCTCTGATTTTACTCTCTTTATCTCGATCTCCTGGCGATCTACGATCTTCCTGATCAGGTGATACCGCCTTAAGATGTGTCTGGACTTCTGATGGGACCTGGGTTCCTTCGCTAAAGCTATAGCACCGTTGTTGTCGCAATACAGAGGTATTGGACCAACACTGGTAGGAACCACCTGAAGTTCTGTGAGGAACTTCTTCATCCAGACAGCTTCTTTTGCGGCATCGCAAGCAGCTATGTACTCCGCTTCCATCGTTGAGTCAGCAACGGTCTCCTGCTTGGAACTCTTCCAACAGAACGTCCCTCCATTGAGGGTAAAGACATAACCCGACATGGACTTAGAGTCATCCTTGTCACTCTGGAAGCCGGAGTCAGCAAAGGCCTCGATCTGGAGGTCTTTTCTGCCATACACCAAGAACATCTCCTTAGTCCTCCTCAGGTACTTGAGAATGTTCTTTACTGCTATCCAGTGATTCTCCCCTGGGTTTGCCTGATACCGGCTTAAAACGCTCAATGCGTATGCTACATCTGGTCTGGTACATAACATCACATACATTATAGAGCCTACCGCAGAAGCGTAGGGTATAATCGACATGCGATCCCTTTCCAAATTAGTCTTGGGAGACATCTCTTTGGAGAGGGTGATTCCGTGACAAGCCGGTAGGTTACCGCGCTTAGAATCTTCCATACTGAATCTTTTTAATATGGTGTCTATGTACCTGGACTGTGAAAGTCCCAACATCCTCTTTGATCTATCACGATAGATCTGGATCCCCAGAATGTAGGTGGCATCACCCAGGTCCTTCATGGAGAATTTCTGTGACAAGAATCATTTGACTGACTGTAGCATAGGAATATCATTTCCTATTAGGAGAATGTCATCCACGTACAAGACGAAGAATACAACAACTCTCCCTACAATCTTACTGTATATGCATGGTTCATCTGGATTCTTGATAAAGTCGAATTCTTTGACAGTATCATCAAAACAGATGTTCCAACTCCGCGATGCTTGCTTTAGTCCATAAATGGACTTAAGCAACTTGCACACTTTACCGCTGCTCCCACTCTGAATGAATCCCTCTGGCTGATCCATATAGACGCACTCTTCCAAATTTCCATTTAGAAAGGCCGTCTTTACGTCCATCTGCCAGATCTCATAATCGTGGAAGGCAGCAATGGCAAGAAGGACTCGAATGGATTTGAGCATAACCACTGGAGAAATGGTTTCATCATAGTCCAAACCAGGTCTTTGACGGAAACCCTTTGCAACAAGTCTAGCCTTATAGGTTTCAACCTGTCCATCTACACCAATCTTCTTTCTGAAGATCCACTTGCATCCTACGGGTTTTACCCCATCTGGAGAAATGTCCAAAGTCCATACTTTGTTAGTGTACATGGACTCCATTTCGGTCCGCATTGCATCTAGCCATTTTACCGAGTCGCCGCTTTGAATGGCTTGCTGGAAGCTAGTAGGGTCATCATTATCAATGACACAATCTTCTCGATCCCCGTCTATGAGAAAACCGTAGTATCTTTCGGACGGATGAGACTGCCTACTACTTCTGCGGATAGGCGCTGGTATGTCCCTTTCCTCTGAAACTTCTTGTTCTACCAAACTTTCAGTAACAGCTTGTGGTTCTGGAATTTCTTCCAGTTCTACTGCGCTCCCACTCTTCTGATTTACTAAAAATTCAGCTTCTAAGAAGTGGGCATGACGAGAAACAAAAACCTTTTGTTCCTCTGCGTAATAGAAATAATATCACTTGGAGTTCTTTGGATATCCCACAAGCTTACACTGTACTGAGCGTGCCTCGAGCTTGTCCGGATGCTGCTTTTTTACAAAAGCTGGACATTCCCATGTCCTAAAATGTTTTAGACAGGGTTTCTTCCCACTCAACATCTGATATGGTGTGGTAGGCACAGTCTTGGTTGGAACCTGGTTCAAAAGATATGCAGCTGATTCTAGTGCATAACCCCAGAAAGATCGCGGTAACTCAGCCTTACTCATCATGGAACGAACCATATCCAATAGGGTTCGATTCCTCCTTTCTGATACACCGTTGTGTTGTGGTGTGTATGGAGGAGTAAGCTGAGAGAGAATACCATTCTCTTTTAAGTATCCCAGGAACTCGGCACTTAAGTATTCTCCACCTCGATCAGATCTCAGTGTCTTAATACTTTTGCCTGTTTGGTTTTCCACTTCACTCTTGTATTCCCGGAATTTCTCAAAAGCCTCGGATTTATGCTTCATTAAGAAGATATGTCCATACCTAGATAAATCATCCGTAAAAGTAATGAAGTAGGAATAACCACCTCTCGCATGTGTAGACATTGGACCGCACACTTCACTGTGTACGAGTCCTAAGAGCTCGCTCGCTCTTACTCCGTGTCCAGTAAACGGAGTCTTTGTCATATTTCCCATGAGACAAGATTCACAAGTGGCATAAGATTGATATTCGAACGGATTCAAATATCCTTCTCTATGTAACTTCGTTAATCGTGTTTCATTGATGTGACCTAGTCTACAATGCCATAAGAAAGCCTGATTTATTTCTGGAGACTTTCTTTTAAGTGTGTTCTGGACATTGAAAACCTGAGCTTGATTCAATACGTATATACCGTCATCTAATGTACCGGACCCAATCAGAACTTGATTTAGGTGGATGTGAACTACATCGCTTACGAATGTAAAGTCATATCCCTCTCTCGAAAGTGAGGACACTGATATGATATTACAAGTCAAACTAGGTACATACAGACAGTTACGTAGAATCAATATATGCCCACTTGTCAAACCTAGGCGATATTCTCCCACGGATTCAGCGTCCACGCTCATTCCGTTAGCAACTCTGAGAGACAAATCACCTACCCTTATAACTTTACGGTTTCTCAAAGCATGTAACGAATTATAGATATGAGATCCTGCTCCGGTATCTAGTACCCAGGAAGTTGAGTTAATTAACAAACAGTTCTCAATTATAAACACACTTGAGGCAGAAGCCACAACATGCTTCGTATCCTGGCTACAGGCATCCAAAGCCCTGCAATCCTTCTGCCAATGCCCTTTCCCATAACAATAGGAACATCCCTCTTTACCAAGTCCCGAAACTTTTGCTCTTCCCTTTCCTCCTACTTTACTGACACCGTATATCGGCTTTATAGAGGTCTTCTTCTTTTCACCCTTTGCTTTCGCCCTGGATGTAGAAGAAGAAGGTCCCCTATTAAGCAGAGCTTGTGTCTCCCTGGTTTCTTTCACGGTGTAAGTAGAGGGTAAGGACTGTGGAATAAGTCAGCGTATGACCTATTTCCCAACGTGGTCTCCAGGTCCTTGAGCTCATCAATATAGCTAGTCATTGTAAGGACGTCGTCCCCTACAGATGACCCGACAGCCAACCTCGCTTGAATTAATTCGTTCGAGGTCTCATATCTTGCGATATGAGATTGCTCTCCATATAAATCTTTGTTATGGAGAAAGATGGAAACTGAGTCCATCTTCTCGTGCTGCTTCTGGTATACACCATCATCTGAAGCCAACACGAGGCACTTGGCTTTCACTTTATCCTTTTCCTTTGTCTGACGGATATCCATATCCACGAGGTGGAAACTGGACCTGAGACGGCGGGATCTTGAGTAGTAATAGGGTGGTCCAGCTTGTCAAAGGCAATGGACATCTGGATAGACCTTTGCCAGTCATATAATTTAGATTCAGTCAACTTGTTATCTAGATGTAACCTAGTCATGGTCACAAGGTCGCTGCAATGAGAGAGAGAGAAGAAAACACTTTAGCATGATGCTCTTGCAAGTTTAGAGTGGTTTTTAATTTATCCAAACTAGATGTCTCCCACTGTTTCTCGAATCTTTCCTCAAACCATAAAAGAAGAATTAGCCAGGACCATTCTCACCGTACAATACTTGCTTAACCGTTCGGCCAGGCCAGTGTCGATACTTCGAGGGAGGTTTTCCAACGCTTTCGCGAAGTTCCTTAATTAAATAACCTCTTTTCTCTGGGGGCGTAACCCCGCTGACACCTTTCTAGGCACCTTCTTGGTTTATAGCATTGATCGTTAAGTGACGAATCTCCTGATAAGTAGCATATACTCACAGTAGGATCGGGATCCAAATATCATCGTATGATAATGCTGAAGGAATCCTACCAACATTCATCAAACTCCAAATGGTATGCAACACTAGCAAGTTTCAGTTTCTTTAGAAACTCCCGATGTGGATTTTTGCCCCATGTTCTTATGACCTTAACTAAGGGCCAACAAATCATAAGTCACACGTCAAGTTCTACCCATCATTATCTTGTTAATTTGAACCCACCCGTATATACTCTTGACTAAGGGCCAAACAAAGTAATACGGTTGTCCCAAACCAACTCATCTATCTATGCAACAAATGAATACCCCAGCAGCTACCAAACACTATGTCTTGACTAAGGGCCAAACAAACATAGCTTGAATACTACTGACCATTCATAAGAAATGACGGAGGGCTACGACTGGTTTTGGCGAAACCGTGAACGTAGTGAACTTGATATAACCGAAGGAACCTGATAGCTTTTAAAAGGAGTGGTTAAAGCTCCGCAATTAAAAAATATCTTCTGTTTAAAATTAACCTAGTGGTTTCTTTTAAATTGTTCCAACGATTAAACTTTGGTTTATTTTCTTTGCATTAATAATAATGCGTCCCATCATTAACCTATCATTGCAGAAGACAACGAAAATACAACGTCCTCTTATGCCATCCGCATTCGCCTCTGGGTCCCGTCATCACCCGTTAGGTTACTTAACTAACGACCGAGCGGGGGCTGAGCTAGCGCGGGTGTAAAACATAAGTGACGTCTAAATAGCTATCATATATAGATATTGTACATTCGTCAGACGTAATAATAGGCATTCCAGATCTCAGATGAACATTATTGGATATGCAAACAATCCGTGTTTGTTTTGAGCCTGCAGCAAAAGACGGATTACATAGTTGTGATGAATAGCCATTACCCCACCCTAGACCCCTACGGGTACGGCAAACTACCCGCCCAGTACCCGAAGTGAAGCGGTCTCCCTCAACAAAGTGAGTAGGCCACTAAACACTTCAAAGTACCCGGTAGTTTGTGTACCCCACCTTGGGTCTATCCTAGGAGCAAAAAACAGTAAAATGAAATAATACAACGGTGGCTACAACCGCAACCTGGATGTGCCCCGCAAAATAATATTACAACAAATTACATTTACATTGAATGAATTAATACAATAACCCATCACAAAACCCCGGCTAATCATCACAACAATCCAATACAGTTCATAATCACAAACAGTAAAATCCATTACAGAAATGTGCAACCCCCTGCCAACCGACATACTAGCAGTTAGGGGAGGTTTACGAACACATTATACAAACACAGATATAATCATATTAGCAAACATCGTAAAATTTCGATCGAGCAAACACTTTAGATTCCGCTCCAAAACTTCTCTGTGCACCTGAGATCCTAGCAGAAAATAAAATATCCCAGAAATATCATTATTAACACATAGGAGTTACTGAGAAATTTGGGCTGACTCGGGCCTAACTCGGCCGTGGATCCGCGGCGGATCGCATGGATCCGCCGCGGTTCCGCGGTGAGTTAGCCGAGTTACAAGTCCAAATTTCTGCAGTAGCCCTATAATTTCCTGCATGTTATTCTGATGGTCCCTGAAAAATTTTTAGGGCCTGTTTAAAAATCAACAGAAACTGTGTTAAATCGATGATTTTTCTGGTTCTTTTTGCGTTCGAAATTCTTACGACTTTGCTAATGAGTTAAATATTGTTTAGCGAGGCTCTAATACCACTCTAAGTCAATGTGCAACACCCCACGACTTGCGAGGAGGCGGAAATATGAAAAACGATCTTGTTCTTTGCTTAAACATCGACTAACCGCATGAATCGAAGCTAAACGATAACTAACAACTATCATAGAAGTTCTAAACTACTATGTGAAGTGATTATACCTAAAGAACCGTGTCCTTCGTCTTTACGTTCTCCACCTCCTTCTCGGCCTTCTCCAAGTACTAGACGATCCACCCGAGAGCTTTGCTTCAAGCTTTACCTCAAACTAGAAGTAACTAGGTTTCTTAAAGTGCTAATCTAAGTAACCTAGGTGATATAGAGAAGGGTTATGGATTAAGTAGTCTAATCTAATCCTTGATCTCAACACATGAGAGGGGAGGATTAGGGTTTGAAGAGAGAGAGTTTGATGAGAGAGAAGGTGAGCATAAGAATGAGATGAGATAATGATCGATCATAATATATATTAAGCATTATCATTTATCCAATAAAAGAAAATAAAGGATTTACAACCATGCTTGATAAATATCAAAGGGTGATTCATCTCCATGAGTCATTAAGCATTTATGATGCATTAATGACATGGATGAATCACTCATATGACTCACTAATCTCATTTAATGCAAATGACACCTACACCCCCAAGTCATCATCTTCTAGAAGCTTCTTGTAAAATTACGAGAACACCCCTCCTATCCGTGAAAACACGGAAAAACTTTAGACTGTATAAATCCAATATCCCGATACTAGAATCTGGCTTAAACCAAAACCGACTAGTAAAAACTGTCCGAAAAGGCGTACGTGCGTAAACACACGTATGCGTCCGAACCCTTGTCGTAAAACCATACGACCTCTATATCGTTTCGCCTGGAGCAAGGAAACTCTCTGTGTGAGACTCTAATGACTCGACTACTACGCTGGTAGTGGGTTTAACCACAGACCGCAAGCGGCACTAACTGTACGCAACGGTCCCCAAGTAGATGTCGATAAGAAGGTCGATGAGGAAACCCATCTGAACTCCTACTGAGCCTGATGTGACAATCTTCGTACAGTCCGGTCTGTTCGTCTAAGACTATCGCATATCGGGCCTAGGGGCGGCAAGCGTCAGTCCCCAAATAGCGGTATAAGTCGTGTCGAAGCGAAGCCCATTACACCCTGAGAAACTACTGGAACCTACCAGTAAATCTCGCTTGCCCTGGCCAGGAACTTTGCGTAATGGCTCTCTGACACAGCGCGATATCAACTCCCAATACCGGGAGAGATGAATCATGTCTAACCGCCACTGCCTCCAAGTGCTCGGGACTGCACCCAACTGCTACCTGTTTGCACGACTCCTTTGAGCCGTGGTAGGGTAGCAATCTAAGAACAGTAGGACACACTCGAGGCGAAGTAGCAGTGTTAAGTCTGCGGACTATGGTGTACTCATGTCACCTGGGAACTGTTAACTGACGACTGGTATAAAAACCCAACCAACAGTTCCCTGTGAGTCATGTCCGATGTACCCGTAACCCAACGAGCACCTGTATACTATCTCCAGTACAACGTACTGACGGCTGTGGGACAGACTATTTCCCCAACTGGGATGAGAAGCGTACACACTAGTCTACTCCGGAGTATCGATGCCCTGTCTCGATAATCCTACGACTAGGGACCTGAATAAGGATGTGCTTGTAGACTACCCAGCCCCCACTAGTGTGACTGCCATCACAACGCTGGTAGTCAAGTAAGATCCTAAGAGCTCTATCAATACGTATACTCACATATTAAGATAGAAAAACCAAGTAGCATACTGCCATATTTAGCAAGACTGTTATATACATGTGAATATCCCAAGCTTCCATTAAATAATATACAAACTAGTATGATATAATAATGGCCCCTAGGGCATATACACTAACAGGGGAGACCCCCTTCAGCCTCTGCTACAGGACCGAAGCGATGGTCCCAGCGAAGATCGGACTACCCAGTCACCGGGTCGAGCACTTCGACGATGACGCAAACACCTCGGCGCTACGGACCAACCTCGACATCTTGTTGGAAAAAAGGGATCGGGCTCAGATCAGAGCTGCCACCTATCAACAACAAACGGCCCGATACTACAACGCTCAGGTCAAACACCGCTTCTTCAAGACCGGGGACCTGGTCCTGCGGCGGAACGAGTTCACCGACCAAGGCAGGCTTCACAAGTTCTCCCCAAAGTGGGAGGGTCCTTTCCTTATCTCTGAGGCGCTCCCCGGCGGAGCCCACCGCCTACAAGTCGTGGACGGACAAAAGCTTCCGCGGTCTTACAACGCCGAGAAGCTCAAGCTATACCAGTGAGGTCAAAGCCAGCGAGTGTGTACAACCCCCCCTCTTTTTCCCTTTCGCAAAGATGGTGTAAAGCGTTCTCTAAAATTCTTGTCCATACGAATAAAGAAACGTCGAATCATTCCGAGTGGAGTTCCATCTTTACAATTCAAGGCCCTCGCCAAGAGGCGGCCGTGCAACCCACTGCCCGGCTATCCTTAGTGGGCTTCCTGCAGCCCCCTGACGCTAAGGACCAAAAAGCCCTCCCAGAGGCAGTCGAGCCCGAGGATCTCTCGCTCGGCTATCCCCAGCGGGCAGCTTCCCTGCCACAACGCCGGGGATCAAAAAGCCCTCATAGAGGCAGTCAAGCCCGAGGATCCCTCGCTCGGCTATCTTTCAGGACAAAAGCCCTCGCCGAGAGACACCGGGTAGTAACCCTGCCCGGCCAAGGGTCCTTGGTAGGCTTCTATAGCCCCTCCCGCGCTAAGGACTAAAGTCCTCCCAGAGGTAGTCGAGTCCTTGCTCGGCTATCCCCGGCTGGTAGCTTCCTAACACAACCGACAGGGATCAAAGTCCTCGCCAAGAGGCACTGGGCAGTAACCCTGCTCGGTCCCCGTCCTGAAGGATCAAAGCCCTCACAAGAGGCAACCGAGCAGCTACCCTGCTCGGTCATCTCCGGCTGGTAGCTCCTTACCCATGACGCCAGGGATCGAAGCCCTCGCAAGAGGCATCCGAGCGGCTGCCCCGCTCGGTCATCCCAGGCTGGTAGTTGCCTACCCGCGACGCCAGAGATCAAAGCCCTCGCCAAGAGGCAACCGCGCAGCTTCACTGCCTGGTCATCCTTAGTGGGCTTCCTAGAGCCCCTCCAACACTAAGGATCCAAGCCCTCACCAGAGGCGACCGAGCAGCTACCCTGCTCGGTCATCTCCGGCTGGTAGCTCCCTACTCATGACGCCAGGGATCGAAGCCCTCGCAAGAGGCATCCGAGCGGCTGCCCCGCTCGGTCATCCCAGGCCGGTAGTTGCCTACCCGCGACGCCAGAGATCAAAGCCCTCGCAAAGAGGAGACCGCGCAGCTTCACCGCCCGGTTATCCTTGGCGGGCTTCTTACAGCCCTACCAACGCTGAGGATCCGAGGCCCCAAAAAGTGGCAACAAGTCCATCGAAGTCTAAACGATCCCCCCTCGGCTCCGGGGCCATGGAGATGCCTCCTCGGCAGCGCTTGGCAAGTGATGGAGATACAAGGTCGGCAACGCTTGGCAAGTGATCAAAATCAACCCGACGAACGATCGCTAGACAGATAGCTGACCCAACAGTGCAAGCAGAGATATTTTACAAACATTCTTCACACACAGAAGATGAAATGCAAACCAATGAAACAAGAATTTTCTTTTATTACCAAAGGCAAAGTTTTTACAAAGGGTATTCTTGGGCTCCCCAGCCCTACAAACTGCCCGGAGGCTTACTTCGGTCCCCTCATCGCTGGCATCACGGCCTGCCGGGGGCTTTACCACCAGAGATTTCGCCACCAGGGGCGCGCCCTGCTCCCCTCACCATCTTCCACCGGAGGCCTCGCCACCGGAAGCGGAACCCGAGCGCGGAGCTCGCCATCGTCGAACTCGGGAAGCTGCTCTTTCACGGCGTCCAGGGCCTTGTTCCACGCGACGACAGAATACTCCCCGAGCTCGACGTAAAACTGCTCTGACGCCTTATAATCGGCCATAGCTTTCTTAGCCCGAGCCTCGGCAACCTGGGCCTCCAGAAGCGCCGCCTCAGCATCTACCCTGCTGGCGTCCCTCTCCTTCTCCATGGCCGCGAAGCGTTCGACCAGATCTGCCAGCTTCCTATCAGCGACCCGAAGGGACGCACTCAGACGACGATGGACACCCCGATTCACTGAATTGGCAAGTTCCGCAGCCTCCGCCCGGGCTGCCAGGACGCCGGCCCTTGCCCTCTCTAGGCGCAGGTCACGCCGCAAAACCTCGACCTCCGAGGGAAACGCTTCTACTGGCCTCGGTGCGTAGAACGCCCCCTCGGCCACCATACGAGCGGCAAGGGCACAGTGTTGAAGGACCTGACGGAAAGCGGATGAGAAACCAGGAGGCCCTCAAGCTAAAGAAAGGAATACCAGAAAAACTACACGTAGAGGAGTTCGTACCTGGACCACCCCTTGGGCCATGGCCTCCAGTTGGGCCCTCAAGGAGCCATGCGGAAACTTTCCCCCAGCCGACTCCTCCATCCCGGCGAGTAGGCTAGCAGCAACGGAAAGCCCAGACGGAACCGTGAAGACGGCGCCCCCCTCCTGCACGGAAATCCCCTCAGGGACCCTCGATGACGACGCGCAAGAAAGTGTCCTCTTTCTCTTAAGAGGGGCCTCGTCCTCGCCCTCCCCTCTGTCCCCCGTTTGGAGCTCGGATAACTATGGACGTCTCTGGCCGCCGCCGGAGCAACTATCAGGAGCCATCAACGAAGCAGACAGCTCTATCGCCAGCAGAACATCCGGCGCAGGGCATGAGCCAGCCAGGGGCTCGGCCGCGCTACTAGCCTCCTTCTGGCGCGAGCAACCCAAAGAGTGGGAATGAACCATGTATTCAAAAAGAAGAACGCCGAGCAGCCGTGACTTAAGAGAGAGGAAATATAAAAGGGTAGGGGCCCTGGAGCGGGCCCCGCCCCTACTTATTGCTGCAAGCAGCCTCATCCAACGACGCCCGTCATCTCCCGCCAAAACGACTCCTCGCGTCCAGCGGCTCTGATCGCTCCACGTGTCGATCCTGCGCTGGACCGCGTCCCGTTAGACGCCGCAGGCCTGCATACGTCGCGTCGGCCAATCGACGCTTGACGTGTGGACCGTCGCTTCAGTGGCAAAATGCACGAACCGGCGCACCTTCCTTAAATACAGAGATCTCGCCCTGATTCGCTAGCAGAAAAGACAACTGACGGCCCGAGGACTCGTCCCGACAAAGCCTTAGGAAGGAGCTCACCTCGGGAGGCCTGGCAGTCCGCTCCTGACCCGACCCGCTAGCTGGTCGGGACAAGAGTAGGGGCTAATGATAATGCTCAATATTGACGATACGAGATCAGGACACGTGGCTGATGATGTGTCCCAAGACCCGGAAGGAAGGGCCCACATAGACCGACCATGCCACCCTTGTACCCGACCTGCAAGCACAAGCTGGCCCTCCATGGGGCCCCCTGCAAATTTGCCTCCTCGGTCCTTCAGCTCGCCCCGGGCTGCCACAGGACCAAGATTCCTCAACCCTCTTGCTCGGTTCCGAGCTCCCCAGCCGAAGCCGTCTTCCTCGGCCCCTCCGACCAGCTCCACCGCTCACAGGCGTAAACGCCGCCCCGCGAATCTCGCCATGCACGGATTCTCCGCCAGCAACATCCCACGTTCCACGCCTCCGCGATCCCCATTAATGGGCGATCCGCTCTCTACGCGGGCGGGACGTCGGGAGTGTAACTGCTGGCGAGATTCTCGCACCTGCTGCTGCGAGCCATCACCGCTATATAAACCCCCATCACAGAGGGATCAAGTAAGCCATTTTTGATTCCACTTAGCCGTTACTCTGCCCAGATCTAGCACTAACTTGATCGTCGGAGGGTCCTCGGTGGTACCAAACCACCCCGAAATTTCTTTGCAGGTACCTGACGCTAAAACTCCTCAAATCACCAACCTCACCAAAACCCATTGAGATCCACACGCAATAGAAGATCACCACCAAAATCCACCGGGAGATCAACGGAAGACAACATCTGACGGAGACCCGAAAAGGACCTCCTTCAAGGATGAAAGCCATATGCTTTAACCTCAAGAACCCTTGTGATCCCTTATTCTTCATGAAGAAAGTTTGATCCTTTTCTTGATCTTGATCTTGAATTTTGGACTCTTAAGATGAACTTTCTTCTTCAAATGATGAGTTATCTTTCAATAGGTTATATTTAGGAAGAAATTGACAAAGAAGATGAGAGAGATCCAAAATAAACTCCCTTTTCCTTTAGATCTCTCTTAAAGAAGATAAATTAAGATGAAGAGAAAGAAACCTGCCTCTTTTGGTGGAGGCTCAAAACCCAAAAAAATTGAGAGAGAATGAATGTTGTTATTTCCACATATGCTTGACTTTTATATACTTTTCAGTTTACACATAGCCCCTTGAGCTTTACAAATTTGGTTTTTTGCCCGTTCTTTTACACATGTGCGCTTCTTTTGCACTATAACGCTTGGGTTTTACAAAAATTGGCCGTTTGCCTATTCCTTTTACGTTAACTTCTTATTTATTATATATTAAATCTATTTATTACATTTTTATTTTTTTATTCTTTTCTTTGCATGGGGCTAGCTTCCATGCTTGAGCTTGGACCCGGTTTGGGCCTGGCTCAACCCCATTTTACTTGGGTTCGGACCCACTTAACTTGGGCTCGGCTCGAACTGCGGATTGACTTTGACTTTTGATTTTGACTTTTTGACTTTGGTTGAAGGGGGTACCCAACAATATGTTTCGGTAAAATGTAAGGAATTATATGGCTGTGATCTTGGTTCTTCACTGATAATTGATTCAGAGTTTATTTGGGTTTAGTACTATTTGCCATATATTTGTTATAGTTGGAAGATATGTTATATTTAAACACAATTTGTCATAATGAAGATCATTGTATCACATTGCCAGATAACCAATTCGGCCAATAAATAGCATGGAACGTAAGAGTCTTATATATGCGACAAAAATATAACAAACAGCCTGACAATTATACGATTGTCATCAAATTAAGTTTTCTTCTCCCTGTCGAAATAGAGCAGTCGATTATGGCATCTATAAGACCCGACAAAAGATTTTGCGAACGTGTAATCAAACCGTCGATTTAATGCAAATTTCTTTCCAGATACAAATATCCTATGCCTGCAGTCAGATTGCTCATGAGATATTAGCATATATATGCAACCAAGGAGAAAAACTTCGCATTTCTCAGCGCAAGCTCTCGAAATCTCTGTGTCTCTTTTTTATTCTCTAACAAATTCACAAAGCAAAATTTAACAAAATTATGTTACCAATTAGTTGATATTGTATAATGCTTCTGATAAAAAAGCATCGATAAAGAACTGATATGAGAATCCACAAAAAATTCCAACAAAAATATTCAGATGAAAAATAAAGAACTTCAGATTTTAAATCAGAGAAGAGATCTTAGTATCATACATACACAAGAAACCTAAACAATGCCCAACAGATAGAGAGATAATTAATCCCTCTCATACTTATTTACTTCTACTAAAACATAAACATGAAACCGAAAAATCCACAAATTCAACCAACAAATTACTAAGTACAGCAATCTACACCGTGCATGATCGCTTGCCGCTCTACATCACTAAACCTTGCTTCATGGAACTTGGCGATGAAATCTGAAGCTTTCCGATCCACATCGGGCTCGCCAACCCAACGCCCTCGATCCTCATCACTAGGCCTTATCTTTCTCGTGTACCCCCGCTCCCAATCACCCTCGTCGTCTCTATAATTTCTAGACTTAGAAAACATGCAGAAGGAAGAATGGCAGCCTCCCATTTCAACTTCTTTTCCTCCTTGTATGTTTACTACTCTTAACTTGTATGTTTGAAGAAGTAAGTCGGAAGTCGAGTTGAATATATAGGGGAAGTAAGTAGAGGAGTTAAGCTTGATTCCAACTGTTTGGATGGTCAAGATTGGAAGATTTGATGTTTGGCAAAAAGGGTGGTGGAGATACTAATTAGGGTTAAAAAATACTCTTGGTATAGAGTTTGATTCTCTTGGACATGACCAAGGCTTGTCTGTTTCAGAAATATTATACCCTAAGTTTCTTTCACCTTGAACTTTATAGAGCACTGATATTTTGTTAGGCAGTAGGTTAGGGAACACAAGGATGCCTTAATTGAGACCATCTTGGTCCATCAATTTGAGTTGGTCATTTTGACAATTTGCATCTCAAGGTCTAAGCTTTAATAGTTTTAGTACTACCATTTTTTTTATAAAATTTTTGGATCAAGACAAATTCATAGGTTTAATTAGCAGGAACTCTGAGCAATTATCATTAGGCTTAATTGCGGCATATACTGCCGAAAACTTAGAGGCTATGACAAATAACTACCAGATTCTTTGAAAATTACAGGACTACCAGGTGTATGTAAACTTGTAAAATTAATAAATAATAAACTACTAAACTTGTTTAGCAAATGTTCAATAAACTATCATACTTGTTTAGTAAATATTCAATAATCTGCCAAAATTGTTTACTGAATTTTCAATAAATTACCAAACTAGTTTAAGAAAGTGTAAGGATACTCGTACAGTTTGATAGTTTTCGGTATTTTTTAAAGAATTTGGTAGTTACTTGTTAATTATAGCTCTTAAGTTTTTAGTAGTTTTTCGGAATCAAGCCTTATAATTATGAATTAAATTTGTTGAAACCTCTGGCTAAATATCCTTTTCACATTACTCTCAACTACATCAAATCTTCACCATGATATCTGTTTATGGGAGGAACAGTAATTATATGATTGCTGATTAGAGAATGATGCATAAAAGCTTACACTAATTGCTCATCATAGAAGATGCACCTCAAGAGTTGGTTAAAAATGGAAAAATAAATGCCTATGTACCGACTGTAAGTTAAATCAACCAATTAATCATCTTCGTCAACGGAAAAAAATGATTAAATTGTCGCATACAACACCAAGAAATCTCTATGGAAGTTCTTAGTGTATAATTAAGTTTATAATAACCTTTTTCAGCAAAATACGCACAATGAAAAACTAGGTAATAGGTAGAGCTTGTCAAAAGATAGTAACTTCTAGTGTCTCTTTGAATGTTTCCTTTTAATTAATGCACAATGATAAGATTGTTCCAGGTTTGGTTCTCTAAAAGCATATATAATCTAATTATAATTAATATGCAATGAAGCTGTTTTCAAACTAAGATACCTCCTAACCCCAACAAAAGCTTATATATTCTTCACGCAAAACACTTTTTGGGGGCGTTGATGGAGGTCATTTTCGAGTCTCCTTCAGTGTCTTCCGTCGATCTCTCGGTGGATTTGGAGGTGATCATCCGTTGCGTGTGGGTCTCAATGAGTTTTGAGGAGATTGGTGATTTGAGTAGTTTAACGCCGAGTACCTGCAAAGAAGTCCCGAGGTGGTTTGGTACCACCGAGGACCCTCCGACGATCAAGTTAGTATAAGATCCGAGCAGCGTAACGGCTAAGTGGAGTAAAAAATGGCTTACTTGACCCCTCTGTGATGGGTTTATATAGCGGTGGCGGCACGCAGCAGCAGGCGCGAGAATCTCACCGGCAGTTACGCTCCCGACGTCACGTCCGCGTAGAGAGCGGATCGCCCATTAATGGGGATCGTGATGGCGTGGAACGTGGGATGTTGCTGGCGGAGAATCTGCGCATGGCGAGATTTGCGGAGCGGCGGTTATGCCTGTGAGCGGTGGAGTTGGTCGGAGGACCAAGGGAGACGGCCTCGACTGGGGAGCTCGGGGACGAGCGAGATGGTCGAGGAGTCTTGGTCTTGTGGCAGCTCGGGGCGAGCTGAGGAGCCGAGGAGGCCAATTTGTAGGGGGTCCTGAGGAGAGCCAGCTTGTGCTTGCAGGTCGAGTACAGGGGTGGCCTGATCGGCCCCTGTGAGTCCTTTTTCTGAGTTCTGGGACACGTCATCTGCCACGTGTCATGATCTTGGAGATCGCCAATATTGAGCATCAGCGTCCTTTACACGGAAAATTGTTTTCTTTCAGAATTTACATATTAGGTTAGTCTCTAATCAACAGAATTTCTTGTTTTAATCGAGGTTTTTAGAATCTTAATCATAAAGTAGCTTTAGTTGTTGTAGGTTCATTAAGTACAAGAATATGACTAGCTAACTCATCCAATGAAGAGGATTTGCATGAGGGAAAACTATAACAGAATATTTGTTCTTAAATTATATGCAAGTCAGTAAAATAAGGCTGATTAATTAACTTAATCTAGTGAAGGATCCTCACCTAACCCACTCAGTTCAGAAAGTACACGGAAGAGTTTTATGGAAAGTAAGCCAATAAAACTCAAGGATGCTTCTAATTATAATATAAACTAATCAAACTTTATAAGATTTATTGAGAGTTAATTATCAGTTGATATTTGGTTGCACAGCAGCTTTGCCTTTTTTCTGAAGAGTTCTTTATCTTATTTAACCTTTTTTGTTTCATTAATAAACCATGTTCATTAATCGCGTTACTAGCCCAACCAATTAACCATGAAAGTAACAACAAAACAACCGATTGAGAAAAAACATTTATTTAAAAATAAATAAGATGGGACAACAATGCAATCTTAAAAACTACATATGTCTTTAGAATTTTTCATGTAACGCACATGATAAAAATAATTATAAAAATAATTATGCACACACCGTGCGGGCGCATCTGCAAAATACCAATGGTAGTAAAAATTAGAGGGTCTTGGAGTTCAAAAAAAAGAAAACTCTTACTGTTACCGTATTACTCTTTTGGGGCAAGCCGCAAAGGGTAAGAACTCGAGTCGAATCGCTTCATTTCTCAACGAAAGCCAAGGTTTCTTCTCTCTCTCTCTCTCTCTCTCTCTGTGATGGCGTCTGCTCCTACCTCTGCGGCACCCAAGGTCAGTTCTCTAATAAAAAACCCTAGCCCTAATTTCAACATTGAGCCTTCATCCATTGATCTTGTTCGAATCGATCCTGTAATTTCCGAGCCATTTAGAATTATCGGGCATTTTCCTATTGGTGTTTAATGCACTGATATTTGATCTTGTAGGACTTCTTGTGGCTTTTGATGGTTAAATTAGAAGAACGATAATGGATTCTTGATCTTGATAGTTTTATATCTAGGGTTAGACTTCTTTAATAATTAGAGATCTTTATTATGGAAGCTGAATTCTTTGCAACTTGTTAGAAGTTTGTGTAGGATCGCTCATATGTTAGCATTGGATGATGAATTTTCACTTCTAAATGTGATGCATTTGAACGCTAACCCCCTTGGATGTCAACATGGGGTGATAATTCCTCGGTTATGTGTATGGAGCTGCTCTTCATACTTGATGCAGGCATGTGCAGTCGTTACAAATGGACTTGTAGAGGGAATGATGCAAAGTTTTACATCATTTTGATTTAGCGAATGCAGGAAATATTTTATTGATTGTATAGATTCATTCGAGGGAATCAAAATAACAACAAAATAAGTAAATTGAAGAAGAAACATGAATAAAAAGAGAGAATGTTGCCGGCTATTTCTATTTGGGCTTCATACTACAGATTTCACTAAGAAAATGGAAACTATATTGTACTTTCGTAGCCATTTACCCAAATTACTCATCTAGCCATTTGATCTTCCGTCTTCGGTCTGTGATATTTTTTACCCTCTCTTTGATAAGATTTCTAATCTAACTTAGTGTACGGGGTTATATGTACCTCTAATTCTGGATATGACTGATCTCACATAGATCTGTGAAATGAGTTGGTTCGGAAACCGTGTAGAATCAACCTGCTCACATCATCCATGTTTATTTTTGCACTCAGATCAGTAGAAACATAGAAATCCTTGCTTCCACAAAAACGGAAAGTATAATGATATCACTTTGAGCGGTACGGTGCATAAAAATTGAACCAATTAGAGGCAACTATTCATTATGGACCCTTGTGCATTAAAAATTTGAATGCTCCTTGATGAACTAAAAGCTCAATTTGTGTGGAGCTACGGGGAAGACTCTGAATCTTTTTTAATTGTGATTGTCAGTACTAACTTATATGCCAACAGGAGTGCAATGCTCAAACTCAAGTAGCTGCATAACAATTCATGTTCTCTCAAACAAGCACTCCATGGTGTGCCTAATAACCTATCTGCATAAACTCTTCTATTAGTGACTCCGCTCCGCTCATGTCAATCACGTGTTGGATAGCAATACTTCTTGGTCACACTAGGACGCCCGTTGGACACTTCTCATAGTGAACTGACTTTGATTTTATAAGATATTTTTATTTAGGATACCTTTTTGACAATTGACACATGGGACAAATTTCTCAAAAATTTCTCGGTACTTATCAAAATAATTATTTAATTCATACTATACATACTTTATTGGAAGCAGTTTGCATATAACTCAGAGGTTTAGCTATTCTTCGATAAAAAGATGTGAGACACAATAGGTATTCCTTAAGTGAAGTCATTGTAGAGTTTTTTCCGTCATCCTATTGAGATAGGAATATACGCGTTTGTCAGGCGTATATAGATTTTCCCTGTCAAGGATAGGATGGGGTTTATTGATTGTGGGAATCCAAATCTCCGGCAGCCATGGACTAAACTGTTGTTAATTACCCTTTGCCCTTGGAGCGAGAGAACCTCCGATTGATGGGTAAAACCGGTCATGCGAACTCAATGTGTAGTGTGCGTGCGTTGTATTTTGAAGGTGTTTTAGACGTATCGGGGGCCTTGTAAAGTTTACAGGGGTCCCGCATCGAGTGTGAAACATGTGGGAAAAGAGATGAGGAGCGTCCTAAGAACGTGTGAGATGGCACGTGGTAGCTCGGCGCCAGCAGTCCACGTGCGTGGCGCGTGGGCGCTAGCGAGAAGAGGGGCTTAGCTCTTATACTGGGAGTTGAACTCCTAAACAGAAATTGGATATGGATTTGGAGTTAAACTCCTAAAAGATCTGGATTTAGGGTTAAACTCTTTTGAGGATGTGGATCTTGGAGTTGAGCTCCAGAAAAATTGATTTGGAGTTGAACTGCCAAAAAAATTAGATCTTGGATGGTGAAAATATATCCTTTTCTTCTTCTTCAAACCTTGGACTTCTCTAAAATGGGTTCTTTTGAGATAAGTATCCTTCCTCTTTTTTTAGGATTCTTGAGAAGAAAGGTAGTGAGATTTAAAAATCTTACCATTTAGAGATGTAATGGGAAATTCGAACTCTCCTTCAAGAGTTTTACGGTGAAAAACTATTTCTTTCTGGGAAAGAAAGAGTTAAACTCTTGATATAATTTAAAAAAATAAAGGATTAAAACCTTGAGGAAGGAGAACGAGGTATAGAACCATTGAAAATTTGAGAGAATGAAAGTTGTGGATTTTCTCATCGTATTTGCCTTTTATAGGTTACACATTTTACATATAGCCGCTTAGGCTTTTCCAAATGGCACTTGTGGCTTCTCATGCCTCATGTGCTTATTTCTTTTTGCACGTAAGCCATGAAGTTAACAAAATTTTGGCTTTTTGCCCATTTATTTTACATTTTGCATATTTATTTAAATATTACATTTATTTGTTGTACTTTCTTGGCATGGGGCCGGTCTAGGCTTGGGCTCACCTGCTTGGACTTGGGTTCGGGTGTGGGCCCGACATGGGTTCGGGCGTGGGGTCCGTTTGCTTTGGTTTGGGCTCACTCGTCTGCGGTTTGACTTTGATTTTGATCTTTAGTCAATAGGGTGTAAATTTTAACCCCAACAAAGTGCCCCAATGAATGAATGCATGCTACATGTATGGGTCGTGCGCATGACATTGCTCTTTTTACGACATGGACGGTCGATAATTGACGTATCTTCGAGACGAAGTGTTTGCTGCTTGACGTATCCCCGAGACAGAGTGTCGCTGGTTGACGTATCCCCGAGACGGAGTATCGTTGGTTGACGTATCCCCGACACGGAGTGTAGGTGTATGACGTATCCCCGAAACGGAGTGTCTATATATTACGTACCCTCGAGACGGGGTGTATGTATGTGACGTATCCCCGAGACAGAGTGTCGTCTGACATTTTCCTAAAACGGAGTATTTGTCTGTGATGTATCCCCAAGACGGAGTGTTGCTGGTTGACGTGTCCCCGATACGGACTGTCGCTGCTTCAGGTGGGACTTAGTTTGATTTGTCCGATACCTGCCTTGTTTGGCGGGATTTTTGAATTTGAGACACTGCAGTGTGGGATTTGGAATTTGGATTTTTGTTTGGCATCAGTATCGCTACGCTGGAATATGGTACCAGGAGCGAATCATCAGTTGCCATGCCCGTTGGCGAACGATGGCTTAGGAGATATATTTAGGCCTCTGTCACCCAAGGTTTTTCAATTTTACGAGCCATTAGGGTCTCATAAAAGCATTTTCTCCTTACGAGTCGAGAGGATCTCGTAGGTGTATTTTCTCCTTAGGAGTCGTGAGGACCCCTAAGTGTGTTGCTCCTTTATGAGTCGTAAGGATCTCACGCGGGAATATTCTCCTCACAGGTCGAGAGGACTTTGCGAGTGTGGGATTTGGAATTTGTATTTTTGTTTGGCATCAGTATCGCTACACTGGAATATCGTACCGAGAGCGAATCATCATTTGCCATGCCCGTTGGGAAACGATGGCTTAGGAGACAGGTTTAGGCCCCTGTCACCTAAAGCTTTTCAATTTTACAAGCCGTAAAGGTCTCATAAAAGCATTTTCTCTCTACGAGTCGAAAGGATGTCGTTGGTGTATTTTCTTCTTACGAGTCATGAGGACCCCTAAGTGTGGATCCTTTATGAGTCGTAAGGATCTCACGTGGGAATATTCTTCTCACAAGGTCGAGAGGAGTTTGCGAGTATAGGATTTAGGTCGGTATCATCACCGTTAACACTGAAGCGTAGCACCAGGAGCGAATCATCACTTGCCTTTAGGAAAACTGGGGTTTGAGTTTTGGGTCGGTATCAGCACCGCTAACACTGAAGCGTAGTGCCAGGAGCAACTCATCATTTGCCGTTACCCGTTGGGGAGCGATGACTTAGGAGACAGGTTTATCACCTAAGGCTTTTCAATTTTATGAGACCCTATAAGCCGTAAGGGTCTCATAAAAGTATTTTCTCCCTACGAGTCTAGAGGATCTCACAGGTGTGTATTTGACGATTCCTAAGTGTGTTGCTCCTTTGTGGGTCGTAAGGTCTCACGCGGGAATGTTCTCCTCACAAGGTCGGGAGGACTTTGCGAGTGCATTTTCGTCTCTTTTTTCGCGAGTGCATCCCTTTCAGCATTTTCACAAACTCGCCGGCAGTCCCGCTATCTTTACTTACGGAGCCCTTTCGGGTTTTCATCTGTGCCCGTTTTGCCTGTGGATATTCCATTTTTTTGTTTTTTGTTTTTTTATTTACATTTATTTTTCGTTTATTTCCCAGTTTAGCTACTTAGAGGTCATAGATGTGTACTTATTCAAAATCCTTGGATTTTGATCTCACGGTGCTTCAATACTCTCTGTCTTTTTGGAGAGACGTGTACGTGTGTCCCGTAGAAACTACGGTGGACCGGGTCATTTTCTGGAGCTGGCGATCGAGCCGTCTGCCCTCAGAGGGTTTTGGTCTTCGTTCGAATGGAGCGAACGATCGTAGCTTGGTTTTCTACTAACGCGTTTTTGGCCAATGAGACCACTCTCTCATTGTATTGTTTTTCAACCCAATTTTTGAAAATAAAGCAGTCTTCAATGGTATGACTCACCATTCTGTGATACGGGCAGTACAAGGGATCATCAGTCATGTTTACTTCATGTGGTTTTTTTATTTAGACAATTGCAGACCGTTTCTGAGGGTGTTCTTGAATATTTTACGGACTCTGTCCCTTCTAAAATAATAAACCTTATTCAAATTCTTTTCCAGAAGCGATTCCCCTCCCCCTCCCAACACCGGTTTTCGAGGGTGGTTGGCATTGGACCTGCATGTTCCTTGCCTACTTTGGTCGGCAGAGGCATTAGAGGATTCGATGTCCTTAGGAGCCCATCTTTGCGGTGGTTCTCCGGATGTCCAGACTTGTTATATTGGTAATTTGGAAGAGAATCGGGACCCGTATGTTCCAATATCTGGACTCTTTTAAGTAAGTTCTGGAGAGTTTCGGGATGCGCTGACGATTTTCCCTTGATTCTGTCTCGTGTCAACTGGTCGGAGTCGTGCGTCAGGGCTTTCCTGGGGGCTAGTTGTCGACTTTCATGAAGGTATTCCGCTCTTAGATCGGAGGGAATAGCTGTTGGCTGCTTTGGGACATCAATCCCTGATTCATGGACCAAAATTTGATTTTGTTGTGATTGCACTTGAACGACTCGGGTTGCGAGATTTGCCACAATATTCATCAGATCGTCGACTTTGGAACGGATCTTAGCTAGTTCCCTATCACGGTCCTGAAATTGCTCTTGAAACCATTGGAATAACGCTTGTTCTGTAGTTTTAGGGATGATGACTGAGATATCCTCATCTTCTGCCAAGAACCATGGGCTCTTTTTGCTTAGCAGCTTGAGCAGGGTCTCATCATTATCTGAACCAAGCCAGTATTGGGTGGCGTCAACCATATCGTCATCATGGCTATAAAGCGTAGGAAGGTTCGTTTTTTTAGGTCCGACCGTATGGATCGTGTATCTGTCCATTGCCTCTTCATTGGCAACGTTACTCGCTGGACCTTTGAATTGTCGCCATGGTTTGCCCATCAGGGAAGGGTGAACAATTGAGAGTGGTCAGTTCCCGAAATACCTCGGTCTTTGTTTGTATAAAATGGGCGGTCACGGCTTGATCGTTTATCAACATGCCAGAGAACAATGAGATTTCTCCCGTCTTGCATTGTTTCTCGACCCAATCCTTGAAAATGCAACAGTTTTTAATAGTGTGTCCCTACACTCGATTGCATGGGCAATAATTGGGATGATCAGCCATGTTCATTTCACTTAGCCTTTTTGGTTCTGATAGCCGCAGGCCATTCTTTAGAATATCTTTGAATATTTTGTGAACCTTGTATCTTCTGAAAGAGTAGATCTTATTTCTTCTTTTCTCCAAAGTTGGCTCTTGGGGTTTGTTAGTCTTCGCTCCGCCCGCTCTCTGCTTGTTGAGAGAATCGATGTTGGAATTTTCGTCTTTCCGGTTGTCGTCCTTCCGATGTCTCGGTCTGCTTGTAAATTGGAGATCCTGAGTGGACTCGGGTTTTGATCGTTCCAATATTTGGACCTTCTTGGTCAGCTTTTGGAATGTTTTGAGGACCGCGGTGCACAAGAAATGTTTCATCCAGTTCAGATTTTCCATAAGAAGACTGACGGATTGGTCTTGTTCCAACGACGGTTCATATTCGACAGAGAGATTGCGCCATCGGATTATAAAATCCATGTTACTTTCCTTGTTCTTTGGCTCGGTCCTTACAAGATCGGCAATGGTGATTGTATCGCTGACACTTATGAACCTTTGCTTTAACAGGGATTCTATTTCAGCGAACGTCGTAATCGACTCATCCAGTATACTTGCATACCAATCGAAAGCAATATCGGTCAAGCTATTGACAAACTGACGGAGAAAGAGCGCATCATTGCCCCCAGTATTCGCGCATGATGCTTTAAATTAGGTAATGTGCCAGTTCGCATTCCCGTCCCATCGAACCTTTCGAACTTTAGAACGACATAGCCACTGGGAAACTCCACAAGATCATATTATGCAGGGTATGATCTTCCACTGCTGCCGACCTCTTTCTGCGTCTCGGTCTCGGTCACCAATGTTTTGACTTTTTTGGTGATCAAATCCATGATCTAATCCTGCGTTGGCGGACGGCTGTCATCGGTAGTCAAGACGTCTCTTGAGGCAGAATATGGCCGACTTTCATGCGGCTTACCCACATTTGGAGTTGAGGGAATAGACGTCGGCTGTCTCGGGACACCGTTTCCCCGTTCATGACCCGAACCCTACGCTTGATTGGGTGGCTGAAGGCAACTTGGGCCATAAGCTGTAAGACGACGTTTGTCAAGTCGTCGATCTTTGAGTAGAGCTTGGTTGTCTCCTTGTCTTTGTTTTTGAGCTGTTTCTGAAGCTCTTAGAGAAGTTGCTGCTCTGCGGTCTTGGGACGGAAGATTGACTCCTCTTCGCTTTTCGAGCCCGACTCCTCATGAACCGAGTGGTCTCTCTGCTTATCAGCCTCACTGGAAAGGTTTGCATTATCTTCCAGAGAAAGCTGGTCTTGGGAAGTGGCAGCCACATTCAAACCAGATTGGATTTGAGATGTGGTGGTATCGTCCTTGCTTTTGCTGCGTGTGCTCGCCATGTAGACAGTGTGGACCACATATCCAGTCATCTCTTTATTTTTGGCGGATGATTTTTCGGACCGTCATCGTGGCCCTTCCTCTTCGGGAAAGGACGGGCGACTGAAAACGGATGGCCTGGCTGGGCCCTTGGGTAGCGTAGTTTGGATCGCAATTTTCTTGACTTGTGGTCATGACATTCTCCTGAACCGATTTTAGCGGTTCAAAAGAGTTACCGAGCTTTACAGTCGATTCAGCTGTTGTTGCGGGGTGATCTTATTTTTGGAACCTCATGAAGTTCAGCCTAACAGAAGCCCTAGCCCTTTTGTTGGCCCTGTATTTGAGCCTTTTCTGTCTTAACTTCTCGATTTTGAGGGCTTGGCGGGCTTCTGCTCTTCGGGAAGCCGCCGTGGGTCGGCTGGTAAAGAGCCTTGAAAAGACACCTGCTCGTGCACTCGCCGAAGGCTTCGCCTGAGCTTGCTCGCGACATTTGGCGACTTCTTTTGTTCCGACGGCTTTGCTCTCAGTTGGGGCCAAGGAATGTCGTTCGAACATCGACTTGCGTTTGGGTTGGAGCACCCTCGAGATCACCACATTTGGCCTCCTGCTTTTCGAGGCCGGCTTATCTGTTACCGGGGCCCGAGGAGCCGGGGTGGCGTTGACTAGCACGAACGGAATAGAATCAAATGGTAGCAGCAGCTCCTCTCACTGTTGCCCGAGACTGGCCGGAGGGTTCGTCCTGGCATCCATCTTCTTCATGTAAGAGATGAGAGTTGTGTTAAGAGCTGAGCTTGTCCTTGGAGACATCTTTGTTACGCCCGAAGATTGAGATCGAGAGTTAATCTGCACAAGGAAACAGGATTTCAGTACAAACGATCAATATATATTAATTGAGTTCGCATGAAACTTAACCCGAAACATGGAAGGAGAGAAAGGTCCAACCGGACGTGCCAGAATCTGTAGAGTGTTTTTCGTCACTCTATTAAGATAGGAATACACGCTCTTGTCAGGCGTATACAGATTCACCCTGTTTAGGATATGCTGGGGTTTATTGATTGGGAGATCCGAATCTTCGGCAGTCGCAGACTAAGCAACCTCCGATTGACGGGTAAAACTGGTCATGCGAACTCAATATACAGTGCGCGTGTGTTGTGTTTTGAAGATGTTTTGGACGTATCGGGAGCCTCGTAGAACTAACGGGGAAGTGTTTCGAGTGTGAAACGTGTGGGAAAAGAGGGGTGAGGAGCGATCTAAAGATGCGTGAGATGGCACGTGGCCGCTGGTGCCAGCGGGTCATGTGCGTGGGCGCTAGGCGCCAGCAGTCCACGCGCCCAGCATGTGGGTGCTGGACGCCACCAGAAGAGAGGCTTAGCCCCCAGACTAAGAGTTGATCTCCTGAACAGAAATTGGATATAGATCAAGAATTAAACTCCTAAAAAATCTGGATTTAGGGTTAAACTCCTTTGAGAACTTGGATCTTGGAGTTGAGCTTCTCAAAAATTGATTTGGAGTTAAACTCCCAAAAGATTTAGATCTTGAATGGTAAAAAGAGGTCATTTTTCTTCTTCTTCAGGCCTTGGACTTTCCTAAAATGGGTTCTTTTGAGATGAGTATCCTTCCTCCTTTTTTTCGATCTTGGAGAAGAAAAGTTGTGAGATTTAAAAATCTCTCCTTTTAGAGATGTTATAGAAGATTCGAACTCTCCTTCAAGCGTTTTATGGTGAAAAACTATTTCTTTCTGCGAAAGGAAGAGTTAAACTTTTGATTTAATTCAAAAAAGAAAAGAAGGTTTAAAACCTTGAGGAAGGAAAACGAGGCACAGAACTCTAGAAAATTTGAAAGAATGAAAGTTGTTGATTTTCTTTTCGTGTTTGCCTTTTATAGGCACACTTTACATATAGCTTCTTGGGCTTTTCCAAATGGCACTTGTGCCTTCTCATGCCTCATGTGCTTATTTCTTTTTGCACATAAGCCATTGGGTTTACAAAATTTTGCTTTTTTGCCCATTTATTTGTTGTACTTTCTTAGCATGGGGCCGGTCTGGGCTTGGGCCCACCTACTTGGACTTGGGTTCAAGCGTGGACCCGGCTTGGGTTTTGGGCATGGGCCCAGCTTGTGTTCGGGCAGTAGGGTCCGTTTGCTTCGGTTTGGGCCTACTCGTCCGCGGTTTGACTTTGACTTTGAATATGACCTTTGGTCAATAGGATGTAAATTTTAACCCCAACAATCATAAAACAACAGCGATTAGATCGGTTTCTTATGCTAAGTTATAAAAATTTATGATATTATCTAATAGGCAAACATGTTGCTGTGAAGTTCACAACCAAAGTTGGCTGTAAACTTCACTCGCATTTCCCTGTTTGGATGGGTCCTGCTTTTTAAGCTGGGACGGGACCCAAAACGGTAAAATGTGAGTGAACTTCACAGCCAACTTTGGTTGTGAACTTCACCGCCACATTAACCTCTATATCTAATATTATATGATGTTATATTATAGATGTATGTGTGAGCTATTGGATGTGCATGCTTGCACATGTATGTATATGTGCACACACACTTTAGTGTCATTATTGTATAGATATATTGACGGACGGACAGAGAGACAAATAAACATATGAATTGCAGCAAAGCAAATGATTTTGAGACATATCAACTGTTGAATGTATATTGACATTATGGGGGACAATGATGAAGAAGGGGGTCCCCGTCAAGTATATTGACATAATCAAGGATATGTACGATGGAGTAGTGACAAATGTCAGAACTTGCGGCGGCTTAACGAGTTATTTTCCGATTACTATTGGTTTACATCAAGGATCTGCATTAAGTCCATTCCTGTTTACCATCGTGATGGATGAGCTTACTAGAACTATTCAAGATGAGGTACCTTGGTGTATGCTATTCGCTGATGATATTGTTCTAGTAAATGAGACGAAAGCAGGGGTTAATGCCAAATTGGAATTATGGAGGCAAATATTGGAATCTCGGGGATTCAGATTGAGCAGGTCCAAGACAGCATATATGCACTGCAAATTTAGTAGCCAGAGAAGTCAAAACCATATTGGTATAACATTGGAAGGGCAAGAGATATCACCGAGCGACCAGTTTAGATATCTAGGTTCCATCATCCAAAAGAATGGGGAGATCGATAGTGATGTTAATCAAAGGATCCAAGCTGATTGGTTGAAATGGAGGAGTGCAACAGGGATTTTGTGTGATCGTAACTTTCCGTTAAAATTGTTCCGTTAAAATTGAAAGGGAAGTTTTATCGGAGCGCTATTCGGTCTGCCTTATTATATGGTACAGAATGCTGGGCTCCTAAGAAGCATCATACACAGAAGATGCACGTAGCGGAGATGCGCATGCTTCGTTGGATGTGCGGTAACACTAGAAAAGATAAGGTGCGAAATGAGGATATTCGTGCAAAAGTTGGTGTAGCACCTGTGGAGGAGAAGATGCGGGAAAACCGGCTAAGATGGTTTGGTCATGTGCGACGCAAACCTATGGAAGCACCGGTTCGACGAATAGATACTCTCGATATGGGCAATGGCAAAAGGGCAAAAGGGAGACCAAAGAAAACATGGATGGATGTGATACGAAACGATATGGTTGCCAAAGGACTCAATGAAAGTATATTGTTCGATAGAAGTGAGTGGAGACAGAGGATTCATGTGCTAGACCCGGCGTGATTCTCATGTTGGTTCATGTAGCCTACCCCATATGCTTGGGATAAAAGGCTCAGTTGTTATTGTATCAACTGTTGAATGTTTAGGATAAGCAACATAATTTGAAAGGTGAAAGGTTGGCAATCATGGTTCGAGGTGTCGGGCGAAACCCCAGGGTTTCGGCCGTATAGGACCGGTATTGGAAGGATCCGGTCCGAGAACACTTAATAAAACCTGCTATCAGCCTATATTAGCCGGTATTATTCTAATACTAGCTGACCTCGGTGCCTGTTGACTGAAATCAGCTGATACCATCCACCATCAAAAGAAAAAAAGGAAAGAAAGAGAGGAAGAAATTAACTTAACTGGATTTGTGGCTCACATGCTAGAAATTTTGAGTGCCTTTATTCATGTTTGATTATAATTAAGAAATGTTGTAGGCTTGTAGATATTGCAGAAGAGAAGTATAAAGAAAAGATACGAAAGATTTGCATTTATTCCAAGTCTATGTTGTCTCTTTCAACTCTACACTTTCTAATTATCTCTGCAAACTTTTTTCTTATGCAATTATTCTTTATTCTGTCTCTCTCTTTCAGATTTTTATCATATGTTTGGAAATTTTAAAACCATAAGATCCCAAGTTTTAGAAGATAAGAAGTCCCATTATATGGGTGCATTTATCGCCATGACACTTGATTTTGGTGCATAAGATGAGAGAAGTTGGCTGTAAAAGTTTTGATCAATACATTGTAAAGATCTTGAATTTTATCGAAATCTGCAACCAATTTTCTCATTGTGATTGGTTACTATTTGTTCGGAAAATAATGTGAGAATAGAAGCAATTTTTATTTTCTATTAGAAGCATGGAATGGCCTTGACATATAATTAAAAGGGGGATTAGAAAGAGGAGATAGGTTGTTCATATTTGTTTTGGATGATTCTTTAGAAGTCAAAAATAATATGAAATTAGAGGCACGATATGAACTTTTCTTATGAAATCAAAGATATTGAATGGGTTCAGATTTACTTGGAATTGGGAGGAAGTAATTTGTGGCCAATTAGGTTAATGAGAGTCAACCCTCTAGTGAATATATATATATATATATATATATATATATATATATATATATATATATGAGAGAGAGAGAGAGAATAATGGAGGAAAGGTGCTATAGGAAGGAATTTCCTCCTATGTCGTCTGAAAAATACACCCTTCACGATTTTTTTCGACGATCGGCATTTATCATCTTCATATTTATCATCTAAGATGTGGATATACCAAATCTATCAATTTTTTCACTGTTGATTTAGTGGGTGCAAATTTAACGGTTTACCGACAATAGAACTTTTTACATTGCTAATTTAACGGTGGATGTAATAGGATCACATGAAATTTGGTGTATCCACATCATAGATGATGATGATTAGATGATGATGATTGATGGATGTCGATCATTGAATAAAATGTTGGAAGGCGGCGCCACCTAACGAAAAACCTTTCTAGGGCCTCTTCATTATTCTTTATATATATATATATATATATAAGTGATCCATTGCAAACCGGTCCGCGTTTTTTAAAAACGGGAACTCCTGATCTACGACATTTTAACAATCCGATCTGTTCAAGTTGATCACCCTACACTCAAATATATGTGCATGAAAAATGAAGGGATTTAAAAACCTCTAGCTAATGCATCGATGGGTGCAAAAATGAACGTTTTCCGATAATACAACATAAACGTGATCCAATGCACAAGGCTAGAGGCCTTTAAATCCTTTGATTTTTCATTCACATATATTTGAGAATAAGGTGATCAACTTGAACGGATTGGATCGTTAAAATGTCGTAAATTGGGAGTTCCCGTTTTTAAAAAATGCGGACCGGTTTGCAATGGATCACTCCCCGGTATATATATGAGAAT
This sequence comes from Agapanthus africanus, assembly GCA_030015575.1. NCBI lineage: Eukaryota > Viridiplantae > Streptophyta > Magnoliopsida > Asparagales > Amaryllidaceae > Agapanthus > Agapanthus africanus. The sequence goes on from CM057348.1 coordinate 49,899,438, forward strand.
AATGAAGAAAAGAGATCCTAGGAGCCTTTTTCCTTAGGTGACGTCAAAAATCTATATCCTCCATGATTGTTTTCGACGATCGGCACCTATCATCATCTTTATCATGTAAGATGTGTATACACCAAATTTTATATGATTCCACCATTTTTTCACCGTTGAATTATCAATGTAAAAAGTTCTATTGTCGGTAAACCGTTAATTTTGCACCCACTAAATCAACGGTGAAAAAGTGATGGAATCACATGAAATTTGGTGTATCCACATCTTACATGGTAAAGATGATGGTGATGGGTACTGATCATTGAAAAAAATCATAAAGGGTGTATTTTTTCGACGCCGTAGGAGTAAATTTCCTCATATGGCATTTTTCCTCCATTTTATATATATATATATATATTGCAAAAGGAAGGGGGTCTTTTTATTTTGAAATTGATTGTTGATGTGGCTTTTCCATTCTTCAAGAAAAATTAAAAAATATAAGCAAGATTAATAACCGTTACTAACCTCATCACTCATTAAAAACTAACTCCATCATTTAAAACTACATGGGCTATATTATAGTTTTTGATGAAAAATTTAAAAACACAAATAAAATCATTAAAATTTTGCACATACGTGCATTGCACGTGCAAATTTCTAGTATATATAGCTGGATTAGAAATACTGGGTTCTCCCATAAATATTGAGTATCAGCACCAGAGAGGATTCAAAATCTTTTGCATTGGGCTGTAATGAGAAAAGGAGAAGTGAGGCCATGATTAATGGGAAAGAAACATTGTCCTCACTTTTATCCCATGTGAAACAACTTATAATATTTATATTACTATTATGAAACATTAAAGTATATATAATATTGAACCATTTTGAATTCATAAAATAAGTAATATAAACTTTAAACATAGTTAAAATGAAAGATACCATAAACTTGGTACTTTAACCTAACTATCATGAATATTTAGCCTCTCCGTTTGATATCGTAGACCATTTTTTATAGTGATTGTTCTAATATACTGTTATAAAAATTAAATGGAAAAAATATGGAATGGAACTGAATTTTGGACTTTATAGGGAAAAAATAACGTATAGCCCCACGCATCGTGTGGGGTTATTACCCTAGTATTTCGTATAATCACACAATTCTACATGCAAGTCATAGTCACTGGATCTCTCTCTAAATCAAACCAGTGAACTCTCACATTTGGACTAGCAATGGTGTACCATGGAATCTATGCTTCTTTGGTTATCTATGGATGGTGATGAACTATGATGGAGGTGAGGACATACCAAAGCATTCAGTAGTTGGATTGTTGAAGAGGTTGAGTTTTGCTGGTTATGTGAATTGATTAGAATCGGTTATAGTTTCCTTAAGAATGAAGTTGAATCAGCTGAAGAGTATGAACTTCAGTGAGTATTTTGGGTATAAGCATCCCTTCTACTTTGCCACGTATGTTTCTATTCTGCCTTTTGGGGTGATTACTGGGTGAACCATGAAACTCTTTGGCGGTAGTTTGTAATTCTTGATACAAGTGGTACCAGTTAATTTTGGTTTGGAATAATAAGACCCCTGAAATTGATTCGCCAATATATTACTTCCTTTAATCGTCGATATAGATTTCATCAGTTGTCTATATAGATTTCATCAGTTGTCTTGCCTTTTTTCATAATTTTCCCCCGGTTCTCAGCTCTTTCCTAGTAATATTTACTGCTGAATTGTTTCCGGTTATTGATCTTGGAATTTTAAAGCTTCACAAGACAATTTTCAGTAGTGTTCCTTTTCACAAAAATTATAGCCATGCCCCGCTGTGTTTACTGAGTTGCTTTGTTCTTTACATGATACAATTTGTTATTATCTATGACAGGCTCAACACGAATCAGAAGATTTACAAAGCACAGCTGATATGACTGCATTTGTGAGTTTTGCTACTTAGCTCCATATATTTTTCACGCAACGAAAATCATGTGGCTGTTTTCCCTTCTTATATTAATTTTTGTGATAATTTTGTTCTGTAATTCAAAGTCTGTCTTGTTGGCATCCAGTTATGGAAAGGTTTCTCGTTTTACTTGTAATTTCTCTCATCTTAAAGATAACATCAAGTGTTCTTTTTATATAATTTGGCTTGATATATTAAAAACATTGCCTTGTGTATTATTCCTCCTGGCATATATTGTTTTTGCAGTCCCCCAAGAGTGGGGTACGGTTGTTGTTGGTTTTATGTTGGTTTTATGTTGTTTATATCTTTCTTCTTAGAATTTAATGAAATTATATATCGCCTCCTGTTTATCTCCTTCTCTCTTTCAGGTTCAAAATCTTTTAGCGCAGATGGTAAGTCAATGTTTGTACTTCGAAAGGCTCTCAAGTTAAAACTGCAACACAGCGGGCACATTTTTTGCCGGTACTGAAAAGTAATTGTTTTGCAGCAAGACAGGTTTCAGAAAATGTCGACAGCATTGTTTCGAAGAATATCCTTTTCCACCATTTTCTCTTCTTTTATTCTTGTGTTGTTTTGCCAATTTTCTTGTGTAATATAAATCTTAGGCTGCACTGTACAAATGTACCCAACAACTTTCACGTTTTTTGCCATTGATACCATGAACTGATTTAATTACAAATGAGTACCATGAACTATCACTCCCGATTGCAACTAAATACCATCAGCTTTTCTTCCGTCTGTAAGCATTATATTTAACCGTCACGTCATCAATATTTGGCTTGTTATCTCCATTTTATACTTCTGTTCTCAATCAACCACTAAAATTTCGAGGGGTATAATGGTCCAATAAGACACAAAAGTTAACATCGTATGGTAGTTATGTAAAAAAATTAGTTCATGGTGCTTATCTCAAATTATTAAAGTTCATGGTATCAATCGTAAAAAACGTGAAAGTTGATGGGTAACCTTAACTGAAGTTTACTAGACGAAATGGGATGCAAGATCGATGATCTGGAAAAGAGCATCAATAGCCTCAAAGCCGAGATGGGAGCAGAAACTGATTCTGCAGCGGCCAAGAAAGAGCTTAATGAGTCTGATCCTGTTTCTACGGAGTGAACTTTATTTTGTTCTGTTGGCATGTTCATGGACTTCCTGATGAACTGAGTGCCAATACGGTTTTTAAATTTTCTCTCTTATTTTTTTAATGGTTGTCGCGAGCCTTAGCCAAGTGGCTTGCCTCTTGATTGCAAGGGTATATGATTTGTTATCTGGGGGTACCTGTGTTCATTTCGACTTGTGGTTTTCCTTTCTACCATTCTTACTGGCACAGAGCTCATTACATGCGCGCACAGTATGTCTATTATGCTTTCATTGAAACTGTATATCACTTTTGTTGTTTACTTCCACTTTTCAATTGTCAAACATGTTTCTTGCTTTGCAAGAAACGAATCATGCGACGTTTGATTGATATGTGGAAAGATCTCTGAAATTTGATTGATGTGCAAGCTTTAATTTTGTTCTTTAGTTGCTCAAGTTTATGGGTGGTAGTATCGCAGTGAAGTCCACAATGGGCCGTATGATTCTTTTGTTGAAGAGTTAAAAAATTAAGTGATTTATCAAGGTTGGAAAAGAAGAAAAAATCCAAGGAAAAAATGTGGAGGCTGTTTTTTGTGCTTGGATTTGAAGACATGTCAATCTTATTTTTATTTATAGTTTTATTGATTATATTGTATTTTGTAACTTATTCATGGAATCCTAAATTGTGTTATTTTCCTTGAATTCATCTCATTATTATTTATAGGATTATATATTGCAATTTTTTTGAAAATCCTATAATGGCTTTTGTTTTTCTAGATCGTTCTATTTTTATTTATGATTTAATTAATTAAATTATATTACATAACTTCTTCATAAAACCCTAAAATTATGTTTTGGCATGAACATTATATTTTTATTTCTTTTGCTTTGATAACAAAATTATATAGCAAGAAAATATTAGGAAAAACAGGATTAAAATTTAACATCGTATAATTTTCGCATTAAATTTTTTGTGTTAGTATGTATTTATCGATAATAATTGGCTAGATGTTTGTAATCAATAAATTTATATATAATTCTTTTATTAAAATAATAAAATAACGGTTAATTAATTTTGATCAGCATTACGTATTTATAAGATTAAATGATAAAATAGTTATGTCAAAATAAGTCTCAGTAGAAATAAAAGTCATGATCTCGACTATTATAATGCATTATAATGCAAAGAAGAAGGGCGTCACGGAGCACTCTCACCTTTATTTTAAATTAATTATTTATTCTTAGATGGTCCACATCATCTATTTTTGCACGTGTGACGCATCGTATTAGCATTAAACATCTAAGATTTAAAAAGATTTTTAGTGACTTTTAGTTAAGATAATAGATACTTTGAAAACTTTTAGTTAAAAACAGCAAAACTATCCACATCAATCCTTTGAAATAATAAATGAGTAAAAAATGTTTTTAAAATTCTTATACTTAGAAAAAAAATATCCACATTGAATGAAAATATACACATCATGCATACATTTTTAATAAAGACGTGCATCACACGTGCGAAATACTAGTACCAATTGTGCAAGAACTCGAATAATAAGCCCATGCCAAAAGTTTAAATTCAAATCTAAGTCATACACGAAGACCTGAGTTCAAATCCAAATCTAACATGATGGTCTGAGTCCAAATCCAACGTACAAGTCTGAGTCCAACTCCAAATCCAACACAAAGGTTCGAGTCCAAATCCAAATCTAAGTTGCAAGTCTGTGTCCAAAACCAAATCCAAAAACTGTCTAACTCATACATGATAATCCAAGTTGAAAAACACCCTTTATATCTCCATGAAGTCTATCGGTGTGCTACAAAATATTTTAAATCTCTTTTGGAAGTTGCTAGGTTCTTCAGCCCAAAAAAAATTAAGGAGAATGGATCAAACTCTCTATGACCAAAACCCAATAGGACTAGATCCCTCTGCGAGAGAGTGCGGGGTTCAAACCTAGGAACCCTAGAGAGAGGAGGTGGCCACAAATTAACATTTTCAAGGCAAATTCGTGGGTCCCCTAGATGTGTGTGAGTGTGTTGTTTGTTTGTGTGCGGTGTATGTGTTGTGTTCTTAAGTTTGGGTTTACGGCCAGTGCGAAAAAATAGGGCTAGATCCCTTGGCAAAAAAAAGTTGTTGAAACCTCCCTAATACCCAACAAGGTTCATGTATGCAACTCCTTATAGTATTTTTTTAGGCTTATTTACTAAAAACTTCTAAGAATTTTAGGCTTATTTTTTTAGGCCATTTTAACAAAGTTAATTAATTATAAATTGCATTTAAATACTTAAAATAATCATTAAATATTAATTAAATAATTAATTTATTTTAGAAGGAGAGAGTTGAGGGAGGAGCCAGAGCCGGAATGGGACGTCGCCGGCGGCGAGAGGGCACAAGAAAAGGAAAGAGGAGGAGGAAGATGATGGGCTGATGATGAAAATGATGATGGAGGTCGGGGGAAGGGAAGGGATGGGGCTTTGGGGGCTGAGGGGGAGATCGGGGAAGGAGGCAGGGGGGCGGATGGGGAGGTCGGGTTCAAGGGGATGTGGTCGAGGTCAAGTAGGGATAAAAGGTTAGGGTCAAGGTCAGATCGGGGTTGGGCTCAAGGTCAGATCAGGGTCAGGGTCCGCCGGCGGCGGCGATGATGATGAAAGTTGTGATAAAGAAAGAGGAGGTAATGGTGAAGGAGAAGATGAAGAATATGATGGTCATGAAGGTGGTAATGAAAAAGGTGATGATAACGGCTGGTGATGATGAAGATGGTGGTGGTTGTAGGGGGCGGGGCTCGGGGTCGGTGGTGGGGTCGTCGCCGTCGTCGGAGATGGTGGAGGATGGAGGAGGATGAGGATTAGAGTTTTGTTTTTTATTTTTATTTTTTTATTTTTTGAAATTAGGGTTAGGATTAGAATAAGGGTATTTTAGGGTTTTAAAAAAAAATTGCTGATGTGGCAACTTAAATAACGTGGCAGTGACGTGGCACTATTAAGTTTGGTAGTTTCTTGATAATTTTAAAGGTATTGGTAGTTTTGTGATTTTGGTCCAAATCTACTAGGGTTTTTGGTAAATAAGCTTTTTTAATGAAATTTGGTATAAGAATATTTTTCTAATGCCTACTATACCTTCTTCTCTTTCTTTCTTCTTCTTTTCCTCCGCATTCCACTCCATCTCCATTTTTATTTCCATTTCCATCTTAATCTCTATCTCCTCCTCCTTCATCACCATCGTCATTTCTATCGTTTATGAGATTCTCAAACCTTACACGCTTTTCATCGACTTCCTCTCTAAAATGTCGTGGGTTACGATTTGGGTCCCAACTCCGATAAGTTCTCCAACCCTCCATCACATATCAAATTTTCATCAAAGCATCATACAAACTCTATTTTCAATCCGTTAAAACGTACCGTATATTCAAGAACAAGAACCAAGATTTAAATAGAAAGCCATCAAACCCTCGTCTATGAGTTATATTGTGAAGGCTGAGAAGAGTAACAATATATTTAAATTTTTTTGTGAGGATTATATTTTGAAACATGAAACATAAAGTGTTTGATGAAATACCTAATGGAGGGCATGAGCTTCTTGGAGTTGGTTATTTTAAGACATGTGGATAAAATTTTAATATCCTTCATTTTTTTTAAGTTTGATATATATATTGGTCAAAAATTAGGTATAAACGGTTATATCTATCATTTAATAAATATTGTAACGTTTAAGAGGTATGTGTAGCTCTGTTGGGTAAAAAATTACACTTCATTGATCAAAATATTGGATATGTATGTCCCAGATGCCATTATTGTGTGTGGTAGTGGATGTTTGGACATATGTATGTACAGGACAATCTTGCTCGATATGATAGTATGCTATTTGGTTTGTCTTTATCTTAACATGTGTATATATTTTACTTGTTATTACATATCGTTAATATATATTGATAAAGTCCGTAGGATTATTGCTTGCCTACCAGCGTTATGATGGCGATCATACATATGGGGGCTGGGTAGTCCATAAGCACATCCTTAAATGTCCTTAGTCGCGGGAGTATCGAGACTGAGTATCGATATTCCGGAGTAGACTGGTGTATACGTTTCTAGACCCCGACGAGGGGCGATGGTTGGTCCCACAGCCATTAGTCTTTGGCATCTAAGATCGTATATAAGTGCTCACCGGGAGTGAGTACACAGGACGGACACGCCGAGAACTTTTAGATGGTACTATACCTATCGTTAGATGGCAGTTCTCAGATGACAAGAGCACAAATTAGTCTTCAAATATGAGATTGTCATTTGTCTCGTGTGAGTTCTCACTGTACTTAGATTACTACCCTACCATGGCTCTAGTCATGCAAACATGTTTTAGTTGGGTACAGTTCCGAGCCGCATAAAGGCAATGAGCGATTGTTGGGGATTCGTCTCTCCCGGTATAGGGAGTCGATATCGCACCGTTTTCGGTTGGCCAGCACCATAAGACCTTGGACAAGGCGGTTGGTATTTACTGATAGTTAGATCACTAATTTCCCGGATTGGTCTTGAGCCATATCGGCATGAATTATCAGATTATTAGGGTCTGACGTTTACTACCCCCTAGACCCGGTATGTGATACTTTTAGATGAAGAGGCCGGATTGTACGGAGATTGTCACAGATAGGCTCAACAGGAGTTCGGATGAGCTTGCTCGTTGGCCTTCCTTTTCGATAGGTACTCGGATAGCCGTTACGTACAGCTAGTGCCGCTGACGTACTTATGGTTATGGATTTATCTAGTAACTCACTGCCGGCGTACTGTCGAGTCTTTAGAATCCCACACATAGGGTTTCCATGGTTCAGGCGAAATAATATAGTGGCCGTATTTTGATACGTGCATGGTTCCGATCAAATGAGTGTACCAGCTACCCGGACTTTTGATTGGACGGTTGATAATATCAGCCGGCTTAGGATTAAGCCGGATTATTAAATCAGGTATTGATTTAATAATTTATATATATATATATATATATATATATTCTAGTATTATATTCTTTGTGTTATTTTATCTTTTTGGGTATTCGTATTTTGATACAAATACGGGTATGTATATATGGTAGAGTGTATTCCGTATTTATACGGAAAACATTCTAGAAGGTGGACACCTCATTTTTTGTTTATCAAGTTATTCATTTAAATGGAAAATGAGGTGTAAAGGTAATGAGGTAAGAATGGTGAGAACCGTACTTGAATAGTATTGACAAATAAATTGCATATTCATTTATGCAAACTATTCAAGCATGGTTGCTATATTTTTATTTGTAAAATTAATTTATATAAAACTATGGTTGTTTTCTCTCTCATAATTTTAGTTCATTCTCACCATTTGATTCTCTCTCCTCACTAGCTCTTTTCTTGAGCTCCTCCCCCTCCTTCAATCTTACACTTTCATGAGTTGAGAATCAAGAGTTGAAGTGAGATAAAAAAAAAATACTAGAACAATGCTACTACATCTCTAAGCACTCTAGACTAGCAACCTAAGATCTTTAGTTGCTCCACTTATTTTCAGTGTGGAGTTAGAGCCATGAACCATATCTCTCGGGTGGATCATCTTCGACGGAGGAAGACAGGCAATCAAGCTCGATCAAGAAGATCCCAAGGAGTCAAGGAAGAGGAGATGAAGACCGAAGGATTCGATCTCTTGGTATAACCCTCTTCCATAATAGTTAAAAGCTTCTTGTAGGTTTTCTAGTTCATGTGTTTGGCTTAGATTATAGGGTTTCGAGTTTCTAGCGGGTCTAGATTTTTGTTTTTAATTTCGCATAGGCCACGGTTGTGGTGGCTAGGATGCTAAGAAATCTAACACAAAAGTCAAACCCAAAATCAAATCATGAACAGGTGGGCCCAAGTCCGAAATTAAGCCAAGTTCGGCCCAAGCAAGCGGGCCCAAGCCCAGGCCAGGTGGGCCCGTGCCTAAGTCGAGCTCAAGCATGAAAGGGTCGGCCCTATGTCAAAAGAAACAAAATGTAATAAATAAATGTAATATACAAAGAATTAGAAAATAAATGTAAAAGAATGGACATAAAACCAAATTATGTAAAACCCAAAGCTCATGTGCAAAAAGAAATGAGAACATGGGCAAAAAGAAACGGGCACATGGGTATGGGAGAAGCAAAATGTCATTTTGTAATGCCCAAGGGGCTGTGTGTAAAATGTAAGGCCTGTATAAGACAAACATTATGAAGAAATAAAAAAGAGAACTGATTCCCCTCAATATTTTTATGATTTGTGCCTTTCTCTTCTCTCTCTTCAAGTTCTTCTTCTTCTCCTTTTCAATTAAATCAAGGGAAAAATCCCCCTTTTCTAAAAAATAAATAGATTTACACCATAAATCCCATTGAAAGAAAAGATGATGCTTCATCAAATCCCAAAAAGGGAAGGTTTTTAATTTCCTCCGTCCCCTTCTTCAAGATCCAAAAGAGAAGAGGTTGGAGAAGGAAAACCCATCTCCAAAACCTCATTTATGACAAGTTCGAAGGCTCGAAAAAAACGGGAAAAATGGCCTTTTTGATCCCTTCAAGATCCAAGATTCAAAATTTTGAATATTCAAGAAAGCCTCTCTTGGCCAAAAGAGGAGAAAAAAAACCCTTTGGAGCTTAAAGCTCCAAACCAGAGCATAGGCCCCAAAACTTGGGAAAATGCACCTTTGCGCGCGTACACTGCGCGTGCGCACATGCCCGCCGAGTGCAGCCACTCCCCACTTTCATAAAACTTTTTTAAAAAAAGGAAAAGAAAATAAAAGAAATAAAAAATGCTTACTAAAATTTTCTTTTAAAGTTTTTCTTGTAAATATCCACGGAAATAAAAAAATGAAATGAACATGGCCATTCGCATTATTTTCAAAGCGCAACATGCACATTGCACATTGAGTTCGTATGATCTGTTCGACCCGTTAATCGGAGGTTCTCTCGCTCCAAAAGTAAGAGATAATTAATGACAGTTTTGTTCATGGCTGCCGGAGATTTAGATCCTCACGATCAATAAACCCCAGCCTACCCTAAACAGAGAGATCTGGACCCGCCTGATAAGCGAGCACATTCCTATCTCAACAGGATGACGAAAAACACTTTACAAGCTCTTAGCAAATATTTGTAGCTCTTAAGTGCTATATGTAGCACTTATACGCTATATATAGCACTTAACAAATATTTGTAGCACTCATTAAATATTTATATCACTTAATAAATATATATATAATATATCAAGCTTATTATAGCGTCGGGTCCAAATTCTCCTGACTGGTCTCGTACTCCTCAGCGTTGGGTTCTCCTGACAACATTCCAAAGAAGAAGAGAAATATGATTGTCGTCAGCGAACAATCGCTCGGTAAGTCCCAAAGATGAGAAAGAAGTAGAATAGGCAGAGAGAGTATAGCTGTATAATGTTTTATTATAATGTTAGCGTAGTTGTTTGTAGCTTGGTACAGAAAATGCCAGTGTATACGAGAAGAGTCCAACTTACACCGTGGACTTTGGTAACCCGTAGTACAAGACTCCGTCGATAATACTACGGAACAACGACATGGATGTAATTACGTCTTAAGTGACCACCTCGTACCACCTTTAACATATTCCGTACCAGTCTACCCCTTTATAACCCCGTAGTGTATTATTGTATTGTTTGTATTGATTGTATTGTATTGTCTTGTATTGTAAATTGTAAATGGACGGATGGCTTTCCGAAACCATGATATCGGTAATGGAACAGATATAATGGATGATCATGTAAATGGAATATATCCATGGTTCGGTTCGGTCAATATAGATTGATTAGATTGAACAGATATATAGATTCATGGATTTATGTTGAATTGTAGTTTGATATTTGAATCATATTCAAGTCAGATTGATTATATTGAGACTCAGTCTGAGTCAGACAATTAAAAAAGAAATTGAAGTCCTGAATTATGTTTTGGTGCTATCGGTAACTGCTGCACATGGACGACAGGATTTGTGTTTTTTTCAAAGACAATTACCGTGTTGATAACACCGTTTGTTAAGTTGTCTACCTTAAATAGGCAAGCACCCATATCTCCGACTCCCTGAGGCTCAAGAGACTGGTCCCGCTTAAACCTATGTTTACTAGGGTCCTTATTGTAATTTAGTATAACTTTAGGGGGTTTTATGTAAAATAGTTTTGTTATACTTTCAAAATATATCTCAAGTATTTAATTATCGTCTTTAGATTTTTCATAGATATTTCTTTTATTCAATGTGAAATTTGTAGTGAATATGACCTAGTTTTTAAAATATAAGGTATTTATTTGAATTATTGGAATTGTATGGTATTTATTTGTAAATGAAATGTTTTTCTTGAATTTTGAAAATGTGGAATATTATAAATATTAAAAATAGATATTTTGATATTAATTACATATATATTTATTTATTAAAAAATATAAGTTTAATTTATAATAGAAATCACATTTTCTAAAGAAAAATGTTTTAAAAATCTTTCGAGATCGTATGCTCCTTGCGGATGTCTGCATCTCACTCTACTAGGTCCGAGAATGTGCGATAATCTGTACCATACCGAGTGGGTTTTCCAAATTGGGTTGTAGAGGCGCAATTGCAAAGATTTGTTAAATACACTTCTAATAGAAAAAGGTTTATAAGTTGAAGATAGTTATATGTAAAGTCGTATTTTCCCAAATCTATGTTCCCAAATTCCATCGTGCTATATTAGATATGTGTGTTGTGAGGAGGTAGGATATTACCTCATGTGTTTTCTAAGGTAATACGGTTTTAAAAGTTCAAGCATGTCGAAATGAAACATGAAGGTATTTTAATGTAAAAGTAGAATAAAACTTGATACGGTTATTATTTTGATGTCAAACTTGTTCCATTGCCTTTTTTAATGTTTAATGGTCTTGACATAAGAGTTTGGTATTATTGTGTTTAAGAAAAATATAACTTTTTGAGGAAAACCGGAATCGGAAGTCGGATTAACTCCGCTTCCGTCGGGTTTTAGTTTTGAATGTTTTTAGAATAGAGAAAAGAAGAAGAAGTAGGGACTTACTGGATGATTGGCTAGAGGAGAGAAAGAAGAAGAGGTGGGAGTTGTCGGTGCGTCGTTTCGTCGTCGGAAACTCCTTGAGTTGTCGCCGGAAGTTCGTCGGAGCTTCGCCCTTTGCTAACTCCACTTGCACACAAAAGGATCTTGGAATTTTCTGAAGAGTTTTTGTAGGAAATTTCAGTGTGAAGGGGTGTAAAAATAGAGTGGATATTTATAGGGAAAATTAGGGTTAGGGTATGATAAATTTTGAGAATTAAAATGCATTAAAATATGGAATAATGCAAAGTTTTAATTCTCTGGAAAATGCAGGAAAACAAACGGTCAAGGGTTAACATGGGGAGTCCAAGGGTCTAGGGCAAATAAAAAAAATTGCATTTGGCCTTCACCAGACCGGTGGCGCCGGCCCAAGTCATGATCTCGCCGGCCCGATCCCGGTGAGGAGGGCTCGGATTTTCCCTATGTGTTCCTGACGTTTGGTATACCTTCGTGCACATGTTTGATTAGGCTGTGATTCTTGGTTTTACGTGTTGTGCACGTATAGACTTTTGGGCTTCTAAAAGATTAAAAAAAATTAAAATAAAAAAGAATATGTGGCTGATGGGATTTGAACTCTGTTGCTTTGGTTCAGTAGTGTAAGGTCTTACCAATAAGCTACAAGCTCTTTCTTGCTGTTCAAAAGCAAATCAAACTTATAACTTGTGCTCAGGCTCAAGTATCCCTTTCTGTATTTTTGAAAAATTTGTACAGAAAGTTAGGGTTGTTACGCTTGGGATAGTAGAGAATATCTTGAAATGCTCTTGTCTAAAAGCCTTAGTATGAAGAAAAAAATATATAAATAAAAAATAAAAGGTGAAGAAAAATGAACACTTGTTTTTTAATTACTTAAGACAACATAAAAAAAATATAGCGAGGTTGCCTTATCATCTAGTGCCTTAGACCAACTGGTTTGGGAGTCATTACTAAGCCTCAGATGTTGCAAGACTAGGATATTGCTAATTACGCCTAAAAGAGTGAGCGCATTTGGTGATCGGTTGGTTAATACCTCAAGAAATATTAACGGTCGCATGAAGAATGTGTGAGCAAATCCATATAAAACATTCACCGACTAAAAAATACTAAGGAAGATGGACAACAGTATGATAGCTTGAATTGTCTAAGTGTAGAGATGTCTTTTACACACGTAGAGGTTTATGATCGATATTTGGATGAAAGGTAAGGAGGAAGACTAAAGACAATGTTTTATTGAGAGGTGATGTGATTTCTGACATTTTTTCAAGACCATTAAGATAGTACTCATGACAACTAAAAAACTAGTGTAGTTTGAAACTCTTATTTTCAAGTTCTTTCTTTTATATGTTCCTTATATTTGTATGTAACTTTTATCTTCTTTCTTTTATTATGGGATTTTGTAGGTGTAATCCACTGAAAATCCTTAAGAGACAACACTCCTCCTACTAGAGACACCTAGAGGTTTAAGGGCTTGTTGGATGTGCTAAGTGCAATCATGTTGCCTACGAAAGTGAGCTAGTTAGATTTTTCTTTTTCTCTTTAATAAATAGTTTGCTCAGGACGATCAAAGATAAGTTTTTGGGTATTTGATTAGTCTAAAATATTGCACATTTGTATGAACATTTTTCCTACTATTGTTAAGTGCTAAAAAGTATTTATTATAAATATAGAATATATGTGGGTTTATTTGTAAAAGTTTATTATCATACGTTTCTACACTTTTAATTAATATAATTAGGGGAAAATATATGCATATAATATTTAAATGAAATATTAGTAATTAAAATATGCATATCATATCAAATATTCTTAAGATATTATATCATATAAATGGTTGGAATAATAATCTCAAAAATACCAAATGCTACCAATACTTTGATTTGAGATATTGTGCAGGTATTAACTCAGGTCTGGAATCCAAGTAAGAGATCAAAATCAAATCGGGATATCGAAACCGAATCTGCCAAATTTTAGAAGCAAATCGAGAAATCTAGCAACGACAGAGACTCAGAGCAATATTTTCAGAATCTATATATCAAAAGGATCTCCAAATATCAACACAAAAGGCCAGAAAAAAAATCTGAAAACCCAATTCCACCAGAAAGCGGCGGATCCGCGGCCAAACGTGGCAATATGCGGCGGAACCGCGGCTCTTTGATAGCCGTTAGATGTGGGATTTTGGGATCATGATCTTAACCGCATCTACTCACGTATGTGTCACGATCCGGAATTGGCACGTGACCGGCACAAGAATTACATGAAGTCTACAGGATTCCACCGCAATTCAAGTAAGCCGAAACCCAAAAATCTAAACCTTTTTGCGGAAAATAGTGGAGGTGCAGTTTTGAAACATCGGCATAATAAATTCAAGCCTTTCTTTAAAAGTATAAGCAATATCATATGAAAATGCAACACTTTACATACTATCTTCGAAAACATTTTCGTCCTTAAAAATTTGGGACAGCTCCCTTGTATATTTTGATCCAAAATCATATACAAGCAATAATATAGTTATCTCCAAGCGGAAGCTAGCTCTCCGCCAATTGGCGGAATCACAACCACGCACAATAGCATATGTATACGATGCCCTGCGGCGAATATGAATCACAGAATGAAAGTAAAGCAGACCAAGACATCATCAGCTCAAATAAAAGACAATACACCCATCTCACTCTAAGTCTCGAGAATACACAAGTATGTGTCTAGGTCTACCAAATATACATAGTCTGGTTTTTGGTTCATGGAGCTTTAACTAGATACAATAGAAATAATAGGTACAAGGGTTGTTACGATCCAAAAGTGTATCCCACTTACCAAAACAAAACACCCTGAAGACAGCTGTGTACCAGCGAGCCGCTACTGATCCGAGCGATCAAACCTGCAAGAAAACTGTGGCACAACGGGGGTGAGTTACAAACTCGTGAGTAGAAAATATCAGCAGGTAGAAAATCGAATGAACAACGATCCCTAGGTCATATTGTAACATGAAGGCAATACTATGTAGTATCTAAGATGATCGTATATGCATATGTATCAACAACAATGTCGTGCCAGTAATCAGTATGTAATATCCAGTCATATGAAATATATGCATGTATACATGTGTGTTATCCAACGTGTCCATCAACGACACAACAATCCTCATGAAACCTAAGTGTCCAACATTGACACTCGAAAATATCATAAAACCCGTGTTCAGTATCGACGCGTAAATCCTCATGTCTCAGGCGCCGCATCCTGGGATCGGCCCTCATATCCTTCTGATCTTACGACTCTGGTTGGTATCCTCCGGATAACCGCCGAGCCCAAATTGTCACTGGTAGGTAGTGCATCCCCTGCCAGGCTCATCGTCTATCTATACGATCTTCTTGCCCCGGGGTACTGTACAGGGTCCACTATGTACCAGCAGACGGTGCCTCCTCACTCCTCGAACCGGGTATCACATAGCTCAGAACCGAGAAAACTCATGGTGGACGCTACAAATAATATCACGAGAAACCGCGTTTTAAAAAAAAATCATATTTTCCTTTGAAATATAACCGCGGTTCTCAAATTCAGAGATCTCATGAAAACAGCATCTCAGTGCATGTAACCATAAAGTGCAGTATATACAAGCATAGAACAATACTGTAAGCATCTCAAGTATTATCATGTAAGCATGTCATGTGATAATTACTGAACAATGCTTGTACTTTTCAGTCAAGAGCAATATAGTGATATGGCAGTTCTACTGTGTAAATGGCATGGCAATTATCGATGATGAATGTGTGAGCCGGCAAATCTATGTAAGTGTAACATGTGCATCATCGGTAATAGTGCAGGTGTAATAGCAGACGAAGCCATATACAGGTAAGTGCTGGGAACATAGTACGTATGTCACAAGGAAAAGATACAATCTAAGTATGAACGGTATAAGGTACACAGCTACACCTAGATTCATCAATATAAACCATTATCTACTAAGATGTTTAGAAATCAATGATTCTCCGAATCAAGACAATCCAAAATTCGGTGATCCCGCCTCATAGTATCAGATATGGCGCTATCATTGAACATCATCCTCAAGTCATGAGTGCGGATCAATCATCGGTACATCATATCACGTACGGTAATTCATCGTACAGTGTCATCAAACAGAATAAGAATCAATCGTCATACACATAATATCATCTCTTATTCTCATATATATATCTCGGCATAAGTATATGTGTATATATATCGCCTAGCATCTGTATATCAATATATCAATCAAAGTCATCTTGTTTCATCATATTCTCATTTCATCATATCAACATATCAATCTAAATCATCTTGTTTCATCATATTCTCATTTCATCATATCAACATCTCAATTCAAGTCATCTTGTATTTATCATATTCTCATTTCATCATGTCATCTCATACTAAATCTTTTGATCATATCCGTAAGTTCATAGGATAGATTTCTCCAAAATATATTCTATATATCGATTCTCCATTACTATGGTTGCAGGGGTGCTATACGCCATCCACCCGACTTCCCCCGTAGATATAGATCTACTCACCTGTCAATCCTTACTTTGGCCGAAGTCGATGAACTTCTTGTTCTCCTTCGTCGTCTCGAAAGTTCACGCGAAGGTACCTACAAATCAATGCACATCGTAACGATATCAAAACCAAATCCGAAACCGATACGGCACGCGAAGTGCTCATAAATTAGAACCTATAGCCCACGCATTCAAGAACAACCAAACAACCCTCAGCGTTGACGTACGAACGTTCAACGCCTGTGCCAAAACTCAAATACCAAAATCAATATTTCAGAAATCGGAAACCCGAAATCGGCAACATGGAGAAACACTTCCGATTCTACCCTAGGTGAAATTAGGAGATTTTGCATATAGGGTAGGTCTAGATATCGGATACTGGAGCTATAAACCAAAATCCACACTAAGAATCCCTGGTCAGGCCGCAAATTGCGGCCATTCTGATTAAATCTGCGGCCATAGTGAGGAGGTAGGGGCTCAAGTTTCAGGGGTAAATTCTAGGTGGCTTGCACATCTCACTGTTATGGCAACTTATTTTATAAAGCTCTCGGGCCATAGCAGATTCTACAGAGTCATCACAATTCGTCAAAAATCGATGTCGGGAAAATTCTAAGTTCATGTTTTGGGGTTCTAGTCTCAAGTCTATCCAGAATATTATCACTAAGGGTTTGGGGTCACTAATTAAACCTCAATTGCATCTCTACTACTCAAATCATCCACTAAAAATATCCTAGAAATTTCCAAGATCACTAATCTAGCTTAATCGAACTCTAAACATAAATAGGAGATGAAGAAACTTGATAACAAGAAGAAAAGTAAAAGATCTACCTCTTGGAGCAACCGAAGAAATTTCTAAGATGGCTCAAAATGCTCAAAATCCAAACTTGAGCTCACCATAGCGTGTAGGATGAGGTGGTGCACAATTTTTGTGAAGGTGAGATGGGGTTTTGAGATGAATTTTGAGGTGTTTTGGAGGAGGTAGTGGAGGAGGAGGAGATGAAGATGAAGGATGATGAAGAGAAGGAAATGAGATGAAGAATGGTGCCATGGTGGAAGATATGACCTCCCCTCTCTCTCTTGTCCATGCCTCAATGTCCCCTCTCATAAATATCTTTTCTTTTTCTTTTCTTTTCCTTTCCTTTCCTTTTCTTTTTCTTTTCCTTCTCTTTAAAAAAAACAAAGTAACCACAAATACTATGAAGCCAGCATACAACAAATGCAATATGTCATGGTGCACTAGCCATGCTTATTAAGAACTTGGATTTGGTTTAAGGCATGATTGGTAGTGCACTAATAAAGTTTAACATAAACTTGCATATAATTAATTGCATAATTATTTATAAAATATCCAAATTCAATAAATGCCTTTATAATTAATAATACATATTATTCTCCAAATATTTTTCAAATATTGGTATATAAATATACTATTTTACGAAAACCCCAAATTCATACTCGAATAGTTTTCGTGAAATTTATTATTTTATTATTTAAATTTCAAAAATATTATTTTATATTTATGAAATGTTACAATATGGTATCAAGGGTTTCTGGTTTCAGGGACTATATAAAGGACCGAGAGCTGTGCATTCAAGATTCATCCAAGTGATCGCATAATCATCTATTCATCTACCTCCTTAAAAAGAAAGATCTAGAGCAAACTAGGATTCTTGTGATCTACTTTCTAAGGAGAAAAGTTGTAATGCAATAGTTGATTAATAAAGATAGTTTTTGTTTTAATTCTTTCCTCATTTACTTTTTACGCTTTACTTTTCTGCATCTTAATTATGATTTCATTATTCTTCTACCTTTCTTCTAAATCACCAATAACCATGAGCGAGTAATTCCTTACTTGTTAGGATTTGTAGGATAGGGTAGGATAATGAATGAAAAATCTGTTAACTTCTTGTAACATTTTAATGTTTATAAACTTTAGCAATATAAATGTTAAGCTCCTTATTGGGCGCGCTATCAATTTATTGATAGTCACGACCACGATTTGAGATTGGTTAAACACTTGTTTTGTTAAGGGTTTGACATGAATAGAGATCAATGGATAGCCAAGGGTCGGTAGTGGGAAACCCTAGTTTCCTCCAAGAATCCTAATCCACATTCATCACTATCGCTTTAGTTTTAAACTATTAAAAGATAAAAGAGTCATTTTTAAATATTCATCGATTAACTGCTAAGTCCTATGAACCCTATAAGCCTTTTTATTATAAATTTTATATCCATCTTAAAATAGAACGACAATCAAACCATCCCATTTTTTATCAACTCGTCTAAAGTAAGAAAAGAGTTCATGTTTCCCTGCGGACGACCCATACTCATCGCGGCTAGCTATTAGTGACACTGTTTTGATTGCGGTTATTTACAAAACACTTTTTCACGATCAATCACTACCCCATGTTTCTCCAGGATTAGACCGGTGTCCATATCCTATATGGAGAAACGCATGTGACCACCATCATTTTACCGATTTTCAGTATAGGAACATCACTCCCTATCATGAGTATGTCATCTACATACCATATGAAGAATATTACAACACTCCCTACTATTTTCTTACAAACATCAGGTCTATCTCTCATTTTAATGAAGTCACACACTTTAACTGTATCATCAAAACAGATGATCCATTTCCGCTATGCCTGCTTTAGTCTAGAAATAGACTTAAGCAACTTGCACACTTATCGCTGCTTCCACTGAATAAGATAACCCTCTGGCAGAGTCATATACACGTACATTTCTAAATTCAATTCAAAAGGACATTATAGTCATCCACATGCCAGATATCATAGTCATGAAAGATAACATTGGCAAGTTTTATCCGTATGGACTTTAACACAGACACTGCAGTAATAGTTTCATTACAATCCACAATGGGTATTTGATGAAAACTTTTTACTACAAGTCTAGCCTTATTAGATTAGTACCTTTCCATTTGCATTTATCTCGTAAGATCTACTTGCTCCTAATGGGGTTTACCCCTTACACTTTGTTGCAGTGCATGGAGTCCAACTAGGATAACTCGGCATCCAACCATCAGTCGAAAATCACCGCTTCTCATGGCCTGCTGATAACTAGTAGGGTCATCATTACATGATGCAAGCATCCTAATCACCATCAACGAGGAAACCGTAGCACCTCTCAGGTGGCTGAGGTTACCTACCAAATTTGCGGAGTAGACTAAGATTTGTCAGGGTCAATTGAATCTTCAGATTCTACTAAATCTCCAGTAACCGTTTGTGGTTATGGAATTACTTCCAGTTCTACCATACTCCCACTAATTTCTTTTGCAAGAAATTCCTTTTCAAAAAAACGTGGCGTGTCAAGAGCAAAATAAATTTTGATCCCGAAAATGGTAGAAAGTTAATCCTTCGTCAATGCCCGGGATAACTCATAAACTGCCATTACTGAAACGTGCCTTGAGTTTATCCGAATTCTGGTTTTAAGTATAAGCCGGACAACTTAATACCTTAACAATCTTAAGATGATAACCCATTCTATATCACATATAGAATTTGAGGCACTGATTTAGGTGGAACCAGTATCAATTGATATGCATCAATTTCTAGTGCATCCCTTAATTGAAAAAGGCGATTTAGTATTACTCATTAAGGAGCGTACCCACGGATGAGTAATCTGAGAGAGAATCAAATTCTCAATTAAATTACTATGGAATACCTAGCATTAGTATCCACATTTTTAAACACTTCGAAGAATCTTGATACTTTCAACGTTTGGATCTTTACTTTATTGCTTTATCCTATGAACTTTTCAAAATCTTTGGACGTTGCATTTGTCACGCCCTGCTTTCCAGTAGACGGATACGGTGACGTGGCAGGCCGCAACGTATTTACTAAGAAATAAATACTTTAAGCATAATTAAGCAATATATAAAATGTACAAGAATGACAAGAGTATACAATAACAACTTTATTCACATTCATCTTTACATACAACTGTTTTGAAAATGAAAGATACAATGATAATAAGCTGTGCCTAAACAATGACATACAGGAAATGAAAGTACAAGGAACTAGAAGTCAGGCTGTGCCGCAAGCTGGTCTATGTCCTCCTGATTAGGCTCGATCTCCTGAGAGTCATGTCTTCCCGACGAATATTCCAAAAAAAGAAATAAACAGGAATGTCGTCAGCGAACCAGCTGTAACAACTCCAATTTTTGTATACATAAAATTGATTTAAATTTGAAGTATACTTGGGGTATTTAATGTTGCTGTTACCACTTTAAGTATTTATTTTCCCACAAAAATTACAAGAAAGAGCTTGTAGCTCATTGGTAACACCTTGCACTGCGGAACCAAGCCACCAAAGTTCAAATCCCTTGCCCCACATTATTTTTAGATTATTTTTGTTTTAAATTCCTTGGAAGCCCAACAGTCCACAGACCATAACTCCCAAACTTTGAACTTCACCTGAAAAACTAAAAATACCAGGAGCCACGTCTGACGATCCCCCACCCACCGACCACCGGACTCGGTCGGGATCGGCCGAGTCCCCAAAACGAAAAATGTGTCTTTTTTGCCTTATTTAACCCCCTGCATACACCATTTATTTGGATCGGTTCCCGAAACTTAATTATATCCCATTTACTACAATTTTTAATGAATTTCTATATTTTTTTCATTTTTTTTTATTAAAAACCTTTCACCTACCCTACCCTAGCCTACCCTATAAATACACTCCCTACCCTCTACCCTCTCATCCCAAAACCCTAAGCTCACTCTCTCAAAATCTTCTCAAGAGTTTGTGTAATTTAAAAACAAGTTCGCGGCGAAGCTCCGGCGAAATTCCGACGGAAATTCCGGCGACGTTTTTAGGAACAATCGGCGACGAAGCGACGCCTCGGCAACCTCTCTAGTCCCCCCTTCACTCCTTTGCCTAATCGAAACCCGTAAGTCTCATTCTATCCCCCTTTCTATTTCTCTAAAATACGAAACTACGAAACCCGACGGAATCGGAACAAATCCGATTTTCGATTCGGTTTTCTATAGAATTTCACTTCTCATCAATACATTCATACTTAAACATCTTTATGTTGACTATTAAATATTTAACAAATAATTTGAACAAGTTTCATCACATGAAATGATAGCCTTTCCAATTTATCGTATTTTTCACTTAAATACCATAATGTTTCGATTTCACATTTAAGTCCTTAACTTTGCTATATATTTAAAGTAGAGCACGAGATAATGACCTACCTCCACACACACGCAAATACAACCTAAAACGATAATATCAAAAACTTAGAATACGATAAAACAATACTTTCATTTAAATACCATATTCTTAATAAAATCAATTCTAAAAGTTTAGCTTTGATACACTTTTAAATAAATACCTCTTATTAGGAAAACACAATAAGTTATGGATATCGATCGTTTATCTAAACCTGACTTTGTGGTGTCTAGGCTAGGCAAGTGAGCAAAGGTAACTTTAAAAGGCCCATCTCACGATTCGTGAGCGGATCCCTCCTTTCCTCATTTGTACTTACCTGGCCACAATTGGCGGTGACGAGACGATTTGAGGCTTCTAACGACTTGCCGTTTAGATCATTTAGAAATAGGCTAGTTGGCTTAGGAAACCCTAAAATCTAAAATACAGAAAATTACACTTTGCAAATAAATACCTTTTACTTTATAAAACCGTTTTCTAAAGGATTGGTATTTTACAATCTTTGCAAAACGCCGCTACAACCCATTTTTGGGGAACCCGTTCAGGATTGTGCGGTTCATCGCGCGCCCTCGGGCTAGTAGTGCGAGATTTAGACCTTCGCAAGGAGCATACGGACTCGAAAGGTTTAAAATACGACATCTTAAGAAAATAAGATTTTTAGTATATAAAATATTTATTAAAATTATTTTTTGTATAAATATATGTATTTTTATTATTTAAACACCTATTTTATTATGATATAAGTATTCCACCTTTTCCTAAAAATCACAAAAATAAATTTTACACTAAAATACCATGAACTTCAAATAAATCAATATCACCGATAAATACGCTTATTTATAAAACTACAACATAAAATCCACCCTCATTACAACTCTAAAGACGAACAATAAATACTTGAGGCGTATTTTGAAAAGTATATAAAAGTATTTTTACATAAAACCCCCTCAAGTTTTATAAATTACCCTAAGGACCCTAGCAATTATAAGACCTCGATTTACATTTCTGATTGTCTGACTCGGGTTTGAGTCTGATTAATCTGACTTGGATATGATTCAAGTCAATCTATAATCTATAAGATTCCAATTCAATGTGAACATATGAATCCATGAATACAATTATCAATTTATACCACTTGACCGAACCGAACCATGGATATATATTCATTTTACATGATTCTCAGTATTCCATTTACATGACTCTACGGTTATAACCGTTTCCTGATATCATAGTTTCGGTCAGTCAGTCAACCAATCATACAACCAATACAATTTACAAGATAACAATACAAACAAGACATCGCTGGGTTTAAGGGGTACATTGGTACGGAAGGTGTTAAAGGTGGCACGAGGTAGTCAGATTAAGACACCTGACCTATATTCCGTTGTTGTTGTACCGTGGCATAAACGGTTCCTTGTACTACACGTGCCTCTAGTCTCTGGCATATAGAGACTCCCCTCGTATACACTGGCATCCTTCTGTACCAAGATACAAACAACAGCGTTAACACAACATTACAACAATAGTATACAACTTTAAAAGATATCTTCTTATTCTGTCTTTCTACTTTCCTCTTACCTTTGGGACTTACCGAGCGACATGTTCGCTGACGACATTCTGTTCTCTCTTCTTTGAATGTTGTCAGGTGATTTGGACCCGGCAGAGATCGAGCGATCGCAAGAAGACTTAGAGCAGTTTGCTGAAGACCCTGCACTTTAGTTTAATTGTACACTTTTTCCTCTCTGTACTTTTCATTTCCTGTTATGCCACTGTTTAGGCATCTTTTATTTCAGTTGTATTTCCTTTCATGCATTGTACAAAAAATGTTAATAAATAAAAGTTGCTGTTCTTTTTATTTCTTGTCTCTTGTGTATTTATTTTATATTGCTTAGATACGCTTAGCGTATGTACTTCTGAGTATATACGTAGCGGACCTCGTCGCGTCCCCTTCGCCGTACACTGGGAAGCGGGGCATGACACCAGCGCTCAGTAAGTCCCAAAAGAAGAAAGAGAATATAACAAGTAGCGTGAAATGAACATGTAAGTTGTGTATGTTTGATCACCGGTAAATGATAGTTATTATAACTTGGTTGTTTGTAGCTTGATATAGAAGGTATTCATGTATAAGAGAGGAGTCCATCTTACCCCGTGGACTATGGTAACATGTAGTACAAGGCTCCGTCATAACCCATGGGACAACGGCACGAGAATTTATGTAGATGTCTTTTAAGTGACCTCTCGTGCCACGATATACGTTCCGTACTAATCTACCCCTTTATTGTCGCGTAATGTGTTGTATGTATTATAATTATCAGACTTGCCGAAACCATGGATACAAGTTGTTCAAGTATTCATGTTAAGAATGTAATCAAGTATTCAAGTAGGCAAGTCAAGTTATAACCATGGTTCGGTCAAGTCAAGTATACATGTTTGATATTGATATTTGATTTCAAGTATTCATGTTTATGATCAAGTATTCATGTTTGATATTGGATTCGGATTTGAATTGGACTCAGACTGAGTCAGACACTTGTAAACTGATTTAGCTCTTGAATTAGATTCGGGAGTTATCGGTAACTGCTACACATGGACGGCTGGATTTGTGTATTTTTTCAAGACAATTAA
Organism: Agapanthus africanus; assembly: GCA_030015575.1. Classification (NCBI taxonomy): domain Eukaryota; kingdom Viridiplantae; phylum Streptophyta; class Magnoliopsida; order Asparagales; family Amaryllidaceae; genus Agapanthus; species Agapanthus africanus. The sequence goes on from CM057348.1 coordinate 49,923,840, forward strand.
CATTGATAATCCCGTTAAGTTGTCTATCTTAAATAGGCAAGCACCTACTTTCTCCAGCTCGCTGAGGCTCAAGAGAATTGATCCCGCTTAAACCTATATTTACTAAAGTCCTTAAGTTTTTTTTTACATATCTCGAGGGGGTTTTATGAAAAAATATTTTAAAATAATTTAAAAGTAAACCTCGAAGGTGATTAGTATTACTTAGGATTTTCATGAGTGTGAATTTTAAGTATTGGGTATTTTAGTAATAATTACTTAGCTTGGAAAGTTCATGGTATTTTATTGTAAAACTTGCCTTTTGGGTATCTTGATGGTTATGTTAACTTACTTAAAAATTTCCACAATCTTCTCCATGTATGGACTTGGTCTGTTTGGCCTCAATCGGTTTGGAAAAAGGAGCTTTATTAACAAGGGTTGGGTCTAACTCTTGTGGAGAAGTTTGTGGGGGCGGAATGGATCCCAATATTGGATTTGGTGTGATCGTAGATGGTAATTCATTCAAGGAAGTGGGCTGAGGGTTCGAGCCTAGTGAAGAACTGTCACGCCCCACTTCCCAGAGTGCGCTAAGATCGGCACGTGACAGAGCCAACCATGCTACCTGTGGATAAGAAATATCCCTCCACAGTCACATTACGGCTGTAGAGATATCAAGAACAGTAGAAATAATAAACAACTATCTAATACATGTCCATGAGCCAGAATAACGAGTCAAGAAATAAAATAATGCGGAAACAAAAGATCTAATACAATAATAATCTGGAATGTACGTCCCAAAATACGGGCCCACAACAGGAATGAAAAATACTGAAAGGAAAACTAAACTAAACTAATAACAGGTCCTCACTGCTCGGCCTGTTGATCAAAATACTCCTGGGCAGCCTGCGATAAAGATAAGGGATCTGGGCCATGCAAAACCCAGACGTCAGTGCGTCACAATATCAATAATTCTAAGCAAGCAGGATGTAATGAGATATGCAGGCATGAAGTATGAACAGTAACAAGTCATCAGTAACAAGTAACAGTAACATGAATATAGATCGGTGAACAGGATATAAACAGGTGAAGTGCAGTGAGTAGTCTAAACTGTGCTATAGGGTTATCTACTCTAAAATTATTCGAAATCAATTAATGTAATCCTCATCGTAACCCATCGGTCTATGCCCCGTTCATTCCCCACGGGACCACGGTAAAATGATATAATAGACTGTGAGTCTATGTCCCGTTCATTCCCTACGGGACCACGGTAAAAGGATGTAATAGCCCTTTGAGTTACGTTCAGTTACATTTTTGATTTCCCCATACCCTCAAGTTATGTGTTCAAATCAGGTATTGATAAATCTGGAGTTAATGCCAACACAGAATCAAGCAAGTACAGGTTTGTCTGTATAGACAACAGGATATGTCCGTAGGGACAACATGTCAAGATTGTCGGCAATAGTAACAAGATCAGGTATCAAGTCAAGCCGTAGTATATCAAGTTATGTCAGGTAATGTTTATGTATCAAGTCATGTCAAATAGTGTATCAAGTCGTGCTAAATAGTGTACATGTATCAAGTGGATGTTCATAATCAAACTGTAGTAAGTATGGGTGCACAAAGACAAGTATGGAGTATTAATATGACAATAAAATGAAATACTGTAACATGGTATGCGAATAGGTATAAAGTAAATGGTATGGATGCATAATTATCGATTAGGGTTACATTTGTAGTTCCAATACTAATTAGGATGCACTTTATTAAACATGGGGTGTTAATATAACAGTATTATGTATTAATGTGATCTGTAGATGCAGCTATATGTATACTATATAATATGGATGCAAACGGGTATCCGAAAACTGTAAAACTTGCATATGGATGTATAGTATGATAAACGGGTAACATTTTACTCATATGGATGCGTAAAACTATACCTAGCATGTATCAAGATGATTTAGCATGCGACTAGATATGTAATGGATGCACACGGACGTGATATAACAGTAAAATGATAAACTGGTAAATGCATGATGTACAATTAAACAATATGATCTGTTATATTCAATTAGATGCAGTATACTGTAGTATAATACGTGACAAGATAGGTTTTCATGCACTAGATCTGAAATGATATATACGGATGTCGAATAAATCGATAAAACTGAAAAACAATAATGTGGATTGAAAAATTAATCATTTTGAAGTATTATAATTCAAATAGATATAGATTATAGTATTATAGCATGTAGCAAGATTAACTTGCCTAGACGGATCACGAAACGGATATGTTCGGTATGTCCGACGTCGGCAAAATGTCGCGACTCACGCACGGCACACGGAACGGGTCCAAGTAATGCACGAGGGTGATCACACAGGCAAGGTACGTCCTCTAGGTCGTCTGGATCGTTGGCGTCGATCCCGGCTCCGGCGAACGCTGGAAATACAGAAATCAAGAAAGTAAAGAAAAAGGAAAAAGAAAGAAGAGGCGAAAGAAGAAGAGGGAAGAAGAAAGAAGAGGGGATTGGCTTACTGTGGTTGTGATGTACAGGGGTCAGGAGAGAGATGAAGGTGATGAAGAGATGAACGGAGCTCCGGCGAGGTTAGGGTTTGTCTTAGAAGAGTTAGGGCTTGGGTGTTAGGGTTAGGTTCGGGTGTAAGTGCAGGTTAGGGTTGGGTGTGCAGGGATTTGGTGTAGAAGGGAGAAGTGCAGAGTAGAGGGAGATGAGGAGATGGTGGTGGTGACGGCGAGGCGAGGCGATCGTCGGCGATGAGGTGAGGGTTTTTTTTTGTTGGGGTTCGAGGGTGCAGGTATGGGCTCGGGAAGGAGATTGAAGAAGAAGGAGATGGCGAGGAGGAGGAAAAGGAGATGGAGGCTCGGTTGAGGGGAGTTATGATGAAGAGATGAAGTTTTTAGGGTTAGGGTTGAGGAGGAAGTGAAGACTTTTATGGGTTCAAGAGGAGGAGGGTGCTCGGTTTATAAGAAGAAGACGAGAGAAATAAGGAGGGAGGTGGGTGTAAGCTTGAGGGAGGTGACGGGATCTTGTTTACCGTGAGAGGAGAGAGAAGCTGCGCGAGAGGAGAGAGAAATTCGTCGGTTAGTGGGGAAGAGGAAGAGAGAGAAAGAAGAGGAGAGAGGAGCGAGGAAAGAGAGAGAGGGGGAGTGTGGGGCCCAAGCCAGAGAGAAAGAGAGAGCTGAGAATCTGTTTTGATTTTAAGTTATAAAAAATATATTTTAGTTTAGAAATTTTATGTATACTGTATATAGGTATTAGAATATAATATTAGTTAAAAAAATGAGATTTTGGTTAATACAAAATTAATCCAAAACACGTCTGGGTCGGATCTAAAAATTCAGTTTCTAAATATGAAAAATATATGCAACAACCAGATTTCAAAATGAATGCTCGGGTAACGAAAATGCATACCCCCAAGAACGGATGCACGTACGTGCGCGTAGGCATCCAAACAAGTCTGTTTCACTGAACGGGACAAGAACAAGATGCGCGGATGCTACCACGAGGTTAGGGGTTTCATGCAGGCCATGCAATATATTTTTAAAATATTTTACGTGACTTAAAATGTTATATGGTAAAAGATGCAATGCCCGATGAAATGCCAGTATGCAGTATTCATGAATGTGCACAAGTCTATGTAACAAGTCGGGATAAATCATGAACATGAATCAAGACAGGTTCAAGCAAGCGGGTCGGGTCGGATACTAATATAGATGTCAGATGTAATATTTGCACCCAAAATACAGTAAATCAGGAAAATACCATACAGAAAGAAATACGAGAACTAGAATTGGTATAAATGAATTAGGGTGTTACATTATACCCAACTACAAAATGAATTTCGTCCTCGAAATTCCCAAGAACAGGGAAAGATAAACAATCAAGAACTACAAGAATAAGTGCGGAAACTTCTGTCGAATTTCATCTTCTTGTTCCCAAGTTGATTCTCCATGCGAGCGATTTCCCCAAGAAACAAGTACGAGAGGGATAACCTTGTTCTTAAGGACCTTTTCTCTTTGATCAACAATCGATATCGGTCGTTCCTCTAAAGTTAAATCCTTTAGTACAGTCAGCTCTGAATGATCCAGCACATGTGTTTCATCTCAAACATACTTACGGAGTTGAGATACATGAAACACGTCATGAACACTTGCCAAAGATGGTGGTAAAGACAATCGATAAGCCACTTCTCCAACACGCCCAATAATCTCGAAAGGCCCAACGAATCGAGAACTAAGCTTGCCTTGACTCCCAAAACGAATCACTCCTCTAGTCGGTGATATCTTCAAGAATACCAGATCACCAACAGCGAGCTCTAGAGGTCTTCTCGATGTATCGGCCCAACTCTTCTGCCGATCTTGTGCTACCTTCATGTGATTCCGGATAGTATTAACCTTTTCTACTGTTTGCACCATCAAATCCGGTCCCAACAATCCTCGCTCTCCAACATCGTCCCAACAAACAGGTGAGCGACACTTGCGACCATACAACGCTTCGAATGGAGCCATCTGAATAGTCGCCTGAAAGCTGTTGCTGTACGAGAACTCCACCAAGTGTAGATGATCCTCCCATGAACCCTTGAAGTCTAACATGCAAGCTCTCAACATGTCTTCAAGAGTTTGGATCGTTCTCTCTGACTGGCCATCTGTCTGGGGATGATAAGCAGTGCTAAACTTCAGTCAAGTCCCCAAACTTTCCTATAAACTCCTTCAGAAGTGTGATAAGAATCGGGTATCACTATCGGAAATGATGCTCACAGGTACTCCATGCAATCTTACAATCTCCTGCATGTACCGTTCCGCTAACGCTTCCATTGATTGACCAACTCGAAATGGTATGGAATGAGCTGCCTTAGTCAGTCGATCAAAAATCACTCAAACTGCACTATTGCCCTTTGGATTCCGCGGTAAAGCTGTCACGAAATCCATGGTTATATGTTCCCACTTCCATTGAGGAATCGAAAGTGGTTGTAATAAACCAGCAACCCTTTGATGTTCAGCACTAACTTGCTGACACACCAAGCACTTCGCTACAAAGCGAGCAATCTCCCTTTTCATGCCTTCCCATCAGAAATGTTGTCTTAGATCGCGGTACATCTTCGTGCCTCCTGGATGTACGGAATATGCAGAACTGTGTGCCTCCTTCATAACTTCTTCGCGAATATCTCCTTTTGGCACACACAAACGGCTACTATATCGCAACGAACCATCTTCATGAATCAACAAGTCCGTTCGAAGTCCAGTTTCAACCTGTTCTCGAAACTTCTGCAATCTTGGGTCCTGCAACTGCGCTGCTTTAATACTCTCGATCAATGACGACTGTACTTGCAGCTTCATCAATTATCCCGAAGAATGCGGTAGCACGATCTCCATCTCGAATCTCCGAAAGTCTTCGATAAGCTCCTTATGTGCAGTCAACATCCAAATTGCTGGCAACCGACTAAGCGCATCCGGCACTACATTAACTTTCCCCGGATGGTACTTAAGATCAAGATCGTAGTCAGCCATCAGCTCCAACCATCTACGCTGCCTCATGTTAAGCTCTTTCTGCGTGAACACGTACTTTAGGCTTTTGTGACCCGTGAATACTTCACCTAATAAGTAGTGTCTCCAAATCTTCAAAGCAAAAATCACGGCTGCTAGCTCCAAATCACGAGTTGGGTAATTCTTCTCGAGTAATTGACTTCTTCCACTCCATTGGTGCTATTGGATAATACGCCTTTGAGATTGGCGCTGCACCAGGAACAAGTTCGATCGCGAACTCCACATCTTGTTTCGGCGGTAAACCCGAGATGTCCTCGAACACGTCCATAAAATCTCAAACTACGGCTGGCGCTTCAACTTCCATCGACAAAAGAACATTGTTTGTCGGCCTAGCCCTAAACTTGACTGGTCCGACAGAACTGCTAACTCTAAAACAACTTCCAGATGTTCGGGAATCTGGAAAATCGCTTTCTTTGCTCTACAATTAATGTGAGCATGGAAAGTGCCAAGAAAATCCATTCCCAAGACAACTTCATAACTACCGGTATCAATCACCAAGAAATCTGCAAATAACTCCCGTCCGCAAATAACTACAGAACAAACCTTACATTCTCTACTAGCTATGATTTTTCCATTCTCAGTGTGTATGTCCCAATAACTAGACGGGTCGTGCAAGTAATTGAGTGTGTAGTATTAAACTTGAACGACATAAATCAATGGATGCACTAGAATTGAATAACGCTAATGCGAGAAAACTATGAACAAGTAGAATACCTGAAATGACTTCCTCTGAAGCCTTGGCTTCTTCAGCCGTCGGGGTAAATGCTCGAGCTTGATTGGGTCCCTGAGTCAACTGCTTCTGCTCCTGAAACTGCTTCTGCGGTGGCCTCTGAACATCATCTTTCATGCGAAGCTTCAACGGACAAGTATCAGTGGTATGATCAGCTGATCCACAAATAAGACAAAGTTCAAGTCTTCTTCGACAATCTCTCCAGAAATGACCCGGTCGTTGGCAGTAATCGCACAACACCCTTCCTTTTTGCTCGGACAAAACTGGCTTCTTCATTGGTGTAATGCCACGCCTGTCCACCAGAATACCTCTGCGTATAAGCGCTCGATTCGGCGTAAACGCCGGCTTCCATACCGCAACTGTCGGCTGCTGCGTACTTCCAGTCTTCATTGATAGGCTCTGCTGCTTTCGAGCCACTTTAAGTACTTGTGAGAAAGTGGTCAAACCCAGAATATAATTTGCCTCTGGATGTTCACGTCCAAACTGCGCATGAACCTCCTTGCCTTATCAGCATCGTTGGCAACCAAAGATCCAACAAATCTACTGAGCCGTGTCCACTCAGCCGCATGTACATCCACGGGTACGCCGTTCTGCTTCAAACTGATAAACTTTTCTTCCATTTCCTCCCGTGCAGTCTGTGGGAAGAACTTCTCCAAGAAACTCTTCGAAAAATCTGCCCAACTGATCGGCTTGGGAAAGCGGGTCTCTTTCACAAGCCACCATTCCCAGGCATAGTCTACTAATTGGATGCGTACTACATTCACTCTCTTGTCTTCTGGAATCTGTGCTACAACGAGCAAATTTTCCGTATCGACTAGCCACTGCTCTGCTGGCAACGGCTCCTCCAGACCAGTGAAAACGGACGGACCAAGTCTCCTGAAATCCGCCACGGTACCCACACGCTCTATTGGTTTGGCCACAACATTATTCACGGACTGCTGGAAGGTCCGCAAACCTTCCTGAAAAGCTTCGGCTTGCCGCTGGTTTAGCTCAGTCTGCCATTTCTGGTTCTCTAGCAAGCCACGAATTACTCCAAGTAAGGCGGCGTCATCCACACGCCTCTGGTACGTATTCAAACTTCTGTCCGCCATGATTCTGCAACCAATACACCAAAGAGGATTAGTATAATGAACAAGATTCAAAACTTGCGATGAATGATGACCATGAATCAAGGATATGAATCAAGACTAGAACTCCAAGTTACTTAAATAGAGTACCGCATTGTAACCATACCGCGGTACGTAGTTACAATCACATAACTCCACTCAAGTCGCCCAAATCCTAGTATCTGAATCAAGGAACAGGGAGAAACAATAGGGAACCAAAAGATTTCAAGTCGAGATACAAAGTGGTTTGCATATCATCAAGGCAAAGGATCAGGAGAAAGATATGATTTAAGAATCAAGATAACAATGTGGCAGGACATGTTCCTAATCACGAGTATTCTGATTCGTGTATTGGGTCCAATACCGAACTAAAAAAGAATCAAACCCGATTAATCTAGATCCTATGGCTCTGATACCAAACAAACTATGTCACGCCCCGCTTCCCAGAGTGCGCTAAGATCGGCACGTGACAGAGCCAACCATGCTACCTGTGGATAAGAAATATCCCTCCACAGTCATATTACGGCTGTAGAGATATCAAGAACGGTAGAAATAATAAACAACTATCTAATACATGTCCATGAGCCAGAATAACGAGTCAAGAAACAAAATAATGCGGAAGCAAAAGATCCAATACAATAATAATCTGGAATGTACGTCCCAAAATACGGGCTCACAAAAGGAATGAAAAATACTGAAAGGAAAACTAAACTAAACTAATAACATGTCCTTACTGCTCGGCCTGTTGATCAAAATACTTCTGAACAGCCTGCGATAAAGATAAGGGATCTGGGCCATGCAAAACCCAGACGTCGGTGCGTCACAATATCAATAATTCTAAGCAAGCAGAATGTAATGAGATATGCAGGCATGGAGTATGAACAGTAACAAGTCATCAGTAACAAGTAACGGTAACATGAATATAGATCAGTGAACAGGATATAAACAGGTGAAGTGCAGTGAGTAGTCTAAACTGTGCTATAGGGTTATCTACTCTAAAGTTATTCAAAATCAATTAATGTAATCCTCATCGTAACCCATCGGTTTATGCCCCGTTCATTCCCCACGGGACCACGGTAAAATGATATAATAGACTGTGAGCCTATGTCCCGATCATTCCCCACGGGACCACGGTAAAAGGATGTAATAGCCCTTTGAGTTACGTTCAGTTACATTTTTGATTTCCCCATACCCTCAAGTTATGTGTTCAAATCAGGTATTGATAAATCTGGAGTTAATGCCAACACAGGATCAAGCAGGTACAGGTTTGTCTGTATAGACACAGGATATGTCCGTAGGGACAACAGGTCAAGACTGTCGGCATTAGTAACAAGATCAGGTATCAAGTCAAGCAGTAGTATATCAAGTTATGTCAGGTAGTGTTTATGTATCAAGTCATGTCAAATAGTGTATCAAGTCGTGCTAAATAGTGTACATGTATCAAGTGGATGTTCATAATCAAACTATAGTAAGTATGGGTGCACAAAGACAAGTATGGAGTATTAATATGATAATAAAATGAAATACTGTAACATGGTATGCGAATAGGTATAAAGTAAATGGTATGGATGCACAATTATCAATTAGGGTTATATTTGTAGTTCCAATACTAATTAGGATGCACTTTATTAAACATGGGGTGTTAATATAACAGTATTATGTATTAATGTGATCTGTAGATGCAGCTATATGTATACTATATAATTTGGATGCAAACGGGTATCCGAAAACTGTAAAACTTGCATATGGATGTATAGTATGATAAACGGGTAACATTTTACTCATATGGATGCGTAAAACTATACCTAGCATGTAGCAAGATGATTTAGCATGCGACTAGATATGTAATGGATGCACACGGACGTGATATAACAGTAAAATGATAAACTGGTAAATGCATGATGTACAATTAAACAATATGATCTATTATATTCAATTAGATGCAGTATACTGTAGTATAATATGTGACAAGATAGGTTTTCATGCACTAGATCTGAAATGATATATACTGATGTCGAATAAATCGATAAAACTGAAAAACAATAATGTGGATTGAAAAATTAATCATTTTGAAGTATTATAATTCAAATAGATATAGATTATAGTATTATAGCATGTAGCAATATTAACTTGCCTAGACAGATCACAAAATGGATATGTTCGGTACGTCCGACGTCGGCAAAATGTCGCGACGCACGCACGGCAGACGGAACGGGTCCAAGTAACGCACGAGGGTGATCACGCAGGCAAGATACGTCCTCTGGGTCGTCTGGATCGTCGGCGTCAATCCCGGCTCCGGCGAACGCTGGAAATACATAAATCAAGAAAGTAAAGAAAAAGGAAAAAGAAAGAAGAGGCGAAAGAAGAAAAGGGAAGAAGAAAGAAGAGGGGATTGGCTTACTGTGGTTGTGATGTACAGGGGTCAGGAGAGAGATAAAGGTGACGAGGAGATGAACGGAGCTCCGGCGAGGCTAAGGTTTGGCTTAGAGGAGTTAGGGTTTGGGTGTTAGGGTTAGGCTCGGGTGTAAGTGCTGGTTGGGGTTGGGTGTGCAGGGATTTGGTGTAGGAGGGAGAAGTGCAGAGTAGAGGGAGGGGAGGAGATGGTGGTGGTAATGGCGAGGCGAGGCGATCGTCGGTGATGAGGTGAGGTTTTTTTTTGTTGGGGTTCGAGGGTGCGGGTATGGGCTCGGGAAGGAGAAAGAAGAAGAAGGAGATGGCGAGGAGGAGGAACAGGAGATGGAGGCTCGGTTGAGGGGAGTTGTGATGAGGAGATCAAGTTTTTAGGGTTAGGGTTGAGGAGGAAGTGATGACTTTAATAGGTTCAAGAGGAGGAGGGTGCTCGGTTTATAAGAAGAAGACGAGAGAAATAAGGAGGGAGGTGAGTGTAAGCTTGAGGGAGGTGACGGGATCTTGTTTACCGCGAGAAGAGAGAGAAGATGTGCGAGAGGAGAGAGAGAGCTGCGCGAGAGGAGAGAGAGAGGGAGGGAGGAGAAAGAAATTCGTCGGTTAGTGGGGAAGAGGAAGAGAGAGAAGGAAGAGGAGAGAGGAGCGAGGAAAGAGAGAGAGGGGGAGTGTGGGGCCCAAGTCAGAGAGAAAGAGAGAGCTGAGAATCTGTTTTGATTTTAAGTTATAAAAAATATATTTTAGTTTAGAAATTTTATGTAAACTGTATATAGGTATTAGAATATAATATTAGTTAAAAAAATGAGATTTTGGTTGATACAAAATTAGTCCAAAACACGTCCGGGTCGGGTCTAAAAATTCAGTTTCGAAATATGAAAAATATATGCAATGAACAAATTTCAAAATGAATCCTCGGGTAACGAAAATGCATACCCCCAAGAACGGATGCACGTACGTGAGCGTAGCCATCCAAACAAGTCCGTTTCACTGAATGGGACGAGAACAAGATGCACGGATGCTACCACGGAGTTAGGGGTATCATGCAGGCCATGCAATGTATTTTTAAAATATTTTACGTGACTTAAAATATTATATGGTAAAAGATGCAATGCCCGATAAAATGCCAGCATGCAGTATTCATGAATGTGCACAAGTCTATGTAACAAGTTATGATAAATCATGAATATGAATCAAGACAGGTTCAAGCAAGCGGGTCGGGTCGGATACTAATATAGATGTCAGATATAATATTTGCACCCAAAATACAGTAAATCAGGAAAATACCATACAGAAAGAAATACGAGAACTGGAATTGGTATAAATGAACTAGGGTGTTACAAGAACGAAGAATAGGCTCGGAAGAAGATATTGGATCAGACGAAATAGGAGTAGAAGTAGTAGCCGGGGTATCATCTATATCATCAACATGTTCATCAACCTGGTTATTCAGCACTCTTCTAGATCTCAACATAGTTACGGCACTCACATTATGATTTTGTTGATGAAGGACGAGATTTACTCTTTGTGAGTGGCCGTGATTTGGTAGAGGTTGAGATGGAAGTTTCCCTTTCTCCCTCTCACTCATTGCGGCATTTAACTGTGCAATTTGTACTTCTATCGATTTTATACTTTCACCGTGGGAAGTAGTGTGTTGCACTAACGTTTGGATATTAGACGTTAAATTAGCCGTCATTTATGTGGATTGTTTAATAAACGTTTCTAAGTTTCTTTCAAGTGCAGAGATTTTTTCGGTACCGGCCGTTGGAATATTAGTCAGGGTTTGGAAAGAATTATTATAAGGAGCAAAGTTGTAGGCCGGATTTTGAAAAGCTTGCGATTGAAAGGGTTGCTGAATTTGTTGTTGTGGCAGTTGTTGCTGTGGTGGAAACCTTTGATAGTTGTTTTGGCTTGGAAACTGATTTTGATTTTGAGATTGGTTTTGATTCCAAGCAAAACTAGGATGATGCCTCTGTTGGGGTAAAAATTTACACCCCGGTTGACCAAGTCAAAATCAAAGTCAACCCCAAGCCAGGTGGGCCCAAGCCCAGGTCAAGCGGGCACATGCCCAAGCCAAGCTTGCGGCCAGCCTTCCCATGCCAACAACAAAATCATGTAATAAATAATTTCTAATTAATTTTTTATGCATGAATGTATGCAAAATGGGCATAAAACCAATATTTTGTAAGCCCAAGGCTTAAGTGCAAAAAAAAAATGGCACATGAGCCATGGGATGGGCAAAATGCCATTTTGCAAAGCCTAAGGGGCTATATATAAATGTGTAAGCCTATAAAAGGCAACATGATGATTAATATACCGATACCTTTTCCATTCTCTCAAAAATCTAGGGTTTGTACTTCTTTCCCTTTTCTGAAGGTTTCAAACATTTTTCTTTCTTTTGAATTAAATCAAGAGTTTTACTCTTCCTTTTCCAAAACTAAATAGTTTTTCACCATAAAACCCACCAAGGGGAGCTTGGATCTGTCATTAGATCTCAAAAGAAGAGATTTTTAGATCTCACATCTCTTGATCTTCAAGATCTGGCCAAACCACAGGAGGAAGAAGAAGAACCCCCTTAATCAGCTTCAACACATCCTAGGAGTTTAACTCCATATATATACATATATATATATATATAGAATAAATATTTCCTTTCTGAAGCATAGCTTCTGGTTTCTGGGCTAAAAGCCTTCTTTTCCTCGCCGGCGCCCAAGCGCTCAAGCGCCGAGCGCCCACGTGCCGACACGTGGCGCGCTAGCGCTCGAGCGCAAAGCGCCCACGTGCCGACACGTGGCGCTTTTCGCTCCAGCGCCTTTGCGCTCGAGCGCAAGGCGCCCATGTGCCGACACGTGGCGCGCTTGCGCTCAAGCGCACTGCGCGCGAGCGCAAGGCGCCTGCGTGCCGACACGTGGCGCGCTTGCGCTTCAGTGGATTGCGCCCGAGCGCAAGGCGCCCGCGTGCCGACACGTGGCGCGCTTGCGCTCCAGCGCTTTGCCCCCGAGCGCAAAGCGCCCCCGTGCCGACACGTGGCGCGCTTGCCCTCCAGCGCCTTGCGCCCGAGCGCAAAGCGCCCACGTGCCGACACGTGGCACGTGTTCAGTTGATAAACTGCACATTTGTATTACATTTTTCCTACCATTTTCATATTAAAAAAGGACTTTATTATAATATATTATACATATGAGGGTTTATGTGTAAAAACATTATTTTCCATGTGTTAATATATTTTAATTATCATTTGGTAGAAAAATGTATGCAAATATTATTGACCTAATCCTAGTAGAACAAAGTCTACTAAAATCTTATTTGAGTTGTTGTGCAGAATATTTCCAAGTTGTTATGAAGAATTTATCAAACAAATCAATTTGTTGAAGAAATCTTGCCAAATTAAGAAGCAAAACTTGGAGACCAAGTCTGGAAGCAACCGAGAAAAGATTTTTGAATTCTGAAGGTGCCTAGGATTGTCACATGTCACAAGATGCAAGCACAAGAAAATTGATCAAGAGATCTCACCCATTGGCCGCGGATCCGCGGCCATACCCCCCCTTTTGGCCGCGGATCCGCCGCAATATCATGGAGTTGGAAGGAAAGATTTTGGGGCATGATTCTCTACTATATTTTACCAACTTTTGAAGCAAAAGATTCTGGCTTTGCACTATAAAAAGGCACCGAGAGCCTCTTGGAAAAGCTATCAAGCCGAAGAGATCACAAAGTCCAAGACGGCTCACGCATCCAGGCTGATCATCAACGGTTCATCTACCTCCTTGGAAGAGATCGAGAAGCAAACTAGTCTTTGTAATCATTTTCTAAGGAATCAAAGTGTAGATTGTTCAAGTTGATTAATAAAGGTAGTTGTTTTATTTAATTCTTTTTCATTTTACATTATGTTTTCCCTCTTTGTCTTTTCATCTTCTTTTTCCAACATGCGCGAGTAATTCTCCGCTTGTTAGGGTTCGTAGGATTAGGGTAGGCTAATGGACGATGAAAATAACTAAACCCTTTTTAAGTGCTATAAAGTTTAGGAACTTTATCAAAAGAATCATTAACATCCTAATCGGGCGCGCTAGCAATTCTTTGCTAGTTCCGACCGCGATTAGAGATTAGATTAATAATTGTTTTGGTAAAGGCTAGATATGAACGGAGTTCCGTGTCGAGGTAAGGGTTAAGAGTGGGATTCCTTTTCCCTCCAAAAACCCTAATCTACACGCATCACCGTCGTTCTAGTTCTAAATCAATTAATGGATAAAAAGAGTAACTTTTAATTAATCATCCATAACTACTAAATCCTAACGAACCCTACAAGCCCTCTAATTATATTAACTACATCTTTAAAATAATCTAGATCTATATTTTACATTCTTGTTTAACGTAGATCTAGAAACCATTCCACAAAATTCTTTCTTCCTCCTCTCTTTTTCAACACATCTAAAGTAAGAATAAAAGATTCAACGTTTCCCAGAGGACGACCCGTACTCATCTCGGTCTAGCTATACGCGACACCGTTCTGATTGCGGTTAACTACAAACACACTCTTTCGAACCAATCAAATGGCGCCGTTGCCGGGGATACGTGCGTAATTTTTTATTTTTACTATTTGTGTTGATTTCTTAGACGAGTCATATCATTATTAACACAAAACTGCAAATTGCATATTTAACGATTTATGCGTGAATTTTTGCAAGGAGATCTGGAGTCACAGACTTGAGGAAGCAGGAGATCTAGGGTTCCGAACTTCTCTGGTATATTTCTTAACTCCTTCTCTCTCCTCTAAATCCAATAAAATCTATTTTCTGCAGGATTCTTTGCAAAAATTGCGCCGCTAAAAGAAAATCTTTTTGCAAAAGTTTTGTGATTGGTTTTGTTTTGCATATTTAATACGGACTTTAAGGGGCAAAGACCAAATCAAGATTAGGTGGGGATTTCATCACCCTTCCTAAGCCCCACAAATCACAAACTGAGTATATAGATCAAGCCTTCATTAATTTAAAAAATATCTAGACCAGACTCTAAGGACTGTCGCGCTCATTAAGGACAGAGGAAGGTCGTGGGTAATCTATCGTTTATCCGCATTACTTTTGTAGTGCCTAGGCAAGTGTGTCAAAGGCTAGTGGTTTTTAATTAGGCCCATGACGTGGTTCCTTCCTACTTACCTGGCACTTACCTGGCTACAAGGGTAGTACGGAGGCGGTAGAGGATTGATCCTGCGGCTTGTCCTTTGGAAGTCTAGGAGCGGTCTAGAGACTGGACCTAGGTGACCTTAGTTCTAGGGTTGCTTGTGCATCTTAGGGAGATTTGTCTTGAGTCCCACTTTTCAAAACAAGCCAATTTTAAATCACACTCACGCTGCCACTTGCACTAAACCCGCTTAGTGCATGCTCGGCTGGACACGGGATCCTAGTGCCCGTCTTGTCCGCGTTCCTGCTATCGACGCCGAAGTCGGTACTTCTTCATCTTCTTTTCCCCCACCACACACCACATCAACCGAGATGGACGGCACTCCATCAGAGCATAACACCACGCTGCCACCGCCCGGAGGTGCACAGAATCCACCGCGCATCTCTCTCCAAGAGAGATGCTATCATATTCGTGGTCCTCTTCCTACTTGTCTATCTCTTCCACCACCTAACGGGGATAATTTCGAAATTAAACCCCACTACATCAATCTGCTGCCCAAATTTCACAGGCTTGAGTCGGAAGACGCGTACGTTTTCATCACCAAATTCGAAAACATATGCGCAATGATGGGTACTTCACAATTGACTTTAGATGCTATGCGCTTACGTCTTCTCCTATTCACACTGTGCGACTTGGCAGAAAAATGGCTTTATAATACTGCCGCACACTCTATCACTAATTGGGATGAATTCGTCGTAGCATTTCTTAAGAAGTTTTACCCAAACCATAAGACTGCCCACATTAGGAGCGAGATCAACCAGTTCACCCAGCTTCCCAATGAACCATTTTGGAAGTGCTTTGAACGTTTCAAAGATCTGCTTGTCCAATGCCCCCATCACGGAATACAAAGATGGGATTTATGTCGGATTATATATGAGGGCATTAATCCAGCGACAAAGCAGATGCTTGAAACAATGTGTCAATGCAATTTCATGTCTAAAGATGATGGTGAAGCATGGAAATATCTGGAAGATCTCGCTGAACACACGTTGCAGTGGGAAAGCGTAAGACCACCTACAACTAAGGGAGGTATTCACCAGCTCGACGTTTCCATCGCAGTGAAAGCCGAAATGGCAGCGATACAAAAGAAACTCGACGCTATTGAAAACAAGTTCTCATCTTTCTCCCTAAATCAGGTCACGCTTCCTAAGACCGTCTGTGGTTGCTGTTCGGATCCTTCACACTTAACGGAAGAATGTCCTATGAATGCATCGTTTCAAGCTAATGCTGCTTTTCAGCAGCGACCTAGAAACGACCCTTATTCTTCCACGTACAATCAAGGATGGAGGAATCATCCTAACTTTGCTTGGAATCAAAACCAACAAAGCAATTATCAAGGACCTCCTCCACAGCAACCACAACCACAGAATCAGCCCCCCTTTCAGTCACAGAATTTCCAAAATCCGGCCAACATTTCTACACCACAAGTGGCCGGTATTGACAACTCACTTGCACAAACTTTGGATATGTTCATGAAACAATCCATGCAAAATTCGGCTGAGATGAGGTCTTCTATTGATGCCCTAACGAAAAACTCCTCCTCCCATGGTGAGAGAATCAAATCAATAGAAAACCAAATCGCACAGTTAAACGCCGCAATGAGTGCGAGAGAGAAAGGGAAACTCCCATCTCAACCCATACCCAATCCTGGCCACTCACAAAATTATAATGTGAATGCCGTTACTACGTTGAGATCGGGAAGAGTGCTGAACAACCGAGTGGGTGAGCAGTGTGATGATAGTGACACTAATGATACCCCTTCTTCTTCTTCTTCCCCTAATTCGTCTAGTCTTCCACCTTCAACCGAGCCTATTCTCCGTTTTCCCCAAGGCTCGAACCCTTCGTCCATTTCGCCAAATCTATCTAAGTCGATGCCCACTCCAGTTTTGGGATCGAATCTGTCCCCACAATCCTCTCCAATGTTGGACCAAACCCTTATTGATAAAGCACCTTATCCAAACAGGTTAAGGGGCAACAGACCAAGTCCACAAATGGAGAAGATTGTGGAAATTTTTAAGCAAGTTAACATAAACATTCCTCTCCTAGATGCTATTCAACAAGTTCCGTCATATGCGAAAATCCTAAAGGACTTGTGCACTAGGAAGAGAAAAGTTCAAGTACCTAAAAAAGTTTTCCTTGCGAGTAATGTGAGCACTGCTTTTACACAACAACTACCCAAGAAACGAAAGGACCCCGGAAGTCCTACAATTTCAATTTCTATTGGGGGTAAAAATATCAATCGTGCTCTACTCGATTTAGGTGCTAGTGTTAACTTGCTTCCGTATTCTGTTTATGAGCAATTAGGGATCGGAGAGTTAAAACCTGTGCATTGCACTCTTCAGATGGCCGATCGATCTATCACCCAAGCTAGGGGTGAGCTAGAGGATGTGTTAATCAAAGTCGGGGAATTCATATTCCCTGTGGACTTTATCGTTATAGATACACAACCTGTAGCAAACCCACGCAATCAAATCCCGGTGATACTCGGTCGACCCTTTTTCGCCACTTCCAACGCAGTAATCAATTGTAGAAACGGCTCTATGACCCTATCCTTTGGAAAGAAGTCAATTGAGCTTAATATTTACAGGTTGGGAAGTGAACCCTCCGAACCCTATGCTCATGTGTGTTCTGTCGAATTAATGGATGTCGACAGCAGCGAATTTGATCAACCTCATAATTCTGATGACATTTTTATAGAGTCTGATGATCACCCCATTTTTTCTGATGACATTATTTTTCGGGGTATCGATGAAAGCTTTGAGGAAATTTTCGCTGATGAACTCGCATTTTTACAAGACACGGGTGTTGAGATGAATCAACTCCAAGACAAAGAAATTGGACCTCCACCCTTTCTTTTGGACAATCATGATAATGCGAGTAATCCATCATTACTATCACTGTGTCGTCTCTCCAAATTGAGACGCAATCCTTTTCCATCACACCTCTTGTCACCTCCCCACTTCTTCACGTCAATAGGTGACATGTTCTTCCACCAACTTTGGTGCTTCATTGATAAAATTTTTGAATGGTTGGTGTTGACCTTCGGTCTTTGCAAAGCTTGGCAGTGACCAATAACCTTGACCCCCTCTTGTGATTTTAAAAGATTAAAATTGTTTAACTCAAGTTTGGGGGGGTGGTATATTTTTGGCTCTTGAACATAACTTTTGTCCTCAAATTTGTGAGCCAAAAATAAGTTTGGGGGAGGATTTTCATTTTCATATATTTTTTCCCCTATTAATAATTTCCTCTCAAGTCTACAGGTTTTTGAGCTTAACGGATGACATCAGTGAGGACACTGCTGTAAACAGGTTTGGGGGAGGTTTGTGCTTATTTACACATCAATTTACATCATATTATTCAAAAATTTCAAAAAAATTTCTTTTGTGACAAAAGAGTAGAAAGTGAAAAATTACATCCAAAAGATAGGAATAGTTTAAGAAAACCAAGAAAATTAGAAGTTTTCTTAAACGAACTAGTAATAAGTAGTTATGAGCTGTTGTCCCAAGGGTTAGTAAGATGAAGGAAGTCACTAATCTGAGGTTAAAAATAAGTCTGAAAAATAGTTTCTATTCTGGAAGCCAAACATTTGAATGTTGATACCCTACTATATGCACTTACACACGTCTTGAAACTCGGGATAGTAGAGGATACCTTGAAATGCTCTTGTCTAAAAGCCAAAGTATGAAGGAAATGAAGAAAAAAAATGAAGAAAATATAAAAATGGTGAAAAGAAAAAAATGAACACCGGTTTTGTATCGCCAAGGCAGCAATAAAAAAATATAGCGAGGGTGCCTCTTCACCTAGTGCCCTAAGGCCAACTGGTCTGGGAGTCACTGCTAAGCCTTAGGTGGTGCAAGACGAGGAAAATATTATCACCTAATCAGCAAGCACACGAGTAATCGGTCTGTTAGTACCTCAAGAAGTATTAACGGTCGCATGAAAATGTGTGAGCAAATCTTAATATTCATCAAATTAAAAAGTACTAAGGTAGATGGACAAGAGTATGATAGCTTGAATTGAATTCTCCGAGTGTAGGGATGTTCTTTAGACACACGTGGGGTTATATGATCAATGTTTGGATGAAAAGTAGGAATGAAGAATAAAGACGATATTTTATTGAGGGATGATGTGATTTCTAACATTTTTTCATGACTATTAAGATAGGGCTCATGACAACTGAAAAGCTAGTATAGTTGGAAACTCTTCTTTTCAAAGTCTTTCTTTTATGGTTCTTATCTTTATATGTAAATTTCACCATCTTTCTTTTGTTATAGGATTTTGTGGGTGTAATCCGCTGAAAACCCTCAGGAGACAACACTCCTCCTACTAGGGACACCTAGAGGTTTAACGGCTTGTTGCACATGCTCAGTGCACTCGTGTCTGCCTACGAAAGTGTGCTTAGTTTTCTCCTTTCTTTTTCTCCTCTTAAATAAACTAGTTTGCTCGGGACGATCAAAGATAAGTTTGGGGGTATTTGTTCAGTTGATAAAACTGCACATTTGTATTACATTTTTCCTACCATTTTCATATTAAAAAAGGACTTTATTATAATATATTATACATATGAGGGTTTATGTGTAAAAACATTATTTTCCATGTGTTAATATATTTTAATTATCATTTGGTAGAAAAATGTATGCAAATATTATTGACCTAATCCTAGTAGAACAAAGTCTACTAAAATCTTATTTGAGTTGTTGTGCAGAATATTTCCAAGTTGTTATGAAGAATTTATCAAACAAATCAATTTGTTGAAGAAATCTTGCCAAATTAAGAAGCAAAACTTGGAGACCAAGTCTGGAAGCAACCGAGAAAAGATTTTTGAATTCTGAAGGTGCCTAGGATTGTCACATGTCACAAGATGCAAGCACAAGAAAATTGATCAAGAGATCTCACCCATTGGCCGCGGATCCGCGGCCATACCCCCCCTTTTGGCCGCTGATCCGCCGCAATATCATGGAGTTGGAAGGAAAGATTTTGGGGCATGATTCTCTACTATATTTTACCAACTTTTGAAGCAAAAGATTCTGGCTTTGCACTATAAAAAGGCACCGAGAGCCTCTTGGAAAAGCTATCAAGCCGAAAAGATCACGAAGTCCAAGACGGCTCACGCATCCAGGCTGATCATCAACGGTTCATCTACCTCCTTGGAAGAGATCGAGAAGCAAACTAGTCTTTGTAATCATTTTCTAAGGAATCAAAGTGTAGATTGTTCAAGTTGATTAATAAAGGTAGTTGTTTTATTTAATTCTTTTTCATTTTACATTATGTTTTCCCTCTTTGTCTTTTCATCTTCTTTTTCCAACATGCGCGAGTAATTCTCCGCTTGTTAGGGTTCGTAGGATTAGGGTAGGCTAATGGACGATGAAAATAACTAAACCCTTTTTAAGTCCTATAAAGTTTAGGAACTTTATCAAAAGAATCATTAACATCCTAATCGGGCGCGCTAGCAATTCTTTGCTAGTTCCGACCGCGATTAGAGATTATATTAAAATAATGTTTTGGTAAAGGCTAGATATGAACGGAGTTCCGTGTCGAGGTAAGGGTTAAGAGTGGGATTCCTTTTCCCTCCAAAAACCCTAATCTACACGCATCACCGTCGTTCTAGTTCTAAATCAATTAATGGATAAAAAGAGTAACTTTTAATTAATCATCCATAACTACTAAATCCTAACGAACCCTACAAGCCCTCTAATTATATTAACTACATCTTTAAAATAATCTAGATCTATATTTTACATTCTTGTTTAACGTAGATCTAGAAACCATTCCACAAAAGTCTTTCTTCCTCCTCTCTTTTTCAACACATCTAAAGTAAGAATAAAAGATTCAACGTTTCCCAGAGGACGACCCGTACTCATCTCGGTCTAGCTATACGCGACACCGTTCTGATTGCGGTTAACTACAAACACACTCTTTCGAACCAATCAAATGACGCCGTTGCCGGGGATCGAACCCGGGTCACCCGCATGACAGGCGGGAATACTCACAACTATACTACATTTTCCTACCAAATGATAATTAAAATATATTAACACATGGAAAATAATGTTTTTACACATAAACCCTCGTATGTATAATATATTATAATAAAGTCCTTTTTTAAAATATATCGACACTCACCACTATGCCGACACGTGGCGCGTTTGCGCTCCAGCGCCTTGCGCCAGAGCGCAAAGCGCCACGTGCCGACACGTGGCTCGCTTGCGCCCGGCGCTCATGCGCAAAGCGCCCACGTGTCGACATGTGGCGCGCTTGCGCCTGAGCGTACAGCACCTAAGCGCACAACGCTCAAGGCGCTGGCCCCACGCATCCCTTGGATGCCTTTCCCCCTCTTTTTATATACATACATATACATATACATATGTATACATATTTGCACACACACGTGCTCCATGACACTGTCCCTATTAGAAAAAAATTTCTAATGGGGCGCTGCCCCGCACCCCGCAAGAGGGCTGCTAGCCCCCTTGACCCCCAGCCCGCTATCCGGGTAGCGGGACCCCCGTAAAAACTCTGCGTGGCTCCCGATATATCCAAAAACCCCTTTTAAAACACAACACACGCACACCGCACATTGAGTTCGCATGACCAGTTTAACCCGTTAATCGGAGGTTCCCTCGCCCCAAAGGCGAGAGGTAATTAACGGCAGCTTTGTCCGCGGCTGCCGGAGATTCGGATCCCCACATTCAATAAACCCCGGCCTACCCTAGGCAGGGGGAATCTGTAGTATACGCCTGACAAGCGCACGCGTATTCCCATCTCAATGGGGTGACGAAAAACACCTTACATATTCTGGCACACCCGGTGGGACCAATCTCTCCTCCCATATTTCGGATTAAGTATTCATGCGAACTCAATCAATGTACATATCTGTATTTATACTAAAATAATGCTCTTTCATGCAGGTCTTCAAGCAATCACTTTTCAACAATATCTCCAAAGATGAACTCAGCTCTCAGCACGGCTCCCGTCTCCCACACGATGAGGATAGACTCTAGGACGGTCCTCCCGGCCAGTCTCGAGCGACAATGGGAGGAGCCGCTGCTACCATTCGGCTCTATTATGTTCATACCAATTGGCGCCATCCCAGCTCCTCAAGCTCCGGTAACAGACAAACCGGTCTCGAAAGGCAAGAGGCCGAATGTGGTGGTCTCGAAGGCGCCCCAACTCAAACACAAGTCGGTGTTTGAACGACTCTCCATGGCCCCAGCTGGGGGAAAGGCCATCAGCATCAACAAAGCAACAGGGCGTCTCGCGCATGCTCCGGCGGCGCCTCTAACAACTGCTCGATTGGGTGTCTTCTCAAGTCTCCCCATCACTCAGCCCATGGCGGCTTCCCGAAGAGCAGAAGCCTGCCAAGCGCTCAAGGCAGAGAAGCTGAGGTAGAAGCGGCTCAGATACAAAGCCAACAAAAGGGCTAGGGCTCTGGCCATGTTAAAATTTATAAGCCCGGACCACTCCGCGAAATCAGCTGCCAGTGATGAAAGAATGGCTGAATGTGTTATCCACACTGTCTACATGGCCGGATATGAAGAAACGAACCCTCCTCTTCTTCACAGCCATGGTGATGATATGGTTGACGCGACCCAGCATCGGCTCGATCTAAATGATGAAGAGCCCGCTCAGGCCGATAAGCCAGAGGAGCCCGTGGTTCCTGCGGAATTGAGCTCAGGCAATAAAGATTACCCGGTTGTCATAGCCGGAACTACAGAACAAGCATTATTCCAATGGCTTCAAAGGCAATTTCAGGACAGGGATGAGAAGATGGCCGAGGTCTATTCCAAAGTCGACGAGCTGGAAAACGTCGTGGCAGATCTCGCGACCCAAGTCGCCAGATTGCAATTACAGCAGGGTCAAATTTTGGTTCATGAGCCAGGGATTGATACCCGGAGGCAGCCAACTGATATCCCCTTCAACCTAACAGTGGAGCGCCTTCGTGAAAAACGGCCGCAATCAGCCTCCAGCCCTTCCGATACATACGCCGGGAGGGAATCACCTCTGAAAGAGAAGCTGGAAAAGGTCTATTCCTTCAAAAGGGAAAAAGTCCACAAGATATTCAGGGACGCCCTAAGAAACGGTCTACAACTGCCGGAATCAAAAAGACCGCAAGAAGCGAATATGACCGACGACCCAGAATATTGCCCCTATCACAGGGTGATAGGTCATGCCATTGAGGACTGCTTTGTCTTCAAAGATTGGGTCGAAAGGCAATACAGGACGGGAGAGATAGAACTGTCTAAAGGCGCGTTAGCAAACAGTCAAGCTACGACCGCCGATTTCATGCAAATGGAGACCGAAGCCTTTCGGGAACCTAATCCTCCCAGACATGTGCCATTATCTGAAAAGGGCGAACCAAAGACCGATCGGCTTCGAGGACCAGCATCAGTAAAGGCACTTACTCCAATGGAGAGAAAGAAGAAGGTATACTCCTTCAGGAGGGATAAAGTCCGCAAAATATTCATGGACGCCCTAAACAGCGGTCTGCAACTGCCTGTTCCAAAGAGGCCACAGGAAATGAACATGACCGGCAATCCCATATACTGCCCATATCATAGAGTGGTGGGTCATACCATCGAAGACTGCTATATTTTCAAAGATTGGGCAGAGGACCAATATAAGCTTGGAAAAACCTCACAATCCTTGGATGTATCGGCAAGCCACAGAGCTAGGTCATCAACACAGCTCTGCCAAGATCAAAAGTTCAAGGAGCTGGGATAAGCAAAAGGGACCACCACGTCGTTAAACTGGAAATAGCTGACCACCACGTCGTTAAACTGGGAACAATCGACCTCTAAGTCGTTAAACTGGGAATGTAAATATATATATATATATATATGTAAATAAAAAAATGTGTAAATAAAATAAAAATAGAGAAAAGCCGAAATGATGGGGCAACTCGCAATAAAAATCAGCGAGTAAAATAAAGATGAAAATAAAGCCGAAATGATGGGGCAACCGCGAATAAAAGCCGAAATGATAGGGCAATCGCGATCTTCGCGATAAGAAAAGCTGAAAGGATAGAGCAATCGTGGTAAAAAAAAACACAAACAAAAATCCAATTTTTCAAACTTCCCTCGGCCCTACGGCTAGTCCCCAAATTGACTGCCGTATACAATCCACGGGCTCAAATAATCCTCAGCATACCCATGCCCCACCGCAACCACCAGTTACGCGGCTGGCCTCCGCCTTTGGAATTATGCTCCATTGGGAAGACCCACTCATGTGTCCTGGCACATGTGCTTCAGTGTTAACAACGCTGATGCCGGCCCCCTATCCCAAAATTCCAAATCAATCCAATAGACCTCCACGTCTTTAAAACTGGAAACAGACGACCCCTAAGTCTTTAAACCGGAAACAGATGACCTCTAAGTCGTTAAACTGGAAACAGCAGACCTCTAAGTCTTTAAACTGGAAACAGATGACCTCTAAGTCGTTAAACTGGAAACAGCAGACCTCTAAGTCTTTAAACTGGAAACAGATGACCACTATGTCGTTAAACTAGAAAAGATGACCACTACGTCGTTAAACTGGAAACAGATGACCTCTACGTCGTTAAACTGGAAACAAATGACCTCTAAGTCGTTAAACTGGAGACAGCAGACCTCTAAGTCTTTAAACTGGAAACAGATGACCACCACGTCGTTAAACTGGAAACAGATGACCTCTAAGTCGTTAAACTGGAAACAGTCGACCTCTAAATCATTAAACTGGGAATGAGAGAAATCCACTCATGTGTCCTCACGATACATGAGGAGAACGAACCTTTGTGGGATCCTTACGAGTCACAAAGGAAAAACACACTTAGGAGTCCTCACGACTCCTAAGGAGAAAATACACCTGCGGGATACTTACGACTCGAAAGGAGAAAATGCTTTTATGGGACCCTCACGACCCATAAAATTGAAAAGTCTTAGGTGAACAGGGATCTAAACCTGTCTCCTAAGCCATCGCTCCCCAACCCTAAGTGGTGAATGATGAGTCGCTCCTGGTACCATATTCCAGTGCAGCAATGCAGACGCCAACCAAATTCCAAATTCCATACCCCAATGGCGAATGATGAGTCGCTCCTGGTACCACATTCCAGTACAGCGATGCAGACGCCATCCAAATTCCAAATCCAAATCCCCAAGTGGCGAATGATGAGTCGCTTCTGGTACCATATTCCAGTGCAGCGATGCAGATGCCAACCAAATTCCATCTCCCATACCCCAACGGCGAATGATGAGTCGCTCCTGGTACCACATTCCAGTGCAGCGATACAGACGCCAACAAGGTCCTGAAATTTTTCCGGCCCTACGGTCTGGATCATACATCCTACAAAACCGTATACAATCCACGGGCGTAAAACAATCCTGATCCCTCAAAAAAAATGCACTCGCGAAGTCCACTCGACTTTGTGAGGAGAAAATTCCCGCGTGAGATCCTTACGACTCACAAAGGAGCAACACACTTAGGAGTCCCCACGACTCCTAAGGAGAAAATACACCTACGGGATCCTTATGACTCGTAGGGAGAAAATGCTTTTATGGGACCCTCACGGCCCATAAAATTGAAAAGCCTTAGGTGATAGGGATCTAAACCTGTCTCCTAAGCCATCGCTTCCTAACCCTCAAGTGGCAAATGATGAGTCGCTCTTGGTACCATATTCCAGTGCAGCGATGCAGACGCCAACCAAATTCCAAATCCCATCCTCCCGGGGCAAATGATGAGTTGCTCCTGGCATTATTCCAGTGCAGCAATGCAGATGCCAAACGACAAAACCAATTCCCAAATCCTCCCGGGGCAAATGATGAGTTGCTCCTGGCATTATTCCAGTGCAGCAATGCAGATGCCAAACAAAAAACCAAATCCAAATCCTCCCGGGGCACATGATGAGTTGCACCTGGCATTATTCCAGTGCAGCAATGCAGATGCCGACAGAAAACCAATTCCCAAATCCTCTCAAGACAGATGATGATTCGCTCCTGGTACCATATTCCAGTGTAGCGATGCTGATGTCAACCCAAATCAAATCAAACCAACCTCTATGGAGGAATCATGCTCCGTCCCAGAATTTACCCCGTGCTGAAATCATGCTTCGCCTCGGGATATCTACCTTCCCTGCTGGAATTATGCTTCGCCTCGGAATCAAGTCAACCCGACACTCCGCGCCGGGGAAAAGTCGATCAGCGACACTCCGTGCCGGGGAAAAGTCAACCCGCGACACTCCGCGCCAGGGAAAACTCGATCAGCGACACTCTGTGCCGGGGAAAAGTTAACCAGCGACACTCCGCGCCGGGGAAAAGTCCATCAGCGACACTCCGTGCCGGGGAAAAGTCAACCCAACACTCCGCGCCGGGGAAAAGTCGATCAGCGACACTCCGTACTGGGGAAAAGTCAACCCGCGACACTCCGCGCCGGGGAAAAGTCCATCAGCGACACTCCGTGCCGGGGAAAAGTCAACCCGGCACTCCGCGCCGGGGAAAAGTCGATCAGCGACACTCCGTGCCGGGGAAAAGTCAAGCCGACACTCTGTGCCGGGGAAAAGTCGATCAGCGACACTCCGTGCCGGGGAAATGTCAACCCGCGACACTCCGCGCCGGGGAAAAGTCGATCAGCGACACTCCGCGCAGGGGAAAAGTCGATCAGCGACACTCCGTGTCGGGGAAAAGTCAACCAGCGACACTCCGCGCCGGGGAAAATTCCATCAGCGACACTCCGTGCCGGGGAAAAGTCGATCAGCGACACTCCGTGCCGAAGAAAAGTCAACCCGCGACACTCCGCGCCGAGGAAAAGTCCATCAGCGATACTCCGTGCCGGGGAAAAGTCAACCCGACACTCCACGCCGGGGAAAAGTCGATCAGCGACACTCTGTGCCAGGGAAAAGTCAACCAGCGACACTCCGTGCCGGGGAAAAGTCAACCAGCGACACTCCGTGCCGGGGAAAAGTCAACCCGACACTCCGCGCCGGGAAAAAGTCGATCAGCGACACTCCGTGCCGGGGGAAAGTCAACCAGCGACACCCCGCGCCGGGGAAAAGTCGATCAGCGACACTCCGTGCGGGGAAAAGTCAACCCGCGACACTCCGTGCTGGGGAAAAGTCGATCAGCGACACTCCGTGCCGGGGAAAAGTCAACCCGACACTCCGCGCCGGGGAAAAGTCGATCAGCGACACTCCGTGCCGGGAAAAAGTCGACCAGCAACACTCCGTGCCGGGGAAACGTCAAGCAGACACTCTGTGCCAAGGAAACGTCAACAAGCGATACTCTGCATCGGGGATACGTCCAACACAGACACTCCGGGTTAGAGAAACGTCTACCACGGACACTCCGTCTCGGAGACGCGTCAAGCGCCGACCGTCCAAGTCGCAAAAAGGGCAGAACCAACCGTCCATGTCGTAAAAAGGGCAGTGCATCCCAAAAAGTGGGAACCAAAGCAAGTCGCCTCCACGCAAAAGAAGATCCATCAATTTCATGCACACGACCCACTTATGCTGTGTGCATTTATTGATGGGGGGCAATTTTTTTATGCATGAATGTATGCAAAATGGGCATAAAGCCAATATTTTGTAACCCCATAGCTTATGTGCAAAAAAGAAATGGCACATGAGCCATGGGATGGGCAAAATGCCATTTTGCAAAGCCCAAGGGGCTATATGTAAATGTGTAAGCCTATAAAAGGCAACATGATGATGAATATACCAATACCTTTTCCATTCTCTAAAAAATCTAGGGTTTGTACATCTTTCCCTTTTCTGAAGGTTTCAAACCTTTTTCTTTCTTTTGAATTAAATCAAGAGTTTTACTCTTCCTTTTCCAAAACTAAATAGTTTTTCACCATAAAACCCACCAAGGGGAGCTTGGATCTGTCATTAGATCTCAAAAGAAGAGATTTTTAGATCTCATATCTCTTGATCTTCAAGATCTGGCCAAACCACAGGAGGAAGAAGAAGAATCCCCTTAATCAGCTTCAACACATCCTAGGAGTTTAACTCCATATATATACATATATATATATAATAAATATTTCCTTTCTGAAGCATAGCTTCTGGTTTCTGGGGCTAAAAGCCTTCTTTTCCTCACCGGCGCCCAAGCGCTCAAGCGCCGAACGCCCACGTGCCGACACATGGTGCGCTAGCGCTCGAGCGCAAAGCGCCCACGTGCCGACACGTGGCGTGTTTGCGCTCCAGCACCCTTGCGCTCGAGCGCAAGGGGCCCACGTGCCGACACGTGGCGCGCTTGCGCTCCAACGCCCTTGCGCTCGAGCGTAAGGCGCCCACGCGCCGACACATGGCGCGCTTGTGCTCAAGCGCACTGCGCGCGGGCGCAAGGCGCCCGCGTGCCGACACGTGGCGCGCTTGCGCTCCAGCGGATTGCGCCCGAGCGCAAGGCGCCCGCGTGTCGACACGTGGCGCACTTGCGGTCCAGCGCTTTGCCCCCGAGCACAAAGCGCCCCCATGCCGACAAGTGGCGTGCTTGCGCTCCTGCGCTCTGCGCCCGAGCGCAAAGCGCCCACGTGCCGACACGTGGCGCGCTTGCGCCCCGGCGCCTTGCGCCCGAGCGCAAAGCGCCCACGTGCCGACACGTGGCACGTTTGCGCACCAGCACCTTGCGCCCGAGCGCAATGCGCCACGTGCCGACACGTGGCGCGCTTGCGCTCGAGTGCCCAGCGCTCATGCGCAAAGCGCCCACGTGTCGACACGTGGCGCGCTTGCGCCTAAGCGTACAGCACCTAAGCGCACAGCGCTCAAGGCGCTGGCCCCACGCATCCCTTGGATGCCTTTCCCCCCTCTTTTTATGTACATACATATACATATACATATGTATACATATTTGCACACACACATGCTCCACGACACTGTCCCTGTTAGAAAAAAAATTCTAACGGGGCGCTGCCCCGCACCCCGCAAGGGGGCTGCTAGCCCCCTTGACCCCCAGCCCGCTATCCGGGTAGCGAGACCCCCGTAAAAACTCTGCGTGGCTCCCGATATATCCAAAAACCCCTTTTAAAACACAACACACGCACACCGCACATTGAGTTCGCATGACCAGTTTAACCCGTTAATCGGAGGTTCCCTCGCCCCAAAGACGAGGGGTAATTAACGGCAGCTTAGTCCGCGGCTGCCGGAGATTCGGATCCCCACAATCAATAAACCCCGGCCTACCCTAGGCAGGGGGAATCTATAGTATATGCCTGACAAGCGTACGCGTATTCCCATCTCAATGGGGTGACGAAAACCACCCTACAGCCTCCATCCCTGATTATATGTGGATGAATAAGGGTCATTCCTAGATTGTTGCTGAAAAACAGCATTGGTTTGTTCTTGACCTTGAGATGGAGGATTCAAAGGACATTCTTCCGTTAAATGTAATGGTCAAAACGGTAACCACACACGGTTTTGGGGAGCATAACTTTGTTTAGGGAGGCTGAAGAGAATTTTCTTTCGAAAGCTTCGATTTTCTTTTGCATTGCGGCCATTTCGGCTTTCACTGCGATGGAAGCGTCGAGCTGATGGATACCTGCCCTAGATGAAAACGATGTTGGTCTAGTGCTCTCCCATTGTAACGTTTGTTCGGTGAGATCTTCCAGGAATTGCCATGCTTCCCCGTCGTCATTTGAAATGACATGACATTGAAAAATGGTTTCAAGCATTTGTTTTGTGGCTGGATTAATACCCTCATACATAATTCGGCAAACCGTCATCTATTGATTCCGTGATGAGGGCATTGGACAAGAAGATCTTTAAACCGTTCAAAGCATTTCTAAAAAGGTTCGTTGGGAAGTTGGGTAAACTAGTTAATCTCCCTTCGAATATGGGAGGTTTTGTGATGATGATAGAATTTCTTAAGATATGCTCTGACGAATTCATCCCATTTAGCGATAGAATATGCAGCGGTGCTATAAAGCCACTTTTCTGCGAGATCGCACAAGGTAAAACGGAGAAGACATAATCGCAGAGCATCCCCTGAGAGTTGTGTGGTACTCATCATAGCACATACATTTTCGAATTTGGTTATAAAAACGTATGCGTCTTCGGATTCAAGCCCGTAAAATTTGGGCAACAAGTTGATGAAGTGGGGTTTGATTTCGAAATTATCCCCATTGGCTGGTGGAAGAGACATACATGTAGGAAGGGGTATGTGTACGGGGTAGCATCTTTCTTGAAGAGAGATGCGTGGTGGATTTTGCGCACCTACGGGTGGTGGCAGGATGGTGTTGTTAAAACCCGATGGAGATCCGTCTATCTCGAGAAATGTGGTAGGTGGAGGAGAAATAGAAGATGAAGAAGTATCGACTTCGGAGTCGATAGCAAAAACGCAGACTAGACGGGCACTAAAATCCCGTGTCCAGCCGATCATGCGCTAAGCGGGTTTAGTATACGTGGCAGCGTGTGATATGTGTGAGAACGATTTTAAGAAGGTTTGTTTGTTGGACGTGATGCTTGACTCAATAAATCACAAAATGCACAATCAATCCCTAAAGTTAGGGTCACCTAGGTCAAGTTACTGAACCGCTCCTAGACTTCCAAAGGACAAGTTGTAGGATCAATCCTCTACTACCTCCTTATCAATCTTGCAGCCAGATAAGTGCCAAATAAGTAGGAGGTATCCGCTATACGAATTACCGAAATAGCGGGCCCAATTAAATAACCACTTTCCTTAGTCACACTTTCCTAGACACCACAAGAGAAATGCAGTTAAGCAATAGATTACCCACGACCTTCCTCTGTCCTAATTGAGCACGACAGTTCCTAGGGCTTGGTCTAGATATTTTTTTATTAATGTAGGGTGATAATATGCTCGTTTATGATTTGTGGGGCCTAGAAAGGGTGATGAAATCCCCACCTAATCTGGATTTGGGTTTATTGCCCCTTAAAGTCCGGTTTAGATATGCAAAAACAAACCGAAATCAAAACACGCAAAAAGATTTTTGAGCGGCGATATTTGCAAAGAATCCTGCAGGTAAAATCAGATTATTGGAACTTTAGAGAAGAGAGAAAGGCTGAAGGAAAATACCACAGAAGATTGGGGGCCTAACTCTTTAAACAAGCCGCGGTTCCGCCGCCAAAGGCAACAAATAGCCACGGTTCCACCGCCGTGTGGAAGGATCTTTTGCTAAATTTTCTTCAGAGCACCCCTATGTTCCTCTGCTCCAAGTTGAATGTCTTTGAATCCCTATTTTCTTACTCCAGTTACTCCAGATTCCCTTGCAAAACTCGCACAATAATCGTTAAAAACACAAGATGCGGTTTTTGGTTCTCTTTTAATTTTATGTTGCTGGATTTTATAAGAAATCAACCCGAATAACAAGGTAAAAATTACGACCGTCTCTCCGGCAACGACGCCATTTGATTGATCATGAAAAAGTTTTTTGTAAATAACCACAATCAAAATGGTGTCGCTAATAGCTAGCTGTGATGAGTACGGGTCATCCGCAGGGAAACGTGAACTCTTTTCTTGCTTTAGACGAGTTGATAAAAGATGAGATGGTTTGATTGTCGTTCTATTTTAAGATGGATATAAAAATTATAATAAAAAGACTTGTAGGGTTCATAGGACTTAGCAGTTAATGGATGAATATTTAAAAATGACTCTTTTATTTTTTAATAGTTTAAAACTAGAGCAATAGTGATGAATGTGGATTAGGCTTCTTGGAGGAAACTAGGGTTTTCCACTACCGACCTTTGGCCATCCATTGATCTCTATTCATGTCAAACCCTTAACAAAATAAGTGTTTAACCCATCTCAAATCGTGGTCGTGACTATCAATAAATTGATAGCGCGCCCGATAAGGAGGTTGACATTTATTTTGCTAAAGTTTATAAATATTAAAATGTGAAAAGAAATTAACAGATTTTCCATCCATTATCCTACCCTATCCTACAAACTCTAGCAAGTAAGGAAGTACTCGCTCATAGTTAGTGGTGATTTAGAAGAATGGTACAAAAAGAATGAAATCATAATTAAGGTGCAGAAAAGTAAAGCGTAAAAAGTAAATGCGGAAAAGTAAATGCAAAAATAATTAAAACAAAAACTACCTTTGCTAATCAACTATTGCATTACAACTTTTCTTCTTAAAAAGTAGATTACAAGAATCCTAATTTGCTCTAGATTTCTCTCTTTAAGGAGGTAGATGAGTAGATAATTATGTGATCATTTGGATGAATCTTGAATGCACAGCTCTCGATCCTTTATATAGTCCCTAAAACCAGAAACCTTAAATGTCATATGTGAATAGATGCAGTTAAGATCATGATCCAAAATCCTACATCTAACGGCTATCAAAGAGCCGCGGTTCCACCGCATATTGCCACGTTTGCTCGCGGATCCGCCGCTTCTTGGTGGAATTGGGTTTTCAGATTTTTTTTCCTGGCTTTTTGTGTTGGTATTTGAAGATCTTTTTGATATATAGATTATGAAAATATTGCTCTGAGTCTCTGCCGTTACTAGATTCCTCGATTTGCTTCCAAAATTTGGCAGATTCGGTTTCGATATCCCGATTTGACTTGGATCTCTTGCTTGGATTCCAGACCTGAGCTAATACCTGCAAAATATCTTAAATCAAAGTATTAGTAGAATTTGGTATTTTTGAGATTATTATTCCAACCATTTATATGATATAATATCTTAAGAATATTGATTTGATATGATATGCATATTTTAATGACTAATATTTCATTTAAATATTACATGCATATATTTTCCCTAATTATATTAATTAAAAATGTAGAAACATATGATAATAAACTTTTACAAATAAACCTACATATGTTGTACATTTAGAATAAAAACCTTTTGGCACTTAACAATAGTAGGAAAAATGTTCATACAAATGTGAAATAATTTAGACTAATCAGGTAGCAGTGAAAAGCATTCGATATTCTTGGTGTTTGGTAATCGGCAGCCTCCTGAAAGAGGCGGTTACCAATTCTAGCTTCCCAGAAAACATGGGTGACAGAGCGTCTGTCGCGAGTTGTACAGTTTACCCTTTTTTGAGAAGGAGTATATTGGAAAGAGTTCCAAGTGGGATACTGAGATAGTCGTGGCGTTGTATGCTGATTGTGGATCAGTATAGGATACCGCCCTAGAATTCGTTGGATATAATTGTTCATTTATGAACATGATCCCGTCGTCAGTCCAGGAAAATGGTAAGGCGAGTATCGCTCAGTTCAGGAGATATTTGATCTCCACGAAGTTGAGATTCAGGGAGAAACAGAGAGATGCGTTATGCCAAGTCTACTTATTGAGGCTAGTTCTCGAACACAGTTTGCAAAACTGTTAGTACAAAAGTTGGGTATGAAATACCGCAATAATTGGACTTGAGTGCAAGTGGGAGATTGTTGGATATAGGTGCACTCAAGACAATTATTGTAATTGAAGGAGGACCTATACGAGAGAACAATCTTACTCGAGATAATAGTATGCTATCTGGTTTGTCTTTATCTTTAATGTGATGCGTTTTATTCAATATTGCGTATCGTTTAGACATGAGATAAAGCACTAGTATTTTGCTTGACTACCAGGATGATGATGGAGATCATACTAGTAGGGTCTGGATAGTCGATAAGCACATCTTTAAATATCCTTAGTCGTAGGAGTATCGAGACTGGGCATCAGTACTCCAATTTAGACTAATGTGTATATTTCCTGACCCGGTTGGAGGGCGATAGCTGATCCTGCAGGTATTGTTGTTTGACATTGAGGATTGTATACATGTGCTCATTGGATGGGTTATACCGGACGGACTCACCGAGAACTCTTAGTTGGTAATATACCAACGTCAGGCAGTAGTTCTCTTGTGACATGGATACAGGATAGTCCCTAAGACCTGAGATCGCCATAGTGTCTCATATGTGTTCTCACTATACTTAGACTTCTACTCTACCACGGTTTAAAGGAGACAGGCAGACAGGTTTTTGTTGGGTATAGTCCCGAAGCATGTGGAAGCAGTGAGCGGTCGAAAGGATTCGTCTTTCCCGATAGAAGGAGTTGATGTCACATTGTGCAGGACATGACTACAAGCACAAGTCAATCGCCATCGCAGTGGAGATAAACTGATAACTGTTATCAGTTGTATCTTCAATTGGTTATGAGTTCTCTGTCGCACGACTTATCGACTTATTGAGTTATTGGGGTCTGACGGATTCCAAACCCTAGACCCGATATGCGATACTCTTAGACGAAGAGATTGGACTATGCGGTAATGTCACCGATAGACTCTGCAGGGTTTAGATAATCTTGCTCGTTGACTTTCTTTCGATCAATATCTGAGTAACCGTTATGTGCAGCTAGTACCGTTGATATGCTTATGGGCTATAGATATGATCCTAATCTACTGCCAGCGTATTGTCAAGTCTTTATAGTCCCACACAGAAGTTTTCTAGCATATGCGAAATGATGTAGAGCACGTATAGGCATACGTGCAGGAATTCGATTAAACACGTGTATTTAACACGCGTATTTCAATCGGGTGTTTATTGATATTAGCCGGTATATATATAATATAGCCGGATTATTAAATCAAGTGTTGCTTTAATAATTATATATATATTGATATATTTATATATTAACTAATATCATGCTCACTTTATTATTTTCTTTTCTTTAATAATATTTATATTTGATATAAATATTGTGACATGTATATTGATACATATGAGATGAGTGCGTGAGAATTATATGGAAGGATGAGAACGAGTCATGGATTTAAGATGGTTGTAGAATTGATGAGGTATTTATTTTCATGACTCATTTTTGTTTTTAGTTCAATTTATTGAACCTTATATCTTCTTCATACTATCTCATCACCTCCATGGTTCTTCTTTTTCCTTTTGATTTTCTTCAAGTGAAGGAAAAAAAAGAAAAGAGAAAAATTAAATGAGCTAATTATTCTACATCTCCTACTAATCATTCTTAGAAAGTTTAATTAGTGGGTTGCTTCATTTTGATGAGATCAATTTAAAACTAATGCTTGTGTTGGAGTTATCTCAAGGTGGATCATCTTCGGCGAGGAGATCATCGAGCAAGCTTGTTTCGGGTTTCGTGGAGACCAGCTGGAGTCAAAAAGAGATGGATAATGCACTACAAAAGTTGTAACCCGCCAAACTCTTTGTTTTAGCTTAATAGATTAGTTACAAGTTTAGTATTTTGGTTTGATTCTAGGGTTGGGTTTGCTAATGCTGTTTAGATTTTTAAAATTACCGTTTCCACCGCGCTTTAAACCCTACTAAAGGTGTCTAGCAACCCATCACACGCTCCAGAAGGTATGCACTCACTTTGCAAGTTTTCCTTATATTTGAAACTCCCGATGTAAATTTTTTACCCTTAGGACCCTAGTGACCTTGACTAAAGATCAAAATGTCAAAGGGTCTTAATCAAGTTTTACCCATTATATCTTGATTGCATTTGACCTACTCGTACGAGTCTTAATTAAAGATCAAAATGATCATACGAATGTCCAAACCAATTGCATAACCTAGCAGCATAAAAACATTACTTAGCTATCGTACGCTATGCCTTGACCAAGGATCAAAATACGCAGCACGAATACTAAGCATTACTAATCTGAAATGACGGAGGGCTACAGCTGGTTTTTGGCGAAAAATCTTTAACGTAATGAACTTGATATCGTTGAAAGAATTTAGTGATTTCGTAATGAGCGGTTCAAGCTCAATTTTAAAAACATTTGTTTTTGTAGAAAACCAAGTAGTTTTGAAAAGAAACGAGTGTTTTTGAAATTTGATTCCAACAATATCTTTTAGGTTTATTTTCTTACATTAATTAGAATTAATACGGTCCCATAAATTAAGTTCCTATGTATCAGAGAAACAATCAAAATAGAATGTACATATATGTCACCCGCATTCATCACGGGGTCCGGGGACTTCACCGTAAGGTTACTTAAATTATGACATTGCATAGGTAGGGCTAGCGAGGGTGCAAAACATATACAACATTTATATATATCATCATCACAGACAGGTAATAAACATTACAGGTATGTGATAATCAATATGGAATAGCGGATAAAGTAGAAGCCTCGTGTTTCGTTTGAGCCGCAAACGAAAACTAACGTTCTCTGGTCGTATGGATAGCTCGAACATCACCTAAAACAAAGACCCATACGAGCGCGGCAAGCTACCCGTCAATTCTAGAAGTGAGGCAACCATCACTTAATGGCATGAGTGGGCCACCCGGCACTTCAAGGAATCCGGTAACTTGAGCACTCCACCGTGGGTCAATCCTAAACCCCTACAAGTGTGGCGAATAGCCTGCCAATTCTAGAGCAAGGCGGTTCAAACTCATCCCCATGAGATGATCACCTAACACACTTTAGAATCTAGCTACTTGAGCACTACTCTGTGGGTTATACTAATACAAGAATGGATGAATATAAAATGATAATATCGACCTCAACCCGGGCGTGTTCCAATAAACAATATACATCGAGCGGTAACGACGGCCACAATCTGGCCGCTCGTCCTGAATAACAAATATACATCAATACTACGATGAGGGGTTATCCACCACGACAATTCGGCTAAACCATCACAAGATATACATCTCAACAACACAAGAAAGTATTTGCAATCCCGTCCAATCGACCTATAGTAATCAGACGACATTTACAAATACATATACAAACCAAAAGATAATCAACGATGCTAAAGTTTCGAGTTTAAAACTTTCCGTGTTGCCCATATGCAAAGATAACATTAAATGAAATTTGGGCAAAAAAGAAGTTTACCAAAAATCCCAATTCCAAGAAACCAAGACACTGTAGGAAGACGAGACCAATTGGAGTCAAACAGACCGCAAATTGCGGCCAAAACTATATTTTCGGCGACCAAGAAATCTCTGAATGGGTCTTCATATTGTGCCATATACATACCAACACAACTCTATTTTTACACTTAAATTTTTTTTCAGAGTTGGTTTCAGAAAATTGACAGAGACTGGGATTTGGATTTTAAAAATACGGAATTTTTTTGATTTGAAATGTAAATATCGTCTATTACTAATTTAAGTGTTTGGGTGACTCTGTTACCATATGAGTAGACGCTCGTGCTCATGCCGCTAAATTGCGGCCAAGGCGGAATGCAAAACGAAAATTTTAAGAACAAGAGCACGAACTATTACGACCTAGAACCGATTCCAAACACTAAACTAGCAAACATGAAGGAGTTTAACTACTTGGTTAGTGTTAACTACCTTTGTAGCCGTGTCCTTCATCTTCTTTTTCACTTCTTAAGCTCCTTTGTCCACCGCGAACAAGCTTGGGAGTCGGTCTTCTTTTGTCAAAGTTGATCCACCCGAAGGAACCCTAACCTAAACTCTAACTTCATACTAGATAACAAATTCCACCAATTAGAGCAAAGCTCTGTTCAAATTTTGAAATTTGAAATGAAGCAGCGCTTCATAAAAGCGCTCGCCCTAAATGCGCCAGCGCTAAGAGTCAAAGACTCTGATGCAGCGCTAGTAGTGCAACCGCTAACAGCGCCAGCGCTAAGAGTCAAAGACTCTGATGCAGCGCTCACGTGCAAAGCGCGAGAGTGCTAACGCTAAGTGCGCTAGCACCGAGAGTCAGAGACTCTGATGCAGCGCTCACGTGCAAAGCACGAGAGCGCTAGCGCTGGAACTAAATGTTCCCCACCCTTGGATCAAAGATCCAACAAAGATGACTAAAAATCATCAGATTACCTCTGAAAATTAGAGCACCGTTGGATCAAAGATCCAATGGTGATTAAAAATTACCAAGATACAGAATAAATTCTGTATGGGAAAATATTTTCCCAATCTTGTTAAAAACAAGAATATTGCTTTCTGTAAAACAGAAGCCCTTGGATCAAAAATCCAACGGTGGGAAACATCCCCAAATCAATCAGAGGAAAGATTTCCTTAACTGATTCAACAAATCAGCCTCCCCTATATAAAGGACCGAAGACTTCAAGTCTTGTATAAAGGAACCCCCCTCCCCAAACTTTGAGAAATTTCAGAGAGAAGAGCAAGCTTTCGGAAGAAGAAGAATTTTTTCAAGATAAATGAAATAGAGAGATCAAAGTATCTCATCAAATGAAGAGGAACTTAATTTCTTTTTCTAGATCATAGATCTATGAGACAAACGTCTTTCACAAAAGAGATCATAACATCTCATCATAAAAAGGGGGAAGAAGAATTCAATTCTCTTAAGATCACAGATCTATAAAGACAAAGCCTTTCACAAAAAATAAGAGATTGTAACATCTCCTATAAAAATAAGAACTTTGTTCTTGGAACCACGAGACAAGGTCTCTTATAAATGAGAATTTAATTCTCAGAGCGCAGAACTGATCAAAGTTGCCTAAAAAGAGCCTTAGCGCTCCAAATTAAAAAGAAGCGCCTCAGCACTCCAAATCTGGCGCACAGCGCCGCAGCGCTCTTAGCGCTCCAATTTAAAGAAGCTCCGCAGCGCTCCAAGACTGACGCACAGCGCCACAGCGCTCCAAGCGCTATGTTAAATGAAGCGCCCAGCGCTTCAAGGTTGGCGCTCAGCGCCAAGCCCACCACGTGCTCCTCATGTGTGCGCTATTTCACAAGGAGCGCTCTGCACTCATTTGTTGGCGCTCAGCGCCAAGGGCACCGCGTGCTCCTCATGTGTTCGCTATTTCACAAGGAGCGCTCTGCGCTTATTTACTGGCGCCAAGCGCGCTACGTGCTCCTCACGTGTGCGCTCTTTCACAGGAAGCGTCTTAGCGCTCTAAATCTGGCGCTCGGCGCCAAGCGCGCCACGTGCTCCTTACGTGTACGCTGAGAGAACATAAACCGTTTTTTAATTAAAACCCCAGAGCCATAATAAGTGCTCAGCACTCAATAAAAGGCAAAAAGATTGTCAGAACCAAAACCAATGCTCAGTATTATTAAATGAAAAAGGACTGAGCTTAATTAAATGTCCAACATTTTAACTGAGTGGGCCGAGCCCAAGCTGGCCACAGATCGCTCATTTAGATTAATTGAGCCTATATGCTTATAAATATTTTTAACTGATTTTAGTCCCAAACTTGACTACAGATCTTCCAACCAACATTGGTTTAACGGTACATCTCTTCATACCTGTGATATATGTCGTTGTAATTCTTCAACGTCTTCAGAGAGATGGAGGGTCCCAATAACCAATAACTTTTGGTGCGTCCCCAAACGGTTGAACCAAAACCATACAGACTATGACGTCTTTAAACTGGACTATGATGTCCTTAAACTTTACGGACTGTGGGGTCCTTAAACTCATAGACTATGATGTCCTTAAACTTTATGGACTGTGAGGTCCTTAAACTCATAGACTATGATGTCTTTAAACTTTACAGGCTATGACGTCTTTAAACTGTCATGGACTATGATGTCCTTAAACTTATGGACCGCAACGTCCCTAAACTAAAACAATAGAGCCCAACTGCTCTTTTGTTGGATCTAAATGATCCTGTTGAGTAGATCTTAGTCTAAAATTAGACTAACTTATCCTCAACAAACGTTTAAGTTGATCTTAGTCTCAAATGAGATTAACGATCCGTAAACCCAACCCAAACTCAAATCTAAGAAAATACGGATTTGGACTAATCCACGTCCTACGGGCGACAACACAAATTAGTCTCCGTATACAATCCACGGGCAACCAAAAATAAAACAAACACACACGATACGAAGTGACCTTCTAGAGAAGGAGAAAGTGGTTATCATAACCCGATAACGTAATTAACTGCAGGGGCTTGCGCCTGCAGGGAAGAGCGTCCCCACAATCAAAAAACCCTCGCAAGCATGGGGGAATCTGACGAAGTCTGCTACAACGGCCGCATCTGTCCAAACCTCCGATACACGGTGCCATAAATAAACTTGGCATCTTCGGAGAGGTGGACGGATAAAACCAAATAGCATCTGCCCCCCAAAATTCAGGCCAGATATCCCAACTTCCCGGTCGCGTCTTTCGGTAGAGAACTGATTCTGGCACGCCCGGTGGGACCTTTTCCTCTTTCCACTCCACATTTCGTGTGTCGTGTTTCGCGAATGAATCGCGGTTTGTTATGGTTGCCCATGGAGTCGAGGTATTATGATTTGGTGTTTTGCTCCGTGTAGAAAAAGAAGATCAATGGTTTTCAACTGCACCAACTACAACAACTCTCCCTCCCTCCCTGCTGGAGGAGTGACTTATGGGCCTCAAGCGGCCTCCGTTTTCAAGATGCCAGTGGAACAGGTGACGTAAGCCGCCACTGGGTTGTTCTTTGGGACCATGCTCTCACCCATGAGTTTCAACGCCCCACTACCATCGCAAGAAGCTCCGAAGAAGTCGGTCTTTGATCGGCTTACGACTACTGCGGCCCCTCTCAACGGGTCGCCCAAATCCAACGCCTCAGTCTTTAACAGACTGGGCCAAAACTCCAATGGGCCCGTGAAAAAGCCCGCGATACCTGAGGGGGTTATCCCAAAACGAATATCCATTCTTGCTCCTGAAGTCACCAAAGCGGCTTCTCCTGCTAAGGGGTCGGTCTTCGCAAGACTGGCCGTTCCAGCTCCCGCTCCAAGCGAAGTAACCAAGGCTGCTTCCCCTGCCAAAAAGTCGGTCTTTTCAAGATTGATAATTCCCTCTCAGCGGAAGTCAGTCTTCGATAGGCTGGCACCAACAGCAACCCCTCATCAGAGCGGGGGGCATAAAGAAGCTCATCCAACAGCAGAGGTGGTCCCATTCGCCACTGGCACCGAGTGAGGAAAGCTAGGGGCAATTCTGCGAGTGCACGGCGGCGCCCCGGCCGTCGATCCGACGGCCAAACGCGGAAACGGTAATAAACTTTAATTTTGCGGACTTAGCAAACCGGCACCACCGCGCACTAAACACCCGGATCGTGCCATTAAACTAGTCTAAGCTAACAAGAGGATGGGTTAGAGATATACCGACTGATCCGAGTCCTCCGGTCTTCATCTCCACTCCGATCTCCTCGCGGGATCTCCGTCCGTCTCCTCCTCGTCGGAAAGGGCACCACGAAGCCGGGTACTTTTACGGGCTCCCACCTCAATACCGAGGCAACTCGGGCGCGAAGCTGGCGAATCGACGCGTCCAAGATTTGCTGTAGGAATATAGTGTAGAGTGTATGTCTCACTTTGGGGTTTGTTGCCATTTGTGGATGATGGAGGAAACAAGACAAGAAAAATGGTGCTTGCATTTTTCTTAACATGAAATGAGATCAAGAAAATGAAACACTCTCAAGGATGAAGATGAAACTCTCTTCTTCTCTTTTCTTTCTCTCTTTCTTTTTCTCAACCATAAAACAAACTCTCTCTTCAAGTGAAGTATAAAATGGTGGAGCAAAAACAATATGATAGCAAGAGGGAGGTGAGTGTAGGAAGCAAAAAGTGGTGACCACATCCTAAAACATAATCATCACTAAATCAACATCAAACCTCACTTCATTTCTAATCTCATCAAATCACATAAAAGCATGAAAAGCAAAGATGCTTATCATATCAACCCTTATGCAAAAATGTCCTCCACAAAGTGTAATTTGCAAAACTGCAAATTACCCCCTCCATCGGAAAAGTCCGGCCGGGAAAGAACAAAGGAAAACCGGCCGGAACGGAAAGCAAACTGGCAACTCCAGAAAACTGGTCCCGTAATAAATTACAGGAAAACCCCATACTGTGCATACACACCCGCATCTGTATTCCGTCCGGATACAAATGCAATGAGACAAAATCTACACTGTACTAAACTAGGACCGGCTTAAACCAAAACCGGCTAGTAAAAACTGTCCGATCCTGATCCGTGCAATACCGCACGTATCTGATCGAACCTTGCCATATATCCATACGGCCACTAGTACAAAGCTGTCCGATCCTGATCCGTGCAATACCGCACGTATCTGATCGGACCCTGCCATATCTCCATACGGCCTCTACAGCGTTTCGCCCGAAAGGTTGAGTAACTGAAAGTGTGGTGGACTCTAAAGACTCGTCAATACTATGGTTGTGGATTTAACCACTAGCACGTCAGAGGTATAAGCCAATACGTGACGGGCCACCAGCTATTGACTAAAAGGGAAGTCGATGAGCGAACTCATCCTGACACCCTACTGAGCCTGTCAGTGACAATATCCGTACAGTCCGGTCCGTTCGTCTATGAGCATCGCATGTCGGGCCTAGGGGGTGGGTAAAAGTCAGACCCCCAAAAGCGGTACAAGTCGTGTCGGAGTGAAGCCCAGAACACCCTGAGATACTACTGGAATACCTACCAGTAAATCTCCTGCCTTGGCCAAGGACTTCGTGTAATGGCTCTC
This sequence comes from Agapanthus africanus, assembly GCA_030015575.1. Lineage (NCBI taxonomy): Eukaryota > Viridiplantae > Streptophyta > Magnoliopsida > Asparagales > Amaryllidaceae > Agapanthus > Agapanthus africanus. The sequence continues at coordinate 49,966,067 of CM057348.1, forward strand.
CTAGACACAGCGCGACCTCACCCCCAATACCGGGAGAGACGAACCCCTGAAGATCCGCTCACTGTCTCCATGTGGCTCGGGACTGTACCCAACTAAAACCTGTTTGCACGACTCCTTTGAGCCGTGGTAGGGTAGTAATCAAAGTACAGTGGGAACTCACACGAGACAAATGACGATCCCCAGGTCGATGAACTAACCTGTATACATGTCACCTGGGAACTGCTATCTGACATGAGGTATAAGACCAACTAGCATGTTCCCGGCGAGTCCTGTCCGGTGTACTCATAACCCAATGAGCACCTGTATACATCTTAGGTGAACCAACTGACACCAGTGGCTTGTGAGACCGGCCACCGCCCCTCGTCGGGGTCTCGACTGTATACACTAGTCTACTCTGGAGAATCGATGCCCTGTCTCGAAACTCCCACGACTAGGGACCTTTTAAGGATGTGCTTGTAGACTCCAGCTCTCACTTATATGATCGCCCTCATACTGCTGGCAGTCAAGCATGAATCCCAGGGCTCTATCAACGTGCAATAGCGACCTGTCAGGTCACCTAAAGCAGTACACGATGATAAAGGTAAACCAGATAGCATACTATCATCTCGAGTAAGACTGTTCCACCGGGATAGGTCCTCCCTCAATCATTGCAATCACGTGCCTGTGATCCAATAATTGACTCTGAGGGCACTATCTCCAACAATCTCCCACTTGCACTCAAGGCTAATTATTGCGATGTCGCATACTCACAGCCCGTGTGATACCGAACACCCAACTCCTCAACTATTCAGTCTCATAAAGCTCGTTTGCGAGACTATTGCGTTCGAGGAATAGCCTCAGCGAGTGGATCCGCTCTGAAGTTTCTTTCTATGTCTCTCTAAATCTCAAGTTCGCGGAGAATGCCATCTCCCGAAATGAGCAATACCTGTCTTAGAATGTCTGGATGTCTGATGGGATCGAGCTCATAAATGAACTCCAAATCCAAACTTCTTAGACTGTATCGTCAACTGAACTTAATCAGTATCCTGCGCCATGCCACCCTCAGTATTGCCTTGGACCACCTGTCCAAAATACTGCCCCTCGTCAGAAGGAAAATTATAACTCTGACGATCACCCTGTCGTCCATGTCACCTTGGAAGCCTGGAATGATAACTGTCTCCCTAATGAGGCTGTCGTTATCATATCCCTAGAACATCCACTTATGTTCTAAAACTGCTTCCGACTGTTCCTCCAGGATTGGATCAATATCAACTTATTGCATCTAGTGCAAGAACAACATCTGGTGTGGTACTTGACATCTCATGATTGACTCAATTGCCTTAGCAAGTGATATGCCAATCATGCACATCCCTCTCTACTTTAGTCTATAAGACACCTTTAGAGAGGGTGACTCCATCACCTGCAGGTACACCACCGTGCCAGGAGTCGTCTATTCTAAATACTCTTAGAATGCTGTCAAAGTACCCAGATTGGGAAACCACCCAAATCCAGATCTAAAACCATAGATCTAGTAACCAGTATGTCTGATATAATGTCCAAGTCCCATGTGGAGAAACCACTGTGTGACGACCAAAGTATGACCGATCGTAGTATAGGAATATCACTTCCTACTACCTTCTCAACAGATCCATCCCCTATTCTGATGACGTCAAACCTATGACTGTCACATCAGAAGCAGATGATCTAACTCCGCTATATCTGCTTTAGTTTATAAATAGACATAAGCCTGACGTCCACCAATGCTTCCGCTGCTCCCACTGACTACGAAAACCCTCTGGCAGAGTCATATAGATGTGCACTTCTAAAGCTAGTTTAGAACGACGCTATACTCATCCTCCTGCCGGGTCTCGCAGCCTGGAACAACAACAGTGGCAAGTGTGGGTAAACAAGAACTTCCCTGTCACCGTCCTTGAGGCTACCGGAGTACCTCTCGGGTGCCTGAAGTTACCCACCTTATCTGCGGAGTGGCCAATGGAATGTCAAACCAGATTGAATCTTTAGGTTCCTTATCAAATCTTCAGTAATCGTTTGTGGTTCTGGAATCACTTCCAGTTCTACCATACTCCCACTACTGTTTTTGAAAAAATCCATTTTTATTAAAACTGTGGCGAGTCAAGAACAATATCACTATTGATCTTTCTTATGGTAGAAAATCAACCCTCGTCATAGCCTGGGTCAACCCACAAACAGCCATTACAGAAACGTGCCTTGAGTTATCCAGAGTCTGGTTTTAATCATAAGCCGGACAACACCCCGTACCTTAACAATGTTAAGATATGAACTGTACTATATCCAATATAGAACCAGAGGCACTGATTTAATTGAACCAGATTCAAATCATGCAGCTATCTCCAGTGCATGTCAACTAAATGGAAGGAGGCCGATCAGCGTTACTCAACTTAGGAATGCTTCCAATTATGAGTAACCTGAAAGAGAAGCAATTTCTCTTTATTATTACTATCAACTGAATACCATACACAAGTATCTACATCTTCAATCACCTTGAAGAATCCCGATACTTGCTACACCTGGTTCTCTACTCTATTCAAATACCTATAACTCCTCAAAACTTAGACCCTGTGTTTCTACGAAACACATGTCTAAGAACTAGAGAAGTTAAAAGTAAACAGAATATAGTATGAGGACCAACCCCTCTGTCCTAATGGACACTGGACAACATACAACACTCTGTATAAGTCCGCTGAGTCTAACAACTCTTTCACTGTGTGTCGTAAGTTGAAAGCTGTACTTATGGTTAAGAAGAATTACACCGCTGTTTAATGCTCCTTACCTAACCATCCACTGATATAGGTAAATGTCATCGACATAATATCAAAAGGTATATCTCACTCTATGAAAATAGACGTACAGATATATCAATTTGAAATTGGTGCACAACAGCGGATATTCAAAACCAAATATTTGCCGACCGGCAAACAGCCCAGATGATCTCCTCAAATATCACCGATTACAACGAATCCCGATATAATGAGGATGATTACCCTATTCCCAATAACTTACTCCCACTCATCATCTGTAAAACCATACAGATGTGGGAATCAAACCTGGTAAATACATACCCTGGAGCAAGTGTCTAATCGGGAAATCAGTTTTCCTTTAACAGTACACAGTAGAACTGAAACATTGAAATGTTTCGATGGGGTATCTTGGTATTCCTAGTAATGCCTCTACCATTATCCAGATTCACAACTATAACCGTATAATTCTTTGCCACCTCTTCAAATCCCTTTATATGTCTTTAGTCATTACCTTCTGCACACCCCTTTAGGCCAAATGGTTTTCTTCCTTCCCTACCTTCGGCACCAGCCTATGGTTTGGAAGAAGACTATCCAATAAGCATAATGGGTGTACTGTCCTAGTCCTAGGAGCACTCGCAATGCGAGAGAAGGTGAAAACAAAAGACAACCGAATAAACCTTATTCCTATTTCTCCTGGACCAGAATCCATCCCCGAACTGGAACAAGTTCCTTTCGAGTTCGTATATAACCATATGATGGAGTATCCAATAAACTGTGGATCTTCGTAGTGATACGGAGTGTCCTGGAGAAATACAAAGGTGATTTAGGATTGGCGAAGAAATATTTGGTTTGGTCGTGAATATCAGTCGCAATTTACTCTGCCCTCTTACTAATCCCTTGCTTTGTCTTAATCTTAATACCTTCTGCACACCGTTTAGGCTAATTGGTTTTCTTCATTCCCTACCGGTCGGCACCAGCCTAAGGTTTGGAAGAAGACTATCCAATTTGCGTAATAGGTGTACTACTCCTAAACCAAGGAGTACTCACAACTTGAGAAAAGGTAAAAGGGAAAAGACAACTGAATAATCCTATCCGTTTTCTCCAGAACCGGAAACCATCCTCGAATCCCTTCGAGTTCGTATCTAACCATACGATGGTTTTGTCCAATGGAAGTGGACGTTCGTAGTAATACGGGGTGTCCTGGAGAAAAGGGTAAAAGTAGGAGTGGCAATGAGGTCTGCAACTCTGACAATCCAAAAGCCAGTGTAAAGAAGGTTCGGTCAACTTGGTCTCTGAGTCAAAGTCTAGGGTCGGGTCAATGGTCGCTGCCAGAGAGAGAGAGAAAAGAAACACTCAGCGTGCACTCTAACCAAGATCAGAATGGTTACCAATTTATCTAATCTGGAAACCTCCCACTGTACCTCAAATTCTCCTCCAAACCTGAAAGAAGAATTAGTCGGGGTCACCCGAGGAGTAAACCAACTCATCCGTGGGAATCGGGATCCAACTATCATCGCATGATAACGTGACGGAATCCGCTCACGGTATCACACTCCAGAAGGTATGCGCATATTTGGCAAGTTTCAGTTCTTTTGAAACTCCCGATGTGATTTCTGCCCCATGCTCTTATGACCTTGACTTTGGCCAACAAATCATAAGTCACATGTCAAGTTCTACCCGTCATTCTCCAGGTTGTTTTGAATCCACCCGTACATACCCTTGACTTTGGCCAACAAGGCAGTACGACTGTTCCAAACCAACGCATCTATCTATGCTGCATATGAATAACCAACAGCTACCAAACACTGTGCCTTGACTTTGGCCAACAAACACAGCTTGAATACTATTGACTACCCATATGAAACGACGGAGGGCTACGAATGGTTTCTGGCGAAAACCGTTAACGTAATGAACTTGATATCGTTGAAGGAACGGATAGCTTTTTAGAAAGTATAGTGACGAAAACCTTTACTAAAGAGGTCACTCCCGGTGAAGGGATCTCGGCTCTTTCCCCGTAGAATGGGGTGCAGGATATTCCAAATGAATACCACGATGCAAAGCAAAAGTAATCGGCTATAGTGAAGTTAATGCCCTGACGCAAACTTCTGTCCAAGGGGTCACTCCCGGTGAAGGGATCTCGGCCCTTGCCTCGTCGACTGAGGAGCAGGATATTCAAAATGAATACCACGATGCAAAACAAAAGTGAACGTCCTTGCAATAACAGCTTTTTGAAAAGTGTTCCAACAACATCAGAATAGGTTTGTTTAACTTGCATTGATCCGAATCAATGCAGTCCCATCAATTGATCACACCACAAAGAACGAAAATATACTGACGTACGTATATGCCATCCGCATTCGCCACTGGGTCCCGTCATCACTCGTTAGGTTAGCTTACTAACGACAGAGCGGGGACTGGACTAGCGCGGATGAAAAACATATACAACATCTACTAATATATATACCAATATATTATATTTCGCTCAAGGCGTGAAAAGAAATGCAACATCACAGAAATGTACAGCATCACAGAACAATACAGATATCTGGGATCCCCGGGTTTCACAGAGCCACTACTGAAACCCGACGTTCCCCTGGTCATGTGGATAGCCTGTGCAATGAAATCCTAGACCCCTACGGGCGCGGCAAGTCATCCGCCAAAACCTGAAGCGAGGCAGCCCCCTTCAGCTCCGTGAATGGACCACCCAGCACTCCACGGAATCCGGCAACTTGGGCACCCCTCCTGGGTCAACCTGTACCCTCTACGAGTGCGGCGAATAGCCCGCCAATCCTAGAGTGAAGCCCCCTCCGTCCCAATGCCATGAGATGCGGGCTTGTTGCCTTCTAGAACCCGGCTATCCGTGCACCCCTCCGCGGGGTAATCCTAGTACAGAATGTAAAATATACATACACCGGGTACATCGACCGTAACCTGGCCGTGCCCCAAAAGAATAATACAAACAGGCAGTGACGGCAGTCCACATGTCGGACGCTCGCCCCGCAATATCAAATGTACATAATACAACAAAACTGTACTAGCATTGCATCCAGGCTATCCCTACGACCGATCCGCAACAACACAGCAAATACATAGAACATCAACGTGAAAGTCACGTTCGCAAATCCGTCTAACCGGGCTATAGCAGTTAGACAGGATTTACCGATCGAGTGACATTCACGGTCGCAGATATAATGTAAATACTGTGAAAAATGTGTTTAAAATTTTCCGATTGACCAAAAATTAACAAGTGGGCCCCCAATCAAAACTGTATCACTCACAGAAAACCTGGGCCCAATTTTAATATTCCAAAACCCCTAATTACAGCCCATAAGCCCACTGCAAAAAAATTTCCACACGAGCCCATACAACTGCGGCGGAAGCGCGGCCAGAAGGGGGTTTTGGCCGCCCTTCCGCGGTCGTACGGACGAATTGTGTCACCAAATTTTTCCAGTGTTCTTATAACTCCCTGCACATCATTCTGAGATCACTTGAAAAATTTTTAGACTCCAAAAAATTTCGACAGAAACTGATGCGAAGGCAATACGGGTTTTGGAACTTTTTGATCGATCGGAAATGCAAACACATTACACAAAGCTAGACTAAGTTAATGGCGAGGCTCTGATACCAATGCGAGTGCACGGCGGCGCCCCGGCCGTCGATCCGACGGCCAAACGCGGAAACGGTAATAAACTTTAATTTTGCGGACTTAGCAAACCGGCACCACCACGCACTAAACACCCGGATCGTGCCATTAAACTAGTCTAAGCTAACAAGAGGATGGGTTAGAGATATACCGACTGATCCGAGTCCTCCGGTCTTCATCTCCACTCCGATCTCCTCGCGGGATCTCCGTCCGTCTCCTCCTCGTCGGAAAGGGCACCACGAAGCCGGATACTTTTACGGGCTCCCACCTCAATACCGAGGCAACTCGGGCGCGAAGCTGGCGAATCGACGCGTCCAAGATTTGCTGTAGGAATATAGTGTAGAGTGTATGTCTCACTTTGGGGTTTGTTGCCATTTGTGGATGATGGAGGAAACAAGACAAGAAAAATGGTGCTTGCATTTTTCTTAACATGAAATGAGATCAAGAAAATGAAACACTCTCAAGGATGAAGATGAAACTCTCTTCTTCTCTTTTCTTTCTCTCTTTCTTTTTCTCAACCATAAAACAAACTCTCTCTTCAAGTGAAGTATAAAATGGTGGAGCAAAAACAATATGATAGCAAGAGGGAGGTGAGTGTAGGAAGCAAAAAGTGGTGACCACATCCTAAAACATAATCATCACTAAATCAACATCAAACCTCACTTCATTTCTAATCTCATCAAATCACATAAAAGCATGAAAAGCAAAGATGCTTATCATATCAACCCTTATGCAAAAATGTCCTCCACAAAGTGTAATTTGCAAAACTGCAAATTACCCCCTCCATCGGAAAAGTCCGGCCGGGAAAGAACAAAGGAAAACCGGCCGGAACGGAAAGCAAACTGGCAACTCCAGAAAACTGGTCCCGTAATAAATTACAGGAAAACCCCATACTGTGCATACACACCCGCATCTGTATTCCGTCCGGATACAAATGCAATGAGACAAAATCTACACTGTACTAAACTAGGACCGGCTTAAACCAAAACCGGCTAGTAAAAACTGTCCGATCCTGATCCGTGCAATACCGCACGTATCTGATCGAACCTTGCCATATATCCATACGGCCACTAGTACAAAGCTGTCCGATCCTGATCCGTGCAATACCGCACGTATCTGATCGGACCCTGCCATATCTCCATACGGCCTCTACAGCGTTTCGCCCGAAAGGTTGAGTAACTGAAAGTGTGGTGGACTCTAAAGACTCGTCAATACTATGGTTGTGGATTTAACCACTAGCACGTCAGAGGTATAAGCCAATACGTGACGGGCCACCAGCTATTGACTAAAAGGGAAGTCGATGAGCGAACTCATCCTGACACCCTACTGAGCCTGTCAGTGACAATATCCGTACAGTCCGGTCCGTTCGTCTATGAGCATCGCATGTCGGGCCTAGGGGGTGGGTAAAAGTCAGACCCCCAAAAGCGGTACAAGTCGTGTCGGAGTGAAGCCCAGAACACCCTGAGATACTACTGGAATACCTACCAGTAAATCTCCTGCCTTGGCCAAGGACTTCGTGTAATGGCTCTCCTAGACACAGCGCGACCTCACCCCCAATACCGGGAGAGACGAACCCCTGAAGATCCGCTCACTGTCTCCATGTGGCTCGGGACTGTACCCAACTAAAACCTGTTTGCACGACTCCTTTGAGCCGTGGTAGGGTAGTAATCAAAGTACAGTGGGAACTCACACGAGACAAATGACGATCCCCAGGTCGATGAACTAACCTGTACACATGTCACCTGGGAACTGCTATCTGACATGAGGTATAAGACCAACTAGCATGTTCCCGGCGAGTCCTGTCCGGTGTACTCATAACCCAATGAGCACCTGTATACATCTTAGGTGAACCAACTGACACCAGTGGCTTGTGAGACCGGCCACCGCCCCTCGTCGGGGTCTCGACTGTATACACTAGTCTACTCTGGAGAATCGATGCCCTGTCTCGAAACTCCCACGACTAGGGACCTTTTAAGGATGTGCTTGTAGACTCCAGCTCTCACTTATATGATCGCCCTCATACTGCTGGCAGTCAAGCATGAATCCCAGGGCTCTATCAACGTGCAATAGCGACCTGTCAGGTCACCTAAAGCAGTACACGATGATAAAGGTAAACCAGATAGCATACTATCATCTCGAGTAAGACTGTTCCACCGGGATAGGTCATCCCTCAATCATTGCAATCACGTACCTGTGATCCAATAATTGACTCTGAGGGCACTATCTCCAACAAATTCCCCATCTAGACTTACCCCGCCGGCTCCAACGGTGGAAGTCGACGCTGCTGTTCCAACTGGGAACAGTTTTGAACCGCTCAGGAGGGTCTGCAAGAACTCTCTGACTGCCGTGCTGAAAAGATCTCCTCCACCTGTGGAGAATGTTACAAAGACAAAGATGGAGCAGTCTCCTCGGCGGTTGTCCTCTAAAATTCACAAGGTTTGGCAACAGGTCCAGGACTCGGTGATCAACTAAGACTACTCCCGCCGACCGAAGAAGATGAAAGTTCGGCAAGAGAAGGACCACCCTGTCGTACCACAGAAGGTGTCGTCTACTTGGGTGCCCGCTGCAACGGCCCCCTCAACTTTGACCGCTCACAAAAGAAGAAGGCCGGAGAAAATCCCCGTGTCTGCGACGAATCTAAAGGGCGCTGAACCTAAATGCCCCAAGTCTAGAGGCATGGTGGTGCGCACTGTTTATATGGCATACGGGAAAGAGGATAGCCGTATCTCCACGGGCCATCGACCTCTCACCAGATTAGTGACAAAGGCTCAGGAGCAACAATAGCAAAAGCTTCAGGAGATGCTGACAACTGTGGCTGCACTCACCGGGCCAAAAGCAAGCCCGGAAATATCGTCGGAACAGCGTCAAGAACAGGAAACTGATGCCGAATTCCTCCGAAGAATGTTCGAAAGGAAAGACAAAGAGGCCGCGGAACAAGCGACCAACATAAAACAAATGGCGCTTTTATTCCAAAATATGGTCGGGATGATGATACAGCCGGATCCTCCAGCTGAAGACCCCCCCAATTATCCTTGAAGACGACATGGAGGAGAAGACACAGTTACGAGCTCATCAGGCGAGCGACATCGAACCCTCTTCCGGCTCTATCAACGGCCAAAAAGGAGACCATCTCCAAAGCCGCCATGGATGACTATATCGCTCAACAGATACGAGCTCATCAGGCGAGCGAAGCGGCCGGCCAAATTGTTAAGACTGGACGACCCTATCCGGGTTGGTACGACCAAATAAAGTACCCACCAGGATATACGATCCTTAAATTCCATGTATATAAGGGGACGGGGAATCCACACCAGCACGTTGCTCAATTTAGGGCTCTGTGCGGCAACACTGGGGGTGACGACAAACTGCTGCTTCGCCAGTTTGTTGGAAGCTTATCGGAGACAGCGTTTGAATGGTACTCCGAGCTCCCGAACGACTCCGTTAAGACATTTGCAGAAATGGAGCTACTCTTTACACAAAGGTTCGCAAGCGCTAGCGAACGCACCCCAATCACGGCATTGATCAATACCAGGATGAAGCCGGGAGAAACATGGGTTCAGTATGCAATCCGGTAGCGGAACCTATAGTCAAAATGCGAACAACGCATCGAAGAAGCTCCTGCGGTAGGCATGTTCGTGGGTACTCTTGATCCGCAGGCGACCATATCCCAGTTCATAATGTTTTTCAAGCCGACTACCTTTCAGACCTTTATTGACAAGATGGCCCAAATGGATCAAATGGGTCATAGACCATCTCCTTCGAAGATGGAACCTCGAAACGAAAAGAGGAAAGGGAAAGCGACCTTCATTGCTAATGCTCAGCAGCAACCCAGTGGTCCAAAACCCACTGATCGCCAAGACGATAGACAGCGATTCTTTAACGAGAAGCTGAAGTGCCCTTATTCGTTTTCTCGAGATAAAACGAGGAGACTGTTCGAGCTGGCGGTGCGCAACAGGCTCATCACCTTGCCGGATCCAAAACGCCCACTGCAGCCCGGTGATGTCAACAATCCCAATTACTGCCCCTATCACAGAGTAATAGGCCATCCAATCGAAGATTGCTTCGTCTTCAAAGGCTGGATTGAGGACCAATACCAACAGGGCAAATTCGCACTGTCCGAGAATTGGAAAGTAAGCTCGCCCCAGTCGCACGCTCTTAAAAGGTGGACACACCAGGGGCATCGTGCTCTTTTGTAGAAGAAGCTCCATGGGAGGTCACTCTTTCAGCCAAAACGAAAAAAATGCTGAAGGATCTCCAAACATGCCCGGCGATCAGGTGGAAAAGTCCGCTGGAACCCGAGGTCATTGAAGGAATACTGAAGTCGCGCCCGATGCCAAGAATTAGCAGCGATAGTCAAAACGCCCATGCCTAGCCGTCAAGGTCTTCAAAGAAGAAGAAGAAGACTAGAAAGCCCGTGAAGCCTGATGACAAGCGCACGGACCTGCAAAAACATATTGACGCGCTGGAGAAATACAACCAAAGGCGCGAACCCCGGTCACTCCAAGAATTTCTCAACAATATCCTTGAGAGCGAAGATAACAACAATGACGACGGAGATGACTCGTCAGAAGAGTCTAAGGATTATGTGGCAAGTTGCCACATGATCTCTCATTCGGCGTTAACTAATGAAGAAGCCCACTCGGCGTTAGAAGACAGCATAAAGGAGCTGGGGCAGGGTCGAAGCCAAAACCCTTGGAACCGTGTGACGATATGATCGACCTGCTGCTGAACGAAGCCCGTCAGAAGAGCAAGGATGATCAAGAATGCGAAATGGCCATATTCGAAAAGGCCAGGAGTCAGCGTCAATTTAAAGAAGTCATGGGTCACGAAACACTCCAACCAGATCAAAGTATGCCCGCGGCAGACAGAAGCAGGCTTAAAACGAGGAAATGATTCGCTAAAGCCCTGTCAATGGGAATGAAGCTGCTATCCTCCAAAGGAAACACTCCTGGCGGGATACACCTTGACGAAACGGATGGACATCCAAACTACTGCTTGTACATCGGAGGACCACGCACCCTACTGAAGAGTGCAATGCCTTTAAAAACTGGTGGCAAGGATATGTTGCCCACCGACAACACGTCAGGCAATTGAAGCGTAAGACTCGTCGGGAGAAAAGAAGCACGACTGATGAGCATAAAAGAACTGCCGGCAACTGTCGCATGGTTGATAGAAAGGAATCACAAGTTCTCACCTTTGGGAGCGATTCCGATGAAGAAATAGCCCTCGGCCCTCTCTTCAAGGAATCCATCTCTGAAGCAAGAGAGACGAAGACCTGCGAGAACATTCGGCTGCGTAATCACACGTTACCCGAGAAGAATCTCGGACCCACAAACAAGGGGTCGAGTAAAAAAGATAAAGGGAAGGAAAAAGACCCTGAAGATATCGCCCTCGATGATCAAGTCGTCAAAAAGCTGACAGCCAAGGACCCGCCAAAGAAGAAAAAGGTGAATTACAACGTTCTGGCACACCTGAGGAAGATACCCTCGCAGCTAAGCATTCTCGATGCCCTTCTGCTATCTAAATAGGCGATAGACTCTTTGATCAAGGCATTGCAAGAGCCCGAGCAGTTCCAAGCTTTCCTTGCCGAAGAAAAGATGAAAGACGAGCTGGAAGAAGTGCACACTGCTGACGTCACTTTCGGCGACGAAGATCTTCTCCTCGGAACATGCGAGCATAACCGTCCTATGTACGTCACCGGATACTGCCATGACATCAAGATAGGGAAGATCCTAGTTGATAACGGGTCCTCTGTCAACCTCCTAAATGTGAGGGTGTTAAAAGAATTCTGCATGAGCGTTCAACACCTCGCTCGGGATAAAATCACTATCTCCGGATTCGACTCCCAGTCATCACGGACGCTCGGGTCTGTGATACTGAAGTTACGCTTTGGGATGATTGTCACTGACATCAAATTTCATGTCATTGACGCCAAGACATGCTACAACGCTTTGCTCGGCATGCTTTGGTTACACGAGTACAATATCATCCCTTCTACACAACATCAGTATATGACGTATTTCAAGAATGGTCTCGAGTATACCGTGATAGGGGAGCTGAACCCATTCTCCGTGAATGAAGTCCGAAAGTACGAAGATGCAAAATACTTCTTACCAGAGTTCGAAGACACGGAAAGATGCCATAAACCGAAGAACAAAGCTATCACTACCTGTTCCCTGATTAAAAATCAGGAAAAAATTCAGAAGAGGCATCACGTGCTCACACGTGGCCAGTGGTCACGTGTTGGCACGTGATGGTTAAGCAGCGGCACAGAGCATATTTGTTCTCTAATTAAAAGTCAAGAAAAAGATTCAGAAGAGGCATCACGTGCCCACACGTGACCAGTGGTTACATGCTGGCACGTGATGGTTAAGCAGCGGCCAGAAAACAGAGCGCAGAAGAAGAGAAGCCCATTCCAGGGGTCACGTGCTTACACGTGACCAGGGGTCACATGGCCACACGTGACCGGCTTTAAAAGCCTTATTCTTTAACAGAATTAAATTCTGAGGAAAGATCTTTCAAATCTTTCCAAAATGGAAAAGAATTATTTGAAACCGTTGGATTAAAAATCTAAAGGTGATTAAATATCATCAATTTATGGAAAACTCTTGGACTTGGAAAGATTTCCCTTTAAATCTAACCGAAATAACAACGAGATATCTTTGGATTTAAAATCCAATGTTGAATAAAATTCACCTAATAATCTAAAGGCCCAGATTAATGATAAATATAAATCAAATCTCTCAATAAACAAATCAGATCTTTCAATGAAAAATTCACTAAAACTGATTGATTCTTTTCCTTCTCCTATAAATAGGAGCCAAAGGAGGGAGTTTGAGGGATATAAACATACAAGAAGAGAGAGATATAGAGCATTGGAATCTTGAAAATTCAAGAAGAAGAATTTGATTCTCTGCAAAAAAAAAAACCTAGGTAAGAAAAGAAAGGTTTCAAAAGAGAATTTAATTCTCAAAAGAGTTTAACTCTTATATAAAGAAAAGAACTTAGTTCTTTCTCTGGTTGAGGATCTGCAAAGTGCACATCTCCCCATGAATTGAGAATTTAATTCTCATTGGGTTGAGATCCTGCCATGCAGACCTAAAACACAGAGGAGGAACTGAGTTTTGAGAATTTAATTCTCACAGAATTATAGGAATTTAATTCCTTTGAGATAAAATTAGAGTTTAACCCTATGTTATAGGAATTTAATTCCTTCAAAATGGACAGAACCAGGGTTGAACCCTAATTGAGAACTTAATTCTCTCAAAATCACAGGAATTTAATTTCCTTAAAAAAAAGAAATTAGGGTTTCACCCTATGCCAGAATTTAATTCTTTACATATATGGGAATTTAATTCCTACAGAAGGGAAATTAGGGTTTAACCCTATCCAAGAATATAATTCTTCAGAAAAAATGGGAATTTAATTCCTCTAAAGCTATAGCTAGAGTTTAACCCTATGAAGAATTTAATTCTTAAAAGAGAAACAGATCTTCAAACAGGCAAAGAAACAGGGTCACGTGCTCCACGTGACCCCTGTAAAGATCTACTGAAAAGAATTCAGAGGCAACGCCTCACGTGCTCCACGTGATCCCTAAAGCACATAAAGAAAAAGCAAAATAAACAAAGACTCTGGGGCGCCCTCACGTGTCACCACGTGATCCCTAATGAGTATTCTAATAAACCAGAGCATGAGCCCCCATCACGTGCCCACACGTGATGACTGTGAGAATTAAAAAAGTGTTAAACACTTATCTGCAGAACAAAATAAAGGGGATCTGGCCCCACTTTCTGAGACCATCACGTACTCCCACGTGATTCCCCCCTCTGTTAACGTTTAACACTAAACTGATAATTTGGTTGCCAGTGTTTAACACTGTTATTTGTTAGTGTTTAACACTAATCTGAGAATCACTATTTCCAGTGTTTAACACTAATTTGATAATCTTATCTCCAGTGTTCAACACTGTTGGTCTTTAGTGTTTAACACTAGCTTTAGCCCAATGGGCCAATTTTCTAGAGGCAAAGCCTCTCCTTCAATTGAATTTTATGAGTGTCAGTGATAAAATCTCCATTGCCGACCTTGTGAGGACCAAGCCGGGGAAGAATGAAAGCAACACCGACTTTATTGCCCGATGGCGTAATCTCACGGTCAAGTGCGAACCGCCGCTGGAGCAGGACCAGTCCGTCAGCCTTCTCATTGGGAACCTCAGCAATTGGATGGTCCTATTCTTGTGTACAGCAGGCCTCAAGACGTTTCAAGAGCTAACCAAGAAAGTCCAAATGCTGGAACGCTCGAAGCAAGAGTCCCCGCCGGACTCTCAGAGAGACAAAACTTGGAATAGCAAGCGGGACGACAGCCGTAGAAGCGGGAGTTCCAGCAGTACCAATGTCTTCAATGCGTCCGACAATGAAGAAAAGCGAAGGGCGGCCGATTCCAAAACTAACCGGTCTTGAAAGCCATTGTTGGGAGGAGATGGGCCTTCCCTAGAGGAGAAAAAGAACAAGGTTTACTCTTTCAGAAGGGACAAAGTCCGCAAGATATTTAAAGATGCCTTGAACAACGGCCTCTAATTGCCGGAGTCGAAAAGACCCCAAGAAGCAAAAATGACCGACAATCCTCTGTATTGCCCGTACCACCGAGTAGTGAGCCATGCGATCAAGGATTGCTATATCTTCAAAGATTGGGTCGAGAAGCAGTACAAGGCTGGAGAGATCGAACTGTCCAAAAGTGTGTTGGTGAACAATCAAGTTGCAACCACCAACTTTATACAGACAGAAACTGAAGCCTTCTGGGAGCAGACAGCCGAACCCGCTGCCCTGAGAAATGAAACGGACTCATCGCGGACTCCGTGGAGTACACACATATCTAATAAGACGAAGAAGATGATAAAGCTACTTCGGAAGGAACCCAGGACGGAATGGGAAGGGCAGAAGAAGCCTACCAGTCCAGCTGCCAATGCGGCTCCATCAGGCTCAAAATCCAAGAAGCTCAAGAAGAAGAAAAGTGCAGCTCGGCGCGAAAAAGAGTCTGCAGGGAGATCGACCATTCAAAAATATGTCGATTCCCTCGAAGAATATGAACAAAAGGAAAGAACATTGATTCAATTGAAGGAGTTCTTCCCTGTACAAGCGGATGAAATTCTGGAGGAGTTAGAAGAAGACTCCAATAAAGAGATCCCAGTAGTGACCTGCTACGCCATCCATCTTGGCAGCGACTCCGAGGATGAGCTCTGTTTTCCCGAAGAAGACGAGGAGCTCACCACAAAGGCCAATCAAATCCAGCTCAGGAGCGGCAGGGCTCTACCGCAAAATCAGGGCAACGCCCCAAAAGGGAAGGAAAAACAAGTCGCTAATGATGAAGATGGCAGAGAAATGGCTGATGGAGACATAAGTCCTTCCTCGGTGGACTATAATGTCTTGGCACATCTCCGGAAGCTTCCGTCTCTCCTGAGCATCTACGACGCCTTGGTCCTATCTAAGGAGCTTAGAGATGTTCTCATTCACGCTCTACAAAACCCCGAGCGGTATCAGGCTCACTTTGCGGAAATTAATATGAAAGAAGTCCAGCACGCTCTGCATGCAGCCGCAGTCACATTTAAGGATGAAGACTTGCTACTGGGAACGGCTGAGCATAATCGGCCACTTTACGTGACCAGGTACAGCGACGGAGATCGAATTAATCGCATATTGATTGATCTGGGGTCCTCAGTGAACATCATGAACTTGCGAACTCTGAAGAGTTTGTCAATGGACGTCCGACATCTGTCAAGGGAAAGGATTGTCATTCAAGGCTTCAACCAAAATTGCCAGCAAGTTCTGGGGTCTATAGCTTTGCCAATCAAATTTGGGGATCTGAAAACTGAAGCTAAGATATACGTGATCGACGCTGACACGTCTTATAAGATTCTCTTGGGGCGGCCGTGGCTCCACGATTATGGCATCATTCCGTCAACTCTCCATCAATGCATGAAGTATACTAAAAATGGCGAAGAAAGACGCATTGACGGAGACATCCAGTCGTTCGGTGTGCATGAAGTCCGATATGAAGATTTTCGGTACTTTATGAACCACCAAAATGCTAAGCCACAACTGACTGAGGATAGACCGGCCCCAAGACTCAAAAGCAAATCTGCGCCGCCTGTCACTTTCAAAAGCAAAAATACCCAAGTGCGCCCGCATTTCTGCAGCAACACTGATGAGTCCGACGCTGGAAGCCCGTCCTTCCGTAAAACTCGCCCTCATTTCGGCAGCGATACGGACGAATCTGTTACTGAAAGCCCATCTAGCAGCAAAGTCCGCTCTCATCTTGGCAGTGACACTGAAGAGTCAGAAGAAGAGGACCTGCCCTGCAACAGCTGTGCAGATTGGCCCCCCATGCAGCAAGTGAAACTACGAGAGACATTCGAAGTCGCAGAAGGGTCCCTGGCCATCACAAGGGTGCCGGAACGGATGTGCAAAGAGCTCGATACATTGTCAGTCTCTACCGTGGACCAGCTGAAAACTTTCTACATGCCCGGGAGGAAAAATGGACAGAAGGGCATCCTATTTTACGGGTCAACCCCCGTTGTGCACCCGGACGATCTTTCTGTCGCGTGCCTTTCCTATGAGAGAGGCATAAGAGCCGTCCTCAATCCCAGATACTATGCGCCCGAGATGCGGGAATACTTTAAAAAGTGCGGATGCCGGTTATATCAGACGGAGTCCGAAGCAAAGTTTTACGAAGGGCTATGGCATCCACCCCAGGTCCGAGCACTCATTGATGGACGAATTCCAGATAGACGGGGCATAGGCTACATTCAACCTGATTCCAAAGCGTGCTACATGATCCATGTTGGTGAGGCCAGCGAAAGATCAAATGATGATGAGATAGCCGAGCCAGAAGAAGCTCCTCAAGAGCTTGAAGATGGCGGACAAGCAACCTTTGACGAGCTAACCGAGATTGACTTAGGAACGCCCGATAATCCAAGGCCGACCTACATCAGCTCGCTCTTGTCAGAGGAAATGAAAGCGCAGATAATTGCCCTGCTGCATGAGTTCGTCGACTGCTTCGCGTGGACATACAAAGAAATGCCTGGCCTTTCCCCTGAAGTGGCCGTACATAAGTTAGCTATATCTCCTGATGCTAAGCCAATCAAACTGTAAGTCCATATTGCGACCCCCGGTGCTTACGGGGAGGCGGAAACGGTATAAAAAACAAATTTTTATCGCAAGAGGCAACATGGACTAAACAAGGTCGGGATCGTGTCTAAACTAAACTAGCAAATACGCTAAAGGGAGTTAGCTACTCGGATGAAGGTTATACCTAAACTTGAACTCCTTCTTCTTGAAATCTTGTAGAGGTTGATGGTTCTCTTTTCGTTGCCTTCTTCCGTCGAAGATGGATCCACCTCGAAGGTTCGACCTTTGGGCTCTTCCTCGATCTTTGAGTGAACTAGGGTTTCCGGCTTGCTAAACCTTGAACCTAGGATGAGTAGAGAGTGACTAGGGTTTGCTTTTCCTTTTAAAGAGAAGGATTCTCAACACATGAGAAGGTTTCTCTTTGCTAGAGGAAGAAGAAGATGAAGAGAGGAGAGAGAAGCTAAATGAGATAATGAGCTATGTTTTTCTTTCTTGCAACCATAATGCCAAAAGAAAAACAATTATCTAAATAATAATAATTCAAAATGAGAATAGTTGATGGCAATTTGGAATGACCACTACCATGCTTCATTTAATGAAATGTAAGCATGAATCAAGGAGGACTTTTCAAAGCATGATGGTGGTCAACATTCAACCATGGTCAAGTCAACCATGGTCAACAAGTCAACAAAATCAACCATAACATAATTCTCATTTAATTACTATTATTAATAGATAATTCATAAATCCATTAGGGTTTGGAAAATGATAACTGTCAACTGTGCATACGCACCCGTTCCGAAACCCTAATGAAATACCTCATCCTCCGCCTCAAGCAACTGTGCATACACACCTGCATTCTCGTTCCGAGGAACAAGAATACCAAGATATAAAAGCAACCCTCAAAACATATACCGGTATCTGGCTCAAACCAGAGCCTGCCAGTATAATCCGTCCGGACTCCAAACGTGCACAAGTGCGCGGATGAGAACGAACCCTGTCGCAAAACCATGCGACCTCTACTCTGTTTTGCCCAGAGGCGAATACCCTCTGTGTGGGACTCTAAAGACTCGACACTACGCTGGCAGTGGGTTTAACCACAGACCGCAAGCGGCACTAGCTGTGCGTAACGGTCCCCAGGTAGATGCCGACAAGAAGGCTGACGAGGTGAAACCCCATCTGAACTCCTACTGAGTCTGAATGTGACATTCTCCGTACAGTCCGGTCTGTTCGTCTGATACATCGTATGTCGGGCCTAGGGGGCGGTAAAACGTCAGTCCCCCAATAGCGGTACAAGTCGTGTCGGAGTGAAGCCCAAAACACCCTGAGATAACACTGGAAACCTACCAGTATATCTCGCTTGCCCTGGCCAGGGACTACTCGTGCAATGGCTCTCCTAGACACAGCGCGATGTCAACCCCAATACCGGGAGAGACGAATCCTGTCTAACCGTCACTGCCTCCAAGTGCTTCGGGACTGCACCCAACCACCACATGTTTGCACGACTCCTTTGAGCCGTGGTAGGGTAGTGATCAAAGTGCAGTGGGAACACACTCGAGGCGAAGTGCCAGTGTCAAGTCAGCGGACTAAGCTGCACTCATGTCACCTGGGAACTGATAACTGACGATAGGTATAATACCAACCTGTCAGTTCCCGACGAGTCCTGTCCAGTGTACTCGTAACCCAACGAGCACCCGTATACTATCTCCAGTACGACGTACTGATGGCTGTGGGACAGACCATCTCCCACACTGGGATGAGAAGCGCATACGCTAGTCTACTCCGGAGTATCGATGCCCTGTCTCGATAGTCCTACGACTAGGGACCTGTATAAGGATGTGCCTATAGATTACCCAGCCCCCACTAGTGTGACTGCCATCACAACGCTGGTAATCAAGCAAAGATCCTAAGGGCTCCACTAATGCGTATAAGTGATATACTGAAATAAACACAAGTACACATTGAAGTAGAAACAAACCAAGTAGCATACTACTATATTGAGCAAGATTGTTTATACAAGGTGAATATCCCAAGCTTCCATTAAGTAATATACAAACTAGTATGATACAGTAATGGCCTCTAGGGCATATACACTAACACAAACAAGCTCCTCGAAGAATGAGAAGGGAACTAGAAGAAAAGGTCATCGAGGAAACTAAGAAGCTCATCGATGCCGGCTTCATCAGGGAAGAGAAATACGCGGACTGGATCGCATGCATAGTCCCAGTGAAGAAGAAAAATGGGCAGATCTGAGTTTGTGTCGATTTCAGGGATCTCAACAAGGCATGTCCTAAAGACGACTTTCCGCTACCGGTCATAGAAATGATGGTCGATGACACCTCAAATTACGAGTTGTTCACCTTTATGGATGGCTCGTCTGGATATAATCAGATCAAGATGTCGCCTGAGGATGAGAAACACACAGCATTTCGAACCCCGATCGGAATATATTGCTACAAGGTAATGCCGTTCGGACTGAAGAACGCAGGTGCTACATATCAAAGGGCAATGACTAATATCTTTGATGACCTAATCCATAAAGTCGTCAAATGCTATGTTGATGATCTGGTCGTCAAAACTAAAGCCAAGGCTGACCACATCCAAGATCTTAGGACCGTTCTCACCAGACTGAGGGAATACGATCTGAAGATGAATCCTCTGAAATGCGCTTTTGGCGTGTCATCGGGAAAATTCCTGGGCTTCATAGTTCGACATCGAGGGATCGAAGTTGACCCATCAAAGATAAAGGCCATCATGGAGATGCCCCCTCCGAAGAGTCTGACGCAGCTAAGATCTTTTCAAGGCAAGCTTGCTTATATACGGAGGTTTATCTCAAATTTATCGGGAAGATGTAGGCCCTTCTCAAAGCTCATGAAGAAAGGAGCTCCTTTTATCTGGGATGCCGAATGTCAAGCAGCGTTCGAAAGTATCAAACAATACTTGTTGTACCCTCCAGTGCTGGCCGCTCCCATTCCAAATAAACCGCTGATTCTCTACACTGCCGCGCTGGATGAGTCACTCGGTGCGCTCCTTGCCCAGAATAACGAGGAGGGAAAAGAAAATGCCCTCTACTACCTCAGTCGAACTCTAGTCGGGGCGGAACACAACTATTCCCCAATCGAAAAGCAATGCCTGGCTCTGATATTTGCAGTGAAGAGGCTGAGGCACTATCTGCTTGCTCATCGGGTTATGCTGATCTCCAAGGTCGACCCGCTCAAACACTTGATGACCAGAGCGAGCCTAGCCGGCAGAATGGCAAGATGGGCTGTCATGTTACTTGAGTTTGACATAGTTTATACTCCTCAGAAAGCAGTGAAAGGGCAAGCTCTCACAGACTTCCTCGCCGCTCATCCTATACCA
Source organism: Agapanthus africanus (assembly GCA_030015575.1). NCBI lineage: Eukaryota > Viridiplantae > Streptophyta > Magnoliopsida > Asparagales > Amaryllidaceae > Agapanthus > Agapanthus africanus. The sequence goes on from CM057348.1 coordinate 49,986,949, forward strand.
GAAGGGTCGCCGCTAAATTGTGAGTTACCCGACGAACAAGTGCTGCACCTCGAGGGAGATGAGCCATGTTGGGAGCTCTACTTCGATGGGGCCTCATCGATAAGGACCTCCAGTAAATAAAGCGTCCCGGAGATAAAAGCAGGGATAGGATTGGTGTTCATTACACCATCAATGGGAACCCTACGGCGTTCTTTCGCTCTCACCGAGCCTCGGACAAACAATGAAGCTGAGTATGAAGCTCTGATAGCTGGTTTGGAGCTCGCCATAGAAATGGAAATCCACCGGCTACGAGTTTACGGTGACTCCCAGCTCGTCGTCAACCAAGTAAGCGGTGATTATAAAATATACAAACCCGAGTTAGTTCGGTACAGAGGCCGAGTGGTGGAACTCATGAAACGGTTCACTCACATTGAACTAATGAGAGTCCCTAGAGCGTTGAATGGAAAGGCTGACGTACTCGCTCGCTTAGCCAAGGAGCTAGCCGATCCTGACATGGACGAAATTCTGATCACAGTCAGGAGCCGACAAATTCTACCCCCAGTCTCTCTACGAGAAGAGGAAAGCGCGGAACAGAAGAGCAGTCATGCCGAAGAAGCTTCGATCATCCAAGATGAGCCCGATTGGAGAGAACCCTTCATAGAGTACCTCCGATACGACAAGCTGCCCGAAGAAAAATCTGCGATGACCCAGCTGAAGAAAAGAGCTCTCCGATACGTGTTTGTAAATGACACGTTATACCGCAGGTCATATGACCAACTCTGGCTCAGGTGTCTGTCATTGGCCGAAACCCAAAAGGTCATGAAAGATGTTCACTCAGGCGTTTGCGGTGCCCAACAATCTGGCCCCAAGATGCGACTTCAAATTAAACGGCTTGGGTATTATTGGCCCACCATGATACGGGATTGCGGAGAGCATGCAAAGAAATGTCAGATCTGCCAAATCCATGGTGATTTCATTCACAAGCATCCCAATCCATTGCATCCAACGGTGGCGTCGTGGCCCTTTGAAGTCTGGGGCACCGACATTGTTGGCCCAATTGATCCTCCATCATCCAAAGGCCACCGGTTTATATTGACCGCGACAGACTACTTCTCCAGATGGGCTGAAGCTGTCCCGCTAAAAGAAGTCAAGACAAAATATATTCTGACATTCTTCCAGCATAATATTCTATACCGTTTCGGTACACCAAGAAGAATCATTTCCGACAATGGGCCTTCTTTCAAGAGCTTCAATGTCTCAAGGTTCGCTACTCAGCACAAGATAGACTGGAGATATTCCTCCATTTATAATCCAAGAGCCAATGGGCTAACCGAAGCCTTCAATAAGACTCTATGCAAGCTTCTGAGGAAAAATGCTTCAGCCAACAAGAGAGACTGGAATCTCAAATTTCACGAGGCGTTGTGGGCATATCGTACCACGCACCGTACTCCAACACAGTCCACTCCATACTCATTGCTCTTTGGAGTGGAGGCGGTCCTCCCCCTCGAAGTCGAAGTTCCAAGCTTAAGAATGGCCGTTCAGCACGAGTTGACGGAGGAGGAAAACGTGCTCCTTCGACTTGAAGAGCTTGATGCCCTCGAAGAAAAGAGGCTCGCGGTGCAGCAAAATCTGGAGCTATACCGAGCCCAAATATCACGGGCCTATGACAAGATAACCCGTCTCCGCGCTTTCAAGAAAGGTGAATCGGTGTTGGTCCTCAAAAGACCAATCATCCTCAATCGACATGCCAAGGGAAAATTCGAGCCAAACTGGAAAGGACCATACGTCATCGAGAAAGTGTTCGACGGAGGATCCTACCAACTAATAAGTGCCGAGGGAGAAAGGCCCATGCCACCCATCAACGGCCGATATCTCAAGAAATACTACACGTGAGTGCTCCAAGTCGCAGGCGAATTGAGCACATCAGCCCTACGGTCTGGATCATACATCCTGCAAAACCGTATACAATCCATGGGCGTAAATGACCCTATCTCTCCCAAATCCTGCCGGTAAGACTACTTTTAAAGTCCCACCAGCGGCAAAAAAAAGAAGAAGAAAAAAACGGTATGTCCGCAAGCAAAACGGACACGGATGAAAACCCAAAAGGGCTCCGTGAGTAAAAACAGCAGGACTACCGGCGAGTCTGTGAAAACCCGAAAGGGCGCAAACTCGTGAAAAGAAATGAAATACACTCGCAAAGTCCTCTCGACCTTGTGAGGAGAAAACCCCTGCGTGAGATCCTTACGACTCACAAAGGAGCGACACATTTAGGAATCCTCACGATTCCTAAGGAGAAAATACACCTGCGGGATCCTTACGATTCGTAGGGAGAAAATGCTTTTATGGGACCCTCACGGCCCATAAAATTGAAAAGCCTTAGGTGATAGGGACCCAAACCTGTCTCCTAAGCCATCGTTCCCCAACGGGCAACGGCAAATGATGAGTCGCTCCTGGCATTTCGCTTCAGTGTTAGCGGTGCTGATGCCGACCAAAAACCCAAATCCCAAGTCCTCCCAAGGCAAATGAAGAGTTGCTCCTGGCATTATTCCAGTACAGCAATGCTGATGCCAAACAAGATCCAAATTCCAAGTCCCCAAACGGCGAATGATGAGTCGCTCCTGGCGCCATATTCCAGTGCAGCGATGCAGACGCCAACCAAAATCCGATTTCTCAAAATTCTCCTGGCCCTACGGTAGGTCCCCAAATTGACCATCGTATACAATCCACGGACTCAAATAATTCTCATCATACCCATGCCCCACCGTAATCACCAGTTACGCGGCCGGTCTCCGCTTTGGGAATGATGCTCCATTGATAAGACCCACTCATGTGTCCTCGCGATATATGAGGAGAACAAACCTTTGTGGGATCCTTACAACTCATAAAGGAAAAACACACTTAGGAGTCCTCACGACTCCTAAGGAGAAAATACACCTGCGGGATCCTTACGACTCGTAGGGAGAAAATGCTTTTATGGAACCCTCACGGCCCATAAAATTGAAAAGCCTTAGGCGATAGGGATTTAAACCTGTCTCCTAAGCCATCGCTCCCCAATCCCCAAATGGCGAATGATGAGTCGCTCCTGGTACCATATTCCAGTGCAGCGATGCAGACGCCAACCAAATTCCAAATCCCATACCCCAACGGCGAATGATGAGTCGCTCCTGGTACCATATTCCAGTGCAGCGATGCAGACGCCGACAAAGTCCCAAAATTTTTTATGGCCCTACGGTCTGGATCATACATCCTACAAAACCGTATACAATCCACGGGCGTAAAACAATCCCAAAATCCTCTCAATGACAAATGATGATTTGCTCCTGGTACCATATTCCAGCATAGCGATACTGATGTCAACCCAAATCAAAATCAACAAGTCAACTTCCACTCCGACACCGCAGAAAGCGGAGCAAGTCAGAATCCAATCTCGACACCGCAAGAAGCGGAGCAAGTCAAGTCTACCCCTGACACTGCAAGAAGCAGAGCAAGTCAAATCAAGCACCGACCGTCTAAGTCGCAAAAAGGGCAGAACCGACCGTCCAAGTCACTAAAAGGGCATCATCGACCGTCCACGTCGCAAAAAGGGCAAAACCGACCGTCCATGTCGTTAAAAGGGCAGCACCGACCGTCCAAGTCGCTAAAAGGGCAGCACCGACCGTCCACGTCGCTAAAAGGGCAGCATCGACCGTCCTCGTCGCAAAAAGAGCAAAACCGACCGTCCATGTCGCTAAAAGGGCAGCACCGACCGTCCAAGTCGCTAAAAGGGCAGCACCGACCGTCCAAGTCGCAAAAAGGGCAGCACCGACCGTCCACATCGCTAAAAGGGCAGCATCGACCGTCCAAGTCGCAAAAAGGGCAGAACCGACCGTCCACGTCGCTAAAAGGGCAGCACCGACCGTCCAAGTCGCTAAAAGGGCAGCACCGACCGTCCAAGTCGCAAAAAGGGCCGCATCGACCATCCATGTCGTAAAAAGGGCAGTGCCAGCTTCCCAAAAGGTGGGAACCGAATCAAGTCGCCTCCACGTGAAAGAAGATCCATCAATTTCATGCACACGACCCGCATATGTGGTGTGCATTTATTGATGGGGGGCAATTTGTTGGGGTAAAAATTTACACCCCGGTTGACCAAGTCAAAATCAAAGTCAACCCCAAGCCAAGTGGGCCCAAGCCCAGATCCAGTGGGCCCATGCCCGGGTCGAGCCCGAACATGAAACGGTCGACCTCCCCCCATGCCAAGATAAAAATTTTGTAATAAATAATTTTGTTGTATTTCTTTTATTTTATTTTATGGACGAATGTAAGAAAAATAGGCATAAAGCCAAATTTTTGTAAAGCCCATGGCTTATGTGCAAAAAGAAATGGCACATGAGCCATGGGATAGGCAAAATACCATTTTGTGAAGCCCAAGGGGCTATGTGTAAAGTGTATAGCCTATAAAGGCAAAAGATAATGAAAATATCTCATAACTTTTTCTCTCTCAAAAAAGTTTCAGATCTGAGATCTTTCTTCCTTCTTCAAGGTTCCAAAATCTTCTTCTTTTTTTGAATTAAATCAAGAGTTTTACTCTTCCTTTTTCAAAAACTAAATAGTTTTCCACCACAAAACCCATTAAGGGGAACTCGGATCTGCCATCAGATCTCAAAAAGAAAAGATTTTTAAATCTCACATCTCCTTATCTCCAAGATCCGGCCAGCAAAGGAAGAAGAAGGACCCATTTCCTTAACCCAAAGCATCTTAGGAGTTTAACTCCACCCTATTTTCTCTTTAGAGAATTTCCGGGGCTAAAAACCTCCTTTTTTTCCTCGCTGGTGCGCTAGCGCTCGAGCGCAAAGCGCCCACGTGCCGACACATGGCGCGCTTGCGCTCCAGCGCACTGCGCTCGAGCGCAAAGCGCCCACGTGCCGACACATGGCGCGCTTGCGCTCCAGCGCTCTGCGCTCGAGCGCAAAGCGCCCTCGTGCTGACACGTAGCGCGTTGCGCTCCAGCGCTCTGCGCTCGAGCGCAAAGCGCCCTCGTGCCGACACGTGGAGCGCTTGGCGCTCGAGCGCAAAGCGCCCACGTGCCGACACGTGGCGCGTTGCGCTCCAGCGCGTTGCGCTCCAGCGCTCTGCGCTCGAAAGCAAAGCGCCCTCGTGCCGACACGTGGCGCGCTTGCGCTCAAGCGCCCAGGCGCTGGCCCCACGCATCCTTTGGATGTCTTTTCCCCCCCTTTTTTTTATATATATACACATGTATACAAATGTACACATACACATACTCCACGACACGGTCCCTGTTAGAAAAAAATTTTCTAACTGGGCGCTGCCCCGCACCCCGCAAGGGCGCTGCTAGCCCCCTTGACCCCCAGCCCGCTATCCGAGTAGCGGGACCCCCGTAAAAACTCTGCGTGGCTCCCGATATATCCAAACCCCCCCTCCAAAACAAAACACACGTACACTGCACATTGAGTTCGCATGACCAGTTTAACCCGTTAATCGGAGGTTCCCTCGCCCCAAAGGCGGGGGGTAATTAACGGCAGCTTAGTTCGCGGCTGTCGGAGATTCGGATCTCCATAATCATTAAACCCCGGCCTACCCTAGGCAGAGGGAATCTGTAGTACGCCTGACAAGCACGCGCGTACTCCCATCTCAATGGGGTGACGAAAAACACCCTACAGTGCAGTCCTTAATTCCTCAGACTATGATGTCCTTAACCTTGACCGCAACGTCTTAAAACTAACAACGGACTATGATGTCCTTAACCTTGACCGGGATGTCTTAAAACTAACGCCGGACTGTGGAGTCCTTAAATCCTCGGACTATGATGTCCTTAATCTTGACCGCAACGTCTTAAAACTAACAACGGACTATGATGTCCTTAACCTTGACCGTGATGTCTTAAAACTAACGTCGGACTGTGGAGTCCTTAAATCCTCGGACTATGATGTCCTTAACCTTGACCGCAATGTCTTAAAACTAACCTTGGACCGCAATGTCCTTAAACTACCTATCAACCGCAATGTCCCTAAACTAAACAATAGAGCCCAAATGCTCTCTTGTTGGATCTAAACGATCCCGTTAAGTTGATCTTAGTCTGAAATGAGACTAACGTATCCTTAACAAACGTTTAAGTCGATCTTAGCCTGGAATGAGACTAACGTATCCTTAACTAACGTTTAAGTTGATCTTAGTCTCAAACGAGGCTAACGTATCCTTAAACCCAAACCCCCAAACCCAAATCTAAGATAATACGGATTTGGACTAGTCCACGCCCTATGGGCGACAACATAACTCAGTCTTCGTATACAATCCACGGGCAACCAAACACAAAACAAATACACACGACACGAAGTGACTACATGGAGAAGGAGAAAGTTGTTATCGCGATGCGGTAGCGTAATTAACTGCAGGGGCTTGCGCCTGCAGGGAAGAGCGTCCCCACAATAAAAAAAACCCCTCAAGCGAGGGGGAATCTGACGAAGTCTGCTACGGCCGCATCCGTTTAAACCTTCGATACACGGCGCCATAAATCAACTTGGTATCTTCGGAGAGGTAGACGGATAGCACCAATTAGCATCTGCCCTGAATTTCAGGCAAGACGTCCGTCGCACCGTCTTTCGGAGGGGAACAGATTCTGGCACGCCCGGTGGGACCTTTTCCTCTTTCCACTCCACACTTCATGTGTCGTCTTCGCGAACCAATCACGGTCTATTAATGGTTGCCTTTGGGTTTCAAGTTACTAAGATTTGGACTTTTTTCTGGCGCAGAAATCAAGCATCAATGGCATCCAACTGCTCGAGCTGCTCGAAATGCAAGTGCAACTGACGCTCCGCCTCACCTGGAGGTGTAGCCTATGGGCCTCAAGCGGCCTCCATCCTTGCCATGCCAGTGGAACAAGTGACGAAGGCTACCACCGGTCTGTTCTTCGGGACCATGCTCCCGCCGGTGAATGTTAACATCCCAGTGCCCGTACCGGAAGCGCAAAAGAAGTCGGTCTTCGATCGGCTCACTACTACCACAACCCCTCTCAGCGGGTCGTCCAATGTCAAGCCGGCAGCCTCGGTCTTTACCAGGCTGAACCCGAACTCTGATAGGCCTTCCAAGAAGCCCATGAACCCTGAAATGGCCGTCCTGAGGAAGACAGCCACCTCTGCTCCTGAAGTCGTCAAGGCGGCTTCTCCTGTTAAAGAGTCGGTCTTTTCAAGGCTGACTATCCCGGCTCCTGCTCCTACTTAAGGATCTGTCTTTGACAGACTGAATATCGCCACTCAAAGGACAACATCAGTCTTTAAGAGGCTGGCACCGGCAGAGCCTCATTCGAACAGGGGGCAAGAAGAAGCTGTCTCTATCGCCGAGCCAGTCCCAACGGCTTGTCATGCTCGACGTCGCCACTAGCGCCGAGTAAGGAAGGCCGGGGGCAACTCTCCCTCAGGGCTAACTCCACCCGCTCCAGTGGTGGAAGTTAATGCTGCTGACCCAACTGAGAACAGCTTTGAACCGTTAAGGAGGGTGCGCAAAAACTCTCCAACTGCCACACTGAAAAGATCTCCTCCATCTGCGAAAAGAGTTACAGAAACTAAACTGGAGCAGCCCCCTCAACGGCTGTCCACCAAGATTTATAAAGTCCGGCGGAGAGTTCAAAACTCGGTAATCGACCAAGATCACTCTCGCCAACAAAAAAGGGCAAAAGTGCAGGAAGAGAAGAAACGTCCTGACAAACAGCAAAGGACGACAACCGCCAGGGTGCCCGCTGCAACGGCCCCCTCAACTTCGACGGCCCACAAGAGAAGAAGGCCAGAGAAAATCCCCGCGCCCGCGGCAAATGCCAAAGGCGGTGAGCCTAAATGCCCTAAGTCCGGGGGCATTGTAGTCCATACTGTATACAAGGCGTCTGGTAAAGAGGACAGCCGTACATCTACGGGTCATAGACCGCTTACACGGTCAGTGACCAAAGCTCAGGAGTAACAGCAAAAGCTCCAGGAAATGATGAACGCGATGGCCGCACTCACTGGGCCAAAATAAAACCCTGAAGCGTCCTCGGATCAACGCCAAGAACAAGAAACTGACGCTGAATTCCTTCGCCGGATATTGGAGAAGAAGGATAAAGAGGCTGCTGAACAAGCAGCCAATATAAAGCGAATGGCCCTCCTGTTCTAGGACATGGTGGGAATGATGATTCAACAAGATCCTCCTGCTGAAGATCCTCCGATCGTCCTTGAAGTCGATAGGGGAGAAACGTCAAATCCTCCACCGGCTCTGTCAACAGCCAAGGAGGAAACAATCTCCAAAGCTGACTTGGACGAATATATAGCTCAGCAGATACGGGTTCATCAGGCGACTGAGGCAGCTGGTCAGGTCATAAAAACGGGGCGACCATATCCAAGCTGGTACGATCAGATCAAGTACCCGCCGGGCTATACAATACCGAAATTCCATGTTTATAAGGGGACGGGCAATCCCCACCAGCATGTTGCCAAGTTCAGGGCCTTTTGCGGCAACACCGGCGGTGATGATAAACTGTTGCTTCGCCAGTTCGTCGGTAGCTTATCGGATACAGCATTTGAGTGGTACTCCGAGCTCCCAAACGACTCTGTTAAGACATTTGCGGAGATAGAGCTGCTGTTTACCCAGCGTTTCGCAAGCGCCAGTGAACGCACTCCGATAACGGCATTGATTAATGCCAGGGTGAAACCGGGCAAGACGTGGGTCCAGTACGCTATACGCTGGCGAAACTTGTGGTCGAAATGCGAACAACGCATTGAGGAAGCGCCCGCGGTGGGCATGTTCGTGGGTACCCTAGATCCTCATGCAACTATCTCCCAGTTCATGATGTTCTTTAAGCCAACCATATTCCAGGCTTTGATCAACAATTTGGCCCAGATGGACCAGATGGGTCACAGACTGTCTCCCCCGAAACCAGAACTTCGGAATGACAAGGGTAAAGGTAAGGCAACCTTCATTGCGAACGCTCAGCAGCAACCCAGTGCCCCAAAACTAGCGGATCAACTGGAAGAAAGGCGGCGGTATTATAATGAGAAAATGAAGCGCCCCTACTCGTTCCCGCGGGAAAAACCGAAGAGGCTATTCGAGCTGGCGGTACGCAACATGCTTATCAACTTGCCAAACCCAAGGCGATCGCCGCAACCCAGTGAGGTGAATAACCCCAATTATTACCCTTACCATCAAACAGTAAGCCATCCGTTTGAGAATTGCTTCATCTTCAAAGAATGGATTGAAGATCAATACCTACAGGGAAAGTTTGCGTTGTCCGATAAGTGGAAGGTGAACCCGCCACAACCGCACACTCCTAAGAAGACAGACGCACCGGGGGCAACCTGTTCTTTCGTTGAAGAATCCCCATGGGAGGTTGCGCTATCAGCCAAAATAAAAAGGATGCTGAACGATCTTCAAACATGCCCAGCGATCAGGTGGAAGGACCCGCTGGAACCCCAGATCATCGAAGGGATGCTGAAGCCACGCCCAACTCTAAAGATCGGTGGTGATGGCCCAAGTACTCACACCCAGCCGTCAAAATCTTCGAAGAAAAAGAAGAAGAAATCCAAGAAGCCCGTGAAGCCTGGAGACAAGCGTACGGACTTGCAGAGACAAATCGACACGCTGGAGGAATACAATCAAAAGGCGCGGACTCCTATCACACTCCAAGAGTTCCTCAACCACGTCTTTCAGGAGGAAGATGATGGGGAAAGCTCGTCGGATGAATCCGAGGGATACGTGGTGAGTTGTCATGTGATCTCCCACTAGTTTACGGACGATGAAAAAAACCCTGGCGCTGAGAAACTAGGGGCAGAGCCTGAACCGGAACTTGTGTGGCCGACAGACGAAATGATCGACGCTTTCCTGGATGAAATTCGTCTGAAAAGTATAGCCGATCGGGAGCATGAGATAGTCGCATCGGAAGGAGCCAAAAGTAGGCGTCTAAACGAAAGAGTCGAAACACTCCCGCCAGATCAAAAGACATCCGATGCGGATAAAAACATATTCAAGACAAGGAAAAGGTTTGCCAAAGCCATGTCAATGGGAATGAAACTACCACCCTCGGAAGAAAACACGCTCAATGGGGTGGAGAGGCACCCTAATTACTGCTCGTATCATCGGAAGATTTCACACCCTATTGAGGAGTGCGACGCCTTTAAGATATGGTGGCAGGGGTATGTTGCTCACCGACAACATTTTAAGCGAATGAAACACATAACTCGTCGGGAGCAGAGAGATACAACCAACAGGCACAAAAGAACTACCGGCAACTGTTACACGGTCAACGCCGGAGGATCATAAGTTCTCACCTTTGGGAGAGACTCTGATGAGGAAATGGCTTTGGGCCCTCTCTTTAAAGAATCCGCCTTAGGGAAAGGGGAAGAACCTGAGGCCTGCGAGAACATTCAGCTGCGCAATCGCACGCTCCCGGAAAAGAATCTCGGACCCGCAACTAGAAAAGATAAGGGAAAGAAAAAGGTCGCCGAGGATATCGCCTTAGATGACCAAGTCATGAAAGAGCTGACTGCCAAGGATCCGCCGAAGAAAAATAAGGTGAATTACAACGTTCTAGCACATCTGAGGAAGCTACCCTCGCAGCTTAGCATTCTTGACGCCCTTTTACTATCAAAAGAGGCGAAAGATTCGTTAATCAAGGCACTACAGGAGCCGGAGCAATTCCAAGCTTTCCTAGCCGAAGAAAAGATGAAGGATGAATTGGAGGAAGTGCACACGGCCGATGTCACTTTTGGCGATGAAGACCTTCTCCTTGGGACGTGCGAACACAATCGCCCCCTCTATGTCTCAGGGTATTGCCACGATATAAAGATAGGCGAAATCCTGGTCGACAATGGATCTTCCGTTAATCTCCTTAACGTGCGGGTGTTAAAGGAAATCTGCATGAGTGTCCAGCACCTTGCTCGGGACAAGATCACCATCTCCGAGTTTGACTCCCAATCATCAAAAACTCTTAGATCTGTGATACTGACGCTACGCTTTGGGCTGCTCGTCATGGACATTAAATTCCACGTCATAGACGCCAAGACATGCTACAATGCTCTGCTCGGCCGACCATGGTTACACGAGTACAACATCATCCCCTCTACACAGCATCAGTGTATGAAATATTTTAGGGATGGTCTCGAGTATACCGTGACGGGAGAACTGAACCCGTTCTCCGTACACGAAGTCCGCAAATATGAAGATGCCAAATACTTTTTATCGGATTTCGAGGACACGGAGAGGTGTCACAAACCGGAGAACAAAGCTAACGCCACCATCCCTATCTTCGGCAGTGATACCGAGGAGGAAGAGGAGATAGTTTATTCGGGTCCGCCCCAATACAACAAGCCAGGACCATCGGCTCCTACGTTGATCTTTGGTAGCGACTCGGAAGATGAGGTCCATGCTGTATTCTCTGCTCGGCCTTCAATACAAACGTCCGCTGACGAAGAGCAAAGTCTGCAAGTCGCCATGGTGCCGCTTAAACATTATAAAGAACTGGATGCGCTCGATACCTATAGTGTAGAGGAACTACGGACGTTCTATATCCCTCCCAGGCGAAAAGACGAAAAGGCGATCCTGTTCTACCGGTCTACGGAAACAAGAGTAGAGAAAGAGATCTGGCACGGCGCGGATTCTACACTTGACAGGCTCCAGCCCATCCGTTTGCCCATATATTACACAAACGGACTAAAAAGGCTATTGAAGCGCCAAGGAGTACCCTTAAAACAAACTATTCGACAAGCTCGATTCTATAACAAGATTTGGGATGTCCCTGGGACTCAGCGCAAATTGCCCAACGGGAGAATGGAAACGCTTGGGCTTGGGTATGTGAAATCCGGGAAACGGGAAGGAGTCCACGATAGCTACGCCATATATAACTTCGATGAAGAAGAGGACGCCCTGTCGGGAAATGCCAACCCCTCATCAAAACTAGATCCCGCAACCAAAGTCCAAGTCCGTCATTTGAAGAACGAATGGACAAGCTTACCAGGAAAGCGGGTCAAAAAGCTCGGGACGACCATAATCGGGAAATGGCCATCTACGAGAAATCCAGGACGCACCGTCTTTTTCAACAGGCTGCAAAAGACGAAGATGCTCCTCCCTGTCAACCCGTTGCGTAAAAGGCCCGACGCAGAGGCAGAAGTAAGTCAAAAAGCGGAAAAGGGGGTCGACAACGACAACGCAGGATTAAAGAGTCATGTGATCGGGTATTGCGCGGTCCGGATTTGTCCCTCATGAAGAAGATGAGTCGAGCGTATTCTTTCCCTCAGGACAAGACGAAGAAGATACTCGATCTCGCTTTAAAACATCAAATGATTACACTTCCGGAGTCTAAGCACCCTGAGCAAGCTAACGAGGTCTCTCATCCGGGCTATTGCTCTTATCACCGAACCATAGGACATGCTATCGAAGACTGCTTTACCTTCAAGAACTGGGTCGAAGACCAATACCAGCAAGGCAGGTTCGCTCTATCCAGCAGCTGGAGGATAACGCCGCCACAAAAACACGAACCCAAAGCCACAAGAGCAGAACCAGATCCACGTCGGTCTTGGAAGCGAGCTCGTACCTGTCATATGATAACAGTATCAAAAGAAGAGCCCGAGAACGTGAATGACCTTCCCTGGTACTTTGAAAACAGCAATGACGACGAGGTAATCTCAGAATTTCTGCCAGCACCAAAGGAGCTGGAAGATGGCATACATACTACTGCAGATAACCTCAAGAAGATTGAGTTAGGAACGGCAAACGACCCGCGACCGACATTCGTCAGCGAGCTGCTATCTGAAGAAAAGGTGGCTGCATTAAAAGACGTGCTTATGCAGTATAGGGATTGCTTCGCATGGAACTATTCCGAGATGTCAGGATTAGACCCAGAAATAGCTGTCCATAAATTGGCGATATCCCCGGACGTTAAGCCAGTCAAACAGGCGCTGAGAAGAATGCGGCTCGAGCTTGAGATGAGCATCAACGCCGAAGTCAAGAAGCTGATTGACTCTGGGTTTATACAGGAAGTTCAGTACCCGGATTGGATCGCCAACATCGTCCCGGTAATGAAGAAAAATGGGACAGTGCGCACATGCGTGGACTTCCGAGATCTCAATAAAGCTTGCCCGAAGGACGATTTCCCAGTGCCGGTCGCCGAGCTGATGATAGATAATACATCCACTCACAAAGTTTTTTCCTTCATGGACGGCTCATCAGGATACAATCAGATAAAGATGCATCCCGAAGACCAGACGCACACCGCTTTCCGGACTCCTCTGGGTATATTCTGCTACAAAGTTATGCCCTTTAGTTTAAAGAACGCTGGTGCCACCTATCAGAGGGCCATGACGAAGATCTTCGATGACCTCATACATGAAATCGTCGAATGCTATATCGACGACCTCGTGGTTAAGAGCATGTCATACGAAGAGCACTTAGAGCATCTGAAGACCGTATTTCAGCGCCTTCGGCAATATAACTTGAAGATGAACCCACTCAAATGCGCGTTCGGGGTGTCCTCAGGTAAATTCCTAGGGTTCATTGTCCGGCACCGGGGTATCGAGATAGATCCGTCGAAGATCAAGGCGATCATGGAAATGCCACCGCCAAGGACTCTCAAACAATTGCGGTCTCTCCAAGGGAAGCTCGCATACATCCGACGATTTATAGCCAATCTTTCAGGCAAGTGTCGCCCTTACAGTCACCTGATGAAGAAGGGAACCCCGTTCGTCTGGGATCACAAATGCCAAGGCGCACTGGACGAGATCAAGCAGTACCTGCAGAACCCGCCGGTGTTAGCTACTCCAGTCAAGGGAAAACCTCTTATTCTTTATACAACTGCCATCGAAGGTTCCTTAGGTGCATTATGGGCACAAGAGAACGACCGGGGGAAGGAGAGAGCGTTCTACTATTTAAGTCGAGTTCTTCTGGGGGTAGAAAGCAACTACCCCCCCATCGAAAAGCACTGCCTGACGTTGATCTTCGCGATAACGAAACTTCGGCATTATGCGTTGGCGCATGAAGTCCGTCTTATATCAAAGATAGACCCCCTTAAATATTTAATGTCGAAGGCCATATTGACCGGTCGACTCGCTAAATGGGCCTTGCTCTTGATGGAGTTCTCGATAATTTACCAACCTCTTAAAGCAGTCAAAGGCCAGGTCATCGCCGACTTCCTCGCTGAACATCCGATACCTGCTGATTCTCCTCTGAATTGCGATCTTCCAGACGAACATGCGTTTGACACGATCAACGGAAGTGGTACCCTGTGGGAACTCTACTTTGACGGAGCGTCTTCCATAAAGAAGCGCAAACAAAGCACCCCTATAATCAAGTCGGGGGTAGGTCTCATCTTCGTAACCCCACAAAGGGGGATAATGCGCTTTGCTTTCTCCTTGACAAAACCGAAGACGAACAACGGGGCTGAATATGAAGCTCTGATAGCAGGTCTCGAGATCGCCATCGACATGGGAATTGAAAACCTCCTTATATACGGAGACTCCCAATTAGTCATCAGTCAAGTAAACGGCGATTACCAAACATGCAAGCCAGAGCTGGTAAAGTATGGCGAGAGAGTACAGCGACTGCTGACTCAAATCCCCTCCTACACCTTGGAAAGTATACCGCGTGCCAAAAACAGCAAAGCGGATGCATTAGCCAAGCTTGCTAAAGAACTAGCCGACGAGAACCTCGATGACGTAAGAATCGTGGTACAAAGCCGTCAGGTTCTTGCTTCGGCAGAAATATCGCCGGAATCATCCGAGGAAAAGGAAGCAACTGAGCAGACGGCCCTGCAAATAAATGGCCAAGAGAAGGCTGAAGATTGGAAGGAAGTCTTCATAGACTACTTCAAATCCCGTCGAACGCCTGAAGATGCGTCCTCTAGACATCAGCTTGTGAAACGAGCTCTGTCCTTCGCCTTCGTCAATAATACTCTCTACAAGAGGTCATTTGACTCTCTGTGGTTGAGATGCCTGGGACCTGACGAAGCGAAAAGAGTCGTTCAGGAAGTTCACGACGGACTCTGCGGTTCTCATCAAGCGGGCCCAAAGATGAAGCTGAAGATCAAACGAATGGGTTATTATTGGCCCACAATGATCCAAGACTGTCTCGAGTACGCGAAGCAATGCCACTCGTGCCAAATTCATGGGGAGTTCATCCACCAACACCCAAATCCTCTACATCCAACGGTGGCTAGCTGGCCGTTCGAAATGTAGGGAACTGACATAGTCGGCCCTATCGAACCGGCATCATCCATAGGACATCGTTTCATCCTGGCGACGACTGATTACTTCTCTAAATGGGCAGAAGCAGTACCGTTAAGGGAAGTGAAGACGGAGAATATTCTCCATTTCTTCAAGACGCACGTCATTTATCGATTTGGAACTCCACGACGGATCATCTCCGATAACGGTCCAGCCTACAGAAGCCACAAGATCAGTCGCGTCGCGCAACAATACAACATAGACTGGAGATATTCCTCAGTTTATAATCCCCGGGCTAACGGCCTAGCCGAGGCCTTCAACAAAACCTTGACAAAGATCGTGAAGAAGACGGTGTCCCGAAACAAAAAGGACTGGCACGAGAGACTGCAAGAAACTCTTTGGGCGTATCGAACTACGTTCAAGACGGCCACGAACACAACGCCATACGCGTTGGTATTCGGTACGGAAGCAGTACTCCCTCTTGAGATAGACCTACCTTCTCTGCGAGTGGCAGTCCACTACGAGCTGACGGACGAAGAAAATGCCCACCTTCGGCTTGAAGAGCTTGACGCCCTTGATGAAACCCGGCTCATAGCGCAACAAAATCTGGAGGCTTACAAAGCAAAGATGACACGCTCATATGAAAGATTGACCAGGTCGAGGACATTCCGCCAAGATGAACTCATGCTAGTGGTCAAAAGACCTATGATCCCCAATCGCGCCAAGCGGGGAAAATTCGAGCCGAACTATGAAGGCCCGTATATCATAGACAAGGTCTACCAGGGTGGAGCGTATCTGCTCATGGATATGCACGGTAAGAGACCTTTCAGGCCAATAAACGGTCGCTTCCTGAAGAAATACTACGCTTGACAGGTTAAGGCTTAGGTCAATGATAGATGACGAGGACTATGTCCGCTCGCTATCTTCCTAAGCCCGAACTCTATAAGTAGTAACCGGCCTTCTTCAACAATGGACCGAAACGTCCTTAAACTAACAGCGGACCGAAACGTCCTTAAACTAACAATGGACCACTATGTCCTAAAACTGGCTGTTGACCGAGATGTCAATAAACTACGGTGGATTGCAGCATCTCAAAGCAAAAAAAATAGAATAAAAAAAATAATAAAAATAAAAACGGTATGTCCATGAGCGAAATGGGCACGGATGAAAACCCGAAAGGGCTCCGTGAGTAAAAACAGCAGGGCTACCGGCGAGTGTTTGTGAAAACCCGAAAGGACGCAACCTCGTTAAAGGACACTTGCAGGGTCCTCACGACCTTGTAAGGAGAAACCACCCGTGTGAGATCCTTACGACTCACAAGGGAGCAACACACTTAGGAGTCCTCACGATTCCTAAGGAGAAATTACACTTGCGAGATCCTCACGACTCGTAAGGAGAACTCTCTTGTGGGACCCTCACGGCTCATAAGACTTGAAAGTCTTAAGTTACAGAGACCTGAACCTGTTCTTAAGCAACCCCCACAACCTTCGAAACTACCCTACAAGCGGCTCAATACTGACCCTTGTATACAATCCACGGGCGCGAATAAACATTTCCCTAACAAAAGTCCCACCCGTGACTAGGGATATGTCCATACGGTGAACGACCCTCGTAAGTCCTCTCGACTTATAAGGAGAAAAACCCTTTTGTAAGATCCTTACGACTTACAAGAGAATATTTACTTAGGAATCCCCACGATTCCCAAGGAGAAAACACACCTGCGAGATCCTCACGACTTGTAGGGAGAAATACCTTTGTGAGACCCTTACGGCTCATGAAGTCAAAAGCCTTAGTCGACAGGACCCTTAACCCTGTTTACTAAGCCACCTTTGTTCAACATCGACAGAGGCAAAATGATGATTCGCTCCTGGCAATATCTCAGTTGTAGCGGTGTTGATGCCGAAATCGGTGTCTAAATCCAAGCTTGCAACGAAAAGCCAGCAAGCCACACATGCATACGAAATAGCCGAAATGATGGGGCAACTTGCGAAAAAATCAGCAAGTAAAAATGTATGCATGAAAAATAGCCGAAATGATTGGGCAACTCACAATAAAAAGCAGCGAGTAAAAATAAAAAAAATATAGCCGAAATGATTGGGCACCGCGAAAAATAGCCGAAATGATAGGGCAATCGCGACCTTCGCGATATAAAGCTGAAATGATGGAGCATCGCGGAAAAAGAAATAAAATAAAAATGAAATTTATGCCCTACAGGTGATGTTACATCAATCCCTGTATACAATCCAAGGGCGTAAACAAAGAAGGGATCATACTCCTCCCCCAGCTTTCATCATAAGAAGAAGCCAAATCTCGACGGGCCGTAAGTGACCTAGAGATCGTCTCAACACTCGTCTCGTCACAACGGACACAACATCAAGAGAAGTGGAACAGCGGCAACTCCCAGTTCCATGGCTTGGCGATATACAGATCACCAAGAGTCAAATCCCTACTCCGTGAAATGCGGATATAATCAACAAAATTTCTGGTCACGTGGAACGCGGATAACGTCACTCTTTGACCCCGTGGAAAACGTCCAGAGCGGAGCCTAGTCCTCGCCGAACACGGCAGTGAACCCGTGTGAAGCATCTAGTGCAAAATTCCTGGTCACGTGGAACGCGGATAACGTCACTCTTTGACCCCATGGAAAACGTCCAGAGCGGAGCCTGGTCCTCGCAGAACACGGCAGTGAACCCGTGGGAAGCATCCAGAGAAAAATTTCTGGTCATGTGGAACGCGGATAATGTCACTCTTTGACCCCATGGAAAATGTCCAGAGCGGAGCCTGGTCCTCGCAGAACACGGCAGTGAACCCGTGGGAAGCATCCAGAGCAAAATTCCTGGTCACGTGGAACGCGGATAACGTCACTCTTTGACCCCGTGGAAAACATCCAGAGCAGATCCTGGTCCTCGCAGAGCACGGCAGTGAACCCGTGTGAAGCATCCAGAGCGGAGCCTAGTCCTCGCCGAGCACGGCAGTGAACCCGTGTGAAGCATCTAGCGCAAAATTCCTGATCACGTGGAACGCGGATAACGTCACTCTTTGACCCCGTGGAAAACGTCCAGAGCGGAGCCTGGTCCTCGCAGAACACGGCAGTGAACCCGTGGGAAGCATCCAGAGCAAAATTCCTGGTCACGTGGAACGCGGATAACGTCACTCTTTGACCCCGTGGAAAACGTCCAGAGCGGAGCCTGGTCCTCGCAGAACACGGCAGTGAACCCGTGGGAAGCATCCAGAGCAAAATTCCTGGTCATGTGGAACGTGGATAACGTCACTCTTTGACCCCGTGTGAAACGTCCAGAGCAGATCCTGGTCCTCGCAGAGCACGGTAGTGAACCCGTGCGAAGCATCCAGAGCGGAGCCTAGTCCTCGCCGAACACGGCAGTGAACCCATGTGAAGCATCTAGTGCAAAATTCCTGGTCACGTGGAACGTGGATAACGTCACTCTTTGACCCCGTGGAAAACGTCCAGAGCGGAGCCTGGTCCTCGCAGAACACGGCAGTGAACCCGTGGGAAGCATCCAGAGCAAAATTCCTTGTCATGGGGAACGCGGATAACGTCACTCTTTGACCCCGTGGAAAATGTCCAGAGCGGATCCTGGTCCTCGCAGAGCACGGCAGCGAACCCGTGTGAAGCATCCAGAGCAGAGCCTAGTCCTCGCCGAGCACGGCAGTGAACCCGTGTGAAGCATCTAGTGCAAAATTTCTGGTCATGTGGAACGCGGATAACGTCACTCTTTGACCCCGCGGAAAACACCCAGAGCGGAGCCTGGTCCTCGCCGAACACGGCAGTGAACCCGTATGAAGCATCCAGAGCAAATATCGGACTGTGGAGTCCTTAAAATCCACGGACTATGATGTCCTTAACCTCGACCGTAATGTATTGAAACTAACGATCAACCACCATGATTCTAGACTATTTTTACATTGGTTCAAGGGTACATCTCTTCACTCATTTGATATTTGTCGTTGTAATTCCTCAACGCCTTCAAAGAGGTGACGGGTCTCGGTAACCACACGTTGGACTGTGAAGTCTTTAAACTCACGGACTATGAGATCCTTAACCTTGACCATGATGCCTTAAAACTAACATTGGACTGTGGAGTCCTCAAATCCACGGACTATGATGTCCTTAACCTTGACCGTGATGTCTTAAAACTAACCTTGGACTGTGGGGTCCTTAAACCCACAGACTATGAGGTCCTTAACCTTGACCGCGATGTCTTTAAACTACGGTACCCAGGAAAACATCCCAAAGCAACCCCTGATCCCGTGAAATACGGACAAGGGCGACCGCACCCAGCACTTGCGGGTCCTCACGACCTGTGAGGAAGAAAACTCTCTTGTGAGATCCTTACAACTCCCAAGGGAAAACCCGCTTAAGAATCCTCACGATTCTTAAGAAGAACTTACACCTACGGGATCCTCTCGATCTGTAGGGAGAAAAACTCTTTATGAGACCCTCACGGCTCGTAAAGCTCAAAAGTCTTAGGAGGCAAATTTTAACCCTGAATCCTAAGCCATCGCTGCCCTGCAAGGAGACCAAGATAAATTGTCTGCAGAACACATTCAATAAAAAGGAGACACACCATTGAGAAGAAAAATATGTCTTTATTCATAAACCAAAATGGGTACAAAATACAATTCATGAAAGAACAAAAAGAAAATACTCTCATTCAGGAGTATGTACAAGAAGAAAGGAAAAGATACAAGTTTTCAAGCCGGCGGGCGATTTAGCAATTTTGCTAACTCATCCTGTTTTTGCTGGGCCACGACTTCATGATTCAGGATTGCCAGAAGACGGGCCTCTGCCTGAGCCTGCTGGGCCTGATACGAGGCGAGCCGGCCTTCGAGCTCTTTCTCAGTGGCCTTGTGAGCCTCGACCCTTTTGCGAGTGAACACGACAGCTTTATCAAGAGCCACCACCTCTCTGATAGACTGTTGAAGTACTCGCCAGAGTTCATACGCTTTATTGGCTTTGGCTGTAAAGCTGGTTTGAAGCTCGCTCAATGCCTTAGAGGCCAGCTCCCTTTCCGAGAATTTGCGGCCGAGCCTCTTCTCGCATGATACCATGTTTGCCGCGCACCATGCTATCAGCCCCCGCAAGCCCGCCTTCGCAGCCGCAGCCTTTGAAATAGGACATGTATGCTCAAGACCGTATAGGCAAGCCTCCATTCGACGGCAATAGTTGATCTAAAGCGCGCGCACATCGCATGGTATGGGAAGCAACAAGAAAAATTTCTGATGTGTATCCTATCAAGCATGCATTCGCAACTATATGAATATTCGAAAGGAAATGATACCCAAAGCTTTAACGTGCATGCAACATAGCGATAGTGTTCGCAATTAAAGAAAGTTCTCATGGGAAGAATACAAAGCTCAATTATGCAAGCGAGACATACATACGAGTACCCAGCACACATAAAAATTCAACATAAAGCATGCAAAAACTAATGTGAATATATTACGCTAGCGGGAAAAGGTCACCGAACACGGGATCAGTAGCACAAGGGTTGACAAAACAAAGAACAAAATTCTCCATCTCTCTCTCTGCTTTCTCCAACACATCGAAGCGACGGTTCTCGCGAGGAGTCGCTCCCCACCGATTGGCGCCATGTTCGTCCGTAAAAGCAGACATGATAGCCCGCCGGGCTCTTATTTGGCTCAACAGGTGAATCGAGCAATCCTTCAAAGCCTGAGTAATCAGGCACGCTTCGTGAAAACCCTCGAGCTTTTCTTTAGCCGTGTCAAGCATCGCCAGGGTCATCTCCGCCGGATGAGGAGGGATGTCGGCAAGCACGGCAGCAAGAATCATCCGGAGCCAGAGGGAGCCCATTGGGAGGGGAGACCCCCTACGGATCGAGAGTTCATATGCCGCTGAGTCTCATTCGTCGTCGGTAAGGAGGGGATCCACCAATCGTGCGGCAAAGCGGGGGATCATCTCCTCGATAGGAACTGCCCATGGCTGTCGACGAGTATGAGGGCGGTTGCAGGCCATGGCACCCAGTTGTTTCCTCAAAATAAATCGCACTAAATTGAGAATAAATTTCTCTATGAAGAAGAAAGAAGGCCATGGCCTCAGGTTATAAAGAGGGGCATTAAATGCTGTGCACGGAGAATCCTGCATTGTGGGATTATTTCCGAGACAAAAAAGGGGAAAGCATTGGAAATCAAGGAGATGGGACTATTTCCAAGGCTCCTCTTTGGCATTAAATGTTGTACACAGAGAATATGGCATGAAAAATTAAACAGCCCCGTCAAAGGGACCCCACGTGCGGAGCACGTGAATACCAAACTTGACGTGTACTGAAAAAGTGAAATAGTGCTTTACACACTAAACATATCAACAACAACAATAGCAAAAATGACAAAATTTTGCGAAAAAGGCATGCAAACATAGAAGGGCACGATAAAACTTATCATTCATACTTTAAGAAGTTCATACAGAATAAAAAGAAACGATTACAACGGCAGGACCTCAGACGCGGGGCATGGATTGAGAAACTCAAGCGTGACTTTGTCCAAGATCTTCCAGGCATTTCGAACCATCCTAGTATGTTTTCTCTCACGATCACAAGCATCGGGATCCTCACGGATGTCCTCCACCCTCCGATAAGTAGCAAGTATGGCCGACTGCTAAAAAACCTGGTGTAAGAGATCAATGAGGTTGTCTCGCCTTCTCTTCGAGATTAGGCTCATCAGATACACCGAATGCACTTTATCCTCGGCGGCATCTAATGCTCCGAGCGGTACGCCGGTGCAAAAGAGAGGGAGCGCCTCCCAGATCGCCAGCACGATGAGTTTCAAAAGAGAAGAGCGACAAGGGAGTAGCCGACCATTATACTCGTCAAAGCGGCTCATGATCTCAGCACACTGAGCGTTGGTGAACTCCTGGTTCTGGCTGCTGATTGATCTCAAAAACTATCTATTACCGCAATCAAGAACGGCGTCGCATGAAGCTAGCCGGTGAGTACGGGTCGTTCCACAGGGATGTTGTGAATCTCCTAATCGCGCTTACGAGTTAATTCCGAATGGTGTTCGGATTGATTATTAAATCTAAAAACCTAATTATTCTATACTACGATTATCTAGATCTAGTCTTGTTAGGGTTAGGTTTAGGGATGGTTTGGAAATGCAAGAAATCTCAACGCTTTCTATACCCGAATGAAGATTTATGAGGAGTTATGGTAATTATCAATAAAGGGGATTAGATCCACTCGGGAAGGTGTTCCTTCCTCTGGGTTCTTGTCCTTCCTTTAGAGATCTTTACCCTAACCTCCATGGAAAACGCGCGCAACCGGGCCTTTATACTATGGTGTCATCGTTACCTCGAGGGGTAGGATGCCGTAGGGCGCGGTGTGTGCGTGTATGCATGGAGTCCTATTGTAAATATTTGATGGGTAAGAAAAGGATGAGAGATCTCATCTCTCAAAAGCCTTCCCCAAAGCTAACTCTAAAAAATTATCTACGGCAATGAATTAAATCTACCTAGGGCAAAGAATTAAAATCTAAACTAAAGCAATTAAATAAATCTACTTACAGATGGCTCTCTCCAATCATCAACGCAGGTTTGTCAGATCTGAATTTCTGAATTGAAAAGAGCACCGATGCTCTCCATAAAGAAATATGTATTTTATTATTAAAAGGAGGCATAAACGAATACAATCTTTAGAGTTCCTATTTATAGAGAATAGGAAACCCTAGGTTACATTTTGATCCGCATGTCTAAATTTACAAATTTGCCCTTAGGTTAAGTATTCAGCGCAACCAAAACAAGTCGTAGAAATTTCCCAAATCCCGGGCACTATACGGCCGCGGAACCGCGGCATTGGCAAGCTTGGGCCGCGGTTCCGCGGCCCATTAGAGAGAACAATGTGTGGAATTTTTGGGGCTGCTTCTTGGTTCTTTGGGCTTTCTATTTCTTTATTTCTTTTATCCATTTTGCATCTGGGTCTTCTCCAGATCTTTCAGTGAAAACTTGTAGTGATCTTTTAACCGTTTGCCTTGACATTTTGGACCTTGCGTTGCCTTGTTGATTGTGAACTGTTCTTCGTCTAGGCTTGACTAAGATCCTTCTACTTGTTGGTCAAAAGTCCATCTTTTTTATCATCTTTTGCCTTTTTCACTGTTTTCGCTCCAAGAACCTGTAACCTGTAATATGTAGCAGACATGCGTCAAAAGCACATGTTTATTTATAAAACGAATAAGAATGGGGAATATAATAATACAATATTATGGTGTGAACAGCTGTGGCCCAGTGCACGAATGTTTCCGTAAGAAATGATTTCATCAAGATCATACAAATGGGCGTCCATAGTACCTGAAATAAAGATCATGAGAATTTAATAGACAAGCCAATCAAGAAGAATACTTGTCTAAATAAACAAAGGATTTCAAGCAACTCTGCGCTCCCTAGGGAAAGGCACCATTGCAAGATTCTTCCTCTTGGTTACAGGAGACAACTCAGGGCAAGGAAACCCCAAGAAGTCCCCATGGGAAGAACTTAGTTCTTCGTAGGAATTAAATTCCTTTTGAAAAGGGGAATTAAATTCCCAGAAACATTTCTTGGGAAGGAATTAAATTCCATGGATTTGAACCGCCACCATCATCTCCCTAAAGATCAGATAAACCCTAAGAGATCTACTATTCAAAGATTAAATGGTTTTCTATTTTTGTTGATGAACTTGAAGAAAAATGGGTTCTTGTCAAAAAGAAAAACCCTTAGTATGGATCGGAAATCCAGTGAAGGTTTCTGTGAAAATTCTTCGTTCGTTCAAGAGCATTACCTGAAGAGATGGGTCTTTCTTCAACAGAGTTAAACTCTGGAGAATTTGCAAGGCAGAGAACTAAGCTCTAGAAAAAGAGAATTAAATTCTCAAAAGAAGGAAGTTCTCAAAGGAGGAAGATGAGCAAAGTGGAGGCTCTTCAGAAAGGACATGGGCATTTATAGGACGGAATGGAAAACGTTTCATCTACCCTACTCCCAAAGCAGATCCGACGGTCACAAAAATGACAGCGTTGCACTCACGTGCAGACATGTGAGAACAACGCTGTGGGGGAATTTGTTCCCTGATTAAAAATCAGGAAAAGATTCAGAAGTGGTCACGTGTTGGCACGTGATGGTTAAGCAGCGGTACAGAGCATATTTGTTCTCTAATTAAAAGTCAATAAAAAGATTCAGAAGAGGCATCACGTGCCCACACGTGACCAGTGGTTACGTGTTGGCACGTGATGGTTAAGCAGCGGCCAGAAAACAGAGCGCAGAAGAAGAGAAGCCCATTCCAGGGGTCACGTGCTTACACGTGACCAGGGGTCACATGGTCACACGTGACCGGCTTTAAAAGCCTTATTCTTTAACAGAATTAAATTCTTTTAGAAAGATCTTTCAAATCTTTCCAAAATGGAAAAGAATTATTTGAAACCGTTGGATTAAAAATCTAAAGGTGATTAAATATCACCAATTTATGGAAAACTTTTGGACTTGGAAAGATTTCCCCTTAAATCTAACCGAAATAACAACGAGATATCTTTGGATTTAAAATCCAATGGTGAATAAAATTCACCTAATAATCTAAAGGCCCAGATTAATGATAAATATAAATCAAATCTCTCAATAAACAAATCAGATCTTTCAATGAAAGATTCACTAAAACTGATTGATTCTTTTCCTTCTCCTATAAATAGGAGCCAAAGGAGGGAGTTTGAGGGATATAGACATACAAGGAGAGAGAGATATAGAGCCTTGGAATCTTGAAAATTCAAAAAGAAGAATTTGATTCTCTGCAAAAAAAAAAGCCTAGGTAAGAAAAGAGAGGCTTCAAAAGAGAATTTAATTCTCAAAAGAGTTTAACTTTTATATAAAGAAAAGAACTTAGTTCTTTCTCTGGTTGAGGATCTGCAAAGTGCACATCTCCCCATGAATTGAGAATTTAATTCTTATTGGGTTGAGATCCTGCCATGCAGACCTAAAACACAGAGGAGGAACTGAGTTTTGAGAATTTAATTCTCACAGAATTATAGGAATTTAATTCCTTTGAGATAAAATTAGGGTTTAACCCTATGTTATAGGAATTTAATTCCTTCAAAATGGACAGAACCAGAGTTGAACCCTAATTGAGAACTTAATTCTCTCAAAATCACAGGAATTTAATTCCTTTAAAAAAGAAGAAATTAGGGTTTCACCCTATGCCAGAATTTAATTCTTTACATATATGGGAATTTAATTCCTGCAGAAGGGAAATTAGGGTTTAACCCTATCCAAGAATATAATTCTTCAGAAAAAATAGGAATTTAATTCCTCTAAAGCTATAGCTAGAGTTTAACCCTATGAAGAATTTAATTCTTAAAAGAGATAAACAGGCAAAAAAACAGGATCACGTGCTCCACGTGACCCCTGTAAAGATCTACTGAAAAGAATTCAGAGGCAACATCTCACGTGCTCCACGTGATCCCTAAAGCACATAAAGAAAAAGCAAAATAAACAGAGACTCTGGGGCGCCCTCACGTGTCACCACGTGACCCCTAATGAGTATTCTAATAAACCAGAGCATGAGCCCCCATCACGTGCCCACACGTGATGACTGTGAGAATTAAAAAAGTGTTAAACACTTATCTGCAGAACAAAATAAAGGGGATCTGGCCCCACTTTCTGAGACCATCACGTGCTCCCACGTGATTCCCCCCCTCTGTTAACGTTTAACACTAAACTGATAATTTGGTTGCCAGTATTTAACACTGTTATTTGTTAGTGTTTAACACTAATATGAGAATCACAATTTCCAGTGTTTAACACTAATCTGATAATCTTATCTCCAGCGTTCAGCACTGTTGGTCTTTAGTATTTAACACTAGTTTTAGCCCAATGGGCCAATTTTCTAGAGGCAAAGCCTTTCCTTCAATTGAATCTCAAAATTGAGGAATTTAAAGATGAAAACGATGTGAACTAAAACCAGACAAATGTCAGAGAGCCAACAGAGGGCCAATATTGGACTTAGCCCAAGCTGGCCGTAAGTCCTCAATTCAAACTTAACTGGGCTGATGGGCTCATAATATAATTAATTCGTCTTGGCTCCAAATTGGACCAAAGATCATCTAATCTACTTGGTTTAAGGGTACATCTCTTCACTCCTTTGATACTTAGTGTTGTAATTCCTCAACGTCTTCAAAGAGGTGACGGGTCCCGATGACCATACATTGATACGGACTGTGGGGTCCTTAAGCTCATGGACTATGAGGTCCTCAACCTTGACCGGGATGTCTTAAAACTAACGCCGGACTGTGGAGTCCTTAAATCCTCGGACTATGATGTCCTTAACCTTGACCGCAACGTCTTAAAACTAACAACGGACTATGATGTCCTTAACCTTGACCGCAACGTCTTAAAACTAACGCCGGACTGTGGAGTCCTTAAATCCTCGGACTATGATGTCCTTAACCTTGACCGCAACGTCTTAAAACTAACAACGGACTATGATGTCCTTAACCTTGACCGTGATGTCTTAAAACTAACGTCGGACTGTGGAGTCCTTAAATCCTCGGACTATGATGTCCTTAACCTTGACCGTAATGTCTTAAAACTAACCTTGGACCGCAATGTCCTTAAACTATCTATCGACCGCAATGTCCCTAAACTAAACAATAGAGCCCAAATGCTCTCTTGTTGGATCTAAACGATCCTGTTAAGTTGATCTTAGTCTGAAATGAGACTAACGTATCCTTAACAAACGTTTAAGTCAATCTTAGCCTGGAATGAGACTAACGTATCCTTAACTAACGTTTAAGTTGATCTTAGTCTCAAACGAGGCTAACGTATCCTTAAACCCAAACCCCCAAACCCAAATCTAAGATAATACGGATTTGGACTAGTCCACGCCCTATGGGCGACAACATAACTCAGTTTCCGTATACAATCCACGGGCAACCAAACACAAAACAATTACACACGACACGAAGTGACCACATGGAGAAGTAGAAAGTTGTTACCACGATGCGGTAGCGTAATTAACTGCAGGGGCTTGCGCCTGCAGGGAAGAGCGTCCCCACAATCAAAAAAAACCCTCAAGCGAGGGGGAATCTGACGAAGTCTGCTACATCGGCCGCATCCGTTTAAACCTTCGATACACGGCGCCATAAATCAACTTGGCATCTTCGGAGAGATAGACGGATAGCACCAATTAGTATCTGCCCTGAATTTCAGGCAAGACATCCGTCGCGCCGTCTTTCGGAGGGGAACACTACCATTCCGGTCTTTGGGAGCGATACCGAGGAAGAGGAAGAGATAGTCTATTCAGAGCCACTCCAATCCAACAAGCCTGGACCATCTACCCCTATTCTGGTCTTTGGCAGTGACTCTGAGGACGAAGTCAATGCAGTGTTCTCGGTCCGGCCATCAATACGAGCCTTCACTAGCGATGAACGGAGTTTGCAAATGGCCATAGTTCCGCAAGAGCATTACAAAGAGCTCGACGCACTTGATACCTATAGTGTGCAAGAACTGCGGACGTTCTACGTCCCTCCCAGGCAAAAAGATGAAAAGGCGATTCTCTTCTATCGATTCGCGGAAACCAAAGTGGAGAAAGAAATCTGGTATGGTGTCGATTCTGCACTTGACAGACTCCAGCCCATCCGTCTGCCCAGATACTATACAGAAAGATTAGAAAGGCTGTTAAGGCGCCAAGGCGTACCCTTTAAGCAGACTGCGCGACAAGCTCAGTTCTACAACAGGATCTGGAACGTCCCTGGAACTCAGCGAAAATTGCCCAACGGGAGAATGGAAACGATCGGGCTTGGATATGTTCAACCCAAGAAACGGGAGCGATTCCATGGCTGCTACGTTATACATGACTTTGATAAAGAAGGAGATGCTCTGTTAGAATACGCTAACCCTAAACCAAAACGAGGTCCCGTCATGAAAATGCCAAGTCCGTCGTTCGAAGAACAGATGGACAAGCTAATAAGGGAAGCGGGTCAAAAGGTCCGGGATAACCATAGCCGCGAAATGGCCATCTACGAGAAAGCCAGTACGCAACACCTCCTTCAGCAGGCCACGAAGGATGACGATATCCTTCACCGTCAGCCCGCCATGCATTCCCAAGATAAGAAAAGGCCCGACGCGAACACAAAAACAAGTCAAAGAACGGAGAAAACGTTCGACCACGGGGAAATGGGTCCAAGAAGCCTCGCGATCGAGAAAAAGCCGGCCGGAATCCATCGCTGATGAAGAAGATGGATCGGGAATATTCTTTTCCCCAAGACAAGACAAGGAAGATGTTCGATCTTGTCATGAAACATCAAATGATTACGCTCTCGGAGTCCAAACACCCTGAGCAAGCAGACGAGGTCTCTCACCCGGACTATTGCTCCTGTCATCGAGCGATAGGACATCCTCTTGAAGACTGCTTCACCTTCAAAAACTGGGTCGAAGACCTGTATCAACTTGACAGGTTTACTCTATCCAGCAGTTGGAGGGTAACCCCACCACAGAAGTATGTACCGTAAGCCACGTATATAGCGAGAGTAGAACCGGATCAACATCGGTCTTGGAAGCGATCTCGCACATGTCACGTGATAACGATGTCGGAAGAAGGAGTTCCCGAAGACATGGATGACCTCTCCTGGTGCTTCGAAAATAAGCATGAAGATGAGTTGATCTCAGAATTTCCACCGGCGCCAAAAGAGCTGGAAGATGGGATACATACTACTGCAGCTAACCTCAGAAAAATTGACTTAGGGACGGCAAACGACCTACGATCGACGTTCGTCAGTGAGCTGTTGTCTGAAGAAAAGGTGGCTACGCTCAAGGATGTGCTCATGCAGTATAAAGATTGCTCCGTATGGAACTATTCCGAGATGCCAGGATTAGATCCAGAAATAGCCGTCCACAAATTGGCAATATCTCCGGACATCAAGCCATTCAAACAAGCGCCGAGAAGAATGCGGCTTGAACTTGAAATGGGCATCAACGCCGAGGTCAAGAAGCTAATCGATTCCGGCTTCATCCAAGAGGTTCAGTACCCTGACTGGATCGCCAACATTGTCCCAGTAATGAAGAAAAATGGGACGGTGCGCATGTGCGTGGACTTTCCGGACCTTAACAAAGCCTGACCGAAAGACGATTTTCCCGTACTAGTTACCGAGTTGATGATAGACAACACGTTCACTCACGAAGTCTTCTCCTTCATGGACGGATCATCATAGTACAATCAAATAAAGATGGATCCCGAAGACCAGAAGCACACCACTTTCCGGACCCCGCTGGGCATATTCTGCTACAAAGTTATGCCTTTCGGTCTGAAGAACGCCGGCGCCACCTATCAGAGGGTCATGACGAAGATTTTTGATGACCTTATACACGAGATTGTCGAATGTTATATTGACGACCTCGTGGTAAAAAGAAAATCGCACGAGGAGCATTGTGAGCATCTGAAGAAAGTGTTCCAACGTCTTCGGAAATACAATCTGAAGATGAACCCTCTCAAATGCGCATTCGGAGTTTCCTCCGGCAAATTCTTAGGATTCATCGTACGACATCGGGGCATCGAAATAGACCCATCAAAGATCAAGGCGATTATGGAAATGCCTCCGCCAAGGACTCCGAAACAACTGCGGTCTCTCCAAGGAAAGCTCGCGTATATCCGACGGTTCATAGCTAACCTCTCCGGCAAATGTCGCCCCTACAGTCACCTAATGAAAATGGGGAACCCTTTCGTCTGGGATCATAAATGCCAGAGTGCACTCGACGAAATCAAGCAATACCTGCAGAATCCGCCGATGCTGACCACTCCGGTCAAGGGAAAGCCTCTCATCCTATACACAACGGCCCTTGAAGTTTCTTTAGGCACGCTATGGGCACAGGAGAATGACCAAGGGAAAGAGAGAGCCCTTTACTATTTAAGTCGAGTTCTCCTGGGGGCAGAAAACAACTACTCTCCCATCGAAAAACACTGCCTGGCGTTAATTTTCGCGATAATGAAGTTCAGACATTATGCGTTGGCACATGAGGTCCACCTCATATCAAAAGTGGATGCTCTCAAATATTTGATGTCGATAGCCATACTAACAAGGCGGCTCGCTAAATGGGCCCTCCTCTTGATAGAGTTCTCGATAACTTATCGTCCCCTCAAGGCAGTGAAAGGCCAGGCCAACGCCGACTTCCTCACCGAGCATCCGAAACCTGCCGATTCACCCCTAAATTGCGAACTGCCAGATGAGAATGCGTTTGACACGATCGACGGGGGGATAAGAGAGAATGATACCCGATGGTAACTCTATTTCGACGGAGCGACTTTCATAAAGAAGCGAAAGCACAATTCCCCTATAATCAAATCAGGGGTAGGCCTCATCTTTGTGACTTCACAAGGAGGGATAATACGCTTTGCCTTCTCCTTAATAGAGCCAAGGACGAACAATGAAGCCGAATATGAAGCTTTGATAGCAAGTCTTGAGATCGCTGTCGACATGGGAATCAAAAACCTCCTCATATACAGAGACTCTCAGTTGGTCGTTAGTCAAGTAAATGGCGACTATCAAACGTGCAAACCAGAGTTGGTAAAGTACGGTGAGAGAGTGCAACAATTACTAGCTCAAATCCCTTCCTACGCCCTGGAAATCCTACCACGAGCGGAGAATAGCAAAGCAGATGCGTTAGCCA
Source organism: Agapanthus africanus (assembly GCA_030015575.1). Lineage (NCBI taxonomy): Eukaryota > Viridiplantae > Streptophyta > Magnoliopsida > Asparagales > Amaryllidaceae > Agapanthus > Agapanthus africanus. The sequence continues at coordinate 50,017,741 of CM057348.1, forward strand.
AACTCGCTAAAGAACTGGCTGACGAAAACCTCGATGACGTAAGGATCGTGGTACAAAGTCGTCGAGTTCTTGCACCGGCAGAAATATCTCCGGAGTCATTCGAAGAAAAGGAAGCGACTAAGCAAATGGCCCTACAAATAAAAGACCAGGAAAAGGCTAAGGATTGGAGGGAAATCTTTATAGACTACTTCAAATCCTGTCGGACACCTGAAGATGCGTCCTTAAGACATCAGCTCATGAAACGAGCTCTGTCTTTCGCCTTCGTCAATGATACGCTGTATAAGAGGTCGTTTGACTCTCTATGGCTAAGATGCCTAGGATCAGAAGAAGCAAAGAAAGTCGTCCAAGAAACTCATGACGGACTCTGCGGTTCTCATCAAGCCGGGCCGAAGATGAAGCTGAAAATCAAAAGGATGGGCTACTATTGGCCCATGATGATTCAAGACTGTCTCGAATACGCGAAGCAGTGCCACTCGTGCCAGATTCACGAGGATTTCATCCACCAACATCCGAATCCGCTACACCCAACGGTGGCTAGCTGGCCGTTCGAAATGTAGGGAACTGACATAATCGGGCCCATCGAACCAGCATCATCTAGAGGACATTGGTTCATATTGGCAACAACCGATTACTTCTCTAAGTGGGCAGAAGCAGTACCGCTGAGAGAAGTGAAGACGGAGAATATCCTCCATTTCTTCAAGACATACGTCATCTATCGGTTCGTCACTCCGCGGCGGATTATCTCCGATAACAGGCCAGCCTACAGAAATCACAGAATCAGCCGCTTCGTGCAGCAACATAATATAGACTGGAGATACTCTTCGGTCTATAATCTCCGAGCTAATGGTCTAGCTGAGGCTTTCAACAAGACCTTGGCGAAGATCATAAAGAAGACGGTGTCCAAAAACAAAAAGGACTGGCATGAGAGATTGCATGAAGCTCTCTGGGTGTATCGAACTACGTTCAAAACAGCCACAAACACAGCGCCATATGCATTGGTATTCGGCGCTGAAGCAGTACTCCCTTTGTAGATAGAGCTACCCTCTCTACGAGTGGCAGTTCATTATGAGCTAACGGACGAAGAGAATGCTCATCTTCGCATGGAGGAGCTCGACGCCCTTGACGAAACCCGGCTCATGGCGCAGCAAAACTTAGAGGCTTACAAAGCAAGGATGACGCGCTCTTACGAAAGATTGACTAGGCCGAGAACATTCCGCCAAGGCGAACTCTTGCTAGTCATAAAAAGACCTATGATCACTAATCGTGCCAAACAGGGGAAATTCGAGCCAAATTATGAGGGCCCGTACATTATAGACAAAGTCTACCAAGGCGGGGCTTACTTGCTCATGAATATGCATGGCGAAAGACCCTTTAGGCCAATAAACGGTCGGTTCTTGAAAAAATACTACGCCTGACCGAAACGTCTGTAAACTACTATGAACCGTAGCATCCTAAGGCAGACGCAAAAAAAACAAAAAAACGGTACGTCCATAAGCAAAATGGGCATGGATGAAAACCCGAAAGGGCTCCGTGAGTAAAAACTGCAGGGCTACTGGCGAGTTGTGAAAACACGAAAGGGCGCAATCACACTTGCAAGGTCCTTTCGACCTTGTAAAGAGAAAATACCTGCGTGAGATCCTTACGACTCACAAGGGAGTAACACACTTAGGGATCCCTACGATTTCTAAGGAGAAGTTACACTTACGAGATCCTCACGACTCGTAAGGAGAAGCCCTCTTATGAGACCCTCACGGCTCATAAGATTCAAAAGCCTTAAGCTACATGGATCTGAACCTATTCTTAAGCCATCACCTTTCCCAGACTGCCCTACAAGCGGTTTAATATTGACCCTTGTATACAATCCACGGGCACAAATAATCATTTCCTTTCCGAGTCCCACCAACGACAAGGAATGCCCTCATTTGATGAACAAACACTTGTAAGCCCTCTCGACTTATAAGGAGAAAACACTCTTATAAGATCCTTACGACTTATAAGAGAACACACACTTAGGAATCTTTACAATTCCTAAGGAGAAAATGCACCTACGAGATCCTCACGACTCGTAGGGAGAAACACCTTTATGAGACCCTTACGGCTCATGAAGTCAAAAGCCTTAGTCGACAGAATTCTAACCCTGTTTGCTAAGCCATCTTTGTTTAAATCGACAAAGGCAAATGATGATTCGCTCCTGGCAATGTCCCAGTTGTAGCGATGCTGATTCCTACACCGGTATCAAGTTCCAAGTCCTTTCATGGCAAATGATGATTCGCTCCTGGCAATATTCCAGTCGCAGCGATGATGATGCTAATATTGGTATCAGATCTTGAGTTCCGTACTCGAAAAAAAATGCATGTAAAATAGCCGAAATGATGGGGCAACTTGTAACAAAATCAGCAAGTAAAATATATGCATACAAAAATAGCCGAAATGATTGGGTAACTCGCAATAAAAAGCAGCGAGTAAAAAGAAAAAAACAGCCGAAATGATTGGGCACCGCGAAAAATAGCCGAAATGATTGGGCAATCGCAACTTTCAGGATACAAAAAGCTGAAATGATAGAGCATCGCGGAAAGAAAACAAAAAAATATATGAAATGAAACTTTTGCCCTACAGGCGAGTCCATACCGACCCCTGTATACAATCCATGGGCATAAACAAAAAGGGAAGCACATTTCCCCACCAGGCTCTTTCAAATGGAGAGTCAAATCTCGACGGTGACATCTACAGTCTGGAGACTCACAACGGCGTTCCTCCTCATTCCAGTAGGATACGGACGTGATACTACCAATCGGAGCAACGACAAAGTCCCCAGTTCCAAGACTCTACGGTTCACAGACAACCGAAAGTCGATCCCGACACCGTAGAAAACGGGGAAAGTCGATCCCGACACCGTATAAAACGGAGAAAGTCGATCTCCGACACCGTAGAAAACGGAGAAAGTCGACGCCCGACACCGTAGAGAACGGAGAAAGTCGACCCCCGACACCGTAGAGAACGGAGAAAGTCGAACCTCAACACCGTAGAAAACGAAGAAAGTCGATCCCGACACCGTAGAAAACGGAGAAAGTCGATCCCCGACACAGCAGAAAACGGAGAAATTCGATCCCGACACCGTATAAAACGGAGAAAGTCGATCCCCGACACCGTAGAAAACGGAGAAAGTCAATCCCGATACCGTAGAAAACTGAGAAAGTCGATCCCCGACACCGTAGAAAACGGAGAAAGTCGACCGCCGACACCGTAGAGAACGGAGAAAGTCGACCCCCGACACCGTAGAAAACGGAGAAAGTCGATCCCGACACCGTAGAAAACGTAGAAAGTCGACCCCGACACCGTAGAAAACGGAGAAAGTCAACCCTCAACCTCCCCGTCGAAGCAACGCTTCGACTCGGGAACAAGTCAACTCATCAACCACTTACGAGTCCTCTCGACTTGTAAGGAAGAAAATTCTCTTGTGAGATCCTTACGACTCTTAAGAGAAAATACACACTTAGGAATCCTCACAATTCCTAAGGAGAAAATACATCTACGAGATCCTCTCAACTTGTAGGAAGAAGTCTTTATGAGACCCTCACGGCTCATAAAATTGAAAAGTCTTAGATGACAGACCTGAACCTGTTTCTTAAGCCATCTCTACCCTGCAAAGAGTTCAAGATGAACTATTATCTATCATCTACATACCACTTTTGCCGAAATTACATGCTAGAGAAATGGAGGTGCTACTAAAAAATGCGTAAACTGCTTCGCGCCAAGTCAAAACAAAAGGCATAACCTACGGGCATCAACCACATACCATGCAAGACAATAAAGAGAACATTCGATTCACATTCAGTTAAGCATTCGGAGCGCACCCATCCATGTATATACGAAAAGGTTTAATACAGAAATTAAAAGAACGGAAACGAAAAATTTGCCATTCATACTTCAGAAAATTCTTACATTGATGAAAACAGTAAACAAAAGCATCATTAAAATATTTACAATGGCAAAACATTGAATCCAGGACACGGATTAAGAAATTCGAAAGTGAGGCCGTCTAAAATGTTTCTGGCCTCTCTAATCATTCTCGTATGCTTCTTCTCTCGCTTGCAAGCGTCAGGATCTTCACCTATGTCCTCCACCCTCTGATAAACAGCGATTATCGTCTTCTGCTGGAAAACTTGATGCAGAATATCAATGAGATTACCTCGCCGTTTCTTCGAGATCAGGCCCGTCAGATACACTGAGGGCACCTTATCTTCAGCGTCATCCGGTACATTAAGATGCATGGCTTCATAAAATCCAGGAAGCGTTTCCCAAATTGCTCCCACTATAATCTTCAAGAGAGTAGAGCGACGAGGGAGTAGTCGACCGATGCGTGCATTGAAACGATTCATAATTTCGGCACATTGGGCGTTTGTGAATTCCTTGGTTTTGACGACGGCCCTGTACGCGAATGTCCTCATAAGAAATGATTTCGTTAAGGCAGTACAGCTGAGCGGCCATAGCACCTGAAAATGAAAATCAGTAAGAGTTTAGCGGACAGACTGATCAAAACACGGGGATTCAGACAACTCCTGATATCCGCATGAAAAAAAAAGTGCTGACTAAAACACCCAATAGATTCAAATTTGTGCAATTAAGGGGGGTTCCTAAAAGGTCTCTCATTTAATGAGGGACTGTTCAGTTGATAAAACTGCACATTTAATATGATATTTTTCCTACTATTTCTATATAGTAAAAGGTGTTTATTAGAAATATGACACATATGAAGGTTTATTTGCAAAAATACTATTTTCATGTATTTATATATTATAATTATCATTATGTAGGAAAAATTAAGCATATAATATAACATTTGGCCTATTTAAATATGCTTACCTTATTAAATATCTTTGACCAATTCTTAAAACTATAATATCATGACAAATGGTTAAGTTAATATCTCAATTAAAACAAATTCTACTAATATTATTTATTGAGTTATTGTGCAGAATTTTCAGGACTGAAATCAAAGAAATCAAAGTTGGCGAAACAAACCTACCTAAATAAGAAAGTAAACTAAAGAAATCAATTCTGGCAGAAATGTAGAAAAGATTTTCAGTTTTCAGATATTCAAAAGATCAACACGTGTCATCAAGATGAAGCCCCAGAACAACGAACCAGGGATCTTAACCACCGGTTTCCATATTAGGAAACTAGGGTAGTTAGGGCATGAGATTTTTTCTGCTGGGATCTTAACCACTGGTTTCCATATTAGGAAACTAGGGTAGTTAGGGCATGAGATTTTTTCTGTTGGGATCTTAACCACTGGTTTCCATATTAGGAAACCAGGGTTCTGACTCTGGGACTATAAATAAGGACCAAGAGCCTCTTGGAAAATTTATCAAACTGAAGAAATCACGAAGTCCACGACAGGCTCACGCATCTAGACTGATCATCAACGGTTCATCTACCTCCTTAGAAGAGATCGAGAAGCAAACTAGCATTTTGTAATCATTTTCTAAGGGAACATAGTGTAAATGAATTTTGTTGATTAACAAAGGTAGTTGTTTTTCTTATTCTATCTTTTTGTAGTTTTAATATGATTTCCCTCTCCATCTCTTCTTCTCCCAACATGCGCGAGTAATTCTCCGCTTGTTAGGGTCGTAGGATCAGAGTAGATTAATGGATGAAGATCCGTAAACTCTTTTTACGTCCTATAAAGTTTATAAACTTTACCAAAAGAATCAATATAATCTTAATCGGGCGCGCTACCAATTTATTGTTAGTCTCGACCGCGATTAGAGATTAGATTAATGATTGTTTTGGTAAAGGCTAGACATGAACAGAGTTCCATATCGAGATAAGGGTTATGAGTGGGAACCCTTTTCCCTCCAAAAACCCTAATCTACATGCATCACTGTCGTTCTAGTTTTAAATCTATTAAAGGATAAAAAGAGCAATCTTTAATTAATCATCCATAACTACTAAATCCCAGTGAACCCTACAAGCCCCTTTTAATATTAAACTTACATCTGTAGTTAATCTAGATCTATATTTTGCATCCGTGTTTAACGTAGATCTAGAAGCTACAACAATTCTTTATTCTTCCTCCTTTCTTTCTCAACACGCCTAAGGTAAGAATATAATATTCAATGTTTCCCTGAGGACGACCCGTACTCACCTCGGTCTAGCTACGCGCGACACCGTTATTGATTGCGGTTACTACACACACACTTTTTTCACTCCAATCAGGGACTCCTCTGGTCAAGGAGTTAGACTCCTTGAGAGCAGCGCTCTATAACAGATATGACATCTGTCATAATTAATGATGAAGGGAATAAAATTCCCCCACCCCCAAAAAAAATCTAAAGAGCAATACTCTACGAAGAAGATGGAATAATCCATCAAAAATCCTAAAAGCAAAAGCTTTTATTAAGTTAAAAACTCTGAGATCTTTAAGTTCTACATGATGAACTCTAAGAGTTCTTCTTTAATGGGTTAAGAGACCCTGAGAGAGATCTGTTTAGATCTATGATTTCAAGAGAGCAAAGCTCTGTTAAGAAAACCCTAAAAATTTCTTTAGATCTATGATCTGAAAAGAGCAAGGCTCTATTAATGGGTGAAACCCTAGATTATGAAGTAATCCCTTAAAACATTTAATCTTTACCTAAAATTTTCGACAGAATTATGTCTCTAAGAGAGTTCTTAAGACAAAGAGCTATGCTCTGAAAGAGAATTAATTCTCAGAAAAACAAGAAAGAAGATGAACAGAGGTCATCTCCAAAGGCCTTATTTATAGGCACTGAGAGCCGTTTCAACTTTTAAGTTGATCTAATGGCGCAGATGCTGCCACCGTTACACTCACGTGTAAGCCACGTGAGTGCAACGGTAGGGGGCATTTGTTTCCCCCAATCAGAGCAAAGCTCTGTTTAAATTTTAAAATTTGAAATGAAGCGGCGCTTCATAAAAGCGCTAGCGCTGAGAGTCAAAGACTCTGATGCAGCGCTCACGTGCAAAGCACGGGAGCGCTAGTGCTGACAGCGCCAACGCCAGCGTTAAGAGTCAAAGACTCTGATGCAGCGCTCACGTGCAAAGCGCGAGAGTGCCAGCGCTAAGTGCGCTAGCACCAAGAGTCAAAGACTCTGATGTAGCGCTCACGTGCAAAGCACGAGAGCGCTAGCGCTGGAACTAAATGTTCCCCACCCTTGGATCAAAGATCCAACAAAGATGACTAAAAATCATCAGATTACCTCTGAAAATTAGAGCACCGTTAGATCAAAGATCCAATGGTGATTAAAAATTACCAAGATACAGAATAAATTCTGTATGGGAAAATATTTTCCCAATCTTGTTAAAAACAAGAAAATTGCCTTCTGTAAAACAGAAGCCCTTGGATTAAAGATCCAACGGTGGGAAACTTCCCCAAATCAATCAGAGGAAAGATTTCCTTAACTGATTCAACAAATCAGCCTCCCATATATAAAGGACCGAAGACTTCAAGTCTTGCATAGAGGAACCCCCCTACAAACTTTGAGAAATTTCAGAGAGAAGAGCAAGCTTTCGGAAGAAGAAGAATTTCTTCAAGTTAAATAAAATAGAGAGATCAAAGCATCTCATCAAATGAAGAGGAACTTAGTTTCTTTTTCTAGATCATAGATCTATGAGACATACGTCTTTCACAAAAGAGATCATAATATCTCATCATAAAAAGGGGGAGAAGAAGAATTCAATTCTCTTAAGATCACAGATCTATAAAAGCAAAGCCTTTCACAAAAAATAAAAGATCGTAACATCTCCTATAAAAATAAGAACGTTGTTCTTAGACCTACGAGACAAGGTCTTTTATAAATGAGAATTTAATTCTCAGAGCGCAGAACTGATCAAAGTTGCCTAAAAAGAGCCTTAGCGCTCTAAATTAAAAAGAAGCGCCTCCGCGCTCCAAATCTGGCGCATAGCGCCGCAGCGCTCTTAGCGCTCCAATTTAAAGAAGTGCCCAAGTGCTCCAAGACTGGCGCACAACGTCACAGCGCTCCAAGCGCTATTTTAAAAGAAACGCCCAGCGCTTCACAGTTGGCGCTTAGAGCCAAGCGCACTGCGTGCTCCTCACGTGTGTGCTATTTCACAAGGAACACTCTGCACTCATTTGTTGGCGCTCAGCGCCAAGCGCACCACGTGCTCCTCATGTATACGCTATTTCATAAGGAGCGCTCTGCACTCATTTACCGGCGCTCAGCGTCAAGCGCACCACGTGCTCCTCATGTGTGCGCTCTTTCACAGGAAGCGCCTTAGCGCTCTAAATCCGGTGTTCAGCGCCACATGCTCCTCACGTGTGCGCTGAGGGAACATAAACTGTTCTTTAAATAAAGCCCCAGAGCCATAATGAGTCCTCAGCACTCGATAAAAGGCAAAAAGATTGTCAGAACCCAAACCAATGCTCAGCATTGTTAAATGAAAAAGGACCGAGTTTAATTAAATGTCCAACATTTTAAGTGAGTGGGCCGAGCCCAAATTGGCCACAGATCCCTCATTTAGTTTAATTGAGCCTATATGCTCATAAATCTTTTTAATTGATCTTAGTCCCACACTTGACTACAGATCTCCCAACCAACATTGGTTCAAGGGTACATCTCTTCGTATCTCTGATATATGTCGTTGTAATTCTTCAATGTCTTCAGAGAGATGGAGGGTCCCAATAACCAATAACTTTTGATGCATCCCTGTAACACCCGGCCCCTTTTATACCAAAGACCGTATTTTGTTACTTAGAATTCTCTTTATTCTTAATTAGGAATTATTTATTTTTATAAACTAATTATTATATTTTATTTTTCAAAACCCGTTGAACCCAAACCCTAATTCTAATTACTTTTCCAAATCAATCCCAAGCCCAAACAATCAAACCACACTAAAGAAACCATTTCTTTTTTACTATAACCCTCAGCCCAAACTCATTTTCAATGAATGAATTTTATTCCTTGCCTCGGCCCAAGCTCTTACACCAGCCCATTCATTTTTAAACCATATTTCCCTTTTAAAATATTTCCCTGGCCCATTCCCATTTCTCCCTTTATTTCCTTAAATTTTAATCCCGGCCTAAGCCCAACTCAGCCCGGGCCCATCTCATTTTGTTTAGTCTATTATTTTTCTTTTTTTAAACACGCCGGCCCACTCCCTAAACCCAAGCCCGCTTCACTTTGCCTGCACCGCCCGCTTCCTTACCCGACCCGCTCCTTACTGTTCCTCTTCTTCAACTCCAACGGCTAATTTCCCACGTTTCCCGCTCGCTGTCCCCCGACCCGCTCCCTCCGCCGACGCCCGCGCTCGCGCCCGTTACGCCCACGACGCGCGACCCCGTCCCCACTACCGCTCCTCTCTCCCTTCTCTCGCCTCCACATTCTCTTTCTCTTTCCCTCGCGTTTCCCCCTCTCTCTCTGCTCCCGTTCTCTCTTTCTCGAACCCACTCATCACCGAGCTCCTCCTCGACTCCTCCCACCAACTCCGCTCGCCCGACGGCGACGACCACGACCTCGCTCCTCTCTCCATCCTCCACCCTTGTTCACCACAACCGACCACCCTCGCCCACATCGTCGCCGGCACCTCCACAGAACCCCTGCATTCGAACTCGAGTCCCTGCACCCTCAACGACGGCCACTGCACCTCGTCGACCTCATCATCATCATCGTCGCCGGCATCCTCCTCACCATTCCTTTCTCCTTCACTCCCCCACTCACAGCTCTCTCTTTCTCACCCATCTCTCTCTCCCTGTCTCTCTGCCCTCCCCTCTCTTCTCACTATCTTTCCCTCTTTCTCTCTCTAACTCTCAGTTTCTCTCTCCCTCTGTTCACGATCTCTCTCTCTCTCTCTCAATCTCCCAATCTCTCTCATTCTCTGTTCCTCTCTCTCTCTCAATCTCTCAATCTCTCTCATTCTCTGTTCCTCTCTCTCTCTCTCTTTCTCTCTCTCACTCTTTATTTCTCTGTTCTCTCTCATCTTGATCCTACACCTCTCTGCAACTCCGGCCATCGATTGGGATCGTTGCTGTCGTCCGAAGCTGCCCCGTCTCCACCTCCGAGCCAAGCTCCCTCGAGTCGAGCCCCACGACACAAGCCTAAGCCTAGCTAAACCTCGTCGTGGCCTTGTTAGTCACCACCGTGCCGTTATCACTGCCGAGCATCGTTAAGACGTTCCCAGGCAAGTATTCTACTTGCTTACATGCTATTTACCTAAGTTACAAATGTTAAATATATGGATTATAATGTTACAAGTTTAAAACTATTATGTGCCGTAACTGTTCGATGCTTGTTCCCTTAGGAAAATATTATCAAATTTGACGGAACTCGATGGTGTAGGTTGGCCCGTAGGGCTGTGAACATAGTGTGTGAATTTTGTTGGATGATGTAATCGATAATGACTAAGACAACTACCCTCAAGTTTAACCGTAAAACTGGAATTTCCTTGCCTCTGAAAACCGTTAAATTCACCATAAATCATATACATAATATAATGGTGCGTTCGAGGGCTCAAATCGAAGCCGACTCGACGAACTTTAACCCTATACTGGTTTCCTGATATTCCTGTACTTAAATTGTGATGATAATTGTATCGGAGTGCGACTCTGGATTGCAGTCCAGAGCGACTCCAGTCATGGCTTGCTGTTCCGTATTGGATACCACAGGTGTTCCTTAACTAGTAGGTTGCGGAACTCTGCTGTTTATTATAGACAAATCAGTTAGCTAGACAACACAATTGGCTTCATTCTGTTTCGTTACCGTTTGATATTTCATCTGTAATTTAATAGATCGGGACACATAACAGTCCCAGCAGAATCAGAATTGACATGTTAATATTAAACTGATTATAACTCCTAACGTACAGATGCGATTGAAGATCCGTTTGTTGCGTTGAAAACCTTACTGAAAACCCTAGAATTCGTCCAACTGTAGCGTCACTAAATTATGATCCCAACTGGGGTTAAAATGCGTTGCGAAATGGATTTCTGATTCTGAAACCGGATTTCCAGCCGCGTGCGCTTAAAATGAAATAGTTATAACTAATGATCCTGGAACCCGATTGGCTTGAAATAAAATTCTAGGGATGGATAACTGAACATATTAAATACTACCTGTTTATCATTTTGCTAAATTATATACATATGTTTCAGGATAAATCGTGCAATTGATAGACTGTTGTTTTTTTTGATACCTGAGTTGTGCTTCTTATACTGTTCATGCATCATATCATACATATATCATTGTAGTGATAACCTAGTGACATCGTGCATTCACCCAGTGTTAGATTTTAGTGGTGATTGTGGCAAGTACGTCAGTGTTCGTGTATCCGTGATTAAGTGAAAGTGATACGTACTTGTACACAATCAGTGACCCTATTATTCTATTGCATTGTCGACGTCTGTGGGATGCGTGTACGTGTGACTATAAGTGGTATGAGACACTTATGGAAGCGCTTGCACGGGTGTCACAGATAAGGCATCCGACACTGCCATTTATCCTAGGTATTAGTCGGGACGTGCTTGATGGAGGTCCTGCCTCCAGTTCTCGCGCAGACTTGTCACGGATCGATTAGTATTTAGGGTGATGGTTAGCGTTTGATGTAGACTACGGGGTGTGGGGTAGTTTAAGTGTGAGTTCAACAGAATCTCGGGAGTCCCATGCCGGCTTATATATTTAGGGAGTTATATGGAGATTTACAGGGTACGTGATATATACACCGTGATATTCTTGTTACATGTTGGGCCCGTGGTCCCTTGCCCTTGGGTTCTACCCTTGGATGGAGGACACTCACGAGTGGTTGACTCTCACACTTGGACTGACGATAGGCTTAGTGACCTGTGCAGTGAGACTTAGAGACTGATAGGGATACTGGCATTTATATTCCTTATATACTGTGTTGACATACGTGACATATCATTCTATTGCTTTACTGTTCCGCTGCATTGATTACTGCACATGCATATTCATGATGCCATTTATTTACTGCTTCATCTACCTTTTATCACTGTTAGAACTGTCACCTGATTTTATACATATTATATTGCTATTGTGTCGCTCTGACGACCTGAGTATGCATGCTCAGTATGAGGAGAAGATTTAGCTTGGATCAGAACTAGACGTGCATCACAGACTTCTTGACTTGCTACTCCGAGTTACTTTCGTTTGTTCCACTTCAGGTCAGTTTATATTATTGTATCTTTCAGTTACTGCATTTCTCATTACCTGCGCATTGTTTACTGTTTACCATGATAAACTAGAAGCCGAAGTGTGACTACGGCAGGACATTTCCTTGACCGTAGGAGCATGGCTGGCCTTGTCTACCCCTTGTATTCCGTATTTTGGGAAGCGGGGCGTGACATGGTTTAGTTGGTATCAGAGCCAGGTTTTGCATCGATTGGGATTGCAGTTTCCGTGCATAGTTTAGCAATCTAAGACAATCCTTGGTCTAGGTTGTAAACTTGTCATCCTTGATCCATATTCACATCGTGTGTTCAGCTATCCATTCACTAGGGTTTCAGGTGACTTGGCAAAGTTTCGTGGTTGTAATGGTGAACTACATCACGATTACACTACCATACTTTGTTTAGGCGACTTGGAGTCATACAGTTGATTCTTCCGCTTGTGATAAGTTTCATCACATCTGGTATTTATGAATCTTTGCCCAATCCTTGTTATATTTGAATCTTATGGCTTGTGCCTTATATCATCTTCAAAATGGTTGTCTCAGGATCATGTCTTCCAACGACTCTTCATCCATATCCGCTCCCCAGAATCAGACGATTGAGATCCTTAGTGTACTGCAAGGTCTAAAGGAAGCCCAGGAGCGAACGAACGACTTGTTGGCTGAAGGATTTAGAAGACAGGTGAATCAGGCACCAGCAGGAGTCTCAAATCATAAAGGGATCCCCGTTAGACGAGGTAAATGGAGGAAGATGAGGCGTCAATTTGTTTCCCCACGACAGAAGCATCAGAAGACCCCTTGCTGTGGGTATTGTAAGAGGCCAGGACATCTTCAGAGGGACTGTCGCCACGCCCAAGGGAAATGTCTAATTTGCGGATCCAACAAACATCTCATCAACGGTTGCCAGAAAGGAAGGAACTACAAGGAGGAAACTCGTCCACACTCCCCACTTCTGCCAAGTGAAGATTATCGCGTAGTTCGGACTTCGAGGATAAAGCGGAACCAACACAGGATTCAAGTTGCGTGACAAGGATGCAGCGGTCTAGTAATCAAAGAAGAATTTTCATGTTTTTCTACTTTCAGTAATAATGTGTCATTCTCTTATAAATATTTCCTTCCGTTTGAAATCTTGTATCCGTTGAAATTTTAGTTGAATGCAATAAAACTTTGAATCGTATTATATGTAACACTCTCTTGCGTTCTCTTTATCTAACCCTATTCGTTATCACAGTATTCTAATCTTGATCTTTCAATTCCTGCAACCGTATGTTTTCCTATAGTTCGTACCCTGAGCTTTTTCCTTGATGTATCCACTGTCTAATCATGACTTTCTTTTCAGACCATGGCCCACCCTGGAACTGCGCCGCATCTGGATGAGGATACACAGTCATGCGTTTCCTTAGATCACACACTGACGAGTTCTGATGATGAGGTCAACGGTCCCCAGGTCAACTTCGGAAACAACGATTCAGAGGACGAAGAAGTAGCCGCCCCAGAGTTTGACATGATAGTTGATTCCGACGAGGAAGAAGGAAATCCTGAAGAAAACCCTATAGAAGAAGACCCGATAGAGGAAGATCCCGAGGAAGATCCAACAGAAGAAAATCCAGTGGAGGAAGGCCCCATTGAAGAGAACCCAGAAGGAGAGGATCACATGGGATCGGATCCCGATGAAGAAGCTCTGTCTAAGGAAGAAGGACCAGAAGATCAAGACCCTGTGGTGGAAGGACTTCCAATAGAGGTACCCGCGAGGCGCTATGGAAATGGACGCCCCTACCTGAGTGCGCGAGCCTACCGCAACCTACTGAATCTCCACAATCATGACTGACGGAATTTCTTTTGATGTTGTCTTTCTGGCCAAATAAGATGTGTATAGTTTAGGGCCACTTTCGTCTTTGGGAATGACTTGTTTCAAATTTTCTTGAATGAAATAAATCTTCTAGATTCGTAAACCTTTTGATTATTGGTTCGTTTAATACTTGTTTATTGCCCGCATCCATTTATCTTTCTGCTGAGATTCCTGACTGTCCACCCTACTCATTGTATAGTCTTCACCCCGTTCGATTAGAAAATACCGCACCCTTCATCCCTCGTCTGTGACCCGTTTGAGACCCTTCTGGGAGGAGAGCAATTCTTGTGAAACTTCCGAATTCATTAACTCTTCAAATTTTGATTTCGTGGGTTGTACCGACTGTTGTTTCCCCCACACTTTCCTTAGTATTCCTTTGTTGCTCATCCTTACTTTCTGTGCTGACCCGATCCCAGTCTCCTTGATCTTCAGCCTAAAGCCGACACGCTCCGACCTTCTGATTGAGCCACACTTCCTTATAATCATTATCCTATCTAGCCCTATACCTATTTGTGTTCTCCCTATTACCCTAATTATATATAGGGACATTATTATTCAAAAATTTAGTTTTCAGTATTTTGAATTTATCAAGGAGAGTGTGTTATTGATTACCCTGTTTCATGTATTTTAAGTACACTATTATTAATCTCGTTTTCAGTAGCGCCAACTTACACTGTGCATATATTGTTCCATGTTCCCGTTTTCGTTATGTGAGTTTTCTAAGTTGATTCAAAATTATTTGATCGATACATCATCCTAAAATGTTTTAAACTACAGACAAATCCTTCACTACTTTATTATCGTTACCGTATTTCTAGTATTATGCATATGCTTACTATTATTAGTGGTTGAGCCTTATACTTATTATTTCTGTTTATTATTTTGATTTACTTAGATGTGCACATATGTGGGATTCGACTTTTATCGAACACTCTTTGATTATTATTGTTCGCTATTGATACCTATATTCTCGTATACTCGTAGTTGCTCCTATAGTTATTCCTGCTTCATACCTATTTAGACCTACCTTTCGTATGCTGTTCTTACTTATATATAAATTTTCAAATTTCTTCGTCCCCGTACTACTAATAAATCTTTGGTGTTAGTGAGCTATCTAATAGCTCCGTTTTTGTTGGTATAACTTATCGTTTATTTTAAATTTCGAGGACGAAATTTTTGTATGGGTGGTATGATGTAACACCCGGCCCCTTTTATACCAAAGACCGTATTTTGTTACTTAGAATTCTCTTTATTCTTAATTAGGAATTATTTATTTTTATAAACTAATTATTATATTTTATTTTTCAAAACCCGTTGAACCCAAACCCTAATTCTAATTACTTTTCCAAATCAATCCCAAGCCCAAACAATCAAACCACACTAAAGAAACCATTTCTTTTTTACTATAACCCTCAGCCCAAACTCATTTTCAATGAATGAATTTTATTCCTTGCCTCGGCCCAAGCTCTTACACCAGCCCATTCATTTTTAAACCATATTTCCCTTTTAAAATATTTCCCTGGCCCATTCCCATTTCTCCCTTTATTTCCTTAAATTTTAATCCCGGCCTAAGCCCAACTCAGCCCGGGCCCATCTCATTTTGTTTAGTCTATTATTTTTCTTTTTTTAAACACGCCGGCCCACTCCCTAAACCCAAGCCCGCTTCACTTTGCCTGCACCGCCCGCTTCCTTACCCGACCCGCTCCTTACTGTTCCTCTTCTTCAACTCCAACGGCTAATTTCCCACGTTTCCCGCTCGCTGTCCCCCGACCCGCTCCCTCCGCCGACGCCCGCGTTCGCGCCCGTTACGCCCACGACGCGCGACCCCGTCCCCACTACCGCTCCTCTCTCCCTTCTCTCGCCTCCACATTCTCTTTCTCTTTCCCTCGCGTTTCCCCCTCTCTCTCTGCTCCCGTTCTCTCTTTCTCGAACCCACTCATCACCGAGCTCCTCCTCGACTCCTCCCACCAACTCCGCTCGCCCGACGGCGACGACCACGACCTCGCTCCTCTCTCCATCCTCCACCCTTGTTCACCACAACCGACCACCCTCGCCCACATCGTCGCCGGCACCTCCACAGAACCCCTGCATTCGAACTCGAGTCCCTGCACCCTCAACGACGGCCACTGCACCTCGTCGACCTCATCATCATCATCGTCGCCGGCATCCTCCTCACCATTCCTTTCTCCTTCACTCCCCCACTCACAGCTCTCTCTTTCTCACCCATCTCTCTCTTTCTCACCCATCTCTCTCTCCCTGTCTCTCTGCCCTCCCCTCTCTTCTCACTATCTTTCCCTCTTTCTCTCTCTAACTCTCAGTTTCTCTCTCCCTCTGTTCACGATCTCTCTCTCTCTCTCTCTCTCTCAATCTCTCAATCTCTCTCATTCTCTGTTCCTCTCTCTCTCTCAATCTCTCAATCTCTCTCATTCTCTGTTCCTCTCTCTCTCTCTTTCTCTCTCTCACTCTTTATTTCTCTGTTCTCTCTCATCTTGATCCTACACCTCTCTGCAACTCCGGCCATCGATTGGGATCGTTGCTGTCGTCCGAAGCTGCCCCGTCTCCACCTCCGAGCCAAGCTCCCTCGAGTCGAGCCCCACGACACAAGCCTAAGCCTAGCTAAACCTCGTCGTGGCCTTGTTAGTCACCACCGTGCCGTTATCACTGCCGAGCATCGTTAAGACGTTCCCAGGCAAGTATTCTACTTGCTTACATGCTATTTACCTAAGTTACAAATGTTAAATATATGGATTATAATGTTACAAGTTTAAAACTATTATGTGCCGTAACTGTTCGATGCTTGTTCCCTTAGGAAAATATTATCAAATTTGACGGAACTCGATGGTGTAGGTTGGCCCGTAGGGCTGTGAACATAGTGTGTGAATTTTGTTGGATGATGTAATCAATAATGACTAAGACAACTACCCTCAAGTTTAACCGTAAAACTGGAATTTCCTTGCATCTGAAAACCGTTAAATTCACCATAAATCATATACATAATATAATGGTGCGTTCGAGGGCTCAAATCGAAGCCGACTCGACGAACTTTAACCCTATACTAGTTTCCTGATATTCCTGTACTTAAATTGTGATGATAATTGTATCGGAGTGCGACTCTGGATTGCAGTCCAGAGCGACTCCAGTCATGGCTTGCTGTTCCGTATTGGATACCACAGGTGTTCCTTAACTAGTAGGTTGCGGAACTCCGCTGTTTATTATAGACAAATCAGTTATCTAGACAACACAATTGGCTTCATTCTGTTTCGTTACCGTTTGATATTTCATCTGTAATTTAATAGATCGGGACACATAACAGTCCCAGCAGAATCAGAATTGACATATTAATATTAAACTGATTATAACTCCTAACGTACAGACGCGATTGAAGATCCATTTGTTGCGTTGAAAACCTTACTGAAAACCCTAGAATTCGTCCAACTGTAGCGTCGCTAAATTATGATCCCAACTGGGGTTAAAATGCGTTGCGAAATGGATTTCTGATTCTGAAACCGGATTTCCAGCCGCGTGCGCTTAAAATGAAATAGTTATAACTAATGATCCTGGAACCCGATTGGCTTGAAATAAAATTCTAGGGATGGATAACTGAACATATTAAATACTACCTGTTTATCATTTTGCTAAATTATATACATATATTTCAGGATAAATCGTGCAATTGATAGACTGTTGTTTTTTTTTTATACCTGAGTTGTGCTTCTTATACTGTTCATGCATCATATCATACATATATCATTGTAGTGATAACCTAGTGACATCGTGCATTCACCCAGTGTTAGATTTTAGTGGTGATTGTGGCAAGTACGTCAGTGTTCGTGTATCCGTGATTAAGTGAAAGTGATACGTACTTGTACACAATCAGTGACTCTATTATTCTATTGCATTGTCGACGTCTGTGGGATGCGTGTACGTGTGACTATAAGTGGTATGGGACACTTATGGAAGCGCTTGCACGGGTGTCACATATAAGGCATCCGACACTGCCATTTATCCTAGGTATTAGTCGGGACGTGCTTGATGGAGGTCCTGCCTCCAGTTCTCGCGCAGACTTGTCACGGATCGATTAGTATGTAGGGTGATGGCTAGCGTTTGATGTAGACTACGGGGTGTGGGGTAGTTTAAGTGTGAGTTCAACAGAATCTCGGGAGTCCCATGCCGGCTTATATATTTAGGGAGTTATATGGAGATTTACAGGGTACGTGATATATACACCGTGATATTCTTGTTACATGTTGGGCCCGTGGTCCCTTGCCCTTGGGTTCTACCCTTGGGTGGAGGACACTCACGAGTGGTTGACTCTCACACTTGGACTGACGATAGGCTTAGTGACCTGTGCAGTGAGACTTAGAGACTGATAGGGATACTGGCATTTATATTCCTTATATACTGTGTTGACATACGTGACATATCATTCTATTGCTTTACTGTTCCGCTGCATTGATTACTGCACATGCATATTCATGATGCCATTTATTTACTGCTTCATCTACCTTTTATCACTGTTAGAACTGTCACCTGATTTTATACATATTATATTGCTATTGTGTCGCTCTGACGACCTGAGTATGCATGCTCAGTATGAGGAGAAGATTTAGCTTGGATCAGAACTAGACGTGCATCACAGACTTCTTGACTTGCTACTCCGAGTTACTTTCGTTTGTTCCACTTCAGGTCAGTTTATATTATTGTATCTTTCAGTTACTGCATTTCTCATTACCTGCGCATTGTTTACTGTTTACCATGATAAACTAGAAGCCGAAGTGTGACTACGGCAGGACATTTCCTTGACCGTAGGAGCATGGCTGGCCTTGTCTACCCCTCGTATTCCGTATTTTGGGAAGCGGGGCGTGACAATCCCCAAACGGTTGAACCAAAACCATACAGACTATGACGTCTTTAAACTGGACTGTGATGTCCTTAAACTTTACGGACTGTGGGGTCCTTAAACTCATGGACTATAATGTCCTTAAACTTTATGGACTGTGGGGTTCTTAAACTCATAGACTATAATGTCTTTAAACTTTACAGACCATGACGTCTTTAAACTGTCACGGACTATGATGTCCTTAAACTTATGGACCGCAACGTCCTTAAACTAAAACAATAGAGCCCAACCGCTCTTTTGTTGGATCTAAATGATCCCGTTGAGTAGATCTTAGTCTAAAATTAGACTAACGTATTCTCAACAAACGTTTATGTTGATCTTAGTCTCAAATGAGATTAACGATCCTTAAACCCAACCCAAACTCAAATCTAAGAAAATATGGATTTAGACTAATCTATGCCCTACGGGCGACAACACAAATTAGTCTCCGTATACAATCCACGGGCAACCAAAAATAAAACAAACACACACGACACGAAGTGACCTTTTAGAGAAGGAGAAAGTGGTTATCGTAACCCGATAACGTAATTAACTGCAGGGGCTTGCGCCTGCAGGGAAGAGCGTCCCCACAATCAAAAACCCCTCGCAAGCGAGGGGGAATCTGACGAAGTCTGCTACAACGGCCGCGTCTGTCCAAACCTCCGATGCACGGTGTCATAAATTAATTTGGCATTTTCGAAGAGGTGGACGGATAAAACCAAATAGCATCTGCCCCCTCAATTCAGGCCAGACGTCCCAACGTCCCGATCGCTTCTTTTGGCGGAGAACAATAACAAAGTGAAGCAACTTGTGAACATGACTTGTTAGGAATTTATCACAAGTGATGTAGTAGTTGCTAATCTTTAAGTTTTCTCTCTCTTTTTCCTTTCTCAACTTAGAAAATCTCAAAAGAAGGGGAAGAAGAAGTTAAGCATAATGGTGATCACAAGGAGCAAGCATGGCTAAAAATAAAATCCTTATCGTTTTATTTTCTCTTTCTTTCCTTTAAGTGTGAAGTTGGTAGAATTGTGACTCACTAGTATGAGTCACAGGTCCACACACTTTCCTTTAATGCAAGAATGAATGAGAAGAAAAGAATAAGCCATGTCATATGTACACACACATACACAAATACATCTATAAATACACACACACACTAATACAAATATATGCTACAAATACATACACCCGTATTCGTATCAAAATACGAACACTTGTGTTTGTATTAAAATACAAATACCCATATTCATACAAATATATACCCGTATTCATATAAATACCGTATTCCGTCAAAATACAAATATAAAAAAGAGAGATACCAAAAAGAGATATATAATACCAGCTCACATTTTATCCAAATGTGACTAGTATTAACAAAATATCCGATTAAAAGTACGTGTACAAAAACACGTATTTAATCGAACCTCCATACATATCAAAATACGTACACTATGTTGTTTCGCCTGAGCTGCGAAACCCTCTGTGTAGGATTTTAAGACCCAACAATACGCTGGCAGTGGATTTAACTATAAGCACGTCAGCGACACTAGCTGTATGTAACGGCTACCCAGGTAATGATCGAAAGGAAGGTCGACCAGCAAACTCGTCCGTATCTCTACCATGCCTGAAAGTGACAATTTCCGTAAAGTTCGGTCTCTTCGTCTAAGAGTATCGCTTATCGGGTCTCGGGGGTGCAAAACGTCAGATCCCTAATAATCGGATAAGTCATGTCGATGTGGTTCAAAACCATCCCGAGAAACTACCGATCTCATTATCAGTAAATCTCATCTGTCTTGGACAAGGTATTCTGGTGATGACCAATCGAATACATCGTGACATCGACTCTCTATACCGGGAGAGACGGGTCTCTTCTATCGCTCACTGCCCTCAAGTGTTTCGGGACTATACCCAACTAAAACATGTTTGCGTGACTCTTTAAAACCGTGGTAGGGTAGTAATCTAAGTATAGTGGGAACACACTCGAGACAAAATGACGATGTCAGATCTAAAGACTAATCTGTACCTATATCACTAGAAAACTGCTATCTGACGATATGTATATTACCATCTAGAAGTTCTCGACGAGTCCGTCTAGTGTAACTCATAACCTAATCAGCACATGTATACAATCTTTAGTGCCGGACAACAATGGCTGTGGGACGGGCCATCTTCCTTCACGGGAATAACAAACGTATACACTATTCTACTCAAGAGTATTGATGCCCTGTTTCGAAACTCCAACGACTAGGGACAATTTAAGGATGTGCTTATAGACTAGCTAAACCCCATGAGTATGATCGTCATCACAACTCTAGTAGTCAGGTAAAAATCCTACGGGTTTTACCAACATGTGTCAGAGATACGTAATATAAATAAAACATATACACATATTGAGGTAAAGACAAACTAGATAACATACAATCATATCGAGCAAGACTGTCCTGTACATATATATATCCCAAGCATCCATATATAATATACAATTATATACTATACAAGAATGACCTTTAGGACATAAATATCCAACACACCAATGGGCGGCTACTGCTGCTTGTGGGTAAAACAACTAGAGGTAAAATTACTTCGAGCTAAACAAGTGTTTAAATTTGTACTCATCACTCGACCTGTCTACAGTGGGTGAATGTGCGTATGACTCGTGCATGGATAATCAGGTGATCTATGAGCAGTTTAGCGGGTAAATTATATTATGCATAATTGAAAAATAATTAAAGCACAAGCAAATTTAATAGATTATAATCGTTACATAAATAAATGATAAATGAAAATATGTACATGAACGCCTAAATCTGAAAATAAAAACACAAACAACAAAAAAGAATTTCTAGTTGAACAACTTCACATTAAATTAATCCTGGATGGCCTTTTGCGAGACCTCCATCCTCTTTTTTCATCCTAAGCTTCATCTTCAATACTCTCTGGATAAACCTCAAGACCCTTGGGCAGATACTTTTGAATGGAAGGGTTGCATTTGGGTTATATTTGAACATGTCATAGTGGTTTTTACGGGTCGGCACATGGATCAAACGGATTGCTGATTATTCTTGCTACCTTTAAATTTCTAATAATGATAAGACTTTGTTCTGTCCCAGTATGCCAAAATAAATTTGCTAGGGTCTCATGTGCAGAAAACAAAGGCCATGCGGATCTGACCGGCGGTATTCTGGTCCGCGGAACATCAGAACTGTCTCCTTTTAATTTCTCGATCATTACATCTCGCCCTCTCTCTCTTTCAAAAATTTCGCAGTTGGCGGCAAAATCCTAACCCTAGCTCGAGCTTCCATGGATCCCATCATGGCAGAGAAAGACGACGCAGGTTCGATCCTTTCTTCCTTTTTCTATTTGTCATTCTTCAAGAGAAATTCAATTTCACAGTCCCATGCTTTGATCTCGAATTCGCGATCCATTACTCCCATCAAATTTTTTTATTTAGTTATTATACCAAAAAGAACGATCGATTTCAGCAATAACACCTTAATTTTTGTTTATTTAACCTTCATATATCTGCAAGTTTTGATCTTGATATCAAATCCTTCAGTTATTTCGAGAAATGAAAAAGAATCTGCGAAAATTCTTGCTGAGATCCACTACATACTCTTTTCCCCCTTTTGAATTTACTTGGATATGAATTGCTCTCATTATGATCAATTTAGGTCATGAGGTTCATTCAATTCGAGGCATGGAATCAGTTATATCTACGGTCAGTGGTTACCATGGCACCGAGAGGTTTAAACTCATCAAGCTTATTGCTCAAACTGGCGCTAATTATGTGGGATCTATGGATAGATTCACAACCCATTTGGTGTGTCCCCTTAATTTTATGATTTATGGTTTGTAATGTTTTGATGGTTTAGGGATTTATGATTGGTATGCATTATGTGCCATAATTCTATGTTTTAATATCAATCCAGGTGTGTTGGAGGTTTGATGGAAAGAAATTTGATCTGGCAAAGCATCTAGGAACACACATAATCAGTCATCGCTGGTTTGAGGATTGTCTAAAGAAAGGGAAGCGCCTTCCAGAGGGCCCTTATACCATGCTAAGGTATTTCTATTATCTAAATGTTTGTACACTGTTTGAGTACGATAATATTTTTAAAATTGTAAGTTCCATTAGAAAACTATGGCTTGCGACATATTTGGGTTGTGTTCTATTTGCTAGAAGCTATCATGTAATTGTCGATTATTCATGTCTTTGGATAGCTATCGTAGGATATGCAAGAATCATTGTCTACATTTTCGAATGCTATGTTTCTGTGTGCCAAATCTTAAAACTAACTTGTGGCGGGCAATTAAAGGTGCTTCTCATAAGAATGTGCATATGAAGCAGATTAAAGTCTTTCTTATAAGTTTTTTATATGTTAAACACTCATGCATCCACATGTGCTTACATGCAGCTTCAAGGAGATGCTATCATGTTACCATACTCAAGGGATCTGCTTTCAGTATATTGATACATGCTATTATTTTAATTTGAGTTCATGTTCACGTTCAATCCGGAAATTTCCTATCTTTAGCGAGTCACAGGTAGATTATGTACCATAGCCATTTAAGCGAATCACATTTAGACTATGAAGTAGCATTAACATAGCAGCAGTAGTTAAGATTTGTCATTGCTGCTTGAATCATATACAAGAGAACGTATAAGGTAGTTGTCCCACCTATGATCAGTTCCTTACATAATCTTGCTTATGTATCTTTGGTCGTTGCAGTGGACAAGAAACAGGACCGATATCATGGGAGCTGCCTGCTATTTTGGATACACGTGGAAAGGAAAAATCCCTGTTGGAAATGGAACGGATTGTGTTATCTGACCTTTCCAATGTAAATTGCAATGAGGTAGATGGTAGTGCAAGCTGTATAGATCTTCCATGCTCAAATGGGTCCAATTCTCCACCGTTAAATGAGGTAGACCCTATACTTGATCTACGACTGTAACAATAGGTGGCAGATTACTTTATTTATATGTCTACATTATTGATTCTCTAATGCGGACTTCTTTCCCTAATTTTCCTACTAAGACAAAGGCTTCAAAGAAGGTTGGAAGGTCCAAAAGACTTTTGATGCTGGAGCAGATTTCTGAGAGCATTCGCCATCCCAAGCCACATGCTAATTTTCCTGCCAATTTGGTAATATTTTCACTCTTATCGTGAATTAATACTTTCTATTGTATGTGTACTTATCATGATCATATTTGTCATTTTGTTAACCTTTTGATGTAATCATGTTTCCTTGTAATTCTAATTAACCAGTTTATATGTGGTCAGACTCTCCTCTAGACGCTTAGGCTTAGGGTGTACTAGATCCGTATAATTTAATAATTCCATTTGAACCAAGTTTTAGAATTAAACCCAATAGTAACAACATTTTATTCAGAGAGAAAGGTTAACCCATATATCTTGCTATTTATTATGATCGGTCAGTTCAAACATAAGATAAGAGTTATTTTTTCTCCCTTTTTTTTTGAGATACAGAGATTAATCCAGTCAGTTTGTCAAATTCTGTTATTAGTTATTTTTTGTTTTTCTTGTTGGTTGGATATCTACCTTTTAAAAAGAAAAGCAATTTTCATCTCTTTGATAGCTTCGTATCATACCAACCGAGACCAAAAAGTTCCCAGTCCTACTTTTAGCCGATGTAGAAATCCATTTCTTCAGATTCATGGCAGATTACCAAAATGATCAATCCAGTCACCTAGCTATCTAATAGCTCCTGTTATGTACACAGCCTGGGAACTCGAGCTCATTATTGCCAATAAGCTCAAAAAGCGTCAAGAGAAAATTTTGCGATCTTTCTGGTACTGTGGTTTCCTGTGAACCAGCTTCACGAAGTCACCACCTTGCAAAAAAGAGTGTGCACAATAATTCTTCAGATTTTGACGCGCGCGACTCCCAGTTAATAGAAAGCCACAGCACTCTTAAAGATAAGATTCCTGAATTTGTTGATTTAGAAAATTTGAGCAGTATGATTGTACCATCAACCCAAGAACTGATGTCAGAAAGCGCATCTGTGGTTTTTGAGGAAAGCAGCATAGCGACTTCTACACCAAACGAAGACACAGAAGAGAGAAACAATGTTCATATTGCCATAGAATCAAATAGTTCAAGGAATCGTGCAATATCTGGTTCAAGGGCTTCACAGAATGAGCATTGTGAATGTACTCAAGAAAAGATTGACCTTTGTGTTGAGGGAGACAGCCAAAATGAAGAAAGAAACAAAAGTGATGAATTAGGTGAAGCAGCTCTTCTGGATTCGGAAACAGGATTGTCTTGTGTAATTTGCTGGACATGTTTCTCTTCCACAAGGGGAGTTTTACCATGTGGACATCGGTTTTGTTTTCCGTGCATCCAAGGATGGGCTGATTCTCTGGTACGTAGCATCTTCCAACTTTCCCACTAAGTTCTTGAGTTCTTGAGCATCTATATTTGTCAGAATTCTTCAGCAAGTCAAGTTTTTTTAATCCCCTCAATGTAGGAACTTTAAATTCATTGCATCATGATAAATGTAAATATTTGAAAGTTGGCATCATTATACCTTTTTGGAAGAAATTATATTATTTGATCTGTATTTGCTAATAAGAATGTCAAGTGTTATGGTTAAATGTCGGCTAAGGTCACTATTGACCTTATCCATATTCCTCAGGAAGAAAAAGGTCTTGGTTCAATGTTCAAGTCTAGAAACAATACTAGAATCAATCATACCATAACAAAAGCCAAAAAAGTAAGGTCTAGGTCTATTATTAGCTGATTTTTCTGCCAACACCCAGCACAGCGAAACTAAGAAAGAGGTGCGAAGGAAGAATTGGTTAAGCATGTTTTTCTTTGAAGCCATGTAGTGTCATTTGTGGATACTGGAATTAAAGCCTATCATCTTTACAGTTTAATAGTACCTGAGTGGTTTCTTTTCCTTGAGAAATAATAATTTATAATCTAATTTTATTTATCGTCTGCTTCCAGGCCTCCAAAGGCCGAATCTCAACCTGCCCTCTTTGTAAAATTATCTTCTCTTACATCACAAAACTTGAGGTGACTTCATCTGATGATCAAAAGATTTACTCGCAAACCATTCCATGCAATTCATCAAGCAGAGACATTTATCAGCATTCAACTAGCAGACTCGATTATCATGATACCTGGGTAAACATTGATAAAAATAATAATATTCTTCAATTTATTTTCTATTTAATGTTACAGAGTAACATAAAATAATATTTTTCCTTACGGTTTTAAAGCCTTCAGGTTCAGTTTGTTATCAGTGTAACAATCGTGACCCCGAAGATCTCCTTGTATGCTGCCATATATGTCAGGAGCGATGGGTGCATTCTTGTTGTTTGGATCCACCTTTAATTCCATGGACTTGTGTTTGCTGCTCAGATCTTCGATTGTTGTATCAGCGTTTCCATTGAATAAGAGCTTGTTGAGGTATTTTTCCAGTTTTAATGTTTTTGTTCCTGATTTGCTGAAATTGAACTCTGGCAAATCCATTGTATCTGAATATGCCTATTGGTTGATTGAAATCATTCTGTTGTTTTGAACTAAAGAACTTCCAATTGTAGCTGGATTTGAGAGCTTATCTCCTCTTTCTTCATGTTCTATGTGTCGATCGTAATCGTATCCTTGGTAATATGGAAAGGTATAAACTTGATCTCAATATAAATGCATATAATTTTATCAGACCATTTCAGCCAAGTGAAAGTTTATGGTTCTATGGCGACTTAAGAAGAAATATTCAGAAAATGGAGAAGGGTAATGCATTGCGGTCATTAGAAAAGTTACCTGGGTTTAGTTAAATATATTTTGTTCCTATTCCTGATACAAGTATTGCCTACACTAGCTAATAGATTAATTTGAATATATATGAATAAGTTTTGTTAACAACCGATTGATTAGAAGATTCTACTTGAAATTGGAAGTGTCACACGCCGCTTCCCATAAAACCAAGACGGGAACGTGACGAGACCCACGACGTATCTATACCGAGAAGCACACCTTCTCGATATAGACACGCTAAGTGTCTAGGTTCTAGCTATGCAAGTAACTGTATTACAAGAATTTTTATCACACAGAATCCATCAACATTATTATAGCAAGATAACAAATCTTTTAACGAAGATACTTCTAGTCTTAAAGAATACAGAAAGGAGGAATATTTCTTTAAACACAAGGCATTTAACTGAGTACATAACACGTAGAAAAAGATAATGAGAATTCTAAAGAAAACGGAAACATGAAGATTTATAGTATTTTGATAGGTTTTGAAGGTGCGATAGATCTTCTGCTGCCGGGTTCACTTAGTAAGGCGTAGTCTCGTCCTTAACTGAATCTAAATCTGACGGAATATTTCAAACAAAACGAAATATCCGTCAGCGAGCTGTCGCTCGGGTAAGTCTCCTAAGTTTAATAATTATATTAAAATACCTCATCATAAAAACATGAGGTGAAACAAATATTACTTCAGGAAAATGTTTCATACAGGTTTAGAAGATATCAAGCTTTTATCAAGAAATATTTTGAATAAAAAATTATATATCTACAAGCCAGTGGTCATGTAAGAATGTCTTCATGTCATGTCATCACTTGTCAAGTCATATCCACAGACGTCTCCATGGAAAAATTGATTTTTTGATTCTAGAGGCGGCCCCCACTGATTCAAGAGGTTCCCCACCGTCGTTGCGTGGTATTTTGTTCCGCGTGACACTTTGTTTTGCGTGGCATTTAGTTCCGCATACGATAGTATCTATCGTCTGCTCAGGGGTCCAGTCATATAATCCAATCGGTTACCCGCATGAGTCCAGTAACAGTAATCCGGATGGCCAGGGTTTTATAAACATTCAATTCAAACTATCTTTCATGTATCAATTATTTTTCATGTGGAAAGCAAACTGATATTAACCTGTAAATGGTCATAAAATAATAAATAATCATTTTGGAAAGATCCAATGTGATAGAAATTTCAGTGGGCATGTATTTTCCAAATGTAAACATGGTAAGGACTTTTCGGGATCAAAAGTTGCGAGGAATCGGGATGATTTTGCTATACCGACATTATACCGATATTAAGTTATGAACCGATAAAAATGTAAAATCGTCATTTATATAAACTTAGATGATTAGAACTTGCAGTATGCATGCCATGTCATTAGGAAACATGATAGGTGGTCCTGGAATATAGATTAACGGAAAGGGATCGACATATAAAGCCGTCATCGAGAGAACACCGATATTTGCAAATAATTTCCGTTAAAAGTAACAAATGATCCCTTGGAGGATATCCTATGATAACAACATGCAGTGGGCCTATAACATCATCACAAAAACATAACAAGGGCTGCGGGAATTGAAAGATATGGAAAAAGAAGAAACTTATGGTATATCAATATTTTACTGACAATAACTTATAAAAATCTGATAAAAATATCCATTGAGCATTTGGACAAAATCATAACTAGAACATGCAGTGGACATACATAGGCATGGTGTAAACATGGTAGTCTTCCGGGAGAGGAAAGCCGGAGGAAAAGGGAAACTTACCCTATTTTCGACATTTTACCGATATGTACTATTAACTTTCATTAGAATTATGATTAATCACTTGTGGGGGATATCTAACATGTGAACTTACATTAGTGGGGTCACAGTAACATGAAACATGATGAAGAACTCATAGGATAGAGAACTTGCAAGGGTTAGGGCAACTTATCTTGGAAACAAATATTGGTATTGGCAACCTTCTATTTGCGGAGCCAATAACTCCCAACCCGAAGCTCCCCTTGCTCTGAAATTTCTACCCGAGCTAGATCCAAAGGTTTAATATTTTTGAGAATTTCTGGGATATTTTTTGGTGGCCAAAAGAGCTAAAGATCGCAGCTTTGTATATATGGGCAAACACCTAGCGGGTCGAATAATGCATCAAACCCTGCATCCAAACCCACTTATCCAACACGCGATCCCCTAGATCTCGCCACGTGGCGCCGCTCATGCGCACCCGCGCGGGAGCGTGGGCCCCACGCACGTGCGCCCATGTGGTCACAACTACACGGTCTGGGCCTGCCCCCATCTCTCCCCTTTTCTTTGGCCAAAAAATGGGGGGAAATCTGGGGGTTTTTAACAACAAATTACAACGGCAAATTTTATTGCGGATATGACCTAAGTGACAGTCTTAGATTGAAAAAATAATTGGCATTTAAGAATGCCATGGTGATGGAAGTCGGGATTTTCCTCAGATGTCTTTCATCGATTTTGCTGTCAGCGGGGTTGAACGGTTGAGATTTGATGTGAGGATTGAGCATGTGGGTCTCAACGGGTTGTCGTTGACACCGAGCCACCTGCAGGGGAAGTCCCGGGATGGGAAACCGCCGTAGGACCCTCCGACGATCAAGTAAGTACCGAGGAGTAATTGGGCAGAGTAGCGGCATATTGAAAATGAGTTCGACGTAGCTGAGTTCTCTGGAAGAGGGGTTTACATAGTGGTCGCATGGAGCGAGCCGATGCGAGATTATCGCTGTTTGTTATGCCTTTACGTCATGTTTGCGTTGATAGCGGGATACGTCCATTAATGGAGAGATACGCTCATTAATGGCGAGATACACTAGTCCGGGATGCGGAGCGGCGGAGATCTTGTCGTGGTAAAATACACGGAGCCGTTGCGGGATGCTCGGGTTCCATGCTCTTGGCCAGACGGGGAGGTTGAGGAAGCTCAGCTCTGTAACAACTCGGAGATAAGTAAGGAGGCTGAGGAAGCTCGGCCATAAGATTGCTCGGTGACGAGCGAGGAGGCTGAGGAAGCTCGGCCACAGGATAAGTCGGAGACGAGCCGTTGGCTGGCGGTCAGCCGAAAGGCTGAACGTACTCCGGGAAGGTCCTCCAAAAGGCCGGATGCAAACTTGGAGGTGAGGTGCCGAGGAATGTCCCTAATGCATCATACTTGTTCCAGCTCCGTAGCCCTCAGGAATCTAGTGGGCTTACGTGGGTGACCCGTCATCTACCGTGTGTCATGATATGGAGAATTCCTTTTTACGAGCACCATCATTAGCCCCCTACTTTCGTCCTGACCTATTTATTGGTCGGGTCGAGAGCGGTATGCCCGGTCTTCAATAATTCAGCTTGGTGTCGAGGAACCCGCTCGATGAGTTGTCTGGAAACGACGTTACGTTTGGCGGCTTTGTCTCTTCGATTTCTGGGTCCACGTGGCGGTTCACGAAGCGCTTTAATTTCTGCGCTATCCTTGATGACGTCAGCGGATCGGCGAAACGGTGGCGCCATAAATGGGACGTCGCTCTGCTTGCTCAGGCTGTTGATCTTCGAGCCACGTGGCCGCAATGGAGTGGTGGACTGCGAGATGTCGTTTCTGTCGATTGGATCCGTGTGAGGGACGAAACGTCCAATGGTTGGTTGCCACATGGTGTCCTCGTGGCTGTGATGTGTGACGTTCGTTTCGGCGGGAACGGATTTGGGCCGTTGGATGGTTTTTGCCGAGTGTATAAATAGGGGAGGCCATTTCTTGGCAGACATTTCTTCTTTAGTTGCCTCCTGTCATCTGAAGATTGCCCGGCGCACCATCGCTTAGGTCGGATTTTTAGCCCAAAATCCTTCTTCAGCTAATCTTTCCTTGAATCAGGTTAGACGTCTCCCTCCGAAATTTCTATTGATGTAGTTAGGGTCGAGTCCGGCGATGAGGTTTCCTCCTCCTCGGTTTCCGATAGCCGAGAAAGTTTTTCCTCTTTGTCTTCTTCTTCCGCGTCGGGTTCACCCCCAAGGGGGAGCGACGCCCTTGTTCTTTGTCGTCGGGTAGCAAAGAAGGCCCCCAAGGTGCGCATCGAAAATACTCGCGATCCGCCCTCGATGTTGAATCGCCAGGATGAGATTTCCGATATCCGAGCTCGTTTCCATATAAAGAGGGCTTCGGATCCATGTTTTCGTTGGGCAGGAAACTGTCCATGGAGGATGAACAGAGTATGAAACTACTCGGTCGTCTCATGATGAGAGCTTTGGATTTACAACGTTGTCGGGCACGAAGCTACCCGATGCAGATGGGCCGAGCGGGAAGTTACTCGTCTGCCTCATGCCGAAGGTTTTGATCCACAACGTCGTCGGGCAGGAAGCTACCCGCTGTGGATGGGCCGAGCAGGAAGCTACTCGTCTGCCTTCACAGCGTCGTCGGGCAGGAAGCTACCCGCTGTTGGTGGGCCGTGTAGGAAACTACTCGTCTGCATCCACAGCGCCGTCGGGGAGGAAGCTACCGGCTGCGTATGGGCCGAGCAGGAAGCTACTCTCCTGCTTCATGACGGGGGCTTTTGGTGAAAGTATGTCTTAGTACCTCTACTAGGTTTCAATGAGCATCAAGTATGCAATTAAAAAAAATCTAGAGGTCTAAGTATACTAAACAAGAATTGAACTAGAGAATTATGGTTTCAAATTTAGGCAAACAAGTTCTAATCTAAGTGAAGAGTGTCTACATCCTTTGTAGTCTAGTCCTTCACTTTTAAATCTTTAGGTAGTAGTCCCTAGAACTCTTCTTTGACTCCACTTGAAGAATGGAACGAGCTTGTCGTAGTTTTCGTCGTCGAAGATGATCCATCTTGAGGCAACTCACACTCAAGTTCACACTTCACTAATCAAGGTATTAGTGAAGATAACAACCTATACTAATGGGCTAGAGTAGTGTAGATTGATGAAGTCGGAATTTTGCTCACTAAAATATTTCTTTTTCTTTTTCTTTTTCTCAACCCTAAAAAACTAGTGAGGAGATGAAGATGAAGATGAAATTAGAAGTGTTTGTGAACCATTAGGATAAGATGAGATGTGAATGGGAATGATAAATATCTAAGAATAAAACATGAATTAAAGATGAGTCATGGTTTCTCAATGCTTCTCCAAGCATTCAAAGCCACGACTCATTCTTCTTTCTTTTTCTTAT
The DNA here is from genome assembly GCA_030015575.1 of Agapanthus africanus. Taxonomy (NCBI): domain Eukaryota; kingdom Viridiplantae; phylum Streptophyta; class Magnoliopsida; order Asparagales; family Amaryllidaceae; genus Agapanthus; species Agapanthus africanus. The sequence continues at coordinate 50,049,561 of CM057348.1, forward strand.
TCTTTTAAATATAAATCATTATCTTCTCATTTTCAACTCTTTGTGTGATTCTCATACATCCTAATTCTATGTATCATTAACCATGATACAATATATATATGTAAATATATAAAGAGAAGAAAATCTTAAGTGAGCTTAATATTGGTTAATATATATATATATATCATATATATAAATAGATATCAAATTATTAAATCAACACTTGATTTAATAAGCCGGGTCTCCATGGTGGAAAAGTCTCTCGTTCCCACAGACGGCGCCAACTGACGGAAGTCGGGATCTTTCTCAGATGTCGTCCTCCGTCGATCTTGCAGTCAGCAGGGTTGAACGGATGAGATTTGATGTGAGGATTGAGCTTGTGGGTCTCAACAGGTTGTCGGTTGTCGTTGACACTGAGCCGCATGCAAGGGAAGTCCCGGAGTCGGAAACCACCGTAAGACCCTCCGACGATCAAGTAAGTACTGAGAAGTAATTGAGCAGAGTAGCGGTGTATTGAAAATGAGTTCGACATACCCGAGATGTCTGGAAAAGGGGTTTATATGGCGCTCGCATGGAGCGAGCCGATGTGAGATTCTTGCTGTTTGTTACGTTCCTGCGTCGCGTTCGCGTTGATGGAGGGATACACCCATTAATGAAGGGATACGCTCATTAACGGCGAGATACGCTAGTGTGGGATGCGGGACGTTTAGCAGTGGAGATCTCGTCATGGCGAGATACATGGAGCCGTTACGGGACGCTCGGGTTCCATGCTCCCGGCCGAACGGGAAGGCTAAGGAAGCTTAGCTCTATAACAGCTCAGAGACGAGCGAGAAGGCTGAGAAAGCTCGGCCATAAGATAGCTCGGAGACGAGTGAGGAGGTTGAGGAAGCTCGGCCATAGGATAGCTCGAAGACGAGCTATTGGCTGGCGGTCAGCCGAAAGAGGGAATGTACTCCGGAGAGGTCCTCCAAAAGGTCGGGTGCAAACTTGGAGGCGAGGCGCCGAGGAATGTCCTTAATGCATCATACTTTTTCCAGCTCTGTAGCCCTTAGGAATCTAGTGGGCTTACGTGAGTGTTCTCGCCAAAATTATTTTGGTCGGAGGTTGTTCTTTTATAAAAATAAAGGGAAACTCCCACGTGTTAAACATGTGTACCCATATACAAAGCATGTAGGTACCGTCTCAGATAGGATTAAATCCTACATTGGGTCCTCACGTGTTTCCCACGTGAGCGCCGGCGCCGGCATCTTATATGATTAAATACTATAGTGGCGCCTTACGTGGAACACACATGTGAGCGCCGGCGTGCATAGCTTGTGAGCGCTAACGCCCAAACTAAACCAGGTAGAATTAAATTCTACATAGGAAATATTTCCATAAAATCTGGGATATTTTCTGTTAAACAGATCGTTGGATCAAAAATCCAATGGTGATAATAAATTATCAAATAATAGAATTAAATTCTATTAGGGAAAAAATATCTCCCTGATCAAATAGAGAGTTGTTGGATCAATAATCTAATGGTGATTAAAAATCATCAAGAACGAAAATTCTATTAGGGGAAAACATCCTCTGATCTTTTTAAATAAGGAAAATATTCTCCGTTGGATCAAAGATTCGATATTAGAATTAAATTCTATTTGGGGAAAATATTTTCCTGATTTTTCTCAAACTAGAAAGATCCTCTCTGTTAAACAGAGGATCCTTGGATCAAACATCCAACGGTGATTATAAAATCACCAATTAAACCATATGATAGAATAAAATTCTATCTCAAGAAAATATTTTTGTAATCTTATTAAAACAAACAAGAATTCTTTTTTGTTAAACAGAGAGCCTTTGGATTAAAAATCCAACGGGGACTAAAATTCACCGGTTGATCTTTAAGATCAATTTCGATTGATTATGAAATCAATCATGATCTCTCAATGAGTGATTTCCTCCAACAGATTGATTTTTCTCTTCTTATATAAATATGAGCAAAGCGATTAAATTTAAGGAGGACTGGATATAAAAAAGAGGAGACCGCCCCATAAGCATCTATAAAAATATACAGAAGGCTTTCCAACCTTCCACAAAACAACAGAGAATTTAATTCTCAATGAAGAAGAATATCTTCCTTCTCAAAACCTTAATTAAAGAGAAAAAGAAGAGATCAAAATATCTCTTTTACCTATCATATTTAAGGGTTTAACCCTTTTAAAAGAAATTAGTTCTTTATCTGGATCTGAGATCTACAAGACAAGTCTTTCACAAGTTGAGAATTTAATTCTCATTGGGAAGATCTTGTTCTTGAAAATTAAAGATTCAGAGAAGAACAAAGTTGAAAAGAAAGAAGATAAAGTTCATAACACTCCAGAAACTTAGTTTTTTCAAATCAAGAACTTGGTTCTTTAAGAACCCGATTCAAGATCCTCAAAATAGCGATCTTGGTGATTGTTAATGGTCAAAATACCATTAACTGAGGTTTAACCTCTCTGAAAACATGAACAAGAGAACATGGATAAAAGAACATGGAGAAGATGAAGTTTATAATACTTCAGGAACTTAGTTCCTTCAAATCAAGAACTTAGTTCTTAAAGAACCTGATCCCATATCTTCAAAATAGTGTTCTTGGTGATCGTTAATGGTCAAAATACCATCAACAGAGATTTAAGTTCTCTGAACAACATCAACAGAGATTATATCTCCAAAAAACTTAGCGCCTCACATGAAACACACGTGAGCGCTCAAAAGAAACTAATAACTTAGTGCCTCACGTGAAACCTACGTGAGCGCCAGACGCTCAGCGCCTCACGTGAAACACACGTGAGCGCCAGAAAATAGAAAAGCTTAGTGCTTAGCACTAGTGCAACGCCTCACGTGAAACACACGTGAGCGTCAGACGCTCAGCGCCACAAAAGACTAGCGCTTGCAGGGAAGAGCGTCCCCACAATTAAAACCCCCTCACAAATGAGGCAGAATCTGATAAACTCTGCCACATCGGTAGTATCTATCCAAACCTCCGATATACAGTGCCATAAATCAATTTGGTATTTTCAGAGAGGTGGATGGATATGTCCACCCTCAAATTTAGGCTAGACGTCCCAACGTCTGGTCCGGTCTTTCGGCTTAAACAGATTCTGGCACGTTCGGCGGGACTTCTTCCTCTGTCCACTCCACACTTCGTGTGTCGTGTTTTTCCTCGATCAAATAATCGTGCTATATATGTGTTGTTGCCCTTGGATGATGGGATACTGAAACTGGCGTTTCATCTCTGTGCAGAATGGCGTTTGCTTCGACTCACCGCAACTCAGGCTCTGTCACACCTGGTGGAGTCAAGTATGGGCCATTTGCAGCTTTAAATCTCTGCAATCTGGCTCTTCAAGAAATCAGTGGGCTTTTCTTTGGGTCTATGCTCCTATCTTTTACGCTCGGTGCCTCAACGTCGAAGGTGGAAGCCCAGAAGAAGTCTGTCTTCCATGGACCGGATCCTCCAATTTTAGCTTTGTCGACGGAATCAGGCCTCAAACAACTGGCATTTGCCAAAGACCAAGGTCGACGGATGGGGCAGAATATCCAAGCTTTCAAAGGAAACAGGGGACATGCTCAGCAAAATCCTGAGGCTAATCAAATTCCGGCCGTAAGAAACGGTCGATGTCAATATCGGCGTCATACAAAACAAGCTGGTGGCAGTTCTCTGTTCGTGTTGACTCCATCCGCTTCAACTCCAAAGGCGAATGCTGCTGTTCTAACCGGTAATAGTTTTGAACTGCTGCAAAGGGCCGGACAAAATTCCTCCACCGCAGCACTCAAAAGGTCTCCGCAGTCCATGGAAATCCAACGAGAGAAGAAAACAGTTCGTTCTTCGAGAGATCTATCCTCATCTATATATAAGGTGTGGAAGCGGGTGAAGGACTCAGTCATCAACCGCGGCTCTTCCTCTAAACGTCAGCTAAATTCTGACAAATCCCCTTTCAAATACATGGGGACTCATCCCAAGACGGTTCCTGATACAATGGTTCCTCCCGAAACCAAAGTGGTTTCTCACAAAAAAGAGAGGCCTGATAAAGCTCAAATGCCCGAGGCAAACTCCGAAGGTCAAAGCTCCATACGCCCCAAGCCTAGGGGTATGGTAGTTCATACAGTCCACATGGTAAACTCCAAAGACGAAGGTCGTGCTTATACTAGTCACGGATCGCATACTCGGTCTTCGACAAAAGCTCAACTGCAACTTGAAAAGTTGCAGAAGATACTTGCTCAGGCAGCAACACTCGCTAACCATCGTCTAAGGCAATTCCTAAAGATGCGCCTGAAGAAAGAACATGACAGGAGTTGGATGTTGACTTCCTAAAGCGCGCTCTTAAAAAGAGAGATGAAGAAGCGACAAAAATGTCCACTAAAATGAACCAGATGGCCATACTGTTCCAGAATATGGCTGGAATGATAGTCCAATCAGAACTATTGGCAGATGAACCGCCGGTAGTCGCTCTTAAAGACAAGGGTGATATTTCAAATCCTCTGCAAGCTCCATCAATGGCTGAGGAGGAAATGATCCCAAAAGCAAAACTGAACGCATACATCGCTCAGCAAATCAAAGCTCACTATGTCAGTGAAGCTGCAAATAGGTCAATCAAGACTGGTCGACCATATCCGGCATGGTACGATCAAATACAATACGCGCCAGAATACATACTTCCGACGTTCTACATATACAAAGGAACTGGGAATCATCGTCAGCACATCGTGCGTTTTAAATCCATATGCGGCGACACTGGAGGAAGCGATATACTGCTCCTTCGACAGTTCGTCAATAGTTTGGCAGGAATTGCTTTCGAATGGTATGCGGAACTCCCAAATGACTCCGTGAACACCTTTTAACAAATAAAGATGCACTTCTGTCAGAGATTCGCTAGTGTAAATAAACACACTACTGTGGCGGCGTTGGTCAACGAAAGGTTTGGACCAAATGAGACCTGAGTTCAATATGTTACCTGATGGTGAAATCTCTGGTCAAAATGCGAGCAACGTACCGACGAAGCTACAGCCGTGGGAATGTTCATAGCCACTCTTGACCCAAATTCAAAGGTGTTCCCATATATGACCCTTTTCAAGCCGACGACCTTCTAAGCACTCATGGATAAAATGGCTCGATTGGATCAGATGGGTCAAAACCCTTTCTCATTCGATGAAGATGTATGAAAAGCAAAAGACAAGGCGGCGTTTGTCGCCAACGCTCAACAAAGAATGAGCGGCTTCGAAGCCACCTGTCGCCGAAACAGCGACAACACGGGTTCTACCCTTCGAATTATTGGGACGTGAATACTCGCTCCTCCGGGATATATGTAGGGGGCATATTGCTCACTAGCGGAATAATCTCTACGCCAGATGGTCTTTTTTTTCCAAAAAAAAACATTAAGGATATTAAAAGACCTACAAACGGGTCCTACAATCTAGTGGAATATCCCGCTTGAACAAAAAAAAAACCATGGGAGGAATGTGAAATCCATGTCCCATTCCGAATCAGACGATGAGGGGGAAAACCTCCAAGTCAAGTTCATTCTTCCAAGGAAGAGAAAGACTCGGCAGAAGGAATGACGTGATAGCTCGTTTCTTCGTATATAAAGAAGATACACCATCAGTATCGGAAAGCGAAATTGATGAGGAGAGGGCATATGCCGTGTAAAATGCTCGGTATTTCCCGCAAAACAACCTGATTGCTGCGATGGTAAAATAAGCAGTCTAAGAGGGTGAAGATAGCCTAAATCGTGAAGTGTCCATGCATACAAAGGACATGCAACAGCGTCTCGGCCAGCAAGCGTTGGAAGGGATGGGTTTTGCAACTCCCTGACCAAATGATAATGATGGACCAAAACGTCCTTAAACCAGCACGTCGTCTCAAACACGACGCGTCGCCCCAAATACGGCGATAATGGACCGGAACGTCCCTAAACTAGTATTTCGTCCTAAACACGGCGATAATGGATTGAAACGTCCTTAAACTAGTGCGTCGTCTCAAACACGGCGTGCCGCCCCAAATACCGCGATAATGGATCGAAACGTTTCTAAACTAGCATTTCTCCCTAAACACGACGATAATGGACCGAAACGTCTCTAAACTAGCGCGCTGCCCCAAATACGGCGATAATGGACAGAAACGTCCCTAAACCAATGCGTTGCCTCAAACATGACGATAATGGACCGACATGTTCCTAAACTAGCGCGTCGTCTCAAACAAGGTGTGTCGTCTAAAAAACGGCAATACTGGACCGAAACGTCCCTAAACTAGCGCATCGCCCCAAATACGGTGATATAATCTCTTGAGATCTATATTGCAATCGAAGTCCTAACAGCGAAAATTGCAACTCAAGTCCCACTGGCTACACAGCTACTCTAGCGATGAAGCCACCCTCAAATCCTATTAGTAAATAGATGGGTTATCTGCAACGAAACTACTTTCGAGAGTTTCACCGTTCGCGGGAAAAAAACGGTATGTCCATAAGCAAAAGAGACATGGATGAAAACTCAACAGGGCGCCGTGAGTAAAAACTGCAGGGCTACCGGCGAGCTTGTAAAAACCCGGAAGGACGCAAACTCGATAAAAATAAAAATATAAAAACAAAAAACACAAAACAAAAAAAACGGTACGTCACAAGCGAAATGAGCACGGATGAAAATCCGTAAAGACGCCGTGAGTAAAAACAACAGGACTACCGGCGAGCTTGTGAAAATCCGGAAGGGCGCAATCTTATAAAAAAATAAAAAAATAAAAAAAAATAAAATACACTTGCAGGGTCTTTTCGATCTTGTGAGGAGAAAATACCTGTGTGAGATCCTTACGACTCATAAAGAAGTAACATAGAAATCCACGATTTCTAAGAAAAAAATACACATACGAGATCCTTACGACTTGTAAGGAGAATTTCCCCTACGAGACCCTCACGGCTCATAAAATTCAAAAGCCTTAGGCGACAGATCTAAATCTATTTCCTAAGCCATCGTTGTCCTACAAGTAATCCGATGTTGACTTTTGTAGACAATTTACGGGCATGAACAAAATATGTTCTCATAAAGTTCCACCGATGGCGAGAAAAATCCCGATATGGTGAACGAGACTTGTAAGTCCTCTCGACTTAAAAGGGGAAAACACTCTTGTAAGATACTTATGACTTACAAAAGAAAATTCACTTACGAATCCCCATGATTCATAAGGAGAAAATACACCTACGAGATCCTCTCGATTTGTAGGAAGAAATACCTTTATGAGACCTTTACGGCTCATGAAGTCAAAAGTCTTAATCGACAGGATCCTAATTCTGTTTGCTAAGCCACTTTGTCCAAATCAATAAAGTCAAATGATGATTCGCTCCTAGCAATATCCAGTTGTAGCAATGCTGATGCCTAAACAGGCATCAAACTCTAAGTCCTTTCAAGGTAAATGATTATTCGCTCCTGACAATATCCAGTTATAGCGATGGTGATGCCTAAACAGGTATCAAACTCTAAGTCCTTTCACGGCAAATGATGATTCACTCATGACAATATTTCACTCGTAGCGATACTGATGCCAAATTGGCATCAAGACCCATGTCCCCGACTCACAACAAAATCAGCGAGCAAAAAATATGCATATAAAAACAGCCGAAATGTTTGGGCAACTCGCAATAAAAAACGAGTAAAAATATAAAAAAAATAGCCGAAATGATTGGACACCGCGGATAAAAAGCGGAAATGATTAGGCAATCGTGACTTTCGCGATATGAAAAGCTAAAAAGATAGTGCATCGCGGAAATAAAAAATAAAATAAAATAAAATATTCTTTGCTCTGCAGGTAGGTCTACACCGACCCCTGTATACAATTCATGGGCACAAATGAAAGAAAGAAACCATATTTTCCCACTAGGCTCCGTCAAAGAAAGAGCCAGATCTCGACAGCCCTAAAAATAGCCTAGAGATCAGCTCGACGTTTTTCTCATTCCAACAGGGTGCAGACGCGACGTCAACAAAGTTCCAAGGAGCCAAATTAAAAAGTAGTAATGGCAAAATCCGAGCTCCAACTCGACGTTCCTTTTCGGTGTAGATACAACGTCAAAAAAGATCTAAGAGTCAAATATAAGTAGAGTAATGGCAAAACCCTAGCTCTAGATCTCAATGGCGACATCTACCGCTTAGAGATCAACTTGACGTCCTTCTCATTTCAGTAAGGTGCAGACGCGACGCCAATAACGATCCAAGGGTCAAACAAAAGTGGAGTGATGGTATATACCTAACTCCAAGTCTTGATGGCAATGTATGCGGCCTAAAGACCAATTCGACGTCCCTCTTACTCCAGCAGGGTACAGTCGTGGTATCAACAAAGCTCTATGGAGCCAAAGCAAAAGCAGAGTAATGGCAAAATCCTAACTCCAGCTCGACATTTCTTCTTAGTGCAGATGCGACGTCAACAAGGACCCAAGGGTCAAACAAAAGTTGAGTGACGGTAAAATCCTAACTCCAGACCTCGATTGCAATACATACAACACAGAGGTCTTATGGATGTCTACCCTTCTTCAGCGAAGAATTGACACGACATTACCAAAACAAAAGTGGAGCAACGGCATATTCTTAGCTCCAGATCCCGGCGGCAACATCTACAACCTAGAGATCATCTCGACATTTCTTCTCATTCCAGCAGAGTGCGGACGTAACTGTCAAATGAAATGGGAGCAATGACATATTCCTAGCTCCAGATATCGATTGCAATACATGCAGCGTAGAGATCACACAGATGTTTTCCTGACTTCAGCAAAGAATCGGTACAATATCATCAAAGTAAAAAACGAAGGGACGACATATTCCTAATTTCGGGTCTTGACGGCAATACATACAAATCCTAAAGACCATTGGAGATCATCCCACCCCAGAAGGGTGCGGTTATGACTCATCGGGACTCCAAATTGAGCTCATCGGGGCTCCAAATTGAGCTTAACCTCGAGTAAAAAGCGTCATGGCAAATACTTAACGTTTGTTCTTCCAACGGTAATATGACCTAAGAAAATTACTTGAAAACGTCTTGTCCAGTCTCAGAAGGGATCAGGGACACGATGGTCACGGGGCTACTCGAGCAGCAACCTAAGAGATTGCATATCGAGGAATACATCATCCAACGCGACAGTACAATGGACTTAAACCCAGTACTGCAAACCTAACGGATCTCTATAAAAAAAGGTTATCTATATTTCATGTTAGGATACACCTGCAAGATCCTCTCGATTCGTCTCGACTCGTAGGGAAAAATATCTTTATGAAACCCTCACCGCTCAAGAAGGTGAAAGGCCTTAGGTGACGGGGATATCAACATATTTTCTAAGCACTGTGGCCTTACAAGTAGGTTTAAATTGACTCTTGTATACTATCCACGGACCATATTCTCCAAAGTCGCATACCGATGAGGAGAAGAAACCGACTCGTAAGGGGAAAATTCTCCTGTGAGATCCTTACGACTCTCAAGAGAAAACATACTTAGGAGTTCTCACGACTTCTAAGGAGAAAATACACCTACGAGATCTTTTTGAATCGTAGGGAGAAACGACTTTATAAGACCCTCACGGCTCATAAAGTTGAAAAGCCCTAGGCGACAGATCTAAACCTGTTTTCTAAATCGTCGCTGCCCTACAAGGAGGTCTAAACTGACTTTTATATACTATCCACGGGTTACGTTCGCCAATAAAGCGAAGAAGCCACTTATGGGTCTTTACGATTTGTAAGGAGAAAATACTCGAGTGAGATCCTTATGACTCACGAAGGTGATGAACATTTAGGAATCCTCACGATTTATAGGAAGAATACACACCTATGAGATCCTCACGACTCATAGGGAGACAAACCTTCTTGGGACCCTTACGGTCCATGAAGATGAAAAAGTCTTAGACGACAGGGACCCTAAATTTGTCTCCTAAGCCATCAATTTTATGGCAATGTATTACTTTGCATTACTTAACCCACGTACAAATTTACGTGGGCAAAGGAGTGGGGGGCATTTGTTCCCGCCAAGATTTTTTTGGCTCGGAGTTTGTTGTTCTCTTATAAAAATAAAGGGAAACCTCCACGTGTTAAACACGTGCACCCACATGCAAATCATGCAGGTACCGTCTCAGATAGAATTAAATCCTATATTGGGTCTTCACGTGTTTCCCACGTGAGCGTCAGCGTCGGCCTCTTATAAGATTAAATTCTATAGTGGCGCCTTACGTGGAACACACGTGAGCGCCAGCGTCCAAACTAAAGCGTGTAGAATTAAATTCTACATGAGAAATATTTCCCTAAAATCTGGGATATTCTCTGTTAAACAGAGCCGTTGTATCAAAGATCTAATGGTGATAATAAATTATCAAACAATGGAATTAAATTCTATTAGGGAAAAAATATCTTCCTGATCAAATAGAGAGCTGTTGGATCAAGAATCCAATGGTGATTAAAAATTATCAAAATATAGAACTAAAATTCTGTTAGGGGAAAACATTCCCCCGATCTTTCTAAATAAGGAAGATATTCTTTGTTGGATCAAAAATTCGATGTTAGAATTAAATTCTATTTGGGGGAAATATTTCATGATCTTTCTCAAATTAGAAAGATTCTTTCTATTAAATAGAGGACTCTTGGATCAAACATCCAACGATGATTATAAAATCACCAATTAAACCATCTCATAGAATAAAATTCTATCTTAGGAAAATATTTTTCTAATCTTATTAAAACAAATAAGAATTCTTCTCTGTTAAACAGAGAGCCTTTGGATTAAAAATTCAACGGTGAATAAAATTCATCGGTTGATTTTTAAGACCGATTTCGATTGATTATGAAATTAATCATGTTCTTTCACTGAGAGATTTCCTCCAACAGATTGATTTTTCTTTTCTCCTATAAATGGGAGCAAAGAGATTAAATCTAAGGAGGACTGGATTAAAAAAGAGAGGAGACCATCCCATAAGCATCTGTAAAAATATATAGAAAGCTCTTCAAGTTTTCACAAAACAACAGAGAATTTAATTCTCAATAAAGAAGAAAGATCTTCCTCCTCAAAACCCTTGATAAAGAGAAAAAGAAGAGATCAAAATATCTCCTTTACTTATTATATCGTAGTTAAGAGATTAACCCTTTTAAAAGAATTTAGTTTTTTCACTGGATCTGAGATCCACAAGACCCGCACAAGTTGAAAATTTAATTCTCATCGAGAAGATCTTGTTCTTGAGAATCAAATATTCAGAGAAGAACAAAGTTGAAAAGAAAGAAAATGGAGTTCGTAACATTTCAGGAACTTAGTTGCTTCAAATCAAGAACTTGGTTCTTTAAAAACCCGATTCAAGATCCTCAAAATAGTGATCTTGGTGATCGTTAATAGTCAAAATACCATTAACGGAGGTTTAACCTCTCTGAAAACATGAACAAGAGAACATGGATAAAAGAACATGAAGAAGATGAAGTCTATAATACTCCAGGAACTCAGTTCCTTCAAATCAAAAACTTAGTTCTTAAAGAACATGATCCCAGATTATCAAAATAGTGGTCTTGGTGATCGTTTATGGTCAAAATACCAGCAACAGAGATTTAAGTTCTCTAAACATCATTATAGATTATATCTCCAAAAAACTTAGCGCCTCACGTGAAACACATGTGAGCGTTCAAAAGAAGCTAATAACTTGGCGCCTCACGTGAAACACACGTGAGCGCCAGACGGTCAGCGCCTCACGTAAAACGCACGTGAACGCCAGAAAACAGAAAAGTTTAGTGCCTAGCACTAGTGTAGCGTCTCACATGAAACACACGTGAGTGTTAGACGCTCGGCGCTTCATGTGAGCGCCACAAAAGACTAGTGCTTAGCACCATTTCAACGTCTCACGTGAAACACACGTGAGCGCTACATGCAATTGAGTGCTTAGCACTGCTGGGTGTTACAAAAACCAAATCTTAGTCCAAATTGGCTAAACTTATATTCATTATATCCAAACTGATATCCAAACTTATCTTAGTCCCATACATAACTAACGATTTTCATCCCATACTTCTAAGTAAATCTTAGCCTTAAATAAGACTAATGATTCTTAGATGATCCATCATGATCTTTCTCTCAAATACGGGATTTGGATTAAAGGTATATCTCTTCACATCTCTGATATATGTCATTGTAATTTCTCAGTGTCTTCAGAGTGGTGGCAGGTCTCGTCAACCAACAACCCTTTTCATTCTAATTGATGCACTTCCAAATTGACGTGCACACCTCAAATCAGACCACATCCCAAATTGGGCGCATTCCATGTCACTATCGTTTACTTCGTCACGCAACAAATACACGTGTGCGCGAAATGAATGTTGGACTGAGGCGTCCTTAAACTAATATTCGCCTCAAACATGACGATAATGGAGCAAAATGTCTCTAAATTAGCGTATCGTTCCAAACACGGCGATAATGGACCGAAATGTTCTTAAACTAACATTCGTCCCCAAAATGAGAATGTTGGACCGAATTTTCTTAAACTAATATTCGTCCCCAAAATGAGAATGTTGGACCGAAATATCCTTAAACTAACATTCGTCTCCAAAACGGGAATGTTGGACTAGATGTCCTTAAACTAGCGCGTCGTCCTAAACACAGTGATAATGGACCGTGATGTTCTTAAACTAAAATAATTGAGTCCATATGCTTATTTGTTTCTAAATTGATTAGTCTCAATTATGACTAACGATCCTTAGATCAAACTCAAATATCATATGAACGGATGGACCTTATTTATATGAGATCCGTGTCCTAAGTTTCTGTTGGTAAACCAAGTTACCAACGTGGACCATGTCAAGCAAATCTTTGATCCAAATCCAAATCTAAAGTATACGAATTTAGACTAATCCGCGTTCTACGGGCGATGACATAAACTAGTCTCTGTATACAATCCATGGGCAACCAAAATAAACAAAATAATACACGACGCGAAGTGAACTACTGGAGGAGGAGAGAGTGGTTATCGCAACGTGATAACGTAATTAACTGCAGGGATTTGCGCCTGCAGGGAAGAGCGTTCCCACAATCAAAAAACTCCTCACAAATAAGGGAGAATTTGATAAACTCTGCTATATCGGTCGCATCTATCCAAACCTTCGATATACGGTGTCATAAATTAACTTGGTATTTTCGGAGAGATGGATTGATATGTCTAAATAGTATCTGTCTCAAATTCAGGTTAGACGTCCCAATGTCTGGTCCGGACTTTCGGTGGTAAACAGTGGGTGACCCATGATCAGCCCTGTGTCATGATTCGGGGAATTACCTTTTACGAGCACCGTCACATGGACAAAATGGAACCTTTAGAAATAAATTTGTATGCATCCTTTTTTAAGTAAATTAAAGTTTAAAAGAATTTAAAAAAAACAATCTTTTTCTGTACAGGGTAAGGCAATTTTTAAGTTAAATAGCGGTCAATTGCTGCCCTGGTTTCCCTTTATAACTCTAGATACACAAGTGGAACCCTGCTGAGAACTAGCATAATAGAAAGGGGGCAAAAAATACAGGAAACATAGTCAAAGAGATGGCTTCATTAGAGGACAAGCAGCAGCTTCAACTACCAGCAATTGATTTCTCTGGTTTAGATCTAAACCTAAAAACCCAACAATGGGAGACTGCAAGATCAAAGCTTGTTCGAGCCTTAGAGACCTATGGTTGCTTCGAAGCCATCTACGATCGCATCAGCCCTGAGCTCCGACGGGATCTCTTCGAAAAAGCGATGCCGGAGCTCTTTGATCTTTAAATTGAAGAGTTCTTCTTCTGATGTGCCTTTCACTGGTTACATCGGCCAGATACCAACCATGGCCTATGGGAGCTTGCGCGTCGATGGTGCTGCTACAATTGAAGGGGTTCAACGATTCTCTAGTCTCATGTGGCCTTAAGGCAATCCTAACTTTTGGTAAAACCCTTTTGTTCTATTGGTTTTGATATGAGCACTTGCTTTCTAATGCCTACAATTGTTTCACAGAATGCCTAAGTGACCTTATTATGTTTTCTTTTTTGATTCTGGGATACTATAAGTGTATGGATAAGTTTTTTTTTCCAAAAAAAGATTAGAGAAACCTAACAGCCGTCTGCTATTCAAATATTTTGTTCACAAGTAGATGCGGCAACGAGATTGGGATTTCAAATTTGAACATATATTGTGATCTGTGATGTTTCTGTTGCGCATTTGTCCTTATAGCATCTGTTATTTACCTAGTGCTAACACATAGCATGCAATTTGGATCATTAGAAAACAAAGAAGATATATCAGTAAAAGGCACATTGGACCAATAACATTAAGTGATTCGTCTGAGCATCTAAATTTCCTTGAGACAAATTGATGTTTAGAGGTTACCGAACTCTAAAACTTTGTTCTTGTGTTTTTTATGATGTATGGATCGCAACCCACGTAGGAATAATCATGCATCTGGATGGACAGTGCATGCATTTAAATTGCAGTTTGTTAACTTTCTTACTGCATTTCGCTTTTGTGAGTTGTACTTTAATATGTGTTCAAATATTATCCACATTGTTCTATAATTCAGACATTTATATCTTGAGTTCTTTTTTCTCTTAACTATAAGTTGTTACATACCATATGATTATGAGATCATTTGACGCTTGATGCATATTTTCCAAATTCCATGAAGCCTTTTATTTTCAGGATATGTGCTCTTTTAGGGGATTGATGGTAATGGACTTAAAGTAGATGAATTCAATAACCCAATTATCAGTTACTAATATAAGCTTCTGCAATCATATTCCATGTGCATTTATGCATGAATTGTTGTCTATTTTTAGATGAGTTGTTCATGTCTGAAGTATATAAACTTAATCAATATTACAAAGCTTCAGAACTGAGAGCTAAAAGAAACTGCCTTTATTTTAAAACTGACACTTAGAATAACTGATATATCATATAAACCTAAACATTGACAGTTATATCTATTATTGCTTATTTATTTTTAAATATGCAGGTACTCAGGACCATATTTTAGGAAATTTTGTATAGAGTGTATGTCTTTAGAGAGGCAGGATTTGTCTAGATTATAAGACGATTCATCACATTATATACTGTGTTAATTATTTGTTTCCACTTCTCTTTCCATTTTTAGCACTACGGCATGGACCTATGCAAATCATATGCAGCAATTGGCGCAAATGGTGCACATAATGGTCCTAGAAAATTTTGGCCTTGAGAAGCATTATGATTCTCACATTGAACCAAAAAAATCTGGACTTCATCTTTCAGAGTAGGGTAGTCCCTTAGATCTAGAAACTAAGATCGCCATGGATGCACACAGGGACCCAAATAAGTTGACCATAATTTGCCAACATCAAGTTGAAGTGCTTGAGGTGCAAACAAAGGATGGTGTTTGGATTCATGTAGTCCCGTTACCAAACTCCTTCAGTGTCATGATCGGGGAAGCATTTACTGTGAGTGCTTTTGCGTTTGCATTGCCTTTTAAAACTGTAAATTGTTAATGATCCATGCTTGGTTATTTTAATTGGAATAAAAATTGTATATAAATATTGTGCTTGGTTGAACAAATGAGAAAAGATAAAAGCTGGAAATTACTATAGTTTTATCAGTAGTTTAAAATTCCCTCACTTGTAGACTTCTAGCGACAGAATGTTTGGTGCCTGCATGAGATTTAGTGCATATCCTACAACAATAGATCAAGCAAGCTTTCTACTAAAGTGACCAAGAAGGGGTTATCCAGTAATTATAATATTTGGCCAATTCTCTTATGAAGTTGCCTTTTTCCCCCCTCCGTTTTTCAAGTTAAATCATTCTCAATAGCAACCAGATCTTGTTAATGAAAGCAAAGATGATAACAGTAATAGCGACTTTGGAATTATATAAAAGTTCCTTTTTTGGGATGATATGTTAAAGTTTGTATGTTTGCTTGACTTCTATATGAACTGAGAACCATAACCAGCAAAAAATTGGGCACAAGCACAAGGGTGATGGCATTTACAATAATCATAAAGTTAATTGCACAAAACCTATTTGCAGTTTACCCATATAACACTTTTGCCCTTTCAAGCAACTTATTAACACAATCGCCATCTCTGTTAATTGACTAAAATCCTTATAAAAAACACTGAATTTCTACTCTGAACAACACAGGAACACAATCTAGAGTTAAACTAGACATCCATTTCTTCATAGCACGCATTGTTTGTAGATACTGTGTTGAGAAGTCCAAGGAGATGTTTGTGCTAATAACTCTCGAGGGATATGAGTGCCATACAAGGTAAAATACCGCGGGGTTTGTGCAATTACCCTAAACATAATAAACTTACAGAAATATATTAATGATCAACACTTCTGTTTAATTAGTTATATTAACAGTTCCTCAGAGCCAAATAAATTACTGAATTTGTCATCCTGGAACTGCAACTTTGCTAGGCATGGACCAATGGAAGATTCCAGGCTCCTTGGCACCGTGTGAAGATGAAAGGAGATGAGAAAAGATATTCTGCTCTTTTCAGCACACTACCGAGCGATGATTATATGCTACAGCCCCCTGAAGGGCTAGTTGATAAAGATCATTCGTTGCTTTTTAAGCCTTTTCATTATAAACAGTACCTGAAGTTTCGCTTTTCTGAACAAGGAAGAAAATGCAAGTACACATTGGAAGCTTTTTGTGGGGTAAGGAGTGATGTTTAAGCATTTGAGTAATCTCAATGTTTCAATTGTTGTTTATTCTGCTTTTCTTTTTTCTGTGTAAAAAATTGTGGGGTGTTTGATGTTATGCTGCTTGATCGTCTTCGTGAGTGCTTAAAGTTGAGTATTTTGGTTTGTGCTTCAAGTTTCATAAACACCTATCACCAAATCTGGCCTTCGACCAAATTCTATGTAAACTGCTTGCAAAAAGAAGATATATGATTGACCAAATATACAAATAATTTAAAAGAGTTTGGCATAATCCTGTAGAGAAAGAACAACGGCGGCGGATGGAACTAAGTAAATCACATGGAGGTAACCAAAATGTCTCCCTTTTTTCATTAAGTAATGGAAAATTTCTTAAAGAAAATTCTTGTAGAACTCTGGTTACAAAGCATGTCAACCCATTCTCATAAATTTAATCTTTTATCCTTTCGACTTTCAAATATAAAAGCAATTGGTAGAAGTGATAATAAACTTGAGTGACATTTTGGCTAAAAAATCGTTGATTTTTGTGTGGCATTTTGTTGTGGGGGCTATGATGTAGTAGGGGAGAGAGGCTCATTGCTGGTTTTAGGAGACCAACAATCAAATTGCTGGTTTTAGGAGACCAACAATCAAATCAAACCAAATGGTTTTTCTATTTTTATGTTTTTAAGAACTGCTTAACCCATCCATTTGAAATATCTATCAAAATTTACCCAATAGACAAACCCGGTGAGCCTGCATGTTTGGCATCAGTGTTCAGGTGTCGTGGGTCCCACCATTTAAAAAAAATATTACTCCTATTTATTATAAAAAATTAAAATAGGGAGTACACCAGCCCATGTGACCACACCGTGAGTTATCTAGAATGTGACCACCTTTCAACTACACACACAAAGGGCAAAACACGAGCGAGCAAGCACTAGAATGTTTCTATAATTGATTTTAGAAAAGCTACAAGATCTTCTCATCTCCACAAGATCCACAACAATGGGCAGTGAAAACCCTCACACTCAGAGCTACATCTCTCAAGCCCGGTAATATCTCCTCCCAAAAAGAGATATTTACAGTGTTACCTTCCGCTGGCGCTATCCATCGTCAGTCTATTGGTAATCCATACCAACGGATTGTTTGGCCCAAATAACTCATGTATACAGGACACAAACCCAACAGATACTTGCTTTTATTTCCGTGCATGCATTCTTGTACCATATGGTATCAAAACTTTCATAACTAGTATAAGAACTGCCTAAAATGATATGCTAAGGAACAGTTGATCATAATTATAATCAAAACTAGCCAGATCAAGACTTCCTGTTTAATTTTAATCATGCAGTCACCTAACTAGCCACGACCACATATATATTTTATTAAATCAACTCAATCCACATTTTTTTTGACAAAAGAGTAGGACTCCAGGAGCCCATCCATGAAATTAATACTATAGCAAAATGCTTCATCAAACTCGTGCCCACATGCACCAAAGAACATAACATAAAAAGGAAAAAAAAAGAAAGAAGAGAGATAGAGGAGAATACGGAGGAAAAAAAGGGAGAACAGAGAAAACATCGACTTTAAGCTTTTGTATAAACCTGAAGCAAAATCTCCACTTTTTGCATCATCTCTATTTGAGTACACCTCCGGACTTTTGCATTTCGAACACGAAAGAGAATTTTGGGGGAATTCTCAATAGAAGAGCATGAATAAAGAAGGAGAACTTTGTACTGAAATTATAACCTTATCAACAACTGCAATATCTACATTTGTGTATACAACCAAGGAACCAGTAGTACCAACACAAATGTAGGAGCATAGATAAACAACACATATACTTGAAGCCAAAGTCATTTTGGACATGAGGTATAGATATTGCTGAATTCTTTCTTCCAGGACACCAGATGAATTTCAGTCATCCCTCATATAAAACATTAGAAAAAAACTAAGAAAATATTTTTTAAAATTTCATTTTTTATAAAATTGATCAAACATAGTTATTAGAACCACATAACCACCTTTAATGGTAAAAAAACATGTTAAATACATTATTAAAACAGGACATTTTAAAACTTGAGCAGATATAAAGTGAGATAGTCATAAAAAAAGGTAAAACCAAGAACTGGAATAATACAAAACTGGATAGCTTAAGCTCGACCAAGTATAAAATATGATAGTCATAAAAACTAGACAGGGTGACTAAAATCTGCACATAATTACAGAACTCAGTATCATTTTGCACTCAGATCAGAAAAAGCTAATAACCTTCCTGAAAAGCAAGGATTTTATGTTTATTCTTATTAGGTATCCCTTCCACCCAATTAAAAAAATGATATAGAATAGTGCTCAATATCTGAGTATGGGAACAATCAATATTATTGAGAATTTTATTGTTTTTGCATTTACATATGGTCCAACAAGCAGAATAAAGCAAAAGAATCCACATCAAACATAGCCTGAATATCAGCATACTTCCATCCATCTGTAGCAAGAATGAAGTAATCAGGAACAGTGTGCACATGGATGGCATGAAGTAGGTCTTTCCAAATGGATTTAGCAACTTTACACTCAAAAAATAGACGTGTGGCTGTTCCAAGTGAATAAAAAACACAAGCAGCATTATTCAATGCACATTTTGCATGTTAATTAATTTGGTTACATTCATCTTAGCTCCATTGTATGGACCTACGCGAAGCGCATGCAAGAGTTAGTGCAGATGAATGGTCCTGGAGAGGCACGGCGGTGCCCTCGAGAAGTATTACCGTCTTCACATGAAACCGGAATCTCATGGACTAGAGTATGGCGGTCCCGACTCAAATAATTAGTCTGAATCAAGTCGAAGGGCTCGAGATGCAGACAAAGGATGGAGAATGGATTCCTGTCGCCCCTCTTCCAAACTCCTTCACTTTCATGACCGGCGAAGCATTTACTGTGAGACTGCTACTCTTTAATTTTAATCAATTTACTGGATTTTGTCCTCCATCACGCGCGCTCGCGCGCACACAAGATGTTTTTGTGCAAAATCAATGATCAATACTTTTGTTTAACTAGCTAGTTAATTATATTAATAGCAAAATATATAATTAAGGTATATACTGGTTTGGTGTGATCCTGGAACTGCTGATCTTTGCTAGGTATGGACCAACGAACGGATCCAGGCTCCTCTGCACCGTGTGTGGATGATCGAAAAAAAGAAAAGGAATTCTGTTCTTTATTCAGCACCGCCGAGCATTGACCATTTGGTACAATTTCTGTTCTTTTTAATTGTTGCGTTATGTATGCCCTTTACATAGACTTCCCCTGTTCTGTGTCCCCATCCTCTGTTAGGGGGTTTGTAGGAGTATATCTATGCTCACTATGTACGTTTGCTTTTCATTGTGTCTTAAATGATGAGATATCGATGCAAGTACCTACAAGAAAAGGTAAAAAAATACTAATTATTATCAGTATTGGATAGTAAAAGCCTGACAGTAGCCTAGTATTCTGTCGAGTATGTTTGGCTAGTTTATTTTGTTGAAATCAACGGACTTCTTTTTGTTACTTTCTTTTATCTTAATATACAAAAATTGGGCCTTTTGCTCTCGTCTTTGGCCCCCAAAAAAGTCATTTTGAACAGTTTAACTCAAGGTTGTTTTCATGAATAAACATGGCTCGTTTCCTTATTCTCTTCTCTCTTTGACTTATTCTCTTCTCTCTTTAACTTCGGTACTCAAAAGGATCTCAAGTTTTTTGGATCAATTTTCGGCGACTAGTGTGACATGGAAAATTGGGAAAAGAGACTAGGTTGGTGTATCTGGAAGCAATTCTCACAAACCTTGTTATATTACCTT
The DNA here is from genome assembly GCA_030015575.1 of Agapanthus africanus. NCBI lineage: Eukaryota > Viridiplantae > Streptophyta > Magnoliopsida > Asparagales > Amaryllidaceae > Agapanthus > Agapanthus africanus. Next base: position 50,070,019 of record CM057348.1, read on the forward strand.
GTTATATTATAGGAAGCAAAAATTACTTTAAAGATAACGGATGAACGTGTCTCTACCAAATTTATTGTGTTTTCTGCCATTGAATCAACCCCAGCAATGACAACACACATCACATTGTGAATTATGACATTTTGGATTATTCATGCTGGAAAAAGTGGGTGAGCTTGAAAAAAAATTACAGAACCTGCCTGCAAAAGCAATTAAGAATTATTTGTGCTCGATGAAAATAAATAAATTCAAGGATGCATAAGGACCCTTTCAAAAAGGAGGCCCCCCGTCTCAACACACACATATCCCCATGTATTTCACCGTTCCAAACCGATCAATTTAATCTGTGTATTAAGAAACCCCTATATACAAAAAAACATGAGATTTCAAGATCTCTAGCACTTTCATCAAGCGATTGTATTTTTTCTATATCGATAAGAAGTTAATTTTTCTATGCATTCCATGAAGGCGTTAGATGTATTTAAATCTCGAGATTTTTTTGTATATAAGGGTTTTATGATATGTAGATCAAGATGAATGGTTTAGATTGGTGAAAAACATGGAGAATATGTGTGTTTGAGGCCAAAGCCTCATATCCCTTTTCCTCTGCTGTTTTTGCTACAAGTTCATAAAAATCTTCACGAGGTTTGGTCTCAGGATCAAAATTGTGAGTCAAACATTGATTTAATAAGCTTATATGTTTTTTTTACGAAAGACTTTCATGTTAACCAATTCATGTTGGTCATATTATTCATGTCTAGCAAGTTTCCGTAGCGTTGATGTAACGTTTCAGAAAAATAGTAAATATTATTTTAGAAATTAAATAATAATATTTTGGGTTTTATGGATATAATAAACAATATGAATTTGAGTTTTCCTAAATTGGTATAATTATATATCTCTATTTTGGAAAGTAATTGGAATTTAAAATGAATTATTAATTATGTGAGCATTTATTTATTTGGGCTTTTCTTAAATTAGCATATAATTATATCTATACAAGATTAGCAAGTTACAACTAATTGATGTTTTCCTATTTTGAACAATAAACCAAGCTTTATTTGTTTAACCATGTTTAGGAGCCGTGACATGTTAATAGAGGGGTTAGCATTGCATTGTGTTTTAATGATGGAGTTATATTTATAAAAAAAAATGAGAGAGATGGAGACATTAAGGTATGGCATTTAAATAATAGGAATGGGGGAGAGGGAGTGTGTGTGTGTGTGTGAAGCGGGGCTATGGCTAGGCCACCATATCATTCATTTCTTTCACTTCTTCTTTCACTTCTTCTCCTTCTCCACCTCTTCCACCTCCAACTCCAAACCCACAAACACTAACATAAATCCTTTCCAATCATCGTGAATCCATCACTAAAGATGTTCAAATTCTCATCCTGCACATGATGAAGTGCTCAAGTCTTCACCTTGAGACCATTTGTAAGCTTGAAACTTTCCTCGGTCCTCATCAAGAGGTAAAAATCCCACTTTTAAATAAGTTTTTATAATACTTGCCATGACAAACTAGTTTTGGAGCTAAAGTGCATGATTTTTTAGTTTTGAGATTTCAAAGATGAGTTTTTGTGGATACAACTAGTAGTGTTGGTGTATTAATGGGTTAATTAATGGTGAGGGTATTTTAGTGCAAGTATCATTTGTTTTAAAGAGTTTTTAAGGTTTTAAGACATGGTTTTGTTTAAGTTTTGAAGCTTGATTTGAATCTGGAACAAGTTGGGATCTCTAAAAAATATTTAGAGTGCACAGTGAGATGTTAGGACCAGTAGAAAACCACCGTAGAAACCCGAGCCCCTAATTTTACACCCATACCGTAGATATATCCCAATTAGCCGCAATTTGAGGCAATGATGTTGAGTTAGGGTTTGGGATTTGGTCTGTAATTTGCACACATGATAATTAAGTCCATTTTATATGCTAAATTGTTCCAGATTCCCTGAGCAAAAATATGGGAGCATTTTGACTTGGTTTTGGCGATTTTTGAAACTTGGTTTTCGGATTTTTATGTCTTGACTAGGTCGTTAGACGTTCGTACGTCGACGTCGAGGGGTATTTTGTCATTTTCGCACACGTTGACTATAGGTTCTAACCCGCGCTTTGCTCGTCGTTTCGGTTTTGATATTGGTTTTTATGGGATTTGATATGATTTCGATTGTAGATACGTTCGCGAGGACTTCCGAGACGACGAAGAAGGGCAAGGAGTTCGCCGGTTTCGACTAGAACGAGGCGTGTATCGGAGAATAGATATAAATCTACGGGGGAGTCGGGTGAATGGCATATAGCATCCTGCAACCATAGTAATTAGAGTACTATATATATTAGAAACGTATACTTAGTCTATAGTGTTTGCTAGAACACCATATGCGCATATTCGTATACTTAGTAGATATTTATATACCTTGTCTCTATTTTTGTAACGACTTTGAAATTCCTGCACAGAATTTTTTTGTAATTGTACAGAAAAGAGTATTACGGCCTTTGTAAGAGTTAAAAGTTATTTTTGTTTAATAAAAGCAAGAAGTAACTTGTAGCTTACTGGTAAAGCCTATATATTGCTGTGACATAGCCTGCGCGTTCTATTCCCATCAGACACAATTATTATTTTAGATTTTTTTCTTTTTAATTTTTCGGAAGCCCAAGAGTTGCACATGCAACACACGGAGAAACGAAAAGTTTCAGAAAAATCAAACAGGCGCAGTGAGGTGTACACACCAAACTTAATACGTGGCACGAATCTCGAAACGGATCATCAAGATCCGACCGCTCATTCCCTCCATATGGCCGGCGCTGACGGTTCGATTGAGCCCAAATCCCCCATGTACTTTGCACACTCGTCTCTTCAACTCTTCTGCACTGTTTGATTTTCCTGCAATCAAACAGATACTCTTCAATTCACCATTTAACACCATTTTAATTCATTTAATTCAAATTTTTAATTCCCAAAACCTAATTCGTCACTATAAATACCACCTCATACTCTAGCTCTCCTCCATTTTAAATTTCTATCAAAAATTCTTTCAAACTCTCTAAATATCAAGTGGAGTTAAGCACCCAGGTGGAGTAGCAAACCAAACTCGACGACCGAAGCCTTTCCGACGACATCATGACACCTGAAGGCTTCTTTTCTCTCTTGTTAACCATCTAAACCTATAAGTCCTTCTCTCCATTTCTTTCATCCCAATTTATCGTCTATGAAAATATCGAAAAAAGTGTAGTTAGCTCCGATATGAAGTTCTTTTTAATATTTGTACTCCCTTCTTAAACAAATAAGCTAAACTAACTTCCTCACACCACTCGTAATCTTATTTAAAATCATTAAATTTTAGTCTAACCAAATTTTTTGTGAGAAATAATCATATAACGAACTTTTTAATTAAAATACCATGAAGTTTAGTATAACCCTCATTTCAATAATTGTTAAAAATACTTTTAGGAAAACTTTACGGGGTAACGACCTACCCACACGCACACTATGGTTGCATAGCACGGTATTATAAATCTATGGCTAATTTAAAGAATAGGTTTTACATTAAAATACTACACCTTTTCTAAACGGTTTCTTTTAATCGGTATTTTTGTAATCTTTGGCAATTAAGTTTCTACAACCCTCGTTAGGGGACCCGCATTTTGTTATGGCGATAAGTCTCTGCACTGTTTGATATACGCATCATACAATTATTTTGAAAGAATTTTTCATATACATTTTTAGCTACTTAGATGACTTTACATGAATGCATACTATATATGTAATGTAGCCTTGATTATATTTGTGTGTAGTCGTATGGTTGGCGTGAAACAGTTGATTTCGTATTTTGTTTTCATGCGCACGCGTTGCGCTATGACATTTCTAGCCTGTCCGTGACTTTGGAGCCCCATTGATTTGGCTTACTGAAATGTTTTATACTTGGGGTTTAAATTTAAATTCAATGACCGAATTTATTTAAGGGGGAATATTGTAACATTTCAGAAAAATAGTAAATATTATTTTGGAAATTAAATAATAATATTTTGGGTTTTATGGATATGATAACCGATATGAATTTGAGTTTTCCTAGATTGATATAATTATACATCTTTATTTTAGAAAGTAATTGGAATTTAAAATGAATTATTATATATGCGAGCATTTATTTATTTGGGCTTTTCTTAAATTAGCATAAAATTATACCCATACAAGATTAGCATGTTACAACTAATTGATGTTTTCCTGTTTTAAACAATAGACCAAGTTTTATTTGTTTAACCATGCTTAGGTGTCATGACATGTTAATGGGAGGATTAGCATTGCATTGTGTTTTAATGATGGAGTTATATTTAAAAAAATGAAAGAGAGGGAGATATGGAGGTATGACATTTAAATAATAGAAATGGGTGCGAGAGAGAGACAGTGAAGGGGGGTTATGGCTAGGCAACCATATCATTCTTCTTCATTTTCTTTTCTTCTTCTTCTTCCACTTCTTCTTCTCTTTCTCTGCCTCATCCGCCTCCAACTCCAAACCCACAAACACCAAAACAAATCCTCTCCAATCACCATGAATTCTTCACTAAAAATTTTCAAATTCTCATCCTACACATGATGAAGCGGTCAAGTCTTCACCTTGAGACCATTTGCAAGTTTGAAACTTTCCTCAATCTCCATCAAAAGGTAAAAATCCCACTTTTAAATAAGTTTTTACAATGCTTACCATGACAAACTAGTTTTGGAGCTAAAATACATGTTTTCTTAGTTTTGAGATTTCAAGTGAGTTTTTGTGGATACAACTAGTAGTGGTGGTGTAGTAGTGGGTTTATTAGTGATCACAACCTAATTAGTGACAGATGAAGGTATTTTAGTGCAAGTATCATTGGTTTTAAAGAGTTTAAAGGTTTTAAGACATGGTTTTCTTTGAGTTTTGAAGCTTGATTTTAATCTGTAACAATTTGGGATCTCTGAAAAATATTTAGAGAGTACTGTGAGATGCTAGGACCAGTAGAAGACCACCGTAGAAACCTGAGCCCCTAATTCTTCACCCAAACCGCACATATATCCCAATTGGCCGCAATTTGTGTCCATGATATTGAGTTAGGGTTTGGGGTTTGGTCTATATCTTACACACTTGATAATTAAGCTTGTTTTATATGCTAAATTATCCCAGATTCCCTGAGCAAAAATCTAGGAGCATTTTGACTTGGTTATGGCGATATTTTGTGATTTTTGAAACTTGGTTTTCGGATTTTTTTGTCTTGATTTGGTCGTTCGACGTTCGTACGTCGACGTCGAGAAGAATTTGTCATTTTGGCACGCATTGACCATATGTTCTAAACTATATGCGTTTCGCTCATCGTTTCGGTTTTTATATGGATTTTTATGTGATTCGATATGGTTTCGATTATAGGTATGATCGCGGAGACTTCCGAAACGACGAAGAAGGGTAAGGCGTTCGTCGGAGCGAGACGTGTATCGGTGAGTAGATATATGTCTACGGGGGAAGTCGGGTGGATGGCGTATAGCACCCCCGCAACCGTAATAATTAGAGTACTATATATATTAGAAATGTATACCTAACCTATAGGGTTTGCTAGAACGCCATATGCGCATATTCGTATACTTAGTAGATATTTATATATTTAGTTTCTATTTCTTATCCATCAGGCTATACACACACACATATATAGATATATAAGTATAAATATGACTACTGTTATGTGTTGTACGCGACTAGATATCTGTACTTTATATATATGACATGATATGAGTTGGCGTACGCGAATAAAGATCTGTACTGTTTTTTTTTGGATGCTATCGTACGAAAGAGATTCTGTACATGATATGATGAGGATAGACTGTCGAATACGGCCGATATTCACTTGACTCGGGAAGTCTTGCTAATCTTAAATCGGGAATTTAAGAGATATTTAGAGCCATACTTATTTTAAAAACTAACGAATCATTACGTACTTTTAAATGATAAGGGTGCGTTACGAATTTTCAAATGATATTTATTTCAAAAATATCATAGTCGCTTATTTCCAAAACAACGTTTCGTGCTATTTTAAACTATAACTGTATAGCTCATATGTAGTTATATATTTTAAACACTTGTTCACGTTGCAATTTCCTTATTTGTGTATACGTCCGCGCTTCGATTACTTATGATATATGTTACTTTTATACTTTTAGCTCTACTTAACTTTATTGCTAGGACACTTGCACCATTACTGATGACTTATATGTTGCACGTACACATACTCATATATTCACACACATCATCGGTAATTGTCATGTCACGTACACATATAGAAATTGTCACACCCCTTAAAACTTGCCATGATATTTGCATCACACTATATTCCTACTACTACCTTAGATTACTGCTCATTTCATATCGGCATGCATTATATTATTGTTCTGTGCTTTTATATATTCTCTCCATTATTACCATTTTCTTTTATTATACGACGCTTATTTCATGAGATATCTGTTTTCTATGAGATTTGAGAAACCGCGGGTATAATTTTATAAAACTTGTGAATATTTCAAAATATGGTTTTCATTTGGCGTCCACCATGAGTTTTCTGTATTTGATGATATTAGTATTATCCGAATCGAGATAGGGGAGGAACCGATTATGGATACATAGTGGACCCGGTACAGTACCGAAAGATAAGAAGCCCGTATAGAAAGGCGGGTGAGCCTAGCAAGGATGAGGCCGACTGGTGATAGTATGGAAATTCGACAGATATTCGGAGGATACCGATCGGAATTATATAATTCAGATGGATATGAGGGCCGATCCGAGAGACGGCACCTGAGATACGAGGATTTCGAGTGTCGATACTGGATACGTGATTTTTGAGGATTTTGAATGTCGATACTGGACACTCAGTTGTTTTTATAAGGATTTCGAGTGTTGTTGATGGACACTCATTGATATATATATATATATATATATGTGTGTGTGTGTGTGTGTGTGTGTGTGTGTGTTATATGAATGACATGTTTCCACATATTGATTGACTATGAGGATCTTGTGTGTTATGCGCGGCCTGATATGACACATTTATTGATACTGACGTGGTATTTACGTATATACACGTTCACTCGTTATCACATAGCGTGATAGTATAATATAGTATGATCTAAGTAGATCATTATGCATTCGATTTCCACCTGATGATATTTTCTACTCACGAGTTAGCAACTCATCCCGTTGTGACATAGTTTCTTGCAGGAATGACCGCTCGAATCAGTAGCGGCTTGCTGACACGCTTCTTTTTCTTCAGATGATTGCTTTGGTAGGTGGGTTACATTGAAGATCGTAACCGCCATTTGTATATGTATATTTATTTGTGATCTAGTTAAAAACTCTATCGACCAAACTTGTATATTTTTATAGAGTTAGAGACGAGACTTGTATGTTATTCTTTTATATGTCGAGTTGGATATAATTGAGTTGATGATGGTTTAGTATTTCTTTTATTTTTTTCTTGTGTTGATTTTCGTTTTAGGCGTCGTATTTACTGTGTGGTTGTGTTTCCGCCGATTGGGCGATGAGAAAGCTTCCGATTGGGGATGCTGATATTATATTTATTTGTATGTATCGGTTTTATCAAAATTTACAAGGGAGTTGTTGCCAAAATTTTAAATGATGAAAATATTTTCAAAGCTCAGTCTAAAATCCACTCTTGTTTTCAAACAAACTGCACTTATACTTTAAAATGGAACTTGATTGGATTAATGTCCTTTTTCAACACTCCACCTCCACTATGTACTTAAAAGGTTTAGATTTCTGGTGTTCGGCTTACTTGGGTTACGGTAGGCTCCTATAAACTTTACGTGATCCAAGTGTCGGTCACGTGTCATTTCCGGACTGCGACAGTTGATAGTATAATATAGTACGATTTCTGGTGTTCGGCTTACTTGGGTTACGGTAGGCTCCTATAAACTTCACGTGATCCAAGTGTCGGTCACGTGTCATTTCCGGACTGCGACAGTTGATTTGTTTATTTTGGCTAAATTGCAAAAAATATCCTTAACTTTTAGCTCAATAGAAGTAAATACCCCTAACTTTCTATAACATGCACTTTTTCTTATCGACTCAAGGTTATTTACCAATGAGCAATAGCTGGGTTGCTATTGGCACTTTCTCTGTTGGAGAGAGTGCAGGGTTCGAATCCTAGGAGAGCAAGTTGTCGCAAATTAACGCTTTCGGGGCAAATTCATAGGTCCCTTGGGAGTGTGTGTTGTATGCTTGTGTGTATGTGCGTGGGTGTGTTGTATGCATAGATTAGAACTTATAGGCCAATACCAAAAAAAGTTAATTTCCAAGTTGTTCTTTATTTAAATATTTATTGTAAAGGAATATTTCCTTGCAGTTTTTCAATATCACACTTATTTATTTATCATGGTGTTCACGAAATGCTATTCAATGAATTAAAACGTAGGCTTGGGCAAAATCCTCACAATATGGTTTCATTCTGAAAAAATCCACCATCCGCTCTTAATATCTTTTGTCCTAAATCCATTTAGAAACAAGAAAAATTGAAGATTAAATTGCAGACTCTATAGAAATTCTCCCCTAGGCAGCCCAGTTATAAAACTTTGTCACTATTAAGCTAGTGTGTGATAATCGAAACCTTGGATCTAGATAGTTCAATTACCATAGGCACATGCATCACATAAACAATACACTAGTGTGTGTACACATATATGATATGAGAAAAAGGCACCTGCAACTTCATTGTAGGCTCCAAACTGCAATGCTCAAACTCATGGCCGGATGGGATACATGGGGCTATCTGCAAAATAGCTGACGGGCCCATCCGCTCATGAGCTTGGGGCACTGTATTTTGGAGCCCGCGCCCCCCATACTCTCTCTCTCTCTCTCTCACACACACACACACACACACACACACACACCGCATACCCAATTGCCTAAGCTCGACTTGCTGCCGATGAGGGCACTCATTCCTACAAGCTTTGTTGATGCTATGATACCATGTTAAGAACCATTTTACCCAAAACCTTAACCTGTTAGGTTGTGTGATAACAATATATATCAAGACAACATAATACTTTAATACTTCCCTTTACATTTTATCCAAAATCTTAAGCTGTTAGCTTGTGTGATAACAATATATATCAAGACAACATAATACTTTAATACTTTCCCTTATGTGGGCCTTTGAATTTTGGGCCAAGTGAAAAGGAAGCCCTCTGATGGAAATTCTCGCCAGCATAAACGGAACAAAATAGGGAGACATATATAATTTAAATTGAGAACTACGGTCATTGTAAACCGAAGGTCTGCAGTTCGATCCTGTATGGGGGCACCTGTAAAACTCGGTTTTTATGAAGTCTATCACATCTTATATTTTATACTTATATGCATCTCATGGTTTTTTCCAATATAGGAGTGAATGTTAGCATATTCTCAACACCCCCTCTACGTGCAACGCACGTGGATAAAGAGGACTTCATGTGCTAGAGATCAAAACTCATATGCAACGCGGACAAACAAACACCCAAGCTCTGATATCATGTAAAACTCGGTTTTGGTCCCATAACACATGGATGCACATGAGCTTTTAACACGGTGGGACTCCATCCAAAAGACTCAAGTTTTATGGAGGTTTATTCCATCTTATTTCTTATACCCATATGCATCTCATATTTTTTTTCCAATATGGCACTAAATGTTAACCGCATTCTCAACAACATCTCATGTGCAGATCATGATACTCGTAACTTGTCAGCTACAACCTACTTTTAAAAAAAAAACGAAAAGAAAAAAGAAAGGATTAATTGCGGGCGTACCCTCGTACTATGAGAGGTCGAATGGTCATACCCTCTGAAATATCATAATAAGCATTTTTACCCTCTTTGATTGAAAATTATTTTTCTAATTCCCATTGTACTCCATCCTACTCCATCCTCTTTCTCTTCAAGCATAAAGAACTCATAATCTTGATAATCCAATGGAAATAAAATCTTAGCGAGTCAGCTAACGAAAACATTAATAAAATAAAATTGAATAATACTCATCTTAAATGTCCTTTTCTCCCTTTAAGAAATTAAAGGAGAGAACACGTTAAACGTCAAGATTCTAAATTAGGGGTAAAGTATTGGTATTTATGGGTTAAAGATTGGTTTTGTTATTGTAAAACAGAAGATGAAAAGGATAAAATTCGTATTAAGAAAATATTTATTAACTATAGGGTATAATTGATTCTTATAATAGTTTAGGAGGAAGTGCTCAATTCCAAATAGTTAAAGGGAAACCAAAAGAAGATGGGTTCGTTAGAAGAGAAGCAGCAGCTCCCAACAATAGATTTCTCAGCTTTAGATCCAAGCATTAACCCAAACACCCAAGAATGGGACGCTGCAAGATCGATGCTTGTTCGGGCTGGAGACCTACAGCTGCTTCGAGGCCATCTACGATCGCGTCAGCCCTGAGCTCCGACGAGATCTCTTCGAAAAGGCGATGCCTGAGCTCTTCGATCTCCCACTTGATGTCAAGCTGAGGAATAGTAGTGGTGTGCCCTTCATGGGTTATGCTGGACAGATCCCTGGCATGGCTTATGAGAGCTTGCGTTTTGGTGCCTCTGAGAAAGGGGTGCAGGAGTTTACTCATCTCATGTGGCCTCAAGACAACCCTGATTTCTGGTAAAAGACCTTATATTTTTGTTGTTGATTGCCTACAAGTTGTTTGACAGAATGCCCAAGTGATTTTGTTTGCCTACAACTTGTTTGATAGAATGCCCAAGTCATTTTGTTTGGAAAAAATTGGATGCTTGAATCACAATTACTTATTGGGTTTTTTACTTGTAGCCATCCAAAACATAGCAAATTCCTTTCTACCCAAAAAAATTGGTATTTACTTTTTACCCCCAAAATGAATAAGATACACCATTTTACCCCCATTTATGATTTCCGTCAGAAAAAAACCCGTTAACTTTAACTTTAATTTTTCTCCATAAATATTAGGTTTATCATTTATCCCAAGACAACAAGTAAGACCGCAGAAACATTCAACTTAATGATTAGAGAAGAACGCTGAATATGCTCCTGATTTCATGACCAATTTTGAGAAAGGTATAGCAAAAGCCTAAACCCTAATTTCAATTTGGTGAAGAAATTGAGTATTGCTAAAGAAGAAAAGTGGTTGGGGTATTTTTTTTTAAAACTTGATATTTTGCCGTTAAAATTTGACGGAAATCGTAAAGGGGGTTAAAATGATGTATCTTATTAGTTTCGTTGGGGCATTAAAAAGTAAATACCAAGTTTGAGGTTTATCATTTATCCCAAGACAACAAGTAAGACCGCAGAAATATTCAACTTAATGATTAGAGAAGAACGCTGAAGATGCTCCTGATTTCATGACCAATTTTGAGAAAGGTATAGCAAAAGCCTAAACCCTAATTTCAATTTGGTGAAGAAATTGAGTATTGCTAAAGAAGAAAAGTGGTTGGGGTATTTTTTTTAAAACTTGATATTTTGCCGTTAAAATTTGACGGAAATCGTAAAGGTGGTTAAAATGATGTATCTTATTAGTTTCGTTGGGGCATTAAAAAGTAAATACCAAGTTTTTGGGGGCCAGAAAGGAATTTGCTATGTTTGTTTTGGAGGGCTACAAGTAAAAAATCCCATACTTATTCTGTTTAGGTCCTGTTCGGAAATGGAGTTAGGATATCTGGAGTTCATTTTTGTTTGAAAATAAACCCTTATTATGTTATACGGCATGTATTTGGGAGAATGAACTTTACAATACTTAAATCATATTGGAGTTTAGTTAACAGCCAACCGCGGTTATCTCAACTCCAAAATGAATGCCAAACAAAAACAAAGTTTACCATTTTGGAGCCACGTTTTTGCTTACTTTATGTAAACTCTAGTTTAGGATCCCTTCCCAAACAGGGCCGTAGAGATTATTTCATAAACTCATAGTTCAATATTCATCATCCATGCACTCGCGTTTGCATCACTATTTGAATCGACCCATTATTGCACTTCCCTTCTTAATTTTTTATTTCAACAAGTGAAGCCGAAAAGATCCGAAATTATAACTATGTCTTGAATTCAACTTCATAAGCTGACATCCAAAAACCACCGATCAACAACAATACTACAAACATCACAACTTCTTTAGAACCGCCTTATGATGAAGTAATTTTCTTAAATTTTATAACCCGATGATCAACGGTTACCATTATTAAGGCTTGTTAGGTTTGGTAATTATGCACTTAGGCCGTATCATATTCACTGATTAAATCAAGTAGCAATGTTATTTTGTTAATTTATATTCACCAATATTGATCAATTCCTTTCTAATTCTGTAGCTCCATTGCATCGACCTAAGCGAAGCATTTGTATGAGTTAGCAAAAATGGTGCATAGGATGGTCCTAGAGAGTTTTTGCCTCGAAAAGTACTACGATTCTGCCATTGGACCAAAAACAAAGCTTCGGCTCTCAGAGTATGGTGCTCCCTCAGATCAGGTAACTGTGGTCGCCATGGCTTCTCATCTGGATTCGAGCCTGTTGACAATAATTTGTCAGCAAAAAATTTAAGGGCTCGAGGTGCAAACAAAAGACAGCAAATGGATTCATGTTATACCTCTCCCAAACTCTTTCAATGTCATGATTGGCGAAGCGATTACTGTGAGCATTTTCTTCGATTATAGATATTGGCAATTGTGTTTCCTGTTCAACTTGTGAATTATAAAGATCAATGAGTTATCTAGTAGTTACAATGAGAAAAATAGCAATTAATTTTATTCAAACATAAAAACTCGGGAAATTATGATATATTTTATTAATATAACAGATGAAAGATCGGTGTAGGTTTGACATTGACTCTAATGTCTTATCTTTAAGCTTAGAGTCCCTCATGATTTAGGAATTTTAATGAGTTCCCTTTAATTGCAAAGTAAAACCTAACAAGTTAGATCACGCTTTCTACCATATGACCAATAGTGTTTTTTTTTGGGCAAATCCATAAATTGTTTGTTTTGGGTTATATCTATTAGTGATAATGCCTGGCAAATTAAAACTTTGATCCTGCTTCAGAAAGAATCCCATTTTATTGTGGGAAGCAAATGATGAAGTATACTTCATAATTATGGCTGCTAATTTAGGTGATGTGGCGGCCTTCAACATAAAATAATGGAAGAAACATGCAGTCTTCCCCAAAAAATTGGGATAAAGACTACTACTTTTTATTTAAGGGGTTTTATGTTAAATTTTGATTGTTTACATGGACTCAGTATGGAAGGAGAACCAAAATGCATTCAACTGCACAATAAAATAGTCGGTTTAAATATTTTATTTATCGTCGACAGTTGCTGATTATAAGATAATGCAACTTATAATCTTTGCTTAGGCTTCAACAAACGGAAGATTCCAGCCTCCTTGGCAACCTGTGAAGATGATCGGAGATGATAAAAGATATTCGGTTCTCTTCATCACACAACCGAGTGATGGTCTTATGTTTCAACCCCTAGAAGAGTTGGCCAATGATGATCACGCCTTGCGTTTTAAGCCTTTCGATTATAACGAATACATGAAGTTTCGCTTCTCTGAAGAAGGAAGAAAATGCAAGAATGCATTGGAAGCTTTTTGCGGATTAGGGAGCTGAAACTGAAGCATGCACGAGTAAACTACAAGGTTTCAAAATTGCATGGTGATTGATGTTAGCCTACAGTTGCACCATGAAAAGTCTGTTAAACCTCCGCCTTGTATGTGCTCAAACTAAGTACTTCTCATATTTTTGTTTCTATTGTTTGTAATAGTGTCGTAACAAGTATTGTCAAGATCCAACTTACATTCTCAGAAAAGCACCGTCAAGATCCCACCTACATTCTCAAAAATGCATTGTTGAGATAACTATATTTTAATTTCATTAGGGGCAATCTCCTTCTTTATTTGGACCATTCATGTTTTTTCCCTCTTTAGGATCTGCGGTATTACCACCTTTTATTTAATAAGATAATGATGGAACGACGTGAGTACATCATAGATATAAAACAACAATAGCATAGATTAGGATTGTCATCTCCGACGAAGAAGAATCAACCAATCCTAGACATCACGATGGATCATTGTTGTCGGACGAAGTTGGTAATGGCATGAAAAAATAAATAGAATCTCAGTGCAAATTAAGTTTTTCTTTGATGTGGTACTTCGTCTTCGATTGTAATATTGTAATGTGCACGAGCACATTTTCTTTTATGTGATTGAATGCAATTCATGTTTATCTTGAAGTTGATTAATCTTTTATTATTTGATGTATGAGATGATAATAGGAATCCTTTTGTTACATGATATCAGGGAAGGGCAAAGGTTTTCGCGCATCTTGTGGAGTGATGACTCCTCTATATCCTGAGATCATGATCGTTGTATTCACTACTATCGGCGAGAGCAGCATGCAAAACTTAAGTGAGCATGAAATAACAAACTCAACTAAACATACGTTGCTGTGTATGTTTACTGTTCGTTTATTTTTCTCATAAAAGTGCTAAGCTGTCTTTTATTATGCATTCTCTTCATCGTGTATTTCGACTCACAGAAGCAACTGGTCTTAATAAGGTTTTTGATTAATATTTTTAGGAGTTATTGATACGGGGCAGTGAGATTTCATGACAAGAGAAAATAGTCACCAAAGAAGAACATGAGCACAAAAGGAACAAACAAACAGCTAGCACGGAGCTTTCAAAGAAATTTTTAATTTGTTTCCTACGATCATATGGAGCACATGCTATAGTTCTTTGTTGTGCATCATGCATGCATAGGTTTCTCTATTATATCTAGCTCCAAAGGAGCCTAATGCAACTTGCTCAAAACTAAGAGATGAGCTCATTAGAAGAGAAGCACCAGCTTCAGCTCCCAGTAATCGATTTCTCTGGTTTAGATCCAAACAACCCAAGAATGGGATACTGAGATAAAAGCTTGTTGAAGGCCTACGGCTGTTTAGAGGCAATCTACGATCGTGTCAGCACCGAGCTTCGACACGATCTCTTTGAGAGGGCCATGCTTGAACTCTTTGATCTTCCACTTGAGGTTAAAATGAGGAACAGTAGTGGTGTGCCTTACATGGGTTTTATTTGCCTGTTGCCTCGCATCTGCTATGAGAGCTTGCTGGTTGACTGAGAAAAGGGTGCAAGATTTTACGATTCTCATGTGGCGTCAAGGAAACCCCAACTTCTGGTAAAAATAACCCTAGTTTAATTTGTTTCTTCGCTTAGCGAGATGAACAAAGTTTTATGACTGGGTGCTGGTCAACTCGAAACGTGTAATATTTTTAGCTAGTGCAAATTTCCTTACCGAAGAAAGTCTATATTAAAGTTATTTGTAGGTGTCCTTAAAATTTTCCTGATATGGATGGAGACTTCGAAGGAGGAGAATGAACGACAATTTTTTTCTGGGGGATAACCGGGGAAATGGCAGATTGGATAGGAGGAATTATGTTCCCTCAACTCGAAAGTCCTGGCATTCTCTAATGAAGTAAGCTAGCCAAGAGTGAAACAGAACACGCTCTTAGGTTCTTGTTTATAAAATGTGCGAGCAAAACAGTACAACAACAGCAATAAGCCAAATTTCTGGATCAGCTTTTAAAATTGGATTGTTCAGGCAGTACATTCCGCAATTTGGTTTAAATTTATAAGCTAGCAAAGAATAAGGATAAGTAAAGCAGTCCTATTTAAATAAGGATAATGATTGTTAAATTTGGATAAGTATAAAGAGCCATTATTTAATCGTGAGTTATCTTACTCTTTACTATAAACAAGGATGGTTTTCATCTATGGTTTTTTGATAGAAAGAGAGGAGCTCGTGAGGAAAAACTTGCGAGGGGAGAGAGGTTTTGAGTAGAGAGGCATGAAAGCAAGTGATACTGGAGTTGATAGTCAAAGCAAGGGATAAGGTATTTCCACCATAAAGGCTTTGTATAAAAAAAATTAGAGAAGGCATAAGATAAAACACACTTGTACTTTTGTTGTTATTATAGTGAATTCTCTCCCACTCTTCTCAATGTCGTCCCACATTAATTCATTAAACCTTCGTCTCTCTCGTTACATTTGATTTTGTTTACTTGCATTGTGACATGCTTTTCAATTTCTCCTTGCATATTTGGTTGATTGTTATAAAGAGATCCGTAGAGCTTCTGCTGCTTTGATTTAACAATACATGGATCAGGAGGTTTGTGTAGTTTGACCAAATTCCTATGATAGTCAACCATAGGATCATGCAAAAATTAATTGTTGTGTAAGAAAATACTACTTCGGTTAATTTCAGCTATGGTAAAAATGGTATGCATCAGCAGGAGAAAAAACTCTTGCGGCCATGAGAAGCGATATCAGCGACCTTGAGGATGTCGGTGATGAGCTTTTGAGCTTTCATGATCTCGAACCTCATGCTCTCCGCCCTGTCCACCTTGTCGTAATTATCCGGCTTCTTTGTCTTCAGGCAATGGACTACCATTTTGATCACCATCTTAATTCTCAACACTGATTTTTCAAAGGATTTGCTTCAGATATTAAATGAGGAGAAGAGATCACAGAGAGTATGGTTGACATAAAGAGCATATGCGGGCCTTGTATATATTTGTTTTGGTGACCATAAAAAGGGGAAAACCCCTTAACTGATCTGATCAGACCAGGGGTTGCTACTGCCACTAATCTGTCCCATTCTTATGTGTGCCTTGAATTTATTGACTTGGACCCACATTACAAGTCAATGCGGAGCTTGTTTGTCCAGCCCTTTTGGGTACCCTAGTCTGCGGAGCAAGGGCTCCGCCAGAAGCTCACGACCCGGGGTTGCGAGGCAGCCATGCCGTTTGGATCTTACTTGAGACGAGAGTATCTTAAAACCATCATATCTTGTATGGTTTAGGATTTAGATGTGGAATTTTGAATGAGACATAAGGTAGCTGTCATTTGGTAAGATTCGGGATGTATTGGGGATTAGAATTTGAGAGTTCATCCAACATCATTGTAACATCACAGTTTCTGAGATATATACATTGCTACTCTTTCGTCTAAGGACGTAGATCGATCTGGCCATACCTCGTCAAATTAGTTTTTTGTTTCGTTTTTGATTTTGTTCATCTCCATATCGTTCGTATCATTTTGTGGTTTATCGTAACCCATATTTATTTACAAGGGGTTTTCTTTCAGGATTGTCGTATTGACCCTTTTAGTTCACAAAAACTAATCTATACCAGAAATATACATATCTTTTAAATATCATAAGGCCCATGAATTATAGAGAAGGTATAATAGATATTAAATAGATTTTACTATTTCAATTGTTTAAGGCCAAAGTGGAAGCCAACAAGATACAATTATTTATGATGCTAAAATAATATTAGCTCTAGGAAACTCCAATAATTCTAACTTGGCTTTACCATCCCCATATCATCCAAATGAAAAAAACAGCTTTTTATGGAGTAATATTGCATAAAAGATCCCATCTGGACGGAAAAGGTAGTCAAGAAGGAAAACATAAATTACTATAAAAATTAAAAATAGCCAACCATAAGACAGATATTTAAAACCAAAAGCAGAAATAAATGCATTTCCCAAATATTCAAACAAAATCAAAATAAAAAAAAAGGTCCAAAATTTGCAAACTTGCCACGTGATTATCCATACAAAGCACACGTGTGGTCAGAAAAACAGATGTTAAAGTACCAAGTGATGGTTTAATATATAAAGCCAAAAAGGAAATGCATTATATTATAATAATTAATAAAGCCATGAATCAACTAGTCTAAGTGATGTTTAAGTTGTTGTCCTCACTTGAGTGCTTTTGGGCCACGGAGAGTTGAAAGTTTCAGGACTTTATCAAATTGAACTTGACTGGACATTGAATAAGGTTACAAGTAAGGCATGCTCTTCATATTTAAGTACCAAATTCATTTGTTTGGTTAGAAACAAAGCAGAAAAGAAGTGGAGGAGCATTGATTTTCTTTGATATGAAAAGTACGAACTTATTTATTGGATGTTCGGCTGCTTGAAACTGGAGAAATGAACATGCTTACAGCATTTGTTGCAAAAGAACGTAGTTTTCTATTTGTGTTTTTTTTCTTCTTTTTTTGAAATCAGCCCTTTTTGGGATCGAACGTGTGACCTCCCAAATTGAAGAGGAAATTAGTACCAACTAAGATAAGCCCATAAACCTATCTTTGGTTAGCAACAAATTAGATAGAAATTTTCTTTTGAAATCAACCCCCGTCGGAGATCCCTCTCAAATGCATGCAAATTTTTTTTGAAATCAACCCCCTTCGGGGAGCGAACGCCGTTTCCCGTTTCCTATGTTTGGTTAGCAACAAATTGGGTAGAAATGGAAAATTAGTTACAAAAACAGCCTTAGAAACTTGCAATTGGAAAATATGATCCATTAAGATAAATGATGTCACATAAACTTACCATTCGTAACATAACTGTAACAAATGTTGCATTCTCTCCTTTTTTTTGTTCGACACAGAAGAGTCATTAGAATTTGGAAATGTAATAATAAAAGTAAAAAACAACCAAAAACGAAAAATGAAAGCAACCCAATAGCAGCATGTTGTTCCCGCCAAAAAATTTTGGCTCAAAACTTACATTTGTTCCCTCCCTTATTATAACAGCGGCTCATGTGATAAACAAGTGAGCCTCAAAGCCAAATATATGGCAGCGCCATACGTGTTAAAGATGTGAGCGACGCACGTGATGAATACGTGATCGCCAGAGCCTCGACGGATTACGTGATAAACACGTGAGTGCCACAGCTAAATAATTTGGCAGCGCCCGCGTGCAAAGCACGTGAACGCTAATACCACCCCTTGGCAGCGCCTACGTACCATGTATGTGAGCGTCACCGCCAAGATTTGAAGCAAATCACATCAAATAGAATTAAATTCTACATGTGAAAAGATTTCCCTAATCTTTCTAAAACGAGAAAGATTTACTCTATTAAACAGAGAACCCTTGGATTAAAAATCCAGTGGTGATTAAAAATCACTACTCAAATCAAGAGATAGAATTAAATTCTATTCATGGAAAATATTTTCCATAATCTTGTTAAAAACAAAAGAAATATACTCTGTTAAACAGAGAGCCCTTGGATCAAAGATCCTGTTGGATATAGCTGCTCTCATAGCAATTATTGTAATTGAAAGAGGACCTATACGAGAGAACAATCTTACTCGAGATGATAGAATGCTATCTTGTTTGTCATTATCTTTCATGTAATGCGTTTTATTCACCATCGCGTATCGTTTAGACATGAGATAAAGCCCTAAAATTTTGCTTGACTACCAGGACGATGATGGAAATCATACTAGTGGGGGCTGGATAGTCGATAAGCACATCCTTAAATGTCCATAGTCGTAGGAGTATCGAGACTGGACATCGGTACTCCAGTTTAGACTAGCGTGTACGTTTCCTAACCCGATTGGAGGGCGATAGATGACCTGCAGCTATTGGTGTATGACATCGAGAATTGTATACAGGTGCTCATTGGATGAGTTACACTGGACGGACTCACCGAGAACTCCTACTTGGTAATATAACAATGCCAAGTAGCAGTTCTCTGGTGACATGAGTAGAAGGTAGTCCCATCGCCATAGTGTCTCATGTGTGTTCCCACTATATTTAGACTTCTATCCTACCACGGCTCAAAAGAGTCGTGAAAACAGGTTTTTGTTTGGTATAGTCCCGAAGCACGTGGATGCAGTGAGCGGTCGAGAAGATTCGTCTCTCCCGGTATAGGGAGTTAATGTCGCGCTGTGCAGGACTTGACTATAACCACAAGTCGATGGCTATCACAGTGGAGATAAACTGATAAGTGTTATCAGTTGTATATCCAGTTGGTTATGAGTTTTCTGTCGCACGACTTATCGAGTTATTGGGGTCTGACAGATTCCAAACCCTAGACCTATATGCGATACTCTTGGACGAAAAGACCGGATTGTACGGTAATGTCACTGATAGACTTTGCAGGGTTCGGATGAGCTTGCCCGTTGACCTTCTTTCGATCAATACCTGATAGCCGTTACATTTAGCTAGTACCGCTGACGTGCGTGTGTTATGGATATGATCCTAACCTACTGCCAGCTATTGTCGAGTCTTTAGAGTCTCACACAGACATTTCCCATCACATGTGAAACGATGTAGGGCACGTATAGGGATGCATGCATAAGTTCGATTAAACACGTGTATTTGATACACATATTATAATCGGATGTTTATTGATATTAGCTGGTATATATATGATATAGTGTTGATTTGATAATTAAATGTATATTGATATATGAGATTAATGGAGGAAAGAGGCCATAGGAGGGGATTACCTCCTATGGCGTTGAAAAAATACAACCTCCACCATTTTTTCCGACGATCGACACCTATCATCATCATCGTTATCATCTAAGATGTGCGTACACCAAATTTCATGTGATTCCACAACTTTTTCACCGTTGATTTAGTGGGTTCAAAATTAACGGTTTACTGACAATAGAACTTTTTACATTGCTAAATCAACGGTGAAAAAGTTGTAGAATCACATGAAATTTGGTGTACCCACATCTTAGATGATAACGATGAAGATGATGGGGACCGATCGTCGAAAAAATTGGTGGAGGTTGTATTTTTTCCACGCCATAGGAGGAAATTTCCTCCTATGGCCTCTTTTCTCCATTATTCTCTTGATATATTTATATATTAACTAATATCATGCTCACTTTATTATTTTCTTCTCTTTATTAATATTTATATTTGATATAAATATTGTGACATGTATATTGATACATTAAAGATGGGTGTATAAGAATCATATGGTTAAAGTGAGAACATTGATATTCTTTTATTTCATTTTAAAAGAAAAGAGAATGAGTCATAGATTTGGATGGTTAAAGTGAGAACGTTTTCTATTTGTGTTTTTTTTTATTTTTTTGAAATCAACAATTTTTGGGATCGAACGTGCGACCTCTCATATTGGAGAGGAAATTGGTACCAACTAAGATAAGCCCGTAAACCTATCTTTGGTTAGCAACAAATTAGATAGAATTTTTTTTTTGAAATCAACCCCTTCGGAGATCTCTCTCAAATGCATGCAAATTTTTTTTTGAAATCAACCCCCTTCGGGGATCGAACGCCGTTTCCCGTTTCCTATGTTTGGTTAGCAACAAATTGGATAGAAATGGAAAATTAGTTACAAAAACAGCCTTAGAAACTTGCAATTGGAAAATATGATCCATTAATATAAATGATGCCACATAAACTTACCATTCGCAACATAACAGTAACAAATGTTGCATTTTCTCTTGTTTTTGTTCGACACAAAAGAGTCTTTAGAATTTGAAAATGTAATAATAAAAGTAAAAAACAACCAAAAACGAAAAATGAAAGCAACTTAATAGCAGCATGTTGTTCCCCGCCAAAAGATTTTGGCTTAAAATTTACATTTGTTCCCTCCCTTAATATAATAGCGGCTCATGTGATAAACACGTGAGCCTCAAAGCCAAATATATGGCAGCACCACAAGTGTTAAAGATGTGAGCAACGCACGTGATGAATATGTGATCGCCAGAGCCTCGACGGCTTACGTGATAAACACGTGAGTGCCACAGCTAAATAATTTGGCAGCGCCCGCGTGCAAAGCACGTGAACGCTAATACCACCCCTGGCAGCGCCTACGTGCCATGTATGTGAGCGCCACCGCCAAAATTTGAAGCAAATCGCATCAAATAGAATTAAATTCTACATGGGAAAAGATTTCCCTAATCCTTCTAAAACGAGAAAGATTTACTCTGTTAAACAGAGAACCCTTGGATTAAAAATCCAATGGTGATTAAAAATCACTGCTCAAATCAAGAAATAGAATTAAATTCTTTTCATGGAAAATATTTTCCATAATCTTGTTAAAAACAAGAGAAATATACTCTGTTAAACAGAGAGCCCTTAGATCAAAAATCCTGTTGGATATAGCTGCTCTCAAGGCAATTATTGTAATTGAAAGAGGATGTATACAAGAGAACAATCTTACTCGAGATGATAGAATGCTATCTTGTTTGTCATTATCTTTCATGTGATGCGTTTTATTCACTATCACGTATCGTTTAGACATGAGATAAAGCCCTAGAATTTTGCTTGACTACCAGGACGATGATGGAGATCATACTAGTGGGGCCTGGATAGTCGATAAGCACATCCTTAAATATCCCTAGTCATAGGAGTATCGAGACTGGGCATCGGTACTCCAGTATAGACTAGCGTGTACGTTTCCTAACCTGATTGGAGGGCGATAGCTGATCCTGCGGCTATTGGTTTATGACATCGAGGATTATATACAGGTGCTCATTGGATGAGTTGCACTGGATGGACTCACCGAGAACTCCTAGTTGGTAATATACCAATGCCAAGTAGTAGTTCTCTGGTGACATGAGTACAAGGTAGTCCCTGGGACCTAAAATCGCCATAGTGTCTCATGTGTATTCCCACTATACTTAGATTTCTACCCTACCACGGCTCAAAAGAGTCGTCAAAACAGGTTTTTGTTGGGTATAGTCCCGAAGAACGTGGAGGCAGTGAGCGGTCGAGGGGATTCGTCTCTCCCGGTATAGGGAGTTGATGTCGTGCTGTGCGGGACTTGAGTACAACCACAAGTCGATAGCCATCACGGTGGAGATAAATTGATAAGTGTTATCAGTTGTATCTCCAGTTGGTTATGAGTTCTCTGTCGCACGACTTATCGAGTTATTGGGGTCTGACAGATTCCAAACCCTAGACCTATATGTGATACTCTTAGACAAAAAGACCGGACAGTATGGTAATGTCATTGATAGACTTTGCAGGGTTCGGATGAGCTTGCCCGTTGACCTTTTTCGATCAATACCTGGATAGCCGTTACGTTCAGCTAGTACCGCTGACGTGCGTGTTGGCTATGGATATGATCTTAATCTACTGCCAACGTATTATCGAGTGTTTAGAGTCCCACACAGAGATTTCCCAGCACATGCGAAACGGTGTAGGGTACGTATAGGGATACATGCAGAAGTTCGATTAAACACGTGTATTTGATACACGTATTATAATCGGATGTTTATTGATATTAGCCGGTATATATATGATATAGACGGATCATTAAATCAAGTGTTGATTTAATAATTAAATGTATATTGATATATTTATATATTAACTAATACATTCTCACTTTATTATTTTCTTCTCTTTATTAATATTTATATTTGATATAAATATAAATATTGTGACATGCATATTGATACATTAAAGATGAGTGTATAAGAATCATATAGTTAAAGTGAGGACGTTGATATTCTTTTATTTCATTTTAAAAGAAAAAAGAACGAGTCATAAATTTTGATGGCTGTAAAATTCATGAGGTGGTTTTCTTTGGTCACTCATGTTTTTGGTTTGGTTCTCATTTTGAACCTTATCATTTTCTTCATGCACTTATCACTATGGCTTCTTCTCTTGAGTTTTTCTCGAGTGAGGAATGAAAAAAGAAAAGATAAAAATTTAGTGAGCTGATTATTTTATATCTCCTACTAATCATTCTTAGCAAGTTTAATTAGTGGGTTGCTTCTAAATGATGGGATCAATTTGAAGCTAAACCTTGCGTTGGAGTTATCTCAAGATGGATCATCTTCGGCGAGGGGATCATCGAGCAAGCTTGTTCCGGGCTTCGTGGAGACTAGCCGGAATCCAAGAAGAGCTGTCTAACACACTACAAAGGTTGTAGCCCGCCAAACTCATATTTTTAGCTTTCTAGTTTGGATCAAGTTTTATTCTTTGTTCATGATTCTATGTGTGCATGCTTTAGCTCTCTTGATTTTTGAAATTCATCACTCCCACTCGTTTTAAAATCATGTCTTGATTGCAAAGCTTGCCAACAGTGGTACCAGAGCCGGTGCAAAGATTACAGCTTGTCATTGTGACATTGGAATTCATGAAACCTAATTTTTTCAAAATTGGTTTAAATTTTTTGCATGAATAGCTCTCATATTTCCTTATGCCGAAACCATCGGATTTTTGGTTCAGACCAAGAGTTTAGAATAGGCTCACGATAACCCGAACCCACTCAATTTGAGCTCGATTCGGCCCCGATTCAGGGCCAAACCGAAGCCGATTCAGCCCCGCATCGAGGGTTGAATCAGCCACTGGATCAGCCCCGATTTGGGGCTGATTCAGTCCTGATGTGGGGCGGATCCTGCCCCTGATTCGGCCCCGTTTCAGGGCCGAATCAAGGCTCATATAATGTGGGGTTTTATAGGATTATCGGGGTTCGATTTCGCACAAAAATGAAGGGATTTTCGTTACCGGGATGAACTTGAAATTCAGTTTTTGGAATTTCAAGTTTGCGGTCTCGCGGTGTATGAATTCCAATGTCATGGTTCGAATCAACTAAATCAAAGTGTTTGATTTAGTCAGCTCGAACACGGATAATATATGGATATGCGTTGGTAAACGTCGCTTAATTGTTATATGATCAATTAGACGAGATTGTGCATTTGTTATTGAGATGTTGGTGTGGATGGAATGTGTTTGGATTGTCGTGAAATGAATAGCCTCCTTGTGAAAGTGTGATGTTATGATAAGTGTTATTTCCATTCATACTTGTAGTCATCTTGTATATTCATTTGTTCGGAATGAGCTCCAACTTGTGGCCGCCGTTTCCGCTATATGTATTTTCTTTGTTTCGGGACTTAGCGGTTCACATATGGCCGTAGTCCCTGCTTGATGTATTATTATTTTTCAGGACACGATCAGGTTGCAATCGTTGTCGCCGTTGTATAATACAGGTTTAGAATTACCCCACAGAGAAATGTACAAGCGGCTGGGTTCTAGATTGCGGTGGGTGACCATCTCAAGGAGTTGAGAACGGGTCACTCGAGTCTAAAATTGACGGGTTGCTTGCCGGGTTCTAGGATAGACCCGCGGAGGAGTGCTCAAGTTACCAGATTTGAGAAAGTGTCGGGTGGCCCTTTCATGATGATGATGTTGGGTTGTCTCGTTTCTTGGGTTGCCTAGTAACTTGCCGCACTCATAGGGGTCTGCTTTAGCAGCGCACAGGCTATTTACACGGCCGAGGAATGTCACGTTTCGTTTGATGGCTCGAACGAAACGCGGGATTTCTAGGTAATCTGACCATTCCATCTCTATATTTTTCATTACTTGTGATGTGATTAACTGCTTGTAATGATGTTTATCGCTTGCCTGTAATGTTGATTACCTGTCTGCGATGACATATATAGTGATATATATGATATATAAATAAATGATATATACGTTTTGCACCCGCGCTAGCCTTGCCCAGCCCTGCCGTAAGTTAAGTAACATTACGGTGAAAACCTGAGGCCTCATGGCGAATGCGGATGGCGTATATGTGCATTCTATTTTCTTTTCATGCTTTTCTGTGATTGTATGAGAAGATAGTAGGTAATGTGATTATCTATTTGATGGGATTGCATTGATTCGGATTAATGCAAAGATACTAAATCTAAAACACGTAGAAACCAAATTGTTGGCTATAGTGCCCTCAAGTCAATTATTGAATCGCAGGCACGCGATTGTGATGATTGAGGGAGGACGTATATCGGTAGAACAGTTTTACTCAAGATGATAGTATGCTATCTTGTTTGTCTTTATCATGATGTACATGCTTCAGGTGGTATTACAAATCACTATTACATGTTGATAGAGCCCATAGGATTCTTGCTTGACTACCAGCATTATAATGGCGATCATATACGTGAGAGCTGGATGGTCTATAAGCACATCTTTAAATGTCCCTAGTCGTGGGAGTTTCGAGACTGGGCATCGATACTCTAGAGTAAACTAGTGTATACTGATCGAGACCCCGACGAGGGGCGGTGGCCAGGTCTCACAAGCCATTGGTGTTAGTTTGTTCACCTAAGATAGTATACAGTTGCTCATTGGGTTATGAATACACTAGACGGACTCGCCGGGAACCAGCTAGAGGGTATTATACCTATTGTCAGATGGCAGTTCCCTAGTGACATGTATACAGGTAAGTCTGTCGACCTGAGATCGTCATTTGTCGCGTGTGAGTTCTCACTGTGCTTTGATTACTACCCTACCACGGCTCAAAGGAGTCGTGCAAACGGGTTTTAGTTGGGTACAATCCCGAGCCACATGGAGGCAGTGAGCAGATCGTCGGGGATCCGTCTCTCCCGGTATTGGGGGTTGATGTCGCGTTGTGCACGGGTGGCCATCACCAGAAATCCTCGGCCGGGGTAGACAGAATTACCGATCAAGGATCGATAGTTTCTCAAGTGGTGATGGGTTACATACCGACACGAATTATCGCGTCAGTAGGGGTCTGACTTTATCCACCCCCTAAACTCAATACGCGATACACTTAGACGAACAGACCGGACTGTACGGATATTGTCACTGTCAGGTGTTGGGGTCAAAATTTGCACCCCGATTGACCAAGTCAAAGTCAAAGTCAACCCAAGCCAGGTGGGCCCAAGCCCGGGCCAAGTGGGCCCATGCCCAAGTCGAGCCCGCGGCCAGCCTCCCCATGCCAACATAAAAATCATGTAATAAATAATTTTAATGTAATTTTTTATGCATGAATGGGCATAAAACCGAATTTTTGTAAAGCTCGTGGCTTATGTGCAAAAAGAAATAGCACATGAGACATGGGATGGGCAAAATGGCATTTTGTAAAGCCCAAGGGGCTATATGTAAATGTGTAAGCCTATATTAGGCAACATGATGATAAATAAAAGATACACTTTTCATTCTCTAAAACTCTACGGTTTGTGCGTCCTTCTTCTCCTTCCTCAAGGTTCTAAACCTTCTCCTTTCTTTTGAATTAAATCAAGAGTTTTACTTTTCCTTTACAAAAACTAAATAGTTTTTCACCACAAAACCCACAAAAGGGAGCTCAGATCTTCCATTAGATCTCAAAAAGGGGAGACTTTTAAGTCTCACCCCTTTTTCTCCAAGATCCAGCCGATCAAGAGGAGGAAGAAGGAAACCCATCTCCAAAAATCCAACTTTGGACAAAATCCCAGTCAATAAAAGATCCAAGACTCAAGAGAAAAGAACCTCTGAAGATTTTTAAGGAGTTCAACTTCAAGACCCAAGTTCTCAAAGAAGTTTAACTCCTAATCCAGATCCTTAGGAGTTTGACTCCAAATCTAAATCTTTTGGAGTTTAACTCCACTCAAAATCTTCTTCAGGAGTTTAACTCCCATTTCTGGGGGTAAAAATCCCTTCCTTTTGCTAGCGCCCAAAGCGCAAGCGTCCAGGGCGCTAGCGCCCGAGTGCCCACGTGCCGGGCACGTGAGGCGCTAGCGCCCATAGCGGTAGAGCCCGAGCGCCCACGTGCCGGGCACGTGAGGCGCTAGCGGTCAAAGCGCTAGCGCCCGAGAGCCCACGTGCCGGGCACGTGAGGCCCGAGCGCCCAAAGCGCTAGCGCCCGAAAGCCCACGTGCCGGGCACGTGAGGCGCCAACGCCAGCGCCCAAAGCGCGAGCGCCCGAGCGCGTGAGGCTCTAGCACAAGCGCCCGCGCCAACGCCGGCACCCAAGCGCCCAGCGCCAGCGCCTGCGTGCTAGACGTGCGAGGCGCTGGCACCCACGCGTCCTTTGGACGCCATTTCCCCCACCCCCATTTTACACACTCCATACTAAAAATACCTCCCCCGTTAGAAAAAATTTCTAACGGGGCGCTGCCCCGCAAGGGGGCTGCCAGCCCCCTTGACCCCCAGCCCGCTATCCGAGTAGCGGGACCCCCGTAAAAACTCTGCGCCCCCCCGATATATCCAAAACCCCTTCAAAACACAACACTGTACATTGAGTTCGCATGACCAGTTTAACCCGTCAATCGGAGGTTCTCTCGCTCCAAATGCGAGGGGCAATTAACGGCAGCTTAGTCCACGGCTGCCGGAGATTCGGATCCTCACAATCAATAAACCCCAGCCTACCCTAGGCAGGGGGAATCTGTAATGCGCCTGACAAGCGCGCGCGTATTCCCATCTCAATGGGGTGACGAAAACACCCTACAGATTCTGGCACGTCCGGTGGGACGAAACTCTCCTCCCATATTTCGGGTTAAATATCCATGCGAACTCAATCGACATATACATTGATTGCCTGTACTGAAATCATGCTTCTATTTGCAGGTTAACGACTTTCGACTGCAATCTTCGGATGCAAAAAAAATGTCTCCAAGGGCAAGCTCAGCTCTGAACACAGCTCTCATCTCCTACACAATGAAGATGGACGTCAGGACGGTCCTACCGGCCAGTCTTGGGAGATAATGGGAGGAGCCACTGCTACCATTCGGCTCTATTCTATTCGTGCCAACTAGCGCCATCCCAGCTCCTCAAGCTCCAGTGACAGATAAACCGGCCTCGAAAGGCAGGAGGCCAAATGTGGTGATTTTGAAGGCACCACTACCCAAACGCAAGTCGGTGTTTGAACGACTTTCGTTGGCCCTAGCTGGGGGCAAGGCCATCAACACCAATATAGCAACAAGGCATCTCGGCCAAGCTCCAGCGGTGTCCCTGACAACTGCTCAATTGGGTGTCTTCTCTAAGTTTCCCGTTAATCGGCTCACGGTGGCTTCCCAGGAAACAGATGCCCGCCAAGCCCTTAAAATTGAGAAGCTAAGGCAGAAAAGACTCAGATATAGAGCCAACAAAAGGGCTAGGGCTCCTGCTAGGCTGAACTTCATGAGGTTCGAAGAACAGGGTTACCCCGCCAAAGATGAGGAAATGGCTGGATATGTGGTCCACACTGTCTATATGGTGGGCACGCGCAGCAAGAGAAAGGACGGGGCCACCAAATCTCAGATCCAATCTGGTATGAATGTGGCTGCCACTTCCCAAGACCAGCATCCTCTGGGAGGTAATGAAAACCCTTCCAGTGAGGCTGATGAGCAGAGAGATCCCTCGGTTCATGAGGAGTCGAGCTCGGAAAGCGAAGATGAGCCAATCTTCCGTCCCAAGAATGCAGAGCAGCAACTTCTACAAGAGCTCCGAAAACAACTCAGAAGTAAAGACAAGGAGATGGCCAAACTTTACTCCAAAATTGACGACTTGACGAATGTCGTGATGCAGCTCACGGCCCGACTTGCCTCTCAGCCGCCCAATAAGGTGCAGGGCTCTGCTCATGAACTGGGAAACGGTGTCCTAAGGCAGCCGACGCCTATTCCCTCAAACCCAAAGGTGGGCGGACCGCATGAAAGTTAGTCGCATCCTATCCGGGAAATGTCTTGGCTACCGATGACAGTAGCCCGCTAACTCAAGATCAAATCATGGATTTGGTTGCCAACAAAGTCAAAACATTGGTAGCCGAAGCCGAAGCGCAAAAAGATGTTAGCAGTAACGGGAGACCATATCCTGCTCAGTATGATCTGGTAGAATTTCCTAGCGGCTATGTCATCCCTAAATTCGGAAGATTCGATGGGACGGGAAATACGAATCAGCACATCGCCCACTTTAAAGCCTCATGCGGGAATACTGGGGGCAATGATGCGCTTCTCCTCCGCCAGTTCGTTAATAGCCTGGCCGATGTTGCTTTCGACTGGTACGCGAGCATACCGGATGGCTCCGTCACAACTTTCATCCAAATGGAGTCTCTGTTTCGGCAGAGGTTCATGAGCGTCGGCGATAAGATCATCATTGCCGATCTCATAAGGACCAAGCCAAAAAACAACGAAAGCAACACGGATTTTATAACCCGATAGTGCAATCTCTCCGTCAAATGTGAACTGCCGATAGAGCAGGACCAATATGTCAGTCTCCTTGTCGGAAATCCCAACAATTGGATGGCCCCGTTTCTATGCACCGTGGGTCTTAAAACATTCCAAGAGCTGACCAGGAAAGTTCAGATACTGGAGCGTTCAAAGCAGGAGTTCTCCTCGGATTCCCAAAATAACAATAGGTCCTGGAGAAACCGAAAGGACGATAATCGCAAAGGCGGAAATTCCGACGATTCTGAATCTTTCAACACCTCGGCTGACCGAAATAAGTAAGGGCTGAGCGGGCCTAATGCCAACCAGCCTCGGAAGCCAGTGTTCGGAGAGGGAGGAGAAGCTCCACTGAAACAGAAGCTGGATAAGGTCTATTCCTTCAGAAGGGACAAAGTCCGTAAAATATTCAAGGATGCCCTAAGAAACGGTCTTCAATTGCCGGAATCAAAAAGACCGCAAGAAGCGAATATGACTGACGACCCTAAATACTGCCCCTATCACAGAGTGATAGGTCATGCCATTGAGGACTGCTTCGTCTTCAAAGATTGGGTCGAAAAGCAATACAAGGCAGGAGAGATAGAACTGTCTAAAGGCGTGTTAACAAACAGTCAAGCTGCGACCACCAATTTCATACAAACGGGGACCGAAGTCCTTCGTGAAACTAATTCTCTCAGACATCTGCCTTTCTCTGAAAACAGTCGACCACCACGTCATTAAACTGGGAACAGTCGACCTTTAAGTCGTTAAACTGGGAATGTAAAAAAATGTGTAAATAAAAAAAGAAGTGTAAGTAAAAAATAATAATAATAATAAAAAAAAGCCGAAATGATGGGGCAACCGCGAATAAAAAGCCGAAATGATAGAGCAATCGCGACCTTCGCGATAAGAAAAGCTGAAATGATAGAACAATCGCGGTAAAACAAAAAAAAATTAAAAATAAAAACGGCGAATGATGAGTCGCTCCTGATACCATATTCCAGTGCAATGATGCAGACGCCAACCAAAATTTCAATTCTCTGAATGTCCCAATGGCGAATGATGAGTCTCTCCTGGTACCATATTCCAGTGCAGCGATGCAGGCGCCAACCAAAATTCAATTTCCTAAAATTCTCCCAGCCCTACGGTTGGTCCCCACGTGGACTACCATATACAATCCACGGGCTTAAATAATTCTCATCATACCCATGCCCTACCGCAATCATCAGTTACGCGGCCGGTCTCCACCCTCGGAATTATGCTCCATTATGGAAGACCCACTCATGTGTCCTCACGATACATAAGGAGAACAAACTTACGAGATCCTCTCGACTCGTAAGAAAACACCTTTGTGGGATCCTTATGACTCACAAAGGAAAAACACACTTGGAAGTCCCCACGACTCCTAAGGAGAAAGTACACCTACGAGATCCTTTCGACTCGTAGGGAGAAAATGCTTTATGAGACCCTTACGGCTCATAAAATTGAAAAGTCTTAGGTGATAGGGACCTAAATCTGTCTCCTAAGCCATCGCTCCCCAACAGGAAAAGGCAAATGATGAATTGCTCCTGGCACCTGTGCTTCAGTGTTAGCAACGCTGATGTCGACCCCTACCCCAAAATTCCAAGCTTCCGATCCAGTCGACCCATGAGTCTTTAAACTGGGAACAAATGACCTCTAAGTCGTTAAACTGGAAACAGAAGACCTCTAAGTCGTTAAACTGGAAACAGATGACCTCTAAGTCGTTAAACTGGAAACATAAGACCTCTAAGTCGTTAAACTGGAAACAGATGACCCCTAAGTCGTTAAACTGGAAACGAAGGAGATCCCCTCACGGTGAATGATGAGTCGCTCCTGGTACCATATTCCAGTGCAGCGATGCAGACGCTAACCAAATTCCAAATCTCATACCCCAACGGCGAATGATGAGTCGCTACTGGTACCATATTCCAGTACAGCGATGCAGACGCCGACAAAGTCCCGAAATTCTTCCGGTCCTACGGTCTGGATCATACATCCTGCAAAACCGTATACAATTCACGGGCGTAAACGACCCCTATCTCTCCTAAGTCTTACCGGCGAGACCACATTCAAAGTCCCACCAGCGATGAAGATTCAAAAAAAATGGGGTATGTCCACAAGCAAAATGGGTACGGATGAAAACCCGAAAGGGCTCCGTGAGTAAAAACAGTAGGACTGCCGGCGAGTTTATGAAAACCCGAAAGGACGCAAACTCGTGAAAAAGAGATGAAATGCACTCGCAAAGTCCTCTCGAATTTGTGAGGAGAAAAATCCCGAGTGAGATCCTTACGACTCACAAAGAAGCAACACACTTAGGAGTCCCCACGACTCCTTAGGAGAAAATACACCTATGAGATCTTTTCGACTCGTAGGGAGAAAATGCTTTTATGGGACCCTTACGGCCCATAAAATTGAAAAGCCTTGGGTGATAGGGATCTAAACATGTCTCCTAAGCCACCAATTCCCAAATCCTCCAGGGACAAATGATGAGTGCTCCTGGCATTATTCCAGTGCAGCAATGCAGATGCCGCCCAAAAAACCAATTCCCAAATCCTACCAGGGCAAATGATGAGTTGCTCCTAGCATTATTCCAGTGCAGCAATGCAGATGCCGACCAAAACCAAAACCAAAATCCCAAAATCCTCTCATGGCAAATGATGATTCGCTTCTGGTACCATATTCCAGTGTAGCGATGCTGATGTTAACCCAAATCAAATCAAACCAACAACCTCTGCGGCGGAATCATGCTTCGTCTCAGAATGTACCTCGTGTCGAAATCATGCTTCGCCTCGGAGTATCCACCTGCCCTGTCGGAATTATGCTTCGCCTGGGAATCATCCTCTACATCAAAACCAGTGATACTCTGTGCCGGGGAAACGTCGACCACAGACACTCCGTGCCGGGGACAAGTCAACCAGCGACCTCGTCGGAATTATACTCCGTCCCGGAATCAAGTCAACCAGCGACCTCCTCGTCGGAATTATGCTCCATCCTGGAATCAAGTCAGCCAGCGACCTCCTCGTCGGAATTATGCTCCGCCCCGGAATCAAGTCAGCCAACGACCTCCTCGTCGGAATTATGCTCCGCCCTGGAATCAAGTCACCCAGCAACCTCCTCGTCGGAGTTATGCTCCGTCCTGGAATCAAGTCAACCGCCGACCTCCCCGTCGGAATTAAGCTCCGCCTCGGAATCAAGTCGACTAACAAGCTCTGTGTCGAAATCATGCTTCGTCTCAGAATGTACCTCGTGTCGAAATCAAGCTTCGCCTCGGAGTATCTGCTTTCCCTATCGGAATTATGCTTTGCCTGGGAATCAACCTCTGCATCGAAATTATGCTTCGGTCAGAATGTCTGCCGCCCGTCGGAATTATGCTCCGACCCCTTTGGGATCATGCTCTGCTCGTCGAAATTATGCTCCGACCCCCTTTGGAACCATGCTCCGCTCTTCGGAATCATGCTCCGATCCCTGGAATCATGCCTCTACTCTTCGGAATTATGCTCCGATCCCCGGGAATCATGCTCCCCGAGGGATGCTCCGCCCCTGGAATGATGTTCCACCTCGAAGTCCAGCTTCAAGATCCATCAATTTCATGCACACAACTCATATGCGCGGCGTGCATTTATTGATGGGAGGCACTTTGTTGGGGTCAAAATTTGCACCCTGGTTGACCAAGTCAAAGTCAAAGTCAACCCCAAGCCAGGTGGGCCCAAGCCCGGGCCAAGTGGGCTCATGCCCAAGTCGAGCCCGCGGCCAGCCCCTCCATGCCAACATAAAAATCATGTAATAAATAATTTTAATGTAATTTTTTATGCATGAATGGGCATAAAGCCGAATTTTTGTAAAGCCCGTGGCTTATGTGCAAAAAGAAATAGCACATGAGACATGGGATGGGCAAAATGGCATTTTGTAAAGCCCAAGGGGCTATATGTAAATGTGTAAGCCTATATAAGACAACATGATGATGAATAAAATATACACTTTTCATTCTCTAAAACTCTACGGTTTGTGCGTCCTTCTTCTCCTTACTCAAGGTTCTAAACCTTCTCCTTTCTTTTGAATTAAATCAAGAGTTTCTCTTCCTTTTCAAAAACTAAATAGTTTTTCACCACAAAACCCATAAAGGGGAGCTCAGATCTTCCATTAGATCTCAAAAAGGGGAGACTTTTAAGTCTCACCCCCTTTTCTCCAAGATCCAGCCGATCAAGAGGAGGAAGAAAGAGACTCATCTCAAAAAATCCAACTTTGGACAAAATCTCAGTCAAGAGAAGATCCAAGACTCAAGAGAGAAGAACCTCTGAAGATTTTTAGGGAGTTCAACTCCAAGACCCAAGTTCTCAAAGGAGTTTAACTCCTAATCCAGATCTTTAGGAGTTTGACTCCAAATCTAAATCTTTTGGAGTTTAACACCATTCAAAATCCTCTTTAGGAGTTTAACTCTCATTTCTGGGGGTAAAACCCCCTTCCTTT
Organism: Agapanthus africanus; assembly: GCA_030015575.1. Lineage (NCBI taxonomy): Eukaryota > Viridiplantae > Streptophyta > Magnoliopsida > Asparagales > Amaryllidaceae > Agapanthus > Agapanthus africanus. The sequence continues at coordinate 50,104,190 of CM057348.1, forward strand.
CGCTAGCGCCCGAGCGTCCACGTGCCGGGCACGTGAGGCGCTAGCGCCCAAAGCGCCTGAGCGCCCACGTGCCGGGCACGTGAGGCGCTAGCGCCAGAGCGCCCACGTGCCGGGCACGTGAGGCCCGAGCGCCCACATGCCGGGCACGTGAGGATCTAGCGCCAGCGCCCGCGTCCGTGCCCGAGCGCCCAAAACGCTAGCGCCCGAGCACCCACGTGACGGGCATGTGAGGCTCTAGCGCCGGCGCCCGGCGTCGGCGCCCACCGCCTGCATGCTAGCCCAGCGCCGGCACCCACGCGTCCTTTGGATGCCATTTTCCCCCCATTTTACACACTCCACACTAAAAATACCTCCCCCGTTATAAAAAATTTCTAACGGGGCGCTACCCCGCATCCCGCAAGGGGGCTGCTAGCCCCCTTGACCCCCAGCCCACTATCCGGGTAGCGGGACCCCCGTAAAAACTCTGCGGGCCCCCCGATATATCCAAAACCCCTTCAAAACACAACACTGCACATTGAGTTCGCATGACCAGTTTAATCCGTCAATCGGAGGTTTTCTCGCTCCAAATGCGAGGGGTAATTAACGGCAGCTTAGTCCGCGGCTGCCGGAGATTCAGATCCCCACAATCAATAAACCCCAGCCTACCCTAGGCAGGAATTATCCGTAATGCGCCTGACAAGCGCGCGCGTACTCCCATCTCAATGGGGTGACAAAAAACACCCTACATCAGGCTCAGTAGGGTTACGGATGAGTTTGCTCGCCGGCCTTTCTTTCGCTCAATACCTAGATAGCCGTTACGTACAGCTAGTGTCGCTGACGTGCTTATGGTTAAACCCACTGCCAGCGTATTGACGAGTCTTTAGAGTCCCACACAGAGGGTTTTCACTGTTCAGACGATATGGTGTAGATGACATATGTTGGTACATACAGGTGTCCGATTAAATATGTGTGCAGGCTGCACAGACTTTAACCGGACGGTTGATAATACTAGCGGCTTAGGATTAAGCCGGATTATTAAATCAGGTTTTGATTTAATATTATATATATATATATATATGTATTCTAGTATTATTGTTCACTATTCATTTTTTCTCTTGGCTATTCGTATTTTTGTACGAATACGCGTATATGTATTTCGATACGTGTAACGGGAAGTATTCCGTATTTATACGGAATAGCTTCTAGAAGATGGCCACCTCATTATTGATTTTCTTTTTAGAAAATCAATTATGGAAATGAGGTGGAGGGTGAGTTGACATGAGCATGGGTGATGGCATGTAGAAAGGTATGGTTTGCATTTGTTTATTGTAAAAATGAAAAGAGATATTTGGTGTGCATGATTGAGAGAGAGAGAGAGGCAGCCACATTCTTGAGAGGCCTTGCATTTTTTTTCTTGACTTGGTTTTTCACTTGCACACACTCATTTCTCACTTGGAGAAAGTTTAGCACTTTCTTTAGTTGCCCATGCTACTTGGTTTCCACACCTCCTCTTCATCTTCTATAGTTGCTCCTTTGAGTATTTGTGATGAGAGAAAATAGATAGTGACATATTCCAACACCTCCACTCTCCATTGCTAGCAACCTTGGAGCGTCGGTTGCCTCGCTTGGCGAGGCTGGATCTTGCGTCGTTTCCCTCAGGTGGATCATCGTAGATGGAGTAAGACCGGCAACCTAATTCGATCAAGGAGCCTCTAGGAGCTTGGGATGATGATTCAAGACCGAAGGACACGAATCAACTCGGTATAACCATCTAACTCCTAGTTTAACATATTGCTAGTATAGGGTTTAGGGTAGATCCGGGCATCAGGTCATGGTAGCACCAGTTTAGAAATATTTTGTTCTGCATTTGGCCACGGTTTGATGGCCGGGGCGCTGCCGTAACCCAACATGGTATAAGAGCCAACCCTTAAACCCTTAGCTAGCTAGTTTAGACGATGTTAAAGTATCGAAACCGAAACAACCCCGAAACTGTGCACTGCATATTCCAGTTTCTGTCAATTTTTAAAGTCTTCAAAAAAACTTTTAAGCAATTGCAGAAGGCTATTTTGATGACAACTAGAACACCCTACAAAAACGAGCCCCATCCGCCGGATTTGACCCGGCGAGAATTGCTAAAAAACGGGTGTCGCCGATTTTGCAGGGGAGTTTGGACTTGAATTTTGTAGGGTTGTCTAGTCTCTGGAATATTGGTTCAGTGGTATTGTTTGTTTTGCCCATTTTGGAAATTTTGTTATCTTTTGTTCAGGATCAATTCAAGGTGTTTCGAAGTCGATAATTTAACACTGTTTAAATGTTTATCAATACATGCATTACTATCTGCGACCGTGAATGTCATTCGAGCGGTACAACTCGTCTAATTGCTATATGATTTTTTAGACGTGTTTGCAAACGTGACATTCACGTTGATGTTCTGTGTTGTGCTGTGTTGTGGTTGGATCGTCGTGGTGGATAGCTTGGGTGCAATATTAGTACTGTTTAGATTCATTTGTACATTTGATACTGCGGGGCGAGCGTCCGACATGTGGACTGTCGTCACTGCCAATTTGTATATTATTTGTTTGGGGCACGACCAGGTTGAGGTCGATGTCACCCTTGTACATATTCTTTTCTTTTTGTACTAGGATTACCCCGCGGTGGAGTGCACAAATAGCCGGGTTCTAGAGGGCAACGGGTCCGCATCTCATAGCGTTGAGACGAAGGGGACCTTACTCTGGAATTGGCGGGCTATTCGCCGCACTCGCAGGGGTATAGGTTGACCCACGGAGGGGTGCTCAAGTTACCGGATTCCATGAAGTGTAGGGTGACCCATTCACGTTGTTGATTGGGGTTGCCTCGCTTCTGAGATTGGCGGGTAACTTGCCGCACTCGTAGGGGTCTAGGTTTTCATTGCACAGGCTATCCACACGACAGGAGAACGTCGGGTCTCATTTGTGGCTCAAATGAAACCCAGGGCTCCAAGATTATCCACCATTCTGTGTTGCTTCTGTGATGCTTCTGTGATGTTGCTTTATATCATGCCTGGGACGATTGTTATATATAGTTATATATATACTGGTAGATGTTGTATATGTTTTGCACCCGCGCTAGTCCAGTCCCCGCTCTGTCGTTAGTTAAGTAACCTAACGAGTGATGACGGGACCCAGTGGCGAATGCGGATAGCATATACATACATCATATTTTCGTTCTTTTCTGGTGTGATTAATTGATGGGACTGCGTTGATTCTGATCAATGCAAAGAAATGCAAACCTATATATGATGTTGTTGGAACCAAGTTTTTTAAAAACAGATATTATAGATGTTTTCTTTTGCTTTGCACAGTGGTATTCGATTGGGAATATCCTGCACCTCATTCGACGAGGCAAGGGCCGAGATTCCTTCATCGGGAGTGACCCCTTAGGCAGAAGTTTGCGTCAGCGTAATAACTTTATTATAGTCGATTCTTTTGCTTTGCATCGTGGTATTCAGTTTGGAATATCCTGCATCTCATTCGACGAGGAAAGAGCCGAGATCTCTTCACCGGGAGTGACCTCTTTAGCAAAAGTTTTTGCCACTATATATTTGTAAAACCACTTGGATTCCTTCAATGATATCAAGTTCATCACGTTAAAGGTTTTTCGCCAAAAACCAGCTGTAGCCCTCCGTCATTTCAGATTAGTATTGCTTAGTATTCATGCTATGTATGTTGACTGTGTCAAGGCGTAGTGTGTGATAGCTCTGTAATGCTTTTCTGTCGTATGGATATGTGGATTGGTTAGGACAGTCGTACGGTCATGTTGACTGTGTCAAGGACTCGTACGGGTGGGTTTAATGCAATCAAGATAATGACGGGTTGAACTTGACTAGGACCCTTTGATATGTTGACTGTGTCAAGGTCACTTGGGTCCTAGGGGTAAAAATCACATCGGGAGTTTCAAACATACAGGAAACTTGCCAGGCATGCGCATACCTTTTGGAGTGTGGTGACTTGAGTGGCTTCCATCAAGTTATCATGCGATGATAATTGGATCTTGATTCCCACTAATGAGTTGGTTTACTCCTCGGGTGATTTTAGATGATCCCGACTAATTCTTCTTTTGGGTTTGGAAGAGAATTCGAGGAAACGGTGGGAGCCATCCTGATTAGATAAAGTGATTAACCATTCTGATCTAGGTTAGAGTGCACGTTGAGTGTTTCTTTTAGTGAGAGTGAGAATGAGAATGTGCAAGTGAAAAACCCCGTATTACGCTTATTGGATAGTCTTCTTCCAAACCTTAGCCTGGTGCCGAAGGGTAGGAAAGAAAGAAAACCAATTAGCCTAAAGAAAACAGAAGACAATAAGTAAAGACATAATAAAGGGAATGAAGCGAGGGCAAGTAAGTATATGGTTACTGTCATGAATCAGGATAGTGGAAGAGGCGTTACTAGGAATGCCAGGTTAATCCCTTCGAAACATTTTCATGTTTCAGTCCGACTGTGCGATGTTAATTGAAAACAGTTTTCCCAATTGGAATCTAACTCCAGGATATGTATTTACCAGATCAGTTTCTCACATCTGTATGGTGTTACAGATGGTGAGTGGGAGTAAGATATTGGGAATTGGGTGATTAGATCCTCATTATATCGGAATTTGTTGTAATTGGTAATATTTAAGGAAATCATCTGGTTTTTGCCTGACGGCAAATTTTTGGTTCTGAATATCCGTTGTTATGCACCAATTTCAAACTGATATATTTGTACGTTTATTTTATAAAGTGAGATATAACTTTTTGAAATTATGTCTGTGACATTTACCTATATCAGTTGGTGGTTATGTTGGATATAGTGCCCTCAGAGTCAATTATTGGATCACAGGCACGTGATTGCAATGATTGAGGGAGGACCTATGCCGGTAGGACAGTCTTACTCAAGATGATAGTATGCTATCCGGTTTATCTTTATCATCGTGTACAGCTTTAGGTGACATTACAGGTCACTATTACACATTGATAAAGCCCTTAGGATTCTTGCTTGACTACCAGCAGTATGATGGCGATCATATACGTGAGAGTTGGGTAGTCTATAAGCACATCCTTAAAGTGGTCCCTAGTCGTGGGAGTTTCGAGACTGGGCATCGATACTCCATTAGTAGACTAGTGTATACAGTCGAGACCCCGACGAGGGGCGGTGGCTGGTCTCACAAGCCATTGGTGTCAGTTGGATCACCTAAGATGTATACAGGTGCTCATTGGGTTATGAGTACACCAGACAGAACTCGCCGGGAACATGCTAGTTGGTATTATACCTGACGTCAGATAGCAGTTCCCTGATGACATGTGTACAGGTTAGTTCATCGACCTGAGATCGTCATTTGTCTCGTGTGAGTTCCCATTGTGCTTTGATTACTACCCTACCACGGCTCAAAGGAGTCGTGCAAACAGGTTTTAGTTGGGTACAGTCCCGAGCCGCATGGAGGCAGTGAGCGGATCGACAGGGGTTTCGTCTCTCCCGGTATTGGGGGTGAGATCGCGCTGTGTCTAGGAGAGCCATTACACGAAGTCCTTGGCCAAGGCAGGAGATTTACTGGTAGGTATTCCAGTAGTATCTCAGGGTGTTCTGGGCTACACTCCGACACGACTTGTACCGCTTTTGGGGGTCTGACTTTTACCAACCCCCTAGGCCCGACATGCGATGCTTATAGACGAACGGACCAGACTGTACGGATATTGTCACTGACAGGCTCAGTAGGGTGTCAGGATGAGTTCGCTCATCGACCTCCCTTTTGGTCAATACCTGGTAGCCCGTTACGTACAGCTAGTACCACTGACGTGCTAGTGGTTAAATCCACAGCCAAAGTATTGACGAGTCTTTAGAGTCCCCCACAGACAGTTTCTTAAGTTTCGGGCGAAACGTTGTAGAGGCCGTATGGTATTATGGCAGGGTTCGATCATATACGTGCAGTAGTGCACTGATCATGATCAGGCGGATCATACTAGTGGGCTTTGGTTTAAGCCGGATCCTAGTATTAGATTTGTTGGATTACTTTAGTCTCATCGCTTTCGCATTCAGTCGGAATGCGGATGCAGGTATGTATATACAGGTGAGGGGTATCCTTGTGATCCGTCACGAGTTTACTTTAGATGTTGCCATATCTTTTTATTGCTGTAAACATTTGGGTTAATATTTACAAATGGAAATAATGAGCTCAAAGTCATGATTAGGAGCGTTAATTGTAACACATGCACAAGTGATGACTCATGGTCTCTTTCTTTGTGCATGTGTCACATTATTGATTGATTTTTGAGTTAATATGATAAGAAGAGAGAGGGGGCAGCCAAGGAGAGGGTTTACTCGTGTTTATCATGATCTCACTCTCATTTTTTATCATACAACACAAAAGGAAAGCTCTTCTTCTTCCTCCTTCTTTCTTGAGCTCACAATCTCCATTAACGGCATCATCTTCAACCTCCATCCATACACTCTCATGTGTTGAGAATCAATGGATGCTTGAGACAAAGTTATCACACACATTCTCTACATCACCTTGGACACGTCCGCTAGCAAACTTCGTGTCCGAGTTGCTTCGGACGAAGTGGGAGCCCGTAAAAGGATTCGAAGATGTGGTGCCCTTTCCGACGAGGAGACCGGAGATCGGAAATGCCGCGAGGAGCTTGGGTTGGTGGCCAAAGACCGAAGGACACGGATCGATCGGTATAGCTTTGCTAACCCTTCTCTAGTTTGCTAGTTATAGGTTAATGGTTCGATTCAGGATTAAAGTCTACGATAGCGCCGATTTCAAGTTTAGAAAAAGTTTTCGTTTCCGCATTTTGGCCTCGGATCGACGGCCGGGGCGCTACCGTAGACTTACATGGTATCAGAGCCAGGCCATTAACCTTTACTAGCCTGTTCTAACGTATTTAAAATATCGATCGAACGAAATTTCCGAAACCGCGATTCCATTTCATGAAGTTTCTGTCGAAATTTTTTTGTCGTCGAAAAATTATTTTGAGTGTGTCAGAAAATCAGGCAGGCTTTTCTAAGACCACTGCAGAAATTTTGTAGAGTGATCTCACTGTAGCACCGCGGAACCGCGGCCGTACCCACGTTTTGGCCGCGGTTCCGCCGCAGTACTGTAGCTTCACTGCACCAAATTTTCTACGGTGGTCTCTGACTTGGAATTGGGGTTTCTGGTATTTTTAGTTTTGGCCCAGATTATTTTGAGTGCTGGATTTGTGCTTGGGGCCCACTTCGGGAAATTTTGTCGATCGAAAAACTTAAATATGTTAGTTTACAGTACTTACATTATATCTGCGACCATGAATGTCATTTGATCAGTAAATCTTGTCTAATTGCTATAGCTCTTTTAGACGGATTTGCGAACGTGACATTCACGTTGATGTTCTGTGTTGTGCTGTGATGTTGCGGATTTGTCGTGGTAGATAGCCTGGATGCAATGATAGTACAGTTTGGTTGTATTTGTACATTTGATATTGCGGGGCGAGCGTCCGACATGTGGACTGCCGTCACTGCCTGTTTGTATATTATTCTTTTGGGGCACGACCGGGCTGAGGGCGATGTACCCGTTGTATATATTTTATTTTCTGTACTAGGATTACCCTGCGGTGGGGTGCACGGATAGCCGGGTTCTAAAGGGCAACGGACCCGCATCTCATGGCTTTGAGACGGAGGGGCCTTCACTCTAAAATTGGCGGGCTATTCGCCGCACTCGTAGGAGGTATAGGTTTACCCAAGGAGGAGTGCTCAAGTTACCGGATTCCGTGAAGTGCTGGGTGGTCCATTCACTTTGTTGTAGGGGGCTGCCTCGCTTCAGGTTTTGGCGGGTAACTTGCCGCACCCGTAGGGGTCTAGGATTTCATTGCACAGGCTATCCACACGACCAGGGGAACGTCGGGTTTCAGTAGCGGCTCTATGAAACCCGGGGATCCCAGATTATCTGTATTGTTCTGTGATACTTATTACATTTCTGTGATGTTGCATTTTATCACGCCTTGAGCGATTATTATATATTGATATATATACTAGTAGATGTTGTATATGTTTTACACCCGCGCTAGTCCAATCCCCGCTCTGTCGTTAGTTAAGTAACCTAACGGATGATGACGGGACCCAGTGGCGAATGCGGATGGCATATACATACATCATATTTTCGTTCTTTGGTGGTGTGATTAATTGATGGGACTGCATTGATTCGGATCAATGCAAGCTAAACAAACCTGTTTGATGTTGTTGGAACAATTTTCAAAAAGCTGTTATTGCAAGGACGTTCTCTTTTGTTTTGCACAGTGGTATTCGGTTATGAATATCCAGCACCTCAGTCGAGAGGCAAGGGCCGAGATCCCTTCACCAGGAGTGACCCCTTGGACAGAAGTTTGCGTCAGGGTAACAACTTCACTGTAGCACCGCGGAACCGCGGCCGTACCCACGTTTTGGCCGCGGTTCCGCCGCAGTACTGTAGCTTCACTGCACCAAATTTTCTACGGTGGTCTCTGACTTGGAATTGGGGTTTCTGGTATTTTTAGTTTTGGCCCAGATTGTTTTGAGTGCTGGATTTGTGCTTGGGGCCCACTTCGGGAAATTTTGTCGATCGAAAAACTTAAATATGTTAGTTTACAGTACTTACATTATATCTGCGACCATGAATGTCATTTGATCAGTAAATCTTGTCTAATTGCTATAGCTCTTTTAGACGGATTTGCGAACGTGACATTCACGTTGATGTTCTGTGTTGTGCTGTGATGTTGCGGATTTGTCGTGGTAGATAGCCTGGATGCAATGATAGTACAGTTTGGTTGTATTTGTACATTTGATATTGCGGGGCGAGCGTCCGACATGTGGACTGCCGTCACTGCCTGTTTGTATATTATTCTTTTGGGGCACGACCGGGCTGAGGGCGATGTACCCGTTGTATATATTTTATTTTCTGTACTAGGATTACCCTGCGGTGGGGTGCACGGATAGCCGGGTTCTAAAGGGCAACGGACCCGCATCTCATGGCTTTGAGACGGAGGGGCCTTCACTCTAAAATTGGCGGGCTATTCGCCGCACTCGTAGGAGGTATAGGTTTACCCAAGGAGGAGTGCTCAAGTTACCGGATTCCGTGAAGTGCTGGGTGGTCCATTCACTTTGTTGTAGGGGGCTGCCTCGCTTCAGGTTTTGGCGGGTAACTTGCCGCACCCGTAGTGGTCTAGGATTTCATTGCACAGGCTATCCACACGACCAGGGGAACGTCGGGTTTCAGTAGCGGCTCTATGAAACCCGGGGATCCCAGATTATCTGTATTGTTCTGTGATACTTATTACATTTCTATGATGTTGCATTTTATCACGCCTTGAGCGATTATTATATATTGATATATATACTAGTAGATGTTGTATATGTTTTACACCCGCGCTAGTCCAATCCCCGCTCTGTCGTTAGTTAAGTAACCTAACGGATGATGACGGGACCCAGTGGCGAATGCGGATGGCATATACATACATCATATTTTCGTTCTTTGGTGGTGTGATTAATTGATGGGACTGCATTGATTCGGATCAATGCAAGCTAAACAAACCTGTTTGATGTTGTTGGAACAATTTTCAAAAAGCTGTTATTGCAAGGACGTTCTCTTTTGTTTTGCACAGTGGTATTCGGTTATGAATATCCAGCACCTCAGTCGAGAGGCAAGGGCCGAGATCCCTTCACCAGGAGTGACCCCTTGGACAGAAGTTTGCGTCAGGGTAACAACTTCACTATAGCCTGTTTACCCCAATCAGAGCAAAGCTCTGTTCAAATTCCAAGGCGGGAGAAGAAGCAACGCTTCATCTTCCCCCGATCAGAAATAAAGCTTTGCTTTGAAAATTTAAACTTTAATTTTGAAGCAACGCTTCAGATCCCGTGCGCTGCGTGCAATGCGCCACGTGTCAGAAGTTGACACGGCAGCACAACGCCCAAGGCAGTACGTCCAATCAGAGCAAGGCTCTTTAAAACATAAGCAACACTCAACTGCGCAAGCGCACCGCGGCGCGACACGTGTCTGCGCAGTTGCGCAAGCACAACTGCGCAAGCGCACCGCTGCGCGACACGTGTCTGCGCAGTTGCACAAGCGCTGTTGCACAAGCGCTTCACTGCGCGACACGTGTCTGCGCAGTTGCGCAAGCGCTTCACTGCGCGACACGTGTCATTCACTTGGAGAGTTGCGCAAAACAGAGTAAATCTTGTTAAAACAAGAAGATTTTCTTGTATAAGGCAGGGGCCTCTGGATCAAAGATCCAACGGTGGGGAAAATTCCCCAAATCACTCAGAAAAAGATTTATGTAACAAATTTAACTAATTTATGAGCACTATAAAAAGGACCCCAGACCTCATTTCAAAGAGAAGGAAGATCTTGCTAAAAAAAAAAGAGAAGAGAACTCTTGAAGAATAAAAAAAAAAGGTAAAAAACCTTTGAAAGAAGAGAGATTTCTCTTGTGAACAAGATCATGGATCTTCAATAAATAAATAAATAAATAAAATAAAATAAAAATAAAAATATTGCCTTGCACTTGTTTTATGAACCACGGTTCTTGAACCTAAAAGGTTCTTAAATTAATAGTGCTTTGCACTTTCATGATTGGTTCCCTGAGATGAGAAAAACAAGAAAAAACTTGTTTTTTCTTAGATCTAAATCAAATAGTGCCTTGCACTTGTTTTATGAACCATCGGTTCTTGAACCTAAAAGGTTCTTAAATTAATAGTGCTTTGCACTTTTATGAACTTTTGGTTCTCTGAGATAAGAAAAACAAGAAAAAACTTGTTTTTCTTAGATCTAAATCAAATAGTGCTTTGCACTTCTTTCTTGAACCACCGGTTCTTGAATCTAAAAGATTCTCAAATTAGCAGTACTTTGCACAAATGCAATGCATTACTAAAAGGGCCAGGCCCAAATTAAAATGACCTGACAGGCCAAAATAAATTGCAAAGCAATAAATGGGCAGAGCCCAAATAAATTGATGCTTTGCATCCTTTATACAAGGGCAGAGCCCAAATAAAATTGATGCCTTGCATCATTCCTAAAAGGGCAGAGCCCAAAACAAATTAATGCTCTGCATCCTTTCTGGGCAAACCCCAAATAAAAATAAAAAATAAATGCAATGCAAAAGCAAATAAAATGTTGAACATTTCAACTGGACTTAGCCCAATTTTGGCCATAAGTCCTTAAATTAAATTGACTGAGCAAAATTGCTCTTCTAAATCAATTTACATCCGGTTCGAGGGTACATCTCCGAACTCCTTTGACATCCGTCGTTGTAATTCTTCAACGACGTCAAAGAGGTGACGGGTCCCAACGACCACACATCGATATGGACTGCGGGGTCCTTAAACTCGTGGACCGAAATGTCCTTAAACTAATATCGGACCGAAACGTCCTTAAACTAATATTCATCCCAAAATGGGAACATTGGACCGAAACGTCCTTAAACTAATATTGCACCGAAACGTCCCTAAACTAATATTAGACCGAGACGTCCCTAAACTAATATCGGACCGAGACGTCCTTAAACTAACGGTGGACCACTATGTCCTTAAACTGGTATTGGACCACCATGTCCCTAAACTGGCACAATAGAGCCCAAATGCTCTTTTGTCGGATCTAAACGATCCCGTTAAGTCGATCTTAGTCCCAAACTGGACTAACGTATTCTTAACAACCGTTTAAGTTGATCTTAGCCTCAAATATGGCTAACGCATTCTTAAACCTTCAAACAGACTTTAGTCCCAGATTGGACTATAAATTCCCCCAATCAACTTTGGCTCAAGGGTACATCTCTGAACTCCTCTGACATTTGTCGTTGTAATTCTTCAACGTCGTCAGAGAGGTGACGGGTCCCGACGACCATACATGCAATGGACCACTGTGTCCCTAAACTGGAACAATAGAGCCCAAATGCTCTTTTGTCGGATCTAAACGATCCCGTTAAGTTGATCTTAGTCTCAAACAGGACTAACGTATTCTTGATGAACGTTTAAGTCGATCTTAGCCGCAACGCGACTAAGGCATCCTTAAACTAAAAACACCAAACCCAAATCTAAGTAAATACGGATTTGGACTAATCCACGTCCTACGGACGACGGCATTACTCAGTCTCCGTATACAATCCACGGGCAACCACAAACAAAACAAACACACACGACACGAAGTGAAATTCTGGAGAAGGAGAAGGTTGTTACCGCGATGCGGTAGCGTAATTAACTGCAGGGGCTTGCGCCTACAGGGAAGAGCGTCCCCACAATCAAAAACCCCTCAAGCGAGGGGGAATCTGACGAAGTCTGCTACATCGGCCGCATCCGTCTAAACCTCCAATACACGGTGCCATAAATCAACTTGGCATCTTCGGAGAGGTGGACGGATAAAACCAAATAGCATCTGCCCCGAATCTCAGCGTCAGGCCATCGCGGTCCTGTGCGCCGCCGTTCGGAGGGGAACAGATTCTGGCACGCCCGGTGGGACCTTTTCCACTTTCCACTCCACACTTCGTGTGTCGTGTTCGCGAACGAATCGCGGTTTACTGTGGTTGCCTGTGGATTCGAGGTACTAAGATTTGGTGTCTTGCTCCGTGCAGAAAACAGAAGATCAATGGCTTCAAACTGCACTGCCTGCAACTGCAACTCTCGCTCCATCCCGTCCGGAGGAGTGACTTATGGGCCTCAGGCGGCCTCCATCTTCGCTATGCCGGTGGAACAGGTAATTCAGGTCACCACTGGGCTGTTCTTTGGGACCATGCTCCCACCAATGAGCTTCAACGCCCCAATGACATTGCAAGAAGCTTCAAAGAAGTCGGTCTTCGATCGACTTACCACTGCCGCGACCCCTTTCAATAGGTCGCCCAACTCCACTGCTTCAGGTTTTAATGGATTAGGCCAGAGCTCCATCGGGCTCATGAAGAAGCCTGCCATACCAGAAGGCGTTATCCCGAAGCGGATAGCCATCCCAGATCCCGTTCTTGGCGAAGTCACCAAGCTTGCTTCCCATGTTCGGAAGCCCGCTTCTGACAGGTTGGCCGTCCCCGTTCAACGGACGTCGATCTTTAAAAGGCTGGTACCAGCATATTCTGACCAACACAGGGGGCATGAGGAGGTCACCCCTATATCTGAAACAATTCCATTAGCACGACATGCTCGACGTCGCTACTGGCGCCGAGTGAGGAAGGCTGGGGGCAACTCTCCCTCTGGACTTACTCGTCCAACTCTAATGGTTGGAATCGATACTGCTGTTCCAACCAAGAACAGCTTTGAACTGCTCAACAAGGTGCGCAGAAACTCTCCTACTGCGATGTTGAAACGAACTCCTTCACCTGTGGAGAATACTCCAGAGAAGAAGCTAGAGCAGCCCCCTCAACGGCTGTCCTCTAAAATTTACAAAGTCTGGCGACAGGTCCAAGAGTCGGTGATCGATCAAGACTGCCTCCGACGACAGAAAAAGATGAAGGTTCGGCAGGGAAAAGATTACTCTGTCAAACCACAAAAAACAAAAGCTACTTGGGTGCCCACTACAATGGCTCCCTTAACTCCAATCACTCAAAAAAGGAGGCCGCAAAAAGCCCCTGTGTCTTTGGCAAATCGCAAAGACACTGAACACAAACTCCCCAAGTCTGGGGGCATGGTGGTACACACTGTTTATATGGCTTCTGGAAAGGAGGAAAGCCGCACTTCTACGGGCCACCGACCGCTCACCCGATCCGTGACGAAAGCCCAGGAGCAACAGTAAAAGCTTCGGGAAATGATGACTACAATGGCTGCACTCACTGAGCTAAAAGAAAGCTCTGAAACGTCTTCGGATGAGCGTCAAGAACAAGAAACTGACGCTGACTTTTTAAGCAGAGTCCTCGAAAAGAGGGACAAAGAAGCTGCAGAGCAGGCGGCTAACATAAAACAGATGGCGCTCCTCTTCAAAGATATGGTAGGGATGATGTTACAGCCGGACCCTCCTGCTGAAGATCCTTCGATCGTCCTTGAAGACAACAGGGGAGAAACGTCAAATCCTCCGCCGGCTCTATCAACAGCCAAGGAGGAGGCAATCTCCAAAGTTGACCTAGACGAATATATAGCTCAGCAGATCCAGGTTCATCAGGCGAATGAAGCGGCTGGGCAAATTGTTAGAACCGGACGACCGTATCCGAGCTGGTATGACCAAATCAATTACCCGCCAGGATATACGATCCCTAAATTCCACGTATATAAAGGGACGGGGAATCCGCATCAGCATGTCGCTCAATTCAGGGCCTTATGCGGCAATACTGGAGGAGATGACAAATTGTTGCTACGTCAATTCGTCGGCAGCTTAGCAGAAACAGCCTTTGAATGGTATTCGGAGCTACCTAACGACTCTGTCAAAACATTTGCAGAGATGGAACTGCTGTTTACACAAAGATTCGCGAGTGCTAGTGAACGCACCCCGATAACAGCACTAATAAATGCTAGGATAAGGCCAAGCGAAACGTGGGTTCAATACGCAACACGATGGCGGAACCTATGGTTGAAATGCGAACAACGCATAGAAGAGGCACCTGCGGTAGGCATGTTTGTGGGAACTCTCGATCCGCAGGCGACCATCTCGCAATTCATGATGTTCTTCAGGCCGACCACCTTCCAGGCCTTGATCGACAAATTAGCCCAAATGGACCAGATGGGCCATAAGCCGTCTCCTCCAAGACCCGATCCCCGAAATGAGAAAGGAAAAGCGATCATCGTCGCCAATGCTCAACAACAGTCGAGCAACTCAAAGCCGGTCGTTCGCCAAAACAACGTGCGTCCACGCCCATCTCTCGCAGAGAGGCTAGGACGTCCTTACTCGTTTCCTCAGAATAAAACGAGAAGACTGTTTGAGCTGGCAGTGCGTAACAGACTCATCAATCTGCCGAGTCCAAAGCGTCTGTCGCAGCCAGGCGATCTTAATAATCCCAATTATTGCCCTTACCACCAAACGGTAAGTCACCCGATTGAGGATTGTTTCGTCTTTAAGGGATGGATTGAGGATCAATACCTGCAAGGCAAGTTCGCGCTGTCTGAAAGCTGGAAGGTAAACCCACCACAGCCGCACTCTCCGAAAAATATGGACACGCCGGGGGCAACTTGTTCTTTCGTCGAGGATGAAAACGATGGAAAAAACTTATCGGATGAATCCGAAGCTACGTAGCGACTTGTCATGTGATTTCTCATTCACTGACGGATGATGAGGAGGCTCCTTGCGCTGAGAAATCAATGGCGGACCCTGAACAGAAATTCCGCGGCCGTCAGACAAGTTGATCGATGCCTTCCTAAATAAAATTCGTCTGAAAGCAAAAGCCAATCAAGAGCATGAAATGGCCATACTGGAAAGAACCAAGGTATTCCCGTCAAATCAAAAGCCATACACTGCGGGTAAAAACAAATTCAAGACGAGGAAACGGTTCGCCAAAGCTCTATCAGTAGGAATGAAGCTACCGCCCTCTGAAGAAAATTCTTTCTCTGAGGTAGAGATGCACCCTAACTTCTGTTTATATCATCAGAAGATCATACATCCTACCGAAGACTGCGAGTCCTTTAACTGTTGGTGGCAAGGGTATGTCGCTCAAAAGCAACACTTCGACAAGACAAAGTGTGAATCTCGTGGACATCGGAAAAATGCGATATATGAGCGCAAAGGAGCCGCCGCAAACTGTCATATAGCCGACTTCAAGGGATCACAAATTGTCACCTTTGGAAGCGACTCTGACGAAGAAGCTATCCCCAACTTTTCCCTCGGGGAATCTATTTCGAAAATAAAGGAATTGAGAAGCTGCGAGAACGTTCAGCCATGTAATCGCACGCTATTCGAAAAAAATCTCGGCCCCGTAAACAAGGGACCGAGCAAAAAGAATAAAGGAAAAGGAAAAAAGGCCCTCGTCGCCAGCGCTCAACAACAATCAGGTGACCCTAGACCGGTTGCTTGCCAAAGCAACAAGCGGCAATCCCTCCAGGAAAAGTTGAAACGTCCTTACTCGTTTCCGCAAGATAAAACAAGGGGACTGTTCGAGCTGGCAGTGCGCAACAGACTCATTAATCTGCCGAATCCAAAACGTCCGTTGCAGCCAGACGACGTTAATAATCCTAATTATTGCCCTTACCACCAAACAGTAGGTCACCTGATCGAGGACTGCTACGTCTTCAAAAACTGGGTTGAAGACCAATACCAACAGGGCAAGTTTGCGCTGTTTGAGAACTGAAAGGTGAGTCCGCCACAACCGCACACTCCGAAGAAGATGGATACGCCGGGGGCATCATGTTCATTCATGGAGAAGGACTCATAGACCGAAAAGTCAATAAACTAGATATTCGCCTCAAATACGGCGACAACGGACCGAAACGTCCTTAAACTAACAACGGACCGAGATGTCCTTAAACTAATGATGGACCGCAATGTCCTAAAACTTGCAAATGACCGAAATGTTTTTAAACTACTACCGCAGCATTCTCAGGCTGACGAGAATATAAAAAAAAAAACAAAAAAACGGTATGTCCATAAGCAAAATGGGCACGGATGAAAACCCGAAAGGGCTCCGTGAGTAAAAACAGCAGGGCTACCGGCGAGTGTTCGTGAAAACCCGAAAGGGCGCGACCTCGTAAAAATAAAAAGAATAAAAAAATAAAAAGAATAACAAAAACGGTATGTCCATAAGCAAAATGGGCACGGATGAAAACCCGAAAGGGCTCCGTGAGTAAAAACAGCAGGGCTACCGGCGAGTGTTTGTGAAAACCTGAAAGGGCGCAATCTCGTTAAGAAACACTTATAGGGTCCTCTCGACCCTATAAGGAGAAACCACCCGCGTGAGATCCATACGACTCACAAGGGAACAACACACTTAGGAATCCCCACGATTCCTAAGGAGAAAATACACTTGCGAGATCCTCACGACTCGTAAGGAGAACGCTCTTATGGGACCCTCACGGCTCGTAAGATTTGAAAGTCTTAAGTTACAGAGGCCTAAACCTGTGCTTAAGCAACCCCCACAACTTTCGACATTGCCCTACAAGCGGCTCATATTGACCCTTGTATACAATCCACGGGCACGAATAAATATTTTCCTAACAAAGTCCCATCCGTGACTAGGGATATGCTTGTACAGCAAACAACACTTGTAAGTCCTCTCGACTTATAAGGAGAAAACCCTTTTGTAAGATCCTTACGACTTACAAGAGAACATGCACTTAGGAATCCTCACGATTCCCAAGGAGAAAACACACCTACAAGATCCTCACGACTTGTAGGGAGAAATACCTTTGTGAGACCCTTACGGCTCATGAAGTCAAAAGCCTTAGCCGACAGGACCCTTAATCCTGTTTACTAAGCCACCTTTGTTCGGGATCGACAGAGGCAAATGATGATTCGCTCCTGGCAATATTCCAGTTGTAGCGATGCTGATGCCTAAATCGGTATCAAATTCCAAGTCCTTTCATGGCAGATGATGATTCGCTCCTGGCAATATTCCAGTTGTAGCGATGCTGATGCCTAAATCGGTATCAAATTCCAAGTCCTTTCATGGCAGATGATGATTCGCTCCTGGCAATATCCCAGTTGCAGCGATACTGATGCCTAGACCGGTATCAAATTCCAAGTCCTTTTACGGCAAATGATGATTCGCTCCTGGCGATATTCCAGTCGCAGCGATGCTGATGCCAAGATTGGTATCAGATCCCAAATCCCCTACTCGCAAAAAAAAAAAAAAAAAAAATCAGCGAGCCAAAAAAAATAAAATAAAATAAAATATATATATACATATATATATATATATATATATGCATACGAAATAACTGAAATGATGGGGCAGCTTGCAAACAAAATCAGCAAGTAAAAATGTATGCATGCAAAATAGCCGAAATGGTTGGGCAACTCGCAATAAAAAGCAGCGAGTAAAAAGAAAAATAGCCGAAATGATTGGGCACCGTGAAAAATAGCCGAAATGATTGGGCAATTGCGATTTTCGTGATATAAAAAGCTGAAATGATAGAGCATCGCGAAAAAAAAAGGAAAAAATGAAACCTTTTGCCCTACAGGTGAAATCACATCGATCCCTATATATAATCCAGGGGCACAGATAAAAAGGGAACAATACCTTCCCAACAGGCTCCACCAGAAAGCGAAGCCAAATCTCGACGGTTCATAGATAACCTAGAGACCATCTCGACATTTGTCGCAATATTACAGACACGATGTCAACAAATGAAGCAAAGGAAGGTCCCTAACTTCAGGGTCTCGACGTCAATATCGACAACTTAAAGATCACCAACGGCATTTCTCCTCACTCCAACTAGATGCAGACATGACGTCAACAACTGACCTCAGAATCGCAACGAAACGGAACCATGACAAAGTCCCTAGTTCCAAATCTCAATGGCCACGTCTACAGCCTGGAGACCAACAACGGTGTGCCTCCTCATTCCAACAGGACACAGATGTTACACCATCAAGCGGAGTGATGGCAAAATCCCAGCTCCACCTCAGCATGCGTCTCAATACACCAGACGCAGTGTAAGCAAACGAAGCGAAGGCCACATTCCTAGCTTCAACGTCTTTACGGTAACTCACATAAAACCGGAAAGACAATCGGAGACCATCTCACATGAAGTGGTCACCTCCTTGACGTTCGTCTCGATACACTAGATGAAATGTCAACCTCAGCGTTCTTCCTCCAGCAGGGATTCAGACATGACAAAGCAAATGAAGCGAAGGCCACATTCCTAGCTTCAACGTCTTTACGGTAACTCACATAAAACCGGAAAGACAATCGGAGATCATCTCGCATCAGCACAGAGTAGTCACCACCTTGACGTTCGTCTCGATACAGCAGACAAAATGTCAACCCCAGCGTTCTTCCTCCAACAGGATTTGGACACACCAAAGAAAACGAAGCGAAGGCCACATTCCTAACTTCGACGTCTTGACGGTAACTCACATAAAACCGGAAAGACAATCGGAGACCATCTCACATGAAGTGGTCACCTCCATGACGTTCGTCTCGATACAGTAGACGAAATGTCAACCTCAGCGTTCTTCCTCCAGCAGGGATTCAGACATGACAAAGCAAATGAAGCGAAGGCCACATTCCTAGCTTCAACGTCTTTACGTTAACTCACATAAAACCGGAAAGACAATCGGAGATCATCACGCATCAGCACAGAGTGGTCACCACCTTGACGTTCATCTCGATACAGCAGACGAGATGTCACCCTAACGTTCGTCTCGACACAGCAGACGCAACGTCATTAAACGAATGGAGCCACGGCAAAATCCCTAGTTCCAAACCTCGACGGTTCACCAGCAACCTAGAGACAACCTCGACGTCCGTCTCGATACAGCAGACGAGATGTCACCCTAACGTTCGTCTCGACACAGCAGACGCAACGTCATTAAACGAATGGAGCCACGGCAAAATCCCTAGTTCCAAACCTCGACGGTTCACCAGCAACCTAGAGACAACCTCGACGTCCGTCTCGATACAGTAGACGAGATGTCACCCCAACGTTCGTCTCGACACAGCAGACACAACGTCATTAAACGAATGGAGCCACGGAAAAATCCCTAGTTCCAAACCTCGGCGGTTCACCAGCAACCTAGAGACAACCTCGACGTCCGTCTCGATACAGCAGACGAGATGTCACCCCAACGTTCGTCTCGACACAGCAGACGCAACGTCATCAAACGAACGGAGCCACGGCAAAATCCCTAGTTCCCACCGCAACATTCGTCTCGATACAGCAGACGCAATGCCAGCAAACAAAGCAAAGGCCAAATTCCTAGCTTCAGGGTCTTGACGGCAACTCATATAAAGCCCGAAAGACTATCGGAGATCATCCCCACACCAGCGCGGAGTGGTTATGACTCATCGGGGCTCTCCAAAATGAGCTTAACCTCAAGTAAACAGCGGCATGGCAAATTCCTAGCGCTTGCTCTTCCGACGGTCAAACTGCCAAGGAGGATTGCTTGAAGACGTCTTGTCCAGCCCCCGAAGGGATCAAAGACACGGCAGTCGCAAGGCTACTCGAACAGCACGATTGCCTATCGAGGACTATATCAGCTTATGCGACGGTACGATGGCCAAAACCCTAAGTACCACCAACCTTAACGGGCTTCTGTCGTAAAGAGCAGAGATTAAATGCGACGTTAAGATGTTCTTGCGAGAAACGTTCGATTCGTCTCGACTTGTGAAAAATTGTCGAGGCGGCTCGACTCGTGAGATAAAGCCTTAGGCAGTGGGCATAAAAGAAGCATGTTTCCTAAGCATTGGGACCCCGCAAGTTGACCCAAAACGGTCTCTTGCATACCATCCACGGGTCTCACTCTCCAACGTCGAACTTCGACAAGGAGGGAAACAACCACTTACGAATCCTCTCGACTCGTAAGAGGGAAAGTTCTCTTATAGAATCCTTACGACTTATAAAAGAAAACCACACTTAGGAATCCTCACGATTCCTAAGGAGAAAATCCACCTATGAGATCCTCTCGATCCGTAGGGAAAAAAGCCTCTATGAGACCCTCACGGCTCATAGAATTGAAAAGTCTTAGGCAGTAGACCTGAACCTGCGGCCTAAGCCATCGCTATTTCCTGAGGAAGTTGGAATACTCGTTTTAGATATCCATCGATCATGGTTATTAAGACAGCCTGCTGACAATAAAAAGAAGATGACAGAAAGAATATCTGATCTACATTTGATCTGGCGTTCGTGACGCATTCATTTATGCACGGGCAGAAAACTCAGGACGAGAAATAAGAGAAGCTGAAATGAAAAGTTTCCATTCATATTGGCAAAAATTCTTACAATTATGAAAAGCAGTAAAAGGAAAATATTATTACAATGGAATGACTTCAGATCCGGGGCAGGGATTGAGGAATTCAAAAGTAAGGCCGTCCAAAGTTCTTCTGGCCTTTCTAATTATTCTTATGCGCAGCCTCTCGCGCTCCTCGGCGTCGATATCATCGGCAAGCCCTTCCGGCCTTCGATAAGCAGCAACGATCGTCGTCTGCTGAAAGATTTGATGTAGGATGTCAACAAGGTTGTTTCGCCGTTTCTTCGAAATTAGCCCCGTCAGGTACACTGAATGCACCTTGTCTTCGGCATCATCTAGCGCATTGAGCGGTAAGGCCTCGTGAAGACCTGGGAGTGCTCTCCATATTGCCCCCAGCACGACTTTCAAAAGGGCCGAACGACAAGGTAGCAGCCAGCCACCGCTGGCATTCAGGCGATCCATGACCTCTGCACATTGAGCGTCCGTAAACTCTTGGTTCTGTTGACGGCCCTGTACACGGATATCCTCATAAGTGATGAACTCGTGTAAGCTGTATAGACGCACCGCCATAATACCTGAAGAAAACAATACAGGGATATTAACAAACAAGAAAATACAGAAAGTTAAAAGTTAAACTCCTTGAGAGCAATGCTCTGCAGACAGGAGCGACACCAGTCAAAATCAGTTATGAGGAGAATTTGAGGAAAATTCCCTGAGAATATTGAGGGCTCCGCTCTAAAAAAAATAAAAATAAATAAAAAATAAATAAATAAAAAAATAAATAAAATTAAAAAATTAAAAAAAATGATATAATAATAATGATATTCTCAAGTGCCATATAAATTGGGAGGAGCAAAGCTCCATTAATTAAGAAGATATAAGAAAAAACTTTTATAGAGCAAAGCTCTATTAATGGAACCCTAACAGGATTCTCCTGAGTTCTCTTTGGACTCTTTAGAGCAAAGCTCTGCTAAATGAAACCCTAAATGGGTTTTCTTTAGATCAGGGATCTGTGGAGAGCAAGGCTCTATTAATCAGCTTTAATTTAATTTTATTTTATTTTATTTTTACCTACGATGGTTATGAACTCTGGAGTTCTTGGGAAAAAAATCAAGAGCAAGGCTCTGAAAATTCTTAAGCAAGAGCAAGGCTCTGAGTCAAAATTCTTGAAGTGGTAAAGAATTTTTTGAGGACCAAAGGTCCTATTTATAGGCATCAATCGCCTCTTCAACTGCCAAAAGGCGCCGCGACGGTTCGGATTCTGCCACCGTTGCGCTTGCGTTTGGAGGCCACGTAAGCGCAGCGGTGGGGGGGCATTTGTTTACCCCAATCAGAGCAAAGCTCTGTTCAAATTCCAAGGCGGGAGAAGAAGCAACGCTTCATCTTCCCCCGATCAGAAATAAAGTTTTGCTTTGAAAATTTAAACTTTAATTTTGAAGCAACGCTTCAGATCCCGTGCGCTGCGCGCAACGCGCCACGTGTCAGAAGTTGACACGGCAGCACAACGCCCAAGGCAGTACGTCCAATCAGAGCAAGACTCTTTAAAACATAAGCAACACTCAACTGCGCAAGCGCACCGCGGCGCGACACGTGTCTGCGCAGTTGCGCAAGCACAACTGCGCAAGCGCACGGCTGCGCGACACGTGTCTGCGCAGTTGCGCAAGCGCTGTTGCGCAAGCGCTTCACTGCGCGACACGTGTCTGCGCAGTTGCGCAAGCGCTTCACTGCGCGACACGTGTCATTCACTGGGAGAGTTGTGCAAAACAGAGTAAATCTTGTTAAAACAAGAAGATTTTCTTGTATAAGGCAGGGGCCTCTGGATCAAAGATCCAACGGTGGGGAAAATTCCCCAAATCACTCAGAAAAAGATTTATGTAACAAATTTAACTAATTTATGAGCACTATAAAAAGGACCCCAGACCTCATTTCAAAGAGAAGGAAGATCTTGCTAAAAAAAAAAAAGAGAAGAGAACTCTTGAAGAATAAAAAAAAAAAGGTAAAAAACCTTTGAAAGAAGAGAGATTTCTCTTGTGAACAAGATCATGGATCTTCAATAAATAAATAAATAAATAAAATAAAATAAAAATAAAAATAGTGCCTTGCACTTGTTTTATGAACCATCGGTTCTTGAACCTAAAAAGTTCTTAAATTAATAGTGCTTTGCACTTTCATGATTGGTTCCCTGAGATGAGAAAAACAAGAAAAAACTTGTTTTTTCTTAGATCTAAATCAAATAGTGCCTTGCACTTGTTTTATGAACCATCGGTTCTTGAACCTAAAAGGTTCTTAAATTAATAGTGCTTTGCACTTTTATGAACTTTTGGTTCTCTGAGATAAGAAAAACAAGAAAAAACTTGTTTTTCTTAGATCTAAATCAAATAGTGCTTTGCACTTCTTTCTTGAACCACCGGTTCTTGAATCTAAAAGATTCTCAAATTAGCAGTGCTTTGCACAAATGCAATGCATTACTAAAAGGGCCAGGCCCAAATTAAAATGACCTGACGGGCCAAAATAAATTGCAAAGCAATAAATGGGCAGAGCCCAAATAAATTGATGCTTTGCATCCTTTATACAAGGGCAGAGCCTAAATAAAATTGATGCCTTGCATCATTCCTAAAAGGACAGAGCCCAAAACAAATTAATGCTCTGCATCCTTTCTGGGCAAACCCCAAATAAAAATAAAAAATAAATGCAATGCAAAAGCAAATAAAATGTTGAACATTTCAACTGGACTTAGCCCAATTTTGGCCATAAGTCCTTAAATTAAATTGACTGAGCAAAATTGCTCTTCTAAATCAATTTACATCCGGTTCGAGGGTACATCTCCGAACTCCTTTGACATCCGTCGTTGTAATTCTTCAACGACGTCAAAGAGGTGACGGGTCTCAACGACCACACATCGATATGGACTGCGGGGTCCTTAAACTCGTGGACCGAAATGTCCTTAAACTAATATCGGACCGAAACGTCCTTAAACTAATATTCATCCCAAAATGGGAACATTGGACCGAAACGTCCTTAAACTAATATCGGACCGAAACGTCCTTAAACTGATATTGGACCGAGACGTGCTTAAACTGATATTGGACCGAGACGTGCTTAAACTAATATTGGACCGAAACGTCCCTAAACTAATATCGGACTGAGACGTCCCTAAACTAATATCGGACCGAGACGTCCTTAAACTAACGGTGGACCACTATGTCCTTAAACTGGTATTGGACCACCATGTCCCTAAACTGGCACAATAGAGCCCAAATGCTCTTTTGTCGGATCTAAACGATCCCGTTAAGTCGATCTTAGTCCCAAACTGGACTAACGTATCCTTAACAACCGTTTAAGTTGATCTTAGCCTCAAATATGGCTAACGCATTCTTAAACCTTCAAACAGACTTTAGTCCCAGATTGGACTGTAAATTCCCCCAATCAACTTTGGCTCAAGGGTACATCTCTGAACTCCTCTGACATTTGTCGTTGTAATTCTTCAACGTCGTCAGAGAGGTGACGGGTCCCGACGACCATACATGCAATGGACCACTGTGTCCCTAAACTGGAACAATAGAGCCCAAATGCTCTTTTGTCGGATCTAAACGATCCCGTTAAGTTGATCTTAGTCTCAAACAGGACTAACGTATCCTTGACGAACGTTTAAGTCGATCTTAGCCGCAACGCGACTAAGGCATCCTTAAACTAAAAACACCAAACCCAAATCTAAGTAAATACGGATTTGGACTAATCCACGTCCTACGGACGACGGCATTACTCAGTCTCCGTATACAATCCACGGGCAACCACAAACAAAACAAACACACACGACACGAAGTGAAATTCTGGAGAAGGAGAAAGTTGTTACCGCGATGCGGTAGCGTAATTAACTGCAGGGGCTTGCGCCTGCAGGGAAGAGCGTCCCCACAATCAAAAACCCCTCAAGCGAGGGGGAATCTGACGAAGTCTGCTACATCGGCCGCATCCGTCTAAACCTCCGATACACGGTGCCATAAATCAACTTGGCATCTTCGGAGAGGTGGACGGATAAAACCAAATAGCATCTGCCCCGAATCTCAGCGTCAGGCCATCGCGGTCCTGTGCGCCGCCGTTCGGATGGGAACATAGCCGATTACTTTTTGCTTTGCATCGTGGTATTCGGTTGGAATATCCTGCACCTCATTCTACGGGGAAAGAATCGAGATCCCTTCACCGGGAGTGACCTCTTTAGCAAAGGTTTTCGCCACTATATTTAAAAAAAGCTATCCGGGTCTTTCAACGATATCAAGTTCATTACGTTAAAGGTTTTTCGCTAAAAACCATTCGTAGCCTTCCGTCATTTCAGACGGGTAGCACTTAGTATTCATGCTATGTTTGTTGGCCTTCGTCATGGCATAGTGTATGGTAGCTATTTGTTACTTTTCTGTTGCATAGATAGATGCATTGGTTTGGGACAGTCGTACAGCCTTGTTGGCCCTCGTCAAGGTCTTGTACGGGTGGGTTCAAATTAACCTGGACAATGACGGGTAGAACTTGACATGTGACTTATGATTTGTTGGCCTTCGTCAAGGTCATAAGAGCATGAGGTAAAAATCACATCGGGAGTTTCTAAAGAAACTGAAACTTGCCAGATATGCCCATACCTTCTGGAGTGTGATAACATGAGTGGATTCCATCACGTTATCATGCGATGATAGTTGGATCCCGATTCCCACTGATGAGTTGGTTTACTCCTCGGGTGATCCCGACTAATTCTTCTTTCAGGTTTGGAGGAGAATTTGAGGTTACAGTGGGAGGTTTCCTGATTAAATAAATTGATAACCATTCTGATCTAGGTTAGAGTGCACGCAGAGTGTTTCTTTTCTCTCTCTCTTTGGCAGCGACCATGACCCGACCCTTGACTATGACTCAGTGACCAAGTTAACCGAACTTTCTTAAAACACTGGCTTTTGGATTGTCAGAGTTGCATACCTCATTACCACTCTTACTTTTACCCTTTTTCTCCAGAACACCCCGTATTACTACGAACATCCACTTTCATTGGATAAAGCCATCGTATGGTTATATACGAACTCGAAGGAACTTGTTCCAGATTCGAGGATGGTTTCCGGTTCTGGAGAAAATGAATAGGGCTATTCAGTTGTCTTTTCCTTTTACCTTCTCTCAAGTTGCGAATGCTCCTTGGATTAGGACGGTACACCTGTTACGCTAATTGGATAGTCTTCATCCAAACCATAGGCAGGTGCCGAAAGGTAGGGCATGAAGAAAACCATTTAGCCTAAAAGGTGTACAGAAGGTATTAAGTAAAGACAAATAAAGGGATCAGAAAGAGGGCAAAGTAAACTGCGACTGCTATTCACGACCAAACCAAGTATTTCATCACCACTCCTAGTTCACCTTTGTATTTCTCCGGAACACCCCGTATCACTACGAAAATCCACTGTTTATTGGATACTCCATCATATGGTTATATACGAACTCGAAGCGACATGTTCCAGTTCGGAGATGGATTCTGGTTCAGGAGAAATAGGAATAAGGTTTATTCAGTTGTCTTTTATCTTTACCTTCTCTCGCGTTGCGAGTGCTCCTAGGATTAGGGGAGTACACCCATTATGCTTATTGGATAGTCTTCTTCCAAACCATAGGCTGGTGCCGAACGGTAGGGAAGGAAGAAAACCATTTAGCCTAAAAGGGTGTACAGAAGGTAATGACTAAAGACATATAAAGGGATTTGGAGAGATGACAAAGAAATATACGGTTACAGTTGTGAATCTGATAATGGAAGAGGTATTACTAGGAATACCCGGATACCCCTTCGAAACATTTACATGTTTCAGTTTCACTGTGTATTGTTAAAAGAAAACTGATTTCCCAATTAGTCCTTGCTCCAGGGTATGTATTTACCAGGTTTGATTGTCACATCTGTATGGTTTTACAGATGATGAGTGGGAGTAAGTTATTGGGAATTGGGTGATCATCCTCATTATATCGGGATTCGTTGTAACTGGTGATATTTGAGTAAATCGCCTGGGTTGTTTGCCGGATGGCAAATATTTGGTTTTGAATATCCGTTGTTATGCACCAATTTCAAATTGATATATCTGTACGTTTATTTTTATAAAGTGAGATATAACTTTTTGAAATTATGTCCATGACATTTACCTATATCAGTGGATGGTTAGGTAAGGAGCATTAAACAGCGGTGTAATTCTTCTTAACCATAAGTACAGTTTTCAACCTACGACACACAGCGAATGAGTTATTAGACTCAGGGGACTTATACAGAGTATTGTATGTTGTCCAGTGCCCATGAGGACAGAGGGGTTGGTACTCGTACTATATTCTGTTTACTTCTGACTTCTCTAGTTCTTAGACATGTGTTTCGTAGAAATGCAAGGTCTAAGTTTTGAGAAGTTATAGGTATAAGAATAAAGTAGAGAACCAGGCGTTGCAAGTATCAGGATTCTTCAAGGTGATCGAAGATGTAGATGCTTGTGTATGGTATTCAGTTAATAGTAATGATTAAGAGAACTTGCTTCTCTTTCAGGTTACTCATAATTGGAAGCACTCCTAAGTTGAGTAATGCTGATCGGCCTCTCTCCATTTAGTTGACATGCACTGGAGACAGCTGCATGATTTGAATCTGGTTCCAATTAAATCAGTGCCTCTGTTTCTATATTGGATATAGAATAGTTCATATCTTAACAATGTTAAGGTACGGGGAGTTGTCCGGCTTATGCTTAAAACCAGACTCTGGATAACTCAAGGCATGTTACTGTAATGGCTGTTTGTGGGTTGACACGGGCTATGACGAGGGTTGACTTTCTACCATCTGGAAGATCAATAGTGATATTGTTCTTGACTCGCCACAGTTTTAATAAAAATTGATTTTTTCAGAAAACAGTAGTGGGAGTATGGTAGAACTGAAAGTGATTCCAGAAGCGCAAACGATTACTGAAAATTTGATAAGAACCTAAAGATTCAATATGGTTTGACATTCCATTAGCCACTCCGCAGATATGGTGGGTAACCTCAAGCACCCGAGAGGTACTCCGGTATCCTCAAGGACGGTGACAAGGAGGTTCTTGTTTACCCAGACTTGCCATTGCTGTTGTTCCAGACTGTGAGACCCGGCAGGAGGATGAGTATAGCGTCGTTCTAAACTAGCTTTAGAAGTGCACGTGTATATGACTCTGCCAGAGGGTTGTCGTAGTCAGTGGGAGCAGCGGAAGCATAGTGGACAAGTAGCTTATGTCTATTTATAGACTAAAGCAGATATAGCGGAGATAGATCATCTATTTCTGAAGTGACAGTCATGGACTTTGACTTCATCAGAATAGGGGATGGATCTGTTAAGAAAGTAGTAGAGTGTGATGTCCTGGTATTTGGATGACATATACAGAGTAGGAAGTGAAATTCCTATACTACGATCGGTTATACTTTGGTTATCACACAGTGGTTTCTCCACATAGGATATAGATATTATATCAGATATTCTGGTTACTAGATCTATGGTTTTAGATCTAGATTTGGGTAGTTTCCCAATCTGGGTACTTAGACAGCATTCTAAAGGTGTTTTAGAATGGACGACTCCTGGCACGATAGTGTACCTGCAGGTGATGGAGTCACCCTCTCTAAAGGTGTCTTACAGACTAAAGGGGAGAGGGATGTGCATGATTTGCAGATCGCTTGCTTAGGCAACTGTGTCAATCATAAGATGTCAAGTACCACACCAGACGTTGTTTTTTGCACTAGATGCAATAAATTGATATTAATCCTATCCTGGAGAAACGTTCGGAAGCGGTTTTAGAACATAAGTGGATGTTCTAGGGATATGATAACAACAGCCTCTTTTAAGAGACGGTTATCATTCCAGGCTTCCAAGGTGACATGGATGACAGAGTGACTGTCAGAGTTATAGTTTTCCTTCTAACGAGGGGCAGTAGTTTGGACAGGTAATCCAAATGGACACTGAGGGAGGCATGACGCAGGATACTGATTAAGTTCAGATGTCGATACAGTCTAAGAAGTTTGGATTTGGAGTTCATTTATGAACTAGGTCCCATCAGATATCCAGACATATTCTAAGACAGGTATTGCTCATTTCGGGAGATGGCTTTCTCCGCGAACTTGAGATAAAGAGAGACATAGAAAGAAACATTAGGGCGGATCCACTCGCTGAGGCTATTCCTCGAATGCAATAGTTTCGCAAACGGGCTTTGTGAAACTGATTAGTAGAGGAGTTGGGTGTTCGATA
Organism: Agapanthus africanus; assembly: GCA_030015575.1. Lineage (NCBI taxonomy): Eukaryota > Viridiplantae > Streptophyta > Magnoliopsida > Asparagales > Amaryllidaceae > Agapanthus > Agapanthus africanus. Next base: position 50,133,170 of record CM057348.1, read on the forward strand.
TCACACGGGCTGTGAGTATGCGACATCGCAATAATTAGCCTTGAGTGTAAGTGGGAGATTGTTGGATATAGTGCCCTCAGAGTCAATTATTGGATCACAGGCACGTGATTGCAATGATTGAGGGAGAACCTATGCCGGTAGGACAGTCTTACTCAAGATGATAGTATGCTATCTGGTTTATCTTTATCATCGTGTACAGCTTTAGGTGACATTACAGATCACTATTACACATTGATAGAGCCCTTAGGATTCTTGCTTGACTACCAGCAGTATGATGGCAATCATATACGTGAGAGTTGGGTAGTCTATAAGCACATCCTTAAAGTGGTCCCTAGTCGTGGGAGTTTCGAGACTGGGCATCGATACTCCATTAGTAGACTAGTGTATACAGTCGAGACCCCGACGAGGGGCGGTGGCTGGTCTCACAAGCCATTGGTGTCAGTTGGATCACCTAAGATGTATACAGGTGCTCATTGGGTTATGAGTACACCGGATAGGACTCGCCGGGAACATGCTAGTTGGTATTATACCTGACGTCAGATAGCCGTTCCCTGGTGACATGTGTACAGGTTAGTTCATCGACCTGAGATCGCCATTTGTCTCGTGTGAGTTCCCACTGTGCTTTGATTACTACCCTACCACGGCTCAAAGGAGTCGTGCAAACAGGTTTTAGTTGGGTACAGTCCCGAGCCACATGGAGGCAGTGAGCGGATCGACATGGGTTTCGTCTCTCCCGGTATTGGGGGTGAGATCGCGCTGTGTTTAGGAGAGCCATTACACGAAGTCCTTGGCCAAGGCAGGAGATTTACTGGTAAGTATTCCAGTAGTATCTCAGGGTGTTCTGGGCTACACTCCGACACGACTTGTACCGCTTTTGGGGGTCTGACTTTTACCAACCCCCTAGGCCCGACATGCGATGCTCATATACGAACGGACCAGACTGTACGGATATTGTCACTGACAGGCTCAGTAGGGTGTCGGGATGAGTTCGCTCATCGACCTCCCTTTTGGTCAATACCTGGTAGCCCGTTACGTACAGCTAGTACCACTGACGTGCTAGTGGTTAAATCCACAGGCAAAATATTGACGAGTCTTTAGAGTCCCCCACAGACAGTTTCTTAAGTTTCGGGCGAAACGTTGTAGAGGCCGTATGGTATTATGGCAGGGTTCGATCATATACATGCAGTAGTGCACGGATCATGATCGGGCGGATCATACTAGTGGGCTTTGGTTTAAGCCGGATCCTAATATTAGATTTGTTGGATTACTTTAGTCTCATCGCATTCGCATTCAGTCGGAATGCGGATGCAGGTATGTATATACAGGTGAGGGGTATCCTTGTGATCCGTCATGGGTTTACTTTAGATGTTACCATATCTTTTTATTGTTGTAAACATTTGGGTTAATGTTTACAAATGGAAATAATGAGCTCAAAGTCATGATTAGGATTATTAATTGTGACACATGCACAAGTGATGACTCATGGTCTCTTTCTTTGTGCATGTGTCACATTATTGATTGATTTTTGAGTTGATATGATAAGAAGAGAGAGAGAGGGCAGCCAAGGAGAGGGTTTACTCTTGTGTTTATCATGATCTCACTCTCATTTTTTATCATACAACACAAAAGGAAAGCTCTTCTTCTTCCTCCTTTCTTAAGCTCACAATCTCCATTAACGGCATCATCTTCAACCTCCATCCATACACTCTCATGTGTTGAGAATCAATGGATGCTTGAGACAAAGTTATCACACACATTCTCTACATCACCTTGGACACGTCGGCTTGCAAACTTCGTGTCCGAGTTGCTTCGGACGAAGCGGGAGCCCGTAAAAGGATTCGAAGATGTGGTGCCCTTTCCGACGAGGAGACCGGAGATCGGAGATGCCGCAAGGAGCTTGGGTTGGTGGCCAAAGACCGAAGGACACGGATCGATCGGTATAGCTTTTCTAACCCTTCTCTAGTTTGCTAGTTATAAGTTAATGGTTCGATCCGGGATTAAAGTCTGTGATAGCGTCGGTTTCAAGTTTAGAAAAAGTTTTCGTTTCCGCATTTTGGCCTCGGATCGACGGCCGGGGCGCTACCGTAGACTTACAGGTTAGGTAAGGTGCATTCAACAGCGGTGTAATTCTTCTTAACTATAGTACAGTTTTCAACTTACGACGCACAAGGTTTGAGTTATCGAACTCAGGGGACTTGTACAAAGTATTGTATGTTGTCCGGTGTCCATTAAGACAAAGGGGTTGGTACTCGTACTATATTCTGTTTACTCATGACTTCTCCAGTTCTGGACAAGTATTTCGTTGAAATGCAAAGTCTAGATATTGAGAAGTTATATATATAAGAATAAAGTAGAGAACCATTTGTTAGAAGTATCAGGATTCTTCGAGGTAGTCGAAGATATAGATACTTGTGTTTGGTATTCCGTTGATAGTAATGGTTTTTGAGAACTTACTTCTCTTTCAGATTACTCATATATGGATGCACTCCTTGATGAGTAATGATGATATGCCTCATTCCATTTGGTTCATATGCACTGGAGACAGCTGCATGATTTTGAATCTGGTTCCAATTAAATTAGTGCTTTTGTTTCTATATTGGATATATATAGAATCAATTTATATCTTAACGATATTAAGGTATAGGGAGTTGTCCGGCTGATACTTAAAACCAGACTCTGGATAAACTCAAGGCACGTTTCAGTAATGGCAGTTTGTAAGTTATCCCGGGCTTTGACGATGGTTAACTTTCTACCATCTGGAAGATCAATATTTATATTGTTCTTGACTCGCCACCAGTTTTAGTAAAATGGACTTTTTCAGAAAACAAAAGTGGGAGTATGGTAGAACTGGAAATGATTCCAGAACCACAAACGATCACTGAAGATTTAATATAACCTGAGGATTCAATTGGATTTGACATTCCATTAGCCACTCCGCAGATTTGGTGGGTAACCTCATACACCCGGGAGGTACTTCGGTCTTCTCAGAGACGGTGACAGGAAGGTTCTTGTTTACCCAGACTTGCCATTGCTGCTGTTCTAGACTATAAGACCCGGCAGAAGGATGAGTATAGCGTCGTTCTAAGCTAGCTTTAGAAGTGCATGTATATATGACTCTGCCAGAGGGTTGTTGTAGTCAGTGGGAGCAGCGGAAGCATAGTGGGCAAGTAGCTTATATCTATTTATAGACTAAAGCAGGTATAGCGGAGATAAATCATCTATTTTTGATATTACAGTCATAGGTTTTGACTTCATCAGAATAGGAGATGAATCTGGTAAGAAGGTAGTAGGGTGTGATGTCCTGGTATTTGGATGACATGCACTTTATAGGAAGTGAAATTCCTATACTACGATCAGTTATACTGTGGTTGTCACGCAGTTGTTTCTCCACATAGGACATAGATATAATATCAGGGTTTCTGGTTACTAGATCTATGGTTTTAGATCTAGATTTGGGAAGTGTCCCAATTTGGGTACTTGACACTATTCTAAAGTGTTTTAGAATGGACGACTCCTGGCATGGTGGTGTACCTGCAGGTGATGGAGTCACCCTCTCTAAAGGTATCTTACAGACTAAAGGGGAGAGGGGTCTGCATGATTAGTATATCACTTGCTTAGGCAATTGAGTTAATCATGAAATGTCAAGTACCACACCAGATGTTGTTTTTGTACTAGCTGCAATAAACATATATTAATCCAATCCTGAAGAAATGTAGGGAAGCAGTTTATGAACATAAGTGGATGTTCTAGGGATATGGTAACGGCAGCCTCTTTCAGGAGACGGTTATCATTTCAAGCTTCCAAGGTGACCTGGATGACAGAGTGGCTGTCTGAGTTATAGTTTTTCCCTCTTCTGAGAGACAATATGTTGAACAGGTGGTCCAAGCGGATACTGTGGAAGGCATGGCGCAGGATACTGATTAAATTCAGTGGATGATACAGTCTAAGAAGTTTGCTGGATTTGGAGTTCATTTGTGAACTGGGTCCCATCAGATATCCAGACATATTCTAAGACAGGTATTGCTCATTTCGGGAGATAGCTTTCTCCGCGAAGTTGAGATATAGAGAGATACAGAAAGAAACACTGGAGCGGATCTACTCGCTGAGGCTATTTCTCGAACACAATAGTTTCACAAACTAACTTTGCGAAACTTCTTAGTAGAGAAGTTGGATGTTCGGTATCATACGAACTGTGAGTATGCGACACCGCAATAATTGGCCTTAAGTGCAAGTGGGAGATTGTTAGCTATAGTGCTCTCAAGGCAATTATCGTAGTCGCAGGCAGGTGATTATGATGATTGAGGAAGGACCTATACCGGTAGAACAGTCTTACTCGAGATGATAGTATGCTGTCTGGTTTGTCTTTATCATCACTATTACATGTTGATAGAACCCATAGGATTCTTTCTTGACTACCAGCATTATGATGGCGATCGGATATATGGGAGCTGGGGGTCTATAAGCAAATCCTTAAATGTCCCTAGTCGTAGGTGTTTCGAGACTGGGCATCGATACTCCAGTGTAGACTAATGTATACTGATCGAAACCCCGACGAGGGGCGGTGGCCAGGTCTCACAAGCCATTGGTGTTAGTTTGTTCACCTAAGATAGTATACAGGTGCTCATTTGGTTATGAGTACACTGGACGGACTCGCCGGGAACCTGCTAGTTGGTATTATACCTATTGTCAGATAGCAGTTCCCGGGTGACGTGTACAGGTTAGTCTGTCGGCCTGAGATCGTCATTTGTCTCGTGTGAGTTCCCGCTGTGCTTTGATTACTACCCTACCACGGCTCAAAGGAGTCGTGCAAACAGGTTTTAGTTGGGTACAGGCAATTATCGTAGTCGCAGGCAGGTGATTATGATGATTGAGGGAGGACCTATACCGGTAGAACAGTCTTACTCGAGATGATAGTATGCTGTCTAGTTTGACTTTATCATCACTATTACATGTTGATAGAACCCATAGGATTCTTTCTTGACTACCAGCATTATGATGGCGATCGGATATGTGGGAGCTGGAGGTCTATAAGCAAATCCTTAAATGTCCCTAGTCGTGGGTGTTTCGAGACTGGGCATCGATACTCCAGTGTAGACTAGTGTATACTGATCGAAACCCCGACGAGGGGCGGTGGCCAGGTCTCACAAGCCATTGGTGTTAATTTGTTCACCTAAGATAGTATACAGGTGCTCATTTGGTTATGAGAACACTGGACGGACTCGCCGGGAACCTGCTAGTTAGTATTATATCTATTGTCAGATAGCAGTTCCCAGGTGACATGTGTACAGGTTACTCTGTCGGCCTGAGATCGTCATTTGTCTCGTGTGAGTTCCCGCTGTGCTTTGATTACTACCCTACCACGGCTCAAAGGAGTCGTGCAAACAGGTTTTAGTTGGGTACAGTCCCGAGCCACATGGAGGTAGTGAGCGGACCGTCGGGGATTCGTCTCTCCCGGTATTGGGGGTTGATGTCGCGTTGTGCACAGATGGCCATCACCAGAAATCCTCGGCCGGGGTAGACGAGAATTACCGATCCAGGATCGGTAGTTTCTCAGGTGGTGATGGGTTTCATACCGACACGAATTATCGCGTCAGTAAGGGTATGACTTTATCCACCCCCCTAGACTCGATATGCGATACTCTTAGACGAACAGACCGGACTGTACGGATATTGTCACTGTCAGGCTCAGTAGGGGTTTGGATGAGTTTGCTCATCGGCCTCCCTTTCGCTCAATACCTAGGTAGCCGTTACGTACGGCTAGTGCCGCTGACGTGCCTGTGGTTAAACCCACTGCCAGCGTATTGACGAGTCTTTAGAGTCCCACACAGAGAGTTTTCACGGTTCAGGCGATATGGTGTAGATGACGTATGTTGGTACATACAGGTGTCCGATTAAATATGTGTACAGGCTGCACAAACTTTAATCGGACGGTTGATAATACTAGCGGCTTAGGATTAAGCCGGATTATTAAATCAGGTTTTGATTTAATAATTTATATATATGTATTTATATATATGTATTCTAGTATTATTATTCACTATTCATTTTCTCTCTTGGCTATTCGTATTTTTGTACGAATACACGTATATGTATTTCGATACATGTACCGGAAAGTATTCCGTATTTATACGGAATAGCTTCTAGACGATGACCACCTCATTATTGATTTTCTTTTTAAAAAATCAATTATGGAAACGAGGTGGAGGGTGAGTTGGCATGAGCATGGTGAGGCATGCAGAAAGGTATGGACATTGTTTTGTTTAATGAAATTAAAATGAGATATTTTGTGGGTGTGTGCGTGATGGAGAGAGAAGGGGGCTGCCATCATTTTCTACATGACTTGCTCATTTGATTTTTCTCACTTGATTCTTCACTTGTTCACTCTCACTTGGAGACTTAGCTTTTTTTCTTTAGTTGCTCATGCCACATGTTTCTTCACCCCCTCTTCATCTTCTTAAGTTGCTCTTGGAGCATTTGTGATGAGAGAAAAATTATAGTGACACATTCCCACACCTCCACTCTCCATTGCTAGCAATCTTGAAGCGTCGGTTGCCTCGCTTAGCGAGGCTGGAGCTTACACCGTTTCCCTCAGATGGATCATCGTAGATGGAGGAAGACCGGCAACCAAATTTGATCAAGGGGCCTCTAGGAGTTTGGGATAATGGTTCAAGACCGAAGGATACGGATCAACTCGGTATAACCATCTAACTCCTAGTTTTATATATTGCTAGTATAGGGTTTAGGGTAGATCGGGTCATGGTAGCGCCAGTTTAGAAAAAATTTGTTCCGCATTTGGCAACGGTTTGATGGCCGGGGCGCTGCCGTATCCCAACATGGTATCAGAGCAAACGGATAATCTGGGAGCCCCGGGTTTCCTTTTGCTCTGATACCATGTTGGGTTACGGCAGCGCCCCGGCCATCATGTAAGTCCATGTCACGCACCTCACGAACTTGCGGGGAGGCGGAATATATGAAAAACGATTATCAAAGTTTCTTAACACGGACTTGAACGCATGAATCGTTTCTAAACCGTTACTAGCAAACTATGAAAGGTTTAACTACTCGGATTCGAAGTTATACCTCACGTTACTTGTCCTTCGGGTCTTCATCGCGGTCCTCCACTCCTCGTAGGCTCCTTGGAACATCGGCACCTCAACGGCCTCCTCGAATCAAAGATGATCCACCCGAGAGCTCCTACGCCAAGCTTTATCTCTAACTTGAGATAACTAGGTTGCTCAAAGTGCTAATCTAAGCTACCTAGGGGATATAGAGTGAGGTTATGGAAGTATTAGTCTAGCTAACCCTTGATCTCAACACATGAGAGGTTAGGGTTAGGGTTTGAAGAGGGAGAGCTTGAGGAGAGAGAAGGTGAGAATATGAATTACTTTGGATGAATGAAATCATTTGAGTATATATGAAACATATGATATTATTAAGTAAATAATAAATAAAGCATTATCATCATGTTTCATTAATACCCTAAGTGATTCATCATATGAGTCATATAAATCATTAAATGAATCATTAACTCATTGCATGAATCACTACATGACTCACTAATCCAATTAATGCAAATGCCACCTTAGCCCCCAAGTCACCATGCTTCTAGAAGCTTCCCAGAAAATTACGAGAACACCCCTCCAATCCGTGAAAATACGGAAAAAGTTTAGACTGTATAAATCCAATAACCTGATACTAGAAACTGGCTTAAACCAAAGCCGACTAGTAAAAACTGTCCGAACGTCGTACGTGCGTAAACACACGTATGCGTCCGAACCCTTGTCGTAAAACCATACGAACTCTATATCGTTTCGCCTGGAACAGGGAAACTCTCTGTGTGGGACTCTAAAGACTCGACACTACGCTGGCAGTGGGTTTAACCACAGACCGCAAGCGGCACTAGCTGTACGTAACGGTCCCCAGGTAGATGTCGATAAGAAGGCCGATGAGGAAAACCATCTGAACTCCTACTGAGCCTGATGTGACAATCTCCGTACAGTCCGGTCTGTTTGTCTAAGACTATCGCATATCGAGCCTAGGGGGCAGCAAGCGTCAGTCCCCTAATAGCTGTATAAGTCGTGTCGGAGCGAAGCCCATTACACCCTGAGAAACTACTGGAACCTACCAGTAAATCTCGCTTGCCCTGGCCAGGGACTTTGCGTAATGGCTCTCTGACACAGTGCGATATCAACTCACAATACCGGGAGAGACGAATCTTGTCTAACCGCCACTGCCTCCAAGTGCTCGGGACTGCACCCAACTGCTACTTGTTTGCACGACTCCTTTGAGCCGTGGTAGGGTGGCAATCTAAGAACAGTGGGACACACTCGAGGCGAAGTAGCAGTGTCAAGTTTGCGGACTATGTTGTACTCATGTCACCTGGGAACTGTTAACTGACGATGGGTATAATACCAACCAATCAGTTCCCTGCGAGTCATGTCCGGTGTACCCGTAACCTAACGAGCACCTGTATGCTATCTCCAGTACGATGTACTGATGGCTGTGGGACAGACCATCTCCCCAACTGGGATGAGAAGCGTACACACTTAGTCTACTCCGGAATATCGATGTCCTATCTCGATAATCCAACGACCAGGGACCTGTATAGGATGTTGCTTACAGACTACCCAGCCCCCACTAGTGTGACTGCCATCACGACGCTGGTAATCAAGCAAAGATCATATGGGCTCTACTAATATGTATAAGTGATACGTTACAAGAAACATATGCACATATTAAAGTAGACACAAACCAAGTAGCATACTACCATTTTTAGCAAGACTGTTATATATACAACTGTGAATATCCCAAGCTTCCATTAAGTAATATACAACCTAGTATGATACAATAATGGCCCCTAGGGCATATACACTAATAATCTCCCACTTGCACTAGGGCCATGAGCTGGCATATCGTAGACCTATCATCTCGAATAGCCTCTCGAACTGCGTCTGAGGAAGGGCCTTTGTGAATGGATCAGCAATGTTATTCTCCGTCTCTACTCTCTTTACCTCGATCTCCCGGCGATCTACGATCTCCCTGATCAGGTGATACCGCCTTAAGATGTGTCTGGACTTCTGATGGGACCTGGGTTCCTTCGCTAAAGCTATAGCGACGTTGTTGTCACAATACAGAGGTATTGGATCAACACTGGTAGGAACCACCTGAAGTTCTGTGAGGAACTTCTTCATCCAGACAGCTTCTTTTGCGGCATCGCAAGCAGCTATGTACTCTGCTTCCATCGTTGAGTAAGCAACGGTCTCCTGTTTGGAACTCTTCCAACAGACCGCCCCTCCATTGAGGGTAAAGACATAACCCGACATGGATTTGGAGTCATCCTTGTCACTTTGGAAGCCGAAGTCGGCAAAGGCCTCCATCTGGAGGTCTTTTCCGCCATATACCAAGAACATCTCCTTAGTCCTCCTCAGGTACTTGAGAATGTTCTTTACGGCTATCCAGTGCTTCTCCCATGGGTTTGTTTGATACCTGCTTACTACGCTCAATGCGTATGCTACATCTGGTCTTGTACATAACATCGCATACATTATAGAACCTACCGCAGAAGCGTAGGGTATAATCGACATGCGATCCCTTTCCAAATCAGTCTTGGGAGACATCTCTTTGTAGAGGGTGATTCCGTGACAAGCCGGTAGGTTACCGCGCTTAGAATCATCCATACTGAATCTTTTCACTATGGTGTCTATGTACCTGGACTGCGAAAGTCCCAACATCCTCTTTGATCTATCACGATAGATCCGGATCCCCAGAATGTAGGTGGCATCACCCAGGTCTTTCATGGAAAATTTCTGTGACAAGAATCTTTTGACTGACTGTAACATAGGAATATCATTTCCTATTAGGAGATGTCATCCACGTACAAGACGAGGAATACTACAGCTCGCCCTACAATCTTACTGTATATGCAAGGTTCATCTGGATTTTTGATAAAGTCGAATTCTTTGACAGCATCATCAAAACAGATGTTCCAACTCCGAGATGCTTGCTTTAGTCCATAAATGAACTTAAGCAACTTGCATACTTTACTGCTGCTCCCACTCTGAATGAATCCCTCTGGCTGATCCATATAGACGCTTTCTTCCAAATTACCATTTAGAAAAGCCGTCTTTACGTCCATCTGCCAGATCTCATAATCGTGGAAGGCAGCAATAGCAAGAAGGACCCTAATGGATTTGAGCATAGCCACTGGAGAAAAGGTTTCGTCATAGTCCAAACCAGGTCTTTGACGGAAACCCTTTGCAACAAGTCTAGCCTTGTAGGTTTCAACCTGTCTATCTACACCAATCTTCTTTTTGAAGATCCATTTGCATCCTACGGGTTTTACCCCATCTGGAGCAAAGTCCAAAGTCCATACTTTGTTAGTGTACATGGACTCCATTTCGGTCCGCATTGCATCCAGCCATTTTACTGAGTCCCCGCTCTGAATGGCTTGCTGGAAGCTAGTAGGCTCATCATAGTCAATAGTGCAATCCTCTCTATCCCCGTCTATGAGAAAACCGTAGTATCTCTCGAGCGGATGAGATTGCCTACTACTCCTGCGGAGTGGCGTCGGGATGTCCTGTTCTCCTGAACCTTCTTGTTCTACCAAGGTTTCAGTAATAGTTTGTGGCTCTGGAATTTCTTCCAGTTCTATTGCGCTCCCACTCTTCTGATTTTCCAAAAATTCAGTTTCCAAGAAGCGAGCATGTTGAGAAACAAAAACCTTTTGTTCCTCTGCGTAATAGAAACAATATCCCATGGAATTCTTTGGATATCCCACAAACTTACACTGTACTGAGCGTGCCTCGAGCTTGTCCGCATGCTGCTTTTTTACAAAACCTGGACATCCCCATGTCTTAATATACTTAAGACAGGGTTTCTTCCCACTCCACATCTGATATGGTGTGGTAGGCACAGTCTTGGTTGGAACTCGGTTCAAAAGATATGCAGCTGATTCTAGTGCATATCCCCCGAATGATCGCGGTAACTCAGCGTTACTCATCATGGAACGTACCATATCTAATAAGGTTCGGTTCCGTCTCTCCGATACACCGTTATGCTGTAGTGTGTATGGAGGAGTAAGCTGAGAGAGAATTCCATTCTCTTTTAAGTAACCCAGGAACTCGGCACTTAAGTATTCACCACCTCGATCAGATCTCACTGTCTTTATACTCTTGCCTGTTTGTTTTTCCACTTCATTCTTGTATTCTTGGAATTTCTCAAAAGCCTCGGATTTATGCTTCATTAAGAAGACATATCCATACCTAGAGAAATCATCCGTAAAAGTAATGAAGTAGGAATAACCACCTCGCGCATGTGTAGACATTGGACCGCACACGTCACTGTGTACGAGTCCCAAGAGCTCGCTTGCTCTTACTCCGTGTCCAGTAAACGGAGTCTTTGTCATCTTTCCTATGAGACAAGATTTACAAGTGGCATAAGATTGATATTCGAACGGATTCAAATATCCTTCTCTATGTAACTTCGTTAATCGTGTTTCATTGATGTGACCTAGTCTACAATGCCATAAGAAAGCCTGATTTATTTCTGGAGACTTTCTTTTAAGTGTGTTCTGGACATTGAAAACCTGAGCTTGATTCAATACGTATATACCGTCATCTAATGTACCGGACCCAATCAGAACTTGATTTAGGTGGATGTGAACTACATCGCTTACGAATGTAAAGTCATATCCCTCTCTCGAAAGTGAGGGCACTGATATGATATTACATGTCAAACTAGGTACATACAGACAGTTACGTAGAATCAATATCTGCCCACTTGTCAAACCTAGGCGATATTCTCCCACGGATTCAGCGTCCACGCTCATTCCGTTTGCAACTCTGAGAGACAAATCATCCACCCTTATAACTTTACGGTTTCTCAAAGTATGTAATGAATTACAGATATGAGATCCTGCTCCGGTATCTAGTACCCAGGAAGTAGAGTTAATTGACAAACAGTTCTTAATTACAAATACACTTGAGGCTGAAGCCACGACATGCTTCGAATCCTAGCTACTGGCTTTGCTAGCCCTGCAATCATTCTGCCAATGTTCATTCCTGTAACAATAGGGACGTCCCTCTTTTACTATATCCAGTCCCGAAACTTTTGCCCTTCTCTTTCCTTATACTTCCCTGGTTTCCTTCAGGGTAGAAGGTAGAGACTGTAGAATCAAGTCAGTATCTGACTCGTTTCCCAACGCGGTCTCCAGGTCCTGGAGCTCATCAATATAGCTAGTCATTGTAAGGACGTTGTCCCCTACATATGACCCGACAGCCAACCTCGCTTGAATTAATTCGGTCGAGGTTTCATATCTAGCGATATGAGACTGCTCTCCATATAAATCTTTGTTATGGAGAAAGATGGAAACTGAGTCCATCTTCTCGTGCTGCTTCTGGTATACACCATCAACTGAAGCTAACACGATGCATTTGGCTTTCGCTTTATCCTTTTCCCTTGTCTGGCGGATATCCATATCCGTGACGGTGGAAACTGGACCTGGGATGGTGGGATCTTGAGTAGTAATAGGGTGGTCCAGCTTGTCATAGGCAATGGACATCTGGACAGACCTTTGCCAGTCATATAAGTCAGATTCAGTCAATTTGTTATTTAGATGTAACCTATGTGTGGTCACAAGGTCGCTGCAATTTTAAGAGAGAGAAGAAAATACTATTAGCATGATGCTCTTGCAAGTTTAGAATGGTTTAATTTATCTAAACAGGATGGCTCCCACTGTTTCTCGAATCCCTCCTCAAACCATAAAAGAAGAATTAGCCAGGACTATTCTCACCGTACAATTCTTGCTTAACCGTTCAGCCAGGTCAGTGTCGATACTTCGAGAGAGGTTTTCCAACGCTTTCGCGAAGTTCCTTAATTAAATAATCTCTTTTCTCTGGGGACGTAACCCCGCTGACACATTTCTAGGCACCTACTTGGTTTATAGCATTGATCGTTAAGTGATGAATCTCCTGATAAGTAGTATATACTCACAGTAGGATCGGGATCCAAAATATCATCGTATGATAATATTGAAGGAATCCTACCAACATTCATCAAACTCCAAAATGGTATGCTCTCTCTGCAAATTTCAGTTTCTTTAGAAATTCCCGATATGGATTTTTGCCCCATGCTCTTATGACCTTGACTTTAGTCAACAAATCATAAGTCACATGTCAAGTTCTACCCGTCATTATCCAGATTAATTTGAACCCACCCGTACATACCCTTGACTTTAGTCAACAAGGTAATACGACTGTCCCAAACCAACGCATCTATCTATGCTGCATATGAATATCCAACAGCTACCAAACACTGTGTCTTGACTTTAGTCAACAAACACAGCTTGAATACTATTGACTATCTATATGAAATGACGGAGGGCTACGAATGGTTTTGGCAAAACCGTGAACGTAGTGAACTTGATATAATCGAAGGAACCTGATACTTTTTAAAAGAAGTGGTTAAAAGCTCCGCAATAAAAAAAATTCTGATCTTTTAAAATAACCGAATGATTTCTTTTAAATTTGTTCCAACGATTAAACTTTGGTTTATTTTCTTTGCATTATAATAATGCGTCCCATCATTAAACCTATCATTGCAGAAAACAACAAAAATACCACGTCCTCTTATGCCATCCGCATTTGCCACAGGATCCCGTCATCACCCGTTAGGTTACTTAACTAACGACAGAGCGGGGGCTGGGCTAGCGCGGGTGTAAAACATAAGTGACGTCTAATAGCTATCATATATAGATATTGTACATTCGTCAGACGCAATAATAAGCATTCGAGATCACTGATGAACTTTATTGGATTTACTAGCAATCCGCATTTGCTTTGAGCCTGCAATAAAAGACGGATTACACAGTTGTGATGAATAGCCATTACCCCACCCTAGACCCCTACGGGTACGGCAAACTACCCGCCAAGTACCCGAAGTGAAGCGGTCTCCCTCAACAAAATGAGTAGGCCACTAAACACTTCAAAGTACCCGGTAGTTTGTGTACCCCACCTTGGGTCTATCCTAGGAGCAAAAACAGTAAAAAGAAATAATACAACGGTGGCTACAACCGCAACCTGGATGTGCCCCGCAAAAGAATATTACATCATATTACATTTACATCGAATGAATGAATATTAAACCCATCTCAAACCCCGGCTAATCATCACAACATTCCAATCAAGTCCATATACACAAACAGTAAACATTACAGAAATGTGCAACCCCCTGCCAACCGACATACTAGCAGTTAGGGGAGGTTTACGAACACATTAAACATTACAGATAATAACCCGATTAGCAAATATCTTAGAACATCGATCGATAACCATATTCCGTGTTTACCCCAAAAGCAAACCAGCAAAGAAGCAACCTGGGTAGAAACAGAACATACAGGAAAACAAAAAACCAGAAATTGTCAATTACTGTGAAACTCCGAGTCAACTCGGCGTTGACTCGGCGGCGGATCCGCGGCACAAGCACTCTATTGCCGCGGATCCGCTGCCGTTTTGCCGAGTTACTGGCTTGTATTTTCCCAGTATTCATTAATTTCCCTGCTGTGAATTTTAAGGTATGTCAAATAATTTTTCAGACACTTTTAAAATTAACAGAAACTGTAAAGGGGTTAGGGTTTTGTTTTCGTGTTTTCCGTCGATCGAACTTCTAATTAGTTGCTAACAAGTTAGTAATGGTTTGGTTGGCTCTGATACCACTGTAAGTCCATGTCACGCACCCCACGAACTTGCGGGGAGGCGGAATATATGAAAAACGATTATCAAAGTTTCGTAACACGGACTTGAGCGCATGAATCGTTTCTAAACCGTTACTAGCAAACTACGAAAGGTTTAACTACTCGGATTCCAAGTTATACCTCACGTTACTTGTCCTTCGGGTCTTCATCGCGGTCCTCCACTCCTCGTAGCCTCCTTGGAACATCGGCACCTCAACGGCCTCCTCGAATCAAAGATGATCCACCCGAGAGCTCCTACGCCAAGCTTTATCTCTAACTTGAGATAACTAGGTTGCTCAAAGTGCTAATCTAAGCTACCTAGGGGATATAGAGTGAGGTTATGGAAGTATTAGTCTAGCTAACCCTTGATCTCAACACATGAGAGGTTAGGGTTAGGGTTTGAAGAGGGGGAGCTTGAGGAGAGAAGGTGAGAATATGAATTACTTTGGATGAATGAAATCATTTGAGTATATATGAAACATATGATATTATTAAGTAAATAATAAATAAAGCATTATCATCATGTTTCATTAATACCCTAAGTGATTCATCATATGAGTCATATAAATCATTAAATGAATCATTAACTCATTGCATGAATCACTACATGACTCACTAATCCAATTAATGCAAATACCACCTTAGCCCCCAAGTCACCATGCTTCTAGAAGCTTCCCGGAAAATTACGAGAACGCCCCTCCAATCCGTGAAAACACGGAAAAAGTTTAGACAGTATAAATCCAATAACCTGATACTAGAAACTGGCTTAAACCAAAACCGACTAGTAAAAACTGTCCGAACGTCGTACGTGCGTAAACACACGTATGCGTCCGAACCCTTATCGTAAAACCATACGACCTCTATATCGTTTCGCCTGGAGCAGGGAAACTCTCTATGTGGGACTCTAAAGACTCGACACTACGCTGGCAGTGGGTTTAACCACAGACTGCAAGCGGCACTAGCTGTACGTAACGGTCCCCAGGTAGATGTCGATAAGAAGGCCGATGAGGAAAACCATCCGAACTCCTACTGAGCCTGATGTGACAATCTCCGTACAGTCCGGTCTGTTTGTCTAAGACTATCGCATATCGAGCCTAGGGGGAGGCAAGCATCAGTTCCCTAATAGCTGTATAAGTCGTGTCGGAGCGAAGCCCATTACACCCTGAGAAACTACTGGAACCTACCAGTAAATCTCGCTTGCCCTGGCCAGGGACTTTGCGTAATGGCTCTCTGACACAGTGCGATATCAACTCCCAATACCGGGAGAGACGAATCCTGTCTAACCGCCACTGCCTCCAAATGCTCGGGACTGCACCCAACTGCTACTTGTTTGCACGACTCCTTTGAGCCGTGGTAGGGTGGCAATCTAAGAACAGTGGGACACACTCGAGGCGAAGTACCAGTGTCAAGTCTGCGGACTATGCTGTACTCATGTCACCTGGGAACTGTTAACTGACGATGGGTATAATACCAACCAATCAGTTCCCTGCGAGTCATGTCCGGTGTACCCGTAACCTAACGAGCACCTGTATGCTATCTCCAGTACGACGTACTGATGGCTGTGGGACAGACCATCTCCCTAACTGGGATGAGAAGCGTACACACTTAGTCTACTCCGGAATATCGATGCCCTATCTCGATAATCCAACGACCAGGGACCTGTATAGGATGTTGCTTATAGACTACACAGCCCCCACTAGTGTGACTGCCATCACGACGCTGGTAATCAAGCAAAGATCCTATGGGCTCTACTAATATGTATAAGTGATACGTTACAAGAAACATATGCACATATTAAAGTAGACACAAACCAAGTAGCATACTACCATTTTTAGCAAGACTGTTATATATACAACTGTGAATATCCCAAGCTTCCATTAAGTAATATACAACCTAGTATGATACAATAATGGCCCCTAGGGCATATACACTAACACATCAAACCGTGGCCAAATGCGGAACAAAAATTTTCTAAACTGGCGCTACCATTACCCGATACCCGGATCTACTCTAAACCCTATACTAGCAAACATATAAAGAGGAGTTAGATGGTTATACCGAGCTGATCCGTGTCCTTCGGTCTTCAACCTTCATCCCAAACTCCTAGTGGTTGCGGATCGAGTTTGGTTGCCGGTCTTACTCCATCTACGATGATCCACCTGAGGAAAACGGCGCAAGCTCCAGCCTCGCCAAGCGAGGCAACCGACGCTCCAAGGTTGCTAGCAATGGAGAGTGGAGGTGTAGGAATTTAGCATTTTCTTTAGTTGCTCATGCAACTTGGTTTCCTCACCTCCTATTCATCTTCTATGGTTGCTCCTTTGAGCATTTGTCATGATTACCCACCAAATCTGCGGAGCGGCTAATGAAATGTCAAATCCAATTGAATTCTTAGGTTCTATTAAATTTTCAGTAATCGTTTGTGGTTCTGGAATCACTTTCAGTTCTACCATACTCCCACTTCTGTTTTCTGAAAAAATCCATTTTACTAAAACTGTGGCGGGTCAAGAACAATATCACTATTGATCTTCTTGATGGTAGAAAGTTAACCCTCGTCAAAGCCCGGGATAACCCACAAACTGCCATTACTGAAACGTGCCTTGAGTTTATCCGGATTCTGGTTTTAAGCATCAGCCGGACATCTCCCTATATCTTAACATCGTTAAGATATAAATTGATTCTATATACCATATAGAAACAAAGGCACTAATTTAATTGGAACCAGATTCAAAATCATGCAGCTGTCTCCAATGCATATCAACCAAATGGAAAAAGGTCAATCAGCATTACTTATCTAGGAGCTCATCCATATATGAGTAATCTGAAAGAGAAGCAAGTTCTCAAAAACCATTACTATCAACGGAATACCAAACATAAGTATCTACATCTTCGACTACCTCGAAGAATCCTGATACTTCCAACAAATGATTCTCTACTTTATTCTTATACCTATAACTTCTCAATATCTGGACCTTGCATTTCAATGAAATACTTGTCTAGAACTAAAAAAGTCATGAGTAAACAGAATATAATACGAGTACCAAGCTCTGTCCCAATGGACACCGGACAACATACAATACTTTGTATAAGTCCACTGAGTTTAATAACTCAAACCCTGTGCGTCGTAGGTTGAAAACTGTACTATGATTAAGAAGAATTACACCGCTGTTGAATACGCCTTACCTAATCACCAACTGATATAAGTAAATGTCATAGACATAATTTCAAAAAGTTATATCTCACTTTATAAAATAAACGTACAGATATATCAGTTTGAAATTGGTGCATAACGGATATTCAAAACCAAATATTTGTCATCCGTCAAAAACCAGATAATTTCCTCAAATATCACCAATTACAACGAATTTCGATATAATGAGGATCTAATCACCCAATTCCCAATATCTTACTCACACTCACCATCTGTAACACCATACAAATGTGAAAAACTGATCTGGTAAATACATACCCTGGAGTTAGATTCCAATTGGGAAAACTGTTTTCAATTAATATCGCACAGTCGGACTGAAACATGAAAATGTTTCGAAGGGGTTAACCTGGTATTCCTAGTAACGCCTCTTCCACTATCCTGATTCATGACAGTAACCATATACTTACCTGGCCTCACTTCAATCCCTTTATTGTGTCTTTACTTATTACCTTCTGTACACCTTCTTCAGGCTAATTGATTTTCTTCTTTCTCTACCCTTCGGCACCAGCCTAAGGTTTGGAAGAAGACTATCCAATAAGCGAAATAGGTGTACACTCCTTATGCCAGGAGCCCTCGCAACCTGAGAGAAAGTAATGGGAAAAGACATCTGAATAATCATATTCTATTTCTCCTGAACCGGAAACCATCCTCGAATCTGGAACGAATTCCTTCGAGTTCGTATGTAACTATACGATGGCATGTCCAAGAACTATGGACGTTCATAGTGATACGAAGTGTTCTGGAGAAATCCAAAGTGGATGTAGGAGTGGTAGTGGTATACGCGGTTTTGTCGTGAATGATGGCAGTCGCAATTTCCTTTGCCCTTATTTTAATCCATTTATATGTCTTCACTTATTACCTTCTGTACACCATCTTTAGGCTAATTGGTTTTCTTCCTTCCCTACCGTTTGACACCAGCCTGAGGTTTGGAAGAAGACTATCCCATAAGCGCAATAGGTGTACCATCTCCTAATCCTAGGAGTCCTCACAACCTAAGAGAAGGTAAAGGGAAAAGACAACCGAATAATACTATTCAATTTCTCCTGAACCAAAATCCATCCTCGAATCTGGAACAAGTTCCTTCGAGTTCGTATGTAACTATACGATGGATTATCCAATAAATGTGGATCTTCGTAGTGATACGGGATGTTCTGGAGAAACGCAAAGGTGATGTAGAAGTGGCAATGATATATGCGACTCCCTGACAATCCAAAAGCCAAAGTGTTTTAAGAAGGTTCGGTTAACTTGGTTCATAAGTTTTAGTCTAGGGTCGGGCCATGGTCGCTGCCAAAGAGAGAGAGAAAAGAAACACTCAGCGTGTCCACTCACTGAGGCTATTTCTCGAACGCAATAGTTTTGCAAACGGGCTTTGCGAGACTGATTAGTAGAGGAGTTGGGTGTTCGGTATCACACGGGCTGTGAGTATGCAACACCGCAATAATTAGCCTTAAGTGCAACTGGAAGATTGTTGGCTATAGTGCCCTCAAGTCAATTATTGAATCGCAGACACGCGATTGTGATGATTGAGGGAGGACCTATACCGGTAGAACAGTCTTACTCGAGATGATAGTATGTTATCTTGTTTGTCTTTATCATCATGTACATACTTCAGGTGGTATTACATATCACTATTACATGTTGATAGAGCCCATAAGATTCTTGCTTGACTACCAACATTATAATGGCGATCATATACGTGAGAGATGGATGGTCTATAAGCACATCTTTAAATGTCCCTAGTCGTGGGAGTTTCGAAACTGGGTATCGATACTCCAGACTAGACTAGTGTATACTGATCGAGACCCCGACGAGGGACGGTGGCCAGGTATCACAAGCCATTGGTGTTAGTTTATTCACCTAAGATAGTATACACATGAAGATAACAAGACACATGAAGATTTCTGGAGTAGAGAAAATTGTTATCGGATGGCGATAACGTAATTAACTGCAGAGACTTGCACCTGCAAGAAAAAGCTTCCCCACAATCAAAAAACCCTCATCATTGAGAAGGAATCTGAAAAGCTCAGCTACAACGGTCGCATCCATCCAAACTTTCGATATACAATGTCATAAATCAACTTAGTATTTTCGAAAAAGTGGATGGATATGTTCCATATAGTATCTGCTCCCAGATTCAAGCTAGACGCGCTCTCCGTGCCTCAATCCGGTTTCCGACAGTAAACACATACCAACACTGGATAGGCTGGCACCGAGCTTTTCTTTCGATAAAGAAGGTAATTCAACTGGCAGCACATTCCCCACCTCACATTCTAACCAAAGAAAACCTTGTTAACCTATATGAAATCTAATTTTTCCTGAATGGGTAAATAAAGTATCGCTCCATTGAAAATACTTTCATAAGCTTTCACCTTGACTCTTCCGAAGTCCAAAATTTTCTTCAAAAAGTTTTGTAGCTATCATTCATGAATTTGTAGGCACTCTTAAAGACTATGTAAACACTGTTACCCAACGAAATGTCTAATACCAAATGAAAACGCATATATTATGAGCTCTAGGACTAAATAAGCCACCTTTCTTTCTTTTATTTTTAAACAAGGACATAGGGTTGGGCCTTTCAAATCTTATCAAGCTCAGTTCCCAGGTCCAAGTACTCTATTCAAGAAATACAATCACAAAAATGCCTTCACCTTGTCAAAGTCTTAGCTAGTGCTTTAATACCATAGGTATTTACCAAAAACCATTTTAGAATGGCTTACAATTTTAAGACAAACCACCCTCACGCCGTTTTTTCATTAGCGAAAAACCACCCTAAAATATCAACTGTTAGCTAAAAACAAACCATACCGTTAAATATAAAATGACATTTATATCCCCAACTTTTAGCTATTCAGAATTGGGATATTAACCAAAAACCGCTGCAGTATGCGCTCCTAACAGAAAACTAGGATGGTCCTTTGCTAACAATGCATATTCAGAATGGTTTTTCACTAACGGAAAAACCACAGCATAGCTTCTCATAAAATGGTCAAACCACGAGACGATTTCGGTAAACACCCCTTGATACCCTCAAATCAAAGATGTATAAGCACAAAGCCCACCAATTACAAATGAGAATATTCTCCATTCAAACCAATAAGCTCACTTGGGCTGCTGGCGATGATGTGCACATTTCTCCACAAATGTTTAGTTTAAGCAAGAATCATAATGCTTATTAATTTCCTAACTCTTGAATCATCATCAATAATCTTTCAAAAGTTTAAAAACCCATCTATGAAAACTCAAACCTAACATGTTGAAGTGTAAGCTACACCTGCTCCTCAAGCAAATACCAACTCTTTAACTAATCATTAATCATGAAATATTGGTCAAGTAAATAGACATCTTAGGCTGGTTCTCTACTAGCTCATACAAGCAAGCTTACACGAAACAACTTCTCTTCTATATTCAACAAAGATACCTGTTGACAATTGCTAAGATTTGCCAGTTGAGTGTTTTGCAGCCAACTAGGATACCATGACCCCTTCAAAGCCTGCACAAAACAGAGAACAAATTAAAATTTCCGTTATCGAATGTAATTTATGTAAAGTTCCAGCTAAACAAATAAAGATTGATGGGATAATGCAACATGACAATAACGATAAACAATATCAAAGAACAAATAGAGACCTTTAATTTAAGCTATAAGTTTCCTACTAATAGGCTAAGCAGAAGCTAATTTGAGGACCTTAGCGTTACACATGGAAACAGAGGCTAAATGTTCGGGTAAAAATTCAACAGCCTCCAATGTAGCGTTGAGGAAACAGAGAAATTTCGGCTCTTTTGGATTAAGACATCAAAGCTCCACTTCTTCTTCATCATCTTCTTCTTCTTCCCAATGTCATCCTCATTCGATGAAGCCTCGTGTTGTTGAGTTGTTCATTGGGAGGCCCAACAACCATTTCAGCGTTGTCAAGGTGTTTGTTCTCCTTTTGATCGTAGTACTTTTGTTTCTTAACGTCACCGGCTCCATCTTTAACTACAATTTCCTCGCTCCTCCTATCTTGTACATTTCTTCCTTTTCTTTTTTCTCCGACTCAAACTCTTCTTCTTTGTCTTCGTCTTCTACCTCTGCTGATGTGAATTCTTATTCTCACCATATATCGAACACTTCTCTTCCTCCTGAATTGATTTTTTCTCCCCCTCCACCCGAATTAAACATTCATTTTCCACCATTACCACAACCTTCCTCAGAATTTATTTCTTCTCCTTCAAATGCTTCAAGCTTAGTTGCTCCTCCTCCGGAATTGAAAATCCAACCTCCACGTACACCGCAATCTTCATCTGACCTAGTTTCTTCTTCACCACCACCAATACAAAATGCTTCAAGCTTGATTTCTTCCCCTACTCCCGAACTAAACAAATATCCTCCACCATCACCACAACCTTCATCCGAATTAATTTCTTATTCACCACCGCTGCAACAACATTCGACAAAATTAATTTCTTCCCCTTCATCTCCTTCATTAGAAACTCTGCCTCCTCCATCAAAATTAATTTCTCTGCCATTGTCACCACCGCGTCCTTCAAAGTTGAGCTCAAGAAACAGGAAAGTAGTAAAAAATAGTGACATCTCTGAAGGGGAATGGGTGAGGGATTGGCAAGCACATTACTACACCAACATGACATGTTATACAATCCAAGAACATCAAAATTGTATGAAGTATGGAAAGCCTGACATGGACTTTCTGAAGTGGAGATGGAAGCCAGATGGTTGTGAGCTTCCACTGTTTGATCCTAATGGGTTCTTAGAGATTATGAGGGGAAAGACACTAGCATTTGTTGGAGACTCCTTGGCGAGAAACCAGATGCAGTCCTTGATGTGCCTCTTATCGCGAGTAAGCCTACTCTCATAATAAGCAGCATGCAATTGAATACTTCTCGTATGTGATGCTGCTGCGTGAAGTATAATTTATTTTTTCAAGACTGCAAACAGATCAAAACCAAGATGCCTTGCATACTTCATCATTTCATCATATTCACATAAGATGAAAGCTTGATATCCCCGGCATTTAACAAATAACTAGATACCCCTATGTTTCTTTTTCTTTTTCTTTTTTTATTGCTAGGGATAATGTACTGCATATGTTATCAAGATATTTATGCAAACAGATCAAAACCAAGATGCCTTAGCATGCCTCACATATTTCATGATATTCACATAAGATGTGAAAGCTTGATATCCCCGTAATGGCATTTAACAAGAACCCCTTACGTTTCTTAGTTTTTTATTGTCAGTGATCATGTACTACATATATTATCAAGATGTTTAAATGTCAATAACTTGCTGAAGTGCATCAATTTAAGTGGTGTCTACGGAATAACAGTTACGGTGGTATCCCGATAATGAGGTCATATAGAACACCAACACAAAGAAAGAGGGCTGGGGGAACCAGTCTATGATTAGACATATATATTAAAGCCCATGCTACTATTTCCTTTAGGATGAGGAAGTTCTCTTTATGGTTTAACCGAGTATTGGCTGGGTGTACTTCGATAAGCCTAGACAGAATGAAGATACTTGCTCCAATGTCTATAACTCTGATATGTGATAGATAGCAAACTGACTAAATTAAGTTACAGTTGTATATAATATATATCTGCTTGCATGCATGCATGTTGTTGCTTCCTGATCTAATGTAGCTGACGCACATTATGTGGCCGTAGACTGTTAATTTATTACAATCTAAGCTTAAGTCTTGAATCATATAATTGACAAGCCTTGTTCAATATAGTAAAATTTGTCTATAAGTCGCACTAACTACTAGTAAATAGATATTCATATAAATTCTGTATATAACAGTTTACAAACAACATGGTAAGACAAGAATATGTGAAGTTACAAGGAACAAGCGATGCCATCATCTACATCGATAACTTTATTCTTTCTTTCATAAAAATAAACTATTCTACATTATACTAAAACTTTTGAATATACTTTCAGGTGGTGTATCCAGAAGATATATCAGAAAACTTGGATGACAACTTTAAACGCATGTACTACTCTGCATATAACTTCACAATCTCAATATATTGGTCCCCGTTTCTTATAAGAGCTAAAGAGACAAGAGGACCAGAAAATATGGCTTTATGGAACTTTTACTTAGATGAAGTTGATGACAAATGGGCATCCCATATTGGCGAATTCGACTATGTAGTAATATCTGCCGGTAACTGGTTCAATCGCCCATCAATATTCTACCAAAAAAAGAGAATTGTTGGGTGCCTCTACTGCCCAAGCAAAAAAGTCACTCATCAGACCATGCACTACTCAAACAGAAAAGCCTTTCGTGCTGCCTTTCAAGCCATTAACAAATCAATGAAACTCAAAGGAACAGTGATTCTGAGGACAGTATCACCAGATTTGAGTGATGATGACCTCCAATTGTATCAGGCTCAGATGCAAGAGTTTAATAGAGCGAAGAGAGAAGGGAGGAAGAAAAGAATAGAGTTTATGTTGTTAGATACAACAGGAGCTATGTTGCTAAGGCCAGATGGGCACCCAAGTCGTTATGGGCACTGGCCAGGAGCAAAGTTGGCTTTGTACAATGATTGTGTGCATTGGTGTTTGCCAGGACCTGTAGATATGTGGAATGACGTATTGCTTCAGATGCTGAGTGTTTAATTAAAGGCTTGTTTTGAGCAAAGGTCCATCCACCAATGGCACCCAGTTCATCATGTGCATAGAAATTTACACTTAGGGGGACGTTGTTGTAAAGTAAGGTTAAAAATTCTGAGTTCTTTCCAATTGATAGGAATAGTTAGAAGCAACAAAGAAAATGAGTTCAATCTTACATAAAGAAGTCTTATGATACATAAAAGGTAATTGTGCATGATTCTTTGATTATATGAAGTACAAGACGGCATGGACATCGTTTAATATAAAATAATCTTAGCCTCAAATTTTAACTAATAACTTAAGGCTAAATGGCAATAAATATCCATTGTTTCATCCAAATAGCAGATAAATACCTATGTTTCAAAATGTGGCACTTTAGTACCTAAAGTTCTGCTTTTTGGCTCTTTGCTACCTACCCATTCACTAGAAGTGTGTAAATTCCTTAGATATTTTCGATACCAAGGAAAAGTCTAAAAAAAGTCGAGAAGCACATGGAGATCTAGAAGGGAATTTACACATTCAGGAGAACGAGCAAGTAGCAAAGGGCCAAAAAGCAAAACTTCAGGTATTAAAATTCAACATTTTGAAACATCGGTGTTTATTTGCTATTTGGGTGAAACAATAGGTGTTCATTTTCCATTTAGCTATGACTTAACATGTATATTGCAACTTTACAAGTGCACAGTGATAGCAGCCACATCTGAAGTGTGTGTTCTAGAATCCAGATGTCTAAAGTTATATATATATATATATATATATATATATATATATATATATATATATATATATATATATATACGTGTTTGGGGCAAAAAATTATAATTATGAAAGCAGATGTCCCTTGCTCCCTAATCCAGAATATATGGGAAATGGTAATCTCCTTAATGAAGGACTACATACGAAATAAAATACTTTCTTGAGTTAAGGAACCTACATATTTAGAACTTAGCACGCTGTTTAGGTTCAGACAATTGCTTCCGCAGAACTCTTCTCATCACTTTATTTGAAGCTGTTCGAGGAAGAGAAGGAACAGTCACGACTGACGAAACCTGCATTACAAATAAATAAAAGGAATGGGAGAACAAAGAAGATAAATCAGTCAGAATTAAAATAATTCTAATGAAACCCAAATGAACGAGGCAGACAAAAGTTTAAGTACCCTGAATAAAGGATTTAATTTCTTCTGCAGCGCCAAGTTAAAAGCCTTTTTAAGTTTGTCCAATTCTTTTCCAGAAATGGTTGGATCTTTGAAGACAATCGCAATTACCAACTGCTCCGGGCCACCACCGGATGGTGGCAAACCAATTGCAGCAGTCTCCAGGATATCAGCATCAACTCCATTACAGATTCGTTCGATCTCAACAGAACTGACCTGGAAATTATTTTATGCTACCTCTGGATTAGACAGCTTAGCCACAACTTACCAACAAACTATGGTGATAATTACCTTAATGCCACCAAGATTCATTGTGTCATCTGCCCGACCATGGGCCCTATAATATCCTGCAGAATTACGCTCAAATTCATCACCATGCCTTCTAAGAACCTGAAAGAAACCAGATAGAGTAAATAAAGTGCAGATAGAAACTTAGATATGAAACAGTAACTCTTACTTTCCCATTCCATACTGGCATGTCTCTGAAGTAGACATCATAGTGATTAGCATTTAGTAATGTTGTCGATGCCCCAAGTATGGAGGGATCAAGTGCTAGCTCTCCAATACCCGGCATATTCTGTGGCTACATTTGAGAAGCCAGCCACAAAAAGGTAATTTAATAAACAAATTTCAATTTTAAAAAAAGTTGACATATATAAAGCAAAACTTCATTGTTTCTGCTTTCCATTATGATTCTCATTAGATATATAAGAGCCCTTTCTATAGGAATATAGGAAAAGGAGGTGAAAATTAACCAAGGTTTTAAATATCGGATATCGGAATCGTATTGGTTGGGTGTTTCCTATATCATATACGGCCGATATATCGGCAAAAATTTATCGATTTTATCATATCGTGAGGGGGTCCCGATATGACCGATATTTGATTCAATGAAATCAACAGCAAAATTGTTGGCATATCAGCTTATGGGTCACAGAATCATCTTTCTACATATTCAATGAATACTACTTACTAGTTGATATGATGGTTCAACAGCTGGTTCGAAGCTACAGCTGGTTTTAGTTTTGTACGTGTAATCATAATCGCTGAGATTGTCTAGTTAAGAACTTGAGAGTAACTAAAGTCTCAAACAAAGGACAGAATGACTAAAACTTACAAGAGGGTATCCATTACTGTCAAGAATGAACAGAGTGCAACCCATTGCTGGTGTACTAAATCCAGCCAGTGCTTGTGGTTGCAACAAAGACCCAGAAACGAAGCCACCTCCAATTTCTGTGCCACCACAATACTCAATGACAGGTTTGTAATGAGCTCTTCCCATCAGCCATAGATACTCATCTACATTAGACGCCTCTCCAGTGGAGCTAAAGCATCTAATATTTTATTCCCAAAACAAATGAGATAATGTATATGCAGAATGAAACTGAAGACAAATGAGTTAACCAGTGCACAATAATAATTAATAAGAAACTAGAAATTGATCTCACCGAATGGAAGACCAATCAAGGGATGCAGTACAATTTGTATTTTTCCAAGCACGCACAATGCTTGGAACAACCCCAAGCATTGTTACTCTAGCATCCTAAATAGGGGAAGGAATAGGAAAAGCCAAGAAGAACATTTTAGTTTTGGGGGGAAATAACATAAAAAGCCACAAACCTTTTAAGTTTGCCAAATTCTGTAGATAAAGAAGATACATTTAACAAATTATATACGAGGCAAATAACAATCACCTAACAAGATTATCTAGCAGGGTAAGTTTCTCTCAAACTAAACATGTAGAAGATTGTAAAATTTTGCCTATCTATCATCACGGAAAAAGTAGAAGGGAAATATATTTTGTTCATTTCAGGCAGTTATAAGATCTAAGAGCATAATGTGGTCATCAGCATGTCCATAGTTATCAATACGAAGTAAGATTTTATAAAAATAAAGTTATTAACCACGATTACAACAAAGGACACTAAAGTTTATTGTGAATGCTAATCTGAATAAGCTGGATTTCAAGATTACAAAATAAATAAATAAATAAATAAAAATTAATCCATTAGTTTGTGATTGCTATATCACACAGGGTCAATCATATACTTGGTATAGGTTTTCTCTTCCCACATCAAAGGGATGGAGCAACTTAGACATCATGCCTAGCTTGTGTTACTTATGTTTTATACAAAAGAGGTTGGAATAGCCTCCCCCCCCAACCCACCCACCCACCCAACCCCCTGAAAAAAAGAAAAAAAAATTATGTGTATGATTGTAGGAATTGCTTTCACGTCAAAGATACCACAGTTGCAAGGGACAGGAGAGCTATTAGATGACCTCAAAAGTTTCAGATAAGATTTATTGTCGTCTTTTCCATAATAGCTTGACTGAAGATGTTTTATTTATATTCCAAAAGTTATGAAGCATGATAAACCATGCATCTGGTGCATGCTTCCACATCAGGACAGCGTTTCAATTAAAAAAACTACCATATATAAAATTAAATGCCCAAATACAAAAAATTTTGAACCTGTACAAACTTTGCAAATCCTGAACCAAGGGGGGAGCCATTGTAAAGAGCCATAGAGGCCCCATTCAAAAAACTAGCATAAACAAGCCAAGGACCCATCATCCAACCTAAATTAGTAGGCCATGCAACAACATCGCCTTTACGAATATCCATATGACACCATGCATCAGCAGCAGCCTTGAGAGGAGTCGCATGACTCCAGGGAATAGCTTTAGGTTCCCCTGAATAGAATTAATCAGCAATAGTTATGAACTTTAAACATGTCAACGAGAAAAAGACCGGTCAATTGTCGTGAATTTTCTGTCAAAAAGGAATGTCCTGGTCAAACAGGATAAGGTAAATGACTGCTCAGAGATTCTTTTACCACAAATTTTCAGTAACTAAAGATTTCAAACAATGTGAATTATTTTTATGACTTGTCCATTATTCACTAATTTAATTCGAAGAAGTAAATTATACAGCATCAAACTTAATGTGAATGCTCATCAATATAACAAATTTATTGTGAATGATCATCAATGTCACCTGTGGTTCCAGATGAGAAGAGAATGTTGGTGAAAGCTTCAACAGGTTGCACTACCGCAGTATACTCATTGGCTCTGCAATATTAGAATATTTGATAAATTTATAACTCTCTGAACATCAGTATTTCAGGCCTTCACATGTTAGAATATAAAATATATTCTCTCAACCCTCATCATAATTTCGAAGTTTTGGTGCGGTGGAAGGAACATTTCACATGGTATCAAAGAAACCCATGTTCGATTCCCACCATGTCCGTATTAAATACGGATTTATTTGAATTAAAAATACCCCTACACAAAAAACCAGATTTATGCCTAAAAGGCCCTCAACTTGCGGGGGCGTGTTAGAATACAAAATATATTCCCTCAACCCTCATCAATAGTTTATGTATTCATGAATCATGATATATTAATGGAGATAGAAATTGAAAAATATATAGTTAATCACTATAGCTACAGCTCAATGAAGATTTAAAACTGCAATGATGTCATTTAATCTGATTAGAAATCACTATACCATTTGGAGATCTGATTGTAGTATATAAGCAAACTTAATGTCATTGTTCATAATGCTAAGAAGGAGAAGGAAAAGATCGCTATGAGAATCCCTACACTGGGGAAAAAAGCATACACGTAAGAATTCTTACTTAGGAAGTTCGGCTCTTCTCAAGAAATCATGCCAAGATATATCACCTCTGCGCATGCCATCATTGAAGGTGGATCCTCTAGTAGGTATAACAATTGCTAAAGGAGCAAGAGCATCAATGACCCTTCTGTAACAACCGAACACTTCACCGTGAGAGATTTGAAGTACTCTTTAGCCATTCATGTGACAATTTAAGATTTGTAGGACAATCATTATTGTCACCTATACAAGGGTAGCTCTTTATCTCCACGAACAATATAATCCTAAAAAGAAGTTAAGAATGGTCAATGAAGGTTAAGGCATGGAGATACCCAAACTATAATGGGTGAGTTCAAAAGTATTATGTATGTGAAAGATCGCCGCAATCAAGAATGGAAAAGAAGCAAGAGTATTTAGATCGAATTATAAGAAATAATGACTCATGCAATGCAAATTTATAGCAATAGATATAGCAAAGGCAAACATTGACAGCATCACTAGTAACACCATTCTCAGATAAACTTATGCTATGTGGGCAAACCACAATAGATTTTCTCCATTATCCAAACTAATGTACTATGTGCAAGCCCATAGGTGTATAGGGTAGAGGATTTCAAAGACAAGCATCTGAAACTAACAGAAATTTGGGAGATGAAAGCATAGAATATGAGTATGACGTCATAATAAGTCTATTCATCCAAATGGTTATAGGTCATATCTTGGAGCAAGCAGGATGCAATTAATGAAAGCATTAGACAGTTACAATCTTCAACCAGATATGCGGGAGAGATATATCTCTTCATAAAGTTATCGATGTATAAACAAAACTTGCCAAAAGAAATCAAATACAATAATCACTAACCTGTGTGAAAATAGCTCTTGCATGTGATATTTTAAGCCTAGTGGATATTTCTATAGGAGCAAAACTATCTGCAATGGACACAACCACGTAGCCTGCTAAGACAATAGCAAGGTAGATAATTACAGCATTCACGGTCATTGGCATATCTATTGCAATCGCAGATCCTTTTGCCAGGTCAAGCGTATCAAGTGCATTTGCAACAACACTGCAAAAATAAAAAGTCAAAATAATGAGGCAGCAAAAGTTCCAGCATGATTGCACTGTTTATTATGATCACTTTGACCAAAAATATAGAACACCATTTGAATTTTTGAGGGTGATCATTCTGTCAAAAACATTAACAGCGAAGATCATCATCGAATTCTAGTGCCAAGAATAGAGTACAAACCGAAACCAAGAATGCACTATAGTATAGAAAAAACGGATAATAAAAATGAATGTTCAAAAAAAATATACCTAAGTTAGCCTCTATAGTAGCATTTTATAAGTCGCAATTGTAGGAAGTAAAAGGAGAAGACCTTGCAAAAAATCCTCAACATACAATTGGTTAGTCTTTTCGGATGCAATTTGTGCATCAAAAACCTCCAATTCTACTGGACCAGGAAAGTGTGTACCTAAAGAGGTAATAGGAAGTTGGGTACAGGTATAAGTTTTCAATGAAAGGGAAATAAGGAAGTTGGGTTCAGTTACAACTCAATAATACATGTAAATGATATCTTTTACATCATGAACCTAATATATTATCATGTAGCTGGGATATATGGAATTTTGTGCTACAAACCTTATTAATTCATATATATTGGGAAGATTATCCCACATTATACTAGCTAGCTAATAGAAGATAAGAAATGCAAGCTGGTTGTGTTCATAAAATCATTTTGAAGTCAAAAAAAAAAAAATGAACCACTGAGTATCTAATTTCTCAGCAATTGAAACAGTGACATGCATTTAGGTGGTGGATTATAAGGAATGACCATATTCCATACTCTTGTTCCCAGTAATTGATTAATAACTGCAGAGAGAGGTCGAGGTGGCAGCGATCAAGTGGTTGCGCTATGAAAACTCTACCTTCTCGCTATCACAATCACAAAAAATGATAGTTTTAGATCAAATACTAAGCACTATGGAGTTCAAGCAAACTGTCATACCAAAAGGGTGAAGCAACAACAACAACAACTGAGCCTTTTATCCCAAGCACCAAAAGGGTGAAGCGAATTGCAGAAATCTTAATCTTAATCTATCTACTTAGTTCTAGCTTGCTAGCAGCGTATAAATAATTTTTTTTATCATTATCTATTTGATAATGACGAGTAACATGCAAACAACGATGTAGTAAGAATAAAACATTATACTAGAGGTAGTAGCTACAGGTACAAAGTAAATCTCTTCCATGCCACACGGGGTATATTTTAGCTGAAAACAAACTTACCATACTTGGTCATTTAGTTCCTTCAAGGTCATAGATTGCACAGGCAATGAATCATATCCTTCATCTCTCCATATAACCATGATGTCATCAGGGTTTCTTTTATCATTCAAACTCAAGCAACTACCAGCAGAATTTATACAAGCCCCCGGTAACCACTGACCTCCGGGAAAAGAACTATGTTCACGTAGTATACACGACGGGGACACAGAAAACGATATACGCATCTCCTCAAATATCATTTTCCAATAAGCCTGTAAAAATAGGAGGTGTACATGTTGCAAATATTGTATTCTAGACATATCCAGATGTATCAATTAAGTACCTCAGGGTTTGATACAGAAAACTCCTGAAGATCAGAGAAACTCGTGATCGGATCTTTGTATTTCAAGCCAAGCAACTCCTTTCCTCGCCTCTCTAATAGCTGACCAATGTTCGTCAAAATGGCACTGTCTCTGTGGATTTGCACAACAACATAAATTCGATTATAAGCAAAAAATACACAAAAATATGAAGTAAACAGGGATATCACACACACACACACACACACAAAAAAAACACTTTCATGTTCCTATTCCATGTTTATGCCTCGTTTGGCAATGATGTATGGTTTCCAAAGTCATGGTTTCGTGGGGTTTCTAGGTCAAACTCCAAAAATTGTAACTGAGGTCCATTTGACAGCCATAATAGAGTTTCTCATACCGTGGATTTAAAAAGTTTCGAGGGCTCGAAACCCCACTTTCTTAAAAACTAGAGGCTGCACTCTTTTTTAAACCCTGCTTTAAAACAAAACTGTGGTTTTAAGACTATGCCGTCAAACGACCGTAAACATTGCCAAACACCATTTTTGAGAAACCCTGGTTTGCATACACGCAATTCGAAAACCTTTCTTAACAAACTAGGCTTTAAAGTTTTGGATGGGGTAATATACTCAAAACCATAGTCACATAATTCGCGAATTATTCGGCGAATTCGCGAATAATTCGCGAAGGCCGATTAATTCTCCGATTTAATCGCCGTTGGCAAACGCTCCGAATAATTCGTGAATTATTCACGAATAATTCGAAAAATCGGCGAATAATTAGCAACATCAAAACCCAGCGCCTCATATATTAATTTCTTTCCTGTATACCTGCCGAATCTCTCCCGAATAGTTCTCCAAATCCGAATTTTAGACCTCGCCGAATTAATCGCGAATTTGTGACTATGCTCAAAGCACCATTGAACTTTAAACTTTTCGTTAAGACTCTTGCACGTTTACATAAAACCCGCCGCCAGTGGTTGCTTATGTATTCTTCAAGTTTTCAGCAGTATTTCGTAGAAATCTCGAAAACTTTAATGACTTATAAGCAATTTACGAAATTATCAATGAAATTGAAGTCAGACATCAAAACTACAAACATAAAACTCTAAATTAGGAATCAAAGACGACATCTTTTCATCACAAAACCTTCTCTAATTCAACCCCCAAAAAAATTTTATTCAAAGTTTCAGCAGTGATGGCAGTTCTCATTTTCAATGTTTCAGCAGTGTTATGTAGAAATCTACGAAATTATCAACGAAATTCGAAGTCAGATCTCAAAACTACAAACAAAAAACTCTAAATTGGGAATCAAAGACGACACCTTTTCATCTCGAATCCTCCACTAATTTAACCCCAACGAAAAAAAGGAATCTTTAATGAAGAAATCAAAAGATCGATTACTTGTCAGGGATCCAAGCAGGCGGAGAGTCGCAGTGGTGGCCCTTGTAGCAGCCGTGGTACATCATCTGATGGAAAGCGAAGGGCTGATTAGGGTTCAGCACTCCCCTCGTGATGCTCCGCCACGCGTCGACGGCGCTGCTCCCGTGGTCGCGGAGTATGCGGCGGAGCTCGCGGTGGAGGCTCTCCGCTTCGTCCGATGGGATTCCGACGGCTGAGAACTGCTCCGGCGTGATCTCATCGAGAGCGCGATACGCCATTGTTGGCACTCTTGTGTTTTGTTTGGAGAGAACTCAGAGTGAAGAGGAAGAGCAGTGAGCGAGTAGTTGCTCCTCAGGAACCATTTATGCTTAATATAGTCTCTTAATATTTTATTACACTAAAATACCTTAAAAACTATTGTTTTAACAGGATTTTATTTCATTAAAATAAAATAGCCGCTCCGTAATAAAAACACGTATTTAGCGAAAAAGCATGATAGTTAAGGGTATTTTAGTGTAATTTTCCCATTTGGGCATTAATCCTTAAGATTTCAAGATATGCTGATGCTGATGAGTTTTCAATACTAGCTTATGATTTTACAATTCTTTTCATAGATGGGGAAAAAAGAGTTTACAATTTTTTAGCTATTTAAAAAAAAAACATTTAGTCAGAATTAATAAAGGATGGCTTAAGACATTAATTGATCATTTTCTCAATATATTCAGTTTCATCCATTGAACAAAATACCCAATCTCTTCCAATAGCTGATTTAATACGAGTATCAGACCGATTTAGAAACGAGCGTTAGAGCGAATTGAGCAAGCGAAGGAATTGAGATATAAGATTGGTGGAAAGGAAGCTTTTTAAAATTTTAAGATGGAAGTTAGTTATAAGGTGATTGAAAGGATAGGAACAACAACACAAATCTGATTAATATATCAGGGTTTTCAGTTTGGCATAAATTACCAACTTGTCTTGGAAATAGCTTATTGGATTTGGAGGGCCTCTTTTCAATTATTGAAGCTAACATTCTTTATGTTATAAAGATTTGAAGCGAACTTAAAGAATGTTCATTAATTTAGATTTTTAAACACTTAATAGTTTAAATTTTGAAGATATGAAAGGCTCCTTATAATTTTGTGAAAAAAATTTCCTCAAACCGTCGTCATCATTCTGAGGATCAAATTTGCAATTTCAAATTTGAAGACCCAAGAAGATTTGAAAGGATTATATCATATTAAGTCAAATTCATTGGACTTGTAGGAGAAAATATATATAGAGAGAGAGAGAGAATAATGGAGAAAAGAGGCCATAGGAGGAAATTTCCTCCTATGGCGTGGAAAAAATACAACCTCGACCAATTTTTTCGACGATCAGCCCCCATCATCTTCATCGTTATCATCTAAGATGTGGGTACACCAAATTTCATGTGATTCTACAACTTTTTCACCGTTGATTTAGCAATGTAAAAAGTTCTATTGTCGGTAAACCGTTAATTTTGAACCCACTAAATCAACGGTGAAAAAGTTGTGGAATCACATGAAATTTGGTGTACGCACATCTTAAACGATAACGATGATGATGATGGGTACCGATCGTCGGAAAAAATGGCGGAGATTGTATTTTTTCCACGCCATAAGAGGAAATCCGCTCCTATGGCCTCTTTCCTTCATTAATCTCGTGTGTGTGTATATATATATTGGTACTGGCATATAAGCACGCAAACACACATCGACGCACACCACGCACAAGCATACAACACACGCACCTAGGGGGGCCTATTAATTTGTCCCGAAAGCGTTAATTTATGGTCACTTCGCTTCTGAGGCTCCTGACAAGGATGGAACCAAATTTTAGTCATTGGGGGGCAATTGAAAATTTCCATTGGGGGGCAATTGAAAATTTCGCCGGAACTTATCTAGGACCCGGCAGTAGCATTCTTATTTATTGTATGAGTAATGTACCTAATATGGTATGCAAATGCATTCAAAACTGTAGATTTTTTTGGGAAGAGAGCATTGCTGGCCAATTTTAATTGAGTCTAAAAAATTGTATACTAGCATATGACTTGATAACAAGACCAAGTAACTACATATATACTATAGCTAGTAGAATTATATTATAACAAAACATGAAAAAATCTATATAAGAATTTCCTCAAGAGACTTACGGTTAATCTAAAGATATGTAAGTTAGGGTCTAGCATGGTCTCCTTCGACTTTCCTTCTTTGATTTTGCTTCTACTCGGCAATTTGGGTAAGAAATTTATAAAAATAATATCTCATTGATAATGATATATTATAAAAATGATTTCTAATGTTTTGATAGAGAATTTACCAAACAAAAAACTAAAGATAAATTGATAGATGAGATCATGAGATCAGACGGAGAGGTGAAGAATTAGGATGGAGAAATAAGAGGAATCAAACAGCCTAAATATAAGGAAGTACAAGAAATTAAATGGGAAGTTAAAAGATTAGATTTTATTAATTAATTTTCTCAGTATTTTCTTTGTAAACTGTTAGTAATAGTGTTTTACACGTGCTGTGCACGTTAGTAATTGTTATAGATTTGCAGAATTGCTTATTGAAAAAGATATTAGAGAAGTAGTTAGTCTAGACAAAGAAAGAGAGAGTGGTCAACAATTTTGTTTTTGCTCTAGACAAGCCTAAATTAATGCGAGCCTAATTAATGCATTTGAATCTGTCAATCCTATTTTAGTTAGATATTAAAGATTTGATAAAGATTTGTTAAGTAATTAATGATACATATTAGGTATTAATTTTTTTGGAGGGGCAAAAATATCGAAACCATTAAATTTTTTAGCAATTTCCGAGATGGGGTCTGGTGCTTGGTTTTTGGTATTCGAACCCCACATTCTCCCTAAAAGGCTCCCTAAAAGGGAAAGCTTATGTACCAACCGTAGGTAGAAAAAAAATGTTATGGTAGGAATACCTGCATGCTTAATATTAAACAAGACTATTATAGTTTGTAATTATTTAAGGGAGCAGGTTAAAGTAAAGAGAATGTGAGAGAGTGGTGTAAAATGATAAAAAGGAGGGAGATGATTGAGGGGATGATTTGGATGACTCGCGATCCGTGTGAGATGTGCTCGCCTTTGTTTGTTTTGAAGCTCATTATTGCATGCAAGGACAACAGTCAGCAGATAATTCATGCATGTCCCATTTTATTTTCAATATAAGGGAAAAAAATTCATTTTAGCTCACTACTTTGCTTTCAGGAGAAAGTTTATACACACGCACCATGGCATGCATCTTGCTCCAAGAAAGAATTATTTCTTGATTGGATAAAAGAGAATTTGTATAAGTTATTTCAGCTGTCTATATACTCAATCATCCATTTTTTTTATATAAAAAAATTATGATATAATCTTGATCCGGTTCTGCGACTCAAAGCCAATCGGGAAATTCATTTCGTTACACGGAACAAAATATCAAACTCGGTTCAAGGAACATCGATCATATCCCGAATAATATGTGAACTTCGTTACTAATCTCCACCATTTTGATACAAAAGAAACAAAAAAAAAAATCTTTCATGCACCGGATACATGATTTATAAAAAATAAAGAAATAAGATTTGGGCCCAACAAAACTGTCACGAAAAATCTCATCTCTTTCATGCATTACACCCAGCATCCCAAAAGCATTACACCCAGCATCCCAAAAGGGAGGGGTCTTTAGGACACGCAAGAAAAATTCTCATGATTTTGTGAAAAATATATTTTGAAATCGTTTTCAAATAAAATCTTCCTGAATTTTAAAAATTTCCACTAACAGTCTTTTAAAATCAATATCATCATTTTACCTAAACTTCTAAAAAATCTTCTTCAAATCTTGTCCCTGATGTAAACATTTACACGCATGCATCCATATAGGGAGAACACTAGCCAGATCTCAAACTACAGAACACCTACAGCAATGGCCACTAAGAATATCATACATATATAATATACACCAAGGCCTTAAGGACCAATACAAAGAACAAAAATACAAATCAAACATTGGAAAACAAATGCATACATTCCACTTCAATCAGGTATCAGCGCTCCCTGGAAGAAGTTTTCGAGAAGCAGAGCCTGTTGTAACGAAACGAGTCGCTGCGGGAACAATTCTTGAAGGAGAAAGGACATCGACAGAGGACATGTTATAAGAGTCCGTTCCAAGGCGGCTCTGCAACCATCCTCTCCCCCCAGAAAACCCGTCCGTTACAATATAACAGTTCTTGAATCCAAGGTTAGTGAGTGATTTCGCAACAATTTTTGCTACATCGGAGTACCTGCATTATCATATCCCCAAACCAAATTCACAATCTGTTGAACGAAAAATAAGTTTGACTTGTGTATTTGGCTAATTTTCTGTATATTAACTATCACATAGTAAACTCCCTCTAACTTTGGTTTTATTATAGTTTTTTTATAAAAAAAACTAGAATACACTTAAGCGTAGGACTTTAAGGGAGTTTACTGTGATATAAAAAAAATTACAGCAGTTAACTGAAAAGTGCTCATAGTTATGGGTAATGAAATTTAGCTTCTTTTTTAATGTTTTGACGAACTTACGAGTCTAATATCACAATATTGGAGCCTTTGTTGACTTTTTTAAGGTACGAAATCTTCAGCGCTATGATCTCTGCTTCGACTTTCTTTGTGTTCCTTACAAGGCCTTTTATCTTGGCAGGGAGCTCCTCCAAACTAAAAAGAAATGAGGTTCTTTCAAGATATTTCGGATGTAAAAGCATTATGAGGGGTATAGAATCATGGTGGTAGAGGGAATTCTTACGGCACTGAGATCATCCTGTTCTTAGCGCTCGAGGGGAGGCGAGGGATTCCTGCCTTGTTCTTGTCCTTCTCTGATCTTATGTCGATCAAAATGTAGTTTTGTGTTGAAATTAGGTCAAGGGCCTGAGCGGGACTGAGACTACCTAGAAAATAGTTTAAGTTAAGAAGCTGCAGTCATGTATGTCAGCAGTCTTGATTGAGATCCCTAGCAAAGATTGTATATTCACAAGTTTGGTTCCATACAACAGTAATTAAATAATTGTCGCTGTAGCTAAATTTGTGAAATCTGATAACTTGACAGGTCAACAAATCGTATTGAATTTATAACTTATGTTAATCAGAGTTCAAGAACTTGTACAAAGAGTACTGGGCACAGTTGCCTCATCCTCACTAAGCATTGTAGATTAAACTGGTGTCAATTGAGGCAAGGAAGAACATCATCATGCATAACTACCGTTACATATTATGCTTGCTTGATAAACATCGGTATCCCACAACCTAAGAACTTAAGCTTTTGAGTAAAGTGGTTCTTGACATGGTACCAGCGCACACCAGTTTCAAGTGGTCGTGCAATCGAACCTCATTAATGTCAATTTAAAAATATTCGCCCTTGTAGAGAGTTTTGCGTCACCCATTGAGATGGATACGCCCGCTTTTCATGCGTATGCAGATCCCTGCCTAGAGTAGACGAGGTTTATTGATTGTGGAGATTCTAATTTTCGGCTTCCGGAGACAAAACTGTCATTAATTACCCTTCATTTTGAGACGAAATAACCTCAATTAACGGGCTGTGACAGTCATGTGAACTCAATGTGAACATGTGTGATTGAAAAGAAATACAATTTTGTTTCGTTTCATTTTTATATTTTTTATTATATTTATATAATTTTTTTTAGATGACGCGACGAGTCGGCTTGAGACGGATGCACAGTGAGGCATCCGGGTTGGTTGGACTTTGGTTGGGTGCTTTATGAGACACCCGGATCGGGTGCATGATGAGGCACCCCGGTGCATGAGGCATCCGGATCGGATGTGTCATGAGTCGGGTGCATCATGAGGCACCCGGGTGCAGACCTGGTGCCTAATGAGGCACCCGGATCAGGTGCATCAGAAGGCACCCGAGTGCATGAGGCACCCAGATCATACGTATCATGAGTCGGATCGGACGCACCACGAGGCACCCGCAGTGTGAACCGCCCGGACCAGACGAATCATGAGGCACCCGGAGTTACCCGGGTTGGATACCCTAAGGGTGCCGTTTTGGGGGGTTGTCCGGGGCGAGCACCCCCTACGACTTCATCCGTATTTTATTATTGTTCTCCGCCGAAAGACGCGACCGGAACGTTGGGACGTCTGGCCTGAATTTTGGGGGCAGATGCTATTTGGATTTATCCATCCACCTCTCTGAAAATACCAAGTTGATTTATGGCACCGTATCTCGGAGGTTTGGACGGATGCGGCCGTTGTAACAAACTTCGTCAGATTCCCCCTCATTTATGAGGGTTTTTTTTATTGTGGGGACGCTCTTCCCTGCAGGCGCAAGCCCCTGCAGTTAATTACGTTATTACATCGCGATAACCATTTTCTCCTGCTCTAGAAGGTCACTTCATGTCGTGTGTGTTTGTTTTGTTTTTGGTTGCCCGTGAATTGTATACGGAGACTAATTTGTGTTGTCGTCCGTAGGGCGTTGATTAGTCCAAATCCGTATTTTCTTAGATTTGGGTTTGGTTTGGGTTTAAGGATCGTTATTCTCATTGAGATTAAGATCAACTTAAACGTTTGTTGAGAATACGTTAGTCTAATTTCAGACTAAGATCTACTCAACAAGATTTTGGGATCATTTAGATCTAACGAAAGAGTATTTGGACTCTATCGTTTTAGTTTAGGGATATTGCGGTCCATGGGGTTTAAGGACATCATAGTCCATGAGTTTAAGGACCTCATAGTCCAGTTTAAAGACATCGTAGTCTATGGAGTTTAAAAACATCATAGTCTGTAAAGTTTCTGGTTGTCGGGACCGGCCACCTCTCTGAAGACGTTGAAGAATTACAACGACACATATCAAAGGTGTGAAGAGATGTACCCTTGAATCGATGTTGGTTGAAAGATCTGTAGTCAAGGTTTGGGACTAAGATCAATTAAAGAGATTGTGAGCACATGGGCTCAGTTAATCTGAATTGAGGACTTATGGCCAATTTGGGCTCAGTCCACTTAGATTTGAATAAAATGTTAAAAATTTGTTTGGGCTCGGTCCCTTTTGGTTCAATAATGCTGAGCATTAAATTGGGTCCTGACACCCCTTTCTTTTGTTTTTTATTGGGTGTTGAACACTCTTTACGGCGCAGAGCGCTTTATGTAAAGAACACTTTGTGTTCCCTCGATCAATGAATGCAGAGCGCTTTTATAAAATAGCGCATACGTGAAGAGCACGTGGAGCGCTTGGCGCTGATCGTCAGACTTAGAGTGCTGAAGCGCTTCTTTGGCAGTTCTGGTCAGTTTTGTACTCTGAGAATTAAATTCTTGTTTATAAGAGATTTTGTCTCATGGATCTAAGAACTAAGTTCTTCTTTTTATGAAGAGATGCTATGATCTCTTTTGTTTTTGTGAAAGACTTTGTTTTACAGATCTGTGATCTAGCAAAAGAACTAAGTTCTTCTGATGTGAGGATTAAACTCTCAAGAAGTGATGAGATGTTATGATCTCACTTCTTATCATTTACCTTGAAGAAAATTTCTTCTTCTGAGAGCTTGCTCTTCTCTTTTTCTTTTTTGAGAACTTAAAGTTTATGGGAGGTTCCTCTGTTTAAGACTTGAAGTCTTGGGTCCTTTATATAGGGGAGGCTGATTTGTTGAAGCAGTTAAGAAAATCTTTCTCTGATTGATTTGGGGATGTTTCCCCACCATTGGATATTTGATCATAGGGCTTCTGTTTTACAGAAGACAATCTTCTTGTTTTTAACAAGATTGGGAAAATATTTTCCCATACAGAACTTATTCTGTATCTTGGTGATTTTTAATCACCATTGGATTTTTGATCCAACGGTGCTCCGATTTACAAAGCACAATCTTTCATGTTTGGAAAGAATCGAGGAGTATTTCTTCAGCAGAATTTTATTCTGGTAATTTGATAATTTTTTAATCATCTTCATTGGATCTTTGATCCAAAAGTGGAGAACATTTAGTTCTAGCGCTGGCGAGCGCTCTCGTGCTTTGCACGTGAGGCGCTGCCTCAGAGTCCTCAGCGCTGGCGTTCTTGGCACGAGCACTCTCGTGCTTTGCACGTGAGCGCTGCATCAGAGTCTTTGACTCGTAGCGCTGGCGCTCTTGGCACGAGCGCTCTTATGAGGCGTTGTCTCATTTGAAATTTTAAATAGAGCTTTGCTCTCTGATTGGGGAAAACAAATGCCCCCCACCGTTGCACTTACGTGACTCATACGTGAGTGCAGCGGTGGCAGCTTTTCCACCATTGGATCTACTTGGAAGTTGGATCGGCTCCCAGCGCCTATAAATAGGGTGTTTGGCCCTTGAGATGACTGTTTGTTCATCTTCATGTTTTTCTTGAGAATTAATTCTCCTTCAGAGCCCGGCTCTCTGCCTTAAAAACTCTCTTAGAGTCAGAACCCTGTCAAAATTTAGATAAAGATCAACTCTTTGAAGGGATTACTTCATAATCTAGGGTTTTATCCATTAACGGAGCTTTGCTCTTCTCAAATCATATAGATTTTTAGGGTTTCTCAACAGAGCTTTACTCTTCTTAGATCACAGATCTAAAGAGATCTTTTTTAGGGTTTCTTAACCCATTAATGAAGAACTCTTAAAGTTCATTTTGCATATCTTAAAGATCTCGGAGTTTTTAACTCGGTAAAGCTTTGCTTTTTTAGGATTTTGATGGATGATTCCATCGTCTTCACAGAGCATAACTATTCAGAATTTTTTGGGGAATTTTTATTCTCTTCAACATTAGAATTGATAGATGTCACTCTTTTGCAGAGCACTGCTCTCAAGGGAGTTTTACTCCTCGGCCCGAGTGGTTTCTCATTGAATGAGAATCCTTCTAGGGATTTCTATTTAATGAATTGACTGTCTCATCAATGATGAGCCGTCATCTTGATTGTGTGGGTCCCCTTTGGTCCATTTCCACTGCATTGCAGTATGGTACAAATTTTATGTACCAAGTGTCAGCATTTGAATTGTAGCTTTGACAGCTAACTCTTGTTCTTTTTCGCACAGGTACTATATCTTTTGACACTTCTTTCCCGTTTGTTCGTCCGGAGAGCGCATTCCCTGACGCGCCAGTAGATTGGGAAGTCTTCGCTCTGATCAAATATCACAACCCGGAGCATAAGTATCTTCATCTATAGGAAAGGTGGTATAATCAAATTATCAGGGGTCGACGTAGCTTTTCTTGCGCAGCACCTTCGGAGGTGATCTCCGCCATTCACTACGCCGACTCACCCCCAGTGAACTATGCCGTAGAGGAGCTCAATTGGACTTCGGAGGGTTGCCTTCAGCCCTCTATGGCTGCAATACCCGTACAGACTCCAATGGCCTTGGATATCTTGGGGCAACGTATATGTCAAGACGAGTCGCGTCCTTGGAGACAGCCATACATGATAGGCTTGACTCCCCACCATTCAGCCGGCTATATGCAGTGGGCTCGATATATCTTATCGGCCAAGAAATCGCAGCTGCTGAAGCTCGGGTTGTATCCGGCGATTTATACTTCTCCCTTCCAGTATTCCACGCCCCTTGTATGGTCGGTCAAAGCTTTTTTAGAACAATGGAACGTTCCAACTCACACTTTCCTTCTATTAGATCAGGAAGTTTCAATCTCTTTAGAGGAGTTCGCGAAGATCTCCGGCTTGCCTGTCAGAGGGAAGCATTATGAGGAGATATTGCCCCCCGACGAGTACATTTTCGCAACTCGATCAGTAGTGATGGGTCTGACCCTAGAGAATGCCATTCAGCACCGATTCCCAAGCTTGATCAAGGTGTTAAATATTTACGAGAGCCTGTTTCTCGAATCCGGAAGCCACGGGGTCAGCTTTACGGATTTCATCGCCCGTTTTCTTCGCCCGGAAGTCTTGTCGAAACAAGATGCGAAGTTTGCCAAGCTCGACGATCCTTTTGGTTTTGGCTTAGATAGCCGGCTGTTCAGTTGATAAAACTGCACATTTGTATTACAATTTTCCTACCATTTTCATATTAAAAAAGGACTTTATTATAATATATTATACATATGGGGGTTTATGTGTAAAAACACTATTTTCCATGTATTAATATATTTTAATTAGCATTTGGTAGGAAGATGTATGCAAATAAATTCATTGACCTAATCCTAGTAGAACTAGGTCTACTAAATCTTATTTGAGTTGTTGTGCAGAATATTTCCAAGTTATGCAGAATTTATCAAGCAAATCAAGTTGTTGAAAAAAACTTGTCTAATTAAGAAGCAAAACTTAGAGACCAAGTCTGGAAGCAACCGAGAGAGGATTTCTGAATTCTGAAGGTGCCTAGGATTGCCACGTGTCACAATTACAAAGCCCAAGAAAAATGATGAAGAGATGTGATTAAATGGCCGCGGATCCGCGGCCATACCCTCCCTTTGGCCGCGGATCCGCGGCATTCTAGAGGAATCATTTGGTAAAAATTTAGGGTATCAATCTTTGCTGAATTTTACCAAGTTTCCAACTAAAAGATTCTAGCTTTGCACTATAAAAGAGCACCGAGAGCCTCTTGGAAAAGTTATCAAGCCGACGAAATCACGAAGTTCAAGACGGCTCACGCATTCAGGCTGATCATCGACTGTTCGACTACCTCCTTAGGAAAGATCGAGAAGCAACTAGTTTGTAATCATTTTCTACGGATTAAAGTGTAGTTTGTTCTAGTCGATTAATAAAGGTAGTTATTTTATTTAATTGTTTTTGCATTTTACATTATGTTTTCCCTTTTTGTCTTTTCATCTTCTTCTCCCAACATGCGCGAATAATTCTCTGCTTGTTAGGGTTCGTAGGATTAGGGTAGGCTAATGGACGATGAAAATAACTAAACCATTTTTAAGTCCTATAAAGTTTAGAAACTTTATCAAAAGAATCATTAACTTCCTAATCGGGCGCGCTAGCAATTCTTTGCAAGTTCCGACCGCGATTAGAGATTAGATTAATGATTGTTTTGGTAAAGGCTAGATATGAATCGAGTTCCGTGTCGAGATAAGGGTTAAGAGTGGGATTCCTTTTCCCTCCAGAAACCCTAATCTACACGCATCACCGTCGTTCTAGTTTTAAATCTATTAATGGATAAAAAGGGTAACTTTTAATTAATCGTCCATGACTACTAAATCCTAACGAACCCTACAAGCCCCCTTATTATATTAACTACATCTTTAAAGTAATCTAGATATATATTTTACATTCTTGTTTAACGTAGATCTAGAAACCATTCTATAAAATTCTTTATCCCTCCTTTCCTTTTCAACACATCTAAAGTAAGAGTAAAAGGTTCCACGTTTCCCAGAGGACGACCCGTACTCATCTCGGTCTAGCTACACGCGACACCGTTATTGATTGCGGTTAACAA
Source organism: Agapanthus africanus (assembly GCA_030015575.1). NCBI lineage: Eukaryota > Viridiplantae > Streptophyta > Magnoliopsida > Asparagales > Amaryllidaceae > Agapanthus > Agapanthus africanus. The sequence continues at coordinate 50,177,848 of CM057348.1, forward strand.
CTACAAACACACTTTTTCGTGTCAATCAAATGGCGCCGTTGCCGGGGAGACGTGCATAATTTTTTATTCTTGCTATTTGTGTTGAATTCTTAGACGATTCATATCATTATTAAAACAAAACTGCAAATTGCATATTTAACGATTTGTGTGTGAATTTTGCGAGGGAATCTGGAGTCACGGACTTGAGGAAACAGGAGATCTAGGGTTTCACACTTCTCTGGTATCTTTCTTAACTCCTCTCTCCTCTCAAATCCAATAAAATCTATTTTCTGCAGGATTCTTTGCAAAATATTCCCCGCTCAAAAATCTTTTTGCAAAAGTTTTGTTTTGCGGTTTGTTTTTGCATATTTTAATACGGATTTTTAAGGGGCAAGACCAAAATCCAGATTAGGTGGGGATTTCATCACCCTTCCTAAGCCCCACAAATCACAAACCGAGCATCTGCATCAACCCTTCATTAATTTAAAAAATATCTAGACCAGACTCTAAGGACTGCCGCGCTCAATAAGGACAGAGGAAGGTCGTGGGTAATTTATCGCTTATCCGCATTACTTTTGTAGTGTCTAGGCAAGTGTGACAAAGGCTAGTGGTTTTTAATTAGGCCCACTACTGTGGTTCCTTCCCACTTACCTGTGTAACACCCGAGCCCAATGCTACTATTTTCAGTTACTGTTTGAGCATAATGTGGTACTCATTTCATTTAACTTGCTTGTTTGTTGCTTACTGTAAAATTTACCCGGCAAAGTCCTTTCTACATATACCAAATTTTGGCATCTAAAATAAAATTGAAAATATTCATCTTGGCCTACTTGACATCCCTAGCCTCGTGGTAGCGTCCGTGCATTGTGTTCTCGTCCCGTTCCGTGAAACGGGCGAGTTTGGACGGCTACGTGTACGTACGTGTGTCCGTTTTGGGGGTATGCTTTTTGATCATAAAACACTTAATTTTAAAATTTGGATCCCGCTTAAAATTTTATTATTTCAATTTCAAATTTTTGGACTCGACCCGGGCGCGATTTGGAAATGTTTTATTTGGAGCCAAAATCCCAAATTTTAATATTATTAAAACCATCGCATATTTTTTTCTAACTAACCTGATATCTTACTGTTCATTACCTATCTTTTAAATCTTTAAATTAACCTATATATATATCCTACTGTTCCTTAAAATGTTTTGAATCTTTAATTAATATTTATCCCTAACTAACGATTCCCCTTTAGCCAATCGCGTTCCTTTTAATTCCGTGGGCCCCCACCTCTCTCTCTTTCTCCACTTTTTCTCTCTCTCATATATTCTCTCGTACTTCTCTTTATCATTCTTTATCTTCTTGCTTCATGTCTCGTTTCTCATTTTTTTTAACTGTTCTTTTGTTGCCGAAATTCCGTCGTGTCGGCGACGCTTCTCGACGTTCCAGCGAGATACCCCGACCCTTGTGGTTCCTTTGTTCGTCGTTTGGGTTCATTCCGTGAACCGTGCGCCCGTCGCGGGTTTTCCCCGCCGACGGTTAACGTTCCGTTTTCCCGATTCGCGACCCATCGAGGCAAGTTAATCTTGCTACATGCTATACAATTCATTTTATACCTATTTAAATAAATACCATACCTATAGTTTAAATCTAGTGCCCCATGTTTAATTTTATAACGTTTCGATGTTCCGTTTATATCCGTTTATATCATATTAAATCTAGATCATGAAAACTTATCTTGTGACATACTAGATTACATTATACTGCAACCATATCATTTAAAATATATATCGTCGTAATAATTATTATTATTATCTTTAATTAGTTTATAATCTTCATTTTATAATGTTATACATTTGAAAATCTTATAGTTTACACATGAAACGTCGTTGAAAAATCGGATATGACAAATCTGAAATTTACTGTACACCTTATCTTATAAAATTCATTATAAATCATAGAAAAATCATTAGTATACGTTCTTTAGTTCGTTACGAAGCTAACTCAGAATACTATAACTCTATGAAATATTTACTTGCAAAATAAATTGTTTAAATAACGTAAAATGCAAATTAAAATGTCTCCAAACTGCTGTCCAGGGAAATTCCAGCAGCAAACTTTCAACTTCGAATGTTTATAACTTTTTGTAGGGACAACCTGAGATGCTTATACTTATAAAACTGAAAATCTTATTGAATTATCTTTGTTTTGGTATAAGACACGTCCCTTTTGGAGAACGTTTGTTATTTTTAAACTATTTTACAAATTAAGGTGACGCTGAATTTCTGAACGGAACTTTCTTGTGCATGGTTAATCAATACCACTTTTATAGTTATTAATCGCTTTGAATATGCTATCCATATTAATATTATTATATCAATATTTATATCACATATTGCTTAGTTGTACATCCCACATTACTATTTTATAGTTTTATAACTTTTCGGATACCCGTTTGCATCCATCGCATTTAAGATACATATAATTGCATCCATAGATCACATTACTACATAATAATGTGATATTAACACTCCATATTTAATAAATTGCATCATAATTAATATTGGAACTATAAATGTAACCCTAATCGATAACTGTGCATCCATATCCTTGAAATTATATCTATTTGCATATCATATTACATATTCCAGTTTATTGTTCTGATAGTACTCATGCTTGTTTATTTATAAACATGCTTATGTTAGTTTGATTATGAGCACCCACATGACATCTTGTGCTTCCTGACATGACCTGTTACACTTCTTACCTGACCCGACATGGTACCGTACACTACTTGACTCGACCTGATGTACCACGGCTTGACCCGTTACTTGATTTAGTGTTTAATGCCAACAAACCTGACATGTAGTCCTCACGGACCGTTCCTGTTGTCTATCCAGACAAACCTGCTCTTACCTGATCCTTTGTTGGCATTAGTTCTTGATTACTGAATACCTGACTTGAACACATAACCTTGGGGGTATGGGGAAATCAAAAGTGTAAACTAAAGTGTAACTTAAAAGGGTATTACTTGATCCGTGGTCCCGGGGGGTAACGGGACAGAGCCATTCGTGACTCTTACATCTTGATCCGTGGTCCCGGGGGGTAACGGGACAGAGCCATTCGTGACTCTTACATCTTGATCCGTGGTCCCGGGGGGTAACGGGACAAAACCACTCTTGGTTCATATATTCCTGATCCGTGGTCCCGGGGGGTAACGGGACATATCCTTTGAGTTACATGGAGGATTACATTAATTGATTTCAAACAAACTTTAGAGTAGACAACCCAGTAGCACAGTTTAGATTGATCACTGCACGTCACATACACTGATACACTTCACTGTTATACATCCCTGTTGACTTGTTACTATTTATGATTCATGCCTGCATATCTCGTGTATCATGTTCATTTATTATTGCTTGATGTTATGACGCGCTGACGTCTGGGTTTTGCATGGCCCAGATCCTCTACCTTTGTTGCAGACTGATCAGGAGTTTTGCCGTTGTTAGATCGAGCGGTAGGGATCATGTCGGTATCCAGTCTTACTTTCCAGGTGTTTACTTGATCTTTTGCTTCCGCATACTATAGCATTTCTTGACTCTTTTACTCTGGCTTATGGACATGTACTAGATAGTTAGTTTACTTTCCTGTTCTTGATATCTCTACAGCCGTAATGTGACTGTGGAAGAATTTTTCCTAACCACAGGTAGCATGGTTGGCTATGTCACGTGCCTATTTTAGCGTACTCTGGGAAGCGGGGCGTAACAACCTGGCACTTACCTGGCTACAAGGGTAGTACGGAGGCGGTAGAGGATTGATCCTGCGGCTTGTCTTTTGGAAGTCTAGGAGCGGTCTAGAGACTGGACCTAGGTAACCATAGTTCTCGGGTTGTGCATTTTTGTGTGATTTGCCTAAATCCGTCATTTTTCAAAACAAACCAATTACTTTCTCTCCTTTTTTACCCCTTCCCCCTTCTTCTCTTCTTATAATGGGTGACCTAAACAGAAGAACACTTGCCGAGCTTTGCTGTCCACAACCAGATATCTCTTGTTTTCGAAATCCCTTCGGTATACCGTCCGGCTCTTCCATGTCCTTAAGAGATCATATATAACAAGCAGGAAGAAACAGTTGGACACCTCAGTCTAGGTCTTATCAACCGTATCCTAATCCTACACCTGTTTCAGTTGATACCCAGAGTGAGGAAGCCCCTAGACGAATGTCCATTGCTGAGCACATAGCTAGGGCTAGAGGCCAAAGTTTCAACCCGGACCAATATCAACCATCACCTCCACTTTCCAAAGAAGAGTTTGATAGCCAACCGACCAACCCATATCAATATTCTTCTTATCATAATATTGATCCTACTCCTACCCAATTTTCGCAACCATTCTATTCCTATCAATCCAATCCGACTTTTCCACCTTCTCTAGACAGTTCTTCTAATCAGTCATTTGGGAGTTTTAATTATCCACAGGAATTTCAATTTTATACTGAAACCCCTTATCAACCAAAGTCTAGTCTTGAGCGGAAATTAGAAGAAAGTATAGTGATGATGAACCGCGTTAGAGAGAAATGGAAGGAAAACATGGCTAAATATGAAAGGGCAACGAGTTCCGAACCAGCTCAAAAATTTTCAGTATATAATACGGGCATCGGACAAAATGAGAATTTGGGTAGAGAGACAGAATTATACACCCTTCCTAATCAAACCTTCCATTTCCAAACTGAAATCCACAACTCTAGTTTCACAGATTCATCAAGTACACCAAATGATTCACCAATTGAAGATAGAATGTCTGATAAGTTGTGTGACTTTGTAGTGTTTGATTTACCCGATTGTGAAGGGTCCATTTCAAGTGAAACCATACCCAACCCTTGTGATCTCTACACCTCCACTCTTGAACCAAAACTAATTGAAAACCATACTTTTGATGAGGTGTTTGAGAATTTTAACCTTCACTTGAATGAGGTGATTGACGTTGGGGATATATTGATTGATGAACCCGAAATTTTGGATGAATTTGTCCCACCAATTCATCAAATCCTTTCACTTCCTTGTGGTCATCATCTTGAGCCTTTAATTCTTCTCGAATCCCACATATGTCTTGAAGTTGATGATAATGGTATACCCGAAGATCAGACCGAAATACAGCCTCCATCTTCCACATCTGGTTCAACAACACTCGACACACCAATCTGTTTACCCATTTCACCTTCTACTTTCTCCGGTTCTTCTTCCGTTCCTATAGTTTCAGTGAGTTTTGATGAACCACAATCCATTAATTCAAGTTCAATAATACCAGAAATTCAACTTGATTTGGATATTTTTGAAAATAAGGTAGATGAGTTTTTCAAATCCTCTACCTCAATAATTTTTGATGAATCAAGTTGGATAAATTCTGGCACAAAACTCTTTGACAGCAAAATGTTCAATCACACCATTGATAAAAGTTTTGAAGAACTTTTTGCTGACGAACTTGAATTTTTAAACAATACGGATTTTGTGATTGATCAATCTCCACCTATAGAGGTTGAACCGCCACCATTCCTTCTTCCTAATCATTCACATTCATCCTTTCTTTTCTCTAATTTCAAACCCTTTCCAGACCACCTCTTATCCCTTCCCCATTTTTTCTTGACTCGATACAACACATTCTTCCACCAACCTATACGCTATACTGATAAAATCTTTGAATGGTTAGTGTTAACTTTTGGTCTTTGTAAAGTCTTACTTTGACCAAATGACTCACCCCCTCTTAAAAAGCTTCATATTGTCTAACTCATGTTTGAGGGGGGGTATATTTTTGGCTCTTGAACATAACTTTTATCCTCAAATTTGTGAGCCAAAAATAAGTTTGGGGGAGCATTTTCACCCCCATTAATAATGTCCTCCCAAGCATACAGGTTTTTATGATCCAGCAGATAGCAACAGTGAGGACACTGTTGAAAACAAGTTTGGGGGAGATTTGTGCTTATTTACACATCAATTTGCATCATATTTTGCATAAGCACAACATTTTCAAAAAAAAAAAATTTAAAATTGTTTTTTTATAACTAAAGAGTAGAAAGTGAAAAATTACATCCAAAAGATAGGAATAGTTTAAGAAAACCAAGAAAATTAGAAGTTTTCTTAAACGAACTGGTAATAAGTAGTTATGAGCTGTTGTCCCAAGGGTTAGTAAGATGAAGGAAGTCACTAATCTGAGGATAAAAATAAGTCTGAAAAATAGTTTCTATTTTGGAAGCCAAACATTTGAATGTTGATACCCCCTACCAGATGCACTTACACACATCTTGAAACTCAGGATAGTAGAGGATACCTTGAAATGCTCTTGTCTAAAAGCCAAAGTATGAAGGAAATAAAAAAAATAAAAAAATGAAGAAAATATAAAATGGTGAAAAGAGAAAAATGAACACTGGTTTTGTTATCGCCAAGGCAGCAATAAAAAAAATATAGCGAGGGTGCCTCTTCACCAAGTGCCCTAAGGCCAACTGGTCTGGGAGTCACTGCTAAGCCTTAGGTGGTGCAAGACGAGGAAAATACTATCACCTAATCAGCAAGCACATGAGTAATCGGTCGGTTAGTACCTCAAGAAGTATTAACGGTCGCATGAAAATGTGTGAGCAAATCTTAATATTCATCAAATTAAAAAGTACTAAGGTAGATGGACAAGAGTATGATAGCTTGAATTGAATTCTCCGAGTGTAGGGATGTTCTTTACACACACGTGGGGTTATATGATCAATGTTTGGATGAAAGGTAGGAATGAAGAATAAAGACGCTATTTTATTGAGAGATGATGTGATTTCTAACATTTTTTCATGACTATTAAGATAGGGCTCATGACAACTGAAAAGCTAGTATAGTTGGAAACTCTTATTTTCAAAGTCTTTCTTTTATGGTTCTTATCTTTATATGTAAATTCCACCATCTTTCTTTTGTTATAGGATTTTGTGGGTGTAATCCGCTGAAAACCCTCAGGAGACAACACTCCTCCTACTAGGGACACCTAGAGATTTAACGGCTTGTTGCACGAGCTCAGTGAAATCGTGTTTGCCTACGAAAGTGTGCTTAGTTTTCTCCTTTCTTTTTCTCCTCTTGAATAAACTAGTTTGCTCGGGACGATCAAAGATAAGTTTGGGGGTATTTGTTCAGTTGATAAAACTGCACATTTGTATTACATTTTTCCTACCATTTTCATATTAAAAAAGGACTTTATTATAATATATTATACATATGGGGGTTTATGTGTAAAAACACTATTTTCCATGTGTTAATATATTTTAATTAGCATTTGGTAGGAAGATGTATGCAAATAAATTCATTGACCTAATTCTAGTAGAACTAGGTCTACTAAATCTTATTTGAGTTGTTGTGCAGAATATTTCCAAGTTATGCAGAATTTATCAAGCAAATCAAGTTGTTGAAAAGGACTCGCCTAATTAAGAAGCAAAACTTAGAGACCAAGTCTGGAAGCAACCGAGAGAAGATTTCTGAATTCTGAAGGTGCCTAGGATTGCCACATGTCACAATTACAAAGCCCAAGAAAAATGATGAAGAGATGTGATTAAATGGCCGCGGATCCGCGGCCATACCCCCTTTGGCCGTGGATCCGCGACATTCTAGAGGAATCATTTGGTAAAAATTTGGGGTATCAATCTTTGCTGAATTTTACCAAGTTTCCAACTAAAAGATTCTGGCTTTGCACTATAAAAGAGTACCGAGAGCCTCTTGAAAAAGTTATCAAGCCGACGAGATCACGAAGTCCAAGACGGCTCACGCATCCAGGCTGATCATCGACTGTTCGACTACCTCCTTAGGAAAGATCGAGAAGCAACTAGTTTGTAATCATTTTCTACGGATTAAAGTGTAGTTTGTTCAAGTCGATTAATAAAGGTAGTTATTTTATTTAATTGTTTTTGCATTTTACATTATGTTTTCCCTTTTTGTCTTTTCATCTTCTTCTCCTAACATGCGCGAATAATTCTCCGCTTGTTAGGGTTCGTAGGATTAGGGTAGGCTAATGGACGATGAAAATAACTAAACCATTTTTAAGTCCTATAAAGTTTAGGAACTTTATCAAAAGAATCATTAACTTCCTAATCGGGCGCGCTAGCAATTCTTTGCTAGTTCCGACCGCGATTAGAGATTAGATTAATGATTGTTTTGGTAAAGGCTAGATATGAACGGAGTTCCGTGTCGAGATAAGGGTTAAGAGTGGGATTCCTTTTCCATCCAGAAACCCTAATCTACACGCATCACCGTCGTTCTAGTTTTAAATCTATTAATGGATAAAAAGGGTAACTTTTAATTAATCGTCCATGACTACTAAATCCTAACGAACCCTACAAGCCCCCTTATTATATTAACTACATCTTTAAAGTAATCTAGATATATATTTTACATTCTTGTTTAACGTAGATCTAGAAACCATTCTATAAAATTCTTTATCCCTCCTTTCTTTTTCAACACATCTAAAGTAAGAGTAAAAGGTTCCACGTTTCGCAGAGGACGACCCGTACTCATCTCGGTCTAGCTACACGCGACACCGTTATTGATTGCGGTTAACAACTACAAACACACTTTTTCGTGTCAATCACCGGCCGACAGCGGAAGCAGATCAAAAGAATTTCTTCCTCCCAAACGCCGCGGTCGTCCCCTTTGCACAACTCGCCGCTCAAGACATCGACGAAGAGGCGTTCTTTTTAGGGTTCCTTGGTTTATGGTTAAGCTGGTTTGCGCTCCCCATGCACCCTCGCTACATGAGGTCGTCCGTTTTCTACCCGGCTCACCGAATGGTGAAAGGGACACAGGTTGCCGTTGGGATTGCTGGGCTGGCTCATTTATATCATGGCCTTAGCTTGGTGGCAGACACCACTCAATCGGGGGTGCAGCCCGTAAACTTCCCGATGCATTATTTCACTTCGTGGCTCGAGCTGCATGTGCTCGGCGCCTTCGGAATCCACGAGAGGCCCCGTTTCTACGAAAGTTATAACTTTCCTCAGGTTATGCGGCTGGTTGACGCTTCCGTTTTGGAACCGACTCAGCGAGAGGCTCGGTGTCTGATTCTTCGCCCGCGCACGGTCGGGGATGGCATGACCTTCGTCGATAAGACCATGACTATCAGCAAGGAATCTGCTAAGACGGTTCAGCTGCTATGGGACACCTTCAAAGATAGGGTTTCTATCTTGAAAGCTCGGAAGATTCTTCACTTATATTCAATCAGGCCGGGCTTTTTAGTGTTTAGGCAGAACAATGCGGCGCTGTTCATGAGATACAACCCGCACCGCTTTGCTCAACAATCGAGCTACAATCAAGGTGTCCCGCTTGAAGCCTTTTTAGCTGATCCTACTGCTACAGAGGAAGGTATGTGTAGTGCGCTGCACTATTTCATGCGGCTAAATACCGGGTCTAATTTCTTTATCAGCGAGCCAAGCTGCGTTCCGAAAGCTTTGAATGTGTACGTGGCATGGTACCAGCACGCGACGGGCACTGTTATCAGGGAAGAAAAACGATTATTGCTTGATCGCAAGGACGCTGTCCCAGTGGGTAACCCAACCGTTCCCTTAAAGCGACGGACCATTGTTCGTCCTCCCCTAAGAGAAACTGCTGCGGCTGTGGTTTCGCGCGCTTTTCCTGATAAGGGTCTACCTCGTGCGTCTGTAGAAGCGGTGGTTGCAGCGTCTCCCGATTCTGGTGTGGGTACGGAGATCGGGACTCGTCGCCCAAAATTGCCCGCTAAACGCAAGCTCGTGTTATCGGCTGCCGGTACTCGCTCGCAGAAGAAGTCGATGTTTTCTGTCGACGTCGTACTCGGCCAGAAGCCCTATGCTCCATATAGCGAAGGCTTGAGTGAGTACGGGACCAATGAGGGTCTATTCATCGCGCCTGCAGATGATACCGATCTTCAAGCTGCCTTTGTGGATTCCGAGCGACTGGCTCGCGATGAAGCAGCGCTAATTACTATCGCATAGTCAGGTAGACTTCAGTCGCATCTTTCCGCTGTTATCTTTTTTTATTATGCTTTGACCGACGCTTTCTTCTTCAACAGGTATCTCTGCCAAAGAGGCTCTCGCTACTTCCCTCAAAACATTTGAAGAGGCAGAGAGGCTCCGTACTTCTTTAGGACTTGGTATAATTCGGCTTATTATACATTAATTCCCTTTTTCTTTATTTGTAGTCTGACCCCCTCTTTCATTTTGTTGCAGGGACTACTTTGACGCGGGTTATCCCAAGCGCGGTGCCGATCCCGAGCGGTGATGTGGCACGCTTCCAGAGCCGGCTATCGTGGCCCCAGCTCCCCCGTCAGTATCGCAAGAGACTTCACTTAAACAGCCGATGACGGATGTCGTAGCGGCTCCAGAGGCAGAAGTTGGTTCAGACGATGACGTTCCTCTGACAGAGGTCTTGCGGAGATCGCTTCTCACCGCTCAGACCGAAAGGAAGCATAGGAAGCGTGCGGTGAGGGAACGTGGTGCCAGCTTGGCTGTGGGTGCAGGCTCAAGTACTACTCCCCTATCGCCATTTCTTCAGAGGATGCTCCAGCTGCCCTGTCTACCGCTCATAAACAGGTTGTGCGCGCGGCTCGGGAAGAAACCGAAAGGTAACGTAATACTGGGTCTTTTTATTAGAATTTGATCTTCAAATTCTTATATATCATATCCTGCAGGGCCAAGTTCTGGCGATGAGGTGGCAGGTGAGATGACGGCAACCACCGAGCCTGAAGCGGCTACTCTTTCTCAGGAGTCTGGGACTGCCCTAATTGCCGCTCTTTCTCCTTGTGGTTTCCTGCCATCGACGGGCATTGCGAGTGTCACGACGGCCCTTGTAGAATCAGGCGATGAAGCCACCGGCGCCGAAACCATTCCATTGAATGAGAGCGAAGAAGCCACACCGCCCGGTGATACTTCCGTCGCAGTTTTGGCTGATGACCTATCAGGTAGGTCTCGGGTCGCCGTTTACTTTTTGTTTCGCAATCCCTTTCAGTCCCTTATGATTGACATTTTGTTTGTTTCGAATGTAGGTGTGGTGAGCGCTGAGGTTGTGCCACCCGAAGAAGCGTCACCAGTTGTTGCTCTGACGGTCGCCATCCCTTTGCCTTCTCTTATATCCTCTCAAATGCTGGAATGTATGGGTTTGCGATTTATCTAATTTAAATTGTGGATACTATCTTCCTTGTACTGACCATGCATCGTCGCAACCTTGCAGGAGTTCTCTTTGATCATCTGTATCAGGTGCTGAACCCGCATTTCTCCTTCCAGTCGAAAGTCAATCTGCCTGCTGGTGTCGGTGAGTATAGTTTTTTTAACCGACGCCCTTTCCTTCCTTTTACGGGCGACCATGTCGTTTTTAATTCTTCTTTGAATTGATTACAGCGTTACAAATTGAAGGAGGGGACGGGAGAATAGTCGCACCACCGGTACTCCCAACTTTACCACCTGTCGCAGCCGGTATAGTAGACTCCATTGCTCGTGCATTTTCTTTATCTCTTGAGCCTACCTTTGACCATAACTTGTTTTGCAGCAATCGCCCCAGCTCCCTTCGAGTCTCGCATCCTGATGCCGACAGGGCCCTTTTCTAGACGTCCATCTTCTAAGGACGCTGCGACTAGCCTGCGTATGCTGAATGAATCCATCGAGGAGCTTGACGCGGAGGCCCCTGCATTCGCTGCAGATTTTGCTGTTGAGGATAATCCCATGCCGGCGACACTCGCGCACTTCTATAGCGAAGGCGTCGTTGGGTCTTGGGTTAATCACTGCAGGAAAATTGAGGCATGTCTGTATGAGATTGAGCTCAGACATCCCGCTCCGGAAGTGTTGGCTTTGAATTCTCAGCGGGCTGCATGGGTTGAACAGAGCGTTTCTTTCCTTCGCCATTTTGAACAAGAGGCGGGCTTGAGGCGGAAGGAACGCGATGAGGTTTCAAGCGAATCTGCCCGGCTGCATGCCGAGGTCAAAGTGAATGCTGCGCAACTGAGAACCGTCTTTGATAGTCTGCAGCGATGCATTTCGGACGGGCTGGTATTGAGGCAGAAGCTCGACTTCATTGAGCGGGTTACGCAGAGTCGCGAAACTGCCCAGCGGGATATCGATGAGAAAGTTTCATCCTGTTTGCAGCAACGGGCCCCAATCGAAGCGGAGCTGGCCGCGGCTGCTGCTCATGAAAAGGAGCTGAAAGGAGTGCGCGAGCGGCTTGCTGATTTGCTAAAATCGCCTCCTTCTCAATAGTCGTCTTTGTATCGATTGTAAGTTATGAATAACATGTATTCATTTCATTTTTTATTTTATATGATGTATCTCGAATTCAATTGAATTCATGAATAAAGGACACATTTTTTTTATCTCCGACTATCGCTTTCTTTTCTTTGATGTGTTGTTGGCATGTGATTTCAGCAAGTGTAACTTGTAGACGACGGATAACAGTTCATCTTGAACTCTTTGTAGGGTAGTGTGGTAGGGTAGTGTGGCTTAGGAAACAGGTTCAGATTTGCAGCCTAAGACTTCTCAACTTTATGAGCCGTGAGGGTCTCATAAAGATTTTTCTCCCTATGAGTCGAGAGGATCTCGTAAGTGTATTTTCTTCTTAGGAATCGTGAGCATTCCTAAGTGTGCTTTCTCTTGAGAGTCGTAAGGACCTCGCAAGAGAATTTTCTCCCTTACAAGTCGAGAGGACTCGTAAGTAGTTGATGAGTTGACTTGTTCCCGAGTCGAAGCGTTGGTTCGACTCGGGAGGTCGAGGGTTGACTTTCTCCGTTTTCTACGGTGTCGGGATCGACTTTCTTCGTTTACTACGGTGTCGGGGTCGACTTTAGGTTGTCTATAAACCACAGAGTCTTAGAACTGGGGACTTTGTCGTGGCTCCGATCGGTAGTGTCGCGTCCATGTTGTGCTGGCATGAGGAGGAACACCGTTGCTGGTCTTCTGGGATGCAGATATTGCCTCTGAGACCCGACTCTCCCTTTGATAGAGTTTATTGGGACATGTGGTTCTCTTTTCGTTTATGCCCATGAATTGTATACAGGGGTCGGTATGGACTTACCTGGAGGGCAGAAGTTTCATTCTTTCATTCATTTTTTTTATTTCTTTCCGCGATGCTCTATCATTTTAGCTTTTATATCACAAAAGTCGCGATCGCCCAATCATTTCGGCTATTTTTCGCGGTGCCCAATCATTTCGGATATTTTTCTTTTTACTCGCTGCTTTTTATTGCGAGTTGCCTAATCATTTCGGCTATTTTTGTATGCATATATTTTACTTCCTGATTTCGTTGCAGGTTGCCCTATCATTTCGGCTATTTTATACACATTTTTTTAGTATGGAACTCAAAATTTGATACCAATCTTAGCATCAGCATCGTTGCGACTGGAATATTGACAGGAGCGAATCATCATTTTGTCGTGAAAGGATTTGGAATTTGATACCGATTTAAGCATCAGCATCGCTACAACTGGGATATTGTCAGGAGCGAATCATCATTTACCTCTGTCGATTCAAACAAAGGTGGCTTGGTAAACAGGGTTAGGATCATGTCGACTAAGGGTTTTAACTTCATGAGCCGTAAGAATCTCATAAAGGTGTTTCTCCCTACGAGTCGTGAGGATCTCGTAGGTGCGTTTTCTCCTTAAGAATCGTAAGGATTCTCAAGTGTGTGTTCTCTTATAAGTCGTAAGGATCTTACAAGAGTGTTTTCTCCTTATAAGTTGAGAGAACTTACAAGTGTTTGTTCATCAAATGAGGGCATTCCTCGTCGTCGGTGGGACTCGGCAAGGAAATGATTATTTGTGCCCGTGGATTGTATACAAGGGTCAGTATGGAATCGCTTGTAGGGCAATATTGGGGTGTATGACGGCTTAAGAACAGGTTCAGATCCATGTAGCTTAAGGCTTTTGAATCTTATGAGCCGGGAGGGTCTCATAAGAGGGTTCTCCTTACGAGTCGTGAGGATCTCTGTAGGGTATTTTTCGTCACCCCATTGAGATGAGAATGCGTACGAGCTTGTCAGGCGTATTACAGATTCCCCCTGCCTAGGGTAGGCTGGGGTTTCTTAATTGTGGGGATCCGAATCTCCGGCAGCCGCGGACTAAGCTGTCGTTAATTACCCCCCGTCTTTGGAGCGAGAGAACCTCCGATTAATGGGTTAAACTGGTCATACGAACTCGATGTGCAGTGTACGTGTGTTGTGTTTTGAAAGGGGTTTATGGATATATCGGGGGCCTCGCAGAGTTTTACGGGGGTCCCGCTACCTGGATAGCGGGTTGTGGGTCAAGGGGCTAGCAGCCCCCTTACAGGGTACGGAACAGCGCCCCGTTAGAAATTTTTTCTAGTGGGGGACAGTGTTGTAGAGTATGTATGTGTATATGTATATATACATATATATATATATATAAAGGAAAGGGCATCCAAAGGATGCATGGGAGAAAGCGCCAGCGCCTCACGTGCGTGGCACGCGGGCGCTCGGGCGCTATCGCCTTGGGCGCTCGGGCGCTAGCGCTTTGGACGCTAGCGCCTCACGTGCTAGGCACGTGGGCACTAGCGCTTTGGGCGCTAGCGCCAGCGCCACACGTGCCAGTCATGTGAGCGCTCGGATGCTAGCGCCTCACGTGCCAAGCATGTGGGCGCTAGCACTTTGGACGCTAGCGCCTCACGTGCCAAGCACGTGGGCGCTGGGCGCTCGGGCGGCAAAAGAGACTTGGTCCCTGCACTGGGAGTTGTACTCCCAGAAAGAAATACTTATTATTTTGTGTATATATATATATATATATATGAAGAATTAAACTCCTATGATATTTTTGAAGCTGATGAAGGGGCTTCTCCCCTTGAGCCCTGGATCTTCCCCAAGGTTTTTTTTGGAGATGAGTCTCCTTCTTCCTTCTCTATTGGCCGGCTCTTGGATAAAAAGAAGGGTGGGATTTTAAAAATCTCTCCTTTTTAAGATCTGATGGAAGATCCAAGCTCCCCTTTGTGGGTTTTGTGGTGAAAAACTATTTAGTTTTGGAAAAGGAAGAGTAAAACTCTTGATTTAATTCAAAAGAAAGAAGGGTTTTAGAACCTTGAGGAAGGAGAAAGAGCACAAATCTTGATTTTTTTTGGGAGAGAGAAAAAGTTGTTGAGATATTTTCATTATCCTTGCCTTTATAAGCTACACTTTACATATAGCCCCTTAGGCTTTACAAAAATGGCATTTTGCCCATCTCATGCCTCATGTGCTATTTCTTTTTGCACATAAGCCATGAGCTTTACAAAAATTTGGCTTTATGCCCATTCATGCATAAAAAATTACATTAAAATTATTTATTACATGATTTTTATGTTGGCATGGAGGAGGCTGGCCGTTTCATGTTCGGGCTCGACTCGGGCATGGGCCCACTTGGCTTGGGGTTGAATTTGACTTTGATTTGGTCAACCGGGGTGCAATTTTCGACCCCAACAAAGTGCCCCCCATCAATAAATGCACACCACATATGTGAGTCGTGTGCATGAAATTGATGGATCTTCTCTCACATGAAGACGACTTGCTTTGGTTCCCACTTTTGGGATGCACTTCCCTTTTAACGACATGGACGGTCGACGCTTGACGCGTCTCCGAGACGAAATGTCTGTGGTAGACGTTTCCCCGGCCTGAAGTGATTTGGTAGACGTGCCCCCTGCACGGAATGTCTCTGGTCGACGTTTCCCCGAGGTGGAGTGTCTGTAATCGACGTGTTCCCGGCACGGAGTGTCTGCTTGACGTTTCCCCGAGGCTAAGTGTCGGCTGGTTGACGTGTCCCCGAGACGGAGTGTCTGCTTGACGTTTTCCCCGTTACGGAGTGTCGGCTGGTTGACGTGTCCTCGGCACGGAGTGTCTGCTTGACGTTTCCCCGTTACGGAGTGTCGCTGTTGGACGTTTCCCCGGTACGGAGTGTCGCTGGTCGACGTTTCCCCGAGGCGGAGTATCTGTAGTCGACGTGCCCCCGGCAGGAGTGTCTGCTTGACGTTTCCCCGAGGCGGAGTGTCGGCCAGTTGACGTGTCCCCGAGACGGAGTGTCTGCTTGACGTTTTCCCCGTTACGGAGTGTCGGCTGGTTGACGTGTCCGCAGCACGGAGTGTCTGCATGACGTTTCCCCGGCATAGAGTGTCGGCTGGTTGACGTTTCCCCGGTACGGAGTGTCTGCTTGACGTTTCCCCGGTACGGAGTGTCACTGTTGGACGTTTCCCTGGTACGGAGTGTCGCTGGTCGACGTTTCCCCGAGGCGAAGTGTCGGCTGGTTAACGTGTCCCCGAGACGGAGTGTCTGTTTGACGTTTTCCCCGTTACGGAGTGTCGGCTGGTTGACTTGTCCCGGCATGGAATGTCCGCTTGACGTTTCCCCGGCACGGAGTGTCGCTGATGGACGTTTCCCCGGTACGGAGTGTCTGCTTGACGTTTCCCAAACACGGAGTGTCGCTGTTGGACGTTTCCCTGGCACGGAGTGTCGGCTGTTTGACGCAGAGGTCGATGTTGGAACTGGTTGGTTTGATTTGTGTTGACATCAGCATCGCTATACTGGAATATGGTACCAGAAGCGATTCATCATTTGCCCTTTGCCCGTTGGGGAGCGATGGCTTAGAAGACAGGTTTAGGTCCCTATCACCTAAGACTTTTCAATTTTATGAGCTGTAAGGGTCCCATAAAAGCATTTTCTCCCTACGAGTCGAAAGGATCTCGTAGGTGTATTTTCTCCTTAGGAGTCGTGAGGACCCCCAAGTGTGTTGCTCCTTTGTGAGTCGTAAGGATCTCACGCGGGAATTTTCTCCTCACAAAGTCGAGAGGAATTTGCGAGCGCATTTCATCTCTTTTTCACGAGTTTGCGCCTTTCGGGTTTTCACAAACTCGCCGGCAGTCCTTCTGTTTTTACTCACGGAGCCCTTTCGGGGTTTATCCGTGCCCATTTTGCTTGTGGACATACCCCTTTTTTGTTTTTTTTTTGTTTCGGAATCTTCATCGCTGGTGGGACTTTGAATTGGTCTCGCCGGTAGGACTTGGGAGAGATTGAGATAGTTTTACGCCCGTGGATTGTATACGGTTTTGTAGGATGTATGATCCAGACCGTAGGGCCAGAAGAATTTCGGGACTTTGCTGGCGGCTGCATCGTTGTACTGGAATATGGTACCAGGAGCGACTCATCATTCGCCGTGATAGGATCTCCCTCGTTTCCAGTTTAACGACTTAGGGGTTTTCTGTTTCCAGTTTAACGACTTAGAAGTCATCTGTTCCTAGTTTAAAGACTTAGGGGTCTATCGTGCCCAGTTTAACGACTTAGAGGTCATGTTTCCAGTTTAACGACTTAGAGGTCATCAATTCCCAGTTTAAAAACTTAAGGGTCTATTGGATCGGAAGTTTGGAATTTTAGGGTAGGGGTCGGCATTAGCGTTGCTAACACTGAAGCACAGGTGCCAGGAGCAATTCATCATTTGCCTTTCCCTGTTGGGGAGCGATGGCTTAGGAGACAGGTTTAGGTCCCTATCACCTAAGACTTTTCAATTTTATGAGCCGTAAGGGTCCCATAAAAGTATTCTCCCTACGAGTCGAAAGGATCTCGTAGGTGTCTTCTACTTAGGAGTCGTGGGGACTTCCAAGTATGGTTTTCCTTTGTGAGTCGTAAGGTTCCCACAAAGGCGTTTTCTTACGAGTCAAGAGGATCTCGTAAGTTTATTCTCCTTATGTATCGTGAATGTTCCCACCAAACTTTTCGGCCGAGAGCTACTTGTTCCCTTGCAAAAAAAAGGGGAGAATCCTCAAAAAACAGGCATCACATGCTCACACGTGACCAGGCCTCACGTGCAGACACGTGACCATTTACAGGCAAAGGCAGAACAAAATAAACAAATTGGAAATGCTGTGTTAGTGGGGTCACGTGCCCACACGTACCAGGTCTCACGTGCAGACACGTGACCATTTTCAGGCAAAGCCTGTAGACACAGAACAAAATAAACAAATTGGAAATACTGTGTTAGTGAGGTCACGTGCCCACACGTGACCAGGTCTCACGTGCAAACACGTGACCATTTACAGGCAAAGCCTGTAGACACTGAATTAAATTCTAAATGAAATACTTTAACAAATGGGGTCACGTGCCGACACTTGATAAACTCCTAAACCATCTGAACTAATAGAATTAAATTCTAATTAAGTGTAACGTTTTGAAAATCGTTTCGGTGAAATTTCGAAAAATCGGTAAAATAAGGGGGTTTTCTGTAAAAAGTCAAAATACAAATATTTTATTATAAAAATTAAATATACATATTCCAGCTATGTAATTGCTATTATTTGGTGTTTATTGAGCCGCTGGTGAAATTTCAAATTTTCTGAAAAAATATTATTTTATTATTATTTTAAGCCGTCACTAATACATTTAATTAGGGAAAATTACAAATTGGAATGAGTTGAAACAAATTTTGTGCATCATAAAACATTAAATAAAATTTTATCATGTGGTTTTTGGAACGAAATCATTTGCCAAAACGGTTTAGAAATTATTGAAGAAAAAAAAGGCTTTTTTTAAGCGTAAATGGATGTTTGGGGTATTGTATTTATCATTTTTCATCACCCCACACCCGTACCCACACCCACACACCCCCATTCACTTCTCCCCTTGGTTGAATTCAGCAGCCCCCTCTCTTGTCCCCACTTGGTTTGCAAAGGAAAGAAAAGAAAAGAAAGAAAACAAAGGAAATGAAAGGAAATTGTAAAATGAGTTGGACCTTTGACTTTATGCCTTGACTTGGACTATTTTCCTCACCTCCCTCTCTCTACTCGCCCCTCCATTTTCAGCCGAGCCCCCCCTTTGTGCAGCCCCAATTTTCCCCCTCTCTTTTCCTCATCAAAAAGTCTTCAAAATCCATCAAATTTCCATCAAAAATTAAACCAAAACTCAAATCTAACTCTTACCCATTTTTCATTAGCTATTCTTGCATGGATCTAGGGAGCAAGTTGGCATTTTAGAGGCTTTGAATTTCATGTTTGATCTCTTAATCATGAGGTATAAATTCTAACCTTTTCTTAAATTGTGTTAATTGTTTCATGTTAGCGTAATTAGGTTATTTTAATTAGTTCTAGGTGCTTGAATTAAAATTCAAGAGAAGGGTTTTGAATTAATGATTAGGGTCTGTGATCAAGTGAGGTTTTTATCAATTGGTTATGGGTGTAATGAGGAGATTAACATGTGGTTGTATGCAAAATCTAAGTTAGTTGCTATTTACTAATTTGTTAATTTAAAATTGTGATAACTTTGCTAATTGCTAACTAGGTTTTTATAATTAGTCTAATAATTAGGTTTAAAAATCTAATTATGGTTTCATAGCATTATTAACATTATAATGAGTGGTTTAATACCTTAGGTTATGCAAATCTAAGCTTAATTCTTAAATCGAGATTTTTTTTTTGCTTGAAAATTGTTAAAATTGGATAATTTGTAAACTAGGTTTTTGGGGTTTATGGAATTTAATGAGATTAAATTATGGGAATCATTTTTATGACTTATTTAAGATATTTAGTGAATATTGTGGCCTCTAGATTCGTCTATACATCGAGTTTTGTACAAACGGTGATTTGTGCTTGCTAGATTTTCGGAAAAATGACTTTTTAAGTGAAATTGGGTTTTTTTGTGAATTTTAAGCTATTTTATATTATAATTAGTGCTTGTAATTGTACAAATTAGTGTGTTGGGAGCTTTCTCGATGGTTTGGCGTTTGTACGCCGACATCGAGGGTTTTTAGGTCGATTTGTGAAGCAACCATAGGTTTTGACCTATGTGAGATTCGTGCGTCGTTTTGGTCATGAGGCGGATTTTAATGCGATATGGTGCGTTATGATATGTAGGTACCCCATGTGGACTTCGAGACGACAAGCAAGCGCGTGGCGACGTCTGCACCGGCTAGCGAGGACCAGGTGAGTAGATTTATATCTACGGGGAGACGTCGGGTGGATGGCGTATAGCACCCCCGCAGTCCGTGGTGATGTATACGGATGCGTATACACACCAACAATTTATGATATGTTGTTAGGATTTATTATTGATGATTTTAGATGGATATTGGTGTTGGATTGGTGCATGGTTACGAAACCTTAGGTAGTGGGTGCACTACACTTACACATACACACATATACATACTTGCATACATTCTTTATTTCATATGGGCGTGTATGGGAATATATATTTATGTGTTCACATGGGTATGGGACTATGTGTTCATATACTGGATTTGAGGATAGTATTTGGAATTTGAGATGAGTCGATGAGATTGGGCTTGAGGCCAGGAGATCGGTGACGTGATTTTGGTTCGTATTGAGATACGACATGATGTTTTAGCGGGTCTTCTGACGTAGTAATTCTTACACCCGCATGCATACATAGATGGCATCAATATTGTACTAGACGTAGGACATTATTTCGGATCATGATATTTGATAAAGAAGATACCAAATGAACAGGGTGATTGATGTGACTTTGACCCGTACCCAGATTTGGGGATACCGTACGACGGATTTACGTACGAGCTATATATTGATGATTGATCCGCACTCTTGACTTGGGATGCCTGATTATAGATATGGTATCGGATATGATATTATTGAGGCGGGATCACCGACTAATATATATGCAGGTATGTATATACATCGACTCAGATGTTAGGCGGTTTCCTTACCTGTAGTCCAGCTGGTTAGCTTAGCCCTTTAGTTTAGTTTAGTTGTTAGATTAGATTCGATTCTTACCTATTTCAAAAACTAACGAATCGTGGGTACTTTAAAAGACAGCCCAAGGGATCCTACGGAGATTTCAAAAGACGTATTTTTTCATAAAAACACCGTAGCCCCTATTTTCAAAACCCCATGATTCGTGTTATTTCAAAAGGCACCATTTGTAGGAGTTATATTAGATTAATGCAGATTAGTTATAGTTGCGTCTAGTTTTCAGCTTCCGCTCATTATTGCTGTTCGCTCTGCCTCGCATACTTATTTTGCTGCATATTCCATTATTGATATCATGCTGTTAGGACACCAGCACCATTACCGATGATGCGTATGTACCACGTACACCCACTTGCCGGCTCACACACATCTTCATCGGTAATTGCCATGTCACGTACACTTTAGATGATATATTTGCTTGACTTAGCTTGTTAGCTAGTAGTTTTGACATGATATTAGTGTACTTCCTTTATATGCCATATTAGACATTGTAGTTATTATTTGTCGCTTCATGCATACTGTTATTCATTGTTATGCCGTATTCATGGATTCTCATGCTTATATTCATGGTTTTACATCCTATTGATGATTCGGATTTCCATGATATTTTCTGGATTTGGAGGAAAACCGCAAAACATATATAAACTGTTTTCTCTCTTTTAAAATAAAAAGAGCGGTTTTCCCATGATGTATGAGTCGTCCACCATGAGTTTGCTGATAGATTTCGAGACCCGATTCGAGGAGGCGGATGAACCGTTTCGGGTACATGGTGGACCCGGTAAGGTACCCTGGGGCAAGAAGCGCGTGATGATGACGATGTGAGCTTGGCAGGGGAGCACTACCTACCGGTGATTTTACCCGACGCGTCGGATATCCGGAGGATACCGTCGTGGTCTTGAGATGGATGGTAGGGGCCGGTCTGGACTGACGGCGCCCTAGATATTGTGATTGAGACATTGAGATTTCGAGATATTGAGGTACAGAGACTGTGATACAGAGATATCGAGATATTGGGATTACGTTTTGTGCCGATGCTAGGCACTGTTTTATGCTGATTTCATTATGATACCTCATTTTAAAAATACAAAGGAAATCTCACTAAATTATGGAAACAGTTCTTCATTTACATGTATTCTGTTTTCATGCATTCATACCTCATTCATATGATATATTGCTACCCTTGGGCACTGACACGGGTACATGAGATTACACTCGGGTTAGATATTTACCCTAGCCTTGTTATAGGCTGCTGGTTATATATATTTGAGGATGTATATTGATCGTATGACCTAGGATTGCGTCATACATGCGATTTCTATTCGTAGATATTTTTCTATTCACGAGTTGGCAACTCACCCCCGTTGTGCCCCAGTTTCTTGCAGGTTTGCCGTACAGGTTTCATTACGGCTTGCGGGCATAGTTTCCTTCGGGTGATTTGCTAGTAGGTGGGATTACTTGTATCGTACCCCCATTATATCTTGTATATTATTATTCTGTTGTATCTAGAAGTTCCATCAACCAAACATGTAATTATTTCAGAGATAGAGACCAGTGTTGTTTATTCTATCGACCTTAGAGTCGCGCGTTGTATTTATACGAATTTCATGCTGTTTTGAGTTTTCTTTTCTGTTGTGATCCTCGCCTTTCGGCGTTGTATATTATATTGCTTGTGTGGTTGTAACCGTCGATTGACGAAGAGCTAGCTCCCGTTTGGGGATGCCTTTTTATTGATTTCGCATACTATTCAAGTTGTATCCCGTTTTGGGGCCAGTATTTACAAAGGAGACTCTGCCGAAATTTTCAGTAAAATTTTGATGTTTTTAAAAAACCGCATAATTCGGCTTATGCTATTGAAACTACTTGCTTTAAGTTGGTTTTTCCTGCACTCTACTATTTTCTTGGTTTAGATCTCTGGGTTTTCGGTTTACTTAGATTACGTACGCCTCGAGACGTTCGTAGTTTAAGTGCCGGTCATGTTCCGTACTTTCGGGTCGTGACATTAAGAGGTAATCAAAAACGCTAATTGGAAAAATATTTCTCTAGATCTTTCCAAACAAAAAAGATTGCGCTCTGTAAAGTGGAGCACCGTTGGATTAAAAATCCAATGGTGATTAAAAATCACCAATTTATAAAAAGATTCTATACAAGGAAATATTTTCCTAAAATCTACCAGGAACAACAAATAAAATATCTTTTGGATTAAAAATCCAATGGTGAATAAAATTCACCGAGTGATCTAAACGATCATGTTGGTTACAAAATCAATCAAAATCTTTCAATGAAAGATTGACTAAACAAACTGATTCTTTTTTTTCTCCTATAAATAGGAGCCAAGGGGGAAGAGTAAAAAAAGAGAGATACAACAACAGAAAAAGAAGAAGAGAATTTAATTCTCCAGAGAGAAGAACATTTCTTCAGAAAAACCCTAGGTAAAAGAGAGAAAGAGATCATTTATAAGTTCCCATAACCCTATAAGAGAATTTAATTCTCAAACTAAGAGTTTAACTCTTCTGAATAAGAACTTGGTTCTTCCTCTGGTTGAAAATCTGCAGAAGCAGATCTCCCCATAAGTTGAGAATTTAATTCTCATCAGGGAGATTTTGCCATGCAGATCCAAAACTTAGAGGGAGAATTAAGTTTAAAGAATTTAATTCTTCCAAATACATAGGAATTTAATTCCTCTAAATAAATTAGGGTTTAACCCTACAAAAGAATTTAATTCATCCAAATACATAGGAATTTAACTCCTTTAAATAAAATTAGGGTTTAACCATACAGAAGAATTTAATTCTTAAACAAGGGATCTAACTCTCCATGCACGTAAAAGAAATCAGTATCCAACCTGATCACGTGTGTCCACGTGACTCCCCTCCTCAGTGATCAAAAAAGAACGAACGAAATTGGGTCGCGTGCTCCCACGTGACCCCAGACAAACACCTCTTTAAAAAAGAGAAGATGGAAAGAACTGAAGGATTAAAATTCAATGCATGGGCGCTCTCACGTGTCTCCACGTGACCCCTAGCAAATCCTTTTAATATCCAGTACATGGGTACCCATCACGTGCCCACACGTGATGGCCGTGAAGACTAAAGTGTTTAACACTTACTTGCATATTTTAAGAATAAAATAAAGGAAGTTTGGGCCCAACACTGTTTTGTGCGCTGCATCCTTAGTGTTTAACACTATTTTAAGCGCATCACGTGGGAGCACGTGATAGCCGAAGCGTAGGGTCAGAGGAGACTACGTTTAAAGATGTGGACAAAAGCCCCCGGCAACTGAAGGGGTAAGGAACTGTTCGATTGTTTAACACTATATCCAAGCCAATCTTAGCTTGAACTAGCCAAGTTTTTCCAGAGGCGGTACCCCCTTTTGACTGAACCTCAAACACACTTTTGTTTTCCAAAATTAGTCATCTCATATGGCATTCAAAGCAAAACCAAGAGCCTTTCAATCAACTTTGGTTCAAGGGTACATCTCTTCACACCTCTGATACATGTCGTTGTAATTCTTCAACGTCTTCAGAGAGGTGGTGGGCCCCACTGACCAATAACTATCTGGTGCATTTCCAAACCCATGTTTGCATCTGAACTTGGACCGCAATGTTCCTAAACTAAACAATAGAGCCCAAATGTTCTTTTGTTGGATCTAAATGATAATGTTAAGTAGATCTTAGTCTAAAATTAGACTAACGTATCCTTAACAAACATTTAAGTTGATCTTAATCTCAAATGAGATTAACGATCCTTAAATCAATCCAACTACAGATCCCCCAACCAATATTGGTTCAGGGTACATCTCTTCACTCCTCTGATATTTGTCGTTGTAATCCTTCAACGTCTTCAGAAAGGTGACGGGTCCCGACAACAGACATTCCACGGACTGTGGGGTCCTTAAACCCATGGACTATGATGTCCTTAAACTCGGACTGTGGGGTCCTTAAGCCCATGGACTATGATGTCCTTAACCTCGGACCGTGGGGTCCTTAAGCCCATGGACTATCATGTCCTTAACATCGGACCGTAATATCCTTAAACTAACAATGGACCGTAATGTTCTTAAACTAACAATGGACCGCAATATCCCTAAACTAAACAATAGAGCCCAAATACTTTTTTGTTGCATCTAAACGATCCCGTTAAGTTGATCTTAGTCTGAAATTAGACTAACGTATCCTTAACATACGTTTAAGTTGATCTTAGTCTCAAATGAGACTAATGTATCCTTAAACCCAACCCCAAACCCAAATCTAAGAAAATATGGATTTGGACTAATCCACGCCCTACGTGCGACAACATAAATTAGTCTCCGTATACAATCCACGGGCAACCAAAAACAAAACAAACACCCATGACACGAAGTGACCATCTAGAGAAGGAGAAAGTGCTTACCGCGATACGGTAGCGTAATTAACTGCAGGGACTTGCGCCTGCAGGGAAGAGCGTCTCTACAATCAAAACCCCTCAACGAGGGGGAATCTGACGAAGTCTGCTATATCGGCCGCATCCGTTCAAACCTTCGATACACGGTGTCATAAATCAACTTGGCATCTTCGGAAAGGTGGACGGATAGCACCAATTAGCATCTGCCCTCGAAATTCAGGCCCGGATGTCCCAACTTCCCGATCGCGTCTTCCGGTGGATAACAGATTCCGGCACGCCCGGTGGGACCTTTTCCTCTTTCCACTCCACACTTCGTGTGTCGTGTTCGCGAACGAATCGCGGTTTGCTATGGTTGCCCCTGGATTCGAGATATTAAGATTTGGTGTCTTGCTCCGTGCAGAATTCAGAAAATCAATGGTTTTCAACTGCACAAATTGCAACAACTGCAACAACTCTCACTCCGTCCCCGCCGGAAGAGTGACCCGCAGGTCCCAAACGGCCTCCCTTTTCATAATGCCGGTGGAACAAGTGACCCAAGCTACCACTGGGCTATTCTTCGAGACCATGATCCCACCAACGAGCTTCAGCATTCAGATGCCGACACAGGAAGCTGCGAAGAAGTCGGTCTTTGATCGGCTTGCAACCACCACGACCCCTCTCAGCGGGTCGTCCAACTCCATTGCTTCAGTCTTCGACAGGCTCGGTCAAAGCTCAAGTGGGCCCGCAAAGAGGCTCGCAATACCTGAGGACACTCCAACTCCTGCTACAGTTGAGGTCGTCCAAGTTGCTCTCCCTCGTCGAAGGTCGGCCTTCAACAGGTTGACCATTCCCTCTCAGCGAACGTCTGTCTTCGACAGGCTAACGCCAATAAGTGTCTCCCCTCAAAGTAAGGGGCAAGAGGAAGCTGATTCAACAATCGAGGTGGTCCCGGCCGCTCGCCACGCTCGCCGTCGCCGAGTAAGGAAGGCTGGGGGCAGCTCTCCTTCCGGACTCACCCCACCAGCTCCAACGGTGGAAGTTGATGCTGCTGTTCCAACTGGGAACAGCTTTGAACCACTTAACAGGGTGCACAGGAATTCGCCAACTGCCGTGCTAAAAAAGTCTCCTCCGCCTGCTAAAAAGATCACAAAGACGAAGCCGGAGCAGCCCCCTCAGCGGCTGTCCTCTAAAATTCATAAGGTCTGGCGACAGGTCCAAGACTCGGTGATCAACCAAGACTACTCCCGCCGATCGAAAAAGATGAAATTTCGGCAAGAGAAAGTGTAACATTTTCAAAAATATAAAATATTAATTTTGGGAATTTTTATAATTTAATATTATTTTATTGATTATTTTAATATTAAATGCAAATAAATAGGAAAAATGTTAGAAAAAATTATGAAAAATTATGGAAAATTCTAAAATAGGGTAAATTAGTGGATTATGGCATTTTTAAGTTTTTGTGATTAGTTTGACAATAATTTAGTGCTAATCGCGATTAAAATCGCTAATCGGGTTTTTTGGCAATTTTGTGCAAAACTTGCACATATCACTTTTTCTACACTTGTGCATTTTTCTAGCCATGGTTTTCTTTTGGGATTACCATTGATGTGAGAAGGTTTGGATTTTAAAAGAAAAGGAAAAGAAAGGAAAATATAATGATGAGGGTAGGTGAGAGAGAGAGGTGGACTTTGACTTAGCATACTTAGCCATTCTCCTCGTTTTCTGTGCACAGCCCCTGTTCCTCTAGTGTTGACCCAGGGTACTTCTAGTTTTGACAGATTCTATCTAGGGTGAAATCTGGGACATATATCCTAAGTTGCTATTTTGGATTCGTGTTTCCGTATTCCGTATTTTTGATTCTGAAATGGTGGAATGTGTTTTGCCTCGACTAATTGTCGTTTATACGACGATGTAGAGGATTTATTGATGGTTTTGAAGGCGTGCCATAGGTTCTCACCTATAGGCCCCCTTATCGTATCGTTTTGGATTTCGTGCGCCGTTTTAGATTGGATTTGGTTTTAATGCATATATACGATATTTTGATGTGTAGGTACCCATGAAGACTTCGGGACGACAAGCAAATACGTGGTGACGTCCGCAATTGGTGATGCAAGGTGAGTAGATTATATCTACAGGGGAAGTCGGGTGGATGGCGTATAGCACCCCCGCAGTCCGTAGATAGATTACTATGTAGTTTATTGTGATATTAGGTGTATTGTGGATAATGTAGGGTTAGAAGTGACTAGTGTAGTTCATAGTCGCGAACCCTAGGGTAGAATTACACCTACACACACCCTTGCTTATCACTTGTACTTGCACTGTGATTGATGATATGTGATGACTTTGGAGATGAGTCGATGATGTGGGCTGGGTGCCCTGGGATCGGTGATTTTATACGATTCATATGTGGGATATGACTTGTGATTCTTGCGGGCTTGGGATATGTGTTTACCCCCGCATGCATACTTACTGAGGTTACCGTTTTGTACTAGACATAGAGTAGTACTCCAGACTATATGATCTGACGATGGTGATATCTGTTATGTGATGAGACAGTGAGATACTGACCCCTACCCAGCTATGGGGATGCCGTACGATGATTTACCGTACGAGCCGATATTGATGATAGATCCGCACTCATAACTCGAGGATATCTTATGATATGACATTGAGGCGAGATCACCGACTATATACTTTTATACATGTATCGACTCAGATTTAGGTGGTTTCCACACCTACCCCTCCTGATTGACCGGATACTTAGATGTAGTTTGCATAGTAGATACTTCACTGTGGTGTTGACTACTAGATATCTGCATTTTCCTGCTATTCGCATTGCTGGCATATGTTCATTGTTATATTATTATCATGCTGTTAGGACACCAGCACCATTATCGATGATGCGTATGTTTCACGTACACTATTTGCCGGCTCACACACTTCATCATCGATAATTGCCATGCCACTACACTGTAGTACTGTTGCATTCATGATATGATTACTGCTTGGCATATTGTACACATGTACCTGTACACAAACATAGATGATTCTGACTTGATTGAGATTGAGGACCGCAAGATATTCTTTAAACTGATTCATTCTAAAGGAGCGGTTCCTCCCGACATATGTACATTACTATTCCATGTTGCATGATTTCCGATATGATTATCTCTCTTTACATGTCGCATACATCATGGATTGATTGCATAGCACATTACATTGGATTTACTTCTTGATGTGGATTTTCATGTGATTTCTGATTTTGAGGACCGTGGGATTATTTAAGAAAAGATGTTCTTTTATGAAAACCCGGTACCTCGTGATATGATATTTGGGTGCGTCCACCACGCGTTTTCTCGGTGCTGAGACGTGTGCTTGAAACCCGATTCGAGGAGTGATGATCCGTTTGCGGGTTCGTGGTGGGCTCGGTATGGTTCCCCTCGGCGAGATGATCGATGGGTTATGCCGATTGAGCCTGGAGGCGGGCGAGTACCTACCGGTGATTGTATTTGAGCTCGGCGGATATCCGGGGGATACCGCCTGGAGCCGAGAGATGGGCGTACTGCCGGGGGCCGACGGGCCGCTACCGCAGACGGAGCCCAGAGATGGACATGGGTTGACTCGTGCTGCCGGGGCCGAGGGCCGATACCGCAGACGGAGCCCCATATGGATGAGGATTTACGTGTCGATGCTTGGCACGGGTTTCATGATGTTTTCCATGATATTGTTTATATCCTCATACTTGCATACATGATGCTTACTGTCAGTGGGTGACAGGTGGACGGGTTCCACATATATACAGACATGGATCATATACAGACTGGATTTACACTTGTCATACTTCATTTGTATATATAACAGGGTATGAGGGCGCTGTTATATATACCCTTACACCAATATTAGTGGTATGGGACGCTAATATATGTGTATTGATATCATTGATATTTCATCATACTTACCTCATGCAGGCATACCTTACACTGATGACATGTTATTACCTGAGTACCTGGCACTACATACATGATTAGATGTTACCTTGCCACCTTATTACACTCAGATGCACTCTTGTGGATTGTATTACTGATCGTTGACTTAGGTTTATGTCTTGCATTCGGTTTCTGCTTGTAGATATTTCTATTCACGAGTTGGCAACTCACCCCCGTTGTGCCACAGTCCTTGCAGGTTCTGCCGTACAGGTTTCATTGCGGCATTTCTGGCACACTACCTTCTTGCGGGTGATTTGCTTTGGTAGGTGGATTCTTTCGTATCAAGAATCACCATTTTATTCATGTATTTCATTGTATCTAGAAATTGTCCATCAACCAAAAACTTGTATATTCTTTCAGACTTAGAGACAGTGTGGTATTATTCGACCTTAGAGTCGCGCTTAGTAGTATTGCGGTTTTCTTGCTGCTTTTTGAGCTTTCCTTGATTTTGATCCTCGCCACTTGGCGTTGTATATTATCATATCATCGTGTGGTTGTGACCGTCGATTGACGAAGAGCTAGCTCCCGCTTGGGGATGCCTTTATCATTTTATATATTGTTATTCATGTTGTACCCCATTCGGGGCCAGTTTTACAAGAGAAACTCTGCCGAAAATTTTAGAAAAGACTTTACGGTTTTCAAATGCACATTCGGCTTAGTTATTTAAAAACCTTGATTTCAAACATGTTTTTCTTCACTTCTTTAAACCAGTTTTCTTTACTTATTCTCAAAAATGGTTTTAGATTTCTGGGCTTTTGGCTTACTTGGATCAGATGGAGTCCTATAGACTTCATATGGTTCAAGGGCCAGTCACGTGCTCTTTCGGGTCGTGACAAAGTTGGTATCAGAGCGCTAGGTTGACCTTGGTTCGAGTCTAAGTTTGACTATGTGGAGCCTAGGGAGTTGTTTATATACGGAACTTAGGCTTGACCTTACGGAACTTAGACTTGGTCGAGGGGGTGTAAACCCGAACTTTCGTCGTTTTAGGATGACCCTTGGTTGATGGATTTGGTGACTAAAGTAGAGTGACGTACCGTTGGTATGTTCCGCGGCATACTTACGACACGCCATTCCGCTTAAGGAACCTTATGATGTACATACTTTCGAGATCAGTGATTCTCTTTATATCCAGGATTATTCATCCATTTGAGATCCCCGATTCTATTAGTTTCATGATCATACCTTCATTGATACTGTTCCTTCCTATGATCATGTATCCACTTTGGATCTGTTGTTTCCCTTCTTGCCACTGATGTGCTCTCTTTGATACTCGATTGAGATTCCTGTCACCGTGTTTGAGCGCAGTTTGGGCTGCTGCTAGGGTTACGGCCGGTGTGAGCTCGTTTGGTACGAGGGCCGACCTTTGTGTTTTCTGGTGACATGGGAACGTCTCGAGTTAGTGTTGGTGATTGTGACCTCTAGTGGAGGCGAGTGCTTGGTCTTGCACCGGATGATCGGGCCTTTGTTAGAGCTGCCAGTTGAGAGAGGACTGTTGATGTACAACATACCTCAGAGATGGTGATGTCGCCTACCGTGCAGACAGATGGACCAGCTGTCGCTGAGATTGACAGGGTGTTGCTTTCGGAGCTTACGAGCTGAGATTGCTGGAGCTTTCAGGCAGTTATGCGACAGATGATAGCTAGTCTACCCGATTTGAGAGACGAAGGTGATTCGTCCGATTTTGCGCCAGAGCGGGCCCAGTTGAGTTGAAGATTTCCAGTGTGGAGAGTCTTACTCAGATCTAGAGCAGGCTGATTCAGAGATGACCGCTTATGTATTGCCTTTCCTGGAGGATTGAGGCGTTGTTCGGCGTACAGGCATATGAGCCAGTTGTTGCTGCAAATGATGAGATATCGCCCAGATGATTGGAGCTACTGCAGCATGAGCATGTTCTTAGAGAGATGATAGCGAGTTGCTAGTCACCGAGGATGGATGACTAGGACGCGTGGTGAGTTCGCTTACCCCGATGCGAGGTCATCAGGTGGATTGATTCCAGCTAGAGACGACTTCACGCAGATTCGTTGAGAGTCGATTGAGACGATCGAATGTCAGGAGCCTATTTTCCAAGTTTAAAGTATACGGAAAGACATGCAGGTGATTCTATGGACCCTCTAGAAGAATGAAACCCTAACTCGACTTAATGACCGTGTGACAGCCTTGGAACCTTAGGGTTTACGGCGGTTCCGCGGCGCCATTAGTGAGGCTTGGGTTTGCCCTTCTACGGCTGGACCACCGACGCTGTGGCATGTACTCGATACTATTAAACTGTACCCGAGATGTGAGCTCTTGGGGGATTATGAGGATCTGACGAGTCGATCGGATGGTTCGACATCTTTCGGATATCGTGATGGGACACTGCTTGGGAGACTCCAGGTGCGAGCATAGCCGTCGGAGCGCAGTTCGTGCAGCCATGATGAGACGAGTCCGAATCAGTCGACACTGATGCAGAGTGAAGAAAAGAGTTCGCAAGATATTTCGACGAGATGACGTCCCACTCCGCCGACATCAGAGATGTTATACGCACCCAGAGGCGTGGTATATGGATATACCTTCCAGAAAGAAGCGCGATAGGTATGCAGCCGTTCCGGAATAAGCTTTAGCTTCAGCATTGGATGATGACTTCCGGGCATTTCGGCAGGATTGAGATTTGAGAAAGGAACCTCGGCAAGACCTTTCTGGAGTACGATACGAGAAGACCTAGACCAGGAGTGGTCGTGTTGCGCACACCCAGCAGGCCAGAGTTCGGCATTGTCGACGAGGTAGTTGACCAAGTTCGGATAAAGGAACTTACCCAGATGCGTTGCGAATGGATCAAGGACGGACGAGTGATGAGTATTCCTCCGATGGTTGGGACGTGTTCCCGAGGACCAGTTCGGCCTGACATCTGCTACAGAATGATGAAGCTACAGAGTACGCGATTTCGAGTCCGTGTGAGAGACTTCAGATTGACCGTGGCCGAGAGCAGTGCAGTGTATAGTAGCTTGGCGTGACGTCATAGTGGACGACGATGGAGACAAGTGGAACCAGAGGTTCGTGTGAGACACTGACGAGCTGTCATTGCTTCCCGTCGAAACTAGAGACCTGATATGCTTACAGAAACGTTGGGATGTGACCAATTTCCGAGAAATGTTGTGCTGAGGACACAGATGTCTTTCCAGCGAGAAGAGATAGTACAAGAGAGCCAGCCTCTGTACAGATCGGCATAGGCATGATTGGAAGAGACCTTGAGCAGGATTCCTTCCAGGACATTGCTGCAATGATGTTTGCACCCAGGATCAGATGTGTGACGTGCATTCAGATAGCCAGAGACCGACGTCAGTGATATGCTGCCTTTCGAGTGGTCGTGAGGTTTGACCGAGAGGTGACCAGAAAAGTGCCAGAACGGAATCGTCCCCGTTAGCACACCTGACAGGGCCGATGAGCCGATTGACCGCGTGATAGGTAATCCGCAGAGAAGATAAGGACCTAGAGAGTCAGAAGACGCCAGACCGTGAGCAAGAGGCAGGTAGATATCCTGCGCTGCTAGCAGTGGATTACACTGATTCCTTCTCGACCTTGAAGGAGAAACTACCGAAGACGGTATTTATGATTTGTGATTTTGTGATTCGATTATCATGTATCCGTCATTTTGGATTTCGGTATTTTGGGCGTTCTATTTGCATGATCTAGTTTTGGTGACTGAGTTTCATGATATTGGTTTCATGCACCCACTGGATATTTATATATTTTGCGCAGAGTTTTCATGCATTTTAGTGTTAGGCTTTGATTCGTGCACGCTGATGCACACGGTTGTGAGATTTTCCTTGCGGTACCCTGATTTTGGTTTGAGCCGCATTATATCGTTGATTTTGACCCGGATTTTGATGGTTGATTTTTGCACTCCGTGCTGGCGATGTGCTTTACGCCTGTTCGGTGTTTGCTATTGGATTTCGTGATTTCCGTGCATGTTGAGTGCGCAGGGTTTAGATTTTCATTCGTGCACGATGGATGCACCGATTTGGATTTTCGCGCATGTTGGGCGCATGTTTTTAGATACGATTTTGGTGCACGCCAGATGCGCTAAATCGGGATTCTTCGTGCATGTCACATGCACCTGATTTATTTTGCTGTCAGGCACATACGATGCCCATGACAGATGCTTCGTGCACACCCGTTGCACTTGGATGTTGTTTTGTGCACCTGTTTAACACATATATGGAATTTTTTTTTTGATTTCAGTGCGCACCAGACGCACAGGATGGTGTTATGTTTAGATTGGATGTCTATATGTGTAGTTCCGATCCATATCATATCGGTTTTGTATTGGATTTGACATTGTGTTTTTTTTTACATTGACTCCGATGATTGCGGGATGCTTGACGGAGTTTTGTTTTCGAGTTATCTGCTCAGTACCCTTGCGCATGCATTGCGCTGTGACGTTCTATGTGTTGATGATTTCGGATCCCCGACGACTTTGGTTTATTACTGAGATGTTTTTGTATCTGGGGGTTTAAATTTAAAATTCGGGGACCGAATTTCTTTAAGGGGGGTAGATTGTAACATTTTCAAAAATATAAAATATTAATTTTGGGAATTTTTATAATTTAATATTATTTTATTGATTATTTTAATATTAAATGCAAATAAATAGGAAAAATGTTAGAAAAAATTATGAAAAATTATGGAAAATTCTAAAATAGGGTAAATTAGTGGATTATGGCATTTTTAAGTTTTTGTGATTAGTTTGACAATAATTTAGTGCTAATCGCGATTAAAATCGCTAATCGGGTTTTTTGGCAATTTTGTGCAAAACTTGCACATATCACTTTTTCTACACTTGTGCATTTTTCTAGCCATGGTTTTCTTTTGGGATTACCATTGATGTGAGAAGGTTTGGATTTTAAAAGAAAAGGAAAAGAAAGGAAAATATAATGATGAGGGTAGGTGAGAGAGAGAGGTGGACTTTGACTTAGCATACTTAGCCATTCTCCTCGTTTTCTGTGCACAGCCCCTGTTCCTCTAGTGTTGACCCAGGGTACTTCTAGTTTTGACAGATTCTATCTAGGGTGAAATCTGGGACATATATCCTAAGTTGCTATTTTGGATTCGTGTTTCCGTATTCCGTATTTTTGATTCTGAAATGGTGGAATGTGTTTTGCCTCGACTAATTGTCGTTTATACGACGATGTAGAGGATTTATTGATGGTTTTGAAGGCGTGCCATAGGTTCTCACCTATAGGCCCCCTTATCGTATCGTTTTGGATTTCGTGCGCCGTTTTAGATTGGATTTGGTTTTAATGCGTATATACGATATTTTGATGTGTAGGTACCCATGAAGACTTCGGGACGACAAGCAAATACGTGGTGACGTCCGCAATTGGTGATGCAAGGTGAGTAGATTATATCTACAGGGGAAGTCGGGTGGATGGCGTATAGCACCCCCGCAGTCCGTAGATAGATTACTATGTAGTTTATTGTGATATTAGGTGTATTGTGGATAATGTAGGGTTAGAAGTGACTAGTGTAGTTCATAGTCGCGAACCCTAGGGTAGAATTACACCTACACACACACCCTTGCTTATCACTTGTACTTGCACTGTGATTGATGATATGTGATGACTTTGGAGATGAGTCGATGATGTGGGCTGGGTGCCCTGGGATCGGTGATTTTATACGATTCATATGTGGGATATGACTTGTGATTCTTGCGGGCTTGGGATATGTGTTTACCCCCGCATGCATACTTACTGAGGTTACCGTTTTGTACTAGACATAGAGTAGTACTCCAGACTATATGATCTGACGATGGTGATATCTGTTATGTGATGAGACAGTGAGATACTGACCCCTACCCAGCTATGGGGATGCCGTACGATGATTTACCGTACGAGCCGATATTGATGATAGATCCGCACTCATAACTCGAGGATATCTTATGATATGACATTGAGGCGAGATCACCGACTATATACTTTTATACATGTATCGACTCAGATTTAGGTGGTTTCCACACCTACCCCTCCTGATTGACCGGATACTTAGATGTAGTTTGCATAGTAGATACTTCACTGTGGTGTTGACTACTAGATATCTGCATTTTCCTGCTATTCGCATTGCTGGCATATGTTCATTGTTATATTATTATCATGCTGTTAGGACACCAGCACCATTATCGATGATGCGTATGTTTCACGTACACTATTTGCCGGCTCACACACTTCATCATCGATAATTGCCATGCCACTACACTGTAGTACTGTTGCATTCATGATATGATTACTGCTTGGCATATTGTACACATGTACCTGTACACAAACATAGATGATTCTGACTTGATTGAGATTGAGGACCGCAAGATATTCTTTAAACTGATTCATTCTAAAGGAGCGGTTCCTCCCGACATATGTACATTACTATTCCATGTTGCATGATTTCCGATATGATTATCTCTCTTTACATGTCGCATACATCATGGATTGATTGCATAGCACATTACATTGGATTTACTTCTTGATGTGGATTTTCATGTGATTTCTGATTTTGAGGACCGTGGGATTATTTAAGAAAAGATGTTCTTTTATGAAAACCCGGTACCTCGTGATATGATATTTGGGTGCGTCCACCACGCGTTTTCTCGGTGCTGAGACGTGTGCTTGAAACCCGATTCGAGGAGTGATGATCCGTTTGCGGGTTCGTGGTGGGCTCGGTATGGTTCCCCTCGGCGAGATGATCGATGGGTTATGCCGATTGAGCCTGGAGGCGGGCGAGTACCTACCGGTGATTGTATTTGAGCTCGGCGGATATCCGGGGGATACCGCCTGGAGCCGAGAGATGGGCGTACTGCCGGGGGCCGACGGGCCGCTACCGCAGACGGAGCCCAGAGATGGACATGGGTTGACTCGTGCTGCCGGGGCCGAGGGCCGATACCGCAGACGGAGCCCCATATGGATGAGGATTTACGTGTCGATGCTTGGCACGGGTTTCATGATGTTTTCCATGATATTGTTTATATCCTCATACTTGCATACATGATGCTTACTGTCAGTGGGTGACAGGTGGACGGGTTCCACATATATACAGACATGGATCATATACAGACTGGATTTACACTTGTCATACTTCATTTGTATATATAACAGGGTATGAGGGCGCTGTTATATATACCCTTACACCAATATTAGTGGTATGGGACGCTAATATATGTGTATTGATATCATTGATATTTCATCATACTTACCTCATGCAGGCATACCTTACACTGATGACATGTTATTACCTGAGTACCTGGCACTACATACATGATTAGATGTTACCTTGCCACCTTATTACACTCAGATGCACTCTTGTGGATTGTATTACTGATCGTTGACTTAGGTTTATGTCTTGCATTCGGTTTCTGCTTGTAGATATTTCTATTCACGAGTTGGCAACTCACCCCCGTTGTGCCACAGTCCTTGCAGGTTCTGCCGTACAGGTTTCATTGCGGCATTTCTGGCACACTACCTTCTTGCGGGTGATTTGCTTTGGTAGGTGGATTCTTTCGTATCAAGAATCACCATTTTATTCATGTATTTCATTGTATCTAGAAATTGTCCATCAACCAAAAACTTGTATATTCTTTCAGACTTAGAGACAGTGTGGTATTATTCGACCTTAGAGTCGCGCTTAGTAGTATTGCGGTTTTCTTGCTGCTTTTTGAGCTTTCCTTGATTTTGATCCTCGCCACTTGGCGTTGTATATTATCATATCATCGTGTGGTTGTGACCGTCGATTGACGAAGAGCTAGCTCCCGCTTGGGGATGCCTTTATCATTTTATATATTGTTATTCATGTTGTACCCCATTCGGGGCCAGTTTTACAAGAGAAACTCTGCCGAAAATTTTAGAAAAGACTGTACGGTTTTCAAATGCACATTCGGCTTAGTTATTTAAAAACCTTGATTTCAAACATGTTTTTCTTCACTTCTTTAAACCAGTTTTCTTTACTTATTCTCAAAAATGGTTTTAGATTTCTGGGCTTTTGGCTTACTTGGATCAGATGGAGTCCTATAGACTTCATATGGTTCAAGGGCCAGTCACGTGCTCTTTCGGGTCGTGACAGAAAGACCGTCCTACTATACCACAGAAAGTGTCGTCTACTTGGGTGCCCATTGCAACGGCCCCCTCAATTTCGACCGCTCACAAAAGAAGAAGGTCGGAGAAAATCCCCGTGTCCGCGACAAAGCTCAAAGGCACTGACTCCAAACGCCCTAAGTCTGGGGGCATGGTGGTGCACACTGTTTATATAGCATCCGGGAAAGAAGGTAGTCGTATCTCCACGGGTTATCGACCACTCACCCGATCGGTAACAAAAGCTCAGGAGCAACAGAAGCTCCAGGAGATGCTAACACAGATGGCCGCACTCACTGGGCCAAAAGAAAGCCCGAAGACATCGTCAGAACAACGTCATGAACAAGAAACCGATGCTGAGTTCCTCCGCAGAATTCTTGAGAAGAAGGACAAAGAGGCAGCGGAACAAGCTGCCAACATAAAACGAATGACGCTTTTATTCCAAGACATGGTCGAGATGATGTTACAGCCGGATCCTCCAGCTGAAGACCCTCCGATTATCATTGAAGACGTCAGAGGGGAGACATCGAACGCTCTTCCGAATCTATCAGCAGCCAAGGAGGAGACTATCTCCAAAGCGCCCTGGATGACTATATCGCTCAACAGATACGAGCCCATCAGGCAAGCGAAGCGGCCAGCCAAATCGTTAAGACTGGACAACCCTATCCGGGTTGGTATAACCAAATAAAGTACCCGCCGGGATATACGATCCCTAAATTCCATGTATATAAGGGGACGGGGAATCCACACCAGCACGTCACTCAATTCAGAGCCTTGTGTGGTAATACTGGGGGCGACGACAAACTGCTGCTTCGCCAGTTTGTTGGCAGCTTGTCGGAAACGGCGTTTGAATGGTACTCCGAGCTCCCGAACGACTCCGTTAAGACATTTGCAGAAATGGAGTTACTGTTCACGCAGAGGTTCGCAAGCACTAGCGAGCGCACCCCGATCACCGCATTAATTAACGCCAGAGTAAAACCAGGCGAAACGTCGGTGCAATATACGATACGGTGGCGGAATCTATGGTCGAAGTGCGAGCAGCGAATCGAAGAAGCGCCTGCGGTAGGCATGTTCGTGGGCACTCTTGATCCGCAGGCGACCATCTCCCAATTCATGATGTTCTTCAAGCCGACCACCTTCCAGGCCTTGATTGACAAACTAGCCCAAATAGACCAGATGGGCCATAGGCCTTCCTCTTCAAAAAACGGAGGCTCGGAATGAAAAGAGCAAAGGGAAAGCGACCTTTGTCGCCAACGCTCAACAACAACCGAGTAGCCCGAGACCGGTTGTTCGCCAAAGCAACAAGCGGCAATCCCTCGATGAGAAGTTGAGACGTCCCTATTCGTTTCCCCGGGATAAAACAAAAAGACTGTTCGAACTAGCAGTGCGCAACGGGCTCATCACTCTACCGGAGCCGAGACACCCATTACAACCGAACGATGTCAACGATCCCAATTACTGCCCCTACCACCGAGTATTGGGCCATCCGATCGAACACTGCTACGTCTTCAAAAATTGGGTTGAAGACCAGTATCAACAGAGCAAGTTCGCGCTGTCCGAAAACTGAAAGGTAAACCCGCCACAACAGCACACCCCTAAAAGGGTGGACACGCTGGGGCATCATGCTCATTTATAGAGGAAACTCCATGGGAAGTCGATCTTTCGGAAAAAGCTAAAAGAATGCTGAAAATCTTCAAGTATGTCCGGCGATCAGGTGGAAAAGCCCACTGGAGCCGGAAATCATCGAGGGGATGCTGAAACCACGCCTAACATTGGGAGTTAATAGTGATGGTGGACAAAACATTCGGACCCAGCCGTCAAAGTCTTCAAAGAAAAAGAAGAAGATCAAAAAGCCCGCGCAGTTTGATGATAAGCGCACGGATCTGCAAAAGTATATTGACGCGATGGAGGAATATAACCAGAAGGCGCGAACCCCGGTCACACTCCAAGAATTTCTCAACAATATCCTTGAGAGCGGAGATAACGACGGGGATGACTCGTCAGAAGAATCTGAAGACTATGTGGCAAGTTGCCACATGATCTCTCATTCGGCGTTAACTAACAAAGAATCTCACTCAGCGATAGAGGACAGCATAGAAAAGCTGGGGGCAGGATCGAAACCAAAACCCTTGGAACCGTCTGACAATATGATCGACTTGCTGCTGAACGAAGCCCGTCAGAAAAGCAAAGCTAATCGAGAGCGCGAACTGGCTATATTGGAAAAAGTCAAACGCCGACGACTGAATGAAAAGGTCGAGGCATCCCAACCGGATCGAAGCATCCCTATCGCCCGCAAAAGCAAGCTTAAAGTAATGAGACGATTCGCTAGGGCCCTGTTAATAGGAATGAAGTTGCCCTCTTTCAGAGGAAATTCTCCTGGCAGTATACATCTTAATGAAGCGGACATATATCCTAACTTCTGCTTATACTATCAGAGGATTGCACACCCTACCGAGGAGTGCATAGCCTTTAAAAACTGGTGGCACGAATATGTTGCCCACCGACAACACGTTCAACGAGTGAAGTGCAAGGCTCGTCGGGAACAGAAAAGCACAACAGATGAGCGCAAAAG
Organism: Agapanthus africanus; assembly: GCA_030015575.1. Classification (NCBI taxonomy): domain Eukaryota; kingdom Viridiplantae; phylum Streptophyta; class Magnoliopsida; order Asparagales; family Amaryllidaceae; genus Agapanthus; species Agapanthus africanus. The sequence continues at coordinate 50,217,529 of CM057348.1, forward strand.
AGCTGCTGGCAACTGTCACATAGTCAACACTAAGGGATCGCAAGTTATCACCTTTGGAAGCGACTTTGACGAAGAAATCGTCTTTAGCCCTCTCTTTAAGGAATCCACCTCCGACACAAAAAATGCGAAGATTTGCGAGAAAATCTAGCTGCATAATCGTACGTTGCACGAAAAATCTCGGACCTATGAACAAATGACCGAAACGTCGTTAAACTGATACAAACCCGCGGCGTCCCCAGGCTGACGTGGTTTTAAAAAAAACCAAAAAACAAAAAAAACGATGCATCCGCAGGCGAGATGGGCACGGATGAAAACCCGAAAGGGCTCCGCGAGTAAAAACAGCAGGACTACCGGCGAGTTTGTGAAAACCCAAAAGGGCCTAATCTCGTTAAAAGACATTTGCAAGGTCCTCTCGACCTTGTGAAGAGAAAATACCTGTGTGAGATCCTTACGACTCACAAGTGAGCAACACACTTAGGAATCCCCACGATTCCTAAGGAGAAAACACACTTACGAGATCCTCACGACTCGTAAGGAGAATTCCCCTATGAGACCCTCACGGCTCATATGATTCAAAAGCCTTAAGCTACAGGGATCTGAACCTGTTCTTAAGCCATCACACTTCCCAGACTGCCCTACAAGCGTTTCAACATTGACACTTGTATACAATCCACGGGCACGAATAAACATTTCCCTAACAGAGTCTCACCGGCGACTAGGGATATGCTCACACGGCAAACGACCCTTGTAAGTCCTCTCGACTTATAATGAGAAAACACTCTTTTAAGATCCTTACGACTTATAAGAGAATACACACTTAAGACTCCTCACGATTCTTAAGGAGAAAACACACCTACGAGATCCCCATGACTCGTAGGGAGAAATACCTTTAGGAGACCCTTACGGCTCGTAAAGTCAAAAAACCTTAGTCGACAGGATCTTAACCTTGTTTGCTAAGCCACCTTTGTTCGAACCGACAAAGGCAAATGATGATTCGCTCCTGGAAATACCCAAGTTGTAGCGATGCTGATGCCTAAATCGGTAACAAATCCCAAGTTCCATACTCACGATAAAAAAATCAGCGAGCCAAAAATGCATATGAAATAGCCGAAATGATGGGGCAACTTGCAACAAAATCAGCAAGCAAAAATATATGCATACAAAAATAGCCGAAATGATTGGACAACTCGCATTAAAAAGCAGCGAGTAAAAAAACAAAAAAACAAAAATAGCCTAAATGATTGGGCACCTCGAAAAATAGCCGAAATGATTGGGCGATCGCGACTTTCGCGATACAAAAAGCTGAAATGATTGAGCATCATGGAAAGAAAAAATGAAATGAAACTTTTTGCCCTAGAGGCAGTCCATACTGACCCCTGTATGCAATCCATGGGCATAAACGAAAAGAGAACCAAATGTCCCCCACCAGATCCTGTCAAAAGGGAAAGTCAGATCTCAACAGTAACATCTGCATCCCAGAAGGTCAACAACGGCTTTCCTTCTTATGCCAGCGGGGCACGGAAGCGACACAACGAAACGGAGCCATGGCAAAGTCCCTAGTTCTAAATCTTAACGGCAACATCTACAGCCTAAAAAATCAGCAACGGTGATCCACCTCATTCCAACAGGATTCCGACGCAACATCACAAAGCGGAGCCACGGCAAAGTCCCTAGTTCCAAGACTCTACGGTCCACAGACAACCTAGAGTCAACCAATGACTTCCCCGCCGGATCAACGCTCCGTCTCGGAAACAACTCAACCAACCCCCAGGGAAATCAGTCTCTTTGGCAAATACCTCGATTCAGGAAAATCAGCGTCCTTGACGAGAAACTCCTCGATTCGCGTGGACCCGCAAGGAAATCAATGTCTTTGCAGAAATAGCTTGATTCGTCTCAACCCCTAGGGAAATCAGTGTCCTTGGCAAATACCTCGATTCAGGGAAATCAGCGTCCTTGACGAGAAGCTCCTCGATTCGCGTCGACCCGTAAAGAAATCGGTGTCTTTGCAGGAATACCTCGATTCGTCTCAACCCTCACGGAAATCAGCGTCCTTGGCAAATACCTTGATTCAGGGAAATCAGTGTCCTTGGTAAATACCTCGATTCAGGGAAATCAGCGTCCTTGACAAGAGCACCTTGATTCGCGTCGACTCGCAAGGAAATCAGTATCTTTGCAGGAATACCTCGATTCGTCTCAACTCCGAGGAAATCAGTGTCCATGGAAAATACTTCGATTCAGGAAAATCAGCATCCTTGACGAGAGCATCTCGATTCGCGTCAACCCGCAGAGAAATCAGTGTCTTTGCAGGAATATCTCGATTCGTCTCAACCTCAGTGAAATCAGTATCCTTGGCAATACCTCGATTCAGGAAAATCAGCGTCCTTGACGAGAGCATCTCGATTCGCGTCGACCCGCAGAAAAATCAGTGTCTTTGCAGAAATACCTCGATTCGTCTCAACCCCAGTGAAATCAGTGTCCTTGGCAAAATCTCGATTCAAGAAAATCAGCGTCCTTGACGAGAGCATCTTGATTCGCGTCGACCCGCAAGGAAATCAGTGTCTTTGCAGGAATATCTCGATTCGTCTCGGCCCTCAGAGAAATCAGTGTCCTTGACAAATACCTCGATTCAGGAAAATCAACGTCCTTGACAAGAGCACCTCGATTCGCGTTGACCCGTAAGGAAATCAGTATCTTTGCAGGAATACCTCGATTCGTCTCAACTCCGAGGAAATCGGTGTCCTTGGCAAATACCTCCATTCAGGGAAATCAGCGTCCTTGACGAGAGCATCTCGATTCGCGTCGACCCGCAGAGAAATCAGTGTCTTTGCAGGAATACCTCGATTTATCTCAACCCCAGGAAAATCAGTGTCCTTGGCAAAACCTCGATTCAAGTAAATCAGCGTCCTTGACGAGAAACTCCTCGATTCGCGTCGACCCGCAAGGAAATCAGTATCTTTGCAGGAATACCTCGATTCGTCTCAACCCCCAGGGAAATCAGCGTCCTTGGCAAATACCTTGATTCAGGGAAATCAGCGTCCTTGACGAGAAACTCCTCGATTCGCGTTGACCCGCAAGGAAATCAGTGTCTTTGCAGGAATACCTCGATTCGTCTCAACCCCCAGGGAAATCAGTGTCCTTGGCAAATACCTCAATTCAAGGAAATCAGCAACCTCTATTCAGGGAAATCAGCGTCCTTGACAAGATCATCTCGATTCGCGTCGACCCGCAGAGAAATCAGTGTCTTAGCAGGCAGACGCAACGTCAACAAGCGGAGCCGAGACAAAGTTCCCAATTTCAGGACTCAGCGATGCACAGACAACCCCTGACCCCGTGGAACACTGCTAAAGTCAATCCTGACCCCGTGGAAAACGGCCAAAGTCAACCCTTGACCTCCCCGTCAAAGCAATGCTCTGATTCGGGAGCAGGTCAACTCATCAATCACTTATGAGTCCTCTCGACTTGTAAGCAAGAAAATTCTCTTGTGAGATCCTTACGACTCTTAAGAGAAAACACACCTACGGGATCCTCTCGACTCGTAGGGAGAAAAGTCTTTATGAGACCCTCACGGCTCATAAAGTTGAAAAGTCTTAAGCGGCAGATCTGAACCTGTTTCCTAAGCCATTACTGCTCTACAAGAAGGTCAAGATGGACCATCTGCGGGCTACATTTGCCAAAGCCACATTCGTCAATGAAATAAAGAAGCTACTTACTGGTCCTCACGATTCGTAAGGAAAAATGCCCGAGTGAGATCCTTACGACTCACGAAGGCAATGAACACTTAGAAATCCTCACGATTTCTAGGGAGAATATGCACCTATGAGATTCTCTCGACTTGTAGGGAGAAAAACCTTCTTGAAACCCTTACGGCTCATGAAAATGAAAAAGTCTTAGGCTACAAGGATCCTAAACTTGTCTCCTAAGCCCTCAATTCTATGGCCATGCATAACTTTGCACTACTTCACCCACGTACATGTTTACGTGGGCAAAGTAGTGGGGGGCATTTATTCCCACCAAAATTTTCGGCCAAGAGCTACTTGTTCCCTTGCAAAAAAAGGGGAGAATCCTCAAAAAACAGGCATCACGTGCTCACACGTGACCAGGCCTCACGTGCAGACACGTGACCATTTACAGGCAAAGCTTGTAGATACAGAACAAAATAAACAAATTGGAAATGCTGTGTTAGTGGGGTCACGTGCCCACACATGACCAGATCTCACGTGCAGACACATGACCATTTTTAGGCAAAGCCTGTAGACACAGAACAAAATAAACAAATTGGAAATGCTGTGTTAGTGAGGTCATGTGTCCACACGTGACCAGGTCTCACGTGCAAACACGTGACCATTTACAGACAAAGCCTGTAGACACTGAATTAAATTCTAAATGAAATACTTTAACAAATGGGGTCACGTGCCAACACGTGATAAACTCCTAAACCATCTGAACTAATAGAATTAAATTCTAATTAAGAGGGAATCAAAAACTTTAATTGGAAAAATATTTCTCTAAATCTTTCCAAACAAAAAAGATTGCGCTCTGTAAAGTGGAGCACCGTTGGATTAAAAATCCAATGGTGATTAAAAATCACCAATTTATAGAAAGATTCTATACAAGAAAATATTTTCCTAAAATCTGTCAGGAACAACAAATAAAATATCTTTTGGATTAAAAATCCAATGGTGAATAAAATTCACCGAATGATAACGATCATGTTGGTTACAAAATCAATCAAAATCTTTCAATGAAAGATTGACTAAACAAACTGAATCTTTTCTTTCTTCTATAAATAGGAGCCAAAGGGGAAGGAAAAAAAAAGAGATACAACAACAGAAAAAAAGAAGAGAATTTAATTCTCTAGAGAGAAAAGAATATTTCTTCAGAAAAGAAAGAAACCCTAGGTAAGAGAGAGAAAGAGATCATTCTATAAACTCCCATAACCCTATAAGAGAATTTAATTCTCAAACTAAGAGTTTAACTCTTCTGAATAAAAACTTAGTTCTTCCTCTGGTTGACGATCTGCAGAAGCAGATCTTCCCATAAGTTGAGAATTTAATTCTCATCGGAGAGATTTTGCCATACAGATCCAAAACTTAGAGGGAGAATTGAGTTTAAAGAATTTAATTCTTCCAAATACATAGGAATTTAATTCTCTAAATAAATTTGGGTTTAACCCTACAAAAGAATTTAATTCTCCCAAATACATAGGAATTTAATTCCTTTAAATAAAATTAGGGTTTAACCATACAAAAGAATTTAATTCTTAAACAAGGGATCTAACTCTCCATGCACGTAAAAGAAATCGGTATCCAACCTGACCACGTGTGTCCACGTGACTCCCCTCCACAGTGATCAAAAGAGAACGAACGAAATTAGGTCACGTGTTCCCACGTGACCCCTGACAAACACCTCTTTAAAAAAGAGAAGATGGAAAGAACTGAAGGATTAAAATCCAATGCATGGACGCTCTCACGTGTCTCCACGTGACCCCTAGCAAATCCTTTTAATATCCAGTACATGGGTACCCATCACGTGCCCACACGTGATGGCCGTGAAGACTAAAGTGTTTAACACTTACATATTTTGAGAATAAAATAAAGGAAGTTTGGGCCCAACACTGTTTTGTGCGCTGCATCCTTAGTGTTTAACACTATTTTAAGCGCATCACGTGGGAGCACGTGATAGCCGAGTGTATTTTAGTGTTTAACACTATATCCAAGCCAATCTTAACTTGAACTAGCCAAGTTTTTCCAGAGGCAGTACCCCCTTTTGACTGAACATCAAACACACTTTTGTCTTCCAAATTAGTCATCTCATATGACATTCAAAGCAAAACCCAGAGCCTTTCAATCAACTTTGGTTTAAGGGTACATCTCTTCACACCTCTGATACATGTTGTAATTCTTCAACGTCTTCAGAGAGGTGGTGGGTCCCAATGACCAATAACTATCTGGTGCATTTCCAAACCCATGTTTGCATCTGAACTTGGACCGCAATGTCCTTAAACTAAACAATAGAGCCCAAATGCTCTTTTGTTGGATCTGAATAATCCTTTTAAGTAGCTCTTAGTCCAAAATTAGACTAACGTATTCTTAACAAACATTTAAGTTGATCTTAATCTCAAATGAGATTAACGATCCTTAAATCAATCCAACTACAGATCCCCCAACCAATATTGGTTCAAGGGTACATCTCCACTCCTCTGATATTTGTCGTTGTAATCCTTCAACGTCTTCAGAGAGGTGACGGGTCCCGACAACAAGACATTCCTCGGACTGTGGAGTCCTTAAACTCATGGACTATGATGTCCTTAACCTCGAACCGTGGGGTCCTTAAACCCATGGACTATGATGTCCTTAAGCTCGAAAGTCCTTAAACCCATGGACTATGATGTCCTTAACCTCGGACTGTGGGGTCCTTAAGCCCATGGACTATGATGTCCTTAACATTGGACCGTAATGTCCCTAAACTAACAATGGACCGTAATGTCCCTAAACTAACAATGGACCGCAATGTCCCTGAACTAAACAATAGAGCCCAAATGCTCTTTTATTGGATATAAACGTTCCCGTTAAGTTGATCTTAGTCTGAAATTAGACTAACGTATCCTTAAGATACGTTTAAGTTGATCTTATTCTCAAATGAGACTAACGTATCCTTAAACCCAACTCCAACTCCAAATCTAAGAAAATACGGATTTGGACTAATCCAAGCCCTACGGGCGACAACATAAATTAGTCTCCGTATACAATCCACGGGCAACCAAAAACAAAACAAATACCCACGACACGAAATGACCATTTTAAGAAGGTGAAAGTGGTTACCGCGATGCGGTAGCGTAATTAACTGCAGGGGCTTGCGCCTGCGGGGAAGAGCGTCCCCACAATCAAAAACCCCTCAACGAGGGCGAATCTGACGAAGTCTGCTACATCGGCCGCATCCGTTCAAACCTTCGATACACGGTGTCATAAATCAATTGGGCATCTTCGGAGAGGTGGACGGATAGCACCAATTAGCATCTGCCCTCGAAATTCAGGCCCGGACATCCCAACGTCCCGGTCGCGTCTTCCGGCGGAGAACAATGAAGACACATGAGTGGGTCTTCCCAAATGGAACATAATTCCAAGGACGTAGACCAGCAGCGTAACTGATGATTGCGGTGGGACATGGGTATGATGAGAATTATTTCAGCTCGTGGATTGTATACGGTAGTCAATTTGGGGACTAACCGTAGGGCTGGGGAATTTTGGAAAATTGGATTTTGGTTGGCGTCTGCATCGCTGCGCTAGAATATGGTACCAGGAGTGACTCATCATTCGCCGTTGGAAATTTGAATTTTAGTTGGCGTATGTATCGCTGCACTGGAATATGATACCAGGAACAACTCATCATTCGCCACCGTTTTTTTACCGCAATTGCTCTATCATTTCAGCTTTTTTTATCGCGAAGGTCGCGATTGTCCTATCATTTCGGCTTTATTTATTCGCGGTTGCCCCATCATTTTGGCTTTATTTTTGTTTTTATTTACACACTTTTCTATTTTACATTCCCAGTTTAACGACTTAGAGGTCGATGTTTCCCAGTTTAATGACATAGTGGTCAGTTATTCCCAGTTTAAAGACTTGGTGGTCTGTGGTTTGCTTATCTCAGCTCCTTGAACTTTGATCATGTATAACACAGCAGCCATGGAATCGCTCCCGTTTCTTGGATCGAACATATCCAAGCCCGATCATTTCCATTCTCTCGTTGGGCAATTTTCGCTGAGTTCCGGGGACGTTCCAGATCCTGTTGTAGAACTGAACTTGTCGAGCAGTCTGTTTGAAGGGTACACCTTGGCATCTCAATAGCCTTTTTATTCCTTCTGTGTAATATCTGGGTAGACGGATGGGTTGGAGCCTGTCGAGCGCAAAATCAGCACCATGCCAGACTTCTCTTCCGATTTTAGTCTCCGCGGATTGGTAGAATAGGATCGCCTTTTCACCTCTTCGCCTGGGAGGGACGTAGAATGTTCGTAGCTCTTGCACACTATATGTCTTAAGCGCATCAAGCTCTCTATAGTGTTGCCGCGGAACCATGGCGATCTGCAAACTCTGATCATCTCCAGTGAGGGCCTGCACTGATGGACGGACCGAGAACACTGTGTTGACTTCGTCTTTAGAGTCACTGCCAAAAACCAGAATAGGGGTATATGGTCCCGTCTTGTTGCATTGGGGAGGCCCCGAATAGACTATCTCTTCTTCATCCTCGGTATCGCTCCCGAAGACCGGAATAGTCGTGATAGCTTTTTGCTTATTCTCTGGTTTATGGTATATTTCCGTGTCTTCAAAGTCTGGCAGGAAATACTTTGCATCCTCGTATTTGCGGACTTCATTCACGGAGAATGGGTTTTGGTCCCCGGTTACGGTGTACTCGAGACCATCTTTGAAATACTTCATAAACTGATATTGTGTAGAAGGGATGACATTGTACTCGTGTAACCAAGGCCTGCCGAGTAAAGCGTTGTAGCAGGTCTTGGCGTCAATGACATGAAATTTGATGTCAGTGACGAGCAGCCCAAAACGTAGCGTCGGTATCATAAACCCGAGCGTCCGTGATGACTGGGAGTCGAACCCGGAGATAGTGATTTTATCCCGGGCGAGGTGCTGGACGCTCATGCAGATTTCTTTTAGCACCCTCACATTTAGGAGATTGACAGATGACCCGTTGTCAACTAGGATCTTCCCTATCTTGATGCCGTGGCAGTATCCGGTGACATACAAGAGACGGTTGTGCTCGCATGTTCTGAGGAGGAGATTCTCATCGCCGAAAGTGACGTCAGCCGTGTGAACTTCTTCGAGCTCGTCCTTCATCTTTTCTTCGGCGAGGAAAGCTTGAAACTGTTCGGGCTCTTGTAGTGCCCTGATCAAGGAATCTCATGCCTCTTTAGACAACAGAAGGGCATCCAAGACGCTCAGCTGTGAGGGTATCTCCCTCAAGTGTGCTTGGATGTTGTAATCCACTTTGCTTTTCTTGGACGGGTTCTTGGCTGCCAGCTCTTCGACGACTCTGTCATCGAGAGCGATATCCTCAGGGACTTTTTCCTTCTCCTTATCTTTTCTATTCGATCCCCTTTTTGCAGGTCCGAGATTCTTTTCGGGCAACGTACGGTTGCGCAGCTGAATATTCTCACAGTTCTTCACCTCTTTCTCTTTTCCTGAGGTGGATTCTTTGAAGAGAGGACCGGGGGCTATTTCTTCATCAGAATCGCTCTCGAAGGTGAGAACTTGCGATCCCCCCGGAATCACCCATGTGACAGTTGCCGGCAGTTTCTTTACGCTTATCTATCGTGCTTTTCCGTTCCCGACGAGCCTTGCGCTTCAATCGCCTGACGTGTTGTCGGTGGATAACATATCCCTGCCACCAGTTTTTAAAGGCGTTGCACTCTTCGATAGGATGCGTGATCCTCCGATGGTATAAGCAGTAATTTGGATGTGCATCCGCTTCGTCAAGGTGCATGCTACCAGGAGTATTTTCTTTAAAAGGCGGCAGCTTCATTCACATTGACAGGGCTTTGGCGAATTGCTTCCTTGTCTTAAGCCTGCTTTTGTCTGTTATAGGCGTGCTTCGATCTGGTTGGGCACCCTACGGTTTCTCAATACCGGAGCTTCTTCAACTTGACGCCGACGCTTGTCCCTCTCGTATATGGCCGTTTCCCGCTCTCTATCAGCTTTGCTTTTCTGAAGAGCTTCGCTCAGCAGCCTGTCAATCAATTCGTCTGATGGCTACAAGGATTTCGGTTCCGGTTCTGGATCTGCCCCCGGTTTCTCTGTATCAGGATCCTCTTTACCGTCTATTGACGAGTAAGAGATCACGTGGCAGCTTGCCACATAATTCTCGGGCTCTTCTGAAGAATTGTCTCTTTCATCAGCGTCATCGTCTTCATTTTCAAGAACATGCTTAAAGAATTCGTCCAATGTGATTGGGGTCCGTGCCCTATGGTTATATTCTTCCAGTGCATCGATATATTTCTGCAGATCTGTACGGCTATAGTCGGGTTGGACGGGCTTCTTGGCCTTCTTCTTTTTCTTTAAAGGCTTCGGAGGCTTGGCCTGCATGTTTTGTCCACCTTCACCAACTTTCAGCGTTGGGCGCGGCTTCAGCATCCCCTCAATAATCTCGGGCTCCAGCGGGCTCTTCTACCTAATTGCCGGACATGCTTAGAGATCTCTCAGCATTCTTTTAGTTTTTGTCGAAAGAACAACTTCCCATGAAGCTTCCTTTATAAATGAGCATGATGCCCCCGGCGTGTCCATCTTTTTCGGAGCGTGTGGTTGTGGCGGGTTTATCCTCCAGTTTTCAGACAACGCGAATTTGCCTTACTGGTACTGGTCCTCAATCCAGTTTTTGAAGACAAAGCAATCTTTGATTGGATGGCCCATTATTCGATGGTAGGAGCAATAGTTGGGACTGTTGACGTCACCGGGCTGCAGTGGGCGTTTCGGATCCGGCAGGATGATGAGCCTGTTGCGCATCGCTAGCTCGAACAGTCTTCTCGTTTTATCCCGGGGAAACGAATAAGGACGTTTTAACTTCTCGTTGAAGAATCGTTGTTTATCGTTTTGGCGATCAGCTGGTTTTAGACCACTGGGCTGCTGCTGAGCATTGGCGACGAAGGTCGCTTTCCCTTTCCCCTTTTCGTTTCGAGACTCCATTTTCGAGGAAGACGGTCTATGGCCCATCTGGTCCATTTGGGCCATCTTGTCGATCAAGACCTGGAAGGTAGTCGGCTTGAAAAACATCATAATTGGGATATGGTCGCCTAAGGATCGAGGGTTCCTACGAACATGCCCACAGCAGGAGCTTCCTCTATGCGTTGTTCGCACTTTGACCATAGGTTCCACCACCATATCGCATATTGAACCCATGTTTCGCCTGGTTTCACCCTGGCATTGATCAACGCCGTGATTGGGGTACGTTCGCTGGCACTTGCGAACCTTTGTGTAAACAGTAGCTCCATTTCTGCAAAAGTCTCGACAGAGTCATTCGGGAGCTCGGAGTACCATTCGAATGATGTCTCCGACAAGCTGCCAACAAACTGGCGAAGCAGCAGTTTGTTGTCACCCCCTGTATTACCGCACAAAGCCCTAAACTGAGCAACGTGCCCGTCCCCTTATACATATGGAATTTAGGGATCGTATATCCTGGCGGGTACTTTAATTTGATCGTACCAACCCGGATAGGGTCGTCCAGTCTTGACGATTTGGCCGGTTGCTTCATTCGCCTGATAAGCTCGTATCTATTGAGCTATATATCGTCAAGGGCGGCTTTGGAGATGGTCTCTTCCCTGGCTGCTGATAAAACCGGAAGAGGGTTTGATGTCTCCCCTCTATCATCTTCAATTATTACTAGAGGATCTTCGGCTGGGTGGTCTGGCTGGATCATCATGCCCACCATATCTTGAAACAATAGCGTCATTTGTTTTATGTTGGCCGCTTGTTCCGCAGCCTCTTTGTCTTTCTTCTCGGGCATTCTTCGGAGGAACTCGGCGTCGGTTTCCTGTTCCCGGCGCTGCTCTGACGACGTCTCCGAGCTTTCTTTCGGCCCAGTGAGCGCGGCCATTTTCGTTAGCATTTCCTGGAGCTTTTGTTGTTGCTCCTGGGTTTTTGTCATAGATCGGGTGAGTGGTCGATGACCCGTAGAGATACGGCTATCCTCATTCCCGGAAGTCATGTAGATGGTGTGCACTACCATGCCCCCAGACTTGGGACGTTTGGATTCAGCACCCTTGAGATTTGTCACTGACACATGGATCTTCTCCGGCCTTCCCCTTTTATGGGCGGTGGAAATTGCGGGGGCTGTTGCAGCCGATGCTTTCCGTGGTACGACGGCGGTGAGATTCTCTTCTTGCCGGATCTTCATTCTCTTTTGTCGGCGGGAGTAATCTTGGTCGATCACAGAGTCTTGGACTCTTCGCCAGACCCTGTGGATTTTGGAGAACAGCCGCTGAAGGGGCTGCTCTGGCTTTGTTTCAGTAATATTCACAGACGGAGGAGATTTTTTAAGCACGACGGTCAGAGAGTTCTTGCACACCCTCCTGAGTGGTTCAAAACTGTTCCTAGTTGGAACAACAACGTCAATTTCTACCATCGGAGTTGGTAGAGTCAATTCAGAAGGGGAACTGCCCTCGGCTTTTCTTACTCGGCGCCAGTGGCGACGTCGATCGCGTCTTACAGATGGGATCACCTCCGTTGTCGGGGTAGCTGCATCGTGCTTCATGTTTTGATGAGAAACTGCTGGTGGTGTTAGCCTGTTAAAGACTGACGTCAGTAGAGAAGGGATGGTCAACCTGTCGAAGGCAGACTTCCGAGCAGGGGTAGCAGCCTTGGTGACTTCGCCTAGAGCGGGAGTTAAAACGGCCAGTCTTGTGAAGACCGACCTCTTAGTAGAAGAAGTCTCTCTGATGACTTCATTTACTAGAGCAGGGATGGCTATCCGTTTCGGGATAGCCCCTTCAGGTAATGCAGGCTTCTTCGCGGGCCCATTGGAGCTTTGGCCCAGTCTGTTAAAGACCGAGGCATTGGATTTGGGCGGCCCGTTGAGAGGGGCCGCGGTAGTTGCAAGCCGATCAAAGACCGACTTTTTTGGAGCTTCTTGCAATGGCACTGGGGCGTTGAAGCTCATTGGTGGGAGCATGGTCGCAAAGAACAGTCCAGTGGTGGCTTGAGTCACCTGTTCCACTGGCATGGCGAAAATAGAGGCCGCTTGAGCCCATAAGTCACTCTTTCGGCAAGGACGGAGTGGGAATTGTTGTTGCCGCTAGTGTAGTTGGAAGTCATTTTCTTTGCACGGGAGCAAGACACCAAATCTTAGTACCTCAAATCCAAGGGCGACCATATCAAATCGTGATTCGTTCGCGAACACGGCACACGAAGTGTGGAGTGGAAAGAGGAAAAGGTCCCACCAGGCGTGCCAGAATTTGTTCTCCGCCGAAAGACGCGACCGGGACGTTGGGACGTCTGGCCTGAATTTTGGGGGCAGATGCTATTTGGATTTATCCGTCCACCTTTCCGAAGATGCCAAATTGATTTATGGCACCGTATCTCGGAGGTTTGGACGGATGCGGCCGTTGTAACAGACTTCGTCAGAATCCCCCTCATTTGTGATGCATTTTTTGACTGTGGGGACGCTCTTACCCGCAGGCGCAAGTCTCTGCAGTTAATTACGTTATCGCATCGCGATAACCACTTTCTCCTGCTCCATAAGGTCACTTCGTGTCGTGTGTGTTGGTTTTGTTTTTGGTTGCCCATGGATTGTATACGGAGACTAATTTGTGTTGTCGCCCGTAGGGCGTGGATTAGTCCAAATCCGTATTTTCTTAGATTTGGATTTGGTTTGGGTTTAAGGATCGTTATTCTCATTGAGATTAAGATCAACTTAAATGTTTGTTGAGAATACGTTAGTCTAATTTCATACTAAGATCAACTCAACAAGATTTTGGGATCATTTAGATCCAACGAAAGAATATTTGGACTCTATCATTTTAGTTTAGGGACATTGCGGTCCATGGGGTTTAAAGACATCATAGTCCATGAGTTTAAGGACCGCATAGTCCAGTTTAAAGACATTGTAGTCTATAAGGTTTAAAGACATCATAGTCCGTAAAGTTTCTGGTTGTCGAGACCCGCCGCCTCTCTGAAAACGTTGAAGAATTACAACGACACATATCAAAGGTGTGAAGAGATGTACCCTTGAACCGATATTTGTTGAGAGATCTGTAGTAAAGGTTTGGGACTAAGACCAATTAAAAAGATTGTGAGCACATAGGCTCAGTTAATCTGAATTGAGGATTTATGGCCAACTTAGGCTCAGTCCACTCAGATTTGAATAAAATGTTGAACATTTGTTTGGGCTCGGTCCCTTTTGGCTCAATAATGTTGAGCATTAAATTGGGTCCTGACACCCCTCTTTCTTTTGTTTTTTATTGGGTGTTGAACACTCTTTACGGCGCAGAGCGCTTTATGTAAAGAACACTTTGTGTTCCCTCAACGCACACGTGAGGAGCACGTGGTGCGCTTGGCGCTGAGTGCCAGACCTGGAGCGCTAAGGCTCTTCTTATAAAATAGCGCACACGTGAGGAGCACGTGGTGCGCTTGGCGCTGAGCGCCAGTCAATGAATGCAGAGCGCTCTTATAAAATAGCGCACACGCGAGGAGCACGTGGAGCGCTGAGGCGCTTCTTATGAAATAGCGCACATGTGAGGAGCACGTGGAGCGCTTGGCACTGATCGCCAAACTTGGAGCGCTGAGGCGCTTCTTATGAAATAGCGCACACGTAAGGAGCATGTGGTGCGCTTGGCGCCAGACTTAGAGCGCTGAAGCGCTTCTTTGGCAGTTCTGATCAGTTCTGTGCTCTGAGAATTAAATTCTCGTTTATAAGAGACTTTGTCTCATGGATCTAAGAACTAAGTTCTTCTTTTTATGAAGAGATGATATGATCTCTTCTATTTTGTGAAAGATTGTCTTACAGATCTGTGATCTAGCAAAAGAACTAAGTTCTTCTGATATGAAGATTAAACTCTCAAGAAGTGATGAGATGTTATGATCTCACTTCTTATCATTTACCTTGAAGAAAATTTCTTCTTATGAGAGCTTGCTCTTCTCGTTTTCTTTTTTGAGAACTTGAAGTTTATGGGGGTTCCTCTGTTTAGGACTTGAAGTCTTGGGCCCTTTATATAGGGGAGGCTGATTTGTTGAATCAATTAAGGAAATCTTTCTCTGATTGATTTGGGAATGTTTCCCCACCATTAGATCTTTGATCCTAGAGGTTCTGTTTTACAGAAGGCAATTTTCTTGTTTTTAACAAGATTGGGAAAATATTTTCCCATACAGAACTTATTCTGTATCTTGGTGATACAGAGAACGGTCACAAGTTTGAAGATATGTTCTTCAGACGTCTGAAGAAGAAGTGTTCATAAATCCAGAGCGTGAACAAACATCTGAGAACTTGCGCTTCAAACATCTGTCGACGATTTCTGGTGTATTTTGGAAAGTTTGTAGGAGAATTAAATTGAAAATTTGTTTGAAGATTTGATGAGATCTTAATTGGTATTCTAGTAGGATTAGGTTTGAGGTTTCTAGACCTATAAATATAGATTGATTATGGTATTTTGAATAGAAGAAGACTTGAAGAGAAATTTTTTGTAGGAAGATAGATTTTGTAATCCGTATTGAAATTGAATTAAAAAGAAAAGAAAGATTTTACCTGTGTTTTTATATTTTTTTCTCAAAGATCCGTGTTTGATTTCTGAATAATTTAGGACCTAAAAATCCTAACAGGTGGGGTCACCCTCGACCTTCTCTCTTTCTTGTCAAAAGCTCTATTGATTCTTGAGAGCTTGGGATTTTAAACTTCAATGATGGAAAGAGGTTCTTTTTTTCATTTTTGGACCTTGGATCCTTCACAAATGGAGTTTTGAGATGGGTTCTCCTTCATCTTCCCCTTTCTTTGATTCTCTTGAAGAGAAAGGGGGAGGAGGACCCAAAAACTTTCTTTTTGTTGGTTTTGATGGACAGATCGAACTTTTTCAATATATCTATGGGTTTTATGCTATTTTCCTTAAGAAAAATGAGAGCTTTTTGCTCTTGAGGAAGAAAAAGACCTTGTAAAGAAAGAGAGTGGAGGCACAAACCCTAGTATTTTATGAGAATGGGAAAAACTTTAACATTTCATTATATGATTGGGTTTAAATGCCCATTACAATTTGCAACTTAGGCCTTGGCTTTACATAATTACTTTTGGTTTCTCTCATGCCCATGTGCACATTTCTTTTTGCACATAAACCATGGGTTTTACATGATTTTGGCTTTTTGCCTATTTATGTGATCGTTTTTACACCCATTTGCATACAAAATTTATTTATTACAAATTTCTTTCTCTTTCTTCTCCTATGATGGCCGGTTCGCTTCTCTTGTACTTGAAGCGGTTTGGGCGTAGCCTCACTTGCTTGGGCTTGGATCCGAGTTGGTTGGATTTGGGTTTACTTGTCTGGATGTTGACTTTGACCTTTTTATTTTGACTTTGACTTTTTGAATTTTAACTTTTGATTTTTAATTTCGGCAATGGGGTGTAAATTTCGACCCCAACAGCCCTTATTTAATCTTCATCTCCTAGTGAGAGTTTTCGTTGGAAGCCTTTCCACTTGACCCAAATTTCAAAGGCCCGCATGAGGGGCAGTGATATAGTATTATGTTAGCTTGATATCATTGGTACTTTTGAGTAATGTGGTTTCTTGACACGAACTTTATTTTAGGATTAGTTTTTGCTCTACAATTTATGTGCCTATGTATGTTACGATTAAAAAATGCTGAGTGATGTGGAAAAAAATGAGAGATATAAACGCTCATCGTAATCCATGGCATTTTTTCCTTATGGCATCAAATTTATAGGTAATTAAAGGAGTAGACAAAATCAACCATGAAGAAAATGGAAATCCCAAACGAAAGTGATATACCTTTATAACCACGAAAGTTGAAGGAAAGTGCTGACCATATCGGAGGAAAAAGAAGGTAAGCGAGAAAAAGTGCTCCAGCTGATGCAACAATTACTGAAGGGTCTGAGGACGTAATCATTTGCATTGTTCCTGACGCAATTGGCTTAGCACCTTCTATGACTTTTGGTGTCTGCTGCACAACTGTCTATTGACATGGAATGATGGAAATTATATCAGCCAGTTGCCAACCTCAAATTCCCATACTCTGATCATATCATATTACAATTTACACAGCCACTATGATAACTCAGAAAAACTAGGAAATGGATTCACTCGTTTTGCAAGAGTTACCAATGTAAAGGAAAATCTTGAATTTGTATTACAGCTGTATCGAAAATCCACAATACAGCAAATCAATTAGGTGATAGTTTCCTGGAATAAGTTATTGGATATACTCAACTTTTCACCTGTATCTTTTTAAACAGAAGGTTACCAAACTTAAAATGGTGATGAATCAAGTGGTTAAAAGAAGAATTTCAAATGAGAGAAATAAGGAAATACTGTTGCAGCAGAGAGAACAGGGCTGGGGTCAACTCCGGCACTTTGAAGTGCCTCTTTTGCTTGTTTTGTAGCATCGGAAACCACGGGCGAAGCAATCTTCAATGCCTCCTCGCCCGCGCTACGAAGCAGGGGCAGAGCCGTGTCAGCTGCCGGCTTCAATGTATCGCCCAATACCTTAATTACTTGTTGGGAGAAGTCCAGAGCCTTAGAGCCAGCATCCCCTACCTGGTCTATCGTGTCTTCGACCTTAACAGCAAATACATCATTGGATTCAGATGATCATGAAATGGATATGTCGTTAATTGGATTTATTAATGTTTGATCCTAAAGCGTGGCATGATGTTGTATAGCTGTTAATAATAGAAAAAAGACTTGATTCCAAAAAAACTACCAAATTCTTTGCCTTGGTTATGAGAAACTGCAAAATTATCTCATAATACGAGAAACTACCGTGCTTTGAAAGTTTTGTATTAGTTTCTTTCGGTTATTGCTGACATGGCACCTAATTTATGGTAGTTTTCGAAAGTTTTGTAGTATTTTTGCTGTGTATTTAACAAGAATCCGGTAGTTTCTCGTAATTGGGCCAAGTATTTGGTGCTTTTTTAGAATTAAGCCTAGAAAAAGTCTCTTCCTCTCATGGGTGCCAAGCACAAAGATTTTGCATTCTATTTCAACAATGACGGTGTGTTTGATCGCAGGTATGTGGAAAAAGGCTTGGGAATGGAGTTAGGATAAACGGGGTTTTTATATTTAAGTGTAGGCGGAGGCGGCGCAAACTCGGTTATATTGTAATAGAGGTATTTGGGAAAATGGGGTTTTCTAAACTTAGATCAAACTGAAAGCCAGACATGGTAAAGCTAGCATTTTGGAGCAAGTTTCGCGGGTTTTATGGAAACTCCAATTTAGAAAACTTGAACTTCATTCCCAAACACGGCCTTAATGTTGTGTAATTGTACGGAGTAAAAGAAATAGGATGATTGAATGCATGATTGAATGCAGATGGGAAAAGAAATCACCAAAGATAATAACTTCTCACTAGGTGGGTGTTGTAGTTGTACCTTAGTGAGAGAGGAGACTAGATCTTCCTTCGAGAAAGCCAGGGCCTTTGCTTCAAAGAAAGGGTTGGGGATGGAGAAGAGAGCTATGAGAGAGATAGCAGCTGGAGTACTTGAGGAGATTAAGGGTTGATGCTGCTGCTGATGATGATGGTGATGGAGGCTTGGTTGAGATTTGGGTTTGGATTTGGAATTGGAATGGGGAGGGGGTCTCAATGCTGCTGTGGCTCTGAAGGCCATAATTGCCGTTGATGCTCGCTTTGTTGCTTGATCTCCCCCTCCCCGTCTCTTCTCTCTCCTTGGCCGCAATTCTGCTTGTTGATGAGAGAGAGAGAGAGAGAGAGAATTTGTAGCTTTGATTCATTTGGATGTATCTAGTTTCTATGAGATTAAGATTGTGAGAAGGGATTTCATCTGCGATAGTCGAATGAGTGGATGCCATCATCCGAAAGTGACGGCACTTGCAACTTTTTTAGCAGAGAATCTTAGACTAAATTGCAGAGACTGTAAGATTAATACCTAAAAATATAAGATTAATATGTAAAACCGGGAAGACAAACGTCTTGACTGCATTTGGGAGCAGATACTATTTGGATTTATCCGTCCACCTCTCCGAAGATACCAAGTTGATTTATGGCACCGTGCATCGGAAGTTTGGATAGATGCGGCCGTTGTAGCAGAGCTCGTCAGATTCCCCTCGTTTGTGAGGGGTTTTTGATTGTGGGGACGCTCTTTCCTACAGGCGCAAGCCGTCGCGGTAACAACTTTCTCCTGCTCTAGAAGGCCACTTCGTATCGTGTGTGTTTGTTTTATTTTTTGGTTGCCCGTGGATTGTATACGGAGACTAATTTAGTCCAAATCCGTATATTCTTAGATTTGGGTTTAGGTTGGTTTAAGGATCGTTAATCTCATTTGAGATTAAGATCAACTTAAATATTTGTTAAGAATACGTTAGTCTAATTTTTAGACTAAAATCTACTCAACATGATTTTGGGGTCATTCAGACCAAACAAAAGAGTATTTAGGCTCTATTGCTTTAGTTGAAGAACGTTGCGGTCCGTAGCTAGTGTAAGGACATTGTGGTCCATAAGAATGTGCTCATGGGTTTGGGAGTGCACCAAAAAGCCGTTGGTTGTCGGGACCCTCCATCTCTCTGAAGACGTTGAAGAATTACAACGACATATATCAGAGGTGTGGAGAGATGTACCCTTGAACCGAACTCCAGATTGAAGGGAGAGATAATGGTGGAATGAACTTCATTTTAGATGCCATGTGTCAGGAGATCATTGTTCATCTTTGAAACTAAGATCGATTTGGGGAGACCTAAATATATGAGGGCTCAGTTGATTGATGGTCAAAAGGATTTTGGCCTCAGGAGACTTGGCTAATTTAGGCTAAGGTTGGCCCCCTCATAGTGTTAAACACTGATATTTGTTTGGCGCTCACGTGCTCCTACGTGAGGCTCTTAAACAGTGTTAAACACTGAAATTTGGAGTGCTCACGTGTGGCACGTGAGGCGCCTGAAGATTGGGCAGTGCTTCTTTGGGTTTATTCCATTTTTCTTTTATAAGTGTTAAGCACTATTGGGGGTCACGGGGGAGAACGTGAGGCGCCCCAAAATTGGAACTGCCTTTGATTTATTCCTCTCTTTTTTTATAAGTGCTGAGCACTATTAGGGGGGTCACGTGGGACCACGTGACTCGATCTCAGTAGTTCCTTTTTGTTCCTCAGAGATGCTCACGTGGGAACACGTGGTCTGTCGTGATAGCGTTGAACGCTAATCATTTCTTTTATGTGAATGGAAATCTTGATCTGAGTTTTGAGCATTTCAGGTCCTTTATTTTGATATGAATTAAATTCTTTTATAGGGTTAAACCCTAGTTTTATCAGAGAAATTAAATTCCTGTATATTTGGAAGAATTAAATTCTTCAAACTTAGTTATTTTCCCTAAGTTTTGAGTCTGCATGACAGAATTTCCCCCGATGAGAATTAAATTCTCAACTTGTGGGGAGATCTGCTTCTACAGATCTCAACCAGAGGAAGAACTAAGTTCTTTTTAGAAGAGTTAAACTCTTGAAATGGCGAAGAAGAGATAAAATGATCTCTATGTCTTTCTTCTTACTTAGGGTTTCTTTTTCTAAAAGAGAGCCCTTCTTCTTTTTTTCTGTTTCTCAAATCTTATGGAGGGTCTCTCTTCTCTTAGACTTGAAGTCTTGGGTCCTTTATACAGTAGAGGCAAGGTTGTTGATTTAGTTAAGGAAATCTCTTATTGAGAGATTTTTTAATTAATTTGGGGATTTTATCCACCGTTGGATCTTTGATCCAATAACTTCTGTTTTACAGAAGATATTTTTCTTGTTTTTAACAAGATTGGGAAAATATATTCCCATACAGAGCTTATTCTGTAGCTTGGTGATTTTTAATTCAACGGTGCTCTGTTTTACAGAGCGTAATCTTTCTTGTTTAGAAAGATTTAAGGAAATATTTTCCAAATAAGGTTTTGATCTCTTTATTTAGAATTTAATTCTATCAGCTTGGAAGATGTTTAGGAACCCTCATGTGTAGCACGCGACCCCCATAACATTAAACTGGTTTGTTTATATGCAGCAGTCCTAGAGAAAATGCATCACGTGTTGGCACGTGAGCTGATGTTCAGAAATGTCACGTGTGGCACGGACCCCCACGAAGTTAAGCCCAACAAAGAGCATCACGTGCTGACACCTGAGCTTTCTCTGGCCTGTTATTTGTTTTAAGAAGGCGCTTATATACTTTGTATATAGATGCTCACGTGTTTGCACGTGAGGCTTAATTTCAGCCTTAATTATCAAGCGCAATATAATTTTTGCTCTAAGGCGCATCACGTGTGGGCACGTGATGCTCCATTAGGGAAATTTTTCCCATCGCTTTTTCTCTCTTTCTTTTCTTTTCTTTTTTTCTTTTTTATAAGAGAACAAATGCCCCCACAGCTTTGTTCTCACGTGGCTTGCACGTGAGTGCAACGCTGTCACCCTTATAACCGTTGGATCTGCCCGGGGAAACGGGAAGATGAACTACTTTCGTCACGTCTTATAAATGCAAAGGGTCCTGTCTTTGGGAAGCCTCTGTTCCTTCATTTTATTCATTCCTTGTTTTCTTTGAGAATTTAATTCTCTTCTTCAGAGCTCAGTTCTCTGCCTATTGAAATTTCAGAGTTAAACTCTGCAAACCTTCCCGTTGGGTAAGGATCTTGAACGACCCTAACTTGCTTCCTGCCCTGGATTTTAAATTCATCAATTAGAGCATAGTTCTTTCTTGAACCGAGTTCTTAAAGACCCCCAAAACACTTTTTTTTTTTTAGATTTTGGAGTCTTGGATTGGTGGGAAATGTTAACCCTCCTTTTAGGGTTTTACCCCATCACCAATTTTTAAGAATCTTGGAATTTAATTCCGTTTTCATTGCCTCCTTTCCATGGGAGTTTTCTGGGATTTAACCCACCGAGCGTGCCAGAATCTGTTTAACGCCGAAAACCGACAAGACAGACGTCTTACCTGAATTTGGGGGCAGATGCTATTTGGATTTATCCGTCCATCTCTCCGAAGATGCCAAGTTGATTTATGGCACTGGTCCTGCCCCCAGTTCCTCTGCGTTGCTTTCAGACGCCAAGGGAGCTTCTTTGCCATTTAATGACGAATGGGAGACCATGTGGCAACTTTGCACCTAATTCTCGGGCTCTTCTGACGAGTTGTCTCCCTCGTCATTGTCACTGTTTCCGTTCTCAAGTATGTGGTTGAGAAACTCTTTTGGTTGATTGGGGTCCGCGCCTTCTGGTTATATTCCTCCAGCGAGTCAATGTAGTTCTGCAGTCCGTGCGCTTGTCGTCAAGCTGCACGGGTTTCTTGGCCTTCTTCTTTTTCTTCGAAGACTTTGAAGGTTTGACCCAGGTGTTTTGCCCATTGTTACCGGCGTTCGATGTTGGGCGCGGTTTCAGCATCCCGTCAATAATCTCGGACTCCAGCGGGCTTTTCCATCTGATCGCCGGGCATGTTTAAAGATCCTTCAGCATTCTTTTAGTTTTAGCTGAAAGGACAATTTCCCATGGAGCTTCTTTTATAAATGAGCATGATGCCCGGGCGTATCCACCTTTTAGGAGCGTGCTGCTGTGGCGGGTTTACTTTCCAGTTTTCGGACAGCGCGAACTTGCCCTGTTAGTACTGGTCTTCAACCCAGTTTTTGAAGACGTAGCAATCTTCGATTGGGTGGCCCACTATTCGGTGGTAGGGGCAGTAATTGGGATTGTTGACGTCGCCCGGTTGTAGTGGGCGTCTCGGATCCGGCAGAGTGATGAGCCTGTTGCGCATCGCCAGTTCGAATAGTCTCCTTGTTTTATCCCGAGGGAACGAGTAAGGACGTCTCAACTTTTCTTCGAGGGATCTTGGTTTGTTGTTTTAGCGAGCTACCGGTTTCGGGTCATTCGGTTGTTGTTGAGCGTTGGCGACGAAGGTCGCTTTCCCTTTGCCCTTTTCATTCCGAAGATCTGTCTTTGAAGGGGACGGCCTTTGACCCATCTGGTCCCTTTGGGCCAGTTTGTCAATCAAGGCCTGAAAGGTAGTCGGCTTGAAGATCATCATAAACTGGGATATAGTTGCCTGGGGATCAAGGGTTCCCACGAACATGCCCACGGCAGGCGCCTTTTCTATGCGTTGTTCGCATTTTGACCATAGGTTACGCCATCGAATTGCGTATTGAACCCAGGTCTCTCTTGGCTTCACTCTGGCATTGATCAACGTCGTGATCGGGGTGCGCTCGCGAAATACTGTGTGAATAATAATTCCATTTCCATGAATGTTTTGATAGAATCATTTGGGAGGTCAGAGTACCATTCAAATGCCGTCTCCGCCAAGCTGCCGACGAACTGGCGAAGCAGCAGTTTGTCGTCGCCTCCAGTATTGCCGCATAGAGCTCTGAATTGAGCAACGTGCTGGTGTGGATTGCCCGTCCTTTATATACATGGAACTTAGGGATCGTATATCCCGGCGGATACTTAATTTGATCGTACCAGCTTGGATAAGGTCGTCCAGTTCTGACGACTTGACCATCCGCTTCACTTGCCTGATGAACTCGTATTTGTTGAGCTATGTAGTCGTCAAGGGCAGGTTTGGAGATCGTCTCTACTCTGGCTGCTGATAGAGCCGGAAGAGGGTTTGACGTCTCCCCTCCGTCGTCTTCAACGATTATTGGAGGGTCTTCGGCTGGAGGGTCCGGCTGGATCATCATCCCGACCATATCTTGGAACAGGAGCGCCGTCTGCTTCATGTTAGCGGCTTGCTCCGCGGCTTCTTTATCCTTTCTTTCTAGTACCCTCCGCAGGAACTCCGTATCCGTCTCCTGATCCTGGAGCTGCTCAGACAATACTTCCGGGCTTTTTTTCTGCCCAGTGAGTGCGGTCATCCTTGTCAACATCTCCTGAAGCTTTTGTTGTTACTCCTGGGCTTTTGTCACCGATCGTGTGAGTGGTCGATGACCCGTGGAAGTACGACTTTCCTCTTTCTCGGAAGCCATGCCCCCAGACTTGGGGCGTTTGGGTCCACTGCCTTTAATATTTGCTGCCGGCATGGGGATCTTCTCCAGCCTTCTCTTCTTGTGGGAGGTCGAGGTTGAGGGGGCCATTGCAGTAGGCACCCACGCAGATGATACCTTCCGTGTTACGACGGAGGGATGGTCTTCCTCTTGCCGAGCCTTCGTCTTCTTCGGCCGGCGAGAGTAATCTTTGTCAATTACAGAGTCTTAGACTTACCGCCAGACTCTCTGGATCTTGGAGGACAGCCGCTGAGGAAGATGTTCTGGTTTTGCCTGCGTTGTGTTTTCAATAGACGGAGGAGACTTCTTTAGTACAGCGTTTGGAGAATTCTTGCGCACCCTCCTGAGCAGCTCAAAGTTGTTCCCAGTTGGAACAGCAGCGTCAATTTCCACCGTTGGAGCTGGTGGGGTAAGTCCAGAGGGGGAACTGCCCCCAGCTTTCCTCACTCGGCGCCAGTGGCGATGTCGAGCATGTCGTGCAGACGGGACCACCTCTGTCGTGGGAACGACTTCGTCATGCCCCCTGTTTTGATGAGAGGCTCCTATTAGTGTCAACCTGTCGAAGACTGACGTCCACTGAGAGGGAACGATCAATCTTGCAAAAGCTAACTTTTTGATAGGGGAAGCAGTCTTGGCGACTTCGCCGGAAGCAGGAGTTGGAACGTCCAATCTTGGAAAGACCGATCTTTTAGCAGGAGAATCCCCTCTGACGACTTCACCTGCCGGGACTGGAATGGCTATCCGCTTCGGGATAACCCCTTCAGGTACTGCGAGCCTTTTTGTAGGCCCATTGGAGCTTTGGCTCAGTCTGTTAAAGACTGGGGTAGAAGACTTGGACGACCCGTTGAGAGGGACCGTGATAGCTGCAAGTCGATCGAAGACCGACTTCTTCGGAGCTTCCGGTGATGGCATCGGGGCGCTGAAGCTTGATGGCGGGATCATGGTCCCGAAGAACAATACAGTGGTGGCCTGAGTCACCTGCTCCACTGGCATTGAGAAGATGCAGGCCGCATTTTGCCCGTACGTCACTCCTCCGACGGGGACAGAGTGGGAGTTGCTATTGCAGTTAGCGCAGCTGGAGGTCATCGATATCTCCTTTTCTTCTGCGTAGGAGCAAGACACTAAATCTTAGTACCTCGAATCCAAGGGCAACCATAGTAAACCGCGATTTGTTCGCGAACACGACACACGAAGTGTGGAGTAGAAAGAGGAAGAGGTCCCACCGGGCGTGGCAGAATCTGTTTACCGCCGAAAACTGGGAAGACAAACGTCTTGCCTGAATTTAGGGGCAGATACTATTTGAATTTATCCGTCCACCTCTCCGAAGATGCTAAGTTGATTTATGGTACCGTGTATCGGAGGTTTGGACAGATGCGGCCGTTGTAGCAGATTTCGTCAGATTCCCCCTCGTTTGTGAGGGGTTTTTGATTGCGGGGACGCTCTTCCCTGCAGGCGCAAGCCCCTGCAGTTAATTACGTTACCGTGTCGCGGTAACCACTTTTTCCTGCTCCAGAAGGTCACTTCGTGTCGTGTGTGTTTATTTTATTTTTGGTTGCCCGTGGACTGTATACGGAGACTAATTTATGTTGCCGCCCGTAGGACGTAGATTAGTCCAAATCCGTATATTCTTAGATTTGGGTTTGGGTTAGTTTAAGGATCGTTAATCTCATTTGGGATTAAGATCAACTTAAATGTTTGTTGAGAATACGTTAGTCTAATTTTTAGACTAAGATCTACTCAACATGATTTTGGGGTCATTCAGACCCAACAAAAGAGTATTTGGGCTCTATTGCTTTAGTTTTAGGACGTTACGGTCCGTAGCTAGTTTAAGAACACCGCGGTCCATAGGAATGTGCTCATGGGTTTGGGAGTGCACCAAAGAACTGTTGGTTGTCGGGACCCTCCATCTCTCTGAAGACGTTGAAGAATTAAAACGATATGTATCAGAGGTGTGGAGAGATGTACCCTCGAACCGAACTCCAGATTGAAGGGAGAGATCATGGTGGAACGAACATCATTTTAGATGCCATGTGTCAGGAGATCATTATTTATCTTTGGAACTAAGATTGATTTGGGAAGACCTGAATATAGGAGGGCTCGGTTGATTGATGCTGAAAAGGTTTTTGGCCTCAGGAGACTTGACAAATTTAGGCTAAGGTTGGCCCCCTCATAGTGTTAAACACCGATATTTGTTTAGCGTTCACGTGCTCCCACGCGAGGCTCTTAAGCAGTGTTAAACACTGAAATTTGGAGCACTGACGTGTGGCACGCGAGGAGCCTGAAAATTGGGCATTGCTTCTTTGGGTTTATTCCCTTCTTCTTTTATAAGTGCTAAGCACTATTGGGGGTCACGTGGGAGCACGTGAGGCGCTCCAAAATTGGAACTGTCTTTAATTTATTCCCCTTTTCCTTTTATAAGTGCTGAGCACTATTGTTGGGGTCGAAAATTGCACCCCGGTTGACCAAGTCAAAGTCAAGGTCAACCCCAAGCCAGGTGGGCCCAAGCCCAGATCAAGTGGGTTCATGCCTGAGTCGAGCCCGAACATGAAGCGGCCGGCCTCTTCCATGCCGAAATAAAAAATCATGTAATAAATAATTTTGATGTAATTTTTTATGCATGAATGTAAGCAAAATGGGCATAAAGCCAAATTTTTGTAAAGCTCATGGCTTATGTGCAAAAGAAATGAGCACATGAGGCATGCGATGGGCAAAATGCCATTCTGTAAAGCCCAAGGGGCTATATGTAAATGTGTAAGCATATATAAGGCAACATGATGATGAATAAAAAAAGAAACAATTCATTCTCTCTCAAAAAAAAACTAGGGTTTGTGTGCCTCCTTCCCCTTTCTCAAGGGTCTAAAACTCTCTTCCTCTTTTTGGAATTAAATCAAGAATTTAACTCTTCCTTTCTAAAAAAGTAGTTTTTCACCAAAAAACCATAAAGAGGAGCTCGGATCTCCCATCAAATCTCTAAAAAGGGAGATTTTGAATCGCACTCCCCTTTTCCCCCAAGATCCGGCGAACCGAGAGGAAGAAGAAGGAGACCCATCTCCAAAAATCCCACGTTGGGAGGATCCAAGGCTCAAAAGAAGAGCCAAAAATTCATAAGAGTTTAACTCCTTTCTAGATCTGTTGGAGTTTAACTCCATAAATTAAATTTCCGTTAGGAGTTCAACTCCAAAACCCCTTGGGAGTTCAACTCCCCAACCTAAGGGATACGCCCCTTCTCGCTGGTGTTTCCCATGGTCGCGTGCCGCGCACGTGACCTACGGGCGTCCAGCGGTCGCGTGCATGGCACGTGACCCGCGGACGCTAAAGCGCCCAAAGGTCACGTGCAGCGTGGGTGACCCTGGGCACTAAAGCGCCCACGTGCACGCACGTGACCCGCGGGCACTAAAGCGCCCACGTGCGCGCACGCCCCGCGATCGCGTGCAGTGCACGTGACCCGCGGTCGCGTGCAAGGCACGCGACCCGTGGGCACTATAGCACCCACGTGCGCCCCACGCGACCCGCTCAGCGCCCAGGGGTCGCGTGCAGCGCACGTGATCCGCAGGCGCCCAGCGGTCGCGTGCTGCGCACGTGACCCGCTGGCGCCCAGCACCCACGTGCTGCGCACGTGGCCAGAGGGCGCTAAGCGCTCACACGCCAGGCACGTGACCCATGAGCACCATGCGCCCACGTGCCACATACGTGTCTTGGTCATTTGTTTTCAGTTTAACGACTCAGAGGTCATCTATTTCCAGTTTAACGACTTAGAGGTCATATGTTTCCATTTTAACGACGTGGCGGTCATCTGTTTCCATTTTAACGACGTGGCGGTCAGCTATTTCCAGTTTAACGACGTGGCGGTCATCTATTCCCAGTTTAATGACTGAGAGGTCATCTATTTCCAGTTTAACGACTTAGAGATCATCTGTTTCCAGTTTAACGACGTGGTGGTCATCTGTTTCCAATTAACGACGTGGTGGTCATCTGTTTCCAGTTTAACTACTTAGAGGTCATCTGTTTCCAGTTTAATGACTTAGAGGTCATCTGTTTCCAGTTTAACGACGTGATGATCATCTGTTTCCAGTTTAACGACGTGGTGGTCAGCTATTTCCAGTTTAACAACGTAGAGGTCATCTGACAGAGAGCTTAGAGAAGATACCCGATTGAGCAGTTGTCAGGAGCACCGCTGGAGCTTGCCCGAGATGCCTTATTATTTTGTCGGTGTTGATGGCCTTGCCTCTAGCTGGGGCCAAAGAAAGTCGTATAAATACCGACCTGCGTTCGAATATTGCAGTCGAAAGTCGTTAACCTGCAAATAGAAGCATGATTTCAGTATATGCAATCGATATGTATATTGATTGAGTTTGGATGAACGTTTAACGCGAAATATGGGAGGAGAGATAATGTCCCACCGGGCATGCCAGAATCTGAAAACAAATGACCACCACGTTGTTAAACTGGAAACATATAACCTCTAAGTCGTTAAACTGGAAACAGATGACCTCTAAGTCGTTAAACTGGGAGCATATGACCTCTACGTCGTTAAACTGGAAACAGATGGCCACCACGTCGTTAAACTGGAAATAGATGACCTCTAAGTTGTTAAACTGGAAACAGATGACCTCTAAGTCGTTAAACTGGAAACAGTAGACCTCTAAGTCTTTAAACTGAAAACAGATGACCACCACGTCGTTAAACTGGAAACAGATGTCCACTAAGTCGTTAAACTGGAAACAGATGACCACCAAGTTTTTAAACTGGGAATAAATGACCACCACATCGTTAAACTGGGAACAGTCGACCTCTAAGTCGTTAAACCGGGGATGTAAAAATGTGTAAATAAAACAAAAAATAATAATAATAATAATAAAAAGCCGAAATGATGGGGCAACTCGCGATAAAAATCAGCGAGTAAAATAAATAAAAAAATAAAGCCGAAATGATGGGGCAACCGCGAATAAATAGCCGAAATGATGGGGCAACCGCGAATAAATAGCCGAAATGATAGGGCAATCACAACATTCGCGATAAGAAAAGCTGAAATGATAAAACAATCGCGGTAAAAAAACGACGAATGATGTGTCGCTCTTGGTACCATATTCCAGTGCAGCGATGCAGACGCCGTCCAAAACTCAAATCCCTAACGACGAATGATGAGTCGCTCCTGATACCATATTCCAGTGTAGCGATGCAGACGCTAACCAAAATCCAAACTCTCAAACGGCGAATGATGAGTCAATCCTGGTACCATATTCCAGTACAGCGATGCAGACGCCAACCAAAATTTAAATTCCCAACATTCTCCCAGCCCTATGTTGGTCCCCAAGTTGACTACCGTATACAATCCACGGGCTCAAATAATTCTCATCATACCCATACCCCACCGCAATCACCAGTTCCGCGGCTGGTCGCCGCCCTTGGAATTATGCTTCATTTGGGAAGACCCACTCATGTGTCCTCACGATACTGTTCCCCTCCGAACGGCGGCCGGGACGTCGGGACGTCCGAATGCCTGGGGTTCGGGGCAGATGCTAATTGGTGCTATCCGTCTACCCCTCCGAAGATGCCAAGTTGATTTATGGCACCATGTATCGAAGGTTTAGACGGATGCGTCCGATGTAGCAGACTTCGTCAGATTCCCCCTCATTTGAGGGGTTTTTGATTGTGGGGACGCTCTTCCCTGCAGGCGCAAGCCCCTGCAGTTAATTACGCTACCGCGTTGCGGTAACAACTTTCTCCTTCTCCAGATGGTCACTTCGTGTCGTGGGTGTTTGTTTTGTTGCCCGTGGATTGTTTACGGAGACTGAGTTATGTCGTCGCCCGTAGGGCGTGGACTAGTCCAAATCCGCATTATCTTAGATTTGGGTTTGGGAGTTTGGTTTGAGGATACGTCAGCCATACTTGAGGCTAAGATCAACTCAAACGTTTGTTAAGGATACGTTAGTCTAACTTTGTGACTAAGATCAACTTAACGGGATCGTTTAGATCCGACAGAAGAGTGTTTGGACTCTAATGTTCCAGTTTAGGGACGTAGTGGTCCATCGTATGTATGGCCATCGGGACTCATCACCTCTCTGACGACGTTGAAAGATTACAACGACGGATGTCAGAGGAGTTCAGAGATGTACCCTCGAGCCGGAGTTAATTTAGGGGATTCGTAGTCCAATCTGTTTGAAGGTTTAAGGACGCGTTAGCCATTTTTGGAGGCTAAGATCAACTTAAACGGGACCGTTTAGATCCGACAAAAGAGCATATGGAGGGCCCTATTGTTCTAGTTTAGGGACGTTGCGGTCCATGGGTAGTTTAAGGACGTTGCGGTCCGTGGGTAGTTTAAGGACCTTGCGGTCCGTGGGTAGTTTAAGGACATTGCGGTCCATGGGTAGTTTAAGGACGTTGCGGTCCGTGGGTAGTTTAAGGACATTGCGGTCCATGGGTAGTTTAAGGACATTGCGGTCCAGTATTTGCTCTGGATGCTTCACACGGGTTCACTGCCGTGCTTGGCGAGGACCAGGCTCCGCTCTGGATGCTTCACACGGGTTCACTGCCGTGCTCTGCGAGGACCAGGATCCGCTCTGGACGTTTCCCACGGGGTCAAAGAGTGACATTATCCGTGTTCCACGTAACCAGGAATTTTGCATTAGGCATGGGTTTAAGGACCCCACAGTCCATATCATGAGTGGCCGTCGGGACCCGTCACCTCTTTGAAGACATTGAGGGATTACAATGCCAAGTTTCAAAGGAGTGAAGAGATGTACCCTAGAACCGGAATGGATTTAATAGTCCCTGACCCAATTTGGGGTCGAGACTGATTAATTATGTTATGAGCCCATTAGCCCAGTTAATCACAAATTGAGGACTTATGGCCAGCTTGGGCTAAGTCCAGTCGGGTCTGAAACATTGACTTTTTGCTGATCCATTGAAGGAGAGGCTTTGCCTCTATCCATTTAGCCAATTGGGCCAAAGCCTAGTGTTAAACACTATAGAGCAATCAGTGTTGAACACTGGGAATGCGGTTAACGAGTTAGTGTTTAACACTAAGAAATAATTGGTGTTAAACACCAGCAATAAGGCTTCTCAAATTAGTGTTAAACACTAAAACAGATCAGTGTTGAACACTGCAAATGAAGATCTCAGATTAGTATTTAAACACTAAGGTAATCAGTGTTGAACACTGCAGATAAAGCTTTTTAATTAGTGTTGAACACTAAGGCCCAACAATATTTTAACACTGAGTGCGAGAGTTTCAATTTAGTGTTAAACACTAAGACAAGAGGGGTCACGTGGCAGCACGTGAGAGCGCCCTTCCTCCATTTGTTCTGCTGAAATTACTGCATCTTTTGATAGCATCACGTGTCAGCACGTGATGGGCATTCAAATGCCTATGCGTTAAGGCTTCTGCTGAAAGTCACGTGGGTCACGTGGGGTGCTGCCTCAAAGGGGTTTTCTGTAGGGCTTTTGAGGGGGGGGTCACGTGGTGACACGTGACCCTGCCTTAATGTGGTTTTTTTCAGAGGATTTGTTACTCCTTTTTTCAGGAATTAAATTCCGGAGACTTTTTAATTTCAGAGGAGTTAAATCCTTCTTTCTTTTGAAGACTTGTATTCTGGAATAGAGTTTAACTCTGAATTTTCTGCGGGAGTTAAATTCCCCGTTTATGTGAAGGGCTGAATAGGGTTGAACCCTAATAAAATTTTTGAGGAAATGATGATCGTTGTTTCAACAGAACTAAGTTCTTTAATTAGGGTTAAACCCTGTTTCTCTTTTTTTTGTTTTGAAGGAATTAAATTCCCATGATATAGGGTCTAGCCCCACTTTTATTTTGGAGGAATTAAATTCCTATAGTTCTGTGAGAATTAAATTCTCAAGTTCGCACTCCTTCTCTATGTTTTGGATCTGCATGGCAGGATCTCAACCCATTGAGAATTAAATTCTCAACCTTAAGGGGAGATGTGCACTTTGCAGATCCTCTATCAAAGAGAGAAGAAATAAGTTCTTCTGCTTTTATATTATCAGAGTTAAACTCTGTTGAGAATTAAATTCTGCTTCTTTCAAAATGCCTTCCCTTTCTTACCTAGGGCTTTTTGCAGAAGATCTGAGTCTTTTCGAAGTATCAAAGCTCTTCTCCTTTTCTCTTTTCTTCTCTGCGCATGTATATCTTTTTTTTTGTCTCTTGGCTCCTATTTATAGGAGAGGCAGCCGCATCAATCAGTTTTTTGACGAATCTTCATTGGGAGATTTGATTTGCATCCATAATTCATTTTGGGCCTTTGGATTATTAGGTGAATTTTATTCACCATTGGATCTTGAATTCAGAGATTCTCCTTTGATATTTTGGTTAGATTTAAGGGGGAAATCTTTCCCAAAGCCGAGATTTTCCATAGATAGATGATCTTTAATCATCTCTGAATCTTTAATTTGATTAGTCCCAAATAATTACTTTCCTTTGGAAAGATTCGAATTTCCTTCAGAATTTAATTCTGTCGTCAAAAATGGGCTTTGAAAGTCGGTCACGTGTGACCACGTGACCCATGGTCACGTGTGAGCACGTGACCCCCTTTGGAACGAGCTTTCTGCGCTGTGTCTTCTGATTGCTGCTTAAACATCACGTGCTACCACGTGACCCCTGGTCACGTGTGAGCACGTGACCCTTTGTTTGAGCTCTCTTTCCTTGGTTGTTCTGGAGACGCGCTTGCTGCCTTGAACGTCACGTGCCGACACGTGACCCTGGTCACGTGGGAGCACGTGACTTCTTCTGAAGCCTTTTTCTTGACTTGGTCAGTTACCCGACGTGCCTTTGACGCTTGTATTTAAACGTCACGTGCCAACACGTGACCCTGGTCACGTGGGAGCACGCGACTCTCCTTGAAGCTTTTCTTTTCCTTCTTCGCAGTCAGGGAATTGAACTTGCCTTAACGACGTTTTTAGGTGTCACGTGCCAACACGTGACCACTAGTCACGTGTGAGCACGTGACCCCCTTTTGAAGCTTTCCATAGAAGCTTTCCACAGAAGCTTTCCTGATTTTAAATCAGGAAACAAATGCCCCCACAGCGTTGGTCTCACGTGTCGGCACGTGAGTGCAACGCTGTCATCTCTTGCGACCGTTGGATTCATCTAGGGATCTGGGGAGACGAAGCGTTTCCACTGTTTTCTATAAATACCGCTGTCTCTTCATAGGAGCCTTCACTCTGCTCATCTTCTTCTCCTGAGAACTTTTCCTTGAGAATTTAATCCTCTTCTTCCAGAGCTTAGTTCTCTGTTTTAAGATTTTCCAGAGTTTAACTCTGTTCGAAAAGGGCCCTTTTTCCTCAGGTAATGGTAGTCGAAGCACCTTTGTTTTGACAGACCTCTCTGGATTTAAAATCCAGATCGAGGGTTTCCCGAAGAACTCATTTTTCTCCAAGTAATTTAACCAAAATATGAGACCACTTGACTTCCCGTAGTAGATCACTTAGGGTTCAGATGATCCTTTAAGGAGACGGTGATGGTGGTTCAAACCCATGGAATTTAATTCCATTCAAAATGTTTCTGGGAATTTAATTCCCTTTCCTTAATAAGGAATTAAATTCCAATGAAGAACTCGATTTCTTCACACAGAGCATCTCTGGGGTCTCTCGGCTCGAGGCGATTCTTCTGCCATTAATGCAATGGGGATTTTGTAATAATTCTCGTGACTTTTATTTCAGGTATTATGGATGCCCATCTGTATCGTCTTGACGAGATCATCTCGTACGGGAATATTCGTGCGCTGGGCCGCAGTCAGAACCAGGAGTTCACTAATGCTCAATGTGCCGAGATCATGGGCCGCTTCGACGAGTACAATCATCGGCTACTTCCTCGTCGCTCTTCTCTTCTGAGGCTGATCGTGCTGGCGATCCGGGAGGCACTTCCTCTCTTTTGTGCCGGCATACCGCTCGGGGACTTGGACATTGCTGAGGATAAGGTGCATTCGGTGTACCTTATGGGCTTGATTTCCAAGAGAAGGCGGGATGATCTCATTGATCTCCTTCATCAAATTTTTCGGCAATCAGCTATACTGGGCGCCTACCGGAGGGAAGAGGACATCCGCGGAGACCCCGATGCCTGTGACCGTGAGAGAAAGCATACTCGGGAGGTCCGAAATGCTTGGAAGATCTTGAATAAAGTCAATTCCGAGTTTCTCAACCCGTGCCCCGTG
The DNA here is from genome assembly GCA_030015575.1 of Agapanthus africanus. Lineage (NCBI taxonomy): Eukaryota > Viridiplantae > Streptophyta > Magnoliopsida > Asparagales > Amaryllidaceae > Agapanthus > Agapanthus africanus. The sequence continues at coordinate 50,251,331 of CM057348.1, forward strand.
TCTGAAGCCTTACCATTGTAAAAGTTTTTCTTTTATTTTGTATCGCCTTCTTGCAGTCTGGATGATAAGCTTTGTTATGTCTCTGTGTGTTCGCATACTCTTCCTCTGAAATCTTATTATTCTGTCACTATTGTCGTTTGTACTTTAATATGCAGGGTATCACTCCATATTCTTTCCTTTAAACGCACATTAGGTTTGGGTCTCACGTGTTCTACACGTGAGATCTTCTGATGGGACTGTTCACAAAACTTTCCATGCCGCATTTTTAGCGCGCATTATCAGATGCATAAAAGGAGCCTTGGAAATAGTTATTTCTCCTTGATTTTCGATGCCTTTCCCTTTTTGGGCCTTGGAAACATCTTTCGCATGCAAGATTTTCCGCGCATAGCACTTAATGCACTTCTTTATATTCTTGAGGTCATAGCCCATTTTCTCTTCACAGAGAAACTCATTCCCATATCGACGTGATTTAATTTGAGGAGTATCTGAACGCTATGGCCTGTAACCGCCCACACGCTCGTCGACAGCCATGGGAAGTGCCTGTCGAGGAGATGATCCCTCGCTTTGCCGCTCGGTTGGTGGATCCCCTCCTTACCGACAACGAATGCGACTCAGCCATACATGAACTCTCGATCCGTAGGGGGTCTCCTCTCCCGATGGGTTCTCTCTGGCTCCGGATGATCCTCACGGCCGTGCTTGCCGACATCCCCCCTCACCCAGCAGAGATGACCCTGGCGATGCTTGACGCGGCGGAAGAGAAGCTCGAGGGTTTCCATGAAGCGTGCCTGATCACTCAGGCTTTGAAGGATTGCTCAATCCATCTGCTGGGCCAGATCAAGGCCCGGCGAGCTATTATGTCCGCTTTCGCGGACGAACACGGCGCCAATCGATGGGGAGCGACTCCTCGTGAGAACCGTCGCTTCGATGTGCTGGAGGAAGCGGAGAGAGAGATGGAGAATTTTGTCCTTTGCTTCACTAACCCTTGTGCCATTGATCCTGTGTTTGGCGATCTTTTCCGTTAGAGTAGGACATTCCCCCCTTTTTTTATAACTTGGTCTCCCCTTTTTGCATGCTTTATTTTGAACTTCTATGTAGGCTTGGTACTCGTGTGTATGTTTCCGCTTGCATGAATAAACTTTGTGTTCCTTTTTGTGAAAACTTTCTTCAATTACCAATACTGTTGTCATATTGTGTGCGAATCAACGCCTTGAATTTTATCTCTCAGGTGATATGAACTTGTTTCAGACCGATTAGTGCTGGCAACGGAAAGCTCATTCATATGATGAGCCAATCTCACAGCCAGGGCCAATATGAGTTGTGGCGGGTGCTTCAGGAGTCTATCAAAGAGGTGGTGGCTCTTGATAAAGCCGCCACGTTTACTCGCGAGAGAGTTGAGGCTCACAAGGCCACTGAAAAGGAGCTTGAAGCCCGGCTCGCTTCATATCAGGCCCAGCAAGCTCAGGCGGAGTCGCGTCTTATGGAGATCTTGCGTCACGAAGCCATAGCTCAACAACAGAATGACGAGCTGGTGAAATTATTGCACCACCCGCCGGCTTAAAGACTTGTATCTTTTCTCCTTCTTGTACATACTCGTGGATGAGAGTATTTTTTTGTTTTGAAATGTACTTTGTATCCATTTTGGTTTATGAATAAAAGATACAATTTTCCTCTTGATGATGTGTCCCTTTTTCATTGAATGCATTCTGCGGATAATCTATCTTAGTCTTCTTGCAGGACGGCCGTGGCCTAGGATTCAGGGTTAGGATCTGTTTCCTACGGCTTTTGCATCTTATGAGCCGCGAGGGTCTCATAAGGAGTCTTTCTCCCTATAGGTCGAAAGGATCCCATAGATGTGAGTTCCTCTTAAAGATCGTGAAGATCTTTAAGCGGGTTTTCCCCTAAGAGTCGTAAGGATCTCAAGAGAGTTTTTCTTCCTTACAGGTCGTGAGGGCCTGCAAGTGTTGGATGTGATCATCCTTATCCGCGTTTCACGGAGTCAGGGATCTTTCGAGGTATCGTAGTTTAAAGACGTCGCGGTCAAGGTTAAGGACCTCATAGTCCGTGGATTTAAGGACTCCACAGTCCGATGTTAGTTTTAAGACATCACGGTCAAGGTTAAGGACCTCATAGTCCGTGGATTTAGGGACTCCACAGTCCGGTGTTTGGTTGCAGGGACCCGCCACCTCTTTGAAGACGTTGAGGAATTACAACGCCAGGTATCAAAGGAGTGAAGAGATGTACCCTTAAACCAAGGCGAAATCCGTAGGGAATCGGGGGGATTGATCGTTAGTTTTAAGACATCACGGTCGAGGTTAAGGACGTCATAGTCCGTGGATTTTAAGGACTCCACAGTCCGGTGTTTGCTCTGGATGCTTCACACGGGTTCACTGCCGTGCTTGGCGAGGACCAGGCTCCGCTCTGGACGTTTTCCACGGGGTCAAAGAATGACGTTATCCGCGTTCCACGTGACCAGGAAGTTTGCACTAGATGCTTCACACGGGTTCACTGCCGCGTTAGGCGAGGACTAGGCTCCGCTCTGGATGCTTCGCACGGGTTCACTGCCGTGCTCCGCGAGGACCAGGATCCGCTCTGGACGTTTTCCACGGGGTCAAAGAGTGACGTTATCCGCGTTCCACGTGACCAGGAAGTTTGCACTAGATGCTTCACACGGGTTCACTGCCGCGTTAGGCGAGGACTAGGCTCCGCTCTGGATGCTTCGCACGGGTTCACTGCCATGCTCTGCGAGGACCAGGATCCGCTCTGGACGTTTTCCACGGGGTCAAAGAGTGACGTTATCCGCGTTCCACGTGACCAGGAAGTTTGCACTAGATGCTTCACACGGGTTCACTGCCGCGTTAGGCGAGGACTAGGCTCCGCTCTGGATGCTTCGCACGGGTTCACTGCCATGCTCTGCGAGGACCAGGATCCGCTCTGGACGTTTTCCACGGGGTCAAAGAGCGACGTTATCCGCGTTCCACGTGACCAGGAAGTTTGCACTAGATGCTTCACACGGGTTCACTGCCGCGTTAGGCGAGGACTAGGCTCCGCTCTGGATGCTTCGCACGGGTTCACTGCCATGCTCTGCGAGGACCAGGATCCGCTCTGGACGTTTTCCACGGGGTCAAAGAGTGACGTTATCCGCGTTCCACGTGACCAGGAAGTTTGCACTAGATGCTTCACACGGGTTCACTGCCGCGTTAGGCGAGGACTAGGCTCCGCTCTGGATGCTTCGCACGGGTTCACTGCCATGCTCTGCGAGGACCAGGATCCGCTCTGGACGTTTTCCACGGGGTCAAAGAGTGACGTTATCCGCGTTCCACGTAACCAGGAAGTTTGCACTAGATGCTTCACACGGGTTCACTGCCGCGTTAGGCGAGGACTAGGCTCCGCTCTGGATGCTTCGCATGGGTTCACTGCCATGCTCTGCGAGGACCAGGATCCGCTCTGGACGTTTTCCACGGGGTCAAAGAGTGACGTTATCCGCGTTCCACGTAATCAGGAAGTTTGCACTAGATGCTTCACACGGGTTCACTGCCGCGTTAGGCGAGGACTAGGCTCCGCTCTGGATGCTTCGCACAGGTTCACTGCCATGCTCTGCGAGGACCAGGATCCGCTCTGGACGTTTTCCACGGGGTCAAAGAGTGACGTTATCCGCGTTCCACGTAACCAGGAAGTTTGCACTAGATGCTTCACACGGGTTCACTGCCGCGTTAGGCGAGGACTAGGCTCCGCTCTGGATGCTTCGCACGGGTTCACTGCCATGCTCTGCAAGGACCAGGATCCGCTCTGGACGTTTTCCACGGGGTCAAAGAGTGACGTTATCCGCGTTCCACGTAACCAGGAAGTTTGCACTAGATGCTTCACACGGGTTCACTGCCGCGTTAGGCGAGGACTAGGCTCCGCTCTGGATGCTTCGCATGGGTTCACTGCCATGCTCTGCGAGGACCAGGATCCGCTCTGGACGTTTTCCACGGGGTCAAAGAGTGACGTTATCCGCGTTCCACGTAATCAGGAAGTTTGCACTAGATGCTTCACACGGGTTCACTGCCGCGTTAGGCGAGGACTAGGCTCCGCTCTGGATGCTTCGCATGGGTTCACTGCCATGCTCTGCGAGGACTAGGATCCGCTCTGGACGTTTTCCACGGGGTCAAAGAGTGACGTTATCCGCGTTCCACGTAACCAGGAATTTTATCGATTGTATCCGCATTTCACGGAATGGAGGTTTGACTGTTGGCGATATGCATACCACCGAGCCATGGAATTGGGAGCTGCCGCTGCTCTGCTTTGTTTGAAGTCATGTCCGTTGTTACGAGACGAGTGTTTGGATGATCTCTAGGTCGCTTGTGGCCCGTCGAGACCTGGCTTCTTCTTTTTTGGTGAAACCTGGGGGAAGGAGTACGACTCTTTCTTTGTTTGCGCCCCTGGATTGTGTACAGGGATTGTTGTAGTATCACCTGTAGGGCAAAAAGGTTTCATTTTTCCATCATTTCTTTTATTCTTTCCGCGATGCTCTATCATTTCAGCTTTTTATATCGCGAAGGTCGCGATTGCCCAATCATTTCGGCTATTTTTCGCGGTGCCCAATCATTTCGGCTATTTGTTTTATTTTTACTCGCTGCTTTTTTTATTGCGAGTTGCCCTATCATTTCGGCTATTTTTCATGCATACATTTTTACTTGCTGCTTTTTATTGCAAGTTGCCCCATCATTTCGGCTATTTCGTAGGCATGTGTGGCTTGCTAGCTTTTTCGCCGCAAGCTCGGATTTTGGACACCGATTTCGGCATCAGCATCGCTGCAACTGGGATGTTGCCAGGAGCGAATCATCATTTGCCTTTGTCGATCATGAACAAAGGTGGCTCAGCAAACAGGGTTAAGGGTCCTGTTAACCAAGGCTTTTGACTTCATGAGCCGTAGAGGTCTCACAAAGGTATTTCTCCCCGCGAGTCGTGAGGATCTCGTAGGTGTGTTTTCTCCTTAGGGATCGTGAGGATTCCTAAGTGTATGTTCCTCTGTAAGTCGTAAGGATCCTACAAGAGGGTTTTCTCCTTATGGGTCGAGAGGACCTACAAGGGTTGGACTTTGCTGGGGAAATGTTTATTCGCGCCCGTGGATTGTATACAAGGGTCAGTATTGAGCCTCTTGTAGGGCAATATCGGAGGTTGTGGGGGATTTGCTTAAGAACAGGTTCAGGTTTCTGTAACTTAAGACTTTCAAATCTCATGAGCCGTGAGGGTCCCATAAGAGAATTCTCCTTACGAGTCGTGAGGATCTCGTAAGTGTATTTTCTCCTCAGGAATCGTGAGGATCCCTAAGTGTGCTGCTCCTTTGTGAGTCGTAAGGATCTCACGCAGGTGGTTTCTCCTTACAGGGTCGAGAGGACTCTGTAAGTGTCCTTTAACGAGGTTGCGCCCTTTCGGGTTTTCACAAACACTCGCCGGTAGTCCTGCTGTTTTTACTCACGGAGCCCTTTCGGGTTTTCATCCGTGCCCATTTTGCTTATGGACATACCGTTTTTTTTTATTTATATCATTTTTACTCTTCTCTTTTTTTTTACAAGGTCGCGCCCTTTCGGGTTTTCACGAACACTTGCCGGCAGCCCTGCTGTTTTTACTCACGGAGCCCTTTTCGGGTTTTCATCCGTGCCCATTTTGCTTATGGACATACCGTTTTTTTTTGTTTTTTTTTTTGTTTTTTTTTTTTTTTTTTTTTTTATCCATCTCGTCAACCTAAGGACGTTGCGGTGGTAGTTTAGGGACGTTTCGGTCCGTCGATAGTTTAAGGACGTTTCGGTCCGCTGTTAGTTTAAGGACGTTTCGGTCCGTTGTTAGTTTAAGGACGTTTCGGTCCGGCATTAGTTTAGGGACGTTTCGGTCCGCTGTTAGTTTAAGGACGTTTCGGTCCGACGATAGTTTAAGGACGTTTCGGTCCGACGATAGTTTAAGGACGTTTCGGTCCGTCGATATAGGAAGGCCGGCTGCTTCTTGTAAAGTCTGAGCTTTAGGAAGATAGCGAGCGGACATAGTCGTCGTCATCCATCATTGACCTAGGCTACAGCTTATTAAGCATGGTATTTCTTCAAGAAGCGGCCGTTTACTGGCCTGAAAGGCCTTTCACCGTGCATGTCCATGAGTAGGTAGGCTCCACCCTGGTAGACCTTGTCTATGATGTACGGGCCTTCATAGTTTGGCTCAAATTTTCCCCGCTTGGCACGATTGGGGATCATCGGTCTTTTGACCACTAGCACGAGTTCGCCTTGGCGGAATGTCCTCGGCCTGGTCAATCTTTCGTACGAGCGCGTCATCTTTGCTTTGTAGGCTTCTAGATATTGTTGCGCTATGAGCCGGGTTTCATCGAGGGCGTCAAGCTCCTCAAGCCGAAGGTGAGCATTTTCTTCGTTCGTCAGCTCGTGGTGGACTGCTACTCGTAGAGAGGGTAACTCTATCTCGAGGGGGAGAACTGCTTCCGTCCCAAATACCAACGCGTACGGCGTTGTGTTCGTGGCCGTCTTGAATGTAGTTCGATAAGCCCAGAGGGCTTCTTGCAGCCTTTCGTGCCAGTCTCTCTTATTCCTGGAGACGGTCTTTTTCATGATCTTCGTCAAGGTCTTATTGAAAGCCTCGGCCAGACCGTTAGCTCGTGGGTTGTAAACTGAAGAATATCTCCAGTCTATATTGTGCTGCTGTGCGAAGCGGCTAATCTTATGGCTTCGGTAGGCCGGCCCATTATCGGAGATAATCCGTCGCGGGGTTCCGAACCGATAGATGACGTGTGTTTTGAAGAAATGGAGAATGTTCTCCGTCTTCACTTCCCTCAGTGGTACCGCTTCTGCCCATTTGGAGAAGTAATCAGTTGTCGCCAGGATAAAACGATGTCCCCGGGCTGATGCCGGCTCTATGGGGCCGACTATGTCAGTCCCCCACATTTCGAATGGCCAGCTGGCCACCGTTGGGTGTAGTGGATTCGGATGTTGGTGGATGAAGTCTCCATGGATCTGGCATGAGTGGCATTGCTTTGCATACTCGAGGCAGTCCTGGATCATCGTGGGCCAGTAGTAACCCATCCGTTTAATTTTTAACTTCATCTTTGGGCCTGCTTGGTGAGAACCGCAAAGTCCGTCGTGAACTTCTCGAACGACTCGTTCCGCTTCGTCAGGTCCCAAGCATCTCAGCCATAGAAAATCAAACGATCTCTTGTACAGGGTATCGTTGACGAAAGCGAAGGATAGAGCTCGTTTCATAAGCTGATGCCTTGAGGACGCCTCTTCGGGCATTCGGTGGGACTTAAAGTAGTCTATGAAGACTTCCCTCCAGTCCTCAGCCTTCTCACGGTCTTTTATTTGTAGGGTCGCTTGCTGAATCGCTCCCTTTTCTTTATATAATTCCGGAGGTATTTCTGCCGGGGCGAGCACTCGACGGCTTTGTACCACGATTCTGACGTCATCGAGGTTCTCGTCAGCCAGTTCTTTAGCGAGTTTGGCCAACGCGTCTGCTTTGCTGTTTTCCGCGCGCGGTATGTTCTCTAGAATATAGGAGGGGATCTGGGCCAACAGTTGTCGCACCTTTACGCCGTATTTCACCAATTCTGGTTTGCATGTTTGGTAGTCACCACTTATTTGGCTAACGACCAGCTGAGAATCCCCGTATATGTGGAGGTCTTCAATTCCCATGTTGATGGCGATTTCGAGGCCTGCTATCAGAGCTTCGTATTCGGCTTCATTGTTTGTCCTTGACTCTGTTAAGGAGAAGGCGAAGCGCATTATCCCTCCTTGTGGAGTTACAAAGATAAGGCCTATCCCCGATTTGATGATCGGGTTACCCTGTTTCTGTTTCTTTGTGGAGGACGCTCCATCGAAATAGAGTTCCCATCGTGTGCTTCCACCGCCAATTGCATCAAATGCATGCTCGTCCGGCAAATCACAGTTTAGAGGAGAGTCTGCCGGTATCGGGTGCTCAGCGAGGAAGTCGGCAATGGCCTGGCCCTTTACTGCCTTGAGGGGTTGATATGTTATCGAAAACTCCATCAAGAGTAGGGCCCATTTAGCGAGTCGTCCCGTCAATATAGCCTTTGACATCAGGTATTTAAGGGGATCCACCTTTGAAATGAGACGGACTTCATGCGCCAACGCATAGTGCCTGAGCTTCGTTACTGCAAAGATTAATGCCAAGCAATGCTTTTCAATGGGCGAGTAATTGCTTTCTGCCCCCAGTAGCACTCGACTTAAGTAGTAAAGTGCTCTTTCTTTCCCCTGGTCATTCTCTTGTGCCCATAATGCGCCCAAGGAACCTTCGAGGGCGGTTGTATAAAGAATGAGGGGTTTTCCCTTGACCGGCGCAGCTAATACCGGCGGGTTCTGCAGGTACTGCTTGATCTCGTCTAGTGCGCCTTGGCATTTTTGATCCCAGACGAATGGGGTTCCCTTCTTCATCAGGTGACTGTAGGGGCGGCATTTGCCTGAAAGATTTGCGATAAATCGCCGGATGTATGCGAGCTTCCCTTGGAGAGACCGCAACTGTTTGAGGGTTCTTGGCGGGGGCATTTCCATAATCGCTTTAATCTTTGACGGATCTATTTCAATACCTCGGTGCCGAACGATGAATCCCAGGAATTTACCCGAGGAGACTCCAAACGCGCATTTGAGGGGATTCATTTTCAAATTGTATTGCCGAAGGCGTTGAAATACGGTTTCGAGATGCTTTAAATGCTCTTCGTATGACATGCTCTTCACTACGAGGTCATCGATATAGCATTCGACGATGTCGTGTATAAGATCGTCGAAGATTTTTGTCATGGCCCTTTGGTAGGTGGCGCCAGCGTTCTTTTAGGCCAAAGGGCATAACCCTGTAGCAGAATACACCCAAAGGGGTCCGGAAAGCGGTGTGCTTCTGGTCTTCGGGATGCATTTTTATCTGATTGTATCCTGAAGAACCATCCATAAAGGAGAAGATCTCGTGAGTAGACGTGTTATCTATCATTAGCTCGGTTACCGGCACCGGGAAATCGTCCTTTGGGCATGCTTTATTGAGATCCCTGAAATCCACGCATATGCGCACCGTTCCATTCTTCTTCATTACCGGGACGATATTGGCGATCCAATCGGGGTATTGGACTTCTTGGATAAATCCGGAATCGATCAACTTCTTGACTTCGGCGTTGATGCTCATCTCCAGCTCAAGTCGCATCCTCCTTGGCGCCTGCTTGACTGGCTTGATATCCGGGGATATTGCTAATCTATGCACTGCAATCTCCGGATCCAATCCGGGCATCTCGGAGTAGTTCCACGCGAAGCAGTCTTTATGCCGTAGGAGCACGTTCTTTAACGCGGCCACCTTTTCCTCGGATAACAGCTCGCTGACAAATGTCGGCCGCGGGTCGTCTGCCGATCCCAGCTCGATCTTCTTGAGGTTATCTGCGGTAGTATGTATACCGTCTTCCAGTTCTTTCGGAGCGGGCGGAAATTCCGAGATCAACTCGTCATCGCTGTTCTCGAAGCACCGGGGAAGGTCATCTTCGTTCTCGGGCTCTTCTTTTAATATCGTAATCATATAACAGGTGCGAACTCGCTCCCAAGACTGAGGCGGATCCGGTTCTGCTCTTGTGGCTTTAGGCTCGTGCCTTTGCGGCGGCGTTACTTTCCAACCGTCGGATAAAGCGAATCTGCCCCGTCGGTACTGGTCCTCGACCCAGTTCTTGAAGGTGAAGCAATCTTCGGTCGGATGTCCTATGGCTCGGTGATAAGAGCAATAACCCGGATGAGAGACCTTGCTAGCCTGCTCAGGATGCCTAGACTCTGGAAGCGTGATCATCTGATGTTTTAGGGCGAGCTTGAGTAACCGTTCCGTCTTGTCTCGAGGGAAGGAGTATGCTCGACTCATCTTTTCCATGAGGGACGAGTCCGAGCCGCGCAATTCCCGTAACCCTCTAATCCTGCGTCGTTGTTGTCGGCTTCTTTTTTCGCTTCTTAATTTATTCCCGTCCCTGCGTCGAGCCTTTCGTATGACGGGTTGACGATGGTGAACATCTTTATCTTTTGCAGCCTGTGCAGTTTGTTGGAATAGACGTTGCGTCCTGGCTTTCTCATAGATGGCCACTTCGTGGTTGTGATCTTCCCGAATTTTCTGATCCGCTTTCGTGGTAGGCTTGCCCATTCGTCTTTTGAACAACGGGTTTGGCTCTTCGATCGCGGGGTTTAGTTTTGATGAGGGATTGGTCTCTCCTGACGTGGCGCCTTCTTCTTCATCAAAGGTATATATGGCGTAGCTGCCGTGGGCTCGCTCCTGTTTTCCCGTTCTCGCGTACCCAAGCCCAAGTGTTTCTATTTTTCCGTTGGGCAATTTGCGTTGGGTCCCAGGGACATCCCAAATCCTGTTGTAGAACCGAGCCTGCCGCACAGTCTGTTTTAAGGGTACTCCTTGGCGCTTCAATAACTTCTTCAATCCATTTGTATAGTATCTAGGCAGACGAATGGGTTGGAGCCTGTCAAGTGTAACATCCACGCCGTGCCAGATCTCTTTCTCCACCTTCGACTCTGAGGATTGATAGAATAGGATCACCTTTTCACCCCTTCGCTTGGGAGGGACGTAAAATGTTTGCAGGTCCTGCACGCTGTGGGTTTGAAGCGCGTCGAGATCCTTATAGTGTTCTTGCGGTACCATGGTGATTTGCAGACTATGGTCATCGCAAAGGGGTGCCTGTATTGACAGCCGATTGGAGAACACGACGTTAACCTCGTCCTCCGAATCACTCCCGAAGACCGGTACGGGGGTGGGTGCCCCCAGGTTGTTGCGTTGGGATGGCCCCGTATACACTATTTCCTCCTCTTCTTCGGTATCGCTCCCAAAAACGGGAATGGTGGCGGCGGTTTTGTTCTTCGGGTCGCGACACCTTTCTGTATCCTCGAAATCTGGCAAAAAGTATTTCGCATCTTTGTATTTGCGGACTTCATTCACAGAAAACGGGTTTAACTCGCCTGTTACAGTGTACTCGAAACCATCCTTGAAGTATTTCATACACTGATGTTGTGTAGAAGGGATGATGTTGTACTCGTGTAGCCAGGGACGGCCGAGCAAGGCGTTGTAGCAGGTCTTGGCGTCAATGACATGGAATTTGATGTCTGTGACGAGAAGTCCGAAGCGTAACGTCAGTATTACAGATCCGAGAGTCCGTGACGATTGAGAGTCGAAACCGGAGATAGTAATTTTGTCACGAGCGAGGTGTTGCACACTCATGCAGATTTCCTTCAACACCCGAACATTAAGGAGGTTGACGGAGGATCCATTATCCACTAAGATCTTACCTATCTTGATGTCATGGCAGTATCCAGAGACATATAGGGGACGGTTGTGGTCGCACGTCCCGAGGAGAAGGTCTTCATCACCGAAAGTGACATCGGCTGTATGCACTTCCTCCAGTTCATCCTTCATCCTTTCAGTGGCGAGAACGGCATGGAATTGTTCAGGTTCTTGCAACGCTTTAATGAGTGAGTCTCGCGCTTCTTTTGATAATAGAAGGGCATCAAGAACGCTAAGCTGAGAGGGTAGTTTCCTTAAGTGCGCGAGGATGTTATAGTCCACCTTACCCTTTTTGGGAGGGTCTTTGTTAGTTAGCTCTTTTATGACCCGGTCATCTAAAGTGATATCTTCAATGACCTTTTCCTTTCCCTTATCTTTTCGGCCGACGGGACCGAGATTCTTCTCCGGGAGCGTGCGGTTGCGCAGCTGGATGTTCTCGCAGGCCTCTGATTCCTCCTTTTTTCCTAGAACGGATTCTGTAAAGAGAGGGCCCAGAGCCATTTCTTCATCAGAGTCGCTCCCGAAGGTGAGAACTTGTGACCCTCTGGCGTCAACCATGTAACAGTTGCCAGTAGTCTTGTTATGTCCTCCGACAGTACCTCTTCGCTCCTGACGGCTCTTGCGTTTCATGCGCTTAAAATGTTGCTGACGAACAACATATCCTTGCCACCATATCTTAAAGGCGTCGCACTCCTCCGTGGGATGTGAGATTTTCCGATGATATGTGCAATAGTCAGGGTGCGTCTCTACCCCATCGTGTGTGTTTCCTTCCGAGGGTGGTAGCTTCATCCCCATTGACACGGCTTTGGCAAACCTTTTTCTCGTCTTGAATATCTTCTTGTCTACCTCGGATACTTTTCGCTCTGGAGGAGGTAGTTCAACTCTTCCGTTCAGTCGTCCGTATTTGGCTCTTTCCGGCGTGGTCATTTCACGCTCCTGGTCCGCTTTACATTTTAGACGAATCTTGTCTAGAAAAGCGTCGATCATTTCGTCCGTTGGCCATGGACACTCTGGTACAGGCTCTGCCTCCATCTTCTTAGTGCCGGGAGTTTTCCCATCATCGGTAAACGAGTGGGAGATTACGTTACAACTCGCCACATATCCTTCGGATTCATCCGACGAGCTCTCCCCCTCATCTTCCTCTTGAAAGATATGGTTGAGGAACTCTTGCAGTGTGACAGGAGTTCGCGCCTTTTGATTGTATTCTTCCAGCGCGTCTATTTGCTTCTGTAAGTTCGTGTGCTCGTTTCCAAGCTTCACGGACTTCTTGGATTTCTTCTTCTTTTTCTTCGAAGATTTTGACGGTTGGACGTGAGTATTTCGGCTCTTATCGTTAGTCTTTATAATTGGGCGGGGCTTCAACATCCCTTCGATAATTTGAGGTTCAAGAGGGTCCTTCCATTCGATCGCAGGGCATGCATGGAGGTCTCTCAGCATTCTTTTGGTCTTCGTTGATAGCACGACCTCCCATGGAGCTTCTTCGATAAAGGAGCAGGTTGCCCCCGGTGTATCGGCCTTCTTAGGAGTATGTGGTTGTGGTGGGTTCACCTTCCACTTTTCGGACAGTACAAATTTCCCCTGGAGGTATTGATCTTCGATCCATCCTTTGAAGACAAAGCAATCTTCAATCGGATGACTTACCGTCTGATGATAAGGGCAGTAGTTGGAGTTATTCACCTCGGTGGGGTGTGGTGGTCGCCTTGGATTTGGTAGGTTTATAAGTCTGTTGCGTATTGCCAACTCGAATAACCGCTTCGTCTTGTCTTGTGGGAACGAGTAGGGACGCTTCATTTTCTCATTATAGTACCGGCGTCTTTCCTCCGGTTGATCCGTCGATTTCGGGGCGCTAGGTTGCTGTTGGGCATTCGCGACAAAGGTTGCCTTTCCTTTACCCTTGTCATTCCGAGGTTCCGACTTCGGTGTAGGTGGTCTATGACCCATCTGGTCCATCTGAGCTAACTTGTCGATCAGAGCCTGGAATGTGGTTGGCTTAAAGAACATCATAAACTGGGAGATAGTTGCGTGAGGGTCTAGAGTTCCCACGAACATGCCCACCGCAGGTGCTTCCTCGATGCGCTGCTCACATCTCGACCACAAGTTCCGCCAGCGTATAGCGTACTGGACCCAGGTTTCACCCGGTTTTACCCTGGCGTTAATAAGTGCAGTTATTGGAGTGCGTTCGCTGGCACTTGCAAATCGCTGAGTGAACAACAACTCCATTTCAGCGAACGTTTTGATGGAATCGTTCGGGAGTTCTGAATACCATTCGAACGCTGTTTCTGACAAGCTGCCCACGAATTGGCGAAGCAACAATTTATCGTCACCGCCGGTGTTACCGCATAGGGCCCGAAACTGGGCGACATGTTGATGGGGATTGCCGGTCCCCTTATACACATGGAATTTCGGTATCGTATAGCCTTGCGGGTATTTGATTTGATCGTACCAGCTCGGATACGGCCGCCCGGTTTTCACGGTCTGACCAGCTGCCTCAGTTGCGCGATGAACTCGGATTTGCTGGGCTATGTAGTCAGCCAAGTCAGCCTTAGAGATCGTCTCTTCCTTGGCCGTCGAGAGGGCTGGAGGTGGATTTGACGTCTCTCCTCGGTCATCCTCCAGAATAATCGGAGGATCTTCAGCTGGTAAGTCTTGCTGGATCATCATTCCTATCACATCTTGAAAGAGAAGGCCCATCCGTTGTATGTTGGCCGCTTGTTCAGCCGCCTCTTTGTCCCTTTTCTCCAGTGTTCGGCGAAGGAATTCAGCGTCGGTTTCTTCCTCCCGGCGTGCGTCTGAGGACGCTTCTGGGCTTTCCTTTGGCCCGGTGAGCGCGGCCATAGCATTCATCATTTCTTGGAGCTTTTGTTGCTGCTCCTGGGATTTTGTTACGGATCGGGTTAGTGGTCGATGGCCTGTAGAAGTGCGGCTCTCCTCCTTTCCAGAGGCCATGTATACAGTGTGGACCATCATGCCCCCAGACTTAGGGCGTCTAGGCCTAGTGTTTTTAGCCGTCGTTGCATGCTGTGGGGTCCTCTCTGGCCTCCTCCTTTTATGAGTCAGTTGATCAACAGCCTTTTGGGGTTTAGCCTGGTGACCAGCTTCAGGTTGGATTTTCAGTTTCTTGTGCTGGCGGGAGAAGTTTGGATCGATGATCGAATCTCGGGCTTGTCGCCAAACCTTATAAATTTTGGAAGACAGCCGTTGAGGAGATCGAGGCTGTTCGGGTTTTGTTTCCACCACCTTTTTTAGTAAGGGAGGAGATTTCTTCAGTACTGCCGTAGGGGAATTCCTTCGCACCTTATTTAGCATTTCAAAACTGTTCCCAGTCGGAACAGCGGCATTAACTTCGGCCACCGGGGCTGGTGGGGTCAATCCGGAGGGAGAGTTGCCCCCAGCCTTCCTCACTCGGCGCCAATGGCGACGTCGAGAGTGTCGAGCGGACGGTGCAGGATCAGCGGTAAGAATGGTTTCTTCATGCCCCCTGTGTGGATGGGGGGTTGTTGTTGGCGCTAACCTATCGAAGACCGATGTCCTCTGGGAAGCGGGAGCAAAGGCTGGAGCCGTCAATCTTGTAAAGACCGACTTTTTGGCTGGAGAGGTTGCCTTGGCGATTTCGGGTATGGGAGCGTTCACTTTCTTAGAAGCAGTCTTCTTTGAGATTGTAGGCCCCGTAATGAGCTCGCATGATTTCTGGCCCAGTCTAGAGAAGACCGAGGCGTTGACGTTGGGCGACTCGTTGAGAGGAGCCGCGGTAGGGGTAAGACGATCAAAGACCGACTTCTTGAGAGTTTCCTTCGCCAGCACTGGAACGGTAAAGTTTGTCGGCGGGATCATGGTCCCAAAAAACAATCCTGTGGTGGCGCGGATGACCTGTTCCATCGGCATTGTGAACAGCGAAGCAGCTTGGGGTCCATAGGCTATACCTCCTGGCGAGGCAGAGCGTCGGCTGCAGTTGCCGTCTGAGCAGTTGGAGGATTTCGCAGGGATGAAAGCCATCGATCCTTTGCTTTCTGCAATAAGCAAGATGCCAATTCTCAGTACCTTGAGACCCAAGGGCAACTATTAGCGAACCGCGATTGGTTCGCGAATCACGACACACGAAGTGTGGAGTGGAAAGAGGAAAAGGTCCCACCGGGCGTGCCAGAATCTGTTCCCCTCCGAACGGCGGCCGGGACGTCGGGACGTCCGAATGCCTGGGGTTCGGGGCAGATGCTAATTGGTGCTATCCGTCTACCCCTCCGAAGATGCCAAGTTGATTTATGGCACCATGTATCGAAGGTTTAGACGGATGCGTCCGATGTAGCAGACTTCGTCAGATTCCCCCTCATTTGAGGGGTTTTTGATTGTGGGGACGCTCTTCCCTGCAGGCGCAAGCCCCTGCAGTTAATTACGCTACCGCGTTGCGGTAACAACTTTCTCCTTCTCCAGATGGTCACTTCGTGTCGTGGGTGTTTGTTTTGTTGCCCGTGGATTGTTTACGGAGACTGAGTTATGTCGTCGCCCGTAGGGCGTGGACTAGTCCAAATCCGCATTATCTTAGATTTGGGTTTGGGAGTTTGGTTTGAGGATACGTCAGCCATACTTGAGGCTAAGATCAACTCAAACGTTTGTTAAGGATACGTTAGTCTAACTTTGTGACTAAGATCAACTTAACGGGATCGTTTAGATCCGACAGAAGAGTGTTTGGACTCTAATGTTCCAGTTTAGGGACGTAGTGGTCCATCGTATGTATGGCCATCGGGACTCATCACCTCTCTGACGACGTTGAAAGATTACAACGACGGATGTCAGAGGAGTTCAGAGATGTACCCTCGAGCCGGAGTTAATTTAGGGGATTCGTAGTCCAATCTGTTTGAAGGTTTAAGGACGCGTTAGCCATTTTTGGAGGCTAAGATCAACTTAAACGGGACCGTTTAGATCCGACAAAAGAGCATATGGAGGGCCCTATTGTTCTAGTTTAGGGACGTTGCGGTCCATGGGTAGTTTAAGGACGTTGCGGTCCGTGGGTAGTTTAAGGACCTTGCGGTCCGTGGGTAGTTTAAGGACATTGCGGTCCATGGGTAGTTTAAGGACGTTGCGGTCCGTGGGTAGTTTAAGGACATTGCGGTCCATGGGTAGTTTAAGGACATTGCGGTCCAGTATTTGCTCTGGATGCTTCACACGGGTTCACTGCCGTGCTTGGCGAGGACCAGGCTCCGCTCTGGATGCTTCACACGGGTTCACTGCCGTGCTCTGCGAGGACCAGGATCCGCTCTGGACGTTTCCCACGGGGTCAAAGAGTGACATTATCCGTGTTCCACGTAACCAGGAATTTTGCATTAGGCATGGGTTTAAGGACCCCACAGTCCATATCATGAGTGGCCGTCGGGACCCGTCACCTCTTTGAAGACATTGAGGGATTACAATGCCAAGTTTCAAAGGAGTGAAGAGATGTACCCTAGAACCGGAATGGATTTAATAGTCCCTGACCCAATTTGGGGTCGAGACTGATTAATTATGTTATGAGCCCATTAGCCCAGTTAATCACAAATTGAGGACTTATGGCCAGCTTGGGCTAAGTCCAGTCGGGTCTGAAACATTGACTTTTTGCTGATCCATTGAAGGAGAGGCTTTGCCTCTATCCATTTAGCCAATTGGGCCAAAGCCTAGTGTTAAACACTATAGAGCAATCAGTGTTGAACACTGGGAATGCGGTTAACGAGTTAGTGTTTAACACTAAGAAATAATTGGTGTTAAACACCAGCAATAAGGCTTCTCAAATTAGTGTTAAACACTAAAACAGATCAGTGTTGAACACTGCAAATGAAGATCTCAGATTAGTATTTAAACACTAAGGTAATCAGTGTTGAACACTGCAGATAAAGCTTTTTAATTAGTGTTGAACACTAAGGCCCAACAATATTTTAACACTGAGTGCGAGAGTTTCAATTTAGTGTTAAACACTAAGACAAGAGGGGTCACGTGGCAGCACGTGAGAGCGCCCTTCCTCCATTTGTTCTGCTGAAATTACTGCATCTTTTGATAGCATCACGTGTCAGCACGTGATGGGCATTCAAATGCCTATGCGTTAAGGCTTCTGCTGAAAGTCACGTGGGTCACGTGGGGTGCTGCCTCAAAGGGGTTTTCTGTAGGGCTTTTGAGGGGGGGGTCACGTGGTGACACGTGACCCTGCCTTAATGTGGTTTTTTTCAGAGGATTTGTTACTCCTTTTTTCAGGAATTAAATTCCGGAGACTTTTTAATTTCAGAGGAGTTAAATCCTTCTTTCTTTTGAAGACTTGTATTCTGGAATAGAGTTTAACTCTGAATTTTCTGCGGGAGTTAAATTCCCCGTTTATGTGAAGGGCTGAATAGGGTTGAACCCTAATAAAATTTTTGAGGAAATGATGATCGTTGTTTCAACAGAACTAAGTTCTTTAATTAGGGTTAAACCCTGTTTCTCTTTTTTTTGTTTTGAAGGAATTAAATTCCCATGATATAGGGTCTAGCCCCACTTTTATTTTGGAGGAATTAAATTCCTATAGTTCTGTGAGAATTAAATTCTCAAGTTCGCACTCCTTCTCTATGTTTTGGATCTGCATGGCAGGATCTCAACCCATTGAGAATTAAATTCTCAACCTTAAGGGGAGATGTGCACTTTGCAGATCCTCTATCAAAGAGAGAAGAAATAAGTTCTTCTGCTTTTATATTATCAGAGTTAAACTCTGTTGAGAATTAAATTCTGCTTCTTTCAAAATGCCTTCCCTTTCTTACCTAGGGCTTTTTGCAGAAGATCTGAGTCTTTTCGAAGTATCAAAGCTCTTCTCCTTTTCTCTTTTCTTCTCTGCGCATGTATATCTTTTTTTTTGTCTCTTGGCTCCTATTTATAGGAGAGGCAGCCGCATCAATCAGTTTTTTGACGAATCTTCATTGGGAGATTTGATTTGCATCCATAATTCATTTTGGGCCTTTGGATTATTAGGTGAATTTTATTCACCATTGGATCTTGAATTCAGAGATTCTCCTTTGATATTTTGGTTAGATTTAAGGGGGAAATCTTTCCCAAAGCCGAGATTTTCCATAGATAGATGATCTTTAATCATCTCTGAATCTTTAATTTGATTAGTCCCAAATAATTACTTTCCTTTGGAAAGATTCGAATTTCCTTCAGAATTTAATTCTGTCGTCAAAAATGGGCTTTGAAAGTCGGTCACGTGTGACCACGTGACCCATGGTCACGTGTGAGCACGTGACCCCCTTTGGAACGAGCTTTCTGCGCTGTGTCTTCTGATTGCTGCTTAAACATCACGTGCTACCACGTGACCCCTGGTCACGTGTGAGCACGTGACCCTTTGTTTGAGCTCTCTTTCCTTGGTTGTTCTGGAGACGCGCTTGCTGCCTTGAACGTCACGTGCCGACACGTGACCCTGGTCACGTGGGAGCACGTGACTTCTTCTGAAGCCTTTTTCTTGACTTGGTCAGTTACCCGACGTGCCTTTGACGCTTGTATTTAAACGTCACGTGCCAACACGTGACCCTGGTCACGTGGGAGCACGCGACTCTCCTTGAAGCTTTTCTTTTCCTTCTTCGCAGTCAGGGAATTGAACTTGCCTTAACGACGTTTTTAGGTGTCACGTGCCAACACGTGACCACTAGTCACGTGTGAGCACGTGACCCCCTTTTGAAGCTTTCCATAGAAGCTTTCCACAGAAGCTTTCCTGATTTTAAATCAGGAAACAGATACATGAGGAGAACAAGCCTTCGTGGGATCCTTACGACTCACAAAGGAAAAACACACCTGGGGGTCCTCACGACTCCTAAAGAGAAAATGCACGAACGGGATCCTTACGACTCGTAAGGAGAAAATGCTTTTATGGGACCCTTACGGCTCATAAAATTGAAAAGTCTTAGGTGATAGGGACCTAAACCATCGCTCCCCAACAGGGAAAGGCAAATGATGAATTACTCCTGGCACATGTGCTTCAGTGTTAGCAACGCTGATGCCGACCCCTATCCCAAAATTCCAAGCTTCCGATCTAATAGACCCCTAAATCTTTAAACTAGGAACAGATGATCGCTAAGTCGTTAAACTGGGAACAGATGACCGCTAAGTCGTTAAACTGGGCACGATAGACCCCTAAGTCTTTAAACTGGGAACAGATGACCGCTAAGTCGTTAAACTGGGAACAGATGACCGCTAAGTCGTTAAACTGGGAACAGATGACCCCTAGGTCCTTAAACTGGGAACGAGGGAAATCCACTCATGTGTCCTCACGATGCATGAGGAGAATAAAACTTGCGAGATCCTTACGACTCGTAAGAAAACACCTTCGTGGGATCCTTACGACTCACAAAGGAAAAACGCACTTGAGGGTCCTCACGACTCCTAAGGAGAAAATGCACCTACGGGGTCCTTACGACTCGTAGGGAGAAAATGCTTTTATGGGACTATTATGGTCCATAAAATTGAAAAGCCTTAGGTGATAGGGATGTAAACCTGTCCCCTAAGCCATCGCTTCCCAATAAGCAAAGGCAAATGATGATTCGCTCCTGGTACCATATTCCAGTGTAGCGGTGCTGATGCCAAACCAAAACCAAATCCCCAAATCCTCTCATGGCAAATGATGATTCGCTTCCAGTACCATATTCAAGTGTAGTGATGTTGATGTCAACCCAAATCAAACCAACAACCTCTACGGTGGAATCATGCTTCGTCCCAGAATGTACCCCGTGTCGAAATCATGCTTCGTCTCGGGATATCTACCTTCCCTGCTGGAATTATGCTCCGCCTCGGAATCAAGTCAACCAGCGACACTCCATGACGGGGAAGCGTCGACCAGCGACACTCCATGCCGGGAAAACGTCGAACAGCGACACTCCATGCCGGGGAAACGTCACAAACAGACACTTCGTGCCGGGGAGACGTCAACCAGCAGACACTCCGTCTCGGGGAAACGTCCAACGCAGACACTCCGTCTCGGGGAAACGGCAAGCAGACACTCCGTGCCGGGGGCACGTCAATCAGCGACACTCCGTAACGGGGAAACGTCAAGCAGACACTCCGTGCCGGGGAAACGTCAACAAGCAGACACTCCGCCTCGGGGAAACGTCCAACACAGACACTCCGTAATAGGGAAACGTCAAGCAGACACTCCGTGCCAGGGACACGTCAAGAATCAGACACTCCGTCTCGGGGAAACGTCCAACGCAGACACTCCGTCTCGGGGAAACGTCAAGCAGACACTCCGCACCGGGGAAACGTCAACCAGACACTCCGTCTCGGGGAAACGTCCAACACAGACACTCCGTGTCGGGGAAACGTCAAGCAGACACTCCGTGCCGGGGGCACGTCAACAAGCAGACACTCCGTCTCGGGGAAACGTCCAACGCAGACACTCCGTCTCGGGGAAACGTCTAACGCAGACACTCCGTCTCGGGGAAACGTCAAGCAGACACTCCGTGCCGGGGGTATGTCAACCAGCGACACTCCGCAACGGGGAAACGTCAAGCAAACACTCCGTAACGGGGAAACGTCAAGCAAACACTCCGTGCCGGGGAAACGTCAAACAGACACCCCGCATCAGCGATACGTCATACACCGACACTCCGTCTCGGAGATGCGTCAAGCGTCGACCGTCCATGTCGTAAAAAGGGCAGTGCAGGCTTCCCACAAATCGGGAACCAAATCGCTCCGGGCTAGGAAAAAGTCTACCACGGACACTCCGTATCGGAGACACGTCAAGCGTCGACCGTCCATGTCGTAAAAAGGGCAGTGCAAGCTTCCTACAAAGCGGGAACCAAATCACTCCGTGCCGGGGAAAAGTCTACCACGGACACTCCGTCTCGGAGACGCGTCAAGCGTCGACCGTCCATGTCGTAAAAAGGGCAGTGCATCCCCAAAAGTGGGAACCAAAGCAAGTCGCCTCCACGCGAAAAAAGATCCATCAATTTCATGCACACGACCCACATATGTGGTGTGTATTTATTGATGGGGGGCACTTTGTTGGGGTCGAAAATTGCACCTTGGTTGACCAAGTCAAAGTCCAGGTCAATCCCAAGCCAGGTGGGCCCAAGCCCAGATCAAGTGGGCTCATACCCTAGTCGAGCCCGAACATGAAGCGGCCGGCCTTTCCCATGCCGAAATAAAAAATCATGTAATAAATAATTTTGATGTAATTTTTTATACATGAATGTAAGCAAAATGAGCATAAAGCCAAATTTTTGTAAAGCCCATGGCTTATGTGTAAAAGAAATGAGCACATGAGGCATGAGATAGGCAAAATGCCATGCTGTAAAGCCTAAGGGGCTATATGTAAATGTGTAAGCCTATATAAGGTAACATGATGACGAATAAAAAAAGAAACAATTTATTCTCTCTAAAAAAACTAGGGTTTGTGTGCCTCCTTCCCCTTTCTCAAGGGTCTAAAACTCTCTTCCTCTTTTTGGAATTAAATCAAGAGTTTAACTCTTTCTTTCTCAAAAAGAAGTAGTTTTTCACCAAAAAAACCACAAAGGGGAGCTCGGATCTCCCATCAAATCTCTGAAAGGGGAGATTTTGAATCTCACTCCCCTTTTCCCCAAGATCCGGCCAACCGAGAGAAAGAAGGAGACCCATCTTCAAAAATTCCACGTTGGGAGGATCTAAGTCTCAAAAGAAGAGCCAAACATTCATAGGAGTTTAACTCCTTTCTAGATCTGTTAAAGTTTAACTCCATAAATTAAATTTCTGTTAGGAGTTCAACTCCCCAACCTAGGAGATAAGCCCCTTCCCGCTGGTGTTTCCCATGGTCGCGTACCGCGCACGTGACTTGCAGGATCCCAGCGGGCGCGTGCATGGCACGTGACCCGCGGAAGCTAAAGCACCCAAAGGTCGCGTGCAGCGCTCGTGACTCCGGGCACTAAAGCGCCTACGTGCACGCACGTGACCTGCGGGCGCTAAAGCGCCCACGTGCACGCACGCCCCGCTGTCGCGTGCAAGGCACGTGACCCGCTGGCACTATAGCACCCACGTGCGCCCCACGCGACCCGCTCAGCGCCCAGTGGTCGCGTGCAGCGCACGTGACCCGCAGGCGCCTCGCGGCCGCGTGCTGTGCACGTGACCCGCTGACGCCCAGCACCCACATGCTGCGCACGTGATCGGAGGGCGCCAAGCGCTCACACGCGAAGCACGTGACCCGTGGGCACCATCCTCCCACGTGCTACGCACGCGTCTTTAAGATGCTCCCCCCCTCATTTTTTATGCACTCCACAGTAAACAACATCCCCCGTTAGAAAAAATTTCTAACGGGACGCTGCTACGTACCCCGCAAGGGGTTGCTAGCCTCCTTGACCCCCAGCCCGCTATCCGGGTAGCGGGACCCCCATAAAACTTTGCAGGGCCTCCGATATACCCAAAACTCCTTTCAAAACACAACATACGCGCACTGCACATTGAGTTCGCATGACCCGTTTGACCCGTCGATCGGAGGTTCTCTCGCTCCAAAGACGATGGGTAATTAACGATAGCTTAGTCCGCGGCCGCCGGAGATTCGGATCCACACAATCAATAAACCCCAGCCTACCCTAGACAGGGGGAATCTATAATGCGCCTAATAAGCGCGCGCGTATTCCCATCTCAATAGGGTGACGAAAAACACCCTACAACTATTAGGGGGGTCACGTGACTCGATCTCAGTCGTTCCTTTTTGTTCCTTAGAGATGCTCACGTGGGAACACGTGATCTGTCATGATAGCGTTGAACGCTAATCATTTTCTTTTATGTGCATGGAAATCTTGATATGAGTTTTGAGCATTTCTGGTCTCTTATTTTGATAAGAATTAAATTCTTTTATAGGGTTAAACCCTAGTTTTATCAGAGAAATTAAATTCCTGTATTTTTGGAAGAATTAAATTCTTCAAACTTAGTTATTTCCCTTAAGTTTTGAGCCTGCATAACAGAATCTTCCAGATGAAAATTAAATTCTCAACTTGTGAGGAGATCTACTTTTGCAGGCCTCAACCAGAGGAAGAACTAAGTTCTTTTTAGAAGAGTTAAACTCTTGAAATAGCGAAGAAGAGATAAAATGGTCTTTATGTCTTTCTTTTTACCTGGAGTTTCTTTTTCTAAAGGAGAGCTCTTCTTCCTTTTTTTGTTTCTCAAATCTTATGGGCGTCTCTCTTCTCTTAGATTTGAAGTCTTGGGTCCTTTATATAGTAGATGGAAGTTTGTTGATTTAGTTAAGAAAATCTCTTATTGAGAGATTTTTTAATTGATTTGGGTATTTTTTCCACCGTTAGATCTTTGATCCAGGACTTCTGTTTTACAGATGATATTTTTCTTATTTTTAACAAGATTGGGAAAATATTTTCCCATACAGATCTTTTTCTGTAGCTTGCTAATTTTTAATCACTGTTCGATTTTTAATCCAACGGTGCTCTGTTTTACAAAGCGTAATCTTTCTTGTTTAGAAAGATTTAAGGAAATATTTTCCAAATAGGGTTTTGATCTCTTTATTTAGAATTTAATTCTATCCGCTTGGAAGGTGTTTAGGAACCCTCATGTGTAGCATGTGACCCCCATAGCATTAAGCTGGTTTGCTTATATGCAGCAGTCCCAGAGAAAAGGCATCACGTGTTGGCACGTGAGCTGATGTTCAGAAATATCACGTGTGGCACGTGACCCCCACGAAGTTAAGCCCAACAAAGAGCATCATGTGCCGACACGTGAGCTTCTCTGGTTTGTTATTTGTTTTAGGAAGGCGCCTATATACTTTGTATATAGATGCTCATGTGTTTGCACGTGAGGCTTAATTTCAGCCTTAATTGTCAAGCGCAATATAATTTTTGCTCTAAGGCGCATCACGTGTGGGCACGTGATACTCCATTATGGGAATTTTCCCATCATTTTCTCTCTCTCTCTTTTCTTTTCTTTTCTTCTTTTTTATAAGGGAACAAATTCCATAAGATTTGAGAAACAAAAAAAGAAGAAGAAGAACTCTCTTTTAGAAAAAGAAACTATAGGTAAGAAGAAATACATAGAGATCATTTTATCCCTTCTTCGCCATTTCAAGAGTTTAACTGTTCTAAAAAGAACTTAGTTTTTTCTCTGGTTGAGGTCTGCAGAAGCAAATCTCTCCACAAGTTGAGAATTTAATTTTCATCGGGGAGATTCTGTCATGCAGACTCAAAACTTAGGGGAAAGAATTAAGTTTGAAGAATTTAATTCTTCAAAAAATACAGGAATTTAATTCCTCTGATAAAACTATGGTATAACTCTATTAAAGAATTTAATTCTTATCAAAATAAAGAACCTGAAATGCTCGAAACTCAGATCAAGATTTCCATGCACATAAAAGAAATGATTAGCGTTCAACGTTATCACGACAGATCACGTGTTCCCACGTGAGTATCTCTGAGGAACAAAAAGGAACGACTGAGTCCGGCTTATTTCACAGAACAGTTTATTCGAATTTTTTAAAACCACCTTGTAATTTAAACTCATCATGAGAACCCCGAAATTTTATAATTTAAACTCATCATGAGAACCCCGAAATTTTATTTCATCACACAGAGACCCCCTGCAATTATTTATTATAATAATTGGCTAAACTAATTTTCTTATTTTAATAAAAGAACGAATCCTCTCGATTTAGATTTGAGGATTTAGAGAAGAAACCTCAATTTGAAAATGAACCAAAGTTTAAAGAAAAAGAGCTGATTTAATGATTTTAGGATGGATAGTTTAGAATAAAACTAGAAGAATCAGTCAAATGCGGGTCATATGACCCGTAAAACGTCAAAAAATCCTAACAAATCAAACCACAAGGGTTTTTTCTACGATAAATTGAAAGGGGCTCTTCATGATGAGTTTTAACAGGATGGTTTTGGAAAACTCAAGTAAAGCATATGATGGTTTCTATGAAATAAGTCTATTATTTCAGAATAAAAAAATTTCTGAAGTTTACATTTTGCAGTATGCTGGCTAACGCCGTAAGTGTAAAGGCATTTCTAAGTTCTTCCATTTTATTTGTTAAGAGAACGTCAAAAAAAACCTCAAGCAAGGTGTATGTGGGAATCTCAGATGAAGATGCAAGTAATCCTATTGCAAAACATAAACTTTAGGTATTTATATGTGAGATTCTAAACTTTGGGTATTTTAATAACGTAGAGCATACAATCTAAGCCCAAGAATCCTTTTCGGCGTAAATAAGAGTGGCCCCAAACTTAAGAGGCGGCTACATTAACAACCAAGTTCATTACTTGTTAATTACTGGGCTTAATTAAATGCTTGGGCAGCGCAAGTATTGCTTAACTTTATTGTTTATTATTGAGAAATAACCATCTATCTGGTAGAGATTTCATTTAGGACAATAGGTTGATGATTGGCCACAAAGGTGCAAGTGCGACTACACTCCAACTAAGCTTGGGACTCCAAATACAGGATAAATGAACACTTGGACGAATATTGGATTTAAATTCTAAAAATTTTGATTACTAATAACCCAAAAAAGAATAAATTCTTTTTATTATTTTCTTCATTCCTTCGTCCTAGCCAGCTCCCCTCCAGCCCCCAGGCCTTTGTTCGTAACCTCCATATCGTTGCTTTGGACGTTCTCGTCACATATGCTATCATTGTCCTCGTCGCTACTATCGGTGCAACTATATCCTTGTTATTTGGGAGGTAACATGCTACCAAGACAGTTAGGTCTTAGGAGAGTGTTGGGCTCTGACTCCTTCCTGGCTCCTGTGTCCAAACGGGGCCGAAAGGATTATATTAGAATACTGCTGTAATGTCTTGTTATCTTACATTATTGATTAATTAATGCAGCTTTCATTTATGTCTAGTGTATTATTATCAGTAAAATTATCGATATGAAGTCATTATCAATAAACTAATGACTTTCTCCTTTGTCTAATGAAGTCCCAAATCTAATCTAATATATATTATTTATTACTATCAACTGTACCGCTAACTGTCCTAGCATGTACGATTAAGTAATGGTTAATGACATATCAGTAATATATCTTCATGTTAGAGGGCATTATAGAAAGCTCTAACTAGTACTCTAGTGTATCTTGTAATTATATGGGGAAATGGAATATGCATTAAATTGTTAATATAGAGAATAATAAGATAGCAACCAGAGAACAAACACCCCATTATCAACAATATAATGAAATCCTAAACCTTTGTCATTGTGTGTGTCTATATATATATAAAAGAATCGTAGATTTGGAAATGTAAATGATTGATCCTCATTCAAAATGAATTGAAAGTATCCATATATATTCATAAGAAAAGGGATATCAGGAAGGGATCTTATGAGAATATACATGTATAATACATGTGTCGAATATATATACTACTATACTTAATACCCTCACTCAAATCCACGGTG
The DNA here is from genome assembly GCA_030015575.1 of Agapanthus africanus. Classification (NCBI taxonomy): domain Eukaryota; kingdom Viridiplantae; phylum Streptophyta; class Magnoliopsida; order Asparagales; family Amaryllidaceae; genus Agapanthus; species Agapanthus africanus. The sequence goes on from CM057348.1 coordinate 50,277,972, forward strand.
GATCGTCTATTATGGGTTTGGATATAGATCTCGAACAATCTGTAAAGTTAATGACGAAGATAACACGGTCTTGGTGCATCAAGCAAAGCAGGTTGTAGCCTGTAAAGTTAACGACGAAGATGACACGGTCTTGGTGCATCAAGCAAAGCAGGCAGTAGCCTGTATAGTCTCTTCCGCATGATACTAGGTGGACTAGAACCTGGAGTCTCTTTATCATGAAGCTAGGCAAACTCGTGCAACGAAACCACTTTCGTTTAAATGAGAAGATGCTGAAAAGGAGAGACCATGTTTCCGAAATAACTGTCATAGAAAGGAAACCATGCGGCGTTGCAATAGAAGAAACGGAGCGTGAAAATGAGGCAATGAGAGCAGGGTACCGGAGCGGATATAGTAGCGAGTACAAGCGCAGGTAGGGCCGATGTGCGAGGGTTGATGCACGAGGAGAGCCAATGCGCCCTAAGGGCCAATGCATGAGGAGAACCAATGTGCCATGGGGGCCGATGCGTGAGGATGACTGGTGCGCCATGAGGGCCGATGCGCGAGGATGGCCAATGCGGACGGAGGACCGATGCAGGAAAAGGGTCAATGCGACATGAGGGCCGATGTGCCATGACGGCCGAGGGCACAAAGTTGGAAGGAGCACGAAAGCTCCAGGTCCGAAGGCGCGAAGGCTCGATGGACAGAAGGCCAAGAGAGCACGAAGGCTCGATTGACCAGAAGAGAGCACGAAGGATCAAAAGATCGGCTCGAAAGCTGGGATCACACATAAAATAGAGCACGAAGGCTCAAAATCTGGCACGAAGTCTCGGATCACACACAAGAGAGCACGAAGGCTCAGATCACACACAAGAGAGCACGAAGCCACAAAGAGGGCTTAAATGCCTTTGAGGAATTTTGTCGAACGCTTGGTGGGCTTCATTGAAAAGGTTGTCGGAACTTGATGGCTGAGGGTGAAGCGAGGCTCAAGGAAGAGGGCTCGACGGCTAAGAGAATGAAGGCTGGATGAAGCACAAAGGAGCACGAAGACTCAAAGGCTCGAGGGAGCTCGAGGGATGTGGCTCGCCCTCAGAGGAATTTTATCGAACAGGTGGAGGGCAGCTCGAACTGGAAGAGGGCCTGAGCTTGAAGAGGGCAGCCGAAGTGGGTTCGGCAATACCAAGACTGAGGAAGGCTCGGTGATGAATATCAGCTCAAGATCAAAGTCAGCGAGGCTCGACTTGAGGAGATCGGCTCAGATTTACAAAGTAATGGCGATGACGAGCTTAAATGGCCAGATCTGACTTTGGTGGCAATGAAAGGAGGTTGCTTGAGGCGATCTCGAGAACGTAGCGATGGTTGCGGCTCAAGGTTGAAGGCGCTGACCAGAGGCGAGGATGAGGTCTCGGTGATGGAGGGATCGGCAGTGGGGAGATTAATGAAGTGGGCAACGGTGGTGGTGGAGACCGACGGCGGATTGGTGGAGCTCGACGAGGATGAAAGAGAAGTCATAGAAGGCGTTCACAAAGCTGTTGGGGAGGATCAACGGCAACTACGATGAAGGAAACCTAGCGCTGATACCGTATTGTTTAATTATTCATGAACGAAGGGGAAGATTATATATTTATTTATATGAATATACTTTTGATATAGATGGGTTTCAGACTTGAGACTTGTTTAGTCTTGTTGAGGTTTTGATATGGTAGTATATGTATTCAACACATATTCTTATAAATGTATATCCTCATATGATCCCTTCTTAACCTAAAGGGATATTCCCTTTTGTTATGCATATACATGGATACTCTGTATTCATTTGAATCAATCAATTAACATTTCCAAATCTACAGTGGTTCTTAATATGGTATCAAAACTAGGTTAAATCACCAGTGGATTTAAATACTTTAATTGCACCGTAGAGAAAAACGATTGGGCTTTATGTGTGTAACTTTGAGAGATCCGATTGGGCTAAAAAAATATGGCCGTACTTTTCACGTGACAACCACGTTGCACGTGAGCAGGACTGTTAAGATATGTGATAACTAAAAAACTATGAGAAGTGTATGGGTGTAAAACATAAGATGCGTCAAATCTCAACAAAGGCTTGAGCCTTATTGATGGAACACACTTATATCAAAAGCGCGTGTACACTCATATAAATAAATATATAATCATCCCCTCGTTTATGTATGTGCGTACTATAACGACCTTTAATGTTAGTTTAAATTGATATCGCAACAACCCATATTCAGATCCCACCGGCTGCACATTTAAAGAGCAGATTCATAACAGATAAAAAAAATTCTCGTGTTAGAATTTAAAAATTCCTTTCTAAAATCGTGTTATTGTAACTTCAGAAATTTGGTGCAGAGAACTAAGAGCCTTCAGTAATGATCTCAATACTATAAAATCACAACGTCATCTCTCTCTAGCTCTCTAACCATGGACAAAACCAAGAAGAAGAAGAAAGGTTCAAGCTTTCTCGGTGTCAGGCAAAGGCCTTCGAAGAGATGGGTAGCCCAAGTAAAAGTATCGTTGCAAAACCCAAGGCTTTGGCTAGGGACTTATGATAAGGCAGAAGAAGCAGCCGAGGCTTACGACTCCGCGGCGAGTAGTTTGAGAGGTAGAAATGCCAAGACTAACTTCCCTTTGATTGATGAAACCATGTACAAAATGCCCTTTGAGAAATCCTAGGCTCTATGAGCTTATTCATAATGAAGAGCTGAGCTCATGTAACTGTTCATGAAACTGTGGTTTGTTGTTCTTCTGGGAGCAACAAGGGAGAAGAGTTGGTGTCTGGCTTCTCTTTTGGTGGCAGCAGAGTTTATTCTTCTGTTGTGGTTGCTTCTTCTATTAATTTGTAATGTCTATGTAAATAAAAATATAAGCTATGGGTCTATAAAAATTGATGTACAAATTAATCTCTCTCCTCCTTGTTATTCCTTTGTTAATTTGTTGTTTATAAATGAAATGAGGTGATTAGAAGCCCTCTTATATATGATCTTGGATTGATGAAATTTAAATTTGCACTTCTGGCCTTTTACAATGAAAACTGCATATTGTTCTTCTGTGCAATCAAAGATTAATATCTCTCATATGAATATGAATTTTATGTGGTCAAAGGATTATCTGAAGACAAAAGCAAATTGGGTGGATTATTTACCATTAACTCAATTATAATAAAATACCCATGTTTTGTATTAACATTTTGGATATTATATACACATCATGCAGGTAAAAATTAATCCATTATGTTTGCTATAGTAAATTTGGCTCAGGAAAAGCTGATACAAAATCAAACTTGGAACAGTAAATATATATTTACTGCTTCCGTCTCGATATCCAGGTCTCGATATCCAGATCGTAGTCGGTATATATTCAGTAATCATATTCTTCATAAAGTTCAGTAGAAATCACATAGAATTGAGAGAATATTCACTATCTACATGTTCAGGGAAAAAGAAATTTAGGATGGTGTTGTTTCTCACACATCAGATAATCATCTATTATTATTTTTAAAAAGAAGTATAAACATTAAATTCTGCACAATGAAAGAATTGAGCATTCCCCAATTACAGTATCAGTGAAAGATCGAGGCGACGCCAAGAGATCAATAATTCACACCATCTTCAAACTTCCAGTTTAACTTTGGACTTGAGCCAATGCTTTCTCCACCATGATTTTGTTCTTGAAAACCAGCGCAAAATGGGTGTCTAAGATTTGCTTTACCTGCTCACCAGACAGAATTAATTGTCAAATAGTATGAATTTTGAAATAAAAAGGCATGGATAAAGTGTCACAGATCACGATTAAACGTCGGCCAAAACTAGTTTTTTCCATAGCGCAGAGTGATCTACCAAAATGATAACGTCCTTTTGTTTCTTACACTTCAAGATACGTTTCGTCCAAAAGAAAACCCTTCACTTCTAAAAACATGCACTTTGCCTCTTAACCGCTACTAGATTTTCCATCCAAAAACTCAACATGGGGAGTATAAACTGACACGGTATGAAATTTCCTACATCGGCTTGAGAGTCAACCATCTGTCCACTTTTCGGACAATTGGCACCGGCCATATTAATCTCCACGTCCTAAGCTATGGGCATACAAATTTTCAAGCCGTTTGGATACCCTTTGCCATTCATTTAGCATCATAAAATGTTATATTGTCGGAAAACCATTAGCTTTGCAATCATCCGATACAAGGGCAAACGGTATCCAATTCACAAGAAAATTGGCGTAAGCATATTTGAGGACATGATGATCTAGATAGCCAGTTCCGATCGTCGAAAAAATTGATGGATGTTTTAACTTTTAGCGCCATCAATCTAGGAAATTTTCTACCGTACCACTTTATACATCGTTTTCTTATACATACATGCGTATATGTATGTATATGTACACATGCATGTGTCTGTACTCCACACATGCATGTGTATGTCTACACAAATGTGTATGCGCGCGCGCGTACACACATACAGAGACATGCGCATACATATGTATGCATGTATGTAGGTAGGTATGTACACACACTTTGTCGAGATGCCACCACCACAAGAAACTGAGGCCTAATTTGACGGGAGATCAAATTCGACGCGAGACTCCAGTTAAATTAGGCTGCATAGATTTGAAATTTTGTTGACTTTGGTCAACATCTAACTCGACGGGAGTCTCGCGTCGAATTAAATGTTGACCAAAGTCAACAACCCTTGCCCACCTCAGCCCTTTTCCCCCCAAAAATTTACTTTCCCTTCAGCCACCCTTTCTTCGGAGTCGGTTCCAAAAAATCCCCCCTCCCTCTCCCTCTCGTCTCTTCCGATGCCGCCTCCTTATCGTCGTCATCGCCGCCTAGTTGTCATAGCCACCGTCTAGTTGTCACCGCCACCGTTTCCTCCTCCTCACCGACTTGTCCCCCTTCTTTGATCCCCTCCTCTTCATCGTTGCCACCTCCATCTCTTCGACTTCCTCGCCTCCTACTCATCGTCACCGAGGTCCCCACCTTTGCCTCCTCCTTGTACCCGACACCTTCCCTCATCCTCCTTCAACCGATCCACCTCCTCCGACTTCATTGATCCTCTCCTCCTCATACCTCGAGACCCTTTTTCTTCATCCTCCTTCATTCGATCCACCTCCTCCGACTTCATCGATCCGGTTCACTAGCTATCTCGATGTGGAATCGACGACGAATAAGGAGAACAAATTTTATAAACTTTCAATTTTTAAAGTTTATTTGTTGTTAATTTTAGTTAATTTCGTTATATTGGAAGATTTGTGTAGAAATGTTAAGACAATAATTAAAAAATTTGTATGATTGTAGGGTTGACGTTGGCGTGATTGCTCGCTCTTTCTTCGCATTGGATATACGTCGGTCTCCGGTACACCACTCTATCCCTTTTAATTCTTAACTACTAAACTTAGATTAAGTCACAAATTAACTATTAATTAAACCGAAATCACATAAACAATTAACCATTTAACCATAATCTAGATACTTGACATTGCTTAAACAAACAACAAACGTAGAACTTATATTTTATTTCTCCTGTATGATATTCTTTTCACTATTATTGCTCTGTTAGTTGTCCTAACTTAAGTAACGTGGCACTTACAATTTATTGTATCTTTATAATGTTCTTTCTAGTATTATTACTCTCTCATCTGAACTGACTTAAATAATATGAAACTTACATATTTGTTTATCCTGTATGATATTCTTTTCAGTATTATTGATTTGTTATCTGTCCTAAATTTCATCTACTTAAATAATATGTAATTTACATTTTACCACCACATTTCATTAATTTTCACAATTATTTTGTTCTCTAATATATTGAACTATATATCGTGAAATTGTTTTTGATATGTCAGATAATGATAGGACCGATCAGGATACGGGGATGAGGGACAACCTTTCCAGCGACGAACACGAGGTGTGAAAGGACCCACACGGGCTACTGAGATCTGGAAGAGGAAGCCAAATGCTATGGATAAGCCGATTGCATATCTTTCATTTTCAGGAGATCTTGTTCATAAGACCAGTACTAAAGCGAAAAAGATGATGTCATCTATAGTCAAGGAAGCACTGACACGGCAAAATCAACGACGTTTCCGTGTCGGACACCGATCTGTGCCCGACACGGAAAATCCGTGTCGCCCCAAAATTATTGCCCATGTTGCACTCGACATGGAAGGGATTCATTGCAGACACGGTTTAGCGGGTTTGACCCGTATAGAATCCACTTTAAAAGGAAAAAAAAACTAAATCCTCAATTACCCCCACTTACTCGCAGCTTTCCAAACTACTACTCTTCTCGAAATCCTTTGCCTTCGACTTCAACTTCGATTGAAGCCATTGCCCCCGACTTCGACCTCGATCAAAGCCTTTGATCTCGATCAACTTCGACAGAAGCACCACTTCTTCATTTTCGATCTCGATCTCTTCAACGAAAGACCTCGGCTTGGGATTTCCTCCAAACTTAAAGCCATCCAGCTTCGACAAAGGCCTCGAGCTTCGACAAAAGGAGAGAGATAAAGAAGAGAGTGCTGGTAAAATGTAATAAATAAAGTCTTATGATTATTTTATACTCCTAATTGTTTTGCGGTAATTTTTTATACCGGGTTTTGCTTTGTTGATTGTCTTTTGTTTTGTTGCCAGATTGAAAGTAGGTAAGGTGGTGTGTTGATGTAGATATGATGCGAATTTAAGCCCTTTAAGATTGTGGGTCTTTGTCTTTTTGCTTCACATGTTAATGCTATTGTTATATATATATAGTCGTATCCCCGTATCCTATATTTTAGGATTTTGTCATGTCTCCGTGTCACATCGCGTCGTGTCCGTGTCCCCGCATCCGTGTCCGTACAACCTTGTCTATAGTGAACAACGAGGAACACATGTCTCATGTAATCGAGGACGACAATAGCGATTGGGTGGCCCTTGAGTGGGAAAGCCCAGAGTTAGAGCGGAAAAATATTGCTGTTTGGGAGGTTATGGTGAGATTTGTTTATACTATTCAATACCGAACTGTATTTTAATTTGTTTAAATACGTCTACCCATATGAAGATGAATTATCCTGTTTTGCAGAGTCGGTTTGATTTCCGGTGGTATGACAAAGAGAGTCCCGAGGCGATTGTCGATGAACAAGAAGTTCACGAAAGCTGCTTAAGCATATGGCGAAGAACCAGAGAGGCAGTAAGAACAAGGTCTTCAAAAAACTTGAATCCCTTGATACACCAAAGGAGATAGAAGCGATGAAGTCGGATCTAGATTGGTCCGACGACTACTGGCGTGCCATGGTCGGGCATTACATGAGCCCTCAGTTTAGAATGTCTTTTGATGATATCTTTTTATTCTTTTGTAATAACTCAATAAACAATATTAGATGTAACTGTAAGAGAGGAGCACGCGAGGTAAAGTATCTCACGCTAAGTTGCATGATATTTACAGGGAAGGGAACAAGAGTTCCGCCCAATTTTGCGTCAAATCCTTAAGTTTCGACAATTAATATTTTATATTAATACGTTCAAAATATATCTTAGAAATTTATGTGTTAACTTTCTAAATGTAATATGCAGTAAGGACATAATGGAGACCCATCGATCGGATCAAAGTCTTCAAGGCCAGATTCGTACGGGATGATGGCACGCCTGCATCGGTTACGGCTAAAGAGCAATATGTAAGACTCCATTAATATCGTGCTTTTAAATTATTTCAGAATAATTATTGTGTAGTTGTTAGAACGACAGTAATACATTCTTCTCCAAATAGAAGCTGATGGCGGCTGAGAGAGACTAGTTGATTGAGATAGAGACGGAGCAGAGACATCCGGTTACTGACCAGCAGAGACTGTTCACTGCAGATAGGGCTTTCACTACGTATCGACCGGATACTCACGATAGTCCAATGTGTGTCCGCCAAAATCTCTTCCATTCAGTATAACGCTCCTTATAGGCCGATTGCGCATCCACCTCTTACGTATCGTCGGGCACATGACGTGGAATCAGAGACATCACGTAGGACCAGGATCCCGACGTATGATGGATCTCAAACTAATCGGACGCTGGATATCAGCGGTTCTTCAGACCGATCGGCCCCCGCTCCCTCTGGCGATCCATATAGTGGCTTTAGCACAAGCCGGAGGTTTCGTCTTATCAGTATGTATGCACAACGAGGGATCCCCGAAAAGTTTGATAACCATGACTTAATAATATATAAATATAATAAATATATAAATATTACATGTACTAAATTATGTATTTTAAACTTTTAATCGCATGTGCTTTACCCTGAAGATGAAGAGCCTCCCTTCCCGTGATCGATCTCCTCGCAGTTTAGTATTATCTAAACTTCTAGTTTTATATAAACTAATTATAGCGGTCTCTGAACATGTATGAAATCGTGCGCGCGCGCACGTGCATGTGCATGTAAAGATGTATGTATGCATGTGTATATATTGATATGTATGTATGCGTGTATGTGCATGTATCAGTTGTTGGATTGATTATGACAATAGATTTGGAATTGGATTGGATTAGGATCGAGAAGAATTTGGAATTGAATTGTATATTGGATTTGGGTTGGAATTGTTTGGATTGGAATTGGATTTGTGGCAATAATTGTGTATTGGATTGAATCATGTAGTGATTCTGGGATTATTTTTTTCCTGATTGGACCTAATTCGACGGGGAATTCGTGTCGAAATAGGGTCTATTACGACAGGCATTCCGCGTAAAAGGGTTGTTAAAAATTTTAATATTATTTTAGCACAATTTTCTGGAGCTATTTCGACGGATTTTACGTCTCGAAATATCATCTATTTCGACGGATTCTACACGTCGAAATAAAGAAAACTGATTGGACGAGTAGAATCCATCAAACTATATCTGCAGCGCCGTGTTTAAACGCAGCGATGGATTTCCGTCGATTATAAAATACTCATGTCGAAATATATCTAATTCGAGACATATTACGCGTCGAATTAGATCATGTTTTCCTGTAGTGTGCTGTACAGTCCATCGCATTTAAATATTTCATGATATAATAACAAGGAAGAATGGATACAAGAATAGACTGTTAAACCAGTGAGATGAACTTACCCGCTCCTCCGTCATCTTGGCAAACCCAAACTTATTTATCCAAATTGATCGTACTTCTTCGTCTACAGGGAGTACAAGAAACTTCACTTTCAACTTAATCAGCAAACGCTCTACTATTGAAAGAAGAGTTTTAAAAAAACCCTGCAAAGACATGAATAAAGTATCTTATTTTCCATTACTTTCAAGTATATCAGGACAACTAGTACTTGTAACACAATGAAATGCAGGAAAAAAATATGATATCATGATATGGTTGCAACGTGCAAAATGTCTTCCAAGTTCTAACAATATCATTTAAAGATTTGGGGGGAAAACAATCCAATTTGAAAACCTCACCTTTCCTTGATATTCTTTAAGTGTTGCAATCAAAGGAAGCTCTGCAACATCACGACCAAAGACCCTGAGAAGTCCTGCCGATACAACTTCCGAACTGCAGTCAACATTATTGCAAAGTTAACAATTGACAAAAGCTTTGTTGCAATAAAAGAATATGGGTTTTAAAAGGCATCTTACTTTATAGTTATAACCGCACAGTACATTCCACCATAATAATGCTTAACCACCTCTTGACTGCAAAACAACCGAGTCAATAGAATGGTATCAGATACAGCATCATTATAAATGTAACAAGATACAAAGGCGAGAATTTACCCTTCAACCATAGCAGGTATCACATCACAACCATTCTCCAGTATAGGGCCAAAAGCTTCCTAAGAGTAGCAGATACGAGATTAAGTGAAAAAGACAGGTATGTTTGCATCCACCATATCTCTAGATCAAACATAAAATAATCTAAGCTATTCGATTCAGGACAAATGCAAGTAGATGGTCATATAGAGAAAAACAAATGTTTAAAAAAAAAATGAGTTCCATTTTTTTAAAAATAAACTTACTTGTAAAATTGCCGTTGATTTCAAAAAGAGAGGCCCATTATCGCTTGTCTTATGTGCCCCACTTAATAGTCTAAATTTCACTTCAGGCCCAGCTTCACTTGTCTTCTTTGTACTCAGTTTTACTCCATGAATATTGTAGGGTGGATTCCGGGCTAAGCGTTGTAAATCCTTACGGATTTCTTTACAGTTTGCAGAACATAACCAATTAAACCATGGCAAGGGCCTTTCCTGCATCACAAAGATGTTTCGCGGATAATTACTAGTGATTAATAAATTAACGGTTGCTTGAGAAATTTTCCTTGTAGAATTTAGACACCAGAGTAAATCTTTCTGCATCCTACCTCTAAATCACACATGCCATGATTCCTTAAGCAACCGAGATGATACAACTTCTCACACTACCGGAAAAAAGAAGAGGAAATTATCATAAAATTCAGAAATTTTCAAGAATCATGATAATTCAAAAGAAGCAAACCGAAGAGCATACCTGTCCACAATATATGAATGATCCGTGACCAAATTCTTTTCCTACTTCAAAGTCACTATCCCTGTATATTATATATCATAGAGCTCAAAAACATTAAAAATGGAAATTGAGACGTAGATTTACATAAACTGATTATTACAAGATTTTTCAGGTTAAAGAAACTCGAAATCTGAAAATACCTACTCGCAAAGGGAGCAAACACATCCTGTTGGGTGCTTTAGTACACGTATCAGGCCAAGATTAATTGCTTTGCCAGCAACTGGAGACTGCACTTTAGAGGCAGTTTCAGACGCAAAATTATCTTTACAGGAGGAACAATACCATTCACTATTAGCATTGGGGATGCTTGGTAAATCCAAGCAACCTGCATTTAAGTCAAAAGAGAATGAATTAGCATTTAAAAATAATAATTAAAAAACAAGGGCATGCAAAAAACAATGAAATCTGACACCAATTACCAAAAACTGAAGTAGATTTTTCACCATTATAAGAAACTTGTCTTAGTTGATAATATCATTAATCATTTCAGTTCTTAAAAAAACAATATCATTACTTTGACACAGCAGATTCCAGTATACAAGTAATACAACTAATAACCAAGAGGGGAAAAAACTAGTATTCTGTCACGGGGTGGGGGGTGGGGGGTTTGAGCACGAGGCAGGATTAAGATTTACAGAATCCGGGAGAAATGTAAGTCATTGGCCTAATTATGATGTACCAATTATCAGAATATAAATTGCAGTGATATATTGTCATAGATAGAACAGAATCTGCTATATAAGTTTTCTACACAGTTTCAGACAAGTATTAATAGATAAATCTACCCAATTTCAACGAAAAGAACTATAAATAAAGTGATATTTTCCCATGAAAATGATAAAAATATAACTTAGGTTATAAAATGAAGATAATAATTGACAATGGAAAATTAAATTATCATAGGGTTGGAACCACATGTGGAATTGAATTATCGTTTAAATAAATGCACACCTGCATGAAAGGCCTTGGTGCATCCATTACAGGAAATCAGCTCTCCTTCACCTCTACAAACCGTACAAACAGTAGTCAAATTTTGACAATTTGACAAAGACATTGTGAGATCATGGAGTGAAATGCCATCTGAAGTGTATATGCTACGATATCTACAAACAAAAAGCATTCATTTCAACAAAGAAAAATTCAAGTCAAATGTCTTCATTCATTCTATCGAACAACAGCCCTGCTGTCTAATGTTTACTTACGGTTGGCGCTTTGCGGCAAACCCAGCATGAGCTTCAAACTTTGAAGGGCTAACCTAATAATAAAAGAAATAAAGTGAAAATATTGGACTTTTCCATTGGTGTGCTAAAAGATTAAGGTCAAAAGAGGTACCACTTCCTCACAACAGCTGCACAAAATGCCATTTTCCTTTTTATAACCTTTCAGGACTTCCTGTGATAGAGAAGGCCAATTTATAACAGGAATGAACAAGGGTTAACAACTATATAAAGTAAGATAACTCGAACCTTTCCATGTGATCGGTAGAATAGCACAGCTCCATCCTGAAGAGTATTTTCCGTAAAAATTATTCGGTGCAAATCACTAGTCCTGAACAAAAAAGAGTCTTTCAAACCTTAACTACAACAGCAGTAAACATAAATGAGATATGTTCTGAGACGTAAGGTTGGACCCGCACAAAATTTATTTCAACAACCAACCTTTTCTTAGAACCACCTTGAGTTGCAATTATCTGTGAAATGGGGTGAACTACAGATTCAACCAGATCTAATGAAGTTGCCAGCCTGTTTGATGTAGATAAATATAAGGTTACTAGTCCATATAGAATATGCGTTGATAGTAGAAAAGTTCAGTATAGTTGGTTAAATGTTTTAGATTGAACACTGAAGGGGGGATCAGTTGTTTTATGAAAATCTTTCCTGACCTTTTCCTCCTTTCTGATTTAGTTTCTATCATAGAACTCTTCTGTAAAATAGGTGAATCATGCATCAATTTATTTGAACCCGAATAAATGATGTTGCTTTTAGGTGAATCCAAGGAGCTGGCTTTATCAATAAATGATAATTGGTTACTATTTCTTTCTATGCATGCCAACGGGGAATTGAGCATAATGCTGAGACTTGAAGATGCAACCTTAAAGCCTTCTGAATCAGATAATCTGAATATAACAATTAAAAGAGAAAATATAAGAAGATTTGACAAATACATTCTAAAATATAACGAGCTTTGAAAATGATAAAAATATCCAGCATTGATTGTCTAATATTTGAATTGGAATAAGAAAAAGCCAATTAAACACCAAACTAATTTTTTTAAAATGAGAACTACACCTTTTCCTCTCCGATTTGTTTTCTGAGATGGAATTCTTGCCTATAATAGATGGATTGTAAATCCAAATATCTGATCCTTGTGTAGGTGGCGAGGGGAAGGCAACAATTTTGCTGATGCTTAAAGCAGGATTAACAAAGGGTTCCATTGCATAGACTGGTGAGCTTACACTGAAAACTGAACGTGCAAAACTGCCTTTTTTACCCCGTCTAGCAAGGCTATTGCAAAATATAAATGTAACGGTTCAGATAATTTTGAATGAAGAAGATGTAAATTTCCATAAATAGAAAGTATAGAAAGAAATCAGTATGAAAAACTTTCAGCATCATGAGATGGTTATTTGCTAATTAAAATCACATGATTTTTATGCACGTCTAGTTTAAGCCATGTTAGATCATGATGACCAGTGTTTTTCTTAGGGGGAGGGGGAGATCATGATGCCAGTGTGGATTATCGATTTAGATTGCACACATGCCATTTTTAAGCCGACTCCTTACTGTCCCCTTAGGAGCACTATATCATTGTTGTTGCTGTCGTCATCGTCATTTTTATTGTTGTTTTATGTATTGCCAAGAGAAAAGAAGTAAAGAGAAAGAGTGAGAAGTATAAGGGGGTAACTTGGAATCGGTTTGGAGGAGGAGACTATGAATATCTAATTAGAAAGGGATAAAAGTTTAATTAACACATAGAATTGTTTCTTTCATTATCATTCATTTTTCGACTTCTACCTTCCAGTCTTATCCTTTAATAGTAATAATCACATCATAATAGAAACCAAACAAATTGGATTAAGCCAATCCGGAAAGAATAGAAAAGATAGAAAAGTATTATAAGGCAAGAAAAATTAGAAGATAACAAGAGACAAGGATCAAGATTGAGTGCTAAAACTGCCGTGTTTTTTTTTCTCTACATTCATAAGGATTCATAAAGATCTCCTGTGATATCCATCCAGCTTGCTATTCAGACCTTCTCCTTATTTTCCTTCTTTGCACCCATAATCTTCCAGTAATATTCAAATATAATTTGCCGAATTAGGATCAGATTCAGAATTAAATTGACTGCAAATCTAAATCTTCAAATCTAAGCTTAAATGCACATGATCTTTTTAAATTTAAATATAATTTAATCATTGATAATAGTAACCCCCATTCTTTAGATGACTAATACTTAAAATGATTCTGACATACTTTAGCCACATGGTTGTTGGCAATTCAAGAGCTTGATTCCCATCTCATTCATTTACCTGGCTTCATAAGATTCTTTTCTCTGCCAAGTGCCAAGAAATAATTACACAAGGGAGTTGCTAGTAGAAACCTAGGCTAAATATTTATATGGCATTTGTCATTGATCTAAACAATAAAAACGTCGAAACAAATCCATAAAACCAATTTCAAGTTATATATATTCATAGAACAAAGGTAAAGGCAGCCTCACCCTTTAACTAATTTAGGCTCACTATGACGCTCTGCCATTGGACGCGGTTCATTTTCTTCAGCATTTTCCCTACCTTTTCCGAGATTAAAGCTTGTTGCTTTAAAGGAACCTACATTGCATAAATGAAATCACTAAGCATAATCTTGATGAAAACTAAAACGTATAATCAAGAATGCGTAACGAGCATAGGAAATGAATCAAGAATTTCATGTTACCTTTACAATTATTAAACCGGTCCATATTGACCTCAGGACTAATGTATCCCTCTATCAGCTCACGTCGTGAATCAGGAGTATTAACTATTTTTTTTACCAGTGCATATATAGATATTCCACTCCCCAAGTAAATGTAATTGTTTTGGTTACTGGAGGTGGCCCCAGCATGAGTTTCAAACTTGAGAGCAGAGACAACCTGCAATTTTCGAACTCAATTAATTGTTCAATGACTACAATCTCTCCATCAGATCATAAATCACTTGAAATTATCATGAAGTTTGGGGAAAAATAGACAGACATCTAGAAATATATGAGACACTTCAAATCAAGAAAACACCTTGCAATAAATTAAATTTTTTTGTTGCGTCATATCAACAAAATACCCAACAAGAAATTGTTTTTTGCTGCTTTCAATGAAGAAAATACTCATAGGAAGATCATGCAAAAGAATTATAAGAAAGGTTGTCTAACGAATTTGTAAATGTTCTTAAGGGTGAGGGATCATAAACAGAAGTGACCAAATAGAATTGATTTCTGTTGTTAATTAGTTGAGAGAGAGCAAAAGAAACTTTATAATAAAATCAAGCAGTGGCTCGTGCAGAAGAGGGAAACACCTGCCTGAATTAGTGAAAATAAAAAGAGAAGAACATCAGCCAGTTTCTTTCTTTTCTACATTGTCTCTAATTTTTCAACATTTTGTATAAAACAGGAAAAATCATCGTGTTAATAGTAGCTTCCATACCTCAGTATAATTACACGATGAACAACCACATTGATAGCCTAGGCCCTTTATAATCCCGTCCAGCTCTGCCTAGTAGACAACCAAAACAATAAGGACAACAGAAAAAATACAGCAAAGCACAATATAACCATTTCACTGCTAGATATATATAGTAAAATAATCAAAGATATCCAAAATCAAAAAAATTCTGTCATGATTCCCTAACTGAATGAAACCCAGTAAATAAAACGAATAAAGCCTGATAAATAAATATTTTGAAATAATGGGATCAAAACTGGAAAAATATACCCAATGTATACATTTAATTCATTAATTAAAATAAATTGCCAATAAATGAAATTCTATAGAAAGTACAATATAGATAGAAATGAATAAGAGAAGACTAAAAATACCCAGCTTTTCCCATTACCATTTCTGAACCACAACTAAACAAAAATAAAATAGTATGAAGTTCAGCGAATAAAACAGGTAAAAAAAAGTAATAATATAGAATCAACAGAAAGACTGATATTCATCTAATAAACCCATACTATAAATAACCTAATATATAGAAAGGCGCCCTTCTGTGATAATTTAACCTATATAACACCACAAAATGGAAAGAAAAGGTAACAATAGCTATTCATGCAAATTAATCATCAGATGTGTTGGAACACCAAGAAGTTTCTTAATTTCTAAAACACAGAACAGACTATATATAAAGTTTCACTTTACATTCAAATGTAAATATAAATATTTCATATGCCTTAAAGTTTTTCTTTGTTAAAATAACTTAAAAGTTTCACCTTATCTTTCATGTACTTCACTGGTAATCCTTCTAGAATACCAGTTTGAAGCAAGTCTTTAACATTAAGATTGTCTTTCTTTAAGAACCCACTTTCAATTTCCCTCTTCTGATGTTTAGGATTTTCTAGGGTGAAATTCTTTTTAGGCATCATGACGTCTTCCACTTTCTGCTTTCCTTGAGTGACCACATGCTGAGAGATTCTAAAGCAGTCTAATCCACGCTTCTTCGTTGGAGAATATTTCACAGAATTCTGGTAGCGCCTCTTTGATTCAGATCTCGCAGAAGTACTTAGAGATAGGTCTACATTGGTTGTCCCTTGGGAGAATCTGGAAAAATAAAGAGATTTGAAAAAAAAATAATTATAAAGGAAACAGGCTTACGCAGGATGCTAAACAGCTTAGGCCTTTTGTGATTCCTTATAATATTAGAATGAAGATTATTAGAATAATTTTTTTTCCAGTTTAATTACTTGTTGAGTTGCTTGCACATTGTAATTGAAGAAGAAAAATCTTTAATGTTTTTAATTAAATCATGTTACTATTACATTCTTTTCAACATTGGTACAGCCTAGAACTACATCTAAACATTCGAATCTAGTCTTCTAGTCTCAAATTGAGTCCACATGATGAATTTTACAAATAAGTTGGACATATGCAAGTACTGGATTTCTTCCTACGGATGCAAGTAATGAATTTTTTGTGTCATTGTTCCAAAGATCGGCTGATACAAACAATTTACCGCCCGATATATCGTTTTTATAGCCCCGCCTCTATGATATGGGTGAAAATAGTAGTACCATTTTGAGGGCGTCCTTTGAAAAAAAAAACAAATTGGCCGGTATGTATCTTATCTTATTAGCACATTGAATTAATGGGTAACGCATTTCAGGTTATAATTAATTTAGCGTGTTCTCCAATATTTAGTCAGTACCATATACACCCAATCTAACCATCTTTTTCTCTCATGCTATGTTCTTCCTCTTCTATATTCCTCTCTCTCTCTCTCTCTAAAATAATCCGTCATTGCTCCTCTCTCTATTCTAAGTCAAATAATCTTCATCGCGGAAGGCCCTCTTCTTTATTCCTTTGTGTTTGCCTGATCTCTGTTAGAATTGGCTTAAGTCTTTGCTGCAGTTGGATTAACTTAATTGAAGCCCTAACCTAAGCCGGTTGCCCTAATCCTCCGTCATCTGTGATCGGCTTGATATTTATTCAAGATACAATTTTTAAAAGGTAATGCATTTTTATTACATTCTCATATTTGATCTTATTGATGGTTGGCTGCTCACTGTCGTTTTGGAAAGATTTTGTTGTTTGTTTTCACTTCATAATCGATCTCTTTTCAGGATGAAAATTTCATTTAATTTCTGCCTGATTATTGCTATATGAATTAATTAATAAGTTATCAACATGGAACTTTTTGAGTTGTTTATATTATATAATAAATGGCATCTAAACCATTATCAGTATCCTTAAAGTTTGAGCTATTTACATTCTCAATACATGGTATAATGTTAATTTTTTTTAATTAAAATGAAAGCAAATAGCCCCCACGTTTCATTAAACGACGATCTAACGAAACAACATATGTTAAATTTATTTTATAGAAAACCCCTCTGACACCAACCTAACATCTGATATTCCAAACCTTCATTTTTATGCCATCAAAAGGTTATGTTTAGATGCGCTTATTTGCAAAATGTGGTCGATAAGCTCTTTGGCTAGTACTTGTTGTGGTGATTTACATTTGTTTCCTTAGTTTGATCATACTGAAATGATTTTTTGGAAACAAATTATAACTTGTAATATAAAAGGTGTGCTTGAACCTAATATCACCTAAAGCTTCTTGCTCTCAAGGAGAGAAGTTCACCTTAAATTTGACGGAAGCTGGTTAGTGAATTTTATAGAGACCTCCTGCTTTGTATTTGCATCTGCACCGCTTTGTTTCACTTCGTTACTTAAAGTTAGTTCAACCTCACAACTCCCCGTTTGAGATAAACCTGCATAAATTAAAGAAGACAAAGCATTATCGACGATAGTTCCTAGTCCAGTTATGCAAAGTTAACTACAAAAGTTGATTTCTTTCACTTACCGTTGCCTAAAGCATCGTCAAGGTATATATCGGTTTGTGAACAATCCAAACTTTCCACATTCTTTGGCGCTATCAACTCTATAGGGAAATGGCAGACAAATTTTGCTGGTGACCCTGGTCTTCTTCTTCTATACACTATAGTTTTCTGCTCTTCGCGAATCATTAGTTTTTCTTCACAATCTACTGCTCAAGATGATTCTGAATAGATCAAAAGAATATAAAGCATCCACATAAATAATATAGCAAGATAAAACAACAGCAAAGATGCATATTTATATGAATTAAGATGAAATTGTTAATAATGTGGAAGCCAAGGTTTCAGCTATCACTCAGAAATCACATATAGGGGTTTATATGTATCTTAACCTTGTTTGGGAATGGATCTAGAGTTTCGTAAAGTTATCTAAACTTAGCACCAAAATCCTTATTATGCCATCTTTAGCTTTTATGTTCGGGTTTCTAAACTCCACTTTATCTAGACTCCAGGGTTGAGATAACGGGCTTCAATAAACCTCAAAAGGTAACTCCAAAACAACATTTTGGAGTTTAGGTTGCTCCAAAGCCGGACACCGCATCAAAGTTAAACCTTTTAATCGGGAGCAGGGCCTGAATATTTTATCTAATCATACGATTTTCGATGCAAGACTAGAGGGGCAGGTAGAAATGCAGCCTCCATAAACCCTAAAAATAAACTTTTTACAAGGGTTTCTAAAAAAGAAGTTAAATCTTATACCCTCTACGAAATTTAGATGCTTTCCTTAAACCCTAAATCAACTTTTTACAAGGTTCATCAAAAAGAAGTAAAATCTTATACCCTCTAGAAAATTTAGATGCTCTAATTCTGCTGACTATAATAAATTGAGCAGCATTGAAAATTAAATCAAAATTGGATTTTAGAAGGATAGAAAACAGAGTAAAAAAAAAACTTACTGCTTTCCCTCTGTAGACGACTTCTTTCCTCTTCTTCTTCTTTAATTTTGAGGACGTAAAAATAGGGTTTTCAACGATTTTTTTTGTAAAGAAAAATAATCAGATAAAATTATAAGATTGTGAAATTTTCGATTAACAGCGGCCGTAAGCAAAAATAACCGTATCGCGATATCCTGTTTTTTTGTTGTTTGTTTTCTCCGATATTTTCCCATTTCAAAATAGCCACCGGTCAAAGGCCTGGGTCGGGTCTGGACTCTTCGTACCCGTACCAAACTATTATTTCAGCCCATATGTTATTTTAAAATCCCCCGGTTTATTAAAAAAAATGTTTCTTTCATGTCAAAATGGATGCTTCTGGCTCAACAATTTTAAGGAACACTAAAATCTCAGACGGTCATGGGAAGAAATATCGTCCTTTGGCCGTATGATTTTCCATGAATATTGACGTTCGTGTTTTAAGGCAAGCGTAAAACGGTAAATGGTAATATTATTGAAAACAATCAATGGAATCCATACAGTTGGGTAAATCATATAATTTTCAGTTTGCATAAACTTTAGAGCATGTAGATCCATAATGGTGTAAGTTAAAACATGGCTTAGATTTTCAAACATGATTTAAAATATAAAGAAGATTTCCACCATTTTTTCAAATAGAAAGTCTAATCAAATCTATAGGGCTGCTTAGAAGCAAATTCGAGTCCTTTCCGTACATTGTGTTATGTTGAAAATTCCGGCATAAGAAACCACCAAAAAATTGTTATAGAAAATATTTTCGGTATAAATAAATCATTGTGGTTGTTATTTTATGAAAATCAAATCAAATTCCTTACAGGAAATCAGGAAATCAAATCAGTTATTTTTATAAACTAAAATTTAAACCATAAACTTCACAAACTATAAGACCTGACAATATTTTTTTAAGATAAACAAATGTTTTCTTAAATGGCATTGTATTTGTTATGATCTTTTACTCGTTAAATTCTCAAAGTGCATATATCTCTACTGTTATAATTAAACTTGGGGGTAATGGAATTGATGGTGCAAAATTCAACCAACATTGCTTCGTAGGATGCCGCATGGAAAAGAGAAACTATTGTCAAATTAAAAATAAAGAAAAAATCCTAGTCAAATTCTGAATCCCGCTAGCTATCGGCTGCAAAGATTCAATTTTAAATTACCTCAATAAATTCAACTGCCAATTTCTTTACAAATTATTTTGTATGCCATGTGTATTACACCCGGATAGGAGAGAGAAAATGACGAAGGATTTTGGATACCCTTCGGGCGACCTGGTGGGATCCGTGTTCTTATTTCTTTATGCGGTTAGCACACCGTAGAATTTTCTCTCATTTACCCATTTCCTTCACCATTATCCTAACTAACTTGCCGCAAAAACTATTATTTTATTTGATTTTATTTCGTTAGTACGTTTATTTTGCTCACGGATTAGCTATTGAAATGAATTTAAAATTTTAATACTCGGTGCTGGTTATTAAAAAAAGAAAACTCTGTCCATTCATTATTTAGCTTTTACGAAATTGGCATATACATGCAGCAAGTGCAAAATCATTAAGTGTTGGATACAACACAAGATGTTTTTGGCTGATAGTTTAAACAACCGCGATTATAAGGGCAATTTTTTTAAGGATTAAGGACTCTTGATCGGATACAGATCAAATTCCATACCTTTTTTTTGGGCCACTGGCCCGTAAGCTCTAGCCAACATACACAACAACATCCATGCACACATCAAACACAACCACACATCACACACTCTCAAAAGAACCATGAATTTGTCCCGAAAACGTTAAATTGTGGCCACTTCTCCACTGGGACCGGACCCCCGCACTCTCTCCAAAAAAGGAAGTGCCGCACCAACTAAGCTTGGTTAACTTCAGGACTTTTCCTCACCCGCAAAAAGAATTTATCACGCCGGATGGTGTTTTAAATAAATTTAAATACAAAAGAGAGATTGAGTTAGTTAGAGACAAGACCATCACTATATATTGGTTGCGGGCTGCGTTGGACCCAAACCCGATCCAATCAGACCCCATGTCTCATATAATCAGCTGAATTCTCTCAAAACCCTAGAAATTAAAGGGGAAAACTTCGATCGTGCTCTCTCTCTTTGCTTCGAAGCTCGATTTAATGGCGGTCGCTTCTCCCTCCTCCGTCGAAACCCTAGATCCCAAATCCGAACTCACATCTGTAAACCCTAACCCTAATCCCCATCCGGCTTCTTCATCGTCGGCGTCCTCAAACCCTAGCCCTAACCCTAATCTCGTGGCGCCTCCCCCTCCTTCTTTTGCCCCATCGTTCAGGCCCCTCGGGGTCCCGCCGATGCCCCAATATTCCACGATCCCAAACGCTAACCCTAATTTCGGTCAAAACCCTAACCCAAGCATGCAGCCGCCGGGGGTTTCAGCTCCGGTCACGTATATGATCCCAGGCGTTGCGACTGGCGCTGGATCGATCACTGTTTCGGCTCCTCCAATGAGGTACCCGCCTCCGAATGCTCCGCAGATGGCTTATGGGCAAATTCCTAATGGATACATGGCGGTTCCTCCACCTGGTGGGTCCCCTCTTTCTTCAAATCTTTGTTAAAAGATTGATTTTTGAACGATAGTTTTCGATTAATGTCACATATTTTACGTGGGCTGTGATTTCCATATGATTCTTGAATTATCAAAATATTGTGGGTATAATTTTAGAATGCTATAAGAGTATCTATCTATGAACCTGGAATTTGTGGCTGGGCACATGAGAGCGTGGAGAGAGAGAGAGAGAGAGAGAGAGAGAGAGAGAGAGAGAGGTTGGAAAGGGGAAAAAATGAAAACAAAAAAGAACAGAAATAGATAAGGGGATGCATCTGATACCGATGACGGAATATTTTCTCATACAGCATTGTCGTGGTGATAATGGTCGGCCAGGATTCTTCTTGCGATAGTTGAAAGATCTCTTGCACTACGTGGTATGATTAAATTCTCTTGATGCCGTGTTTTTCTTCACGTTATTTTTTCATTAGGATTTCAATTTTGCACAAAAGAAAAAAACAAGAATTTAGACAATTGATATTGGTGATATATATACTCTATTTAAAGAGTTTCTTATACAAATGAATAAATTTTATTTAACCTATTGGCCTTTATAGATAATTTCTTTGACAGTGGATCATTTATAGCATCTAACTGCCCGTTGCAATAATGCCCAAAGGTACACGGTTTGATTTTGAATTCATTTTGTATTTGATTGGTTTAATTTGCTTATTTTTTCACTTGCCTCACGTCTAGTTGTCATATCTTTTGGTTAGAAGATTTAGATATAACGCATTATCCTTAGTCTTGTTACCGTTAAATAGTCTACCAACATGGTGTAAGCTCTGACTAATACTCAACATCACCCTATAGTACCTGGGATTGCTTCTCAAGAACACGTGCAATAAATTTATTAAGGTAAGCCCAACTTCGCATATCTTTGCATTATGAAACATATCCTACTTTTCTCCATCCCCTCAGGTCATTTGTTCCGCTGGCGGCAGTTACCAAAACCGTTCTATGCATCTGTTTATGCTTTTCTTGCGTGGTAACATCGTTTGATCAACTTGCTAAGATTATGTTACAATTGATATTTATTTTGAAGAGTAATTTTTTTTTGTTCATTCTGTGGATCTGTTCTGACAAGCTTGCCTAGTTATTTTTTTTTGCATTATGCAGGAATCGCTCGTTATCCAGGACCATACCCAACCATGGCTCGTGCCGGCTTTCCTCCTCGTCCGATGCCTCCCATGGGTGTGATTCCGCAGATTCCTCGACCTCCTATCCCTGGAGTTCGCGGTGTACCTCCCATGGTTACTCCCATGATCAGGCCTCTTGTTCCTGCCATTGCAGCAACAGAGAAGCCACAAACCACAGTATATGTTGGCAAGATTGCTTTGACAGCGGACAACGACTTTCTTCTTTCTCTTCTTCGGGTAGGTTCAATTTAGCAACAATGAGTATATTTGTAACCCGTAGACGTTTGGCTTTTAATAACAAACATTTTACTTTATTCAATATGTTGTTTTACTTTTAAGTGTGTGTATATTAAATTTGGCATTTTCATGTATAATTCCTCCTGATATATCTCTTTCTAAAGCTTTGTGGACCGGTGAAGAGTTGGAAACGTGTTCAAGATCCCTCAAATGGAACACCTAAAGGTTTTGGATTTTGTGAATTTGAAGCCGCTGAAGGAATTCTTCGTGCGCTACGCTTGCTAACAAAATTGAACATTGATGGACAAGAGCTGATGGTAAGTTGCTATAACTTTGCTCTTTCATATATAATTATGGGCATGCAATGGCAAATTTATGCATAGAGAGGGTAGGAAGCAGAATGGGAGGTTGATCTTTACAGGCTTCATTATCTTCTCACCAAAGTAGAGAGCCTTATATTGAACCATGACGGGATACTGTAGTTAGCATGAGCTGAGACTTTAGTGATAAGTGCCCCCCCCCCCAACAAATACATATTTCAAATCTATTTTTAAAAATAAAATCACCAATTGTTCCTTTTCTTTTAAAATTACTTCTTTGAATGCCACTTGCAAGAACTGATAGACGCGACAAATCTGCCATAGTATGTTTTGCACACGTCTTTTTTAAGTTTTTAGTTAATCATCCTAAGATATTGTCATTGCTAGGCATGCTAATATTCTAGAAGATATTAGCCTCATCTGATCTTAGATTTAAGTTCAAGCAATCCTGCTCTTAGAGTCAAGGCTCTGATCTCCAGGTGTGGCTAGTATTCTGTGTGGGCTCAAGCACTTTTTGAAATCCCCCACTTGGGCCCATTGGAGTTATATTCTCCCTCGCAATGGCGTAGTACAAAAAAAAGTCTCATACATTTTATTTTCAATGTGTTTCCTACTGTTATACTGTCATATAATCTTACTGTTAGTAGCATCTTTTAGGTACATCTATTAGATGATCGATTTGTTAGGCAAAATAATAATAAAACAACAACAACTGAGCCTTTATCCCAAGCATATGTGGTAGGCTACATGAACCAACATGAGAATCATGCCGGGTCAAGGCTCTAATTATTATTTTTATTATTATTCTTAAGAGGACCGATTTGTATGTATTATCTAGATATCAAGTTCAGGCGATTAAAGTAGGATCAATTTGCAGTGATCTTGATTCTTGACATCAACTTGCGCCAAAGTATTTTGGATTGGTATTGAGAAACCCAGTACTAACCCCATGACCATCCTCTTGCTACAATATTTTTGGTGTTGGACTTCCAGGATGAATCCTGGAAAT
Organism: Agapanthus africanus; assembly: GCA_030015575.1. Taxonomy (NCBI): domain Eukaryota; kingdom Viridiplantae; phylum Streptophyta; class Magnoliopsida; order Asparagales; family Amaryllidaceae; genus Agapanthus; species Agapanthus africanus. Next base: position 50,302,245 of record CM057348.1, read on the forward strand.
GCAGCCAGTGGTGATGTGCTGCACTAGCTTCAATATCCTCCCCCCCTTGTGGCACTTCCTTTCTGCCTCTTGTCTCCCGTTTCATCTTGTGCCACCTGACTGTTCAGTTGTCACATAGCCAACACTAATGTTTTAGCTAATGATCAAAATAGAATGAGAATAATGGAGGAAAAATGCCATAGGAGGGAATTCCCTCCTATGGAGTCGAAAAAATACAATCTCCATCGTGTTTTCCGACGATCGGCACCCATCATCTTCATCGTTATCATCTAAGATATGGGTACACCAAATTTCATGTGATTCTACAACTTTTTCACCGTTGAATTAGGGTTCAAAATTAACGGTTTACCGACAATAGAACCTTTTAGATTGCTAAATCAACGGTGAAAAAGTTGTAGAATCACATGAAATTTGGCGTACCCACATCTTAGATGATAACGATGAAGATGATGGATTCCGATCGTCGGAAAATACGATCGATGGCGTATTTTTTCGACACCATAGGAGGGAATTCCCTCCTATGGCCTCTTTCCTCCATTATTCTCAAAAAGAATACACTTCCTAATGTTCATCCTTTCTAGATTCTTAATAGCTGGTAGTGCTAGCTGTTATATTTTGATCATTTCATAGCAAAATGCGAGAGTAAAATTTTACATGTTATTGGTCAATGGTTTTTTTCCAATGGCCATTACCTGTAATTTGTGCAAACCGCAAGGTGTTTCAATAGTAATACTCAAGGGGTGCGCTTGGTAGGAGGTAATCTAGCTGGTAATTCTAGATTCCCATGAAATATTATCACGTCTGTTTAGGTGTAAAAAATATTCTCGGGAATATAGGATTACCGTGGTAATTAAATGATCACATCTCGTGAGAATCTTATTTCCCCTAAAACACGTGTCTATACTATATTACCACGAAATATTCCCACCTAATACAAGATGTGCCATGACCGTCCTCCACCTGCCATCGGCCGACCCTGTCATCCCACACCACCAGCTCGACCAGCCGTCGTCCGCCGTCCCTTGCCGGTTGTCGCGCAGGAGGTCGGCTGTCTGCCCACCCACTGTCCGTAGGCCGCCGTCCCTCCCCCGGACGTCCTCCCACCTGCCGTCGGTGGCCGCCGCTGATTGGTCGTTTGCCGCCGTCCACCCATCGCTTGTTCGCCGTCGGTCGGCCGCCCTCCCACTGTTCACCACTGCCAGTCGGCCATCCGTTCGCCGCTGGTCGACAGTTGCATATACATATATTATCGGGGATGAGTAAAATATACCAAGTATGTTAATACAAGATTTCTTGGAATTAGATGCCCAGTCATCATATTTCCGGGAATATGAGGATTCTCAGTAATCTTTTATTCCTTGTACCAAGCGCAACCAAGCTGCCTTCAAAACATTTGCATGGACCATCTATTTTTTGTCGCGTGTTATTGTCCACTTCTAAATTCCTGCGTGTTTTTACTTGATGTGAGAGTTATGTACATGAATTCATCAATACAATCGGTTGACAATGTAGTTGAAAACACAACATGAGAATAGTTTCCCATACCGAAAGTATTATATGATAGAGAAGGTAGGTAAACAAGCTAATCGATCATTATTGCATAAAGGTGCCAGGTTTGAAGGCTATAGCTAATTGTGAACATGCTAAATTTTAGGTATAAATTCGAGTTCAATATTCTTATGAAGCTCTTGCTTGAATTCCATTTCTAAATGTTATATGGTAAACTAGCAGATGCCCCTTGTGTGACATGCAAATGCTTAGAAGGCTCAAAAAATAAATGCAAAATTAATTTAAGTGGTAATTTGTTGACAATTAATTAGTTTCTCAAACTTTTCTTGTTACAAATTACATTCTTTTCGTACTTTCAATTTTCATAATCACTTCGTGTTGTAGAGGTAGTACTGTTTGTTAAAAGTATGATAATGATAACCACATAACAAAAGTTTGTTGTAACGAAATTTAAAGAATTTCAATTAGATATTAAAGGATCTATATATTGTATTTAGTGAAACTAAAGAAGATATCACAACTCTCTTTTTCTTATAGTAATCATCTATTTCCCCTCCTAGTGAATGTGTATATGTGTACGTCCGGTGGATAAAGAAAATTAATTTGCAACGAAATATAAGAATTGAGGAGACTAGACAATTTAAAGCTATATTTTATCTTCTAAAATTTAGCGTCATGATTTAAGATAGCTAGAAACCTCCATAGCCTTTTTTGTTTAGTAGAAATTTCAAATATTATATCGAGTTTGTTTATATTATACGTTTAATGGCTTAGCAATTTGTATTCCCCCCCATTTTATAGAATCTATTCCATAATGTTTTAGAAGTTGGGCATTCAATTCGAATCCATTGAAAAAAGTAGAATATTTGATTGCATTTTACTTAAAGATTACCCAAAACACCGCATTTCAATTTTCTTAACATTCCAAATACAATAAACCATTATTTCATAATTATTAGAGATTCTTTTGATTATTGTTTAAAAAAATTCAAAATTTCATAAAAGAATTGTCACAAAACAATGTTTAGAAGTTGTAGATTATTTTCTAAAAGACTTTCATACTCATATTAGAGAAATTTTGTATTATTCATAAAAAGAGAGAACTTTTAGTCTTTTCTTTAAAAAAATAAAAGAAAAAGAAAATCAAAGATCCTTTACAATAATTAAAGGTTCATGAGTTGCTCAGAACTTTCTTATTAAAAAATATAGCATATTTTTATATAGAAGTCTGAAAAAATCCTTCTTAAAATGTTTTTACAAAATTCTGATATGAAAAGAAATCAAAAAATATTTAGCACCAAAAAAGTCTAAAGAGTTATTTATAATCTTAATTCTCTATAAACCCATTGTAAATAAAATAATCAAACACGAAGATTTAAAATTTTCATATACTGAACATTTGATGACAAAAAAATATTCATGTGAGAGAAATGACAAATAAAAGAAAACTCTAAATCTAAATCAACATCTAGACTCTTTCATGTTTCCCTGTATGGATGGAGGAGAATAAGATTTTGCTGGAAATAAATATAGGGTTTTCATAAATTGAAGAGAAGATGGAAATGGAAAAATTCATATAGCTTGAGAAAAATAAAAAACCAGCCTCTGAAGAAAATTTCAAAAAAAATAGAAAATAAATCATCGTGATTTATTTCTCCTTTGCTATTCGAGAAGAATAAGGAGTCTTTTTTCCTTGATATATAAATTAAAGATTGCTACACTTATAATTGCACCCAGTAAATGTAACAACTGTGGACGGGGTCCTAGGATATGTTAGATGGTTAACAATAAAATCCAAACCCATGCGAGTGAAGGCAGTTAAAAGTTTCCTTGTTCAGTGCGTGCTTTCCAAAATGCCTATGTGATTAAGGGCAAATAGTGATAAATCCTCAAAATACGCTTAAATTTATTCCAATAATCAGCTATCTACACATGGAAAAATGAAAGTCCGCGAGGGTATTAATGGAACAACACAAAAGATCGTGCTTTTGTCTCATTCACTCAGCTTTGTATTAGTATATGGATATGGATGGATATCAACAGTTCTATTGAAAATACATGTTTCAAGAAGACCAATTGAGACTAAATGCCTTTACCTTTCTCAAATCGCCGTGAGGCCTAATTTACGGGTAAAGATGATGGAGGTGTCGAAGGTTCATAGCTAGCAAAAGGAATTGTATATACATTTATGTGTATATATAATACACACATGTATCCAAGGTATTTTTTAAAATAGTGAATCCATGAATCTGAATCACATGATTCCCATATTGTTACCCGAATATGTGCTACATAAGCATAAAAAGGGAACAACGGACGCACACCCAGCACTCCCACACGCATGTGCCCATGTACACACTCTTCTCAAGGAAATCATAGGCACGTTTAATTCCCTCCTTTCCACTCTATATCTATTTCTTATGTTGCTTAGAGAGTGTCCCTTTGTGTTTACTAGATCGACCTATTAAGATTTGAAGGCTGAAGGAATGTTGGAAAGCAGCAATCTATGGTTAGAAAAAAAATTCATTCTATGTTCGTTTTACCGTGAGAATTAAATTTCCTTTTCTTTTAATTATTTCACCAGATTCTTTTTTTTGGGGTCTAATTAGAGGTTTCTTTTATCTATTGGCATACTGCAAGACTTGCCCTTTTGTGGGTTAAGTTAAACACTGATTTTGTACCAGGTACTATACCAATATACTCCATCAGATTTTAGTTAGCAAATGCACAAATAATCTGGGTATAACGTTTTGCTTCAATATTTTGAAAGGAAGCCGTAACTGCATGCCTTCAGTTCATGTGCAATTCTATAGGATGATATATTGTAACCATGTCTAATACTTCTGTGCACTATTTTTTCCTGTTATCTTTAAGATATTAAAAATGGGAAATTCCATCTGGAGCCTGAATCTGTGAAGAAATGACCCTATTCGCATTAGGTTCAGTAATTTCCAGTGATCTGTTTTTGTTTTAAAAGCAATTTATGAATCATTCCTGGTTCTTGGTGAGAATTTATTTTGATGTAGAATTCCAAAATTAACACCAGTGCTCATTGTTTTTTTGTTCTTCTCTTTTTCTTGTCCACCCCTCCCAATCCCCACCCATGCCCCACAAGAAAGCCAACCCCAAAACTCTTTTCTTTTGTTTCTGTGGGCTGGGCTGGTGGGTGTGCTGGTATTTTAAAACCCCCCTCCCCCCAACACAAAAAAAAACAAACAAATGAACAGTTGTAGCTTAAAGCTTTTCGGTACACATGTTTATGCAGTTTAATTTCTTCATATTGAAAATGGAATAGAGTTCTGCAGTCCCAAATTCAATCTCTGGTTTGATCTATGAAAATATAAACATGGACAATTGGCCAAAATCTTCACCATTTATCTCTGAAATCGCAGCTATACTTGGACACGTGACGCATGGACTTTCTGAAAGCATGTGACATTGATATTGTGTAATATATAAATGTGCAAAGAAATGTGTGTGTGTCCATGTATGAACCAAGTAATGCACTTAAGCAACTAGGTCATAATTCAATAAGAACATACTAAGATTATTGTTCAATTAAGCCAAAACGCATCTCTTGCATATGAAAGTTGTATGCAAACAGGGTGATTCTGCCTTATGAATTTTTAATTCTAAGTGTAAATGAAGTGTTGTGTAAGCAAAAATCTAAAATTTGAAATGTTATACGAGTTTTCATGTATCCATTTTTGATTATTTTTCTATGCTTAACTGATAATTGATATCTTAACAGTTAAACATCAACCAAGCGACTAGAGAATATCTTGAACGATATGTTGAAAAGAAAACTGAAAGAGAAAAACTTAAGGAAACTGAAGGCCAAGTTCTTGAGAAAGAAGATGAAGGTGCACCAGCTGTTGAAAAACAAGAGCCTTCAGAACCAGCTGTTGATGAAACAATTAAGGATCCAGATGATTCAGGGGACAAGGATAATCAAGATCACCAGAAGTTTGGTATTGTCAATGATGAAGATCGCGAAGCTGATAAAGATGCCTTAGAGAAGATTACTGGTATGATAGAGGAGAGGTTAAAGACAAATCCTCTGCCTCCTCCCCCACCCATTAAGACTCCTGTTGATACTACGGCCAAGTCAAATTCTGAGGCCCCTTCTAAATCAAGGGAGGGGGATTCGGACGTAGATATCATGAGAAGTGGTAAGTTCCCTTCTTCAAAGTTCAATGATATAAGTAGCTTTCAATAATTTCCTGGATTTTGTTTATTTATCGTCTTTCTTTTTGTTTTTTGTTCCCATGGATGTAGTTGATGATGAAACTACAAGTGAGATCAAGCCGGCGACTGAACATGACAAGCCAGAAACAAGCTCTCCTGATAAGGGCAGAAGGCACAATAGGAGCAGTCGAGAAAGAGACAGGGACAGAGAAAGGGACAAGGAACGTGGTTCAAAACGGGAGAAAGAGCGGGAATTAGAGAGGTATGAACGTGAACGAGAACGTGAAAGAGTCAGGAGGGAGAAAGAAAGGGACCAGAAAATTAGAGAGGCTGAACGATTATATAACATCCGTTTGAAGGAGTGGGAAGTGAGAGAAAGAGAGCAAGAACATCAGCTTAAGAAAGAATACAATAGAGAGAAAGATAGGCAACGAGAACGCCGCAAAGAGATCCAAAGAGATGAAGATGGAAGTGATGATGATGAAGATGATACAAGAAAAAGGAGGCGAAGGAGGAGTACACTTGAGGAGAGGAGGAAAAAGAGACAGCGGGAGAAGGAGGAGGACCTTGCTGACAGATTAAAGGAAGAGGAAGAGATTGCTGAAGCAAAGAAGAGGGCTGTTGAGGAGCAAAAGCGGATAGAGGAGACACAGTCTCTTCCGGCTCAGGTGACTGAAGAGGGTGAAAATGTTGCGATGGAAGTGGATGGTGGTATAACCGATGGTAAGGACACAGCTGTTGTCCAGCAGTCTCATGATGGTGCTTCTGCAAGTGGCGATCATGCTGGTAAGTTTTCTAGCTTGTATATATTCGAAAAAATTTCTGCCCATCCGAATTTCTTCATATGTGAAATGGAATTTGTTCCATAGATGATGTAAATTATGGAAGCAACGCTGCTGTTGAAATGATGGTGGATTCAGCTGCACAGCTAGATATTAAGCAAAGCAATGATGCTCCTGCTAAGAAGCTGGGGTTTGGTTTGGTAGGTTCAGGAAAAAAGACAACTGTTCCTTCGGTTTTTCATCAGGAGGACGATGAGAATGTTGAAGACAAAAAAATGAGACCCTTGGTGCCTATAGATTACTCCACGGAGGAATTACAGGCTGTTCAAACACCTGTCTCCTCCACGCCCCCAAATTTGTTGGCTGCTGCTGAATTTGCTAAGCGAATCTCCGGTGGGAACCCGAATGATGAGAAGCCTGAATTGGAATGGGAAAGAAATGGGCGGGCTAGTGACAGAGGGAGACACAGGGAGCGAGATCACAACAATGATGAGAATAGCCGTTACAGGAATGAAAACAAGGAAAAGATGCGTGACAGGAGTTATGAAAGGGAAAGGGAAAGGGACCGGGAAGATAAGCCAAAATCAGAGAACAAGAAGTTGCTGGATGCAAAGCAGTTAATTGACATGATTCCGAAGACTAAGGAAGAGCTCTTTGCCTATGAAATTAACTGGGATGTTTATGATAAGGTGAAAATTTTCTTGTGTCAATAAACGCATTTCAATTGTTCTCTTCTACAGACTGCCTATGCTAGTAAACCATTTAATCATCTTTATCAGAGCTATATCCCATAAAAATGGGGCCGACAATGGAAAAAAGCCTCATGGATGATTTGAGGAGATTGTAGGATGTCAACTTGATAATCCTACTCCATCTCGAGTAGTGCCATATCATTGCCAAAGGAAACTAGGAAAGAACCAGGCTTTCGTAATCCTAAAAGACCGGGGCAAACCTTGAAGAAGCAGAAAACTGATAATCTATTCGCTATAGTGAATTGCATTCAATTCTTCAGCAATAAACCACTTAATTACTTTTATCTTTCTTTGAGTGGAAGTTGGTAGTCTTTGTTGCTGTGGGTAACATGTGCAGTGAAGTTCTCTCAGAAGACGATCTTAAAAAAAAATTTGTTAGCAACTGCAATGCCTTATTTCTTATGGTTTCAGTGATTTTTAATTGTGTCTACGAAGCTAATTATGTTGCTTAATTTGTCTGATTTCTGCAGCATGACTTGCATGAGAAAATGAGACCATGGATCTCAAAGAAGATCACTGAATTTCTCGGGGAGGAAGAGGAAACACTTGTGGATTATATTGTATCCAGTACTAAAGATCATGTTCGAGCATCAAAAATGCTTGAATTGTTACAATCCATCTTGGATGATGAGGCTGAAATGTTTGTTCTCAAGATGTGGAGGATGCTAATATATGAAATTAAGAGAGTCGAGACTGGAATCTCTGTTAAACCGAGGGCCTGAACATCAGGTTGCATTTCTTTCATCGCTTGTGGGAGTTATTTAGCTTTTATTGCTGCTAAATATCAGCATTCATGCTTCAGCGACCAAGGAAGCGTCCCATGTTGTTTGCTGGGGAGCCTTCTTATACAGAGTTGGAAATTCAATGCTCATGGGGCCTCCATGAAAACCAGGAGTAAATCAGTTTTTATTGTCAAGTGGATGAGTCATTTCGATAGGTATGCTGTTAAATACAAGAAATGATTTGTCTTACTATTTGGACTTTCTTGTTTCTTGATAATACAGTTTATTTATTTTGAATAATTGTGTAGTATTTAGAATATATTTAAAAGCCTAATGTTGTACTACCATGATATATCTAATTACTCTTGCCGTTTCTACATATTTTCTTGTATCATGTGCTAATGAGAATTGGCAATCCATTAGTTGTTTCTGAATGATTTGTTTGAACATGTCACTCCCCTGACACCCACTCTGTTGTGGAAAAGGGAAGTTTCCCTTGCTATAACAAATCAGTTAATAGTGCAGTTGGTGTGCACGATGTTCTATATATTTGTATCCTCATCCCTAATTACTTCGGAAATAGAAATGAAATCATCAGTTCAATTCACAAACTTGTGTTTCCTCTGTATCTTTCACCTGCATGGAAGTTTTCTAGTTTATTTCTCATCAGAATACTACTTGAAAATTTAATTGATTTCATTGTCAAATTTGATTTCCAATTTCAAGGGATGGCTATACTACACAGGTACTCCATGGTGCATTTTCATTATTAGTCTTTGGCCAATATAAGTTTAGACCCCTTGGTAGGCTACCATGATTGTGATATAAAACATTTGGTTGATATTAGATCATGTAGCTAAATTGTTCATTGAGAAACATTGTTATTTTATTGTTTATCATTTGCCTGTGGACTGTTTCAACAGATCTTACTCATGATTTTTCATACAATTTGCTCCTTTTCTTTTGAATAAAGATAAGATCACTGTAGCTAATTCAGCAAATTTGTTAGATTGGGGTGGCCATTTTTAACGACGTCGGGATATAGAGTAGTAGTCATTAAATTTGCTTTCCATATACTTCGCGACGATAGTTGACTGTAGCACGCCAGAGTGGCAATGTAGCCATCCACTTGTCCTTAATATATCCTACTTGTTTAAGAGCTGAGATTCATAATTCGGGTAAATTACCATAGGTCCAGGTTTGTAAAGCATGGTAACTCCATGCAAAGTAGGATATCGAACATGGCATGACGTGTCAAAGTCAGGGAAATAGGTTATGGAGGCGGAAATATCCCATGTTATTCATAAACTTTAACCTTGATACCTTAAATGAATGATCCACAGCATAAAGACATCTCCAAGCCCTAAAGTGTTTGTATGGAATAGATGTAACCAATTACCGCAATCTCTAGGGATATTTGTGTCCAAATCGCAATTTTCTTTTATTAAATGCATGCACGCTGCGTTGCATAATATCTATCATAAGGTTGAGCCCAAGAGATACTGGACTAAGTGAGATATAGACTATAGAGAGATTTGCTTGATTGAAAATTTTGGATGTTGGGAGGATCGTTTCAGAGAAGCAAGCGGGGAAGGTTGATTCATGAAGCCTTTTTGATACATCTTGAATTGATTTCGAGAGATTTGGAGATTGATTGGACCATTTAGTGGCGAAACATCCTCATCAAAGACGTTTTGATGGTCAATACTAATTTATTTGATTTTTTGGGTTTGAAATTGTCTTGTTTTGGGAAAACCTTTGAAAACATTGTACAGACTCAGTTGTGCTATTTACATACCCAAATAAAATGCATTTCTTCTCCAATAACTTTTCTGCAACTGTTATATGACGGGAAATTGTTATTTCTTACATGTTTCGTTACAGCTGTTTAAGTTGATCGTATTCATCCTTTTATCAAGGCTTTTTCCAGTTCATGTTAATAGTTTGCTCCGCTGGTATTGCTTTTCTACCTTCTGCATTTTAACTATTACGGGGACAGATTATGTTGTCAAACAACATATTACAGCTGATTAAAGAATGTCTCTTTATTTTCTTACTGCCCATGTTAATGTTATTTTACTGGATGGTTCTGGTGTAGATGATCTAAAGAATTTGGAGACTGTTTATAAACCTTTTCCTGCATCATATTCTGTAGTTTCAACTTTCATCAGTGCATGTAATCCTGAATTTTATCTAAAGGTTAGTTGCTGGATGTTAGCATTTGACTTCGCTTCGCTGTAATATTTAGAACTAACAGGAATTTACCTGTTAAGATGTGGGATAATACCACTGAGATGGCTCGACGGTGTTAGTCTATAAAAGAAGAGGCTGACATTCTCTACTTGATATCATTCTCTCCCCACAACAACCACATCTCAAAGAGAAACCCTAGCTCTCACCTCTCCTGATCAAGCTAGCACCGCGGTGACAAATGGAGGCCTCTCGCTTGTGTTGAAGTGTGGTCACCTCCAGACCTTTGAAGGAGATTTGTGGTTAACGTGGTGTGCACAAGGAAAATCCTGGATCTAAGGTATGTCATTAGTTATTCCGCTGTGAGATTATCAATATAGATCAATGCATGTACATGTACATGCCTAGAGATTAATTTCTGCACTGGAGATTTTCTATCCATTCGTCTCAGAGCCAAGTTTAGAAATCGGCCAAGTCAAATGAAGCTACCGGTAAAAGTTCTTGAAGAATATAGGCTATCTTTATGTTTTGACATTTTTGATGCTTTGATGATTATTGGCTTATGCTCTGCATAGATTTTATTGTCATTTTAGGCTTGATTGCAGGAAACATGTTCTCTCAAGTGTTTTTACCCTGTACGACACGTTTTTACGTTTTTTCCTTTAACAAGAGAAACATGTACCCCCTGCTTTCTTAAGCTAACCTCTGTATGTAGTTACGTGCAAGTAATGTGATTGAGATTGAACAGAAAATGTTTCAATATTGTTACTGTTTTTATAAGTTTTTTCATACACGATCACAATTGCAAGATTTTATATCTTGTACCAAAATTTGAATTCTCTTTTTATGGAGTTGAGTTGGATTTAATTTTTATGTAGTTTTGAAATACAAACTATAATGTTCTGAGACTATCTTCTAATGATATGAATAACTGGAGAGAAAGAAGAAGACATTTTTTTAAAAAAAACTGCGTTAGAAGGGCTTTTATGGTGCAAGCCTCTTAAGAGCTTTTGGATAGGCTTAGCTTATGCAAAGAGAAAGCCTATCCAAGAGCTACATAAGGGGCTGGCATCATGCAAGTTAGTAGATTTTTTCATGTATTTTGGTTATAGAAGGATAAAAAATTTGGTATCTTCTGTCTTGTTAAAGATTTTTAGTGGACATCATACATCTATTTATCTTGACTCATTTCTCAGTTCGGGATAGGAGAAAGAAAAGCATGACAACATGAAGACATTTAGTCATCTTTCGAACGACTTTAAGAGGCTTATGATCTCATCTTTGTTTCTTTAAAGCAAAATTCATATTAATTTATGGTCACTCCTTTTTAATAAAAGAATTATCTTTAAGAAATGAGAAAAGTTTTTATGTTTATTCCTCACATATGACCTATCCACATTGTTACCAACCTAGTTAAGTATTTTAATTATTTTAATTGATTCATTTAAATTTAAGCCATCCTTTTCAATTTATAGCGCATCTCTTGAACTTTGTCATCCATCAATATTTAAAGCACATGATATCTATTAAATCCATAGAATATCTATTATACATCCACTTGCATCCCAGTGCAATTATATTATTTTGATAATTTAAACTATTATTAGTAATTTAAATGAGCGGGTCTTCAAGTATATATAGTGATTTCAAAAGATTACCTATTCCTGGTCAATTTGAGCGCAACAAAAAGTCAAAAATTTCCATATGAATCAACTATTCTAGACCATTATAGGCAAGAATATTTGATATCAAAAGGTGGAGATGAGAAGGACATTTTGTGATTTCTTTCGAAGAAATTTGCCGCCCCCCCCCCCCCCCCCCCCTCTAATACAGTCAACATTGTTAATAGTGAGCTGAACAGTTAAAACGATTCTAATTTCTTAATTGCCGAGTCCACAAAAAGAGCCTAGTGAGACTCTTTCATCTTTTCTTTCTTCTAGAAATAAGTATTTTTACTTTTCAAATTTGAATGATTTTGTTTCTTATGCTGGCTACATGCATGATCATGATTGCAATGTTTCTGTACATGCATGGATGGCTTGCAATGGCATAATGCTACTTCCGTTGCCAACACATTTCTCAAAACTCACAAACTATTTTTAAACCTCTGCTATTAATGCTAAATTGTGGGTGTTTTCAAATTCGAAATCGCACATTTGATTCCTACTCATGACACATGGCAATACAATCCTTATTGATTTAGAAAAGTTAAATAAGATTTTTGACTATGATGCTGCATCGCAAGTGCAGTGCTGAAAGCTAACATTTCTCAACTTCAAATGCCATGCCTTTCTGGTCACTCATCAATCATCATTTATTAAAACTTTTAGAAAACCTCTTGGTCCATTGGGAACTCTATTTTGAAGTGCTTTTGATCTTGCACTAGCTTTATTTGGTATGTGCACTTTCTCAGGAAGAATGTGGGGTTCGAGTTCGAAAACCAGGAACCCCAAAAAGAGAAGTTGCCACAAATTAACTTTTTCGGGACAAACTCATGGGTCTCCTGGATGCGTGTGTTGTGTGCTCGTGTGTGGTGTGTGCTTAGATTAGGGAATACGGGCACTGCCAGGAAAAAAAAAGGAACTAAAAAATGCTGTGACATATTGTTTTTGATAGCTAGCTGTCTTTTCTTGTCAATTACCCATACCTACTCAAATAATTAGGCAAATGCAATAAGTGCTGATATAGTGAAAGAAATTTAATGGTCATGGGCATTTAAAGACTTTTTTTGTTACAATTATAGCTTGGAACTGAATAAAGCCGGTTACACATCATCAAATACAGGCGAGAACATAATAAATTTTCATCAAATACAGGTGAGAAGATATGATAAATTTTTGGGATGACATTATGTCGGAAATTGAATGACAAACTTGCATTTTGAATTTTTTTATGCAAAAGGTATACTGACCCCAATATAATATAATATCCCTAAATCATTCTTTTTCCATCTAGTTTCTCTGCCTTTTTATTGTTCTATTTTTTTGAATATTTGCAAATTTACTTATATAAGTGTCAAATTTATGATAGTCAATTTATATCGATCATACATAAAACCAAAAAAGGTAATGAGTCAACTTAGGTTGGATCAAGTAACCCGATTATGATCCGATCCGAACATTAAACGGTTAGGTCGATCCGACCTGAACGTGTATGGTTCTAAAAAATTATTAAATGGGTCAGATCGACCCAAACCCAATTTTGAACAGGTCAAAGATGACCTGACCCGAACCATTTGATACCCCTAATCTCTATTATAGTGCAAAAGTCCAGTGTCTCCAATTTTAAAATCGATTTGGAGATTTTACCATCTAATTTGCAAAAGAAATTTAATAAAAAAAAATATACAATTCAAACTTGTAACCGCAACTAATTTCATACATCTCTTTTCATAACCAAATCCATAAATTTCTCTCATTAGCTAACTCCATAGATATCTTTTTCTTAATTACACAATTGTGTTTCTTAATTGCACAAATCTTTATTTTAATTACACCCTATCACACGTGCAACACACAAGTACTATAATAAAGACATAGTGAAGGTGTAAGTTTGACGATTAGCAGTGTGCCTTTTCTTTGATTTTTAATTTTATCAATTTAATGGGCTTGGGATCTACCGCAGGCATCGCATGACTAGGGGTGAAAGTACCCGAACCCGACCCGAACAACCCGATCTTTCCGGATTTTTTAGATATCTTATATCCGTCCGAATCCGATCGGACGGATTGAAAATTAGATAAAAATAAATCGGGTCGTGTATGGGTATAGTATTATACCCGCCCCTCCAAACCCGTCCAAACCAAACCCGTTTTGGATATTTGATCAGGCTTGATAAATTACAGACATTTAATTCAATATTATAATGTACCTATTGTAATTTATTGTATGATATATAGCTAGTGCAATTTTAAGTGTAATCTATAAACCTGTCATCTGTAATAATTTGTCAATATATACATGGAAGAACTCATCTAAAATATTTTAATTTTACTTTTTTGATAATTTATATTGGGAAAACCCCAAAACAGAAAAAAAAAGATCTGCCTGCATAAACCTGAAACCCGTCCAAGACTTGAAATTGTTGGTTTGGGTTTAACGCGTTATAAACCCGTCGGGTTCGGACGGCTTTCGGCTTTACGTTTTAATTTTCCCTGCCTGGTATAAAATTTGTCAAAAACCCGTATTACCCGGCCTGATTTCACCCCTGCTTGTGACCCAAACCCTGAGAATGGGGCCCGCCCAACTTAACTCATGGGCCTCATCCTATCCGATTTGTCTTTATTGGACACTGCTCAATGTGCTGCAGCCGACTAGCCGTATAAAACTCTTATTTTATCTAAATCTAAAGTGCTCTGCCAAATGAAAATAAAGGATCCAAGTTCGGTAGTTCTCTTTTTATATTATCACACTCTTTTAATAGATACATACATCCATTGTTTCTGTTTACACTCTACAATTTGGTGTACATATTATAACTTTTATTGGTGTGGTATTATTATAGGTTTAGCAATACATTACTTTAGAAGGGAGACATCTATATGATTAAGAATTAAATTGCCAGATTATGCATGTAATTTATTTGCATGTATAATTTTAAATAAACTCATGTTTTCCGGATTTCTAAACTGATTGGAATTTTAAAAGACATGGCATTATAACTGGGATTTTAATTATACTTGGAATCAATAGGCATGGATTTTAAAAGGGCAAGATTAATGCTTAATCCACATATTAAAAAAAAACCATTAATCAAGTCATGCTTAGTAATTGGTAAGGCTTTCAGGATTCCATTTTGAATCGGCCAATCAACTCATGCTCTTAATTAAGGGCTAAACCATTAAAGAATGTGTCATCATCTTTGCATAAAGTTAATATATGCATAATTAATGTTTTATCTCTAGATAATTCTTTAACACACGCAGAAGTAGTAACGAAGACTCCAAAAGGCAAAGCTTTCAAGATGGAAAAAAATTATTTGTGAGGAAAATTGGAAGAGGTTCATGTCATTAGCAGTCATTAACAGCCATTTGTTACATCTAACTGTTGGCATAAATTAATTTTTAGTCAAATTAAGTCCCTGGAAACTGATGTGGTCCACTAATTGAGAAGGTTAGGGGGTATAATGATCGAATGGTGAAATGTCAATCCTTTTCATAACTCTTGATGGTTAAGGTTATAGAAACTAGAATTTAAGCACTTAACATTTCATGTCAGTGAGAATTAATATTATAAATTTATAAAAAATGAGGGGTCATGCACAACTTTTCATTTCAAGACCCAGCATGATGGCTACAGAGGTGAAGTTTTTTGATATAAGTGAGTTTCATCAATAAGACTCATGCCTTGTTGAGATTTTGCCAATTTTATATTTTATACCCATATACATTTATAGTTTGCCTGATATGGGACTATTTTAACTCACATATCTTAACAAATAATTAATCTATGAGCGTTCACATTTGTGAGCCAGTCAGAACAAGAGAGGATTTCGTGTATTGTGAGAACGTAAATGACTTGTCATATGCTTGTGGTCATATTTCTATAATTTTCTAACAAATGCATTTTTCTTTCATTTCCCTTTGGTTTTAGGAATCCGGAGCTGTGTGATAAATCCATATGGGACTTCATCAGTCAATTCTTGGTTAGTTTTACGTTAATTGGTAAATCTTTTTATTAACTTTCAATAACTTCTTTATATTAGTGACAAATGCCCACAAGAGAGGCGTCTGAAGAGTGCATGACAGACGTCTGGCTGTTAAAAAGAAATGATTTTAAGGTTTTGAACTTGGTTGATTGTATTGAATTCTTCACAAGTATATTATTTTACAATTACATGGTGATAAAATAAAAAATCAAATCAAATAAGATCAGGAGAAAATTAAAATAGGATTTTTCCTGATTTGTTACAACTAATTTGGTAGCTGAAGATTTGATTCTCATTGATTGATAACCGCTACAACGGTGGCTCTATTGGGCAGTGTTCCCCCTATCAGAGCAAGGCTCTGTTTGAATTTTGAAAATTCAAATTTTTGAAGCAACGCTTCAGATCCCGTGCGCTGCGCGCAACGCGCCACGTGTCAGAAGTTGACACAGCAGCACAACGCCCAAGGCAGTGCGTCCAATCAGAGCAAAGTTCTTTAAAAAACAAAAATAACGCTCAGTTGCGCAAGCGCACCGCTGCGCGACACGTGTCTACGCAGTTGCGCAAGCACGACTGCGCAAGCGCACCGCTGCGCGACACGTGTCTGCGCAGTTGCGCAAGCGCTGTTGCGTAAGCGCACCGCTGCGCGACACGTGTCTGCGCTGTTGCGCAAGCGCTTCATTGTGCGACACGTGTCACTCACTGGGGGAGTTGCGCAAAACAGAATAAATCTTGTTGGAACAAGAAGATTTTCTTGTATAAGGCAGGGGCCTTTGGATCAAAGATCCAACGGTGGGGAAAATTCCCCAAATCACTCAGAAAAATATTTATGTAACAAATCTAACTAATTTATGAGCACTATAAAAAGGATCCCAGGCCTCATTTCAAAAGCATTGAGATCAGACTAAAAAAAAAAGAGAAGAGAACTCTTGAGAACTCCTTGAGAATACAAAAAAAAGGTAAAAAACCTTTAAAAGAAGAGAAAATTCTCTTAGAAATAGATCATTGATCTAAGAACAAGATCAGTGATCTTCAATAAATAAATAAATAAATAAAAATAATAAAAATAGTGCCTTGCACTTGCTATGAACCTTTGGTTCTCTGAAACAAGAAAAAACTTGTTTTTCTTTGATCCAAATTTAGATCAAGAGATAAAAAGTGCTTTGCACTTCTGTTCTTGAATCTACAAAGATTCTCAGTGCTTTGCACAAATGCAATGCATTACTTAAAGGGCCAGGCCCAAGTCAAAAAGACATAATAGGCCTAAATAAATTGCAAAGCAATAAAAAGGCAGGTCCCCATTTAAATTGATACTCTGTTTGAGCAAAGCCCAAAATAAATGAGCAGCCCTAGTAAAAGGCCTAACAGGCCAAATGCAAACGGGACGTTGAATATTCTCAACTGGACTTAGCCCAATTTTGGCCGTAAGTCCTTAAATTAAATTGACTGAGCAAGATTGCTCCTCCTAAATCAATTCACATCCGGTTTGAGGGTACATCTCCGAACTCTTTTGACATCCATCGTTGTAATTCCTCAACGACTTCAAAGAGGTGACGGGTCCCAACGACCACACATTGATATGGACTGCGGGGTCTTTAAACTCGTGGACCGAGACGTCCTTAAACTAATATTCGTCCCTAAATGGGAATATTGGACCGAAACGTCCTTAAACTAATATTGGACCGAAACGTTCTTAAAACTAATATTGGACCGAAATGTCCTTAAACTAATAATGGACCACTACGTCCTTAAACTGGCGATGGACCGAAACGTCCTTAAACTAATATCGGACCGAGACGTCCCTAAACTAATATCGGACCACCACGTCCCTAAACTGGAATATGGACCAACACGTCCCTAAACTGGCACAATAGAGCCCAAATGCTCTTTTGTCGGATCTAAACGGTCCCGTTAAGTTGATCTTAGTCTCAAACTAGACTAACGTATCCTTAACAAACGTTTAAGTTGATCTTAGCCTCAAAAATGGCTAACGTATCCTTAAACCAAAACCCCAAACCCAAATCTAAGAAAATACGGATTTGGACTAATCCACGTCTTGCGGGCGACGGCATTACTCAGTCTCCGTATACAATCCACGGGAAACCACGAACAAAACAAGCACCCACGACACGAAGTGAAATTCTGGAGAAGGAGAAAGTTGTTACCGCGACACGGTAGCGTAATTAACTGCAGGGGCTTGCGTCTGTAGGGAAGAGCGTCCCCACAATCAAAACCCCCTCAAGCGAGGGGGAATCTGACGAAGTCTGCTACATCGGCCGCATCCGTCTAAACCTCCGATACAAGGTGCCATAAATCAACTTGGCATCTTCGGAGAGGTAGACGGATAAGACCAAATAGCATCTGCCCCGAATCTCAGCGTCAGGACATCGCAGTCCTGTGCGCCGCCTTTCGGAGGGGAACAGATTCTGGCACGCCCGGTGGGACATTTTCCTCTTTCCACTCCACACTTCGTGTGTCGTCCTCGCGAACCAATCGCGGTTTGTTAAATGGTTGCCTTCGGATTTCAAGTTACTAAGATTTGGTCTTTTGCCTGGCGCAGAACTTAAGATTCAATGGCCTCTAACTGCACCAACTGCTCGAAGTGCCACTGCGATGGACGCTCCACCTCCCCCGGAGGTGTAGCATATGGGCCCCAAGCAGCTTCCTTCCTCGCTCTGCCGGTAGACCAGGTGACCCAAGCCACCACTGGCCTGTTCTTCGGGACCATGATCCCACCTACAAGCTTCTCTACGCCAATACCTGCACCGAAAGTGAACAAGAAGTCGGTCTTCGACCGACTCACTGCTACCACGACCCCTGTCAACGGGTCGCCCACCACCAAGCCAACAGCCTCTGTCTTTGTGAGGCTGGATCAAAACTATGAAGGGCCCGCTAAGAAGCCCAGGAACTCTAAAATGGCTGTCCCAAGGAGGGCAACGGCCGCTGCTCCCGAAGACGTTAAGGCGGCTTCTCCCGTCAAAAAGTCAGTCTTTTCAAGACTGACGATTCCCGTTCCTGCCCCTACACGAAGATCTGTCTTTGACAGATTGGATATTACCCCGCAAGGAACAACCTCAGTTTTTAAAAGGTTAACACCGGCGGTGCCTCATTCAGACAGGGGGCAGAAAGAAGCTATCTCTATCTCTGAGCCAGTCCCAACGGCTCGTCGTGCTCGACGTCGCCATTGGCAACGAGTAAGAAAGGCAGGGTCAACTCCCCCTCAGGGCTAATTCCACCGGCTCCAGCAATGGAAGTCAACACTGCTGTTCCAACTGGGAACAATTTTGAACTGCTGAGGAGGGTACGGAAGAACTCTCCAACCGCTACACTGAAGAGATCTCCTCCACCTGCGGAGAGAGTTCCAGAAACGAAGCAAGAACAGCCCCATCAACGGCTGTCCTCAAGAATTTATAAAGTTTGGAGGAGAGTTCAAGACTCCGTGATCGACCTGGATCTCTCCCGTCAACGAAAGAAGACGAAGGTGCAAAAAGGAAAAGACCGTCCTATTGAACAGCAAGGGACAACGATCGCTAGGGTGCCCACTACAACGGCCCCTTCAACTTCAACGGCCCACAAGAGAAGGAGACCAGAGAAAACCCCCGCATCAGTGGCAAAAGTTAAAAATGGTGAACCTAAACGCCCCAAGTCAGGGGGCATAACAGTTCATACGGTTTACATGGCGTCGGGAAAAGAAGACAGCCGTACATCCACGGGTCATAGACCGCTTACACGGTCAGTGACCAAGGCTCAGGAGCAGCAACAGAAGCTCCAGGAGATGATGAACGCTATGGCCGCACTTACAGGGCCGAAAGAAACCCCGGAAACATCCTCAGAAGAATGTCGAGAACAAGAAACGGACGCCGAATTCCTTCGGCGCGTGCTAGAGAAGAAAGATAAAGAGGCTGCGGAACAGGCAGCCAACATAAAGAAAATGGCCCTCCTGTTCCAGGATATGGTGAGTATGATGATTCAACAAGATCCACCTGCTGGGGATCCCCCGATCATTCTTGAAGACGATAGGGGAGAGACATCAAATCCTCCACCGACTCTATCCGCAGCTAAAGAGGATACCATATCAAAAACTGATTTGGATGAATACATTGCCCAGCAAATACGGATGCATCAGGCGACTGAAGCAGCCGGTCAGGTCGTAAAGACGGGGCGGCCATATCCGGGTTGGTACGATCAGATTAAGTACCCGCCAGGCTATACAATCCCTAAGTTCCATGTCTACAAGGGGACGGGCAATCCTCATCAGCATGTTGCCCAGTTCAGGGCACTCTGCGGCAACACCGGCGGTGATGACAAGCTGTTGCTTCGTCAGTTTGTTGGAAGCTTATCAGATACGGCGTTCGAGTGGTATTCTGAACTCCCAAACGACTCTATTAAAACCTTCGCGGAGATGGAGCTGCTGTTTACTCAACGTTTTGCAAGTGCCAGTGAGCGTACCCCGATGACGGCACTGATTAACGCCAGGGTAAAACCCGGCGAGACATGGGTTCAGTACGCTATACGATGGCGAAATTTATGGTCGAAGTGTGAGCAGCGCATTGAAGAAGCTCCCGCAGTTGGTATGTTTGTGGGAACCCTCGATCCACAAGCAACCATATCACAATTTATGATGTTTTTCAAGCCAACTACCTTCCAGGCGTTGATTGACAAACTAGCGCAAATGGATCAAATGGGCCATAAACCTCCTCTTCCAAGGCCGGACTCCCGAAATGACAAAGGGAAGGGAAAAGCGATCGTCGTCGCTAACGCTCAACAACAACCGAGCGACCCGAAGCCAGTTGCTCGTCAAAATAATATGCGTCCGTACGTACCCCTTGAGGATAGGATGGGA
The DNA here is from genome assembly GCA_030015575.1 of Agapanthus africanus. Lineage (NCBI taxonomy): Eukaryota > Viridiplantae > Streptophyta > Magnoliopsida > Asparagales > Amaryllidaceae > Agapanthus > Agapanthus africanus. The sequence goes on from CM057348.1 coordinate 50,322,874, forward strand.
CATCCTTATTCCTTTCCCCGCGATAAAACGAAGAGGTTATTCGAGCTAGCGTTGCGCAACAGACTTATAAATCTGCCGGATCCAAAACGTCCGTTGCAACCAAGTGACATCAACGAGCCCAACTACTGTCCTTATCACCGAGTACTAGGCCATCCGATCGAAGATTGCTACGTTTTCAAGAATTGGCTTGAAAACCAATACCGACAGGGCAAGTTCGCGTTATCTGACAAATGGAAGGTGAATCCCCCGCTGCCCCACACCTCTAAAGGAACGAATACGCCGGGGGCAACATGCTCCGTCATTGAAGAAGCTCTTTGGGAGGTCGTATTATCAGCCAAGATAAAGAGAATGCTGAACGATCTTCAAACATGCCCAGCGATCAAGTGGAAGAACCCCTTGGAGCCGCAGGTCATTGAGGGGATGTTGAAGCCACATCCAACTCCAAAGACCGATGGTGGTGGTTCAAGCATTCATAGCCAGCCGTCAAAATCCTTGAAGAAGAAGAAAAAGAAGTCAAAGAAGCCCGTTAAGCCTGGCGACAAGCGCACGGACTTACAAAAGCAAATTGACGCGCTTGATGAATACAACCAAAAGGCACGGACTCCCATTATGCTCCAAGAGTTCCTCAATCACGTCTTTCAAGAGGAAGATGAGGGAGAAAGTTCATCGGATGAATCCGAGGAATATGTGGCGAGCTGTAATATGATCTCCCATGCGATAGCGAACGATGAGGAGACTCCTGGCATTAATATGCTGGGGGCAGATACCGAATTAAAAATTCCGGAGCTATCAGATGAAGTAATTGACGCATTCCTTAATGAAGCTCGGTTGAAAAGTAAGGCTGATCGAGAACGCGAGACGGCCATATTTGAAAGGGCCAAGCGCCAGCGACTTGATGAAAGAGCTGAGACGATCCCGCTGGAGCAGAACACCTTCGCTACCGACAAAAGCCAATTCAAGATAAAGAAGAGGTTTGCTAAGGCCATATCAATGGGCATGAAGCTACCATCCTCTGAAGGAAAAATTACTGGTGAAATAGAAATGCACCCCTCCTATTGCTTATATCATCAGAAGGTCTCGCACCCCACTCGAGAGTGCAAAGCTTTCGATAAATGGTGGCAAGGATACGTCGCTCATCGACAACGCTTTAAGCGGGAAAAGCATAAAACTCGTCGGGAGCAAAGAAATACGACCAAAGGGATTAAAACAACTACCGGCGATTGTCGCGTGGTTAACACTGGCGGGTCACAAGTGCCTACATTCGGGAGTGATTCTGATGAAGAGCTAGAACTTGCCCCTCTCTTTAAAGAGTCCGCTTTGAGAAAAGAAGAAGAGCTGAAGGTCTGCGAAAATATCCGGCTGCGGAATCGGACGCTGCCTGAAAAGAACCTCGGACCCTTGAGCAGAAAAGATAAAGGGAAAGAAAAGGCCTCTGAAGATATCGTCTTAGATGACCAAGTGGTGGAAGAGCTAAGCGCCAACAACCCGCCGAAGAAGAATAAAGTGGATTACAACGTCTTAGCACATCTGAGAAAGCTGCCCTCACAGCTCAGCATTCTTGACGCCCTTTTGCTATCGTTAGCAAGCGGTACTTTGATGACCCACTTAAAGAGGCGAGAGATTCATTGATTAAGGCGCTCCAAGACCCGGAACAATTCCAAGCATGCCTGGCCGAGGAAAAGATGAAGGATGAATTGGAGGAAGTGCACACGGCTGGTGTTACTTTTGGCGATGAAGACCTTCTACTTGGGACGTGCGAACATAATCGCCCTCTCTATGTTTCGGGATACTGCCATGATATAAAGATAGGTAAAATCCTGATCGATAACGGGTCGTCTGTTAACTTGCTCAATGTGCGGGTGTTGAAGGAAATCTGCATGAGCGTCCAGCACCTTGCTCGGGACAAGATCACCATCTCCGGATTCGACTCCCAATCGTCAAAGACTCTTGGATCTGTGATATTAACGTTACGCTTCGGGTTACTCGTCACGGACATTAAGTTCCACGTCATAGACGCCAAGACATGCTACAACGCTTTGCTCGGCCGACCATGGTTACACGAGTACAACATCATACCTTCTACACAACATCAGTGTATGAAGTATTTTAAGGATGGTTTCGAGTATACCGTGACGGGAGAACTGAACCCGTTCTCTGTCAACGAAGTCCGCAAATACGAAGATGCCAAATACTTCTTACCGGATTTCGAAGACACAGAAAGGTGTCACAAGCCAGAGAATAAAGCTAATGCCACCATCCCTGTCTTCGGCAGTGATACCGAGGAGGAGGAGGAGATAGTGTATTCGGGTCCGCCCCAACACAGCAAGCCAGGACCATCCACTCCTACGTTGATCTTTGGTAGCGACTTGGAAGATGAGACCCGTGTTGTATTCTCTGCTCGACCTTCCATACGAACGTCCGCTGACGAAGAGCAAAGTCTACAAGTCTCCATAGTGCCGCCTCAACACCATAAAGAACTGGATGCACTTAATATTTACAATGTAGAAGAGCTACAAACATTCTATATCCCTCCCAGGCGAGAGAGCGAGAAAACAATTTTGTTTTACCGCTCTGAAGAAACCAAGGTAGAAAAAGAAATCTGGCATGGTACGGATTCTACGCTCGACAGGCTTCAGCCTATCCGTCTTCCCAGATATTATACAGAGGGTTTGAAAAAGCTGCTGAAACGCCAGGGGATATCCTTCAAGCAGACCGATCAAAAAGCCAAATTCTATGACGGGGTCTGGAATGTTCCCGGGACTCAACGCAAACTGCCTAACGGGAGAATGGAGACGAAAGGACTCGGATACATCCGGTCAAAGAAACAGGAGTTACTAAACAGCTGTTACGTCATGTATGACTTCGATGAAGAAGCAGATGCTCAATGGGAGGACGTTAATCCTAAGCCAGTGAAAGTTCCAGATGCAAAGGAGCCCAGTCCGTCGTTCGAGGAACAAATGGGCAAACTCATAAGGGAAGCGGGTCAAAAAGTCCGAGATGATCACAATCGTGAAATGACAATCTATGAGAAAGCCAAAATGCAGTGCCTCCTTCAACAGGCAGTAAAAGACGAAGATGCTGCCCCATGTCAACCTGATACAAAAAGGGCTCGACGCGGAGGCAGAAACAAGTCGAAAGGCCAAAGAGGCGCTCAACAGCAACAAAGCAGGGCTAAGAAGCCACGCAAACGGGAGTCGAGCGTTATTGATCTATCCCTCATGAAGAAAATGGGTCGAGCGTACTCGTTTCCTTGGGACAAGACGAAGAAGATACTTGATCTTGCTCTAAAACATCAAATGCTTACATTGCCGGAGTCTAAACATCCCGAACAAGCAGGCGAAGTCTCTGACCCAAATTATTGCTCTTACCATCGAGTAATAGGGCATCCTCTTGAAGATTGCTTCACTTTCAAGAATTGGGTTGAAGATCAGTATCAACTTGGCAAATTCACTCTGTCTGACAGCTGGAGGGTAGCGCCGCCACAGAAACACGAGCCCAAGGCCACGAAAGAAGAGCCGGTTCCACATCACGATTGGAAGCGAATTCGCACCTGTCACGTGATTACAATATTAAAAGAAGAGCCTGAGGACATAGATGAGTTCCCTTAGTGCTTTGAAAATAGCAGCGACGAGATAATCTCAGAATTCCCACCAGCGCCAAAAGAGCTGGAAGATGGAATCCATACCACTGCAGATAACCTCAAGAAAATCGAGTTGGGGACGGTAAACGATCCGCGACCGACATTCGTCAGCGAGCTGCTGTCTGAAGAGAGGGTGGCCACGTTAAAGGACGTCCCTGTGCAGCATAAAGATTGCTTCGCATGGAACTATTCCGAAATGCCAGGACTAGATCCAGAAGTTGCTGTACATAGACTAGCGATATCCACGGGTGTCAAGCCAGTTAAACAAGCGCCGAGAAGAATGCGGCTCGAGCTCGAGATGAGCATCAACGCTGAAGTCAAAAAGCTGATAGACTCTGGCTTTATCCAGGAGGTTCAATACCCTGAATGGATTGCTAATATCGTCCCGGTGATGAAGAAAAATGGGACGGTGCGCATATGCGTGGATTTTCGGTATATTAATAAAGCCTGCCCAAAAGATGATTTTCCAGTACCAGTCACCGAACTGATGATAGACAATACGTCCACGCATGAGGTTTTCTCCTTCATGGACGGCTCATCAGGGTATAATCAAATAAAAATGCATCCTGAAGACCAGAAACATACGGCTTTTCGGACTCCTTTGGGGATATTCTGTTACAAGGTAATGCCCTTCGGTCTAAAGAACGCCGGTGCCACCTATCAGAGGGCCATGACGAAGATCTTCGATGATCTTATACATGAAATCGTCGAATGCTATATCGACGACCTCGTTGTTAAAAGCAAATCATATGAGGAACATCTCGAGCATCTGAAGATTGTATTTCGACGCCTTCGACAATACAATTTGAAGATGAATCCTCTTAAATGTGCATTCGGGGTTTCCTCGGGCAAATTCCTGGGATTCATCGTCCGACACCGAGGTATTGAAATAGATCCGTCTAAAATCAAGGCGATCATGGAAATGCCTCCGCCGAGAACTCTTAAACAGTTGCGATCTCTCCAGGGAAAGCTCGCATACATACGGCGATTTATAGCCAACCTTTCAGGCAAATGCTGTCCCTATAGCCACCTGATGAAGAAGGGAACTCCATTTGTCTGGGATCAAAAATGCCAAAGCGCACTAGACGAGATCAAGCAATACCTGCAGAACCCGCCGGTGTTGGCTGCTCCGGTCAAGGGAAAACCCCTCATTCTTTATACAACCGCCCTCGAAGGTTCCTTAGGCGCATTATGGGCACAAGAGAACGATCAAGGGAAAGAAAGAGCACTCTACTACTTAAGTCGAGTTCTGATGGGGGCAGAAAGCAACTACTCCCCCATTGAAAAACACTGCCTAGCGTTGATCTTCGCGATAACAAAGCTCAGGCACTATGCGTTGGCGCATGAGGTCCGTCTCATTTCAAAGGTGGACCCTCTCAAATATCTAATGTCAAAGGCCATATTGACGGGACGACTCGCTAAATAGGCCCTGCTCTTAATGGAGTTCTCGATAACGTATCAACCTCTCAAAGCAGTGAAAGGCCAGGCCATCGCCGACTTCCTCGCTGAACATCCCATACCCGCCGATTCTCCTCTAAATTGCGATCTTTCAGACGAACATGCGTTTGATGCAATCGACGGTGGCGATACCCGATGGGAACTCTATTTTGATGGTGCATCTTCCATGAAGAAGCGCAAACAAAACACCCCTATAATCAAATCGGGGGTAGGCCTCATCTTTGTAACTCCACAAGGAGGGATAATGCGCTTCGCATTCTCCTTAACAGAGCCGAGAACGAATAATGAAGCTGAATATGAAGCTTTGATAGCAGGTCTCGAGATCGCCATTGACATGGGAATTGAAAGCCTCCTCATATATGCGGACTCCCAGCTAGTCGTCAGTCAAGTGAACGGCGATTACCAAACATGCAAACCGGAATTGGTAAAATACGGTGAAAAGGTGAAAAACTGCTAACGCAGATTCCCTCATATACTTTGGAGAGCATACCGCGCGTGGAAAACAACAAAGCGGACGCGTTGGCCAAACTAGCTAAAGAAATGGCTGACGAGAACCTCGATGACGTTAGAATCATAGTATAAAGTCGTCGAGTGCTCGCCCCCGCAGAAATACCTTCGGAATCGCCCGAAGAGAAGGGAGTGACTGAACAAGCGACCTTGCAAATAAAAGACCATGAGAAGGTTGAGGATTGGAGGGAAATCTTCATAGATTACTTCAAGTCCCACCGAATGCCTGAAGAAGCGTCCAAAAGACATCAGCTCACGAAACGAGCCCTGTCTTTCGCCTTCGTCAACGATACTCTGTACAAGAGGTCATTTAATTCTGTGTGGCTGAGATGCTTAGGACCTCACGAAGCGAAAAGAGTCGTCCAGGAAGTTCACGACGGACTCTGCGGTTCTCATCAAGCAGGCTCTAAGATGAAGTTGAAGATAAAACGGATGGGCTACTACTGGCCCACGATGATTCAGGACTGCATCGAATATGCGAAGCAATGTCACTCATGCCATATTCATGGAGACTTCATCCATCAGCACCCAAATCCGTTGCATCCAACGGTGGCTAGCTGGCCATTCGAAATGTGGGGGACTGACATAGTTGGCCATATCGAACCAGCATCGTCTAGAGGACATCGTTTCATCCTGGCGACGACTGACTACTTCTCTAAATGGGCAGAAGCAGTACCGTTAAGAGAGGTGAAGACGGAAAATATCCTCCACTTCTTCAAGACGCATGTCATATATCGGTTTGGAACTCCGCGACGGATCATCTCCGATAACGGGCCAGCTTACAGAAGCCACAAGATCAGTAGCTTCACGCAACAGCATAATATAGACTGGAGATATTCCTCGGTTTATAACCCGCGAGCCAATGGACTAGCTGAAGCCTTCAACAAGACATTGACAAAAATCATAAAGAAAACGGTGTCCCGTAATAAGAAAGATTGGCACGAAAGACTGCAAGAAGCTCTCTGGGCATATCGAACCACATTCAAGACGGCCACGAACACAACGCCGTACGCGTTGGTGTTCGGTACGGAAGCAGTACTCCCCCTCGAAATAGAATTACCCTCTCTGCGAGTGGCAGTTCACTACGAGCTGACGGATGAAGAAAATGCTCACCTACGGTTTGAAGAGCTTGACGCTCTTGATGAAGCCCGACTCCTAGCACAACAAAATATGGAAGCTTATAAAGCAAAGATGACGTGCTCATATGAGAGACTGACCCGGCCGAGGACATTCCGCCAAGGCGAACTTGTGCTAGTAGTCAAAAAGCCTATGATCCCCAATCGCGCTAAGCGGGGAAAATTCGAGCCAAACTATGAAGGCCCGTACATCATAGATAAGGTCTACCAGGGTGGGGCCTATCTGCTTATGGATATGCACGGTGAAAGGCCTTTCAGGTCAATAAATGGTCGCTTCCTAAAGAAATACTACGCTTAATGAATCACGGCCTAGGTCAATGATAGACGACGACGACTATGTCCTCTCGCTATCTTCCTAAGCTCGAACTTTATAAGCATGTAGCCGGCCTTCTCAATGTCGGACCGAAATGTCCTTAAACTAACGGTAGACCGAAACGTCTTTAAACTACTACCGCAGCATCTTTAGGCTGACGAGATATAAAAAAAAAATATATAAAAATAAAAAAAAACGGTATGTCCATAAGCAAAAAGGGCACGGATGAAAACCCGAAAGGGCTCCGTGAATAAAAACAGCAGGGCTACCGGCGAGTGTTCGTGAAAACCCGAAAGGGCGCGACCTCGTAAAAAAAAGGAGAGAGAAAGAGAAAATAAAAAGAATAAAAAAAAAACAAAAAAAAAACGGTATGTCCATAAGCAAAATGGGCATGGATGAAAACCCGAAAGGGCTCCGTGAGTAAAAACAGCGGGACTACCAGCGAGTGTTTGTGAAAACCTGAAAGGGCGCAACCTCGTTAAGGGACACTTATAGGGTCCTCACGATCTTGTAAGGAGAAACCACCCACGTGAGATCCTTACGACTCACAAGGAAGCAACACACTTGGGAATCCTCACGATTACTAAGGAGAAAATACACTTGCGAGATCCTCACGACTCGTAAGGAGAACTCTCTTATGGGACCCTCACGGCTCGTAAGATTTGAAAGTCTTAAGTTACAGAGACCTAAACCTGTACTTAAGCAACCCCCACAACTTTCGATACTGCCCTACAAGTGGTCCTATATTGGCCCTTGTATACAATCCACGGGCGCGAATAAACATTTCCCTAACCAAGTCTCATCCGTGACTTGGGATATGTTCGTATGACCCTTGTAGATCCTCTCGACTTACAAGGAGAAAACCCTACTGTAGGATCCTTACGACTTACGGAGAAACATACACTTAGGAATCCTTACGATTCTTAAGGAGAAAACACACCTGCAAGATCCTCACGACTTGTAGGGAGAAATAACTTCGTGAGACCCTTACGGCTCATGAAGTCAAAAGCCTTAGTCGACAGGACCCTAACCCTAGTCGCTAAGCCACCTTAGTTCGACATTGACAGAGGCAGATGATGATTCGCTCCTGGTAATATCCCGGTCGTAGCGGTGCTGATGCCGAAATCGGCTTACGGCGAAAAGCCAATAGGCCGCATATGCATACAAAATAGCCGAAATGATAGGGCAACTTGCAATAAAAAGCAGCAAGTAAAAATGTATGCATGCAAAATAGCCGAAATGATTGGGCAACTCGCAATAAAAAGCAGCGAGTGAAAACAAAATAAATAGCCGAAATGATTGGGCACCACGAAAAATAGCCGAAATGATTGGGCAATCGCGACCTTCGCGATATAAAAGCTGAAATGATAGAACATCGCGGAGATAAAACAAAAAAAAAATGATGATAAAATTTTGGCCCTACAGTTAAGATCGCATCGATCCCTGTATACAATCCAAAGGCGTAAACAAAGAGGGAAACATACTTTTCCCAACAGGCTCCGCCAGAAGACGAAGCCAAATCTCGACGGTTCAGTCCAACTCCGAAGAAACCAGTGTCTTCAGCAGATACCTCGACTCACGGATACAAACACTCCTTGACGAGAGCCTCCTGATCCGCGTCGACTCGAAGAGCCACCAGTGCCTCCGTGGGAAATTCTCGACTCGTTTCAAACCCCAAGGAAACAAATAATCCTTAGCAAATTCCTCGACTCATGGATACAAACACTCCTTGACGAGAGCCTCCTGATCCGCGTCGACTCGCAGAGCAACCAGTGCCTCCGTGGGAAATTCTCGACTCGTTTCAAACCCCAAGGAAACAAATAATCCTTGGCGCTAGGGAAACAAATAATCCTTAGCAAATTCCTCGACTCACGGATACAAACACTCCTTGACGAGAGCCCCCTGATCCGCGTCGACTCGCAGAGCAACCAGTGCCTCCGTGGGAAATTCTCGACTCGTTTCAAACCCCAAGGAAACAAATAATCCTTGGTGCTAGGGAAACAAATAATCCTTAGCAAATTCCTCGACTCACGGATATAAACACTCCTTGACGAGAGCCTCCTGATCCGCGTCGACCTGCAGAGCCACCAGTGCCCCCGTGGGAATCATCAACTCGTTTCAAACCCTAAGGAAATAAATAATCCTTGGCGCTCGGGAAACAAATAATCCCTAGCAAAATACCTCGACTCACGGATACAAACACTCCTTGACGAGAGCCTTCTGATTCGCGTCGACCTGCAGAGCCACCAATGCCCCCGTGGGAATCATCGACTCATTTCAAACCCTAAGGAAAAAAATAATCCTTGGCGCTTGGGAAACAAATAATCCCTAGCAAACTCCTCGACTCACGGATACAAACACTCCTTGACGAGAGCCTCCTGATCCGCGTCGACTCGCAGAGCCACCAGTGCCTCCGTGGGAAATCCTCGACTCGTTTCAAACCCCAAGGAAACAAATAATCCTTGGCACTCGGGAAACAAATAATCCCTAGCAAAATTCCTCGACTCACGGATACAAACACTCCTTGACGAGAGCCTCCTGATTCGCGTCGACTTGCAGAGCCACCAGTGCCTCCGCGGAAAATCCTCGATTCGTCTCAACTTGCAAGATGAAGTCTCAGGCAGCTAGGATTGAAAAGCTTGCTTCCTGAGCAATGGGACCCTGCAAGTCAATCCAAAATGGTCTCTTGCATACTATTCACGGGTCTCACTCTCCAAAGTCGAATTTTGACGAGGAGGGAAACAACCACTTATGAATCCTCTCGAATCGTAAGAGGGAAAATTCTCTTATAGGATCCTTACGACTTATAAGAGAAAACCACACTTAGGAATCCTCACGATTCCTAAAGAGAAAATCCACCTATGGGATCCTCTCGACCCGTAGGGAGAAAAGCCTCTATGAGACCCTCACGGCTCATAGAGTTGAAAAGTCTTAGGCAGTAGACCTGAACCTGCGGCCTAAGCCATCGCTATTTCTTAAGGAAGTCAGAATACTCGTTTTAGATATCCATCAATCATGGTCATTAAGACGGCCTGCTGACAATAAAAAGATGACAGAAAGAATATCTGATCTATATTTGATCTGGCGTTCGTGACGCATTCATTTATGCACGGGCAGAAGACTCAAGACGAGAAATAAGACAAGCTGAAATAAAAAGGGGGAGGATTTCCATTCATACCGCTAGAAAATTTCTTTTTTACGATCATAAGAACAATAAATAAGAAACATTATTCAAATTATTACAACGGTATAACCTCAGATCCGGGGCACGGATTGAGGAAATCGAAAGTAAGGCCATCCAGAGTTCTTCTGGCCTTTCTAATTATTCTTATGCGCAGTCTTTCGCGCTCCTCTGTGTCAAGATCATCGGCAAGCCCTCCTGGTCTTCGATAAGCAGCAACTATCGTCGTCTGCTGGAAGACTTGGTGTAGGATGTCAATGAGGCTGTTCCGCCGTTTCTTTGAGATCAGCCCTGTCAGGTACACTGAATGCACCTTGTCTTCGGCGTCATCCAACGCATTGAGCGGTAAGGCCTCATGAAGACCCGGAAGTGCTCTCTATATGGCTCCCAACACGACTTTCAAAAGGGCCGAACGACGAGGCAATAGCCAACCACCGCTTGCGTTCAGACGACCCATGACTTCTGCACATTCAGCGTCTGTAAACTCCTGGTTTTGTTGACGACCCTGAGCGCGGATATCGTCGTAGGTAATGAACTCATGCAAACTGTATAGATGCACCGCCGCCATTATGCCTGGAGGAAATATTACAGGAAGATCAGCAATAGAAAAGCAACAATATACATAGAGGACTAAATTCCTAGAGAGTAAAACTATGTTCAAGGATAAAATCCCCTGGACGAAAGCTCTGCTGGTTAAGATTAATCTAAGAATCGGTTTTACCTAAAGTTTTTCTAAAAACTTTGAAAAAAGGAGCAAGGCACCGGAGTTCTTGAAGGCAAGAACAAAGCTCTGAAGTTTTTGAAAATAAAAATCTGAAAGATGATAAGTATCTGTGGGGGACCAAAGGTCCTATTTATAGGCATCAAGTGCCTCTTCGACTTCCAAAAGTTGTCACGGCGGTTTACCCTAATCAGAGCGAAGCTCTGTTCAAATTCCGAGGCGGGAGATGAAGCAACGCTTCGTCTTCCCCCAATCAGAGCAAAGCTCTGTCTTGAAAATTAATTTAATGAAGCGACGCTTCAGATTATTTGCGCTGCGCAACGTGCCACGTGTCTGACGCAGACGCATCAGCGCAGCGCCCAAAGCACGCACCCAATCAGAGCAAAGCTCTATTTCAAGCAAAATTAAAGGAAGCAACGCTTCAGCTGCGCTGCGCCGTGCGCAACACGACACGTGTCAGCGCAGATGCGGTAGCATAGTTGCGCTGCGACGTGCGCTGCACGACACGCGTCAGCGCAGATGCGCTAACACAATTGCGCTGCGCCGCGCGACATGTATCATACTATGGAGCCTTTGCGCCAAACAAAATTAAAGTTCTGAAGAATTTTTTTTCCGTTCTTGTTAAAACAAGAAGATTTTATTCTGTAAAACAGAAGCCCTTATATCAAAGATCCGACGGTGGGGGAAGTTCTGCCAAATCATTCAGAAAAGGGATTTCTTCAACAAATTGAACTTGCTTATCAATTTGCAAGATGAAGCCTCAGGCAGCAGAGGTAGGAAAACTTGCTTCCTGAAAAATGGGGCCCTGCAAGTCAATCCGAAATGGTCTCTTGCATACTATTCACGGGTCTCACTCTCCGAAGTCGATTTTCGACAAGAAGGGAAACAACCACTTACGGGTCCTCTCGACTCATAAGAGGGAAAAATTCTCTTGTAGGATCCTTACGACCTATGAGAGAAAACCACACTTAGGAATCCTCACGATTCCTAAGGAGAAAACCCACCGACGAGATCCTCTCGATCCGTAGGGAGAAAAGCCTCTATGAGACCCTCATGGCTCATAGGGTTGAAAAGTCTTAGGCGGTAGACCTGAACCTGCGGCCTAAGCCATCGCTATCTCTGGGAGAAATGAAGTTATCGGCCAATGAGGTTCATCAAAGATATCATAAAAAAAAGGGGCGGAGAAATGACACAAGACATTACAAAAATGTGCATCTTTTATTCATAAATATTGATCGAGTACAGGATACATTGTACTAAAGAATAAAAAAAAATGTATATACATCTATTTTATAAGTACAAATGATACAAGGAGAATTACTGAGAAGGAAGCGTCTTGCATAGATTTAGCAATTGCTCGCATACTTCCTTCCACGCCTTCTCTTGACCAGCCACCACCGCCAGTTCGGCCTCTGCTTGAGCCCGCTGCTGCCTGAAGGATGCAAGCTGTTCCCCAACGACCTGCTGAGCTGCTTCACGGCCTCGAGCATCACGCTCGGTGGCATCAAGCTTCCGCCTCAGTGCTAGCTCATTAGAGATACGCTCCAGAAGGCCTTCAAAGACGGCTTTCACTTCAGCAGCATTCGTCCTAACTTCAGCGCGCAGGCGAGCGGTTGCGCTTGAAGATTCCCGACGCTCCTTCAACCGTAAAGCTGCTTCCTGCTCCAAATGGCGGAGATAAGAAGCGCTTTGCTCGAGCCAGGCTGTCCGTTCGGTGCTCATGGCCAAAACTTCGGGAGAAGGGCGCGTCGTCTCCAACCGATGCAAGCAGGCCTCAATCTCTCTGCAGTGGTTAACCCAAGATTCGACGACGCCTTCATTGTGAAAGTTTACGAGCGCTGCCAACATCGGGTTAACCTCCATTGCGAAATCCACGGCAGAAGGGAGAGCGTCTATGTTAAGCTCTTCGATATACCCGCTCAGCATGCCCAAACTCATCACGGCACCTTTTGAAGATGGACGTTTCAAGAAAGGGCCCGCTGGTGAGAGAACACGAGACTCAAGGGGGATCGGAGCTGGAACAATAGCTGCAAAACAAAACATGGTTAAGCGACGGTGCAAGAGATGTTGAAGAGTCATCAAAAAGGAAATTTACTATACCAGCTGCAACGGACGGCAAAGCCGGAAGGGCCGGTGGCGTGGCAGGTCTTGCGTCCCCTCCTTCGATTTGTGGCACTACAATAAGGAAGAGGAAAAGTCAGAAATAATCCTGTTGCTAAAAAAGGGGGGGGAAACAAAGACATCAAAAGGAAAATGTACTTACCGGCACCACTAGAGGGAGAAGCGAGTTCGGATGGGAAGGAGAAGTGTGGGAGCAACACTTGGTATAGATGATCAAAGAGCGCTCCTGAAAGGGCACAGTGGTATAACGTTAATACAAAAGCTACACGTTTAAAAGATTAACACATGAGTCGTAATTCCATACCTTCCAACATCCGCGATGGTACAAGGGAAGGCGGGGAGGTGACCACCGCCAAAGCAGTAGTTGACGGTGCTCCTTCGAGCAATGGAGCGTCGGCACTGGCCGCACCTGCAAAGACAAACTTGTTAGAAGAGATCGCGAGATATATAAAGAAGAACGCTGGTAACTCAAAATTTACCCGACGAGCTGCCGGCCGAAACTGAAGCAATCCCCTCCTCCGTTGACATGAGACCACCGCCCGTAGCCTCATCACCCGACTCGATGGGAACCGTTGTTGTGCTCGCAAGCCCTGGAGACGGCAATGAACCATATGCGGGGAGGGCTATGATTGGAGTATTGCCAGATTCCTGGGAAAGAGCGGTTAGCTCCTCCTCAGGAATCGTGGCCGCCTCACCCGATACTCCCTCGGGTTCTGCAGTCGCGGTTGTCTCGTCCATCGGCACCACGAGGTCTCCAGCCTCAAGCGCCTCGCCCTCTACTGCCTTCGGCTCGGTTAAGACAATCATCTCATCTGCCGCCACTTCAGGTGCGGCATCAATGACCCTCTCGGCGGCGGATCCCTCAACCTCTGTTTCAGGTCCCGTGGCCCCGACGACGTTGCTCACTGTCGGCTCGGGTTCGGCAAGTACCGCTTCCTCCGCTCCCCTGGGTTCAACGGTCTCCGCCTCCCCCTCAGCCGGACTTGGCCCTGCAATGTGGAATGCATATGAGCCAACGGCTTTATAATTCTTACAACAAGGCTTTGAAAGAAATGCTACCTGAAGAGGATTTATCATTTGCACTTCGGGCCGCGCGCGCTACTTGCCTATGAGCAGTAGATAGGGCGGCAGGGGCCTCTTCAGAAGGAGTGTCGGCGCGAGGAATAGTGCTAGGGCCCGCTCCCGTGGCCAAAGCAGCTCTGCGCGCCTTTGCTTCGCGTCTCAACCGCTTCCGCTCCTCCCGAGCCGTTGAGATGGATGCCACTAGGGCTTCTTTAATTGAGGCGTCCTCGTCCGTGAATAGGGATGCCTCCAGATTTTTCAGGGCATCCCTTGTCGTTTTGTCAAGTCGAGGCTCCTGTAGCAGCCTCGACGAGATCGGGACTTCAGTAACGGCCTCGGGAAGGATCCCCGCATCAATTGATACAACCCCTGCAAAGAAACAAAAGAAGATTAGGTTGACCATCAGAAAAGATGACAAACTTTCCTTATAAAAGAGAAAGGGGTGAGACATACCAACGCCTGCTAGAGCGCGCTTCTCCTCCTCCTCTTGGAAGGTTTTCAAAGAGGCAGCGATAGCCGCTTCAGTAGAGACACCTGTTGAGAAGGGAGCAAATATTAGTTAAAGATAATAATAAAAAGTGCAATAAAATGACAAATAAAGCGGCTGATGATTACCTGACTCAGCGAGTTTGCTTAACATCGCTTCGAGCCTCGCCGATCGCTCCGAAGCTGCAATGGCGGCAGCCAAATTGGTGTCCGCAGGGTCTACCAAGAAGCCCTCGTTGCTGCCATATTCACATATGCCTTCGGTGGGAGGAGCCGCAGGCTTTAAGCTGAGGATCGCATCGAGGGAAAGGGTGGACTTCTTCTTCTGTCCGCCAGCTTTAGATCCACCCGGAGTAGATTTGCGCTTGGCAGTCACTTTAGGGTGGCGGGTCCCGATATCTGCTCCTGCGCCGGACCCTGGCGATACCACATTAACCGTCTTTGTGGGAGCACGGGGCGCCGGTGGTGCATCCACCGTAGTAGGCAGTGGCAATCCATGCGGGGGGCTCAACACGCGTGGTCGGTCAACTCCGGCATCTTTTATCGGGAGGATGACCTGGATCCTTGGCTGCAAAGGAGCCTTGCGATCGCTGCCGGGAGGCACACCCCTACGGTCAACCAGCATACGCTTCTCCGTTAAGATAATTGGGCCCATCGCGTGCGCATACCAGGACACATATGAATTAAGCATCTTAGGGGCACAGCTGGGTTCACTAATGAAGAAATAGGAACCTGTGTTAAGCCGTGTAAAATGATGCATCGCATTCTTTATCCCCTCTGGGCCGACTACGGGCGTTTCCAAGAAAGCTTACAGCGGGATCCCTTGGTTGTAGCTTGACTGCCGGGCAAATCGGTGTGGGTTATATCTCATAAACAAGGCTGTTTTATTCTGCCTGAACACTAGATAGCCTGGCCGGATGGAGTAGAGATGGAGGATTTCCCGAGCTTTCAATGCAGAAGCCCCATCTTTGAAGTCATCACGCAGGGGCACCACTGACTTGGTGGTCTCTGAGCCTATGGTTATGACCTTATCCACAAAGGAAACCTTCGCTCCGACCAGATGTGGACGAAGGAGCAGCCTTCTAGACTCCCGCGGGGCTGGAACCACAATTGAAGCCCCGACCAACCGCATGACTCTCGGGAGTCTGTATTTCTCGAAGAACGGAGGAGTCTTGTGGGCACCAAACACCCCTCGCACATGCATCTCCATCCAAGAAGTGAAGTAGTGCATCGGGAAGTTAGCAGGCTGTACCCCGGGCTCACTGGCGTCCGCCGCTACGCTAAGTCCATGATAAAGGTAAGCCAGCCCGGCGATTCCTACCGATAACTGCAAACCAGCCACCATCCGATGCGCTGGGTAAGAGATAGAGGGCCGCATGAGGCGGGGGTGCATGGGGAGTGCAAAGTTGCATAGCCACAAACCCAAGAATCCAATAAAAAAGGTTTCCTCATCCATGCCTGGGACGGCAATTTCCGAGAAAGCAGCAATGGCAGCGTTGGGGAGATAGAAATCCGTCTGATCATTTTCCGATACGGGTCGGCGATCCAAGCCGAAACCAAAAGGGTCACCAAGCTGAGCGAACTTCTCTCTCTCCTCTGATAGGAACTCCGGGCGAATAAAGCGGGCAATAAAATCTGCGAAACTGACACCCCGGTCGCCCGATTCCAAATGGAGTTCCTCATATATCTCCAACACCTTCACCAAGCCCGGATGCTGATGCTGAATGGCATTCTCCGGAGTCAAGTCAAACACCAGCTGCTTGGTGGCAAATACGTACTCGTCAGGAGGAAGCAGCTCCTCGTAGTGCTCCCCCCTCATTGGTAAATCCGAGATCTCAGCAAATTCCTCCAAAGAGATGGAGACTTCCCTATCCGTCATCAGGAAGGTGTGAGTGGGGACATTCCATTGTTCGATAAAGGCCTTGACCCACCACGTTGGAGGAGAGGGATACTCGAAAAGAGAAACGTAGATGACTGAATATAAACCAATCCTCGTTAGATGAGTCCTTTTCGCCGATAAGATGTACCGGGCCCACTGCAAATATCCGGCGGGGGGTCACGGGATCAGTCCAATATTGTAAGCCTGTCCCCAAGGGCGTGCTTCACCCTGACAGATTCGCCTCCCCAGAATATCTATTGCCGGCGGCGGCTGCACGGGGATGGCACCGATCGCAGGCTGGAGGAGATCATCAGAATTCCAGTTTTTAACCTCCACGGCATACTTCACCGGGGGTTCGTCTGCATAAGGGATCGTGACTGTAGGCTCAGACGGCGAGGCGGAATTGAAGCTGCGACGGCCTTGGATGATCTGGCTGTACCACCTTCCCCACAGGTGGAGCTTTTTGCACTCAGGGTCATGATCTTTAATGAGAGCGAACGCCACCCGGTCCACCGGCGAATGGGGGAACCCTCCTTCTGAGCGAACAAAAGGGAAAGAAAAGTCGCCAGACATGTTTCCTGTAGAAAGATAAAAATAACCGTTAGTGTTCTGACACTTGGTATTTTGAAATCTTACTCAACACTGTGATGTAATGGGTAGGGGACAAAAAGAGGGACCCACAAAAGTTGGATGACGGTACATCATTTAATAAGACAACCCCATCATTAGATGAGACTGTCAATTAATGAAAAGGTCCTAAAAGAATATCCTCACTGATGGGAAATCCCTAGAGACAAGGAGAAATATTCTCTTTCAGAGCAAAGCTTTGTCACAGAGTGACATTTGTCAAACTCTGGTCTCAGGGAAACAAGATTCCTTAAAAGAGCATAGCTCTATGGTAATGGTGGAAAGATCTATCAATTTTATTTAGAAGAATTAGAGTTTTGGAGTCTTGAAAAATCCATGAAAACTTATAAGACAAAAATTTTCTTCGTTTCTCAGATCTAAAAAGATCTACATTTGATCTAAGAGCAAAGCTCTGTTCATGGGTTAAAACCCATGGATCAGATCTCTGTAAATCTGTAAATTTTTTAGAGCAAGGCTCTGTTGAAGAAACCCCAAAGGGGTTTTTCTTTAGATCAAAGATCTATAAGAGCAAGGCTCTGTTAATTAAATTTAATTTAAATTAATTTAATTAATTTAATTAATTTTACCTAGAGTGATTCTAAGACTGGAACTTTGAAGTTCTTAAGCAAGAGCAAGACTCTGGAGGTTCTTGAGCAAGAGCAAGGCTCTGAAATTCAAATTCTTGAAAATGGTAAAGAATTACCAAGGACCAAGGGTCCTATTTATAGGCGCCTGAGCCTTTTTACCTGACCCCTTTGATCCGACGGTCAGGATCTCGTCACCGCTGCACTCACGTGCGCACCACGTGAGCGCAACGGTGGGGGGGGGCATTTGTTCCCCCTATCAGAGCAAGGCTCTGTTTGAATTTTGAAAATTCAAAATTTTGAAGCAACGCTTCAGATCCTGTGTGCTGCACGCAACGCGCCACATGTCAGAAGTTGACACGGCAGCACAACGCCCAAGGCAGTGCGTCTAATCAGAGCAAAGCTCTTTAAAAAACAAAAGCAACGCTCAGTTGCGCAAGCGCACCGCTGCGCGACACGTGTCTGCGCAGTTGCGCAAGCACGACTGCGCAAGCGCACCGCTGCGCGACACGTGTCTGCGCAGTTGCGCAAGCGCTTCATTATGCGACACGTGTCACTCACTGGGGGAGTTGCGCAAAACAGAATAAATCTTGTTGGAACAAGAAGATTTTCTTGTATAAGGCAGGGGCCTTTGGATCAAAGATCCAACGGTGTGGAAAATTCCCCAAATCACTCAGAAAAAGATTTATGTAACAAATCTAACTAATTTATGAGCACTATAAAAAGGACCCCATGCCTCATTTCAAAAGTATTGAGATCAGACTAAAAAAAAAAAGAGAAGAGAACTCTTGAGAACTCCTTGAGAATACAAAAAAAGGTAAAAAACCTTTAAAAGAAGAGAAAATTCTCTTAGGAATAGATCATTGATCTAAGAACAAGATCAGTGATCTTCAATAAATAAATAAATAAATAAAAATAGTGCCTTGCACTTGCTATGAACTTTTGGTTCTCTGAAACAAGAAAAAACTTGTTTTTCTTTGATCCAAATTTAGATCAAGGGATAAAAAGTGCTTTGCACTTCTGTTCTTGAATCTACAAAGATTCTCAGTGCTTTGCACAAATGCAATGCATTACTTAAAGGGCCATGCCCAAGTCAAAAAGACCTAATAGGCCTAAATAAATTGCAAAGCAATAAAAAGGCAGGTCCCCATTTAAATTGATACTCTGTTTGAGCAAAGCCCAAAATAAATGAGCAGCCCTAGTAAAAGGCCTAACAGGCCAAATGCAAACGGGACGTTGAATATTCTCAACTGGACTTAGCCCAATTTTGGCCGTAAGTCCTTAAATTAAATTGACTGAGCAAGATTGCTCCTCCTAAATCAATTCACATCCGGTTTGAGGGTACATCTCCGAACTCTTTTGACATCCATCGTTGTAATTCCTCAACGACGTCAAAGAGGTGACGGGTCCCAACGACCACACATTGATATGGACTGCGGGGTCTTTAAACTCGTGGACCGAGACGTCCTTAAACTAATATTCGTCCCTAAATGGGAATATTGGACCGAAACGTCCTTAAACTAATATTGGACCGAAACGTCCTTAAAACTAATATTGGACCGAAATGTCCTTAAACTAATAATGGACCACTACGTCCTTAAACTGGCGATGGACCGAAACGTCCTTAAACTAATATCGGACCGAGACGTCCCTAAACTAATATCGGACCACCACGTCCCTAAACTGGAATATTTCTATAATTTTCTAACAAATGCATTTTTCTTTCATTTCCCTTTGGTTTTAGGAATCCGGAGCTGTGTGATAAATCCATATGGGACTTCATCAGTCAATTCTTGGTTAGTTTTACGTTAATTGGTAAATCTTTTTATTAACTTTCAATAACTTCTTTATATTAGTGACAAATGCCCACAACAGAGGCGTCTGAAGAGTGCATGACAGACGTCTGGCTGTTAAAAAGAAATGATTTTAAGGTTTTGAACTTGGTTGATTGTATTGAATTCTTCACAAGTATATTATTTTACAATTACATGGTGATAAAATAAAAAATCAAATCAAATAAGATCAGGAGAAAATTAAAATAGGATTTTTCCTGATTTGTTACAACTAATTTGGTAGCTAAAGATTTGATTCTCATTGATTGATAACCGCTACAACGGTGGCTCTATTGGGCAGTGTTCCCCCTATCAGAGCAAGGCTCTGTTTGAATTTTGAAAATTCAAATTTTTGAAGCAACGCTTCAGATCCCGTGCGCTGCGCGCAACGCGCCACGTGTCAGAAGTTGACACAGCAGCACAACGTCCAAGGCAGTGCGTCCAATCAGAGCAAAGTTCTTTAAAAAACAAAAACAACGCTCAGTTGCGCAAGCGCACCGCTGCGCGACACGTGTCTACGCAGTTGCGCAAGCACGACTGCGCAAGCGCACCGCTGCGCGACACGTGTCTGCGCAGTTGCGCAAGCGCTGTTGCGCAAGCGCACCGCTGCGCGACACGTGTCTGCGCTGTTGCGCAAGCGCTTCATTGTGCGACACGTGTCACTCACTGGGGGAGTTGCGCAAAACAGAATAAATCTTGTTGGAACAAGAAGATTTTCTTGTATAAGGCAGGGGCCTTTGGATCAAAGATCCAACGGTGGGGAAAATTCCATTTATGTAACAAATCTAACTAATTTATGAGCACTATAAAAAGGATCCCAGGCCTCATTTCAAAAGCATTGAGATCAGACTAAAAAAAAAAGAGAAGAGAACTCTTGAGAACTCCTTGAGAATACAAAAAAAAGGTAAAAAACCTTTAAAAGAAGAGAAAATTCTCTTAGAAATAGATCATTGATCTAAGAACAAGATCAGTGATCTTCAATAAATAAATAAATAAATAAAAATAATAAAAATAGTGCCTTGCACTTGCTATGAACCTTTGGTTCTCTGAAACAAGAAAAAACTTGTTTTTCTTTGATCCAAATTTAGATCAAGGGATAAAAAGTGCTTTGCACTTCTGTTCTTGAATCTACAAAGATTCTCAGTGCTTTGCACAAATGCAATGCATTACTTAAAGGGCCAGGCCCAAGTCAAAAAGACATAATAGGCCTAAATAAATTGCAAAGCAATAAAAAGGCAGGTCCCCATTTAAATTGATACTCTGTTTGAGCAAAGCCCAAAATAAATGAGCAGCCCTAGTAAAAGGCCTAACAGGCCAAATGCAAACGGGACGTTGAATATTCTCAACTGGACTTAGCCCAATTTTGGCCGTAAGTCCTTAAATTAAATTGACTGAGCAAGATTGCTCCTCCTAAATCAATTCACATCCGGTTTGAGGGTACATCTCCGAACTCTTTTGACATCCATCGTTGTAATTCCTCAACGACGTCAAAGAGGTGACGGGTCCCAACGACCACACATTGATATGGACTGCGGGGTCTTTAAACTCGTGGACCGAGACGTCCTTAAACTAATATTCGTCCCTAAATGGGAATATTGGACCGAAACGTCCTTAAACTAATATTGGACCGAAACGTCCTTAAAACTAATATTGGACCGAAATGTCCTTAAACTAATAATGGACCACTACGTCCTTAAACTGGCGATGGACCGAAACGTCCTTAAACTAATATCGGACCGAGACGTCCCTAAACTAATATCGGACCGAGACGTCCCTAAACTAATATCGGATCGAGACGTCCCTAAACTGGAATATGGACCAACACGTCCCTAAACTGGCACAATAGAGCCAAAATGCTCTTTTGTCGGATCTAAACGGTCCCGTTAAGTTGATCTTAGTCTCAAACTAGACTAACGTATCCTTAACAAACGTTTAAGTTGATCTTAGCCTCAAAAATGGCTAATGTATCCTTAAACCAAAACCCCAAACCCAAATCTAAGAAAATACGGATTTGGACTAATCCACGTCCTACGGGCGACGGCATTACTCAGTCTCCGTATATAATCCACGGGCAACCACGAACAAAACAAACACCCACGACACGAAGTGAAATTCTGGAGAAGGAGAAAGTTGTTACCGCGACGCGGTAGCGTAATTAACTGCAGGAGCTTGCGCCTGCAGGGAAGAGCGTCCCCACAATCAAAAACCCCTCAAGCGAGGGGGAATCTGACGAAGTCTGCTACATCGGCCGCATCCGTCTAAACCTCCGATACAAGGTGCCATAAATTAACTTGGCATCTTCGGAGAGGTAGACGGATAAAACCAAATAGCATCTGCCCCGAATCTCAGCGTCAGGACATCGCAGTCCTGTGCGCCGCCTTTCGGAGGGGAACAGGCAGACATCTGACTCCTTTTGGTCAGACGTCTGATCGATAACCGCTACAGCAGTGGCTGTATTGGGCAGACGTCTGAATCCTCTTGGTCAGACGTCTGATTGATAACCGCTACAGCGGTGACTGTATGGGAAGACGTCTGAATACCCTTGGTCAGATGTCTGATTGATAACCGCTATAGCGGTGGCTGTATGTCCAGACGTCTGGAGTTTCTTCTTTAAACGTCTGGTCCCGCTCTGTTGTTTGGTAGACTTAATGCAGACGTTTGCCGCTTCCTACTTTAGACGTCTGACTTCTTTCTGTTATTTGAGCGGACGTCTAGCAGACATCCGTCACGCACTCTTCAGACGTCTGCCTTTGTTGTGGGCATTTGTCACTAATATGCTCCGATCTTGGATCGAAGGTTGAGAAACTGTATGTGTCCGAATGCTTTTGTTGGGGGCATTCGCAGGTTGAGCCTAAGTACTGATATGGTGAACATGTATGGTGCCATTTGCAACGCACTCCCAAATGAAGTGGTAGTCAAGAGCAGCGTGCTTCATTCGATAATGGAAAATTGGATTTACACTTAGATAAGTAGCCCTGGTATTGTCACAATATAGAGAGGGTGGTTTTTTGAAAATTATCTCGAGTTCATGAAGAAGATTTTTTATCTATAGTATCTCGGCTGTGGCATTCACAAGGGTTTTGCATTCAGCTTCGGAAGAGTATCTATAAACAGACTTTTGACAAGCCGATTTCCACGATATTGGATTCGAGCCTAGGTAGAAGATGTAAGTAGTGGTAGAGTGGTCGTCATCGCGACTGCCATCCCAGTCAGAGTCACTGAAAGCCTGAAGAGTTAGAAGAGATCCTATGCGAAGGTAAAGATTATGATGTATGGTGCCTTTGAGGTAGCGAAGAACATGCTTGAATGCCGTCCAGTGAAGTTCTGTAGGAGAGTGCATAAACTGTGGCAGATGATTGACGGCAAATGAGACATCAGGCCGAGTAAGGAAGAGGTATTGAAGAGCATCAACGAGTTGATGATATGGCATGGGGTCGATGGAGGAAGACCCGTCATGGAGGAGGAGAGGAGTGGTATTGCACATGTGAGTTATATCTTCTTTAGCACCTGCCATAGAGAACTTAGTCAGTAGATCAGCGATGTGGCGATATTAAGATAGGAATAGTCATTTTTATGTGGGAATTGCTTCTACACCAAGAAAGTGATGAAGATCGCCGAGATCTTTTAGAGAAAAGCGTTGCCCAAGTTGACGAACAAAAGAGTGAATGAACTGAATGTTGTTACTAGTGAGGATGATGTCATCAACATATATGAAGAAGTAGGCGATGGTGGCTTCCTTGGAGTAGACAAAAAGATACACATTCGCCACAGATTTTACAACGTCGGTTTGGAGGAGATAGCTTTTGAGTTCTAGGTACCATCCCCCAGGCGCTTGTTTGAGACTGTAGAGGGCTTTTCGTAGTTTGCATACATGATTAGATAGGGAGGAGTGGATAAAGCCGGGTGGTTGAACCATGTACACATCTTCATGGATAGTGTCGTTGAGGAAGGCATTATTAATATCGAGTTGACGGAGGGACCATCCATGAGAGAGTGCAAGGTATAAGAAAATAAGAAGTGTTTTTGGTTTGATAACCGGGCTGAATGTGGCGGAATAGTCCAGGCCAGACCGTTGGTGGAAGCCTTTAGCGACAAGACGAGCTTTGTATCGGGCAATGGTACTATTGGAGTTTCGCTTGATTCTGAAGACCCATTTGTAACCAACAAGATTTTGATTCGATTTTGGGACAAGATCCCATGTTCCATTCTTCATGAGGGCGCCAAATTCTTCGGACAGCACGCCAGTGGGGATCCTTCATAGCCTGAGATGTGCATGTTGGTTCAAGAGTTTGGGGTATTGGATGAGCAGTGGTATGGTTGATGTATAGGGAGTTGAAGTATTTAGGATTTGGTTTTTTTTCATTGGTGGTTCAAATATTTGGGATGGAGGGCGTAGGGGATAGTTGTGGAGAGGGAAAATAGGAGTGAGCAGTTGTGCAGGAGGACGGGGAGGTGAGTGGTGTGATCAAGATTGGAGGGTGAGGATTGTAAGGAGCCGGTGGAGAGGATAGATCAAGGGTGTGAGAGGTTAATGATTGGGTTTCGGAGGTGGTTGGGTTAGATAAATTAGGGAGGATGTGAAGTTTGATGGGTTTGTTGGTCGTGGATGGATGCGATTGTTCCCGCCCAAAAAGTGTTCACCTATACAGATGTGCACTTGGCAAAATCACTGGCTGCCATGCGCATATGCAAGAAGTGCAAGTGGCATTGTTCCCCTCCGAAAGACGGCGCGACGGACGTCTCGCCTGAGATTCGGGGCAGATGCTAATTGGTGCTATCCGTCTACCTCTCCGAAGACGCCAAGTTGATTTATGGCGCCATGTATCGAAGGTTTAAACGGATGCGTCCGATGTAGCAGATTTCGTCAGATTCCCCCTCGCGTAAGGGGTTTTTGATTGTGGGGACGCTCTTCCCTGCAGGCGCAAGCCCCTGCAGTTAATTACGCTACCGCATCGCGGTAGCAACTTTCTCCTTCTCCAGATGATCACTTCGTGTCGGGGGTGTTTGTTTTGTGTTTGGTTGCCCGTGGATTGTATACGGAGACTGAGTTATGCTGTCGCCCGTAGGGCGTGGACTAGTCCAAATCCGTATCTTCTTAGATTTGGGTTTGGGGGTTTGGGTTTAAGGATACGTTAGTCTCGTTTGAGACTAAGATCGACTTAAACGTTTTTTAAGGATACGTCAGCCTAGTTTTTAGACTAAGATCGACTTAACGGGATCGTTTAGATCCGACAAGAGAGTAATTAAGGGAGCCATGTTGTTTAGTTTAGTGACATTGCGGTCGATATGTAGTTTAAGGACATTGCGGTCCAATGTTAGTTTTAAGACGTTGCGGTCAAGGTTAAGGACGTCGTAGACTGTGGATTTAAGGACTCCACAGTCCAATGCTAGTTTTAAGACATCACGGTCAAGGTTAAGGACCTCATAGTCCGTGGATTTAAGGACTCCACGGTCCGGCGTTAGTTTTAAGACATCACGGTCAAGGTTAAGGACCTCATAGTCCATGAGTTTAAGGACCCCACAGTCCGTCGTTAGTTTTAAGACATCCCGGTCAAGGTTAAGGACCTCATAGTCCATAAGTTTAAGGACCCCACAGTCCGTATCAATATGTGGTCATCGAGACCCGTCACCTTTTTGAAGACGTTGAGGAATTACAACGCCAAGTATCAAAGGAGTGAAGAGATGTACCCTTAAACCGAGGTAGATTAAATAACCTTTGGCCCAATTTGGAACCAAGACTAATTAATTATATTATGAGCCCATTGGCTCAGTTAAGTCTGAATTGAAGACTTACGGCCAGCTTGGGCTAAGTCCAATCATGTTTAGGATATGGGTCCTCTGTTGGTCCATTGAAGGAGAGGCTTTTGCCTCTAGAAACTTAGCCAATTGGGCTGAAGCTAGTATTGAACACTAGAGACCAACAATGTTGAACACTGGGAATGAGATTGACAAGTTAGTATTTAACACTAGCAACACGGCTTTCAAATTAGTGTTTATTCCCTAAAGCAAATCAGTGTTAAACACTGGCAATGGAGATTTCAAATTAGTGTTTAACACTAAGGCAGATCAGTGTTAAACATTGGAAACATGGTCCTCCAAGTTGGTGTTCAACACTAAGAAAGTCAGTGTTAAACACTGTAAATAGAGTTTTCCAAATTAGTGTTTAAACACTAAGAAAATCAGTATTGAACACTGGATATAGAGGTTTCAACTTTAGTGTTAAACACTAAGGTAAGAGGGGTCACGTGGTAGCACGTGAGAGCGCCCTCAATTCATTTTTTCTGCCAGAAGTATTGCATACTTTGGAGCATCACGTGCTGTCACATGATGGGCATTTAAATGTTTGTCTGTTAGAGCTTCTGCCAAGGGGTCACGTGGGGCACGTGAGGCGTTGCCTGGAAGTTCTTCTCTATGGATCTTTACAGGGGTCACGTGGTAGCATGTGACCCTGTTTCTTTACCTGTTTGAAGATGTGTTTATCTTTTTTTTTTTAAGACTTAAATTCTTCATAGGGTTAAACCCTAGCAATAAATTTTAGAGGAATTAAATTCCTGTTTTCTTCTGAAGAATTATATTTTTAGATAGGGTTAAACCCTGATTTCTTTTCTGTAGGAATTATATTCCTCATGTATGTAAAGAATTGAATTCTGGCATAGGGTGAAACCCTAATTTCTTCTTCTTTCTTTTTTTGTTGTAAGGGAATTAAATTCCTGCTATTTTAATAGGATTAAGTTCTTAATTAGGGTTAAACCCTGGTTCTGTCCATTTTGAAGGAATTAAATTCCCATAAACATAGGGTTAAACCCTAATTTCATCCCAAAGGAATTAAATTCCTATAATTCCGTGAGAATTAAATTCTCAAACTTCCATTCCCCTTCTATGCTTTGGATCTGCATGGCAGGATCTCAACCCAATGAGAATTAAATTCTCAATTCATGGGGAGATGTGCACTTTGCAGATCCTCTGCTAGAGAAAGAACTAAGTTCTTCTTTTTGTATAAGAGTTAAACTCTTTGAGAATTAAATTCTCCTTTTTAAGCCTCTTCCTTCTTACCTAAGGTTTTCTTTTGCAGATGATCAAATTCTTCCCAAAATCTCAAGGCTCTCCTTCTCTCTGTATCTATCTCTCTCCCTCTGTATATATCTCTCCTTCTGTATCGGCTCCTATTTATAGGAGAAGGAAGAAAATCAATCAGTTTTAGTGAATCTTCAATTGAAAGATTTGATTTATATTTACCATTCATCTGGACCTTTGGATTATTAGGTGAATTTTATTCACCTTTGGATTTTAAATCCAAAGATATCTCTTTGTTATTTCAGTTAGATTTAAGGGGAAATCTTTCCAAGTCTGATATTTTTCCATAAATTGGTGATATTTAATTACCCTTAGATCTTTAATCCAACGATTCCAAATAATCATTCTTTTTTGGAAAGATTTGAATGCTTTCGGAATTTAATTCTGTTAAATAAAGAGGCTTTGAAAGCCGGTCACGTGTGGCCACGTGACCCCTGGTCACGTGTAGGCACGTGACCCCTGGAACGGGCCTTTCTTCTCCTTTTGCGCTCTGTTCTCTGGCCGCTGCTCAGCCGTCACGTGCCAACACGTGACCCCTGGTCACATGTGAGCACGTGACCTTTTCTGGAGCCTTTTCTTTGATTTAAACAGGGAGCGAATCTGCCTTTTGCCGCTGCTTGTCATGTGTCAACACGTGACCGCTGGTCACGTGCTAGCACGTGATGCCTCCTCCATAAGTTTTCCTGATTTTAAATCAGGAAACAAATGCCCCCACAGCGTTGTTCTCACGTGTCTGCACGTGGGTGCAACGCTGTCACTTTTTGTGACCGTTGGATTCCTCTAGGGATTTGAGGAGATGAAGCGTCTCCATCACATCCTATAAATATAGGGGTCATTTCAGAAACGCCTCCACTTTTTCTTATCTTCCTCCTTGCAATCTTTTTCTGAGAATTTAATTCACTTCTTCCAGAGCTTAGTTCTCTGCCTTGAAACATTTTCAGAGTTTAACTCTGTTCAAAAAGACTCTTTTCTTCATGTAATGCTCTTGAATGAACGATGAACTTTCCCATCACTCTGGATTTTAAATCCAAAGCAAGGGTTTTTACCCTTTTTAACAGGAACCCATTCTTTCTTTAAGCTTTTCAATCGAAATATGAAACCATTTAATTTTCAACAGTAGATCTTTTAGGGCTCGTATGATCTTTAGGGAGATGATGACGGCGGTTCAAATCCATGGAATTTAATTCCATCCCAAAAATGTTTCTGGGAATTTAATTCCCTTTTCTCAATAAGGAATTTAATTCCTATGAAGAACTCAATTTCTTCGCATGGAGGCTTCTTAGGGTCTATTTGCCCTAGGTTGTCCTTCTGTAATTAATGAAGCAGAAGCTTGCAATGATGTCTTCTGTAGGAATTTAATTCCCTTGATCCTGTTTGATTTGTTGTAGAGTCCAAGGTAGATTTGTCTTCTAGGGGATGTGCAGGGCCACTTGAAACGCACTTCTTATTTAATGAGGATATCCCCTTTGTCTTATTACAACTGCTTGGTCTCATTATTAACGAGCCGTCATCCTGATTCTGTGGGGCCCATGTGTTTTGTAGCCAATGGTCCCATAAAAAGAGTCTGCTATCGCTTTCTTCAACTGTCTTCATGTTCATGCATGCATATATATTGCTGCTTTGCTTTTGACAGTTTTCTTTTATTCGATTTCAGGTGCAATGGCTTCTGTTCCATGCTTTCCCTTCACTCTCTCGGGGGTCGCTTTTCCTCAATCACCATCTGACGAGGAAGCGACGGCGATGATCCGGGCTCATGACCCGAACTGCACCAACTTGCTTCTATGGGGAACTTGGTACAACCATATTATCCGGGGTCGTCGGAGTTTCCTCTGAGAAGCGCCGACAGAGCCCACTTTCCCATTTTCGTCGATGGATCCTCCGAGGATGGTTTTCGCTGTGGAGATGCCAAATTGGACTCCGATAGGACGGCTTGAGCCTTCGACGACCGGTATCCCGAACCATCCAATCCTCGCTATAGATATCCTGGGACGACGCATTTGCCAGGGTGAGGCCCACCCATGGGGACAAATTTATAAGATAGGGCTCATTCCTCGGCACCCTACGGGCTACCTCCTCTGGGCTCGCTATATCCTTGCTACCCATCGTGCGCGGCTGCAGAAGGTCGGGCTTTACCAAGAGATATATGCGTCACTCTTCCATTATCAATCCCCGCATGTCTGGTGGGTTAAGGCATTCTTGAATCAATGGAATCTCCCCACCAACACTTTCCTTCTAGGGGACAGAAAAGTCTCGATCTCTTTGGGAGAGTTCTATGAGATCTCGGGACTGCCAATTCGAGGGATGCTTTATGAGGAGTTGCTGCCCTATGATGAATACGTCTTTGAACCCGAGCCTGCTCCGGTTGACGGCTTGTCTGCTGAGAACGCCATCCACCACAAGCGTCCCAGCTTAATCAAGGTGTTGAGTATCTTTGATCGTTTGTTCACCGAATCCGGAGAGCAGGGTGTTACTTTCAAGAGCTTCATTGCTTGTTTCCTTCGCAATGACGTTTTGTCGAAGACAGCTCCGAAGTTCGCCAACATCAAAGACCCCTTTGGGTTTGATCCGAAGAAGCTGCCGACCATTGAATCGGATCTACCACAGTACTACATCCCCATTATGTCGCCGATGTCTTTCGAATCCATTGCAGCTCCCGGCATGGATGAGGAGACATTCTTCGTGGGGTTTGTCAATGTCTGGCTCAGTTGGTTTGTCATCCCCATGCATCGTCGCTTTATGAGGGCTTCGGTTATCTACCCGGCTCATTGTATCGCTGAGGGGACGCGGTTGGCCGTCGGTATCCCAGCGTTGGCACATCTTTATCACGGGTTGGGCACCGCAGCTAATACTTCTACTCCTGGTGTGGATGTAGTAAACTTTTCGCTTCATTACTTCACGTCTTGGATCGAAATGCATGTGTTGGGGGCTTTCGCTATGCATCAGAGGCCCGCATTCTACGACGCCTACACTTTCCTTCGGCTTATGCGATTGGTGGATGCTTCTGCCTCTGACCCAACTCAATTCGGGGCTATTCGGGCGTTGATTTCTCCTTACGCTACTGCCGGCGGATTAATATTTAATGATCGGGTCTTATCTTCTTCCGCGGGTTCGGCCCAGCCGCTTTGGGACCGGTCGAAAGATGATGCGCCCACTTTGAAGCCCCGGGAGGCCGCGCGCTTATATGCAATTAGACCGGGTTACCTGGTGTTCCGTCAGGACAATGCGGCTCTCTTCATGCGGTACAATCCGCATCGCTTTGCCCGGTAGTTTGGCTATGATCAGGGCGTCCCGTTTGAAGCTTTCATAGTCGCGCCGGTTCCTTCGCTCGAGGCCGTCTGAGATGCCGCCCACCACTTTGTGAGGCTGAACACCGGTTCTCAGTTCATGATCCCCGATGGTGATTACATTCCCCGATGCGTGGGGTCGTTCACGGGCTGGTATCTCCATCGGGTGAACCCAGTTATTATTGAGGAGAGAAGGGTGCTTCTTGGCCACGGCGCCCCTATTCAGGTTTCGGCCATGGGAGCCATTCTGCGACCACGTGCCCCGGTCCGCTTTCCCCTGAGGGATACCGGCACTGCGCTTATTCTTGGAGAGTCGGGAGTAGATCTTACTCCAATAGTTAGTATGCCCCTGGGTACTCGGTCGCGGGGTAGACGGGCTCCGGTAACAGTACCACCACCCGAGGCAGCACCACCCTCCGTGGCATCGACGATGGCAGTGTCATCTCCAGTTGTGGCCCGGGGTGATGGTGTTGAGGGCGACGTGGGCCAACGCCGCACTAAGGCTTCGAAGGGAAAGAAACGGTCGTCCTCGGCGACTGGTTCTGGGTCCAAGCGTCGAAGGAAGGTGGCTACTAATTTGCTCGACTCTTTAACGGAGTCTGAGCCCATCCTTGAAGATGAGCCGTTGGCCTTACCGGAATCAAATGCTGAACTACTTTTCCCTAGTTCAGCCGCTGAGGAAGCCGCGCAGTTGGCTGAGGCTATAAGGCGTTCCAAAGACGCGTCTCAGAATGCCAGGGTTCCGAAGAAGCCCTATCCTGCTGTAATCTTTTACGAAGACCCCTCGTCAATTCGGCGGCGGTTTATAGGCCCTTTAGAGGAATGGGGGGAAAGGGCCTTGAAGCATGCTGCTTCAGAGGACGCGGTGGACGCGCTTTCTTTATGGACCGGCGGCCACGAGTCCACCCTTGAACCCCGGCGAGCACGCCTCCTTGAGAAGGAGCAGTGGCTTGAAGAAACTATATTGAAGGCTTCGTTACGCATTGGTATGCCTTTATACTTCTTTGTAGCATTTTAGATTATTTATGCCTGCATGTATGTATCCTTATTCTTGTGTGAATTGTGCAGAATCTTCGACGATGGGGGTGTAGGGTTCCTAGGCACACTAATGAGGTCTCACAAGGCATCAACCATGCCAATTTCTAATTTTACATGTGCCGAGAAACCCTAATACGGATCGTTAACTAGAATTTTAGGCGACCAAAGCAACTAGTTAACAAATTAACTAAGTGAGCGGAATTTCTGTCGGCAGGTGGAGGCTTGCTTGCACGCACTTGAATGTTCCCGTCTTTCCTCGGAGGCCATGGCTGCAAAGGCGGACTTGCGGGGGCTGATAGCGCGGTGTGCGGCAAACATGACATCGTGCGAGAAGAGGTTCGGCCGTAAATTCTCGGAGAGGGAGCTGGCTTCTAAAGCGCTGAGCGAGCTTCAAGCTAATCTTACTGCCAAGGCCAATAAAGCATACGAACTTTGGCGGGTGCTTCAAGAGTCTATCAGGGAGGTGGTGACTCTTGATAAAGCTGCCACGTTCACTCGCGAGAGGGTCGAGGCTCACAAGGCCACCGAGAAAGAGCTTGAAAGCCGGCTTGCTTCGTATCAGGCCCAGCAGGCACAGGCGGAGGCTCGTCTTCTGGCGATCTTGAAAACTTGTATTTTTTTTTGTACATACTCCTGGATGAGAGTATATTCTTTTTGCCTTTTTATGACTTGTATCTTGTATCCATTTTAGTTATGAATAAAAGACATATTTTTTCTTCTCAATGGTGTGTCCCCTTTCTATTGAATTTGTTCTGCGGACAATTTATCTTAGCCTACTTGCAGGGCAGCGATGGCTTAGGATTCAGGGTTAAGATCTGCCTCCTAAGACTTTTGATCTTTATGAGCCGTGAGGGTCTCATAAAGAGTTTTTCTCCCTACAGGTCGAGAGGATCCCGTAGGTGTAACTTCTCCTTAAGAATCGTGAGGATTCATAAGCGGGTTTTCCCTTGGGAGTCGTAAGGATCTCACAAGAGAGTTTTCTTCCTTGCAGGTCGTGAGGAACCACAAGTGCTGAGTGAGGTCGCCCTTATCCGTATTTCACGGGGTCAAGGGTCGGTTTGGGATGTTCTCTAGGGTATCGTAGTTTAAAGACATCGCGGTCAAGGTTAAGGATCTCATAGTCCGTGGATTTAGGGACTCCACAGTCCGATGTTAGTTTTAAGACGTCACGGTCAAGGTTAAGAACCTCATAGTCCGTGGATTTAAGGACTCCACAGTCCGATGTTAGTTTTAAGACATCACGGTCTAGGTTAAGGACTTCATAGTCCGTGGATTTAAGGACTCCACAGTCCGATGTTAGTTTTAAGACATCACGGTCAAGGTTAAGGACCTCATAGTCCGTGGATTTAAGGACTCCACAGTCCGATGTTAGTTTTAAGACATCACGGTCAAGGTTAAGGACCTCATAGTCTGTGGATTTAAGGACTCCACAGTCCAATGTGTGGTTGCAGGGACCCGTCACCTCTTTGAAGATGTTGAGGAATTACAACGCCAGGTATCAAAGGAGTGAAGAGATGTACCCTTAAACCAAGGTAGAATCAGTACAGAATCAGGGTGGTTGATCGTTAGTTTTAAGACATTACGGTCGAGGTTAAGGATATCATAGTCCGTGGATTTTAAGGACTCCACAGTCCGATGTTTGCTCTGGATGCTTCACACGGGTTCACTGCCGTGCTTGGCGAGGACCAGGCTCCGCTCTGGGCGTTTTCTGCGGGGTCAAAGAGTGACATTATCCGCGTTCCACGTGACCAGAAATTTGCACTAGATGCTTCACACGGGTTCACTGCCGTGTTCGGCGAGGACTAGGCTCCGCTCTGGATGCTTCACACGGGTTCACTGCCGTGCTCTGCGAGGACCAGGATCCGCTCTGGACGTTTTCCACGGGGTCAAAGAGTGACGTTATCTGCGTTCCACGTAACCAGGAATTTTGCACTAGATACTTCACACGGGTTCAATGCCGTGTTCGGCGAGGACTAGGCTCCGCTCTGGATGCTTCACACGGGTTCACTGCCGTGCTCTGCGAGGACCAGGATCCGCTCTGGACGTTTTCCACGGGGTCAAAGAGTGACATTATCCGTGTTCCACGTAACCAGGAATTTTGCACTAGATGCTTCACACGGGTTCACTGCCGTGCTCGGCGAGGACTAGGCTCCGCTCTGGATGCTTCACACGGGTTCACTGCCATGCTCTGCGAGGACTAAGATCCGCTCTGGACGTTTTCCATGGGGTCAAAGAGTGACGTTATCCGCGTTCCACGTAACCAGGAATTTTGCACTAAATGCTTCACACGGGTTCACTGCCGTGCTCGGCGAGGACTAGGCTCCGCTCTGGATGCTTCACACGGGTTCACTGCCGTGCTCTGCGAGGACCAGGATCCGCTCTGGACGTTTTCCACGGGGTCAAAGAGTGACATTATCCGCGTTCCACGTAACCAGGAATTTTTCACTAGATGCTTCACACGGGTTCACTGCCGTGTTCGGCGAGGACTAGGCTCCGCTCTGGATGCTTCACACGGGTTCACTGCCGTGCTCTGCGAGGACCAGGATCCGCTCTGGATGTTTTCCACGGGGTCAAAGAGTGACGTTATCCGCGTTCCACGTAACCAGGAATTTTGCTGATTGTATCCGCATTTCACGGAATGGAGGTTTGACTCTTGGTGATATGTATATCGCCGAGCCATGGAACTGGGGGTTGCCGCTGTTCCTTTTTGCTTGACGTTGTGTCTGCTGCGTCGAGATGATCTCTAGGCTATCTGTGAACCGTCAAGATTTGGCTTCTTCTCATGATGAAACCTGGGGGAGGAGTATGATCCCTTCTGTGTTTGCGCCCCTGGATTGTATACAGGGATAGATGTAACATCACCTGTAGGGCGTGGATTTCATTTTTATTTTATTTCTTTTTCCGCGATGCTCTATCATTTCAGCTTTTTTTCATCGCGAAGATCGCGATTGCCCCATCATTTCGGCTATTTTTCGCGGTGCCCAATCATTTCGGCTATTTGTTTTATTTTCACTCGCTACTTTTTATTGAGAGTTGCCCAATCATTTCGGCTATTTTTTATGCATACATTTTTACTTGCTACTTTTTATTGCAAGTTGCCCCATCATTTCGGTTATCTCGTATGCATGTGTGGCTCGCTGGCCTTTTCGCTGCAAGCTTGGATTTTAGACACCGATTTCGGCATCAGCACCGCTACAACTGGGATGTTGCCAGGAGCGGATCATCATTTGCCTCTGTCGATGTCGAACAAAGGTGGCTTAGCGAATAGGGTTAGGGTCTTGTCGACTAAGGCTTTTGACTTCATGAGCCGTAAGGGTCTCACAAAGGTATTTCTCCCTACAAGTCGTGAGGATCTTGTAGGTGTGTTTTCTATTTGGGAATCATGAGGATTCCTAAGTGCATGTCCTCTTGCAAGTCGTAAGGATCTTACAAAAAGGTTTTCTCCTTATAAGTCGAGAGGACTTACAAGGGTTGTTTACCATATGGACATATCCCTAGTCACGGGTGGGACTTTGCTGGGGAAATGTTTATTCGCGCCCGTGGATTGTATACAAGGGTCGGTATTGAGCCACTTGTAGGGCATAATTGAAGGCTGTGGGGGGCTTGCTTAAGAACAGGTTTAGGTTTCTGTAACTTAAGACTTTCAAATCTTATGAGCCGTGAGGGTCCCATAAGAGAGTTCTCCTTACGAGTCGTGAGGATCTCGCAAGTGTATTTTCTCCTTAGGAATCGTGGGGGTTCCTAAGTCTGTTGCTCCCTTATGAGTCGTAAGGATCTCACGCGGGTGGTTTCTCCTTACAAGATCGTGAGAACCCTGCAAGTGTCCTTTAACGAGGTTGCTCCCTTTCGGGTTTTCACAAACACTCACCGGTAGCCCTGCTGTTTTTACTCACGGAGCCCTTTCGGGTTTTCATCCGTGTCCATTTTGCTTATGGACATACCGTTTTTTTTATTCTTTATCTCCTTTTTTTTACAAGGTCGTGCCCTTTCGGGTTTTCACGAACACTCGCCGGTAGCCCTGCTGTTTTTACTCACGGAGCCCTTTCGGGTTTTCATCCGTGCCCATTTTGCTTATGGACATAACGTTTTTTATTTATTATTATTATTTTTTTTATTTTTTTTATCGGCTTTGCAATCCACCGTAGTTTATCGACATCTCAGTCAATAGCTAGTTTTAGGACATAGTGGTCCATTGTTAGTTTAAGGACGTTTCGGTCTGTTGTTAGTTTAAGGACATTTCGGTCCGTCGTTAGTTTAAGGACGTTTCGGTCCGCCGTTAAGGATGCTGGTTACTACCTAGAGTTCGGGCTTAGTAAGATAGCGAGCGGACATAGTCGTCGTCGTCTATCATTGACTTAGACCTTGACCCGTTAAGCATAGTATTTCTTTAGGAAGCGACCGTTCACTGGCCTGAAAGGCCTTTCACCGTGCATATCCATGAGTAGATACGCTCCACCCTGGTAGACCTTGTCTATGATGTACGGGCCTTCATAGTTTGGCTCGAATTTTCCCCGTTTGGCGCGATTGGGGATCATAGGTCTTTTGAAAATTAGCACGAGTTCGCCTTGGCGGAACGTCCTCGGCCTGGTCAATCTTTCGTATGAGCGCGTCATCTTTGCTTTGTAAGCCTCCAGGTTTTGTTGCGCTATGAGCCGGGTTTCATCAAGGGCATCAAGCTCCTCAAGCCGAAGGTAAGCATTTTCTTCGTCCGTCAGTCCGTAGTGGACCGCCACTCGTAGAGAGGGTAACTCTATCTCGAGGGGGAGTACTGCTTCTGTACCAAACACCAACGCGTATGGCGTTGTGTTCGTGACCGTCTTGAATGTAGTTCGATATGCCCAAAGAGCCTCTTGCAGTCTCTCGTGCCAGTCCTTCTTATTTCGGGACACCGTCTTTTTCATGATCTTCGTTAGGGTCTTGTTGAAAGCCTCGGCTAGACCGTTAGCTCGCGGATTATAAACCGAGGAATACCTCCAGTCTATATTATGCTGTTCCGCGAAGTGGCTGATCTTGTGACTTATGTAGGCTGGCCCATTATCGGAAATGATTTGTCGCGGAGTTCCAAACCGATAAATAACGTGCGTCTTGAAAAAGTGGAGGATATTCTCCGTCTTCACTTCCCTCAGCGGTACTGCCTCTGCCCATTTGGAGAAGTAATCAGTCGTCGCTAGGATGAAACGATGTCCTCGGGACGATGCTGGTTCGATGGGGTCGATCACGTCAGTTCCCCACA
Source organism: Agapanthus africanus (assembly GCA_030015575.1). Classification (NCBI taxonomy): domain Eukaryota; kingdom Viridiplantae; phylum Streptophyta; class Magnoliopsida; order Asparagales; family Amaryllidaceae; genus Agapanthus; species Agapanthus africanus. The sequence continues at coordinate 50,359,050 of CM057348.1, forward strand.
TTTCGAACGGCCAACTAGCCACCGTTGGATGTAGAGGATTTGGATGCTGATGGATAAAGTCCCCATGGATCTGGCACGAGTGGCATTGCTTCGCATACTCGAGGCAGTCTTGGATCATTGTGGGCCAGTAGTAGCCCAACCGCTTGATTTTCAACTTCATCTTTGGGACTGCTTGGTGAGAACCGCAGAGTCCGTCGTGAACTTCCTGAACGACCCTTTTTGCCTCTTCCGGTCCTAGGCATCTCAGCCACAGAGAGTCAAATGATCTCTTGTACAGAGTATCATTGACGAAGGCAAAAGACAGAGCTCGTTTTATAAGCTGATGTTTTGAAGACGCATCTTCGGGCGTTCGACGGTATTTGAAGTAGTCTATAAAGACTTCTCTCCAATCCTCGGCCTTTTCCCGGTCGGTTATTTGCAGGGTCGTCCGTTCAGTTGCTCCCTTTTCTTCGGATGATTCCGGAGGTATTTCTGCTGGGCCAAGTACTCGACGGCTTTGTACCACGATTCTGACGTCATCGAGGTTCTCATCAGCCAGTTCTTTAGAGAGCTTGGCTAATGCATCCGCTTTGCTATTGTCGGCACGCAGTATGCTTTCCAAGGTGTAGGAGGGGATTTGAGTCAATAGTCGCTGTGCTCTCTCGCCATACTTTACTAGCTCTGGCTTGCATGTTTGGTAATCGCCGTTTACTTGATTGATGACCAGTTGGGAATCTCCGTATATAATGAGGTTTTCAATTCCCATGTCGATGGAGATCTCGAGGCCTGCTATCAAAGCTTCGTACTTGGCTTCATTGTTCGTCCTCGGCTCTGTTAAGGAGAAAGCGAAGCGCATTATCCCTCCTTGTGGAGTTATGAAAATAAGACCCACCCCTGATTTGATTATAGGGGTGCTTTATTTGCGCTTCTTCACGGAAGATGCTCCATCGAAATAAAGCTCCCATCGGATATTACCACCGTCGATAGCATCAAACGCATGTTCGTCTGGCAGTTCGCAATTCAGAGGGGAATCGGCCGGTATCGGATGCTCAGCAAGGAAGTCGATGGCCTGGCCTTTCACTGCCTTGAGAGGCTGATATGTTATCGAGAACTCTATCAAGAGCAGGGACCATTTAGTAAGTCGACCAGTCAGTATGGCCTTCGACATTAAATACTTAAGGGGGTCCACCTTCGATATGAGACGGACTTCATGCGCCAACGCATAGTGCCTGAGCTTGGTTATCGCAAAGATCAACGCCAGGCAGTGTTTTTCAATGGGGGGGTAGTTGCTTTCTGCACCCAGTAGAACTCGACTCAAGTAGTAGAGCGCTCTTTCCTTCTCTTGGTCGTTCTCTTGTGCCCATAATACGCCTAAGGAACCTTCGAGGGCGGTTGTATAAAGAATGAGGGGTTTTCCCTTGACCGGAGTAGCCAACACTGGCGGGTTCTGCAGATATTGCTTGATCTCGGCTAGCGCGCTTTGGCATTTTTGATCCCAGACGAACGGGGTTCCCTTCTTCATCAGGTGACTGTAAGGGCGGCACTTGCCTGAAAGGTTGGCTATAAATCGCCGGATGTACGCGAGCTTCCCCTGGGGAGACCGCAATTGTTTGAGAGTCCTTGGCGGTGGCATTTCCATGATCGCCTTGATCTTCGACGGATCTATCTCAATGCCTCGGTGCCGGACAATGAATCTTAGGAATTTGCCTGAGGACACCCCGAACGCGCATTTGAGAGGGTTCATCTTCAAGTTGTATTGTCGAAGGCGTTGAAATACGGTCTTCAGATGCTCGAGATGTTCCTCGTATAATTTGCTTTTCACGACGAGGTCGTCGATATAATATTCGACGATTTCATGTATGAGATCATCGAAGATCTTCGTCATGGCCCTTTGATAGGTGGCACCGGCGTTCTTTAGACCGAAGGGCATCACCTTGTAGCAGAATATTCCTAGAGGGGTCCGAAAGGCGGTATGCTTCTGGTCTTCGGGATGCATCTTTATCTGATTATACCCTGATGAGCCGTCCATGAAAGAGAAAATCTCATGAGTGGACGTGTTATCTATCATCAGCTCTGTGACTGGCACTGGAAAATCGTCCTTCGGGCAAGCTTTATTGAGATCCCGGAAGTCCACGCATATGCGCACTGTCCCATTTTTCTTCATTACCGGGACGATGTTGGCGATCTAGTCAGGATATTGAACTTCTTGGATAAACCCAGAATCGATCAGCTTCTTGACTTTGGCGCTGATGCTCATCTCAAGCTCGAGCCGCATTCTTCTCGGCGCTTGTTTGACTGGCTTGACGTCTGGGGATATTGCCAATTTATGGGCAGCTATTTCTGGATCCAGTCCTGGCATTTCGGAATAGCTCCATGCGAAGCAATCTCTATGTTGCATAAGCACGTCTTTTAACGCAGCCGCCTTTTCTTCAGATAGCAGCTCGCTGACGAATGTCGGTCGTGGGTCATTCGTCATTCCCAACTCAATTTTCCTGAGGGTATCTGCAGTAGTATGTATGCCATCTTCCAGCTCTTTCGGCACTGGTGGAAATTCTGAGATTACCTCGTCGTTATTGTTTTCGAAGCACCAGGAAAAGTCATCCATATTCTCGGGCTCTTCTTTTTATATCGTTATCACACGGCAGGTACGAGCTCGCTTCCAAGACCGATGTGGATCTGGTTCTGCTCTTGTGGCTTTGGGTTCATGCTTTTGTGGCGGCGTTACCCTCCAGCTGCGGGATAAAGCAAACCTGTCTTGCCGGTACTGGTCTTCGACCCAGTTCTTGAAGCTGAAGCAGTCTTCGATAGGGTATCCTATGGCTCGGTGATAAGAGCAATAGCCCAGATGAGAGACCTCGTTAACTTGCTCGGGGTGTTTAGACTCCGGAAGTGTAATCATTCGATGTTTTAAAGCGAGGTCAAGTATCTTCCGTGTTTTATTCTGAGGAAAAGAGTATGCCTGACTCATCTTTTTCATAAGAGACAAATCTGGACCGCTCAATTTCCGATCGCGTGACTTCTCGGTCCCGCTTTGTCGCTGTCGAACGCCTTTTCTGCTCTTTGACTTGTTTCTACCTCTGCGTCGGGCCTTTTGCACAACAGGTTGATGGGGAGGAGTATTTTCGTCTTTGGCAGCCTGTTGAAGAAGACGTTGCATCTTGGCTTTCTCGTAGATGGCCATCTCGCGATTATGGTCGTCCCGAGCTTTTTGATCCGCCTTCCTGATAAGCTTGTCCATTCGTTCTTCAAACGACGGACTCGGCATTTCGATCGCGGGATCTAGTTTTGATGAGGGGTTGGCATTTCCTGGCAAGGCGTCCTCTTCTTCATCGAAGTTATGTATGGCGTAGCTACCGTGGACTCGTTCCCGTTTCCCGGCTTTCACGTATCCAAGCCCAAGCGTTTCCATTCTTCCGTTGGGAAATTTGTGCTGGGTCCCAGGGACATCCCAAATCCTGTTATAGAATCGAGCTTGTCGGATAGTCTGTTTTAAGGGTACCCCTTGGCGCTTCAATAGTCTTTTCAACCCGTCTGTGTAGTATCTGGGAAAATGGAGGGGTTGGTGCCTGTCGAGTGTAGAATCCGCGCCATGCCAGATTTCTTTCTCCACTCTTGTTTCCGTGGATCGGTAGAATAGGATCGCCTTTTCACCCTTTCGCCTGGGAGGGACGTAAAACGCCTGCAGGTCCTGCACATTGTAAGCTTCAAGTGCGTCAAGGTCTTTGTAGTGTTCCCGCGGCACCATGGTGATTTGCAAACTCTGATTATTGCCAGGGGATGCTTGTATTGACGGCCGACTGGAGAACACGGCATTAACCTCATCTTCCGAGTCACTTCCGAAGATCAACATGGGGGCGGACGGTCCCGGGTTGTTACGTCGAGATGGACCAGCGTAAACTATCTCTTCTTCTTCTTCGGTATCGCTTCCGAAAACAGGGATGGTGGCGGCGGCTTTGTTCTCCGGCTTGCGACACCTTTCTGTATCCTCGAAGTCTAGCAAAAAGTACTTTGCATCTTCGTACTTGCGGACTTCGTTCACGGAGAATGGGTTCAGCTCACCTGTTATGGTATACTCAAAACCATCCTTAAAGTACTTCATACACTGATGCTGTGTAGAAGGGATGATGTTGTACTCGTGTAACCAAGGACGACCGAGCAAGGCGTTGTAGCAGGTCTTGGCGTCAATGACGTGAAACTTGATGTCCATAACGAGTAGTCCGAAGCGTAATGTTAATATCACGGATCCGAGAGTCCGTGATGACTGGGAATCGAAACCGGAGATGGTAATTTTGTCACGAGCGAGGTGCTGCAAGCTCATGCAGATCTCCTTCAACACCCGAACATTAAGGAGATTGACGGAGGATCCATTATCAACCAGGATTTTGCCTATCTTGATATCGTGGCAATATCCAGAGACGTATAGGGGACGGTTGTGGTCGCACGTCCCGAGGAGAAGGTCTTCGTCACCGAAAGTAATGTCGGCCGTGTGCACTTCTTCCAGTTCATCCTTCATCCTTTCTTCGGCGAGGAAGGCTTGGAATTGTTCGGGCTCTTGTAACGCCTTGATTAATGAATCTCTCGCTTCCTTTGATAATAGGAGGGCGTCGAAAATGCTGAGCTGTGAAGGTAGTTTCCTTAGGTGTGCTAGGATGTTATAGTCCACCTTACCCTTCCTAGGAGGGTCTTTGGCAGTCAACTCTTTCATGACTTGGTCATCTAAGGTGATATCCTCAGTGACCTTCTCCTTTCCCTTATCTTTTCTATTCGCGGGTCCGAGATTCTTTTCCGGGAGCGTGCGATTGCGCAGCTAAATGTTTTCGCAGGCCTCTGGTTCTTCCTCTTTCCCTAAAACGGATTCTTTAAAGAGAGGGCCCAGAGCCATTTCTTCATCAGAGTCGCTCCCAAAGGTGAGAACTTGTGACCCTCCGGCGTTAACCATGTAACAGTTGCCGGCAGTTCTTTTGTGCCCTTCGGTCGTACTTTTTTTGTTCCCGACGAGTCTTGCGTTTCATGCGCTTAAAATGTTGCCGGCGAGCAACATATCCTTGCCACCACATCTTAAAAGCGTCGCACTCCTCGGTGGGGTGCGAAATCTTCCGATGATATGCGCAATAATTAGTGTGCCTCTCTGCCCCATCGAACGTGTTTTCTTCTGAGGGTGGTAACTTCATTCCCATCGACATGGCTTTGGCAAACCTTTTTCTCGTCTTCAATATGTTTTTATCCACATCGGGTGTCTTTTGATCTGGCGGGAATACTTTGACTCTTTCGTTTAGTCGCTTGCGGTTAGCTCCTTCTGAAGCGGCCATCTCACGCTCTTGGTCGGCTTTACTTTTCAAACGAATCTCGTCTAGAAAGGCGTCAATCATTTCTTCTGTTGGCCGCACAAGCTCCGGCTTAGGCTATGCCCCCAGTTTCTTAGTGCCAGGAGTTTTGTCATTGTCTGAAAACGAGTGGGAGATCACATGACAACTCGCCACATAAACCTCGGATTCATCCGACGAGCTTTCTCCATCATCTTTCTCCTGAAAGACGTGGTTGAGGAACTCTTGCAATGTGACGGGAGTCCGCGCCTTTTGATTTTACTCCTCCAGCGCGTCAATCTGTTTCTGCAAGTCTGTGCGCTTGTCTCCAGGCTTCACGGGCTTCTTGGACTTCTTCTTCTTTTTCTTCAAAGATTTTGACGGTTGGGTGTGAGTACTTGGGCCATCATCACCGCTCTTTGTAGTTGGACGCGGCTTCAGCATCCTTTCGATGATTTGAGGTTCAAGCGGGTTCTTCCATTCGACTGCTGGGGCACGCATGAAGATCACTCAGCATCCTTTTGGTTTTAGCTGATAGTACGACCTCCCATGGAGCTTCTTCAATAAAGGAACAAGTTTCCCCTGGTGCGTCTGTCTTCTTAGGAGTATGCGGCTGTGGCGGGTTCACCTTCCACTTTTCGGACAGTGCAAACTTTCCCTGGAGGTATTGATCCTCAATCGATCCTTTGAAGACGAAGCAATCCTCAATAGGATGGCTTACCGTTTGATGGTAAGGGCAATAATTGGGGTTATTCACCTCAGTGGGTTGTGGCGGTCGCCTTGGGTTTGGCAAATTGATAAGCCTGTTGCGCACGGCCAGCTCGAATAACCGTTTTGTCTTATCCCGTGGGAACGAGTAGGGGCGCTTCATCTTCTCATTATAATACCGGCGTCTTTCTTCCAGTTGATCCGCCAGCTTTGGGGCACTGGGTTGCTGCTGAGCATTCGTGACGAAGGTTGCGACGAAGGTTGCCTTCCCTTTACCTTTGTCACTCCGAGGCTTCGGCTTCAGGGGAGATGGTCTGTGACCCATCTGGTCTATCTGGGCCAACTTGTCGATTAAATCCTGGAACGTGGTTGGCTTAAAGAACATCATGAACTGGGAGATAGTCGCATGAGGATCTAGTGTACCCACGAACATGCCCACCGCAGGCGCTTCCTCAATGCGTTGTTCGCATTTTGACCATAAGTTTCGCCACCGTATAGCGTACTGGACCCACGTCTCACCTGGTTTCACCCTGGCATTAATCAATGCCGTTATCGGGGTACGTTCGCTGGTGCTTGCAAATCGCTGAGTGAATAGCAACTCCATTTCGGCGAACGTCTTGACGGAATCATTCGGGAGCTCAGAATACCACTCGAACGCTGTTTCTGATAAGCTGCCGACGAATTGGCGAAGCAAGAGCTTATCATCGCCACCAGTGTTGCCACAAAGCACCCTGAACTGGGCCACATGCTGATGGGGATTGCCTGTCCCTTTATAGACATGGAATTTTGGTATTGTATAGCCCGACGGGTATTTGATCTGGTCATACCAGCTCGGATATGGTCTTCCTGTCCTGACAACTTGACCAACTGCCTCAGTCGCCTGGTGAATGCGTATCTGTTGGGCTATGTATTCGTCCAGGTCAGTTTTGGAGATTGTCTCCTCCTTGGCTGTTGACAGAGCGGGTGGAGGATTTGACGTTTCTCCCCTGTCGTCTTCAAGAATGATTGGAGGATCTTCAGTAGGGGGCTCTTGTTGAATCATCATACCCACCATGTCCTGGAACATGAGGGCCATTTGTTATATATTGGCTGCTTGTTCAGCAGCCTCTTTATCCTTCTTCTCCAGTATCCTACGAAGGAACTCAGCGTCAGTTTTTTCCTCATGGCGTTGATCAGATGACGCTTCGGGGCTTTCTTTCGGCCCAGTAAGTGCGGCTATCGCGGTCATCATTTCTTGGAGCTTCTGCTGTTGTTCCTGAGCTTTGGTACCGACCGCGTAAGCGGTCTATGCCCTGTAGACGCACGGCTATCTTCCTTCCCCGACGCCATGTATACAGTATGGACCATCATGCCCCCAGACTTAGGGCGTCTGGGCTCAGCGCCTTTAGCTCTCGTCGCAAGCCCGGGGATCTTCTCCGGCCTCCTCTTTTTATGAGTAGTGGAAGTTGAGGGGACCGTTGAGGTGGGCACCCAGACAGCTTTTCGTGGCTTGGCGTGATGACCGACTTCCTGTTGGATTTTCAGCTTCTTGTGCTGGCGGGAGAAATTTGGATCGATCACCGAGTCTCGGGTCTGTCGCTAGACTTTATATATTTTGGAAGACAGCCGTTGAGGATATTGGGGTTGTGCTGGCTTTATTTCCGCGGCCTTTTTCAGCTGAGGGGGGGACCTCTTTAGCGCCGCGGTAGGAGAATTCCTACGCACCTTATTCAGCATCTCAAAGCTGTTCTTAGTTGGAACAACATCATTAATTTCTGTCATCGGGGCTGGAGGAGTTAGCCCAGAAGGGGAGTTGCCTCCGGCCTTCCTCACTCGGCGCCAGTAGCGACGTCGAGCGTGTCGTGCTGATGGCATCGGCTTGGTGAGGGCGATAGCCTCGTCTTGCCCCCTGTGTAGGTGGGGGGTCGCTGCTAGCGTCAGCCTGTTAAAGACCGATGTCCTTTGGGTAGCAGGAGCGGGAGCTGGAACAGTCAATCTTATAAAGACCGACTTTTTGGCAGGAGAAGCCGCCTTGGCGACTTCAGGAGCAGGACTGGTTACTTTCTTAGGAGCAGCCTTCTTTGGGATTGTAGGCCCCATTGCGGGTCCACAGGAGTTCTGGCCCAGTCTGAAGAAGACCGAGGCGCTGGTGTTGGGCGACCCGTTGAGAGGGGCCGCGGTAGGTGTAAGCCGATCAAAGACCGACTTCTTGGGATCTTCCGGTGTCAGCACAGGAGCGGTGAAGCTCGTTGGCGGGAGCATGGTCCCGAAAAACAACCCGGTGGTGGCTTGAGTGACCTGTTCCATGGGCATTATGAACAGCGAAGCAGCTTGGGGCCTGTAGGCTATACCTCCTGGTGAGGCGGAGAGCCGGTTGCAGTTGCAGTTGGAGCATTTCGCACAAGTGGAAGCCATTGATTCTTTGCTTTCTGCAATAAGCAAAACGCCAAATCTTAGTACCTTGAAACTCAAGGGCAACCATTAGCGAGCCGTGTTTGGTTCACGAACACGACACACGAAGTGTGGAGTGGAAAGAGGAAAAGGTCCCACTAGGCGTGCCAGAATCTGTTCCTCTCCGAAAGACGGCGCGACGGACGTCTCGCCTGAGATTCGGGGCAGATGCTAATTGGTGCTATCCGTCTACCTCTCCGAAGACGCCAAGTTGATTTATGGCGCCATGTATCGAAGGTTTAAACGGATGCGTCCGATGTAGCAGACTTCGTCAGATTCCCCCTCGCGTGAGGGGTTTTTGATTGTGGGGACGCTCTTCCCTGCAGGCGCAAGCCCCTGCAGTTAATTACGCTACCGCATCACGGTAGCAACTTTCTCCTTCTCCAGATGATCACTTCGTGTCGGAGGTGTTTGTTTTGTGTTTGGTTGCCCGTGGATTGTATACGAAGACTGAGTTATGCTGTCGCCCGTAGGGCATGGACTAGTCCAAATCCGTATCTTCTTAGATTTGGGTTTGGGGGTTTGGGTTTAAGGATACGTTAGTCTCGTTTGAGACTAAGATCGACTTAAACGTTTTTTAAGGATACGTCAGCCTAGTTTTTAGACTAAGACCAACTTAACAGGATCGTTTAGATCCGACAAGAGAGCAATTAAGGGAGCCATGTTGTTTAGTTTAGTGACTTTGCGGTCGATAGGTAGTTTAAGGACATTGCGGTCCAATGTTAGTTTTAAGACATTGCGGTCAAGGTTAAGGACGTCGTAGTCCGTGGATTTAAGGACTCCACAGTCCAATGCTAGTTTTAAGACATCACGGTCAAGGTTAAGGACCTCATAGTCTGTGGATTTAAGGACTCCATGGTCCGGCGTTAGTTTTAAGACATCATGGTCAATGTTAAGGACCTCATAGTCCATGAGTTTAAGGACCCCACAGTCCGTCGTTAGTTTTAAGACATCCCGGTCAAGGTTAATGACCTCATAGTCCATGAGTTTAAGGACCCCACAGTCCGTATCAATATGTGGTCATCGAGACCCGTCACCTCTTTGAAGACGTTGAGGAATTACAACGCCAAGTATCAAAGGAGTGAAGAGATGTACCCTTAAACCGAGGTAGATTAAATAACCTTTGGCCCAATTTGGAACCAAGACCAATTAATTATATTATGAGCCCATTAGCTCAGTTAAGTCTGAATTGAAGACTTATGGCCAGCTTGGGCTAAGTCCAATCATGTTTAGGATATGGGTCCTCTGTTGGTTCATTGAAGGAGAGGCTTTTGCCTCTAGAAACTTAGCCAATTGGGCTGAAGCTAGTATTGAACACTAGAGACCAACAATGTTGAACACTGGGAATGAGATTGACAAGTTAGTGTTTAACACTAGCAACATGGCTTTCAAATTAGTGTTTATACCCTAAAGCAAATCAGTGTTAAACGCTGGCAATGGAGATTTCAAATTAGTGTTTAACACTAAGGCAGATCAGTGTTAAACACTGGAAACAGGGTCCTCCAAGTTGGTGTTCAACACTAAGAAAGTCAGTGTTAAACACTGTAAATAGAGTTTTCCAAATTAGTGTTTAAACACTAAGAAAATCAGTGTTGAACACTGGATATAGAGGTTTCAACTTTAGTGTTAAACACTAAGGCAAGAGGGGTCACGTGGTAGCACGTGAGAGCGCCCTCAATTCATTTTATTCTGCCAGAAGTATTGCATACTTTGGAGCATCACGTGCTGTCACGTGATGGGCATTTAAATGTTTGTCTGTTAGAGTTTCTGCCAAGGTGTCACGTGGGGCACGTGAGGCGTTGTCTGGAAGTTCTTCTCTATGGATCTTTACAGGGGTCACGTGGTAGCACGTGACCCTGTTTCTTTGCCTGTTTGAAGATGTGTTTATCTTTTTTTTTTTAAGACTTAAATTCTTCATAGGGTTAAACCCTAGCAATAAATTTTAGAGGAATTAAATTCCTGTTTTCTTCTGAAGAATTATATTCTTAGATAGGGTTAAACCCTTATTTCTTTTCTGTAGGAATTAAATTCCTCATGTATGTAAAGAATTGAATTCTGGCATAGGGTGAAACCCTAATTTCTTCTTCTTTCTTTCTTTTTTTGTAAGGGAATTAAATTCCTGCTATTTTAATAGGATTAAGTTCTTAATTAGGGTTAAACCCTGGTTCCGTCCATTTTGAAGGAATTAAATTCCCATAATCATAGGGTTAAACCATAATTTCATCCCAAAGGAATTAAATTCCTATAATTCTGTGAGAATTAAATCCTCAAACTTCCATTCCCCTTCTATGCTTTGGATCTGCATGGCAGGATCTCAACCCAATGAGAATTAAATTCTCAATTCATGGGGAGATGTGCACTTTGCAGATCCTCTGCTAGAGAAAGAACTAAGTTCTTCTTTTTGTATAAGAGTTAAACTCTTTGAGAATTAAATTCTCCTTTTTAAGCCTCTCCCTTCTTACCTAAGGTTTTCTTTTGCAGAGGATCAAATTCTTCCCTAAATCTCAAGGCTCTCCTTCTCTCTGTATCTATCTCTCTTCCTCTGTATATATCTCTCCTTCTGTATCGGCTCCTATTTATAGGAGAAGGAAGAAAATCAATCAGTTTTAGTAAATCTTCAATTGAAAGATTTGATTTGTTTATTGAGAGATTTGATTTATATTTACCATTCATCTGGACCTTTGGATTATTAGGTGAATTTTATTCACCTTGGATTTTAAATCCAAAGATATCTCTTTGTTATTTCGGTTAGATTTAAGGGGAAATCTTTCCAAGTCTGATATTTTTCCATAAATTAGTGATATTTAATTACCCTTAGATCTTTAATCCAACGATTCCAAATAATCATTCTCTTTTGGAAAGATTTGAATGCTTTCGGAATTTAATTCTGTTAAATAAAGAGGCTTTAAAAGCCGGTCATGTGTGGCCACGTGACCCCTGGTCACGTGTAGGCACGTGACCCCTGGTCACGTGTAAGCACGTGACCCCTGGAACGGGCCTTTCTTCTCCTTTTGCGCTCTGTTCTCTGGCCGCTGCTCAGCCGTCACGTGCCAACAAGTGACCCCTGGTCACGTGTGAGCACGTGACCTTTTCAGGAGCCTTTTCTTTGATTTAAACAGGGAGCGAATCTGCCTGTTGCCGCTGCTTGTCACGTGTCAACACGTGACCGCTGGTCACGTGCTAGCACGTGATGCCTCCTCCATAAGTTTTCCTGATTTTAAATCAGGAAACAGGCATCTTCGCAAGTGGCAAAGTCCTATATTTGAAACATGCGACACGTGCAACTCACGTGCGCATGCGCACCCTAACCACAACCGATCCCATAATAATAATCATAAAATCAAATCAAATAAATTTAGGATTAAAGATTCAGCGTTGTGCATGCACCTGAAATCAAACCAATAGTGCGCACGCGCACCCCATGAAACATGCGCTTTAAAAAAAGAAATAAATCTTGTTAATAAGGATTTAAATCTTTATTTAGCAGAAAAATCTTCTGTTGGTTAAAATACCTTAATAAACAAATACATAGATCTTAATCCAACGGTGCGCATATTACCTTTAATTGATAAGAATCAATTAAATCAATCTGATATCAGATTGAGATCAAAACAAATCCAACAAACCCTAATTTTCACTCTCCTATAAATAAGAGCCTCACTCACAGAAATCACATAGAGCCGACCTCCCTATAAGCTCAAGAAAAAATCATTTTCTTCAATCTCAAAACAGGTAAAAATAAAAAGAGAAGAAAATCTATTCTCTATAAAACTTTTGCTTTAATATAGAAGCATTTGCTTCTTCTTTAAATCCATTGATTCACAAACAAAAGATCAAAAGATCTTAAGGTTGATCCCTCTTTTGCAAAAGTTTCAACTTTTGTGAGAGATTAATCCTAAGGTTTAAGAAAAACCCATCACGGATGACTCTGCATCATAAAAAAATCGAAGTTTTTGCTTCTTGAAAAATAAAAAAGGAAAATAATAGAAAATCAAAGAAATAGAAGCCATTGCTTCTCATTGAAAGCTTTTGGTTTCTGATCTAAACAAATGTGCACCTAAATTAATTGCATAACTAATTAAAATTGTTTATGGGAAAATAAAGTCCATCGAGAAGTGTGAATCACGTGAATTGCATGTATGCACACTTGTTGGATGCCGCCTATGGAGACATGTGCGCTACGTAATATGCACGTGTGCGCACTTGTTGGATGTCGTCTATGAAAGCCTGTGCGTCACATGATATACACGTGCACACACTTGTTGAATATTGCCCACAGATGTGTGAGCGTCACGTGACATGCCCGTTGACTTTTAAATACATGCGCATATATATACATACACATATGATTCTGAACCGATAACAAGTGCGAACCACTTGATATACACGTGCGTAATGTCCTGAATTGAAACAAGTGCGTAACCATGTGCAAAGCACGTCCACACCCTTTTCAGATAAAACAAATTTGCATGTGCGTTCTATATACACTTGCGCACTTGAACAACAAGCTATTGTTTGATTACTTAATTAAAATTAAGTTAAGTATTGAAGCTTTTGCTTCTCATATATGATCCATTGATCAAAATGTCAATAAATCTAAATTGATCTTAGTCTAAAAAATGACTAAAGATTCTTAGTTTATACTTGTTAAGTTGATCTTAATTCAAAACAGGATTAACGGTCCTTAACCCTATTCCTGAGTTGATCTTAATCTCAAAGACGACTAACAGTCATCAGATGATATATTTTGTACCGATGGACCTCATTTACACGAGATATGCGTTTTAAGTTCGATCCTAAATCCAATATATACGGATTTGGGCTAATCCACGCCCTACGGGCGATGGCCAATCTAGTCTCCGCATACAATCCAAGGACAACCCTAAAATGAACAATATATAACACGACACAAAATGATCTACCTGAAGAAGGTGAAAGTTGTTATCGCAATGCAATAGCGTAATTAATTGCAGGGTTTTGCGCTTGCAGGAAAGAGCGTCTCCACAATCAAAACCCCCTCACAAATGAGGGGGAATCTGATAAGTCACGCTACAACGGCCGCATCCATCCAAAGCTCCGATATACGGTACTATAAATCAACTTGGTTTCTTTGGAGAGGTGGATGTATATATTCTAAATAGCATATGCCCTCATATTCAGGCTAGACGTCCTCCCGATGCCTCAGATCCATCTCTGGCAGTAAACAGATTCTGGCACGTCCGGTGAGACCTTTTCCTCTTTCTACTCCACACTTCGTATGTCATGTTTCGCGAAAAAAATCGTGGTTCGCTATGTTTATGGTTGCACTTGGTGTTTGGGATACTAAAATTCAATGGCTTTCACCAGCACTAACTGTAATGACAACTCTCATGCTAACTCCACCTCATCTAGAGGAGTCATCTATGGGCCAAATACGACCTCAATATTCTTAATGTCGGCAGAGCAGGTCGTCCAAGCAATCACCGAGCTGTTCTTTGGGACCATACTCCCATCCCCGAACTTCGGCGCCTCAACGCCTAAAGAAGAAGCTCCACGGAAGTCAGCATTTGATCGGCTAACTACCGCGGTGGGCCCCGCTGACAAGCCGTCCAGCTCTAAAGTTTCAGTTTTCAACAGGTTGAAGAAAAGCTCGATGGGCCCCACGAAGAAGCCCATGATCCTTGAGAGGGCTGTCCTTAAGCAGCTGGTCATCCCCACTCCTGCTCCGCGTGAAGCAAATAATAGTGATTTAGCCATAAGGCAGTCTGTCTTCAACAGACTGACCACCCCTGCTCCAGCTCAACCGAGAACGCCAGTCTTTCACAGGCTGATACTGGGTGAAACCCCCAAGTGATGTAGGGGGCATGATGAGGAAGCCTTTGAAGCTGAGGAGGTTCCCGCTGTAAGACATGCTCGAAGTTGCTATTGGCACCGAGAAAGACAAGCTGGAGGCAAATCCCCTTCGGACTTACTCCACCAGCTCCTGTGGTGGCTGTTGATGCTGCTGTTCCAACTGGGAACAGGCTTCGAATCGCTTAGATGGGTTCACCAAAACTCGCCACCGCTATATTAAAGATATCGCCCCCTCCTGCAGAGGCACCAAAATAGCCAAAGCCGGAGCACTTCTACAAGCGGCTCTCTTAAAAAATCCGCAAAGTCTGGAAGAAAATCCAAGACTATGTCATCGATGAAAACTACTCCCGTCGGCCGAAGTTCAAGGGTCGATAAGAGAACGAAAATTTCTCTGCTATTGTCACGCCCCGCTTCCCAGAGTGCGCTAAGATAGGCACGTGACAGAGCCAACCATGCTACCTGTGGATAGGAAACATCCCTCCATAGTCACATTACGGCTGTCTAGAGATATCAAGAACAATAGAAATAAAATAAACTATCTAGTACATGTCCATGAGCCAGAATAAACGAGTCAAGAAATAATATGCGGAAGCAATAGATCCAATGAGAAATAACACCTGGAAAGTAAACATAACTAAAATGGATACAAACTGGATCCTCACTGCTCGGCCTGATGGCGGAAATACTCCTGATCAGCCTGCGACAAGGTTAGTGGATCTGGGCCATGCAAAACCCAGACGTCAGTGAGTCATAATATCAATAATAATATAATCATGGGGTAACAAGTCATGCAGGCATGAGTATGAACAGTAACAAATCATCAGTAACAAGTAACAGTAATATGAATATAGATCAGTGAATATGATATAAACATGTGAGGTGCAGTGAGTAGTCTAAACTGTGCAATAGAGTTATCTACTCTAAAGTTATTCGTAATAAATTAATATAATCCTCATCGTAACCTATCGGTCTATGCCCCGTTCATTCCCCATGGGACCACGGTACAATATATAATAGACTGTGAGTCTATATCACGTTCATACCCCACGGGACCACGGTACAGGATGTAATAGCCCTTTGAGTTACGTTCAGTTACAATCTTGATTTCCCCATGTAAGTCCACGTTGCTCACCCCGGTTCTTACGGGGAGGCGGAAACGGTAAAAAACGATTTTTTAGTGCAAAGGCAACATGGACTAAAAAAAGGATCTTTGCTAAACTACAAACTAGCAAACTACTTGAGGTTCTATCTACTATGCCATAGAGATTATACCTCACGATACCGGTCCTTCGGTTCTCCATTCCGCTGTCCGGCTTGTCCATCCACGCTCCGAGGGTCGATCCGGATCTTGATCACCTCCGCGGCCTTCTTGAGTCGAAGACGATCCACCCGAGAGATGTACTCCGAGCTCCACCTCGAGCCAAGGCAACTAGGGCAACAAGATCACTAGTCTTGATGTCCTAGGATGTGTAGAAGAGATAGATGGAAGTGTTTGTCTATTTGGATCCCTTTTCTCTCAACACATGAGATCAAAGGAAGAATCAAGAGGAGGAAGAAGAAGGAGAACAACCATAGAGCTTTCTCATTTTTTTTTCAAGAGAGAGAATGAGAAATGAGAAATGAATTATTGTGCTAGAGAAAATGAACCATGGTTGCAATAATACACCACTATCATCATTACTAATCTTTTCAAGATTAAGTTGATGGCATCAATTGACTTGACCATTATCATAACCCAAAGAATAAAAAGAAAAAGAAAACCAAAGAAAACTCTAGACCTCTCATGAAGGTCCAAGTCAACTTTGGTCAAATGGTCAACAAAGTCAAGTATGGTCAAATGGTCAAAGCAATTAGCCATCACATAATAATCACTAAAAAGATTAGTAAATAATGTCCCCGGCTCATAATGGTTTTGACTGAACGAACTGCCAAAACCCTAATGAGTCCGCCTCATTATGGTTTCGACCGAATCAACTGTCAAAACTCTAATGAGGCACCCCCTTCCTCTTCGTTCCTCACAACTGTGCATACACACCCGCATCCGCATTCCGTAGAATGCGAATGCACAGAAGACAAAACAAATCCATCCGTGCAATACTAGGATCCGGCTTAAACTAAAGCCCACTAGTATTGCCTGCCCGAACAGCATACACACACAAGTGTACGTAAGTGATCGAAGCCCTACCGTAAAACCATACGGCCTCTACACCTTTCGCTCAGTGCAGGGAAACTCTTTATGTGGGACTCTAAAGACTCGACACTACGCTGGCAGTGGGTTTAACCACAGACCGCAAGCGGCACTAGCTGTACGTAACGGTCCCCAGGCAGATGTCGATAAGAAGGCCGATGAGGTAAACCCATCCGAACTCCTACTGAGCCTGTATGTGACAATCTCCGTACAGTCCGGTCTGTTCGTCTGAGAGTATCGCATGGCGGGCCTAGGGGGTGGCGAACGTTAGTCCCCTAATAGCGGTACAAGTCGTGTCGGAGTGTAGCCCAGAACACCCTGAGATATCACTGAAAACCTACCAGTATATCTCGCTTGCCCTAACCAGGGATGACTATGTGTAATGGCTCTCCTAGACACAGCGCGATATCAACCCCCAATACCGGAAGAGACGAATCATGTCTAACCGTCACTGCCTCCAAGTGCTTCGGGACTGCACCCAACTACTACCTGTTTGCACGACTCCTTTGAGCCATGGTAGGGTAGTAATCAAAGAACAGTGGGAACACACTCGAGGAGAAGTGACAGTGTCAAGTCAACGGACTAAGCTGTACTCATGTCACCTGGGAACTGATAACTGACGATAGGTATAATACCAACCAACAGTTCCCGACGAGTCCTGTCCAGTGTACTCGTAACCTAACGAGCACCCGCATACTATCTCCAGTACGACGTACTGATGGCTGTGGGACAGTCCATCTCCCCTGCTGGGATGAGAAGCGCATACGCTAGTCTACTCCGGAGTATCGATGCCCTGTCTCGATAATCCTACGACTAGGGACCTGTATAAGGATGTGCTTATAGATTACCCAGCCCCCACAAGTGTGACTGCCATCACAACGCTGGTAATCAATCAAAGATCCTAAGGGCTCCACTAATATGTATAAGCAATATGCTAAAAGAAACACATGCACATATTAAAATAGAAACAAACCAAGTAGCATACTACCATTTTGAGCAAGATTGTCTATACAACTGTGAATATCCCAAGCTTCCATCAAGTAATATACAAGCTAGTATGATACAGTAATGGCCTCTAGGGCATATACACTAACAATCTCCCACTTGCACTAGGGCCATGTACTGGCGTATCGAAGACCTATCATCTCGATCAGCCGCTCAAACTGAGTCTGGGGTATAGCCTTCGTGAATGGATCTGCAGTGTTATCCTCTGAATTTACTCTCTTCACCTCGATCTCCCGGCGATATGCGATCTCCCTGATCAGGTGGTACCGTCTCAAAATGTGCCTGGACTTCTGATGGGACCTGGGTTCCTTCGCTAAAGTTATAGCTCCGTTGTTGTTACAATACAGCGGTATTGGATCAACAATGGTAGGAACCACCTGAAGTTCCGTGAGGAACTTCTTCATCCAGACAGCTTCCTTTGCGGCATCGCAAGTAGCTATCTACTCCGCTTCCATAGTTGAGTCAGCAACGGTCTCCTGCTTGGAACTCTTCCAGCAAACCGCCCCTCCATTGAGGGTAAAGACATAACCCGACATGGACTTGGAGTCATCCTTGTCACTCTGGAAGCTGGAGTCAGCAAAGGCCTCAATCTGGAGGTCTTTTCCGCCATACACCAAGAACATCTCCTTAGTCCTTCTCAGGTACTTGAGAATGTTCTTTACTGCTATCCAGTGTTTCTCCCCTGGGTCTGACTGATACCGGCTTACAACGCTCAATGCGTATGCTACATCTGGTCTGGTACACAACATCGCATACATTATAGACCCTACCGCATATACGTAGGGTATAGATGACATGCGAGCCCTTTCCAAATCAGTCTTGGGAGACATCTCTTTGGAGAGGGTGATTCCGTGACAAGCCGGTAGATTACCGCGCTTGGAATCTTCCATACTGAATCGTTTCAGTATGGTGTCAATGTACCTGGACTGCGAAAGCCCCAACATCCTCTTAGATCTATCACGATAGATCTGGATCCCCAGAATGTAGTTGGCATCGCCCAGGTCCTTCATGGAGAACCTATGTGACAAGAATCCTTTGACTGACTATAGCATAGGAATATCATTTCCTATTAGGAGAATATCATCCACGTACAAGACGAGGAATACCACAGTTCTCCCTACAATCTTACCGTAAATGCATGGTCCATCTGGGTTTTTGATAAAGTCGAATTCCTTGACAGTATCATCAAAGCAGATGTTCCAACTCTGCGATGCCTGCTTCAGTCCATAGATGGACTTGAGCAACTTGCACACTTTACCGCTGCTCCCACTCTGATTGAATCCCTCCTGCTGATCCATATAGACGCACTCTTCTAAATTTCCATTTAGGAAAGTCGTCTTTACGTCCATCTTCCAGATTTCATAATCGTGGAAGGCAGCAATGGCAAGAAGGATCCGAATGGATTTGATCATAGCCACTGGAGAAAAGGTCTTGTCATAGTCCAAACCAGGTCTTTGACGAAAACCCTTTGCTACAAGTCTAGCTTTATAGGTTTCAACCTGCCCATCTACACCAATCTTCTTTCTGAAGATCCATTTGCAGCCTACGGGTTTTACCCCATCTGGAGCAAAGTCCAAAGTCCAAACGTTGTTGGTGTACATGGACTCCATCTCGGTCCGCATTGCATCCAGCCATTTTACTGAGTCACCGCTCTGAATGGTTTGCTGGAAGCTAGTAGGCTCACTATAATCAATAGTGCAATCCTCTCTATCCCCGTCTATGAGAAAACCGTAGTATCTCTCGGACGGATGAGACTGCCTACTACTCCTGCGGAGTGGCACTGGGATGTCCGGTTCTCCTGAACCTTCTGGTTCCACTGAGGTTTCAGTAATAGCTTGTGGTTCTGGAATTTCTTCCAGTTCTACTACGCTCCCACTATCTCCTTTTTCTAAAAACTGATGTTCCAGAAAGTGGGCATGACGAGAAACAAAAACCTTTTGTTCCTCTGCGTAATAGAAAAAATACCCCCTGGAGTTCTTTGGGTATCCCACAAACTTACACAGTACTGAGCGTGCCTCGAGTTTGTTCGCATGCTGCTTTTTTACAAAAGCTGGACATCCCCATATCTTCAGATATTGAAGATGGGGTTTCTTCCCACACCACATCTGATATGGTGTGGTAGGCACAGTCTTGGAGGGAACCTTGTTCAAAAGATATGCAGCTGATTCTAATGCATTGTTTCCCCCAATCAGAGCAAAGCTCTGCTGGAAATTCAAAATTCAAATTTTGAAGCAACGCTTCAAATTCCGGGCGCAGCGCGCCATGTGTCAGGCGCAGATACATCAGCGCAACGCCCAAAGCAGCGCAACCAATCAGAGCAAAGCTCTATTTAAAGTAAAGTTAAAGGAAGCAACGTTTCAGTTGCGCAAGTGCTGCGCTGCGCGACACGTGTCGGCGCAGATGCGCTAGCGCAGTTGCGCTGCTTGACACGTGTCACGCGCTGGGGCATTTGCGCCAAACAGAATTAAGATTTCAAAGAAATCTTTCTGTTCTTGTCAAAACAAGAAGATTTTCTTCTGTAAAACAGAAGCCCTTGGATCAAAGATCCAACGGTGGGGAAAATTCCCCAAATCACTCAGAGAAAGATCTCTTTAACAAATTTATGGGCACAATATAAAGGCCCCTAGACCTCAATTCAAAGGCATGAACATTCTTGAAAAAAATCAAGAGCTTAAAATAGAGAGAACTCTGAGAAAACTTTCAAGAAAAAGGTAAAAACCTTCACAAAACAGAAGAAATTTCTTCTAATAGATCACTGATCTAAAAACCAGATCAATGATCTTCATATAATAAACAGTGCTTTGCACTTCTTATGAACCACTGGTTCTTTAAAACAAGAAAAAACAAAAATAAAAAAAATAGTGCTTTGCACTTTTATGAACCTTTGGTTCTTGAAATAAAAAGAAAAACTTGTTTTTCTTTGATCTAAATTAGATCAAGGAAACGAATAGTGCTTTGCACTTTTTCTTATGAACCATTGGTTCTTGAATCTAAAAGATTCTTAAATCATAGTGCCTTGCACTTGCAAACTGCGCTGTTGCGCTCCTGGATTGGCACAAGCCACCAGAGTGCGCCACGTGTCAGCAGCGCAGGCGCAACACATTAGCGTAGCGCACCGCGCTTGCGCAACACGTGTCAACACTATAAGCGCTTGCGCTCTCTGATTGGCGCAAAGCGCCTGATAAATGCAATGCATTTCCTAAAGGGCCAGGCCCAAGTCAAAAGACCAAGCATGCCTAATTAAATTGATGCTCTGCATCATTTATAAATGGGCAGAGCCCAAACGAAATAATAAAAATGCTATGCATTTTAAAAGGGGCAGAGCCCAAACAAATTGATGCTCTACATCCTTTCTGGGCAGAGCCCAAATAAAAATAAAAAGAAGTGCAATGCAAGAGCAAATAAAATGTTGAACATTTTCAACTGGACTTAGCCCAATTTTGGCCGTAAGTCCTCAAATTAAATTGACCGAGCAAGATTGCTCTCTTAAATCAATTTACCTCCGGTTCGAGGGTACATCTCCGAACTCCTCTGACACCCGTCGTTGTAATCCTTCAATGACGTCAGAGAGGTGACGGGTCCCGACGACCACATACGTATATTGGACTGTGGACCGAAACGTCCTTAAACTAATATTGGACCGAAACGTCCTTAAACTAATAGTGGACCGAAACGTCCTTAAACTAATGTTGGACCGAAATGTCCTTAAACTAATAGTGGACCGAAACGTTCTTAAACTAATGTTGGACCGAAACGTCCTTAAACTAATAGTGGACCACCACGTCCCTAAACTGGAACATAGACCACCATGTCCATAAACTGGAATGTGGACCACCACGTCCCTAAACTGGAACATGGAACACCACGTCCCTAAACTGGAACACGGACCGCAACGTCCTTAAACTACCTATGGACCACCACATCCCTAAACTGGAATATAGACCACCACGTCCATAAACTGGAACGTGGACCACCACGTCCCTAAACTGGAACATGGACCGCAACGTCCTTAAACTACCTATGGACCACTACGTCCCTAAACTGGAACAATAGAGCCTTCAAATGCTCATTTGCCGGATCTAAACGATCCCGTTTAAGTCGATCTTAGCCCCAAACATGGCTAACGTATCCTTAAACATTCAAATGGACTATAAAACTCCAAATCAACTTTGGTTCAAGGGTATATCTCTGAACTCCTCTGACACCTGTCGTTGTAATCCTTCAACGACGTTAGAGAGGTGACGAGTCCCGATGGCCATATATTAAATGGATCTAGACGATCCCGTTAAGTAGATCTTAGTCTCAAACAGGACTAACGTATCCTTAACGAACGTTTAAGTTGATCTTAGCCTCAACACGGCTAATGTATCCTTAAACTAAAAACACCAAACCCAAATCTAAGTAAATACGGATTTGGACTAATCCATGTCCTATGGGCGACGGCATTACTCAGTCTCCGTATACAATCCACGGGCAATCACAAACAAAACAAACACAAAAGACACGAAGTGAATTTCTGGAGAAGGAGAAAGTTGTTACCGCGATGCGGTAGCGTAATTAACTGCAGGGGCTTGCGCCTGCAGGGAAGAGCGTCCCCACAATCAAAAACCCCTCAAGCGAGGGGGAATCTGACGAAGTCTGCTATATCGGCCGCATCCGTCTAAACCTCCGATACGTGGTGCCATAAATCAACTTGGAATCTTCGGAGAGGTGGACGGATAAAACCAAATAGCATCTGCCCCGAATCTCAGTGTCAGGACTTCGCAGTCTTGTGCGCCGTCTTTCAGAGGGGAACAGATTCTGGCACGCCCGGTGGGACCTTTTCCTCTTTCCACTCCACACTTCGTGTGTCATCCTCGTGAACCAATCGCGGTTTGTTAAATGGTTGCCTTTGGATTTCAAGTTACTAAGATTTGGTCTTTTGCCTGGCGCAGAACTCAAGCATCAATGGCCTCTAACTGCACCAACCGCTCGAAGTGCCACTGCAATGGACGCTCCACCTCCCCCGGAAGTGTAGCATATGGGCCCCAAGCGGCTTCCTTCCTCGCTCTGCCAGTAGACCAGGTGACCCAGGCCACCACCGGCCTGTTTTTCGGGACCATGATCCCGCCTACAAGCTTCTCTATGCCAAAACCTGCACCGGAAGTGAACAAGAAGTCGGTCTTCGACCGGCTCACTGCCATGACGGCCTCTGTCAACGGGTCGCCCACTACCAAACCAACAGCCTCTGTTTTCGCCAGGCTGGATCAGAACTCTAAATTGGTTGTCCCAAGGAAGGCAATAACTTCTACTCCAGAAGTCGTCAAGGCGGCTTCCCCTGTCAAAGAATCAGTCTTTTCAAGACTGACGATTCCTGCTCCTGCCCTTGCTCGAGGATCCGTCTTCGACAGGTTGAATATCACCCCTCGAAAAACAACCTCAGTCTTTAAGAGGTTAACACCGGCGGCGCCTCATTCAGACAGGGGGCAAAAAGAAGCTATCTCTATCTCCGAGCCAGTCCCAATGGCTCGTCATGCTTGACGTCGCCATTGGCGACGAGTGAGAAAGGCAGGGGGCAACTCCCCCTCAGGGCTAACTCCACCGGCTCCAGTGGTGGAAGTCAACGCTGCTGTTCCAACTGGGAACAGCTTTGAACTGCTAAGGAGGGTACGTAAGAACTCTCCAACCGCTACACTAAAAAGATCTCCTCCACCTGCGGAGAAAGTTCCGGAAACGAAGCAGGAACAGCCCCCTCAACGGCTGTCCTAAAAAATATACAAGGTTTGGCGAAGGGTTCAAGACTCCGTGATCGACCCAGATCACTCTCGTCAACAAAAGAAGACGAAGGTACAAAAAGAAAAAGACCGTCCTATTAAACAGCAGGGGACAACGATCGCTAGGGTGCCCACTGCAACGGCCCCTTCAACTTCAACGGCCCACAAAAGAAGGAGGCCGGAGAAAACCCCCACGCCGGCGACAAATATCAGAGGTGGTGCACCCAAACGCCCTAAGTCAGGGAGCATTGTAGTTCATACCGTCTATGTGGCGTCTGGTAAAGAGGACAGTCGCATATCTACGGATCATCGACCACTTACGCGATCAGTGACCAAGGCGCAGGAGCAGCAGCAGAAGCTCCAAGAAATGATGAATGCTATGGCCGCACTTACAGGGCCAAAAGAAAACCCTGAAACGTCCTCGGATGAACGCCAGGAGGAAGAAACCGACGCCGAATTCCTTCGTCGAATATTGGAGAAAAAGGACAAAGAGGCTGCTGAACAAGCAGCCAACATACAGCGTATGGGCCTCCTCTTCCAAGACATGATAGGGATGATGATACAACAAGATCCTCCGGCTGAAGAGCCCCCGATCGTCTTTGGAGACGATAGGGGAGAGACATCAAATCCTCCGCCAGCTCTGTCAACGGCTAAAGAGGATACAATCTCTAAAGCTGATTTGGACGAGTACATAGCCCAGTAAATACGGGTTCATCATGCGACTGAAGCAGCCGGCCAAGTCGTAAAAACGGGGCGGCCATATCCAAGTTGGTATTACCAAATCAAGTACCCGCCGGGTTACACAATTCCCAAGTTCCATGTCTACAAGGGGAGGGGCAATCCTCACCAGCATGTTGCCCGGTTCAGGGCACTCTGCGGCAACACCGGCGGTGATGACAAGCTTTTACTTCGCCAGTTTGTTGGAAGTTTATCAGATACAGCGTTCGAGTGGTACTCTGAACTCCTGAATGACTCTATCAAGACCTTCGCGGAGATGGAGCTATTGTTTACTCAGCTTTTTGCAAGGGCCAGTGAACGCACCCTGATGACGGCACTGATTAACACCAGGGTAAAGCCAGGCAAGACATGGGTTCAATATGCTATACGGTGACGGAACTTATGGTCGAAGTGCGAGCAGAGCATTGAAGAAGTTCCCGCGGTGGGTATGTTTGTGGGAACCCTTGATCCGCAAGCAACCATCTCACAATTCATGATGTTTTTCAAGCCAACTACCTTCCAGGCCTTGATTGACAAGCTAGCACAAATGGATCAGATGGGCCATAAACCCCCTCTTCCAAAGCCGGACTCCCGAAATGACAAAGGGAAGGGAAAAGCGATCGTTGTCGCTAATGCTCAACAACAACCGAGCGAATCGAAGCCGGTTGTTCGTCAAAATAACATGCGCCCGTACGTGGCCCTTGAGGAGAGGATGGGACGTTCTTACTCGTTTCCCCAAGATAAAACGAGAAGGTTATTCGAGCTGGAGTTGCGCAACCGACTCATAAATCTGCCGGATCCAAAACGTCCGTCGCAACTAAGTGACGTCAATGAGCCCAACTACTATCCTTATCATCGAGTACTGGGTCATCCGATCGAGGATTGCTACGTTTTCAAAAATTGGCTTGAAAACCAGTACCGACAGGGCAAATTCGTGTTATCTGACAAATGGAAGGTGAATCCCCCGCAGCCCCACACCTCTAAAGGGACGAATATGCCGGGTGCAACATACTCCGTCGTTGAAGAAGCTCCGTGGGAGGTTGTATTATCAGCCAAGACAAAGAGGATGTTAAACGATCTTCAGACATGCTCAGCGATCAAGTGGAAGAACCCGTTGGAACCGCAGGTCATTGAAGGGATGTTGAAGCCACGTCCAACTCAAAAAACTGATAGTGGTGGTTCAAGCACTCGCAACCAGTCGTCAAAATCTTCAAAGAAGAAGAAGAAGAAATCAAAGAAGCCCGTGAAGCCTGGCGACAAGCGCACGGACTTGCAAAAATAAATTGACGCGTTGGAAGAATACAACCAGAAGGCACGGACTCCCATTACATCCCAAGAGTTCCTCAATCACGTCTTTCAAGAGGAAGATGAGGGAGAAAGTTCATTTGATGAATCTGAAGAATGCGTGGCGAGCTGTCATGTGATTTCCCATTCATTCATGAACGATGAAGAGACTTCTTGTACTGAAACGCTGGGGGCAGATACCGAATCAAAAATTCTGGGGCCATCGGATGAAGTAATTGACGCATTCCTCAATGAAGCTCGGTTGAAAAGTAAAGCTGATCGAGAACGCGAGGCGGTCATATTTGAAAGGGCCAAACGCCAGCGACTTGATGAAAGAGCTGAGACGATCCCGCTGGAGCAAAATGCCTCCACCGTCGACAAAATCCAATTCAAGATGAGGAAAAGGTTTGCTAAGGCCATATCAATGGGCATGAAGCTACCATCCTCCGAAGAGAACAGTACTGGTGAAGCGGAAATACACCCCTCCTATTGCTTATATCATCGGAAGGTTTCGCACTCCACTCAAGAGTGCAAAGCTTTCGATAAATGGTGGCAAGGATACGTTGCTCATCGACAACGCTTTAATCGGGAAAAGCGCAAAACTCGTCGGGAGCAAAGAAATACGACCGAAGGGCTCAAAAGAACTACCGGCGATTGTCGCATGGTTAACACCGGCGGGTCACAAGTGCCTACATTCGGGAGCGATTCTGATGAGGAGCTGGAACTTGCCCCTCTCTTTAAAGAGTCCACTTCGGGAAAAGAGGAAGAGCCGAAGGTTTGCGAAAATATTCGGCTATGCAATCGGACGCTGCCTGAAAAGAATCTTGGACCCTCAAACAGAAAAGATAAAGGGAAAGAAAATGTCTCTGAAGATATCGTCTTAGATGACCAAGTGGTGGAGGAGCTAAGTGCCAAGGACCCGCCAAAGAAAAATAAGGTGGATTACAACGTCTTAGCGCATCTGAGGAAGCTACCGTCACAGCTCAGCATTCTTGACACCCTTTTGCTATCAAAGGAGGCGAAAGATTCATTAATCAAGTCACTACAAGATCCGGAACAATTCCAAGCTTTCTTGGCCGAGGAAAAGATGAAGGATGAATTAGAGGAAGTGCACACGGCCGATGTCGCTTTTGGTGATGAAGACCTTCTCCTCGGGACGTGCGAACACAATCGCCCCCTTTATGTCTCAGGATACTGTCACGATATAAAGATAGGCAAAATCCTGATCGACAATGGATCCTCAGTTAACCTCCTCAATGTGCGGATGTTAAAAGAAATCTGCATGAGCGTACAACACCTTGCTCGATACAAGATTACCATCTCCGGGTTCGACTCCCAATCATCAAGAACTCTTGGGTCTGTGATACTGACGCTACGCTTTGGGGTACTTGTCACGGACATTAAGTTCCACGTCATAGACGCCAAGACATGCTACAATGCTCTGCTCGGCCGACCGTGGTTACACGAGTACAACATCATCCCTTCTACACAACACCAGTGTATGAAGTATTCTAAGGATAGTCTCGAGTATACCGTGGCGGGAGAGCTGAATCCGTTTTCCGTGAACGAAGTCCGTAAATATGAAGATGCCAAATACTTCTTACCGGATTTCAAAGACACGGAAAGGTGTCACAAGCCGGAGAACAAAGCTAACGCCACCATCCCTGTTTTCGGGAGTGATACCGAGGAGGAAGAGGAGATAGTGTATTCGAGTCCGCCCCAACACAATAAGCCAGGGCCATCCGCTCCTACGTTGATCTTTGGTAGCGACTCGGAAGATGAGATCCATGCTGTATTCTCTACTCGACCTTCAATACAAACGTCCGCTGACGAAGAGCAAAGTCTACAAGTCGCCATGGCGCCGCTTAAACACCGTAAAGAACTGGATGCGCTTGATATCTACAGTGTAGAAGAGCTGCGAACGTTCTATATCCCTCCCAGGCGAGAAAGGGAAAAGGCAATTCTATTCTACCGCTCTGAAGAATCCAAAGTGGAGAAAGAAATCTGGCATGGCGCGGATCCTACGCTTAATAGGCTTCAGCCCATCCGTCTCCCCAGATATTATACGGAAGGTTTGAAAAAGCTGCTGAAACGCCAGGGGATATCCTTCAAGCAGACTGTTCGAAAAGCCAAGTTCTATGACAAAGTCTGGAACGTTCTCGGGACTCAACGCAAACTGCCTAATGGGAGAATGGAGACAAAAGGACTTGGATACATTTGGTCAAAGAAACGAGAGCTACTAAACAGCTGCTATGTCATGTATGACTTCGATGAAGAAGCAGATGCTCGATGGGAGGACGCTAATCCTGAAACAGTGAAAGTTCCAGATGCAAAAGTGCCCAATCTGTCGTTCGAAGAACAAATGGTCAAACTTATAAGGGAAGCTGGTCAAAAAGTCCGAGACGACCATAATCACGAGATGGCCATTTACGAGAAAGCCAAAACGCAACGCCTCCTTCAACAGGCCGTCAAAGATAAAAGTGCCGCCCCCTGTCAACCTGTTATAAAAAAGGCTCGACGCAGAGACAGAAGCAAGTCGAGAGGCCAAAAAGGCGCTCAACAGCAACAAAGCGGGGCTAAGAAACCATGCAAGCGGGAGTCGAGCGTTATTGATCTATCCCTCATGAAGAAAATGGGTCGAGCATACTCTTTTCCTCGGGACAAGACGAAGAAGATACTTGATCTTGCTCTAAAACATCAAATGCTTACACTGCCGGAGTCTAAACACCCCGAACAAGCGGGCGAGGTCTCACACCCGGACTATTGCTTTTATCATCGAGTGATAGGGCACCCTCTCGAGGACTGCTTCACCTTCAAGAATTGGGTTGAAGATCAGTATCAGCTTGGCAAGTTCGCTCTGTTCGACAACTGGAAGGTAGCGCCGCCACAGAAGCACGAACCCAAGGCCACAAAAGAAGAACCAGTTCCGCATTGGGATTGGAAGCGAATTCGTACTTGTCACGTGATAACGATATTAAAAGAAGAGCCCGAGAACATGGATGACCTTCCCTGGTGCTTCGAAAACAGCAACGACGAGGTAATCTCAGAATTTCCACCAGCGCCAAAAGAGCTGGAAGATGGAATCCATACCACTGCAGATAACCTCAAGAAAATTGAGTTGGGGACGGCAAACGACCCACGACCGACATTCATCAGCGAGATGCTATCTGAGGAAAGGGTGGCTGCGTTAAAGGACGTGCTTCTACAGCATAAAGATTGCTTCGCATGGAACTATTCCGAAATGCCGGGACTAGATCCAGAAATTGTTGTGCACAGATTGGCGATATCTCCGGGCGTCAAGCCAGTAAAACAGGCGCCAAGAAGAATGCGGCTCGAGCTTGAGATGAGTATCAACGCCGAGGTCAAGAAGCTGATCGACTCTAGCTTCATCCAGGAAGTTCAATATCCTGAATGGATCACCAACATCGTCCCGGTGATGAAGAAAAATGGGACGGTGCGCATATGCGTGGACTTTCGGGATCTTAATAAAGCCTGCCCGAAGGATGATTTCCCAGTACCAGTGACCGAACTGATGATAGACAATACATCCACTCATGAGGTTTTCTCCTTCATGGACGGCTCGTCAGGATATAATCAGATAAAAATGCATCCAGAAGACCAGAAGCACACCGCCTTCAAGACTCCTCTGGGAATATTCTGCTACAAGGTGATGCCCTTCGGTTTAAAGAATGCCGGTGCCACCTACCAAAGGGCCATGACGAAGATCTTCGATGACCTTATACACGAAATCGTCGAATGCTACATCGACGACCTCATGGTTAAAATCAAATCATACGAGGAACATCTCGAGCATCTGAAGACCATATTTCAACACCTTCGGCAATACAACTTGAAGATGAACCCTTTCAAGTGTGCATTCGGAGTTTCTTCGGACAAATTCCTGGGATTCATTGT
The DNA here is from genome assembly GCA_030015575.1 of Agapanthus africanus. NCBI lineage: Eukaryota > Viridiplantae > Streptophyta > Magnoliopsida > Asparagales > Amaryllidaceae > Agapanthus > Agapanthus africanus. The sequence continues at coordinate 50,388,164 of CM057348.1, forward strand.
CCGACACCGGGGTATCGAAATAGATCCGTCAAAGATCAAGGAGATCATGGAAATGCCTCCGCCAAGGACTCTCAAACAATTGCGGTCTCTCCAAGGGAAGCTCGCGTATATACGGCGATTTATAGCCAACCTTTCAGGAAAGTGCCGTCCTTACAGCCATCTGATGAAGAAGGGAACCCCGTTCGTCTGGGATCGCAAATGCCAAGACGCACTAGACGAAATCAAACAATACCTGCAGAACCCGCCAGTGTTGGCTGCTCCGGTTAAGGGAAAACCTCTCATTCTTTATACAACCGCTCTTGAAGGCTCCTTAGGCGCATTATGGGCACAAGAGAATGATCAAGGGAAGGAAATAGCACTCTACTACTTAAGTCGAGTTCTGCTGGGGTCAGAAAGCAACTACTACCCCATTGAAAAACACTGCCTGGCGTTGATCTTCGCGATAACAAAGCTCAGGCACTATGCATTGGCGCATGAGGTCCGTCTCATTTTGAAGATAGACCCTCTTAAGTATTTAATGTCAAAGGCCATATTGACGGGACGACTCGCTAAATGGGCCTGCTCTTGATGGAGTTCTCGATAACGTATCAACCTCTCAAGGCAGTGAAAGGCCAGGCCATCGCCGACTTCCTTGCTGAGCACCCGATACCGGCCGATTCTCCTCTGAATTGCGATCTTCCAGACGAACATGGATTTGATGCGATCGACGGTAATGATACCCGATGGGAGCTTTATTTCGATGGAGCATCTTCCATGAAAAAACGCAAACAAAGTACCCCTATAATCAAATCGGGGGTAGGACTCATCTTCGTGACCCCACAAGGAGGAATAATGCGCTTCGCTTTCTCATTAACAGAGCCGAGGACGAATAACGAAGCCGAATATGAAGCCTTGATAGCAGGTCTCGAGATCGCCATCGACATGGGAATTGAAAACCTCCTCATATACGGAGATTCTCAACTGGTCGTTAGTCAAGTAAACGACGACTACCAAACGTGCAAACCGGAGTTGGTGAAATACGGTGAAAAGGTGCAACAACTGTTGACCCAAATTCCTTCCTATACTTTGGAAAGCATACCGCACACGGAAAACAGCAAAGCAGACGCGTTGGCCAAACTTGCTAAAGAATTGGCTGACGAGAACCTCGATGACGTTAGAATCGTGGTACAAAGCCGTCGGGTGCTTGCCCCAGCAGAAATATCTCCGGAATCATCCGAAGAAAAAGGAGCGACTGAACAGACGACCTTGCAAATAGAAGATCGGGAAAATGCTAAGGATTGGAGGGAAGTCTTCATAGACTACTTTAAATCCCGCCGAATGCCTGAAGAAGCGTCCACAAGACATCAGCTCATGAAACGAGCTCTGTCTTTTGCCTTCGTCAACGATACGCTGTACAAGAGGTCGTTTGATTCTTTATGGCTGAGATGTCTCGGACCTGACGAAGCGAAAAGAGTCGTCCAGGAAGTTCATGACGGACTCTGCGGTTCTCACTAAGCAGGCCCAAAAATGAAGTTGAAGATCAAACGGATGAGCTACTACTGGCCCACGATGATCCAGGACTGCCTCAAATATGCGAAGCAGTGCCACTCGTGCCAAATTCATGGGGACTTCATCCACCAGCATCCAAATCCACTCCATCCAACGGTGGCTAGCTGGCCGTTCGAGATGTGGGGGACTGACATAGTCGGCCCCATCGAACCAGTATCATCCAGAGGACATCGTTTCATCCTGGCGACGACTGACTACTTCTCTAAATGGGCAGAAGCAGTACCGTTAAGAGAAGTGAAGACGGAAAATATCCTCCACTTCTTCAAGACGCACGTCATATATCAGTTTGGAACGCCAAGACGGATCATCTCCGATAACGGGCCAGCCTACAGAAGCCACAAGATCAGTCGCTTCGCACAGCAGCATAATATAGACTGGAGATATTCTTCAGTTAACAATCCGCAAGCTAATGGTCTAGCTGAAGCCTTCAACAAGACCCTGACGAAAATCATGAAAAAGACGGTGTCCCGAAATAAGAGAGACTGGCACGAGAGACTACAAGAGGCTCTTTGGGCGTATCGAACTACGTTCAAGATGTTGGAGATAGTGCCCTCATAGTCAATTATTGGATCACAGGCACGTGATTGTAATGATTGAGGGAGGACCTATCCCGGTAGGACAGTCTTACTCGAGATGATAGTATGCTATCTGGTTTACCTTTATCGTCGTGTACTGCTTTAGGTGACCTGACAGGTCGCTATTACACGTTGGTAGAGCCCCTAGGATTCTTGCTTGACGGCCAGCAGTATGAGGGCGATCATATAAGTGGGAGCTGGTAGTCTATAAGCACATCCTTAAAAGGTCCCTAGTCGTGGGAGTTTCGAGACAGGGCATCGATTCTCCAGAGTAGACTAGTGTATACAGTCGAGACCCCGACGAGGGGCGGTGGCCGGTCTCACAAGCCACTGGTGTCAGTTGGTTCACCTAAGACGTATACATGTGCTCATTGGGTTATGAGTACACCGGACATGACTCGCCGGGAACATGCTAGTTGGTCTTATACCTGACGTCAGATAGCAGTTCCCTGGTGACATGTGTACAGGTTAGTTCATCGACCTGGGGATCGTCATTTGTCTCGTGTGAGTTCCCACTGTGCTTTGTGTTTCCCCCAATCAGAGCAAGGCTCTACTGAATTTTGAAAATTCAAAATAATTTTGAAAATTCAAAATTCGAAGCAACGCTTCGGTTTCCGTGCGCAGCGCGCAATTTGCCACATGGCAGAAGGTGATTCGGCAGCGTAACGCCCGAGACAGTGCGTCCCATCAGAGCAAGGCTCTTCAGAAAACAAAATTAAGACTTAAACTGCGCAAATGCATGGCAGCGCGACACGTGTCTGCGCAAGCGCATGGATGCACGACACGTGTCTGCGCAGTTGCGCAATCGCAACTGCGCAAGCGCACGGATGCGCGACACGTTTCTACGCAAGCGCACGGATGCGTGACACGTGTCTGCGCTGTTGCGCAATCGCAGTTGCGCAAACGCACCGATGTGCGACACGTGTCTGCGCAAGCGCACGGATGCGTGACACGTGTCTGCGCAGTTGCGCAGTCGCAATTGCGCAAGCGCACGGATGCGTGACACGTGTTTGCGCAAGCGCACAGATGCGTGACACGTGTCTGCGCAGTTGCGCAGTCCCAGCTGTGCAAACGCTCGGATGCGCGACACGTGTCTGCGCAGTTGCGCAATTGCAACTGCGCAAGCGCTCGGATGCGCGACACGTGTCTGCGCAGTTGCGCAACCGCAACTGCTCAAGCGCACGGATGCGTGACACGTGTCACACGCTGGTGAGCTGCGCAGCAACTGAATGAAGATTTAGACAAATCTTTTCTGTTCCCCTGTAAAACAGGAACCCTTGGATCAGAGATCCAATGGTGGGAAAATTCCCAAAATTATTCATGAAAGATTTTGTTAACAAATCCAACAAATTGGTGGGCACTATAAATAAGACCCCAGGCCTCATTCAAAGGCATCAGATAATCAATCATCATCGAGAGAGGGAAAAAGCTTCTGAAAAAAGAGAGCTCTTGAAGATTAATCAAGAACCAAAAAAAAAAAGAAGGTAAAATTTCTGAAGAACAGAAAATAAGAAAATAAATAGTGCCTTGCACTTGATAGGAACCCCTGGTTCTAAAAAAAAATATAAATAAAAGAATAATAAATAGTGCCTTGCACTTGATATGAACCCTTGGTTCTAAAAAAAAATAATAATAATAATAAATAGTGCCTTGCACTTAATATGAACCCTCGGTTCTGTATGATCAGGAAAAAACAAGAACTTGTTTTCCTTTGATCCAAATTCAAATCAAAAGTGCCATGCACTTGTGTTCTTCAATCTGAAGATTTCTAGGGTTTCTGCAACCCCTTGTTTTGGGCCCGGCCCAAATTAAATTGAAATAATAAAAGGGCAAGGCCCTGTTTGGAAAAATTCCTGAGTTTCTGCAAACTCGTTATTCAAATGGGCCTGGCCCAAACTAAATTACAGAACAATAAAAGGGCAAAGCCCTGTTTGTAAAAACTTCTTGAGTTTCTGAAACTCATTATTTAAAAGGGCCTAGCCCAATTGCAAAAAAAATAAAAATAAAAAGGGCAAGGCCCTGTTTGGAGAATTCCAGAGTCCTTGTGACTCATTAATTAGAAGGGCCTGGCCCAAATCAGACTTGCAAAATAATGAAAGGGGCAAAGCCCTGTTTAGATTGATTCTTCTAATCAGGCAAAGCCTAAAATAAAAATTGGACTTAACCCAATCCTGGCTGTAAGTCCTTAAATTAAATGCCCCTCATAAACCAAGTCATGACCGGTTCGAGGGTACATCTCCGAACTCCTCTGACATCTGTCGTTGTAATTCCTCAGCGACGTCAGAGAGGTAACGAGTCCCAACGACCACTCATCTAATATCGGACCGAAACGTCCCTAAACTAATATCGGACCGAAACGTCCCTAAACTAATTTCGGACCGAAACGTCTCTAAACTAATATCGGACCGAAACGTCCCTAAACTAATATTGGACCGAGACGTCCTTAAACTAATGACGGACCACTACGTCCCTAAACTGGCGACGGACCGAAACGTCCCTAAACTAAAATCGGACCGAAACGTCCCTAAACTAATATTGGACCGAGACGTCCTTAAACTAATAACGGACCACTACGTCCCTAAACTGGCGACGGACCGAAACGTCCCTAAACTAAAATCGGACCGAAACGTCCCTAAACTAATAATGGACCACCACGTCCCTAAATTGGAATATGGACCGCTACGTCCCTAAACTGACATAATAGGGCCCAAACGCTCTTTTGTCGGATCTAAACGGTCCCGCCTAAGTTGATCTTAACCCCAAATACGGTTAACGTGTCCTTAGACATCTAAATAAACAATGAAATCCCAAACCAACTTTGGTTCAAGGGTACATCTCGGAACTCCTCAGACGTATGTCGTTGTAATCCCTCAATGACGTCAGAGAGGTGACGAGTCCCGACGGCCGGATAATTAAATCAATCACTACGTCAGGTCGATCTTAGTCCAAAACAGGACTAGCGTATCCTTGATGAACGTTTAAGTTGATCTTAGTCGCAACGCGACCAATGCATCCTTAAACTAAAAACACCAAACTCAAATCTAAGCAAACACGGATTTGGACTAATCCACGTCCTACGGGCGACGACATCACTAAGTCTCCGTATACAATCCACGGGCAACCACAAATAAAATAAACATACACGACACGAAGTGAAATTCTGGAGAAGGAGAAAGTTGTTATCGCAACGCGATAGCGTAATTAACTGCAGGGGCTTGCGCCTGCAGGGAAGAGCGTCCCCACAATCAAAAACCCCTCACCCTGAGGGGGAATCTGACAAAGTCTGCTACATCGGCCGCATCCGTCTAAACCTCCGATACTCGGTGCCATAAATCAACTTGGCATCTTCGGAGAGGTGGACGGATAAAAACCAAATAGAATCTGCCCCGAACCTCAGGCACGTGACGTCCTAACGTCGCAGACCGCCGTTCGGAGGGGAACAGATTCTGGCACGCCCGGTGGGACCTTTTCCTCTTTCCACTCCACACTTCGTGTGTCGTCTTCACGAATCAATCGCGGTTTGTTAAATGGTTGTCCTCGGATTTCAAGTTGCTAAGATTTGGTCTTTTATCTGGCGCAGAATTCGAGATTCAATGGCCTCCAATTGCACCAGCTGCTCGAGATGCCACTGCAACAAACGCTCCACTTCACCAGGAGGGGTGACGTATGGGACCCAAGCGGCGTCTTTCCTTACTCTGCCGGTAAGCCAGGTGACCCAGGCCACCACCGGCCTGTTTTTCGGGACCATGGTCCCCCCTGCAAGCTTCTCTATGCCGATATCCGCACCAGAAGCGAACAAGAAGTCGGTATTCGACCGGCTCACTGCTACCACGACCCCTGTCAACGGGTCGCCCGCTACTAATCTGACAGCCTCTGTTTTCACCAGGCTAGGTCAGGGTCATAAAGTGGCTGTCCCAAAGAGGGCAACGGCCACAGCTTCGGAAGTCGTTGAAGCGGCTTCTCCTATCAGAAAGTCAGTCTTCACAAGATTGACGGTTCCTACTCCTCCTTCAGCTGGTCAAAAAGCATCAGTCTTTGATAGGCTGACACCGGCAGTTACCCCACACCCAAACAGGGGGCAACAAGAAACTATCCCGATTTCCGAGCCAGTCCCAATGGCTCGTCGTGCGCGACGTCGTCATTGGCAACGAATAAGGAAAGCAGGAGGTAACTCCCCTTCAGGGCTAACCCCGCCTGCTCCGATGGCGGAGGTCAACGCTGCTGTTCCAACTGGGAACAGCTTTGAATTACTGAGAAAAGTGAGAAAGAACTCCCCAATCTCCGTGTTGAAAAGATCTCCTCCACCCGTGGAGAAAGCTCCGGAGGCAAAACAAGAACAGCCTTCTCAACGGCTGTCGTCCAGAATTTATAAAGTATGGCGCAGGGTTCGAAACTCTGTGATCGATCCGGACCACTTGCGTCACCAGAAAAAGGCGAAGGTGGAGAATAACAAAAACTGCCCCATTAAACAGCAGGGGGCAACAAATGCTAGAATGCCCACTTCAACGGCTCCTTCAACCTCAAAGGTCTACAAAAGAAGGAGACCAGAGAAAGCTCCCGCAACAGCAGCAAGAGTTAACAATGGTGAACCTAAACGCCCCAAGTCAGGGGGCATAACAGTTCATACGATCTATATGGCTTCAGGAAAAGAAGAAAGTCGTACTTCTACGGGTCACCGACCGCTTACCCGGTCGGTGACCAGGTCTCAGGAGCAGCAACAAAAGCTCCAGGAGATGATGACTACAATGGCTGCACTCACGGGGCCAAAAGAGAATCCTGAGACGTCCTTAGATGAACGCCAAGAGGAGGAGACCGACGCTGAGTTCCTCCGCCGAATACTGGAAAAGAGAGACAAAGAGGCTGCGGAACAGGCGGCCAACATAAAGAAAATGGCCCTCCTGTTCCAGGATGTGGTGGGTATGATGATTCAACCAGATCCACCTGCTGGAGATTCCCCGATCATTCTTGAAGATGATAGGGGAGAGACATCGAATCCTCCACCGGCTCTATCCGCAGCTAAAGAGGATACCATATCAAAAGCTGATTTGGATGAATATATTGCTCAACAAATACGGGCGCATCAGGCGGTTGAAGCAGCCGGTCAGATCGTGAAAACGGGGCGGCCATATCCGGGTTGGTATGATCAAATTAAGTACCCGCCAGGTTACACAATTCCTAAGTTTCATGTCTACAAGGGGACCGGCAACCCCCATCAACACGTTGCCCAGTTCAGGGCGCTGTGTGGTAACACTGGAGGCGACGACAAACTCTTGCTGCGCCAATTCGTTGGAAGCTTATCAGACACGGCTTTCGAATGGTATTCCGAGCTCCCCAACGACTCTATTAAAACCTTTGCGGAGATGGAGCTGCTCTTCACCCAACGTTTTGCAAGTGCCAGCGAGCGTACCCCGATGACGGCACTGATCAATGCCAGGGTAAAACCCGGCGAGACGTGGGTTCAGTACGCTATACGGTGGCGTAATCTATGGTCTAAATGTGAACAGCGCATAGAAGAAGCCCCTGCAGTGGGAATGTTTGTTGGAACCCTTGATCCACAAGCAACTATTTCACAATTTATGATGTTCTTCAAGCCGACTTCCTTCCAGGCTTTGATCGACAAATTGGCGCAGATGGACCAGATGGGCCATAAACCCCCTCTCCCGAAGCCGGATTCCCGAAACGATAAAGGAAAGGGAAAAGCGATCATCGTCGCCAATGCCCAACAACAACCGAGCGACTCGAAGCCGGCTGCTCGTCCAAACAATACACGCCCATACGTACCCCTTGAGGACAGGATGGGACGCGCTTACTCCTTCCCCCGTGATAAAACAAGGAGGCTATTCGAGCTGGCGTTGCGCAACAGGCTCATAAATCTGCCAGATCCAAAACGTCCGTCACAACCGAATGACGTCAACGATCCTAATTACTGCCCTTATCACAGAGTGTTGGGACATCCAATCGAAGACTGTTACGTTTTCAAAAATTGGCTTGAGAATCAATACCGTCAGGGCAAATTTGCGCTGTCTGACAAATGGAAGGTGAACCCTCCGCAGCCCCACACCTATAAGGGGACGAATACGCCGGGGGCAACATGCTCCGTTATTGAAGAGGCTCCCTGGGAGGTTGTATTATCGGCCAAAACGAGGAGAATGCTAAATGATCTTCAAACCTGCCCAGCGGTCAAGTGGAAGAACCCCTTTGAACCGCAGGTTATTGAAGGGATGTTGAAGCCACGACCGACTCCGAAGACCGATGGTAGTAGTTCAAGCGTTCATAGCCAGCCGTCAAAATCTTCGAAAAAGAAGAAGAAGAAATCTAAGAAGCCCGTGAAGCCTGGCGACAAGCGCACGGACTTACAAAAGCAAATCGATGCGCTGGATGAATATAACCAAAAGGCGCGAACTCCCATCACGCTCCAAGATTTCCTTGATCACGTCTTCCAAAAAGAAGGTGAAGGAGAAAGTTCATCGGATGAGTCTGACGAATATGTAGCAAGCTGTCATATGATCTCCCATTCGATCACGAACGATGAAGGAACTTCTGGCACTGAAACGCTGGGGGCAAATGCCAAATCAAAAACCCCAGGGTTACCAGTTGAAATAATTAGCGCGTTTCTTAATGAAGCTCGGTTGAAAAGTAAGGCTGATCGAGAACGCGAGACGGCTATATTCGAAAGGGCCAAGCGTCAGCGACTTGAGGAAGGAGCTGAAACTATCACGTTAGAGCAAAATGCCTCCACCGCTGACAAAAGCCAACTCAAGATAAAAAAGAAGTTCGCTAAGGCCATATCGATGGGCATAAAACTACCACCCTCTGAAGAAAAAGTTACTGGCGCGGTAGAAATGCACCCCTCTTATTGCTTATACCATCAGAAGGTCTCGCATTCCACCCAAGATTGCAAAGCTTTCAATGGATGGTGGCAAGGATACGTCGCTGATCGACAACGATTTAAACGGGAAAAACGTAAAATTCGCCGAGAGCAAAGAAATACGACTAAAGAACTTGAAAGAACTACCGGCAATTGTCACATGGTTAACACTACCGGGTCACAAGTGCCTACATTTGGGAGCGACTCCGATGAAGAGCTAGAGCTTGGTCCCCTCTTCGAAGAATCCACTTCGGGAAAAGAAAAAGAACCAAAGGCCTGCGAGAATATACAGCTGCGCAATCGAACATTACCCGAAAAGAACCTCGGACCCTTGAATAAGAAAAACAAAGGGAAAGAGAAGGTCTCTGAAGACATCGCTTTGGATGACCAAGTTGCGGAAGAGTTAACCGCCAAGAATCCCCCAAAAAGGAATAAAGTAGATTACAATGTCTTGGCGCATCTGAGAAAGCTACCCTCACAACTAAGCATTCTCGATGCCCTATTGCTATCAAAAGAGGCGAGGGATTCTTTGGTTAAGGCCCTACAAGATCCGGACCAGTTCCAAGCTTTCCTAGCCGAACAAAAGATGAGGGATGAATTGGAAGAGGTGCACACAGCCGACGTTGCTTTTGGTGATGAAGACCTTCTCCTCGGAACGTGTGAACACAATCGCCCACTTTATGTCTCAGGATACTGCCATGACATAAAGATAGGAAAAATCTTGGTCGATAACGGATCGTCTGTCAATTTACTCAATGTGCGAGTGTTAAAGGAGATTTGCATGAGTGTCCAACACCTCGCCCGGGACAAAATCACCATCTCCGGTTTCGACTCTCAATCCTCAAAGACTCTTGGATCTGTGATATTGACGCTACGCTTCGGGGTGCTCGTCACAGACATCAAATTCCATGTTATAGACGCCAAGACGTGCTACAATGCTCTGCTCGGCCGACCATGGCTACACGAGTACAATATCATCCCTTCTACACAGCATCAGTGCATGAAGTATTCTAGGGACGGCCTCGAGTACACAGTGGCAGGAGAGTTGAATCCATTTTCCGTGAACGAAGTTCGCAAGTATGAAGATGCCAAATACTTCCTACCGAGTTTCGAAGACACGGAAAGATGTCACAAACCGGAGAACAAAACTAACGCAACCATCCCTGTCTTCGGCAGTGACACCGAGGAGGAGGAGGATATAATTTATTCAGGTCCGTCCCAGTCCACCAGGCCAGGACCATCTGTTCCTTCATTGATCTTCGGTAGTGACTCAGAGGATGAAGTTCATGCTGTATTCCCCGCTCGGCCCTCAATACAGATTTCCACTGATGAAGAGCGAAGTCTGCAGATAACCATGGTGCCGCTTGAACATTACAAAGAACTGGATGCACTCGACACCAACAGCGTAGAAGAATTGCAGACATTCTATATCCCTCCCGGAAGAAAAGGCGAGAAGGCAATCCTATTCTACCGTTCTGAAGAAAACAAGGTGGAAAAAGAAATTTGGCAGGGCGCGGATCCCACGCTCAACAAGCTTCAGCCTATCCGTCTTCCCAGATATTATACCGAAGGTTTGAAGAAACTGCTGAAACGCCAAGGGATGTCCTTCACACAGACCATCAGAAAAGCCAAATTCTATGACAAGGTCTGGAACGTTCCCGGAACTCAATGCAAACTGCCTAACGGGAGAACGGAAACAAAAGGGCTCGGGTACATCCGGCCAAAGAAACGGGAGTTAATAAACAGCTGTTATGCCATGTATGACTTTGATGAAGAAGCGGACGCTCAATGGGAGGACGCTAATCCCGAATCAGCAAAAGTTCCTGACACAAAGCCGCCCAGTCCATCGTCTAAAGACCCGGTGAGCAAATTTATAAAGGATGCGAGTCAAAAAGCCCGAGATGATCACGATCGTGAAATGGCAATCTATGAGAAAGCCAAGACACAGCGTCTCCTTCGACAGGCAGTAAAGAACGAAGATGTTACCCCACGTCAGCCTGCTACAAAAAGGGTTCGACGCGAAAGCAAAAACAAGTCGAGGGGCCGAAAAGGTGCTCGACAACCACAAGACAGAGCTAAGAAGCCACGCATACGAGAGGCGAGCGTTATTGACCTAGCCCTTATGAAGAAAATGGGTCGAGCATACTCGTTTCCTCGGAACAAAACAAGGAAAATACTTGATCTTGCTCTAAAACATCAAATGCTTACTCTGCCAGAGTCTAAACACCCTGAGCAAGCAGGCGAAGTCTCCAACCCAAATTATTGCTCTTACCATCGAGTAGTAGGGCATCCGCTTGAAGATTGTTTCACCTTTAAGAATTGGGTTGAGGACCAATATCAGTTAGGCAAATTCGCGCTTTCTGACAACTGGAGGGTAGCACCACCACAGAAGCACGAACCCGAGGCTGCAAAAGAAAAACCAACTCCGCATTGGGATTGGCAGAAAATTCGCACTTGCCACGTGGTAACAATATTAAAAGAAGAATCCGAGGACATGAACGACTTCCCTTGGTGCTTTGAAAACAGCAGCGATGAGGTAATCTCAGAATTTCCCCCAGCTCCGAAAGAACTGGAGGATGGAATCCACACCACTGCAGATAATCTCAAGAAAATTGAGTTGGGGACGGAAAATGACCCGCGACCAACATTCATCAGCGAGCTGTTATCTGAAGAAAGGGTGACTGCGTTGAAGGATGTGCTTCTACAACACAAAGATTGCTTCGCGTGGAACTATTCCGAAATGCCGGGACTAGATCCAGAAATTGCTGTACATAAATTGGCGATATCTCCGGACATCAAGCCCGTCAAACAAGCGCCGAGGAGAATGCGACTCGAGCTTGAGATGAGCATCAACGCCGAAGTCAAAAAGCTTATAGACTCTGGCTTCATCCAGGAAGTTCAATACCCTGAATGGATCGCTAACATCGTCCCAGTGATGAAGAAAAATGGGACAGTGCGCATATGCGTAGACTTTCGGGATCTTAATAAAGCCTGCCCAAAAGATGATTTCCCAGTGCCAGTTACTGAACTTATGATAGACAATACATCCACTCATGAGGTTTTCTCCTTCATGGACGGCTCGTCGGGGTATAATCAAATAAAAATGCATCCTGAAGATCAGAAACACACAGCTTTCAGGACCCCTCTCGGGATATTTTGTTATAAAGTGATGCCCTTCGGTTTGAAGAACGCCGGTGCTACTTATCAGAGGGCCATGACAAAGATCTTCGACGACCTTATACACGAAATCGTTGAATGCTATATCGACGATCTCGTGGTTAAAAGCAAATCATACGGGGAACATCTCGAGCATCTGAAGACTGTATTTCAACGCCTTCGGCAGTACAACCTGAAGATGAATCCTCTTAAATGTGCGTTCGGGGTTTCCTCGGGCAAATTCCTGGGATTCGTTGTTCGACACCGAGGTATTGAAATAGATCCGTCAAAGATTAAAGCAATCATGGAAATGCCTCCGCCGAGGACTCTCAAACAGTTGCGGTCTCTCCAAGGGAAACTCGCATACATACGGCGATTTATAGCCAACCTTTCAGGAAAGTGCCGTCCTTACAGTCACCTGATGAAGAAAGGAACCCTATTCGTTTGGGATCAAAAATGCCAAGGCGCACTGGATGAGATCAAACAATACCTGCAGAACCCGCCGGTGTTGGCTGCTCCGGTTAAGGGAAAGCCTCTTATTCTTTATACAACCGCCCTCGAAGGTTCCTTAGGCGCACTATGGGCACAAGAGAACGATCAAGGGAAAGAAAGAGCGCTCTACTACTTAAGTCGAGTGCTGCTGGGGGCAGAAAGCAACTATTCTCCCATTGAAAAACACTGCCTGGCATTGATCTTCGCAATAACAAAGCTTAGGCACTATGCGTTGGCGCACGAGGTCCGTCTGATTTCAAAAGTGGACCCTCTCAAATATTTAATGTCAAAAGCCATATTGACAGGACGACTCGCCAAATGGGCCCTGCTCTTGATGGAATTTTCCATAACATATCAACCTCTCAAGGCAGTAAAAGGCCAGGCCATCGCTGACTTCCTTGCTGAGCATTCCATACCTGCCGACTCTCCTTTAAATTGCGATTTGCCAGACAGACACGCGTTTGACACAATCGACAGTGGTGATAGCCGTTGGGAGCTTTATTTCGATGGAGCATCTTCTATGAAAAAGCACAAACAAAATACGCCAACGATCAAATCGGGGGTGGGACTCATCTTTGTGACTCCCCAAGGAGGAATAATGCGCTTCGCCTTCTCCTTAACGGAGCCGAGGACGAATAATGAAGCTGAATATGAAGCTCTGATAGCAGGCCTTGAGATCGCCATTGATATGGGAATTGAGAGCCTCCTCATATACGGGGACTCCCAACTGGTCGTCAGTCAAGTAAACGGCGATTACCAAACATGTAAACCGGAATTGGTAAAATACGGTGAAAAAGTGCAACAACTGCTAACCCAAATTCCCTCTTACACGTTGGAAAGCATACCGCGCGCGGAAAACAGCAAAGCAGACGCACTAGCCAAACTTGCTAAAGAACTGGCTGACGAGAACCTCAACGATGTTAGAATCGTGGTGCAAAGCCGTCGAGTGCTCGCCCCGACAAAAATATCTCCGGAATCGTCCGAAGAAAAAGGAACGACTGAGCAGTCGACCTTACAAATAAAAGACCATGAGAAGGTTGAGGATTGGAGGGAAGTCTTTATAGACTACTTCAAGTCCCACCGAATGCCCGAAGATGCGTCCGCAAGACATCAGCTCATGAAACGAGCTCTGTCTTTCGCCTTCGTCAATGATACTCTGTACAAGAGGTCATTCGATTCTCTGTGGTTGAGATGCTTAGGACCTGACGAAGCGAGAAGGGTCGTCCAAGAAGTTCACGACGGACTCTGCGGTTCCCACCAAGCAGGCCCTAAGATGAAGTTAAAGATAAAGCGGATGGGCTACTACTGGCCCACGATGATGCAGGATTGCCTAGAATACGCGAGGCAATGTCATTCATGCCAAATTCATGGAGACTTCATCCATCAGCATCCCAATCCACTGCATCCAACAGTGGCTAGTTGGCCATTTGAAATGTGGGGAACTGACATAGTCGGTCCCATCGAACCAGCATCGTCAAAGGGACATCGTTTCATATTGGCGACGACTGATTACTTCTCCAAATGGGCAGAGGCGGTACCGTTGAGGGAAGTAAAAACGGAGAACATCCTCCATTTCTTCAAAACGCATGTCATATACCGGTTTGGAACCCCAAGAAGGATCATCTCTGACAATGGGCCAGCCTACCGAAGTCATAAGATTAGCCGCTTCGCACAGCAGCACAATATAGACTGGAGATATTCCTCAGTTTATAACCCGCGAGCTAACGGTCTAGCTGAGGCCTTCAACAAGACCTTGACGAAGATCATGAAGAAAACAGTGTCACGAAATAAGAGAGATTGGCACGAAAGATTGCAAGAGGCTCTTTGGGCGTATCGAACTACATTTAAAACGGCCACAAACACAACGCCATACGCGTTGGTATTTGGGACGGAAGCAGTACTCCCCCTCGAGATAGAATTACCCTCTCTACGAGTGGCAGTCCATTACGAGTTGACGGACGAAGAAAATGCTCACCTTCGGTTTGAAGAGCTTGACGCCCTTGACGAAACCCGGCTTTTGGCACAGCAAAATCTGGAAGCTTATAAAGCGAAGATGACGCGCTCATACGAAAGATTGACCCGACCGAGGACATTCCACCAAGGCGAACTCGTGCTAGTCGTCAAAAGGCCCATGATCCCCAATCGCGCCAAGCGGGGAAAGTTTGAGCCAAACTATGAAGGACCGTACATCCTTGATAAGGTCTACCAGGGCGGGGCCTATCTACTCATGGACATGCACGGTGAAAGGCCTTTCAGGCCAATAAACGGTCGCTTCCTAAAGAAATACTACGTTTAACGAGCCTTAGCTTAGGTCAATGATAGATGACGACGACTATGTCCGCTCGCTATCTTCCTAAGCTCAGGCTTTATAAGCAGTAACCAGCCCTCTCAACGGCGGACCGAAATGTCCTTAAACTAATAGCAGACCGAAACGTCTTTAAAACTACTACCGCAGCATCTTTAGGCTGACGAGATATAAAAAAAAAAAAAAAAACGGTATGTCCATAAGCAAAAAGGGCACGGATGAAAACCCGAAAGGGCTCCGTGAGTAAAAACAGCAGGGCTACCGGCGAGTGTTCGTGAAAACCCGAAAGGGCGCGACCTCGTTAAAAAAAAAAAAAAAAAAATAAAAATAAAAATAAAAAAAAACAAAAAAAAACCGGTATGTCCATAAGCAAAATGGGCACGGATGAAAACCCGAAAGGGCTCCGTGAGTAAAAACAGCAGGGCTACCGGCGAGTGTTTGTGAAAACCCGAAAGGGCGCAACCTCGTTAAAAGACACTTATAGGGTCCTCTCGACCCTGTAAGGAGAAACTACCCGTGTAGGATCCTTACGACTTACAGAGGAAACGAACACTTAGGAATCCTCACGAGTCCTAAGAAGAAAATACACCTACAAGATCCTTACGACTTGTAGGGAGAAATAACTTCGTGAAACCCTTACGGCTCATGAAGTCAAAAGCCTTAGCCGACAGGACCCTAACCCTGGTCGCTAAGCCTCCTTTGCTCGACAACGACAGAGGCAAATGATGATTCGCTCCTGGCAATATTCCAGTTGCAGCGGTGCTGATGCCGAAGTCGGTGCCCAATTTCAGGTTTATGGCGAAAGCCAGTAGGCCGCTCATGCATACAAAATAGCCGAAATGATAAGGCAACTTGCAATAAAAAGCAGCAAGTAAAATGTATGCATGCAAAATAGCCGAAATGATCGGGCAACTCGTAATAAAAAGCAACGAGTAAAGATAAAATAAAAAAGCCGAAATGATTGGGCACCGCGAAAAATAGCCGAAATGATTGGGCAATCGCGACCTTCGCGATATAAAAGCTGAAATGATAGAGCATCGCGGAAATAAAATAAAACAAAAATAAGAAATGATGAAACTTCGGCCCTACAGTTAAGATCACATCGATCCCTGTATACAATCCAAGGGCGCAAACAAAGAGGAAACCATACTTCCCCAACGGATTCCGTCGAATGACGAAGCCAAACCTCAACGGTTCATTTCAACCGAAGAAGCCAGCAAATTCCTCGACTCACGGATACAAACACCCCTTGACGAGAGCTTCCTGATCCGCGTCGACCCGCAGAGCCACCAGTGCCTCCGTAGGAACCATCGACTCGTTTCAAACCCCAGGGACACAAATAATCCTTGGCGCTTGGGAAACAAATAATCCCTCGCAAAACTTCTCAACTCACGGATACAAACACTCCTTGACGAGAGCTTCCTGATCCGCGTCGACCCGCAGAGCCACCAGTGCCTCCGTAGGAACCATCGACTCGTTTCAAACCCCAGGGACACAAATAATCCTTGGCGCTTGGGAAACAAATAATCCCTCGCAAAACTTCTCAACTCACGGATACAAACACTCCTTGACGAGAGCTTCCTGATCCGCGTCGACCCGCGGAGCCACCAGCGCCTCCGTGGGAACCATAGACTCGTTTCAAACCCCAAGGACACAAATAATCCTTGGCGCTTGGGAAACAAATAATCCCAGCAATTTCCTCGACTCACGGATACAAACACTCCTTGACGAGAGCCTTCTGATCCACGTCGACTCGCAGAGCCACCAGCGCCTCCGTGGGAACCATCGACTCGTTTCAAACCCCAAGGACACAAATAATCCTTGGCGCTTGGGAAACAAATAATCCCTCGCAAAACTTCTCAACTCACGGATACAAACACTCCGTGACGAGAGCTTTTCTGACTCACATCTCGGGCAGTAAGGATTCAAAAACTTGCTTCCTGAACAATGGGACCCTGCAAGTCAATCCTAAATGGTCTATTGCATACTATTCACGGGTCTCACTCTCTGAAGTCGATTCTCGACAAAGAGGGAAACAACCGCTTACGAGCCCTCTCGACTCGTAAGAAGGGCAATGGGATCCTGCAGGTCAATCCTAAATGGTCTCTTGCATACTATTCACGGGTCTCACTCTCTGAAGTCGATTCTCGACAAAGAGGGAAACAACCGCTTACGAGCCCTCTCGACTCGTAAGAGGGAGAAATTCTCTCATAAGATCCTTTCGACCTATGAGAGAAAACCACACTTAGGAATCCTCACGATTCCTAAGGAGAAAATCCACCTATGAGATCCTCTCGATCCGTAGGGAGAAAAATCTCTATGAGACCCTCACGGCTCATAGAGTTGAAAAGTCTTAGGCAGCAGATCCGAACCTGCGGCCTAAGCCATCGTTATATCTTGAAGAAACCAAAATGCTTACTCTGTTACCTGTCAATCATGTTTATCAAGACAACATGCTGATAATAAAAGAAGGGAGAAAGCAAAGAAATGATACAAGACATTGCAAAAAAAAATGTGTATCTTTATTTATTAACTCAATCAAGTACATAGCGAATCGTATAAAAGAATAAAGAATGCATACATCTTATTCAAAAAAGAAAATTACAAGTATATTGATACAATGGCAGCTACTGGGAAGGGAGCGCCTTGCACAGATGTAGCAATCGCTCGCAGATGTCCTTCCATGCCTTCTCTTGATCGGCTACCACCGCCAGCTCTGCCTCCACTTGGGCTCGTTGCCGCAAGACCACTGCAAGCTGCTCCCTCACGCCCTGATAAGCAGCCTCCCGACTTGGGATATGGCGCTCAGCCACGTCAAGCTTCCTCTTTAAGTTTAGCCCATGGGAGATGCGCTCCAAGAGACCCTCAAAGATAGTCTTCACTTGGGCAGCATTTGCCTCAACCTCAGCGCGCAGATGGGCCGTTTCGTTTGAGATCTTTTGGCATTCCCTTAGTCTCCGAGCTGCTTCTTGCTCCAAGTGGCGGGAGTGCGAAGTGCTTTGCTCGAGCCAAGTTGTGCGTTGGGCGCTCAGAGCTAAAGCTTCGGGAGCAGGGCGCGTCAACTCCAGCCGATACAAGCAGGCCTCGATCTCCCTGCAGTGGTTAACCCAAGATTCAACGACGCCCTCGTCATGAAAAGTTACGAGCGCCGCTAACATTGGGTTAACATCCGCAGCGAAATCGACAGCAGAAGGGAGAGCGTCCATGCTGAGCTCTTCAATATACCCGCTCAGCATGCCTAGACTCATCACCGCACCCTTTGAAGACGGACGTCTCAGAAAGGGGCCTGCCGGTAAAAGGACGCGAGCCTCGAAGGGGACCGGAACCGGAACAATAGCTGCAAAACAAAACAGGGTTAAACGATGGTTCAAAAGATGTTAAAGGATTACCAAAAAGGAGATCTACTATACCAGCAGCAACGGACGGCAGAGCCGGGAGGGCCGGTAGCGCGACAGGGCTTGCATCCCCTCCTTCGATTTGTGGCACTACAATAAAGAAAAGGAAAAGTCAGAAATCATCCCATTGCTAGAAAAAAGGAGTAAATAAAGATATTACCGGCGCCACTAGAAGGAGAAGCGAGTTCGGACGGGAAAGAAAAGTGCGGGAGCAACACTTGATACAAGTGATCAAAAAGCACTCCTGCAAAGGCACAATGGTGTAACGTTAGTACAAAAGCTGCATTTTTGAAAGATTAATGCATGAGTCGTAAATCCATACCTTCCAACATCCGTGACGGCACAAGGGAAGACGGAGAGGTGACTACTGCCAAAGCAGTAGTTGACGGTGCCCCCTCGAGCAGTGGAGCATCGGTACTGGCCGCACCTGCAAGAACAAATTTGTTAGAAGAGATCACAAGATATATACAAAAAAAAGGAGGGGGGAATGCTGGTGATAAAAAAAAAAAAAAAAAAAAATTTACCTGACGAGCTGCCAGCAGAAATTGAGGCGGTCCCCTCCTCCACTGACGGAAGACCACCGCCTGTAGCTTCATCACCCGACTCAAGGGGAACCGTTGTTATGCTCTCAAGCTCTGCAGGCGGTGGGGAACCATAGACAGGGAGGGCCAGGATAGGAACATTGCCAGATTCCTGAGAAGGAGCGCCTAGCTCGTCCTCAGGAATCATGGCCGCCTCACCTGCTGCTCCCTCAGGATCAGCGATTACAGCTGCCCCGTCCACCGGCACCACGAGGTCCCCAGCCTCAAGTACCTTGCCCTCTACCGCCTTCGGCTCGGTCGAGACAATCATATCATCTGCCACCGCTTCGGGTACGGCATCAATGACTTTCTCCGCGGTAGGTTCCTCAATCTCGGCTCCAGTCCCCACGGCCTCGACAAAGTTGTCCACTGTCGGTTCGGGTTCGGCAAGTACCGCTTCTTCCGCTCCCTTGGGTTCGACGGTCGTCTCCGCCTCCCCCTCAGTTGGACTTGACCCTGCAAGATGAGATATGTATAAGCCAATAGTTTTACAAATCATACAACAAAGTTCTGAAAGGAGTACTACCTGAAGCGGATTTATCATTGGCGTTCCGAACCGCGCGTGCAACTTGCCGATGAGCGGTAGACAGAGCCACAGGGGGCTCTTCAGAAGGAGTACTAGCGTGAGGAACAATGCTAGGGCCCGCTCCTGCGGCCAGAGCAGCTCTGCGCGCCTTAGCTTCGCGTCTGGACCGCTTCCGCTCCTCTTGAGCCGATGAGACAGATGCCATCAGAGCTTCCTTGAGCAAAGCCTCCTCATCCGTGTAGAGGGATGCCTCCAGATTTTTCAGAGCATCCCTCGTTGTTGCATCAAGCCGAGGCTCTTGCGGCAGCTTCGACGGAGCTGGGACTTCGATGACGGGCTTGGGAAGGGTCCTGGCGCCGATTAATACCACCCCTGTAAAGAAACAAGAGATGGTCAGGTCGGCTATCATAAAAAGACAACAAACTTTCCTTATAAAAGAGAAGGGGATAGAGCATACCGACGCTTGCCAGTGCACGTTTCTTCTCCTCCTCTTGGAAGGTCTTCAAGGATGCAGCGATAGCATCTTCAGTGGAGATACCTGTTAAAAAAGGGAGCAAAAGTTAGTTAAATGTAACAATATAGAGTGCAACGAGATAACAAATAAGGCGTCTGATGATTACCGGACTCGGCGAGTTTACTCAGCATCGCTTCGAGCCTCGCTGATCGCTCTGATTCTGCAATGGCGGCGGCTAGGTTGGTGTCCTCAGGATCCACAACGAAACCCTCGTTGCTGCCATACTCACATATAGTCTCGGCAGGATGAGCCGCGGGCTCCAAGTTAAGAATCGCATCGAGGGATAAGGTGGACTTCTTCTTCTTTTGTTCACCAGCCTTGGATCCACCCGGAGCAGCTTTGCGCTTGCCAGTTTTGGCAGTCACTTTCGGGCGGCGAGTCCCGATGTCCGCTCCTGCACCCGACTCCGGCGATGCCGCTTTAACCGTCTCTGTCGGAGCACGGGGTGCCGTTG
This sequence comes from Agapanthus africanus, assembly GCA_030015575.1. Taxonomy (NCBI): domain Eukaryota; kingdom Viridiplantae; phylum Streptophyta; class Magnoliopsida; order Asparagales; family Amaryllidaceae; genus Agapanthus; species Agapanthus africanus. Next base: position 50,408,578 of record CM057348.1, read on the forward strand.
GGGCATCCACCGTAGTAGGCAGTGGCAGTCCACGCGGAGGGGCCAACACGCGTGGTCGATCTGCTCCGGCCTCTTTCGTCGGAGGGATAACCTGGACCCTAGGCTGCAATGGAGCCTTGCGATTGCCGCCGGGAGGCGCAGCCCTACGATCGACCAGTAGACGTTTCTCCATCAAGATAATTGGGCCCATCGCGTGCGCGTACCAAGCCACATACGAATTGAGTATCTTGGGGGTACAGCTGGGCTCACTGATGAAAAAGTAGGAGCCTGTATTGAGCCGGATGAAGTGATGCATCGCATTCCGTACTCCCTCTGGACCGACTGCAGGTGTTCCCAAGAAGGCTTCCAACGGGACTCCTTGGTTATAACTCGATTGCCGGGCAAATCGATGCGGGTTATACCTCATGAAGAGGGCCGTTTCATTCTGCCTAAATACCAAGTAACCCGGCCGAATGGAATAAAGGTGGAGGATTTCCCGAGCCTTCAACACGGAGACACCGCCCTTAAAGTCATCACGCAGCGGCACCACCGACTTAATGGTCTCGGAACCCATGGTGATGACCTTATCCACAAAAGAGGTCTTCGCCCCGACTAGATGCGAACGCAGAAGCAGTCCCCTAGACTCCCGCGGAGGTGCAAACACGATGGAAGCCCCGATCAATCGTATGATTCTTGGAAATATGAATCTCTCAAAGAATGGAGGAGTTTTGTGGGCACCAAACACTCCTCGAACATGCAGCTCCATCCAAGAAGTGAAGTAATGCATCGGGAAGTTAGCAGGCTGCACCCCAGGTTCATTAGCGTCCGCCGCTACGCTAAGTCCATTATAGAGGTGAGCCAACCCGGCGATCCCCACTGATAACTGTAGACCGGCCACCATTTGATGCGCCGGGTAAAAGACAGAAGACCTCATGAGGCGTGGGTGCATGGGAAGCGCGAAGCTGCACAGCCACAGACCTAAGAACCCGATGAAGAAGGTCTCCTCATCCATGCCAGGAACGGCGATCTCTGAGAAAGGAACGCTAGCAGTGCCGGGAAGGTAAAAACTTCGCTGATCAATTTCAGATGAAGGTCGGCGGTCCAGGCCGAAACCAAAAGGATCAGCAAGTCGGGCGAACTTCTCACCTTGCTCTGATAAAAATTCCGGGCGAATAAAACGAGCAATGAAGTCCGCGAAACTAACTCCTCGGTCGCCCAATTCCAAATGAAGCTCCTCGTAAATCTCCAACACCCTCACCAGGCCCGGATGCTGATGCTGGATGGCATTTTCCGGAGTCAAGTCGAGTACCACTTGCTTGGTGGCAAAGACGTACTCATCAGGAGGAAGCAACTCTTCGTAGTGCTCCCCCCTCGCCGGTAAACCAGAAAGCTCAACGAATTCCTCTAGAGAAATTGAAACTTCCCTATCCGCTGCCAGGAAAGTATGCGTGGGGATATTCCATTGTTCGATGAAGGCCTTTGTCCACCACGTTGGAGGAGTAGGATACTCGAAAAGCGAGACGTAGACGGCGGAATATAAACCTATCTTCGTCAGGTGAGCTCTTTTCGCCGCTAAAATGTACCGGGCCCATGGCAGGTATCCAGCAAGCGGTCGCGGATTTAATCCAATATTGTAAGCCTGTCCCCAAGGGCGTGCTTCACCCTGACAGATTCGCCTTCCTAAGATATCTATGGCCGGCGGCGGCTGTACCGGAATAGCGCCGATTGCAGGCTGGAGAAGGTCGTCCGAATTCCAATTTTTAACCTCCACGGCATACTCCACCGGGGGTTTATCCGCATAGGGGATCGTAACTATAGGTTCGGAGGGCGAGGCGGAACTAAAACTGCGACGACCCTGGATGATTTGGCTATACCACCTTCCCCATAGGTGGAGATGTTTGCACTCAGGATCACGATCTTTAATCAAAGCAAACACTACCCGGTCCACTGGTGCATGTGGGAACCCTCCTTCTGAGCGAACGAAGGGAAAAGACAAGTCGTCAGACATCTTTCCTGCATAAAATATATATATATCATTAGTGGCCTGGCGTTTAAACATTAAAAAAAAAATAATGATAAAAAAAAATAATAATAAATAAAAATCTTGCTCCACACTGTGATGCAGAGGGTAGGGGACCAAAGGGGGACCCACAAAATCAAGATGACGGCGCATCATTTGATGAGACAATCCCACCATTGGATGAGACTATCAGTCAATAAAAAGAACTCCCAAGAGAATATCCTCATTGGGGGGGACCCCTAGAGACAAGGAGAAGATCTCCTCTTTTCAGAGCAAAGCTCTGTCACAGAGTGACATTTGTCAAACTCCTGTTTCAAAAGAATAAAACTTCTTAAAAAAGAGCCTAACTCTGTAGCAGTAATAAAAATTCACAACTCCTAAGAATTAAAATTTTGGGGTCTTAAAGATCCATGGAAACTTTTAAAAAGTTTTCTAGTTGATCTGTGAGCAGGGCTCTGTTCATGGGTTAAAACCTAAGAACAGAGTCTCTGCAAATTTTTGAGAGCAAGGCTCTGTGAATAGAAACCCCAAAGGGGTTTCCTTTAGATCAAAGATCTATAAGAGCAAGGCTCTGTTGAAGAAACCCCAAAGGGGTTTCCTTTAGATCAAAGATCTATAAGAGCAAGGCTCTGTTAATTAAGTTTGATTTAAATTAAATTAATTTAATTTACCTAGAATGGTTCTAAGGATAGAACTTGGAAGTTCTTAAGGAATCGCAAGAGCAAGGCTCTGGAAGTTCTCAAGTAAGAGCAAGGCTCTGAAATTTAATTTCTTGAGAATGGTAAAAAAATTACCAAGGACCAAGGGTCCTATTTATAGGCGCCTGCGCCTGTTCACTTGACCCGTCAATCCGACGGTCAGGATCTTGCCACCGTTGCACTCACGCGCACGCCACGTGAGCGCAACGGTGGGGGGGCATCTGTTTCCCCCAATCAGAGCAAGGCTCTACTGAATTTTGAAAATTCAAAATAATTTTGAAAATTCAAAATTCGAAGCAACGCTTCGGTTTCCGTGCGCAGCGCGCAATTTGCCACATGGCAGAAGGTGATTCGGCAGCGTAACGCCCGAGACAGTGCGTCCCATCAGAGCAAGGCTCTTCAGAAAACAAAATTAAGACTTAAACTGCGCAAATGCATGGCAGCGCGACACGTGTCTGCGCAAGCGCATGGATGCACGACACGTGTCTGCGCAGTTGCGCAATCGCAACTGCGCAAGCGCACGGATGCGCGACACGTTTCTACGCAAGCGCACGGATGCGTGACACGTGTCTGCGCTGTTGCGCAATCGCAGTTGCGCAAACGCACCGATGTGCGACACGTGTCTGCGCAAGCGCACGGATGCGTGACACGTGTCTGCGCAGTTGCGCAGTCGCAATTGCGCAAGCGCACGGATGCGTGACACGTGTTTGCGCAAGCGCACAGATGCGTGACACGTGTCTGCGCAGTTGCGCAGTCCCAGCTGTGCAAACGCTCTGCGCAGTTGCGCAACCGCAACTGCGCAAGCGCACGGATGCGTGACACGTGTCACACGCTGGTGAGCTGCGCAGCAACTGAATGAAGATTTAGACAAATCTTTTCTGTTCCCCTGTAAAACAGGAACCCTTGGATCAGAGATCCAATGGTGGGAAAATTCCCAAAATTATTCATGAAAGATTTTGTTAACAAATCCAACAAATTGGTGGGCACTATAAATAAGACCCCAGGCCTCATTCAAAGGCATCAGATAATCAATCATCATCGAGAGAGGGAAAAAGCTTCTGAAAAAAGAGAGCTCTTGAAGATTAATCAAGAACCAAAAAAAAAAAGAAGGTAAAATTTCTGAAGAACAGAAAATAAGAAAATAAATAGTGCCTTGCACTTGATAGGAACCCCTGGTTCTAAAAAAAAATATAAATAAAAGAATAATAAATAGTGCCTTGCACTTGATATGAACCCTTGGTTCTAAAAAAAAATAATAATAATAATAAATAGTGCCTTGCACTTAATATGAACCCTCGGTTCTGTATGATCAGGAAAAAACAAGAACTTGTTTTCCTTTGATCCAAATTCAAATCAAAAGTGCCATGCACTTGTGTTCTTCAATCTGAAGATTTCTAGGGTTTCTGCAACCCCTTGTTTTGGGCCCGGCCCAAATTAAATTGAAATAATAAAAGGGCAAGGCCCTGTTTGGAAAAATTCCTGAGTTTCTGCAAACTCGTTATTCAAATGGGCCTGGCCCAAACTAAATTACAGAACAATAAAAGGGCAAAGCCCTGTTTGTAAAAACTTCTTGAGTTTCTGAAACTCATTATTTAAAAGGGCCTAGCCCAATTGCAAAAAAAAAAAAAAAAAAAAGGGCAAGGCCCTGTTTGGAGAATTCCGGAGTCCTTGTGACTCATTAATTAGAAGGGCCTGGCCCAAATCAGACTTGCAAAATAATGAAAGGGGCAAAGCCCTGTTTAGATTGATTCTTCTAATCAGGCAAAGCCTAAAATAAAAATTGGACTTAACCCAATCCTGGCTGTAAGTCCTTAAATTAAATGCCCCTCATAAACCAAGTCATGACCGGTTCGAGGGTACATCTCCGAACTCCTCTGACATCTGTCGTTGTAATTCCTCAGCGACGTCAGAGAGGTAACGAGTCCCAACGACCACTCATCTAATATCGGACCGAAACGTCCCTAAACTAATATCGGACCGAAACGTCCCTAAACTAATTTCGTACCGAAACGTCTCTAAACTAATATCGGACCGAAACGTCCCTAAACTAATATTGGACCGAGACGTCCTTAAACTAATGACGGACCACTACGTCCCTAAACTGGCGACGGACCGAAACGTCCCTAAACTAAAATCGGACCGAAACGTCCCTAAACTAATATTGGACCGAGACGTCCTTAAACTAATAACGGACCACTACGTCCCTAAACTGGCGACGGACCGAAACGTCCCTAAACTAAAATCGGACCGAAACGTCCCTAAACTAATAATGGACCACCACGTCCCTAAATTGGAATATGGACCGCTACGTCCCTAAACTGACATAATAGGGCCCAAACGCTCTTTTGTCGGATCTAAACGGTCCCGCCTAAGTTGATCTTAACCCCAAATACGGTTAACGTGTCCTTAGACATCTAAATAAACAATGAAATCCCAAACCAACTTTGGTTCAAGGGTACATCTCGGAACTCCTCAGACGTATGTCGTTGTAATCCCTCAATGACGTCAGAGAGGTGACGAGTCCCGACGGCCGGATAATTAAATCAATCACTACGTCAGGTCGATCTTAGTCCAAAACAGGACTAGCGTATCCTTGATGAACGTTTAAGTTGATCTTAGTCGCAACGCGACCAATGCATCCTTAAACTAAAAACACCAAACTCAAATCTAAGCAAACACGGATTTGGACTAATCCACGTCCTACGGGCGACGACATCACTAAGTCTCCGTATACAATCCACGGGCAACCACAAATAAAATAAACATACACGACACGAAGTGAAATTCTGGAGAAGGAGAAAGTTGTTATCGCAACGCGATAGCGTAATTAACTGCAGGGGCTTGCGCCTGCAGGGAAGAGCGTCCCCACAATCAAAAACCCCTCACCCTGAGGGGGAATCTGACAAAGTCTGCTACATCGGCCGCATCCGTCTAAACCTCCGATACTCGGTGCCATAAATCAACTTGGCATCTTCGGAGAGGTGGACGGATAAAAACCAAATAGAATCTGCCCCGAACCTCAGGCACGTGACGTCCTAACGTCGCAGACCGCCGTTCGGAGGGGAACACTTTGATTACTACCCTACCATGGCTCAAAGGAGTCGTGCAAACAGGTTTTAGTTGGGTACAGTCCCGAGCCACATGGAGGCAGTGAGCGGATCTTCAGGGGTTCGTCTCTCCCGGTATTGGGGGTGAGGTCGCGCTGTGTCTAGGAGAGCCATTACACGAAGTCCTTGGCCAAGGCTGGAGATTTACTGGTAGATATTCCAGTAGTATCTCAGGGTGTTCTGGGCTACACTCCGACACGACTTGTACCGCTTTTGGGGGTCTGACTTTTACCAACCCCCTAGGCCCGACATGCGATGCTCATAGACGAACGGACCGGACTGTACATATATTGTCACTGACAGGCTTAGTAGGGTGTCAGGATGAGTTCGCTCATCGACGTCCCTTTTGGTCAATAGCTGGTGGCCCGTCACGTATTGGCTTATACCTCTGACGTGCTGGTGGTTAAATCCACAGCCATAATATTGACGAGTCTTTAGAGTCCACCACACTTTCAGTTACTCAAGCTTTCGGGCGAAACGCTGTAGAGGCCGTATGGAGATATGGCAGGGTTCGATCAGATACGTGCGGTATTGCACGGATCGTGATCGGACGATTTTTACTAGCCGGCTTTGGTTTAAGCCGGATCCTAGTATAGTACAGTGTAGTTTTGTCTCATTGCATTTGTATCCGGTCAGAATACAGATGCGGGTGTGTATGCACAGTATCGGGGTTTTTCCTATAATTTATTACGGGACCAGTTTTCTGAAGTTGCCAGTTTGCATTCCGTTCCGGCCGGTTTTCCTTTGTTCCTTCCCGGCCGGACTTTTCTGATGGAGGGGGTTATTTGCAAGTTTGCAAATAACATTTGTGGAGGGGGTTTCTTGCATTTGTGGCATTATGAAAGGTTAAGCATCTTTGCTTTTTCATGATGGCTTGCTTTTTGAGATTAGAAAGGATTAGACTTGATTTGATATTGTTATCATAACCTTTGGATATGGTCACCCCTTTTGCTTTTACTACCATCACCTCCCTTCTTGATTTGTATTTTTTTTCCCTTCACCATTTTGTGAGAGAAAAAGGGGGGGCCGGCCACTTGGATGAAAAATGAGGAGAGGTTCATTTTTCATGAAGGATGATTCACATCTCATTTTGCATCCTTGCTAAATTATCAACCTCACTCCAAAGTCCCTTCTTGATTCCTCCATCACCATGGCAACTTCACAAACCCCATGAGGCAAAGTGATTCTACACTACAACCTACAGTACCCTTGGACGCGTCGGCTAGCCAACTTCGCGCCCGAGTTGCCTCGGTCCAGAGGTGGGAGCCCGTAAAAGATATCGGCTACGTGGTGCCCTTTTCGACGAGGAGGAGATGAACAGAGATTCCGCGGGAGATCGGGACGACGACGAGAAGACCGGAGGACTCGAATCACTCGGTGTATCTCTAACCCGTCTTGTAGTTAGCTAGGACTAGTTAATGGTTCGATCCGGGTGAAAAGTGCGCGGTGGTGCCAGTTTGCTAGTTTGCAAAATTAAAGTTTTTCGCTTCCGCATTTTGGCGTCGGAATTGACGGCCGGAGCGCCGCCGTGCACTTACACAAGACGGCCACAAACACAACGCCGTATGCGCTGGTATTCGGTACAGAAGCAGTACTCCCCCTCGAGATAGAGTTACCCTCTCTACGAGTGGCAGTCCACTACGAGCTGACGGACGAAGAAAATGCTCACCTTCGGCTCGAGGAGCTTGACGCCCTTGATGAAACCCGGCTCATAGCGCAACAAAATCTGGAAGCTTATAAAGCAAAGATGACGTGCTCATATGAAAGATTAACCCGACCGAGGACATTCCGCCAAGGCGAACTTGTGCTAGTGGTAAAAAGGCATATGATTCCCAATCGCGCCAAGAGGGGAAAATTCGAACCAAACTATGAAGGCCCGTACATCATAGATAAGGTCTACCAGGGTGGGGCCTATCTATTCATAGATATGCATGGTGAAAGGCCTTTCAGGCCAATAAACGGTCGCTTCCTAAAGAGACACTACGTTTAATGAGCCACAGCCTAGGTCAATGGTAGATGACGACGACTATGTCCGCTCGCTATCTTCCTAAGCTCAAGCTTTATAAGCAGTAGCCGGCCTTCTCCATGACGGACCGAAACGTCCTTAAACTAATAATGGACCGAAATGTCCTTAAACTAATACCGCAGCATTCGTAGACTGACAAAATAAAAAAAAATATAAAAAAATATAAATAAATAAAAACGGTATGTCCATAAGCAAAAAAAGGGCATGGATGAAAACCCGAAAGGGCGCCGTGAGTAAAAACAACAGGACTACCAGCGAGTGTTCGTGAAAACCCGAAAGGGCGCGACCTCGTAAAAAAAAGAGAAGAAGAAAATAAATATAAAAAAATATAAAATAAAAACGGTATGTCCATAAGCAAAATGGGCACGGATGAAAACCCGAAAGGGCTCCGTGAGTAAAAACAGCAGGACTACCGGCGAGTGTTTGTGAAAACCTGAAAGGGCGCAACCTCGTTAAAGGACACTTACAGGGTCCTCTCGACCTTGTAAGGAGAAACCACCCGCGTGAGATCCTTACGACTCACAAGGGAGCAGCACACTTAGGGATCCCCACGATTCCTAAGGAGGAAATACACTTGCGAGATCCTCATGACTCGTAAGGTGAACTCTCTTATGGGACCCTCACGGCTCATAAGATTTGAAAGTCTTAAGTTACAGAGACCTAAACCTGTGCTTAAGAAATCCCCACAATTTCCGATATTGCCCTACAAGTGGTCCAATACTGGCCCTTGTATACAATCCACGGGCGCGAATAAACATTTCCCTAACCAAGTCCCATCCGAGACTGGGGATATGTTCGCATGGTGAACAACCCTTGTAAATCCTCTCGATTTACAAAGAGAAAACCCTCTCGTAGGATCCTTACGACTTACAGAGGAATAAAGAACTTAGGAATCCTTACGATTCCTAAGGAGAAAATGCACCTACAAGATCCTCACGACTTGTAGGGAGAAATACCTTTGTGAGACCCTTACGGCTCATGAAGTTAAAAGCCTTAGTCGACAGGACCCTAACCCTGTTCGCTAAGCCACCTTTGTTCGATATCGACAGAGGCAAATGATGATTCGCTCCTGGCCATATCCCAGTTGTAGCGGTGCTGATGCTGAAATCGGTGTCTAATTTCAAGTTTACGGTGAAAAACCGGTAGGCCGCACATGCATACGAAATAGCCGAAATGATGGGGCAGCTTGCAATAAAAAGAGCAAGTAAAGAAAATGTATGCATGGAAAATAGCCGAAATGATTGGGCAACTCGCAATAAAAAGCAGCGAGTAAAAATAAAATAAATAGCCGAAATGATTGGGCACCGCGAAAAAATAGCCGAAATGATTGGGCAATCGCGACCTTCGCGATATAAAAGCTAAAATGATAGAGCATCGCGGAAATAAAACAAAAAAAAAGAAATGATGAAACTTTGGCCCTACAGTTAAGATCACATCGATCCCTGTATACAATCCAAGGGCGCAAATAAAGAGGGAACCATACTTTCCCAACAGGCTCCGCCAGAAAACGAAGCCAAATCTCGACGGTTCATCCCAACTCCGAAGAAACCAGTGTCTTCGGCAAATACCTCAACTCAAGGAAACAAACAATCCTTGATGAGAGCCTCCTGATCCGCGTCGACTCGCAGAGCAACCAGTGCCTTCGTGGGAAATTCTCGACTCGTTTCAACACCAAGGAAACAAATAATCCTTGGCGCTAGGGAAACAAATAATCCTTAGCAAATACCTCAACTCAGGGAAACAAACAATCCTTGATGAGAGCCTCCTGATCCGCGTCGACTCGCAGAGCAACCAGTGCCTCCGTGGGAAATTCTCGACTCGTTTCAACACCAAGGAAACAAATAATCCTTGGCGCTAGGGAAACAAATAATCCTTAGCAAATACCTCAACTCAGGGAAACAAACAATCCTTGACGAGAGCCTCCTGATTCGCATCGACTCGCAGAGCAACCAGTGCTTCCGTGGGAAATTCTCGATTCGTTTCAATACCAGGGAAACAAATAATCCTTGGCAAATACCTCAACTCAGGGAAACAAACGATCCTTGACGAGAGCCTCCTGATCCGCGTCGACTTGCAGAGCAACCAGTGCCTCCGTGGGAAATTCTCGACTCGTTTCAACACCAAGGAAACAAATAATCCTTGGCGCTAGGGAAACAAATAATCCTTAGCAAATACCTCAACTCAGGGAAACAAACAATCCTTGATGAGAGCCTCCTGATCCGCGTCGACTCGTAGAGCAACCAGTGTCTCCGTGGGAAATTCTCGACTCGTTTCAACACCAAGGAAACAAATAATCCTTGGCGCTAGGGAAACAAATAATCCTTAGCAAATACCTCGACTCAGGGAAACAAACAATTCTTGACGAGAGCCTCCTGATTCGCATCGACTTGCAGAGCAACCAGTGCTTCCGTGGGAAATTCTCGATTCGTTTCAACACCAGGGAAACAAATAATCCTTGGCAAATACCTCAACTCAGGGAAACAAACGATCCTTGGCGAGAGCCTCCTGATCCGCGTCGACTTGCAGAGCAACCAGTGCCTCCGTGGGAAATTCTCGACTCGTTTCAACCCCAAGGAAACAAATAATCCTTGGCGCTAGGGAAACAAATAATCCTTAGCAAATACCTCAACTCAGGGAAACAAACAATCCTTGACGAGAGCCTCCTGATCCGCGTCGACTCGCAGAGCAATCAGTGCTTCCGTGGGAAATTCTCGATTCGTTTCAACACTAGGGAAACAAATAATCCTTGGCAAATACCTCAACTCAGGGAAACAAAAGATCCTTGACGAGAGCCTCCTGATCCGCGTCGACTCGCAGAGCAACCAGTGCCTCCGTGGGAAATTCTCGACTCGTTTCAACCCCAAGGAAACAAATAATCCTTGGCGCTAGGGAAAAAAATAATCCTTAGAAAATACCTCGACTCGGGAAAACAAACAATCCTTGACGAGAGCCTCCTGATTCGCGTCGGCTCGCAGAGAAACCAGTGTCTCCGCGGAAAAATTCCCGATTCGTCTCAACTTGCAAGATGAAGCCTCAGGCAGCAGGGACTGAAAAAATTGCTTCCTGAACAATGGGACCCTGCAAGTCGATCTAAAACGGTCTCTTGCATATTATTCACAGGTCTCACTCTCCAAAGTCGAGTTTCGACAAGGAGGGAAACAACCGCTTACGAGTCCTCTCGATTCGTAAGAGGGAAAAATTCTCTTACAAGATCCTCACGACTCCTAAGGAGAAAAACCCACCTACGAGATCCTCTCGATCCGTAGGGAGAAAAATCTCTACGAGACCCTCACGGCTCATAGAGTTGAAAAGTCTTAGGCAGCAGATCTGAACCTGCGGCCTAAGCCATCGCTATTTCTTAAGAAAGTCGAGATGCGTACTCTATTATCTGTTGACCACGTTCACTAAGGTGGCATGCTGATAATAAAAGAAAGAAAAGGCGGAGAAATGACACAAGACATTACAGAAAATGTGTATCTTTTATTCATAAACTTGATTGAGTACAGGATACATTGTGCTAAAGAATAAAAAAAATATATATATACATTTTTTATTTACAAGTACAAACGATACAAGGAGAGTTACTGAGAAGGAAGCGTCTTGCATAGCTCTAGCAATTGTTCGCGCACTTCCTTCCCCACTTTCTCCTGATCGGCCACCACTGCCAGCTCCGCCTCCACTTGGGCCCGTTGCTGCAAGACAGATGCAAGTTGATCCCTGACGGCCTGATGAGCAGCTTCGCGGCCTGGGGTATCACGCTCGGCTATATCGAGCTTTCGCTTCAAGTTTAGCCCGTGGGAGATGCACTCTAGGAGACCCTCAAAGATAGCCTTTACTTGGGCAACATTCGCGTCAACCTCAGCACACAGACGAGCCGTCTCGCTCGAGGTCTCTTGGCATTCCCGTAGCTTTAAGGCTGCTTCTTGTTCCAAGTGGCGGACGTAAGAAACGCTTTCCCTGATCCATGATGCTCTTTCATTGCTCGCGGCTGAAGTCTCGGAGGAGAGACGCATCGACTCCAGCTGATGAAGGCGAGCCTCAATCTCCCGACAGTGATTAACCCAGGAGGCGACGATGCCCTCGTCATGGAAGTTGGCAAATATCACCAAAATCTGGTTAACCGTCGTAGCAAAGTCCGCAGCAGACGTAGGAGTCTCGACGTCGAGTTTCTCGATATAGTCGCTCAACATGCGCAGACTATTCGCCGCACCTTTTGAGGACGGACGTCTCTGAGAAGGGCCGGCCGGCATTGTAATATGGGACTCAAAAGACGCCAAGACCGGAACGACAGCTGAAAAGACAAAATGCGATTAGATGATGATTCAATAGATATGGAAAAAGTCATTGATAAGATAGTTTACTATACCGGTTGAAGCAGGTGGCAAGGCCGGAAGGACCGGTGGCGCGACCGATCTTTCTTCTCCCCCTTCGATTTGTAATATTGCAGTCAGGACAAGAGAGAGTTAGAAATAATTCTATCACACAAAAAAAAGAGAAAGGTATCACTCGGGAACTATACTCACCAGCACCGCCAGAGGGAGAAGTGAGTTCAGATGGGAAAGAGAAGTGTGGGAGCAACACTTGATATAGATGATCAAAGAGCACTCCTGAAAAGACATAACAGCGCGACTTTAGTACAGAAATTATGCGTTTGGAAGATAAGATTAATAAATTGCAAATCCATACCTTCCAACATCTTCGACGGTATGAGAGAGGGTTGAGAGGTGACCACCGCCAAGGCAATCGTTGAAGGCGCTCCCTCGAGCAGTGGGTCATCGGTGCTGGCTGCACCTGCGTTACGAAAAAAGGTGAACTTGTCAGAAAGGATTGTAAGGTAAAGAAAGACAACAACTTGGGATCTACCTGATGAGCTGCCGGCTGAAACGGAGGCGACTCCCTCCTCCATTGACATGAGGCCACCGCCCGTGGCCTCATCACCCGACTCGATGGGGACCGTCGTCATGCTCCCGCGGCCAGGAAACGGCAGAAGATCGTAAGCAGGGAGGGCAATGATTGGAGCATTGCCGGACTCTTGGGATAAAGCGGCTGACTCCTCCCCAAGAGTCGTGCTCATCTCACCCGCCACTCCTTCGGGCTCCGTGATCTTCATCGGCTCATCCGCCGTCTGTAGGGTTCCTAGGCACACTAAGGAGGTCTCACAAGGCATCAACCATGCCAATTTCTAATTTTACAAGTGCCGAGAAACCCTAATACGGATCGTTAACTAGAATTTTAGGCGAAACAAGCAACTAGTTAACTGCTTAACTGAGAAGTGAACGGAAATACAACCTTTGTAGATCCGGTGCTCCACCTCCATAGCTCCGTGATGAAGTCCCCTCGCTGCGATCATCGGATCTCAGGCTCTAGCGTCGGCTTCATCGGAGAAATGGGCGGGCTAGGTCGTCGACTTCGATGCCGAAGATGATCTACGTCGAGGCAACACAAGATCAAGCTCCCACTTCACCAAGTCATGAAACTTGTGAAGAAAACACCCTATACTACTTGGCAAGAGGTAGAGGATGAAGAAATAGGAGGTGGGTTCACTTTAGAATTGGATTTCTCACTCTTTTCATCAAATCACCATTGATGGAAGCAAAGTTTTCTTCTTTTTAGAAGAAGAAGAAGAAGAAGATAATTATCATAAGAATAATGAGAAAAATAGAAAAAAGATTATTCTTATCATAACTATAACCATGGTTAGATGTAGAGAATTAACTAAGGTTAGGTGGAATGGTTAGGGTTAGGAGAAGAAGACAAGAATGGTTGCTTTGGTCAAAGATGCATGAAGTTTCAAGAAGCTTCATGTAAGAAAGCAACCATTATGTTTTCTTTTCCCATTTCTTTTTAATCCAAATTAAAAAGATAAATGAATGAATAAATAAATAAAAACCCTAACCATTTACTTAACCAAGGTTTAATTCTTTACACAAACCCTAGCATTCATGTATCATCAAACATGATACAATCAAGTGCACAAAAATTTATCACATATACAATGTGCACATCAAGTGAGAAAATCCTTTTAAAGTGAACCAACACTAGTTAATGCAAAGTAATATATCAAATATATAATTATTCATTAAATCATTAAATCAACACTTGATTTAACGATCCGGTCATATCACATATAACCGACTAATATCCAATGTATCGACTTATCGAATCAATCCTTGATTCGATAACTAGGTTATATCGCATACAACCAATCGATACATTCATCGCGAGAATGGAATACGGTATCACATACACGCATTATTCTCGGTCCCGCACATATCTCATATGCGCTCCTATTTCGTTTTGCTTGAGCCAGGAAATCTCTGTGTAGGACTCTAAAGACTCGTCAATACGCCGGCAGCAGGTGATGATCATATCAAACACCCATAAGCCGCAAGCGGTCTGCTAAACGTAACGGCCACCCGGGTATTGAGCGATCAGAAGATCAACGAGCAAGCTCGCTCACACTCCTGTGAATCCAACCAGTAACACTTACCGTACAGTCCGGTCTCGTCGTCTGATATGTCGCATATCTCGCCTAGGGGTGGTAAACGTCAGACCCCAATAGCTCGATAAGTCGTGTCGATATGAGGTCTATAACTGTTCGAGAAACTACTGGTAACACTTACCAGTAAATCTCAGCAACCCTGGCCAGGGATTTCCGGTTATAGCCAATCGAACACAGCGCAACATCAACTCCCTATACCGGGAGAGACGAATCCCCTCCTATCGCTCATTGCCTCCATGTGATTCGGGACTGTACCCAAAAGCCACCGTTTTGCACGCCCTCTTGGACGTGGTAAGGTGGAAATCAAAGCACAGTGGGAATCACACAAGACTCTATGATGATCTCGGGTCTACAGACTACTCTGTACCAGTGTCACCAGAGAACTGCCATCTGACGTAAGGTATAATACCATCTGGGAGTTCTCGGCGAGTCCGTCCAGTGTACCCAGTCTCCACTGAGCACCCGTATATCATCTCTGATGTCAAACACCAATGGATATGGGATCATCCATCGCCCATCTGTATGGGTCGAGAAGGTATGCGCTAGTCTACACTGGTATATCGATGCCCTGTCTCGATACACCCACGACTAGGGACCTTGAAGGATGTACTTATGGACTACCATGTCCCTACTAGTATGATCCGCATCATAGTCCAGGTAGTCAAGTACACATCCTAAGGGCTTTACCAACATGTAACAGAGAGACAATCAGTGTACACGTTAAGGTAAAGATCAACCAGATAGCATATTATCCTGTCGAGCAAGAAAGTCCTCCCTATATATGTCCCAGCATCCACTACAATATACATCCTATGTATAGTAATGGCCTCTAGGGCATACATATAACTAACAATCTCCCACTTGCACTAGGGCCATCTGATAGCAGTGGTTGTAGTATCTCATACTCAACCATCCCATAAAAGTCTCTCTCTGGGAAAAGGCCTTTGTGAGTGGATCCGCCGTGTTGTCCTCTGAGTCTACTCTCCTGACCTCGATCCCCTGGAGATCAACCATCTCGATGATCAGGTGATACTGCCTTAGAATATGTCTGGATCATTGATGGGACCGGCGTTCCTTGGCATAAGCCACAACTCCATTGTCTCACAATGGTAGGAACGTAGTTCATCTCATGAACCAATATACACCCAAACATCCTCTTTGGTAGCATCTTAAGTAGCGATGTATCCTGCCTTTATCGTCTAGTTAGCCACGGTATCTAGCTTGGAACTCTTCCAACATACCGTCCCTTTACTGAGGGTAAAGACACTGCCTGTGACTGACTTTCAGTCGTTCCTATCACCCTGGAACCTTTCCAGTGATTTTCCCCAGGATCAATTGATACCGTCTCACTACAACTAGTGAGTATCCTAATATCCAATTAGATCTATCTCATAGATCCAAAACCTAGGATTTAGCAGGTATCACTTTGATCCTATGCGGAGAATCATTGTGATAACCGGAGATTGATCAAGCGTAGCATAGGAAACTCTTTCCCTATCAAGAGTATGTCATCCACGTACTCTACGAGAATTGCCACCATACTCCCTACTACCCTTTTGTTTATACAAGGTTCATCTACCATTTTGATGATGTCAAGCTCTTTGACTACTTCATCAAAACAGACGTTCCAACTCCGCGATGCCTGCTTTATCCTATAAAGCATCTTGCACACGTTTCCGCTGCTCCCACTTTCTACGAGGCCCTCTGGCTGTGTACTTATAGACGCTCTCTTCCAAAACATTATTTAGAAAAGCAGTCATGACACCCAACCATCAGATATCGTAGTCATGGTATGTAGCCGTGACAAGTAGGATCTGGATGGACTTAAGCATAGCCACTGGAAAAGGTTTCATCATTATCCACGCCTGGTCGATGACGAAAACCTTTAACAAGTCTAGCTTTGAAAGTCTCAACTTTTCCATCTACACCAAGTAATCTTCTCAAGATATACTTGCTCCTGATGGGGATTTAACCCTTCAGATAAAGCAACCAAAGTCCATACTTTGTTGGTGTACATGGATTCCATCTCAGATCACTAAGCATCCAGCCATTCTTATAGAGTCCTACTCCCGATGGCCAGCTCGAAACTAGTTGGGTCATCATCTCATGATGCCATCCTCGCTCCCACTGTCATAAAGAAACCGAAGTATCTCTCAGATGGGTGAGGAACCCTACTAGATCGGTGGAGAGGCTGAGGTTCGTTGGAATCTACTGAATCCTTTGGTTCTATCAAATCATCAGCTGCAGTTTGTATGGCTGGAACATTTCCAGTTCTACATAACAGACCTTGCCTCGAGTTTGTCTGGATTTTGCTTTTTAGACATAGGCCGGACAACCCCAAATCTTAACTAACTTAAGATATGGGTTCTTCCCTTTCCATATCACATATGAAATGGTAGTCAACTGATTTGATTTGAACTCTATTCAATAGGTATGCAACTTCTCAAGTGCATAACTCCCAAAAGGAAATAGGAAACTCAGTAGTACTCATCATAGAGCACACCATATCAAATAAGGTGTAATTGCTCCGCCCCGATACACCATCGTGCTATGGTGTATGCAGAGGAATAATGCTGAGAGAGAATCTCATTCTCCTTTAGAATAGTCCAGGAATTCCGTGCTAAAGTATTCTCCTCCTTGATCTCATCAAAGGACATAATACTTATACCCGTATTGGTTCTCTACTTCTAACTTATATTCTGTGAATATCTTAAAAGGTTCAGACTTGTGTTTCAACAGGAACATAGGTCTGAATCTCGAAAGATTATCAGAGAATTTAATGAAGTACAAAGAACCGGTCTTGGCATGTGTAGACAGGGGACCTACATACATCAACATGTATCATCCCAAGAGTTTACTAACTCTTTCTCTGTTACCAATAAACAGAGCTGTGGTCATCTTATCTCTGTGACATGACTGGCAAGTTTCATAAGATGTAAATTCAAACTGATTTAAATATGCATCTATATGTAACTTCAGCTAGTCGGGTCGCATTGATATGACCTAGTCTACAATACCTTAAGAAGAATTCGTTCATTTCTGAACTCTTCCTCTTATGTGTGTTCCATATACTAAGAACTGTAGTTTGATTTAGAACATCAATGCTTTTAGATAACGTGCCTGAACCGATCAACTTTTGATATAGGAAATGTTCAAAACATTATCCAACAATACAAAATTTTACCGTTTCTTTACTAATAAAGAGACAGATATGATTTTGTATATCAGGTTCGGTATCTAATAACATTCGTTCAGAATCAATGTATTGGTAATACAGGGTGACAGTGACCAACAGACTTGGCTGCAACACTTGCCCCGTTTTCTGTCTCATGAAACTTATCACCCGTTCTCAGTTCTTTACCTATCTGTAGCCCATGTAACATATTACATATGCGGGATCCTGATCCGGTATCTCATATCCAGGACGTAAAGGATACTGAGAAACAGTTCTGTATAATGAACACACCCGAAGATGATGCATCAGTATGCACTTTCTTCGTTTGGGCGGCACGGGAATTCTGGTATTTCCCTATTTCCTGCTCTGTCTTATAACAATTATAAGTTGGAGCGGGACCAACGTTCCCCAGCTCAGTATAACAAGCGGGTTCGGTCAATAATCCGTATTATTATCTTGATTAAGGCGTGACATGGTCTCTACCAGGAGAGAGAGAGAAGAAAACACTCTGCGTGCGCTCTTGGAAAGTCTTCAGGGAAGCGGCGATGGCTTCCTCAGTGGTGATGCATGTCGGAAGAAAAGAAGGAAAAATATTAGTCAAAGGCAAAGATATGATGCAATGGAAAATGCGACTAATGATTACCTGAATCCGCAAGCTTAGCCAGCCATGCGTCACGCCTTGCCAACCACGCTGAAGTTTCGAGAGCGGCCTCCAAGTCTGTATCATCCGGCGGCGGCATGACTAATCCCTCGTTAGTCCTATATTCGATCAGGCCCTCGGCATAGGGAGCATGGGGTTCCTGACCAAACGCGATATCTGCGGCGAAGAGCGACTTCTTTTTCTTCTGCCCGCCAACCCTAGGTGCACGCGGGATCGACTTACGTTTAGCAGCCACCTTGGGACAGCAGGTCCCGATGTCTGCACTTACACCGGACTCCGGCGAGGCCACAACCACTATCTCCACCGGGGCACTGGGCGCTAGAGGTGCATCTGCAATATCAGGGAGTGGCGATCCGTGTGGAGGACTTTGCGCACGCGATGGCCTAGTTCTAACCTCTTTTAAAGGAGCAACTACTGGAGTCCTTGGCACCAAAGGAGCGTTGCGGTCACTGCCTGGAGGCGCA
This sequence comes from Agapanthus africanus, assembly GCA_030015575.1. NCBI lineage: Eukaryota > Viridiplantae > Streptophyta > Magnoliopsida > Asparagales > Amaryllidaceae > Agapanthus > Agapanthus africanus. Next base: position 50,427,210 of record CM057348.1, read on the forward strand.
CCCTTACGATCGACCAGCAATCGCCCTTCCTCCTTTATAACGGCTCCTGTTGCATGATTGTACCAGTCTTTGTATACATTGAGGAGTCGTGGAGCGCAAGCCGGCGCACTAATAAAAAAATGAGAACCCGTATTCAGGCGCATGAAATGATGCAGCGCGTTCTCCATCCTTTCTTTAGTGGCAGCGGGTTCCAGCAAGAAAGCTTCCAAGGGGACCCCTTGATCGTAGCCCAGTTGCTGGGCGAAACGATGCTGATTGTACCTCATAAAAATTGCCACACCGTTCTGCCTAAATACTAGAAAGCCCGGTCTAATGGAATATAAGTGAAGGGTCTCCCGGGCCATCAAAATTGAGGCTCCATCCTTGAAGACATCTTGTAATGGCCGCATCGCAGTGGTAGACGCCTTTCCAATGGTCAATACCTTATCGACAAAGGACATCCCGGCTCCAACGGTGTGAGCGCGAAGGAGTAAACCCCTGGCGTTCCGTGGTGATGGGGTTACAATTGATGCGCCGATCAGCTGTATAATGCGAGGAAAACCGCACTTGTCAAAGAATGAGGGCCTTTTATGCATGCCGAAGACACCCGCCGTGTGTAGCTCGAGCCACGATACAAAGTAGTGCATCGGGAAGACCACGTGCAGTACCCCGGGCTCATTAGCATCCGCTGCTCTACTGAGGCCATGATACAAGTGTGCCAAGCCGGCGATCCCCACAGCCACCTTTACCCCGATAGCCATCCGGTGGGCTGGGTAAAAGACAGAGGGCCGCATACGATGAGAGTGCATTGGGATCGCAAACCAACTCAGCCACAACCCGAGAAATCCTAAGAAAAAAGCCTCCTCGTCCATCCCAGGGGCTGCAATCTCTTCAAAAGACATGGTCGGGAAGTCCGGAAGGAAAAAACCCTTTTGGTCTATCTCCTTCGCCGGCAGGTTATCCAAGCCTAGACCGAAAGGGTCATCCAGGGTAGCGAACTTGGCATCTTCCGATGAGAGGACGCTTGTGTAGGGTTCCTAGGCATCCTAATGAGGTCTCACAAGGTATCAACCATGCCAATTTCAAAAATTCTAGGTGCCGAGAAACCCGACTACGGATCGTTTGCTAGAAAACTAGGCGAAAAAGCTAACTAGTTAACACTTAACTATGAGAATACGGATATACAACCTTTGTAGATCCGGTGCTCCACCTCCACGGCTCCGCAATGAAGTCTCCTCGCTGTCCAAGACGGATCCCGGGCTCTAGCGTCGGCTTCATCGGAGAATGGACGGGCTAGGTCATCGACAACGTGCCGAAGATGATCTACGTCGAAGCATCACTAGATCAAGCTCCACCTTCACCGAGCCTTGAAAACTTGTGAAGGAAACACACTCTACTACTTGGCAAGAGGTAGAGGATGAAGAAATAGAAAGTGGGTAGACTTTAGAATTGGATTTCTCACTTGTTTTCATCAATCACCATTGATGAAGAATGGTTTTCTTCTTGAGTTCAAGGAAGAAGAAGAAAAAAAATGATATATGATAAGTTAATAAAAAAGAATAGAAAAACCACCCTTATCATAATTCTAACTATGGTTATGTGTAGAGAATTAACCAAGGGTTAAAGGAATGGTTAGGGTTAAGGATGAGATAAGAATGGTGGACAAAGTCAAAGCTTCATGAAGCTTCAACTAAACAACAAATAAAGCCACCATTCTTTTCTCTTCTCATTTATTTTCCAAAATGAAATGGATAAATAAATAAGTGAATAAAACAAAACCCTAACCATAATCATGTAACCATGGTTTGATCTTTACACAAAAACCCTAGCAAAACATGTATCATCAAACATGATACAATCAAGTGCACAAAAGTATATCACATATACAATGTGTACAATCCGAGTGAGAAAATCCATTTAAAGTGAACCAATACTAGTTAATGCAAAGTAATATATCAAATATATAATTATGCATTAAATCATTAAATCAACACTTGATTTAACGATCCGGTCATATCGCATATAACCGACTAGTATACTATGTATCGGCTTATCGAATCAACGCTTGAATCGATAACTAGGTTATATCGCATACAACCATTCGATACATTCATCGCAAGAATAGAATACGGTATCACATACAGGCATTATTCTCGGTCCCGCACATATCTCATATGCGCTCCTATTTCGTTTCGCTTGAGCCAGGAAACCTCTGTGTAGGACTCTAAAGACTCGTCAATACGCCGGCAGCAGATGATGATCATATCAAGCATCCACAAGCCGCAAGCGGTCTGCTAAACGTAACGGCCACCCGGGTATTGAGCGATCAGAAGATCGACGAGCAAGCCCGCTCACACTCCTGTGAATCCAACCAGTAACACTACCGTACAGTCCGGTCTGATCGTCTGATATGTCGCATATCTCGCCTAGGGGTGGTAAACGTCAGACCCCAATAGCTCGATAAGTCGTGTCGATATGAGGTCTATAACTGTTCGAGAAACTACTGGTAACACTTACCAGTAAATCTCAGCAACCCTGGCCAGGGATTTCCTGTTATAGCCAATCGAACACAGCGCAACATCAACCCCCTATACCGGGAGAGACGAATCCCCTCCTATCGCTCATTGCCTCCATGTGACTCGGGACTGTACCCAAAAACCACCGTTTTGCACGCCCTCTTGGACGTGGTAAGATGGAAATCAAAGCACAGTGGGAACCACACAAGACTCTATGACGATCTCGGGTCAACAGACTACTCTGTACCAGTGTCACCAGAGAACTGCCATCTGACGTGAGGTATAATACCATCTGGGAGTTCTCGGCGAGTCCGTCCAGTGTACCCAGTCTCTACTGAGCACCCGTATATCATCTCTGATGTCAAACACCAATGGATATGGGATCATCCATCGCCCATCTGTATGGGTCGAGAAGGTATACGCTAGTCTACTCTGGTATATCGATGCCCCGTCTCAATACACCCACGACTAGGGACTTTGAAGGATGTACTTATGGACTACCATGTCCCCACTAGTATGATCCGCATCATAGTCCAAGTAGTCAAGCACACATCCTAAGGGCTTTACCAACATGTAACAGAGAGACAATCAGCATACACGTTAAGGTAAAGGGTAACCAGATAGCATACTATCATGTCGAGCAAGAAAGTCCTCCCTATATATGTCGCAGCATCCACTACAATATACATCCAATGTACAGTAATGGCCTCTAGGGCATACATATAACTAACAATCTCCCGCTTGCACTAGGGCCATCTGTAGCAGTGGTTGTAGTATCTCATACTCAACCATCCCATAAAAATCTCTCTCTGGGAACAGGCCTTTGTGAGTGGATCCGCTGTGTTGTCCTCTGAGTCTACTCTCCTAACCTCGATCTCCCTGGAGATCAACCATCTCCATGATCAAGTGATACTGCCTTAGAATATGTCTGGATCACTGATGGGACGGACGTTCCTTGGCATAAGCCACAACTCCATTGTCACACAATGGAAGGAACTAAGTTCATCTCATGAACCAATATACACCCTGATAGCCACTTTGGTAGCATCTTAAGTAGCGATGTATCCAGCCTTTATCGTCTAGTATGCCACGGTATCTAGCTTGGAACTCTTCCAACATACCGTCCCTTTACTGAGGGTAAAGACAATGCCTGCGACTGACATTCAGTCGTCTTTATCACACTGGAACCCTTCCAGCGATTCTCCCCAGGATCGATTGATACCATCTCACTAAAACTAGTGAGTATCCTAATTTCCAATTAGATCTATCTCATAGATCCAAAATCCAGGATTTAGGAGGTATCATTTTGATCCTACATGGAGAATCATTGTGATAAACGGAGATTGATCGAGCGTAGCATAAGAAACTCTTTTCTTATCAAGAGTATGTCATCCACGTACTCTACGAGGATCACCACCATACTCCCTACTACCTTTTTGTTTACACAAGGTTCATCTACCATTTTGATGATGTCAAACTCTTTGACTAATCCATCAAAACAGATGTTCCAACTCCGCGATGCCTGCTTTAATCCTATAAAGCATCTTGCACACGTTTCCGCTGCTCCCACTGTCTACGAAGCCCTCTGGCTGTGTACTTATAGACGCTCTCTTCTAAATCATCATTTAGAAAAGCAGTCAAGACACCCAACCACCAGATATCGCAGTCATGGTATGTAGCCGTGACAAGTAGGATCTGGATGGACTTAAGCATAGATCCTTAGAAAAAGTTTCATCATAATCCACACCTGGTCAATGATGCAAACCTTTAACAAGTCTAGCTTTGAAAGTCTCAACTTTTCCATCTACACCAAGTAATCTTCTCAAGATATACTTGCTCCTGATGGGGATTTAACCCTTCAGATATAGCAACCAAAGTCCATACTTTGTTGGTGTATAAGGATTCCATCTCAGATCACTAAACATCCAGCCATTCTTACAGAGTCTTACTCTCGATGGCCTGCTCGAAACTAGTTGGGTCATCATCTCATGATGCAATCCTCGCTCCCACTGTCATAGAGAAACCGAAGTAACTCTCAGGTGGGTGAGGAACCGTGCTAGATCGGCGGAGAGGCTGAGGTTCGTTGGAATCTACTGAATCCTTTGGTTCTATCAAATCATCAGCTGCATTTTGTATAGCTGGAACATTTCCAGTTCTACTTAACAGACCTTGCCTCGAGCTTGTCCGGATTTTGTTTTTAGACATAGGCCGGACAACCCCAAATCTTAACTAGCTTAAGACATGGGCTCTTCCCTTATCATATCACATATGAAATGGTAGGCAACTGATTTGATTGGAACCCTATTCAATAGGTATGCAGCTTCTCAAGCGCATAACTCCCAAAAGGAAACAGGTAACTCAGTATTACTCATCATCGAGCACACCTTATCATATAGGATGTGATTGTTCCGCCCCGATATACCATCGTGCTATGGTGTATACGGAGGAGTAATGCTGAGAGAGAATCTCATTCTCCTTTAGAATAGTCCATGAATTCCATGCTCAAATATTCTCCTCCCTGATCTGATCATAGGACTCAATACTTATACCCGTATTTTGGTTCTCTACTTCTAACTTTTATTCTGTGAATATCTCAAAAGGTTCGGACTTGTGTTTCAACAGGAACATATGTCTGAATCTCGAGAGATTATCAGAGAATGTAATGAAGTACAAAGAACCAGTCTTGGCAAGTGTAGACTGGGGACCTACATACATCAACATGTATCATCCCAAAAGTTTACTAACTCTTTCTCTGTTTCCAATAAACAGAGCTGGTGTCATTATATCTTTGTGACATGACTGGCGAGTTTCACAAGATGTAAATTCAAACTGATTTAAATATGCATCTATATGTAACTCTAGCTAGTCGGATCACATTGATATGACCTAGTCTACAATGCCTCAAGAAGAATCCGTTCATTTCTGAACTCTTCCTCTTGTGTGTGTTCCATATACTAAGAACTGTAGTTTGATTTAGAACATTAATGCTTTTAGATAACGTGCCTGAACCGATCAACTTTTGATATAGGAAATGTTCAAAACATTTTCCAACAATACAAAATTTTATCCTTTCTTTTCTAACAAAGAGAGTGATATGATTTGGTATATCAGGTTCGGTATCTAATAACATTCGTTCAGAATCAATGTATTCGTAATACAGGGTGACAGTGACCAACAGACTTGGCTGCAACTCTTGCCCCGTTTTCTGCCTCATGAAACTTATCACCCGTTCTCAGTTCTCTACCTATATATAGCCCTATGTAACATATTACATATCTGGGATCCTGATCTGGTATCACATACCCAGGACGTAGAGGATACTGAGAAACAGTTCTCTGTAATGAACACACCCGAAGATGATGCATCAGCATGCACTCTCTTCGTTTGGGCGGCACGGGAATTCTGGTAATCCCCAATTTCCTGCTCTGTCTTATAACAATTATAAGTTGGAGCGGGACCAACGTTCCCCAGCTCAGTACAACAAGTGGGTTCGGTCAATAATCCGTATTATTATCTTGATTAAGGAGTGATATGGTCGCTACCAGGAGAGAGAGAGAAGAAAACACTCAGCGTGCGTTCTTGCAAAAATAGATTGGTTACTATTTTATCTAATCAGGATGGCTCCCACTGCTTTTTATCAAATCTTCCTTCAAACCCTAAAAGGAAAGACTAGCCGGGATTAATTACACACTACAAGTTCTCCAATCTTTCAGCCAGGCCAGTGTCGGTACTTTGAGGGAGGTCCCCCGTGCTTTCGCACGAACCTAATTAATGTAAACCTCGTTTTCCCAGAGGCGTAACCCCGTTGACACCTTTCTAGACACCTACTTGATCGGCTAATTGTAATGTATAAAACTCTCCCAGGAGTAACTCTTACTCGCAGCGGGTATCGGGATCCAACTATCTCATAGAAGGTATGCAATCTCATTGCAAATTTCAACACTTGAAATTCCCGATAATATTTTGCCCCTAACCTCCTAAGACCTTGGCAAAGGCCAACAAACCATAGGATGCTAGTCAAGTTCAACCCGTCATTTCCTGATTGAATTAAACCCACCCGCACGGCCCTTGACAAAGGCCAACAAGGTCGCACGACTACCCTAACTCAATCTGCATCATATGCATAAACAGATAAGCACCAGTTAGCTACCGCACACTGCGCCTTGACAAAGGCCAACAAACGCAGCACGAATACTAACTACTACTTATCTGAAATGACGGAGGGCTACGACAGGTTTTTATGAAAACCTATTGCGTAATGAACTTGATATCGTTGTAGGATCGAATGAATTTTGAAATGGAGTGCTTTTGAGGCTTTTCTAGTTTTGCTAAAGGAGTCACTCCCGGTGAAGGGATCGTCGGTCCTTTCCTCGTCGAATGAGGTGCGGGATATATCACATATATCACTGTGCAAAGCAGAAACTATAGAAGCTATCAAAAGACAAACCGAGTGTGTAGCATCTGCCAGTTATTGCTAAAGGAGTCACTCCCGGTGAAGGGATCTCGGTCATTTCCTCATCGAATAAGGTGCAGGATGTTCTATAATGAACACCGAGATGCAAAGCAAGAACTGTAGCTACCTGTTTTATTTTGAAATTCGATTCTACAACATCTTAGGTTTCTTTTCTTTCATTAATCACATTAATGAAGTCCCATCAATTATGTACCGAAACATCACAGATAAATACGACGTACACTTATGCCATCCGCATTCGCCTCGATGTCCCATCGTGCACCGTTAGGTTAGGTAACTAACGACAGAGCAGGGCAGGGCTAGCGCGGGTGTAAAACATAAGTAACGTCTATATAATATATCATATATACTATATACTGTATCTATCACAGAACATCACATGATCACATCACAAATATCGCAGCAGAAGAATCATATGAAATATTGGATATACTAGGACGTCCGTGTTTTCAATACGAGCCAGTATAAAACACGGATTCCACGGTCGTGATGAATAGCCAAACCCACACCCCTAGACCCCTACGAGAGCGGCAAGCAACCCTACCAATTCTGGAGTTAGGAGACCCGGACTCGACTCCTCGAGTTGGTCTCCCACTGGACTCCAGAACCCGGTTACTTGTGCTCCCCTCCTTGGGTCTATCCTAGTGCGGAAAAGTAAATAATATACAAAAGGTGACAACTTCCGCAACCTGGAAGTGCCCCAATAAAAGAATATTACATACAAGTTTTTACATGAATGAAAATGAAAAACACTCATCTCACATAAAAACCCCCGGCTATTCAAACACGACGATCCAATATAACATATCCAGCAACACATAACATCACATGTCATCAACGTAAGTAAATATGCGCATCCCAATTGTCGTTGACATATAGCAACGAAACCGGCGATATCACATATTACACTTACGGTCACAGAAAAGAAAGTGTAAAACTACAACAGTTGGAATCCGCAACCTGCATAGACATCGCATGCCTAATCAAATGAATACCTTAGACATCACATGCCTAACAATTATAAACCCCGCATTTTAGTCTCAAAATCGAAAACACTTTTCAATACCAAGTCGGGCAATTCAAAAAGATTCCCGACATCCTGATCGAATGCTCGTCGCAAACTTCAGTAGACGGCTGCACCCCCGATACCGTCGACGAAGTGCACCAAGGCGGAACACCGCAGCCGCGAGCACCCGAACGGATGCTTTCGGCGACGGGGTTCTCCTACGGTCACTTGGTCGGGGCTATGGAGTGAGGCTGTCTATTAAGTTTACCCGGCGAGTATCCGCGTACGCTATGTGATTGCGACGGACTTTTGATCACATCAAAACTCCGTGGCAACTGATCAAGTGAGGCTAAACTGCTATGTTTATAACATTCATTCAGTTATCTCATAACTCTTTGTGAATTCCAATTATTGTATCACATTCCAGATAATTAGAAAATGTTAGACTTTCCGATCGAACAATCGAACACCCAAGTTTTCCCGGTACAGATCAACACATGAAACAAGTCTAAAAACATTCAGTTCGTGCCTCAGTACCAACGGTCCAGCCGTAGAAGGGTCAAGCCAACGCCTCACATGTGGCACGCCGTACTGCCCCAAACCCGAAGGTTCAAAGGGCAGTTCAAGACGGTCACATAATCGAGTTAAGGTTTGTTGTCTTCTAGAGGGTCCATCGAGTTACTTGCACTACTTAGAACGTCGTTAAACTACGGAAAGATCCAACACTTGGAAATTTTCCGACAGGGGAAAAATTAGGTATTTATATCCGGTCGAACTTTTTAACATATTCTAAAATTTATCCGGAAAGCCACACAGACAAAATTTGATACTCTGATCGAAACACCGAATCCCCAAAAACACAGCAGAAAAATTCAACTCTTGAATCAATTTAAAAATTCCCAGAAAACTCAGCATAATTTATCAGGAATTACTGTGCAAAACATAAGGGCTGACGTCACCATAAGGCCGCGGAACCGCCGCAGAAGCCAGGCTTCTGCCGCGGTTCCGCCGCACAAATCACTGTTCACCAGAAAATTTTTGCACCGTAATTCTTATTTTTCCCTGCTGAATTTTTTAGCAATTTTTAATTTGGAAAAATCCCAGTTTTTGAAAAAAGGACAGAGAGCTATTTTATGATCGGGTTTCGGGTTCGTTCGGACTTCAAATTCCGTCTAGAATTCGCCTAAGGCTCTAGCTAGGCTCTGATACCACTGTAGGGTTCCTAGGCATCCTAATGAGGTCTCACAAGGCATCAACCATGCCAATTTCAAAAATTCTAGGTGCCGAGAAACCCGACTACGGATCGTTTGCTAGAAAACTAGGCGAAAAAGCTAACTAGTTAACACTTAACTATGAGAATACGGATATACAACCTTTGTAGATCCGGTGCTCCACCTCCACGGCTCCACAATGAAGTCTCCTCGCTGTCCAAGACGGATCCCGGGCTCTAGCGTCGGCTTCATCGGAGAATGGACGGGCTAGGTCATCGACAACGTGCCGAAGATGATCTACGTCGAAGCATCACTAGATCAAGCTCCACCTTCACCGAGCCTTGAAAACTTGTGAAGGAAACACACTCTACTACTTGGCAAGAGGTAGAGGATGAAGAAATAGGAAGTGGGTAGACTTTAGAATTGGATTTCTCACTTGTTTTCATCAATCACCATTGATGAAGAATGGTTTTCTTCTTGAGTTCAAGGAAGAAGAAGAAAAAAAATGATATATGATAAGTTAATAAAAAAGAATAGAAAAACCACCCTTATCATAATTCTAACTATGGTTATGTGTAGAGAATTAACCAAGGGTTAAAGGAATGGTTAGGGTTAAGGATGAGATAAGAATGGTGGACAAAGTCAAAGCTTCATGAAGCTTCAACTAAACAACAAATAAAGCCACCATTCTTTTCTCTTCTCATTTATTTTCCAAAATGAAATGGATAAATAAATAAGTGAATAAAACAAAACCCTAACCATAATCATGTAACCATGGTTTGATCTTTACACAAAAACCCTAGCAAAACATGTATCATCAAACATGATACAATCAAGTGCACAAAAGTATATCACATATACAATGTGTACAATCCGAGTGAGAAAATCCATTTAAAGTGAACCAATACTAGTTAATGCAAAGTAATATATCAAATATATAATTATGCATTAAATCATTAAATCAACACTTGATTTAGCGATCCGGTCATATCGCATATAACCGACTAGTATACTATGTATCGGCTTATCGAATCAACGCTTGAATCGATAACTAGGTTATATCGCATACAACCATTCGATACATTCATCGCAAGAATGGAATACGGTATCACATACAGGCATTATTCTCGGTCCCGCACATATCTCATATGCGCTCCTATTTCGTTTCGCTTGAGCCAGGAAACCTCTGTGTAGGACTCTAAAGACTCGTCAATACGCCGGCAGCAGATGATGATCATATCAAGCATCCACAAGCCGCAAGCGGTCTGCTAAACGTAACGGCCACCCGGGTATTGAGCGATCAGAAGATCGACGAGCAAGCCCGCTCACACTCCTGTGAATCCAACCAGTAACACTACCGTACAGTCCGGTCTGATCGTCTGATATGTCGCATATCTCGCCTAGGGGTGGTAAACGTCAGACCCCAATAGCTCGATAAGTCGTGTCGATATGAGGTCTATAACTGTTCGAGAAACTACTGGTAACACTTACCAGTAAATCTCAGCAACCCTGGCCAGGGATTTCCTGTTATAGCCAATCGAACACAGCGCAACATCAACCCCCTATACCGGGAGAGACGAATCCCCTCCTATCGCTCATTGCCTCCATGTGACTCGGGACTGTACCCAAAAACCACCGTTTTGCACGCCCTCTTGGACGTGGTAAGATGGAAATCAAAGCACAGTGGGAACCACACAAGACTCTATGACGATCTCGGGTCAACAGACTACTCTGTACCAGTGTCACCAGAGAACTGCCATCTGACGTGAGGTATAATACCATCTGGGAGTTCTCGGCGAGTCCGTCCAGTGTACCCAGTCTCTAATGAGCACCCGTATATCATCTCTGATGTCAAACACCAATGGATATGGGATCATCCATTGCCCATCTGTATGGGTCGAGAAGGTATACGCTAGTCTACTCTGGTATATCGATGCCCCGTCTCGATACACCCACGACTAGGGACTTTGAAGGATGTACTTATGGACTACCATGTCCCCACTAGTATGATCCGCATCATAGTCCAGGTAGTCAAGCACACATCCTAAGGGCTTTACCAACATGTAACAGAGAGACAATCAGCATACACGTTAAGGTAAAGGGTAACCAGATAGCATACTATCATGTCGAGCAAGAAAGTCCTCCCTATATATGTCCCAGCATCCACTACAATATACATCAAATGTACAGTAATGGCCTCTAGGGCATACATATAACTAACAGCTTGGGCAAAGGAACCGAGCGATGAAATCCTCAAAGCTAACTCCGCGACTCCCGTGTTCAATGAAAAGGGCCTCATAGATGTTCAACACTTTAATTAAGCTTGGGAATTGGTGCTGACAAGCATTCTCCGGCGTGAGCCCCCTTACCACCGGCCTAGCACCAAAGACATACTCGTCTGTCGGGAGCAACTCCTCATAGTGTTCGCCTATAACCGGTAAACCGGATACCTCCGTAAACTCTTCCAAAGAGATTGACACTTCCCGATCCATGGTGAGGAAAGTGTGGGTGGGAATGTTCCACTGCTCCAGGAAGGCCTTGAACCACCGGGTGGGAAGCGTGGGATATTGGAACAGAGAGACGTACACTGCGGTGTACAATCCTAACCTTATCAACTGCGACTTCTTCGTCGACAGGATATACCGAGCCCATGGCAGGTAGCCGATCGGGTGGCGGGGGATCAGACCTATGTTATATGATTGCCCCCAAGGTCGTGCCTCGCCTTGACAGATGCAGCGTCCCAGGATATCTAAAACCATGGGACGCTGGACCGGGATTGCATCTATGGCCGGATGAAGAAAACCCTTCGATGTCCAATCAACCAGCTCCACGGCATACTGCACCGAGGGTGGGGTAGCATAGTGAATCGCCGTGATGGGTTTTGACGGTACGGCGCACGTGAAGCTCCGTCGATCCATGATAATATGGTTATACCACGACCCCCAAAGATGGAGACTCTTATATTCCGGGTCATATTCCCTAATCATAGCCAAAACGTCATGGTCCAAGGGCGCTTCAGGAAACCCTTCCTCTGAGCGGATGAACGGGAATGAGGTATTAAGAGACATGGTCGCTGCAAATGAACAGAAATTATCCGTTAGTGTTGTAATTCCAACGCTTGGCGTTTAGGAAAATTTTCACTAATTAATTAATTAAATTAAAAATCAATCAAATTAAATTAAAATTAATCATACCACACTGCAGTGTAGTGGGTAGGGGACCAAATGGGGACCCACAAAATCTGGATGAAAGTGCCTCATTTAATAAGACAGCCCCATCATTGGGTGAGACTGTCAGTCAAAGAAAATATTTCCATGAGAATATTATCATCAGTAGGGAATCCCTAAAGACAAGGAGAAAATCTCCTCTTTCAGAGCAAAGCTCTGTCACAGAATGACACTTGTCAAATTCTGGTCTCAAAGGAATAAAATTCCTTAAAAGAGCATAGCTCTGTGATAATAATAGAAAGATCCATCAGAAAATTTTAACACTTAAAAATTTAAAAAAATTTGGACCTTGAAAAATCCATGAAAACTTATAATAAGTTCTTCATTTTGCAGATCTAAAAGATCCACACTTGATCCAAGAGCAAAGCTCTGTTCATGGGTTAGAACCCATGAACAAGATCTCTACAGATCTATAAGTTTTTTAGAGCAAAACTCTGTTTATGAAACCCCAATGGGGATCTTTTTAGATCAAAAGATCTGTGAGAGCAAAGCTCTTTGGTTAAGATTAATTTAAATTAATTTGATTTGAATTAATTTTTTTACCTAAAGTTTCTAACTTTGGAAATGAGCAAAGCTCTGAAGTTCTTAAGCAAGAGCAAAGCTCTGTTGAAATCAAAATCATGAAAAAAGAGTGAAGATTTTTTAAGGGCCAGGGGTCCTATTTATAAGGCGCTTGCGCTCCTTCAGCTCACCCCTTGATCCAACGGTCAGGAGCTTGCCACCGCTGCACTCACGTGCGCGCCACGTGAGCGCAACGATAGGGGGGCATTTGTTTCCCCCAATCAGAGCAAAGCTCTGCTGGAAATTCAAAATTCAAATTTTGAAGCAACGCTTCAAATCCCGGGCGCAGCGCGCCACGTGTCAGGCGCAGATACATCAGCGCAGCGCCCAAAGCAGCGCAACCAATCAGAGCAAAGCTCTATTTAAAGTAAAGTTAAAGGAAGCAACGTTTCAGTTGCGCAAGCGCTGCGCTGCGCGACACGTGTCACGCGCTGGGGCGTTTGCGCCAAACAGAATTAAGATTTCAAAGAAATCTTTCTGTTCTTGTCAAAACAAGAAGATTTTCTTCTATAAAACAGAAGCCCTTGGATCAAAGATCCAACGGTGGGGAAAATTCCCCAAATTACTCAGAGAAAGATCTCTTTAACAAATTTATGGGCACTATATAAAGGCCCCTAGACCTCAATTCAAAGGCATGAACATTCTTGAAAAAAATCAAGAGCTTCAAACAGAGAGAACTCTGAGAAAACTTTCAAGAAAAAGGTAAAAACCTTCACAAAAGTGAAGAAATTTCTTCTAATAGATCACTGATCTAAAAACCAGATCAATGATCTTCATATAATAAACAATGCTTTGCACTTCTTATGAACCACTGGTTCTTTAAAACAAGAAAAAACAAAAATAAAAAAAATAATGCTTTGCACTTTTATGAACCTTTGGTTCTTGAAATAAAAAGAAAAACTTGTTTTTCTTTGGTCTAAATTAGATCAAGGAAACGAATAGTGCTTTGCACTTTTTCTTATGAACCATTGGTTCTTGAATCTAAAAGATTCTTAAATCATAGTGCCTTGCACTTGCAAACTGCGCTGTTGCACTCCTGGATTGGCGCAAGCCACCAGAGCGCGCCACGTGTCAGCAGCGCAGGCGCAGCGCATTAGCGCAGCGCACTGCGCTTGCGCAACACGTGTCAACACTATAAGCGCTTGCGCTCTCTGATTGGCGCAAAGCGTCTGATAAATGCAATGCATTTCCTAAAGGGCCAGTCCCAAGTCAAAAGACCAAGCAGGCCTAATTAAATTGATGCTCTGCATCATTTATAAATGGGCAGAGCCCAAATGAAATAATAAAAATGCTATGCATTTTAAAAGGGGCAGAGCCCAAAAATATTGATGCTCTGCATCCTTTCTGGGCAGAGCCCAAATAAAAATAAAAAGAAGTGCAATGCAAGAGCAAATAAAATGTTGAACATTTTCAACTGGACTTAGCCCAATTTTGGCCGTAAGTCCTCAAATTAAATTGACTGAGCAAGATTGCTCTCTTAAATCAATTTACCTTCGGTTCGAGGGTACATCTCCGAACTCCTCTGACACCCGTCGTTGTAATCCTTCAATGACGTCAGAGAGGTGACGGGTCCTGACGACCACATATGTATATTGGACTGTGGACCGAAACGTCCTTAAACTAATATTGGACCGAAACGTCCTTAAACTAATGTTGGACCGAAACGTCCTTAAACTAATAGTGGACCGAAACGTCCTTAAACTAATGTAGGACCGAAACGTCCTTAAACTAATAGTGGACTGAAACGTCCTTAAACTAATAGCGGACCACCACGTCCCTAAACTGGAACATAGACCACCACGTCCATAAACTGGAACATGGACCACCACGTCCCTAAACTGGAACACGGACCGCAACGTCCTTAAACTACCTACGGACCACCACGTCCCTAAACTGGAACATAGACCACCACGTCCATAAACTGGAACGTGGACCACCACGTCCCTAAACTGGAACATGGACCACCACGTCCTTAAACTACCTATGGACCACTACGTCCCTAAACTGGAACAATAGAGCCTCCAAATGCTCTTTTGCCGGATCTAAACGATCCCGTTTAAGTCGATCTTAGCCCCAAACACGGCTAACGTATCCTTAAACATTCAAATGGACTATAAAACTCCTAATCAACTTTGGTTCAAGGGTATATCTCTGAACTCCTCTGACACCTGTCGTTGTAATCCTTCAACGACGTCAGAGAGGTGACGAGTCCCGGTGGCCATATATTAAATGGATCTAGACGATCCCGTTAAGTAGATCTTAGTCTCAAACAGGGCTAACGTATCCTTAACGAACGTTTAAGTTGATCTTAGCCTCAATACGGCTAATGTATCCTTAAACTAAAAACACCAAACCCAAATCTAAGTAAATACGGATTTGGACTAATCCACGTCCTACGGGCGACGGAATTACTCAGTCTCCGTATACAATCCACGGGCAACCACAAACAAAACAAACACACACGGCACGAAGTGAAATTCTGGAGAAGGAGAAAGTTGTTACCGCGATGCGGTAGCGTAATTAACTGCAGGGGCTTGCGCCTGCAGGGAAGAGCGTCCCCACAATCAAAAACCCCTCAAGCGAGGGGGAATCTGACGAAGTCTGCTACATCGGCCGCATCCGTCTAAACCTCCGATACGTGGTGCCATAAATCAACTTGGCATCTTCGGAGAGGTGGACGGATAAAACCAAATAGCATCTGCCCCGAATCTCAGTGTCAGGACTTCGCAGTCTTATGCGCCGTCTTTCGGAGGGGAACATGCATAACCCCAGAAAGATCGCGGTAACTCAGCCTTACTCATCATGCAACGAACCATATCCAATAGGGTTCGATTCCGCCTTTCCGATACACCGTTGTGTTGTAGTGTGTATGGAGGAGTAAGCTGAGAGAGAATTCCATTCTCTTTTAAGTAGTCCAGAAACTCGGCACTCAAGTATTCACCACCTCGATCAGATCTCAGTGTCTTGATACTTTTGCCTGTTTGTTTTTCAACTTCATTCTTGTATTCCCGAAATTTCTCAAAGGCCTCGGATTTATGCTTCATCAAGAAGACATGTCCATACCTAGAGAAATCATCTGTGAAAGTAATGAAGTATGAATAACCACTTCGCGCATGTGTAGACATTAGACCACACATGTCACTGTGTATGAGTCCCAAGAGCTCGCTCGCTGTTACTCCGTGTCCAGTGAACGGAGTCTTTGTCATCTTTCCCATGAGACAAGATTCACAAGTGGCATAAGACTGGTACTCGAACGGATCCAAGTATCCTTCTTTATGTAACTTTGTCAACCGTGTCTCATTAATGTCACCCAGTCTACAATGCCATAAGAAAACCTGATTTAATTCCGGAGACTTTCTTTTAAGTGTGTTCTGGACACTGAAAATCTGAGCTTGATTCAATATGTATATCCCGTTTTTTAATGTACCTGACCCAATCAGAACTTGATTTAGGTGGATATTGACCACATCGCTTACAAAAGTAAAATCATATCCTTCCTTAGAAAGTAAGGATACAGATATGATATTACATGTCGCACCTGGTACATAAAAACAGTCACGCAGAATCAATATCTGCCCAGTTGTCAGTCCAAGATGATACTCCCCTACGGATTCAGCGTACATGCTCATTCCGTTAGCAACCCTGAGAGTCATATCACCTATCCTGATAACCCTACGGTTTCTCAGAGCCTGTAATGAATTACAGATGTGAGATCCTGATCTGGTATCCAATATCCAGGAAGTAGGGTTAACTGATATACAGTTCTCTATTACAAACACACCCGAAGCCGAAGCCACAACATGCTTCGAATCCTGGCTACTGGCTTTACTAGCCCTGCAATCTTTCTGCCAATGTTCATTCCCGTAACAATAGGAGCGTCCCTCTTTTACTATATCTAGTCCCGAAACTTTTGCCCTTCTCTTTTCTTCTACTTCCCTGGTTTCCTTCAGGGTAGAAGGTAGAGACTGTAGAATCAAGTCAGCATCTGACCCGTTCTTCAACGTGGTCTTCAGGTCCGTGAGCTCAAAATAGCTGGTCTCTATAAGGACGTTGCCCCCTACAGATGACCCGATAGCCAACCTCGCTGGAAGCAATTCGTTCGAGGTCTCATATCTTGCGATACGAGATTGCTCTCCATATAAATCTTTGTTATGGAGGAAGATAGAAACTAAGTCCATCTTCTCGTGCTGCCTCTGGTATGCACCATCAACTGAGTCTAACACGAGGCACTTAGCTTTTGCATAATCTTTTTCCGATGTCTTGCGGATATGAATATCCGTGACAGGGGAAACTGGACCTGAGACGGCAGGGGTTGGATCAGTCAAGAGGTGTCCCAGCTTATCATGGGCAATGGACATCTGGACAGACCTTTGCCAGTCATAACAGTCAGATTCAGTCATTTTATTATCTAGATATAACCTATGTCCGGTCACTGGGTCGCTGCAATTAAGAGAGAGAGAAGAAAACACTTTAGCATGATGCTCTTGCAAGTTTAGATTGGTTTTTAATTTATCTAAACAGGATGGCTCCCACTGTCTCTCGAATCCCTCCTCAAACCATAAAGGAAGAATTAGTCGGGATCAATCTCACCGTACAATACTTGCTTAACCGTTCAGCCAGGCTGGTGTCGGTACTTCGAGAGAGGTTTTCCAACGCTTTCGCGAAGTTCCTTAATTAAGTAACCTCTTTTCCCTGTGGGCGTAGCCCCTCTAACACCTTTCTAGACACCTACTTGGTTTATAGCATTGATCGTTAAGCGAGAAAGTTCCCGAGGAGTAGCTTATACTCACAGTAAGATCGGGATCCAAATATCATCGTGTGATAAAACTGAAGGAATCCTACCAGAATCATCACACTCCAAATGGTATGCAGCACTAGCAAGTTTCAGTTTCTTTAAAAACTCCCGATGTGGATTTTTGCCCCATGCTCTTATGACCTTGACGAAGGCCAACATATCATAAGTCACATGTCAAGTTCTACCCGTCATTGTCCAGGTTAATTTGAACCCACCCGTACATACCCTTGACGAAGGCCAAAATAGCAGTACGACTGTCCCAAACCAACGCATCTATCTATGCTACAGATAAATATTCAACAGCTACCAATCACTATGCCTTGGCGAAGGTCAAAATACATAGCTTGAATACTACTGACTATTTAACTGAAATGACGGAGGGCTATGAATGGTTTTGGCGAAACCGTGAATGTAGTGAACTTGATATAATCGAAGGAACCTGATAGCTTTTAAAAGGAGTGGTTCAAGCTCCGCGTTTAAAAGTTGGCTTTTGAAAAGAACCGAGTGGTTTTAAAAGTGTTCCAACGACTTTTACTTGGTTTATTTTTCTTGCATTAATTTAATGCGTCCCATCATTTAATCCTACCATTGCAGAAAACAACGAAAATATGACTTACGCTTATGCCATCCGCATTCGCCACGGGGTCCCGTCATCACCCGTTAGGTTACTTAACTAACGACAGAGCGGGAGCTGGACTAGCGCGGATGCAAAACATAAGCAACGCCTAAATAGATATCATATAAAGATATATATACATTCGTCAGATGCAATGATAGCCATTCCAGATCACAGATGAACACTTTGGATATACTAGGAATCCGCGTTTCGTTCGAGTCTGCAACGAAAGACGGATTACACGGTCGCGATGAATAGCCAAACCCCACCCTAGACCCCTACGGGTGCGGCAAACTACCCGCCAAGTACCCGAAGTGAAGCAACCTCCCTCAACAACGTGAGTAGGCCACTCGGCACTTCGAGATACCCGGTAGTTTGTGCACCCCACCTTGGGTCTATCCTAGGAGCAAAAACAGTAAAAAGAAATAATATACAATGGCGGCTACAACCTCATCCCGGATGTGCGGCCATAAAATAATATTACATCAATTACAAAATTTTACATGAATGAAAGAAAAAGAAACTCGCATCTCGCATCCACCCGGCTATTCATCCGCGACAATCCACCGAGTTCATATACACAAACCATCAACATTACAGATCACTGATATGTATAACCCCCACTAATTGACGTATAGCGATTAGCAGACGTTCAATACATATATCACATCACAGATAATATCCATTAGCCAAAGTCTACGGAATTTCGATCAAAATACGGATTTGTAACCACCCCAAAAACAAATTTGTTCTCTGGAAAATCTGGGCAGAAACAAAATATACTAAAAATCCCAAAACATCCAACTAAGAACACTGCACTAAAAACGGTCCACGGCCGAGTCAACTCGGCCGCGGATCCGCGGCAAGAAGCATGTTCTTGCCGCGGAACCGCGGCGCTTTGACCGAGTCAGTGGATCATTTTTGGTGGGTGTCTTTAGAAAACCCTGAGCCGATTTTTCATGTATGTTAAATAATTTTAAAGCAGTATAAAAAATCAGCAGAAAGTTGATTTTTTCGGACATGTTTTGCGAATTTTTTCCGATCGAGATTCTAAATACTTTACTCGCTTGCTAGTTTATATTTAGCTAGGCTCTGATACCACTGTAAGTCCACGTTGCTCACCCCGGTTCTTACGGGGAGGCGGAAACGGTAAAAAACGATTTTTTAGTGCAAAGGCAACATGGACTAAAAGAAGGATCTTTGCTAAATTACAAACTAGCAAACTACTTGAGGTTCTATCTACTATGCCGTAGAGATTATACCTCACGATACCGGTCCTTCGGGTCTCCATTCCGCTGTCCGGCTTGTCCATCCACGCTCCGAGGGTCGATCCGGATCTTGATCACCTCCGCGGCCTTCTTGAGTCGAAGACGATCCACCCGAGAGATATACTCCGAGCTCCACCTCGAGCCGAGGCAACTAAGGCAACAAGATCGCTAGTCTTGATGTCCTAGGATGTGTAGAAGAGATAGATGGAAGTGTTTGTCTATTTGGATCCCTTTTCTCTCAACACATGAGATCAAAGGAAGAATCAAGAGGAGGAAGAATAAGGAGAACAACCATGGAGCTTTCTCATTTCTTTTCAAGAGAGAGAATGAGAAATGAGAAATGAATTATTGTGCTAGAGAAAATGAACCAAGGTTGCAATAATACACCACTATCATCATTACTAATCTTTTCAAGATTAAGTTGATGGCATCAATTGACTTGACCATTATCATAACCCAAAGAATAAAAAGAAAAAGAAAACCAAAGAAAACTCTAGACCTCTCATGAAGGTCCAAGTCAACTTTGGTCAAATGGTCAACAAAGTCAAGTATGGTCAAATGGTCAAAGCAATTAGCCATCACATAATAATCACTAAAAAGATTAGTAAATAATGTCCCCGGCTCATAATGGTTTTGACCGAACGAACTGCCAAAACCCTAATGAGTCCGCCTCATTATGGTTTCGACCGAATCAACTGTCAAAACTCTAATGAGTCACCCCCTTCCTCTTCGTTCCTCACAACTGTGCATACACACCCGCATCCACATTCCGTAGAATGTGAATGCACAGAAGACAAAACAAATCCATCCGTGCAATACTAGGATCCGGCTTAAACCAAAGCCCACTAGTATTGCCTGCCCGAACAGCATACGCACACAACTGTACGTAAGTGATCGAAGCCCTGCCGTAAAACCATATGGCCTCTACACCTTTCGCTCAGTGCAGGGAAACTTTCTATGTGGGACTCTAAAGACTCGACACTACGCTGGCAGTGGGTTTAACCACAGACCGCAAGCGGCACTAGCTGTACGTAACGGTCCCAAGGTAGATGTCGATAAGAAGGCCGATGAGGTAAACCCATCCGAACTCCTACTGAGCCTGTATGTGACAATCTCCGTACAGTCCGGTCTGTTTGTCTGAGAGTATCGCATGGCGGGCCTAGGGGGTGGCAAACGTCAGTCCCCTAATAGCGGTACAAGTCGTGTCGGAGTGTAGCCCAGAACACCCTGAGATATCACTGGAAACCTACCAGTATATCTCGCTTGCTCTGGCCAGGGACGACTATGTGTAATGGCTCTCCTAGACATAGCGCGATATCAACCCCCAATACCGGGAGAGACGAATCATGTCTAACCGTCACTGCCTCCAAGTGCTTCGGGACTGCACTCAACTACTACCTGTTTGCACGACTCCTTTGAGCCGTAGAAGGGTAGTATTCAAAGAACAGTGGGAACACACTCGAGGCGAAGTGACAGTGTCAAGTCAACGAACTAAGCTGTACTCATGTCACCTGGGAACTGATAACTGACGATAGGTATAATACCAACCAACAGTTCCCGACGAGTCCTGTTCAGTGTACCCGTAACCTAACGAGCACCCGCATACTATCTCCAGTACGACGTACTGATGGCTGTGGGACAGACCATCTCCCCTGCTGGGATAAGAAGCGCATACGCTAGTCTACTCTGGAGTATCGATGCCCTGTCTCGATAATCCTACGACTAGGGACCTGTATAAGGATGTGCTTATAGATTACCCAGCCCCCACAAGTGTGGCTGCCATCACAACGCTGGTAATCAAGCAAAGATCCTAAGGGCTCCACTAATATGTATAAGCAATATGCTAAAAGAAATACATGCACATATTAAAGTAGAAACAAACCAAGTAGCATACTACCATTTTGAGCAAAATTGTCTATACAACTGTGAATATCCCAAGCTTCCATCAAGTAATATACAAGTTAGTATGATACAGTAATGGCCTCTAGGGCATATACACTAACAATCTCCCACTTGCACTAGGGCCATGTATTGGCGTATCGAAGACTTATCATCTCGATCAGCCGCTCGAACTGAGTCTCGGGTATGGCCTTCGTGAATGGATCTGCAGTGTTATCCTCCGAATTTACTCTTTTCACCTCGATCTCCCGGCGATCTGCGATCTCCCTGATCAGGTGGTACCGTATCAAAATGTGCCTGGACTTCTGATGGGACCTGGGTTCCTTCGCTAA
Source organism: Agapanthus africanus (assembly GCA_030015575.1). Taxonomy (NCBI): domain Eukaryota; kingdom Viridiplantae; phylum Streptophyta; class Magnoliopsida; order Asparagales; family Amaryllidaceae; genus Agapanthus; species Agapanthus africanus. Next base: position 50,449,094 of record CM057348.1, read on the forward strand.
AGCTATAGCTCCGTTGTTGTCACAATACAGCGGTATTGGATCAACAATGGTAGGAACCACCTGAAGTTCCGTGAGGAACTTCTTCATCCAGACAACGAACTCTAGAGGTCTTCTCGATGTGTCGGCCCAACTCTTCTTCCGATCTTGTGCTGCCTTCATATAATTCCAGATAGTATTAACTTTCTCCACGGTTTGCACGATCAAATCCGGTCCCAACAATGTTCGTTCTCCAACATCGTCCCAACAAACATGTGAGCGACACTTGCGACCATACAATACTTCGAATGGAGCCATCTAAATAGTCGCCTGAAAGCTGTTGTTGTACGAAAACTCCACCAAGTGTAGATGATCTTCCCACGAACCCTTGAAGTCCAACATGCAAGCTCTCAACATATCTTCAAGAGTTTGGATTGTTCTCTCCGACTGACCATCTGTCTGAGGATGATAAGTTGTGCTAAATTTCAATCGTGTCCCCAAATTTTCTTGTAAACTCCTCCAGAAGTGTGATAAGAATCGGGTGTCACGGTCGGACACGATACGCATAGGTACTCCATGCAATCTTACAATCTCCTGCATGTACCGTTCTGCTAACGCTTCCGTTGATTGACCAACTCGAAATGGTATGAAATGAGCTGCCTTGGTCAATCGATCAACAAACACCCAAACTGCATTGTTGCTCTTTGGACTCCGCGGTAAAGCTGTCACGAAATCCATGGTTATATGTTTCCACTTCCATTGAGGAATCGGAAGTTGTTGCAATAAACCCGCAACCCTTTGATGTTCAGCCTTAACTTGCTGACACACCAAGCACTTCGCTACAAAATGCGCATCTCCTTTTTCATGCCTTCCCATCAGAAATGCTGTCTCAGATCGCGGTACATTTTCGTGCCTCCTGGATGTACGGAATACGCGGAACTGTGTACCTCCTTCATAACTTCTTTGCGAATATCTCCTTTTGGCACACACAAACGGCTACCATATCGCAACGAACCATCTTCATGAATTAACAAGTCCGTTTGAAGTCCAACTTCAACCTGTTCTCGAAACTTCTGCAATCTTGGATCATGTGACTGCGCTGCTTTAATATTATCGATCAACGACGACTGTACTTGCAGCTGCATCAACTGTCCCGAAGAATGCGGTAGCACAATTTCCAACTCGAATCTCCGAAAGTCTTCAATAAGCTCCTTCTATGCAGTCAACATTCGAATTGCGGGCAACCGACTAAGCGCATCCGGCACTACATTAACTTTCCCCGGATGGTACTTAAGATCAAGATCGTAGTCAGCCATCAGCTCCAACCATCTACGCTACCTCATGTTAAGCTCTTTCTGCGTGAACACATATTTTAGGCTTTTGTGATCGGTGAATACTTCGACCCTTTCGCCCAATAAGTAGTGTCTCCAAATCTTCAAAGCGAAAATCACCGCTGCAAGCTCCAAATCATGAGTTGGGTAATTCTTCTCATGGGTCTTCAACTGTCTCGATGCGTAGGCTATAACCTTTCCATGATGCATCAAAACACATCCCAATCCTTTCCCAGATGCATCGTTGTGAATCACTAATCCTCCGGAATTGTCTGGCACGGTCAGAATAGGAGCGGTTATCAATCTTTGCTTCAACGCCTCAAAAGCTGACGCACACTTTTCCGTCCATACGAACGGTACTTCCTTTCGCGTAAGCTTGGTCAAAGGCTCAGCCAAACGAGCAAAATTCTCCACGAACCTTCTGCAATATCCGGCAAGTCCAAGAAAAATTCTGATCTCTACTACGTTCTTCGGAATCGGCCAATCTTGAACTGCTGCAATCTTCTCAGGGTCAACGGCGATTCCATCTCCGGATACGGTATGCCCCAAAACTTCACTTCTTCAAGCCAAAACTCGCACTTGGTCATCTTTGCATATAATCTTTCATGCCCCAATGTCTGCAGTGCGATCTTCAAGTGTTCCGCATGCTCTTCTATACTCCTCAAGTAAACCAGAATATCATCGATAAACACCACTATAAACTGGTCCAAGAACGGTGAAAAGATTCGGTTCATCAAGTCCATAAATATCGCCGGTGCATTCGTGACTCTGAATGGCATCACTAAATACTCGTAATGTCCATACCGAGTTCGGAACGCGGTCTTGCAAATATCCTCTGATTTAACTCGGACCTGATGATATCCGGATCGTAAATCCATCTTCGTGAATATCCTCGTACCACTGAATTGCTCGAATAATTCGCCAATGCGAGGGATCAGGTACTTGTTCTTAATAGTCATCCGGTTTAATTCTCGATAATCGATGCACATCCTCCTTGTGCCATCTTTCTTCTTGACTATAAGAACTGGAGCTCACCAAGGTGAATTACTGCTACGAATCCAACCCTTCTCAAGAAATTCGGTAACCTGCTTCTTGACTTCTTCCAACTCCACTGGTGCCATTGGATAGTATGCCTTTGAGATTGGCGCTGCACCAGGAACAAGATCAATCGCGAACTCCACATCTCGTTTTGGCGGTAACCCGAGATATCCTCGAACACCTCCATGAACTCTCGAACTACAGCCGGCGCTTCCTCCTTATCAACTTCCATCGACGAAACAACACTGTTTGTCGGCCTAGCCCTAAACTCGACTGGCCCGACAGAACTGCTTCCTACAGCAAAAGCAAACTCCGGATGTCCGGGAATTTAAAAAATCACTTTCTTTACCCTACAATCAATGTGAGCATGGAAAGTGCCGAGAAAATCCATTCCCAGGACAACTTCATAACTGTCGGTATCAAACACCAAGAAATCTGCAAAACATGAACTGGTAAACAATGAAACTGAGAGAACCACGAAAACTTCACGACCATGAATCAAGGAAATGAATCAAGACCAGGACTCCAAGTTACTTAAATAGAGTACCGCATTGTAACCATGTTGTAGTTCATAGTTACAATCACATAACTCCGTTCAAGTCGCCCAAATCCTACTATCAGAATCAAAGGAACATGGAGAAACAATAGGAAACCAAAAGGGTTCAAATCGAGATGCAAAGTGGTTTGCATATCGTCAAGGCAAATGATCAAAAGAAAGATATGATTCAAGAATTATGATAACAATGTGGCAGGACATGTTCTTAATCACGAGTATTCTGATTCGTGTATTGGGTCCAATACCCAACTACAAAAAGAATCAAACCCGATTAACCTAAATCCTATGGCTCTGATACCAAACAAACCCTGTCACACCCCGCTTCCCAGAGTGCGCTAAGATAGGCACGTGACAGAGCCAACCATGCTACCTGTGGATAGGAAACATCCCTCCACATTCACATTACGGCTATCTAGAGATATCAAGAACAATATAAATAAAATAAACTATCTAGTACATGTCCATGAGCCAGAATAAACGAGTCAAGAAATAATATGCGGAAGCAATAGATCCAATGAGAAATAACACCTGGAAAGTAAACATAACTAAAATGGATACAAACTGGATCCTCACTGCTCAGCCTGATGGCGGAAATACTCCTGATCAGCCTGCGACAAGGGTAGCGGATCTGGGCCATGCAAAACCCAGACATCAGTGCGTCATAATATCAACAATAATATAATCATGGGGTAACAATTCATGCAGGCATGAGTATGAACAGTAACAAGTCATCAGTAACAAGTAACAGTAACATGAATATAGATCAGTGAACAGGATATAAACAGGTGAGGTGCAGTGAGTAGTCTAAACTGTGCTATAGGGTTATCTACTCTAAAGTTATTCGAAATCAATTAATGTAATCCTCATCGTAACCCATCGGTCTATGCCTCGTTCATTCCCCACGGTACCACGGTACAATATATAATAGACTGTGAGTCTTTGTCCCGTTCATACCCCACGGGACCACGGTACAGGATGTAATAGCCCTTTGAGTTACGTTCAGTTACAATCTTGATTTCCCCATACCCCTAAGGTTATGTGTGTAAGTCATGTATTGATAAATCGGGAGCTAATGCCAACACAGGATCAAGTAGGTATAAGTTTGTCTATACAGACAACAGGATATGTCCATCAGGACAACATGTCAGGATTGTCGGCATTAGAAACAGGATCAGGTAACATGTCAAGTAATGATATATCAGGTCATGTCAGGTAGTGTACATGTATCAAGTCATGTCAAGTAGTGGTGTATCAGGTCATGTCAAGTAGTGCACATGTATCAACGGGTGCTCATAATCAAACTATAGAAAGTATTGAATCACGGTAAAGATATGGATGTACGGTGAAAGCATGGATGCAAAAACATCTATCAGGGGTTACATCATGACTATGTAGGATGCACATTATCAAGCATGGTGCACTAATACAGTAGTAACATGCAATAATATGGTCTCGGCATGTAACTAGATATGTAATAAACCGTACGGATACAGACGGATACTATAAAACTGTAAATCGGTAAAATTTGCTGAATATTAAAACACAAGCACTATTATTTATTAATTAGATATTGATATAATAATATTAACATGGATAACATATTCAAACTGATTAATAACTATAAAAGTGGTATTGATTAACCATGCACAAGAAAGTTCCGTTCAGAAATTCAGCGTCACCCTGATTTGTAAAATAGCTTAAAAATAACAAATGTTCTCCAAAAGGGATGTGTCATATACCAAAACAAAGATAATTCAATAAGGTTTTCATTTTTATAAATTAAAATATCTTAGATTGTTTCTACAAAAAGGTATGAACATTCGAAATTGAAAGTTTGCTGCTGGAATTTCCCTGGACAGCAGTTTAGAGATATTTTCATTTGCATTTTACGTTATTTAAACAATTTATTTTATAAGTAAATATTTCATAGAGTTATATTATTCTGAGTTAGCTTCGTAACAAACTAAAGAACGTATACTAATAATTTTTCTATGATTTATAATGAATTTTATAAGGTAAGATGTACAGTAAATTTCAGATTTATCGTATCCACTTTGCAACGACGTTTCATGTGTAAACTATAATATTTTCAAACTATATTTTGTATAACATTTTAAAATGCAGATTATAAACTAATTAAAGATAATAATAATAAGAAATATTACGACGATATATATTTTAAATGATATGGATGCAATCGGGTATCCGAAAACAGTAAAACTTCAATATGGATGCATAATACTATACCTAGCTTGTCGCAAGATAATTTAGCATGCGACTAGACATGTAAATAATGATATTGATGTGTACGGACGTCGTATAACAGTAAAATGATAAACTGGTAAATGCGGGATGTACAACTAAATAATATGAAATGTAAATATTCAATTGGGTGCATCATATTGTAGTCTAGCATGTATCAAGATAAATTTGCATGAACTAGATATGAAGTAACTTTCACGGATGCACACGGATATCTGAAAACGGTGAAACATGCAAAATGATAATGTGGGATGCATAACTAATCATTATATGTTGTTATTATTCAAATGAATATAGAATATAGTAGTATAGCATGTAGCAAGATTAACTTGCCTCGAAGGATCATGAAACGGATATGTACGACACGTGCGACATCGGTAAAACGTCACAACGCATGCACGGCACACGGGACAGGTCTACACAATGCAAGAGGGTGATCACGCAGGCAAGATATGTTCATTGGATCACTCGGATCGTCAGCGACGAGCACGGCTCCGGCGGTGATCACCGGAATCAAGAAACAAGATCAAGAAAAAGAAAGAAGAAAGAAGAAGAAGAAGTAAGAAGAAGAGGCTGTGTATTAAATAAGGAAAGAAACAGTGAGAGAAGATTTAACCTATGATGAACAACCAATGGCTATTGTGGATCAACGAGAAAAGGTTCTCGAGAATAAAGTAATCCTTCTAGTACTCATTTCGTGGGGAAATCGAGAATCTACTTAGGAACGTGAAGACGAGATTCGACAAAAGTTTCTACATCTTTTTCCTTAGATCCGTATTTTCTTGTCTTTTCCAGTTCCGTGAATTTTGAGGACGAAATTCTTTTGTAATTGGGTATAATGTAACACCCTAGTATATTTATACAGTATAACTTGGTATTTTAAGTCTTGTTTTATAATTCTTTTATTTTATTTATTTTGGTGTGAATGATTCGAATAGTAGTAGTCGTTATCCGACTCGACCGGCATATTTAGAACCCAATACGGTCCTAGATTATATTTGATTTTTTCCAGTGAAGTGTATCTACGAGACTCTAGTATTATATATACATTATATATATTTAAATCTTGATATATATATTTATAGCCACAAGTTATGAATAAATAATATTTTTGCTAACTAACATTGTATGGTATTTCACCTCATATCTTATTTCGTTCTTATCTATTATATGCAAATCTTAAAATATAATATAACAAATAATTATTAATCTTTATATATTTATTAAATCTTTATTTATATATTTTTAGGGGGTATATGTATTTAACATTAGATTATCACATTATGGTTTAAGATTTTACGTATATGTATTATTCTCAAAAATATATTTTTTAGAAAGATTCGGGTAAAATTTGGTAGCATTTGATATTATCTGTAAAACCCTAAAACCATATATACGTATGTGGGGGGGGGTGTATGTATATTGTTCAGTCGAAAATATTGCAATCTTTAACATAACAATTTCCTCACTTTTCTAATCATATAAGGATGTTTGTTATAAATATAACACGTATTACAAGTTCATCTAGAAAATATCAAATATCACGTGTTATACATTATAATCAACATTCTGGAAGGAAATTATGTGTTTATTATTTCAAGCATGATATTGTATATCTCAACAATTTTCAGTGAGATTTTGTGCAGAAAATTATTTCAGGACAGGTATCGGAATCACAAATTCGCCGACAAAATACAGAAAATCAAAGAGATAAAATCTGGCAGAGATTCAGAAGAGATAAGAAGATTTCAGATATCACCTGAACACATATAGACCAACACCAAACTACACAAGAGAAATGAAGCAACAAGCTCACCAAACGGCTGCAGATCCGCAGCCGAGTCAGGCCGATCCGCCGTGGATCCGCGGCCGAGTTAGGTCATCGGTTGACGAGAATTCTCCAGAAGTTTCATTGCAACTACTTGGCTTGTTGAAGACTCTCCATTGTAACAAACTTGTTCTGAAAACTTCCCTACAACAGCCTAATTTCTTGAGGAAGCTTGATAACTACCTTATTCTAGAAGTTTCCCTACAACTACATAGATTATTGAGGAAGATTGACCTAGATTCTAGTGGAAGATTAAGGAAAGGCTATAAAAAGGGACCTAAGCCTACATTAATGAGGTTGCTGTTGATGGTAGTCGATTTCTAGTACACAAACGAAAACCAAATCCAATTCAATTCCAAATCAAGATCCAAATCAAGAATCGTTAAGAACAACATCAAGCGACGACATTCAAGATCTTTTACGCGAAGCCGATCGTCATCAAGAGCACGAGATCCTCGACAGGTCCAAGTCTCACGGAGATCGAGCAAAGCGAAATTCGACGGAATAGTTACCTCTTCAAGGGAGCTATCAAGAGCAATTATTGTAATCTCGGATTGAAGGAATGTGTAATTAGAAGTTGATTAATAAAGGTGATCATTTGTTAATTCTCGTTTTCTTTAAACTTTTGCATTATGAAATTTCTAATTCTTGATTCTTCCATTTTCATGATGCGTGAGTGAAATCTCCGCTTGCTAAGGATTCGAAGGAATTCGGTAGATCAAACGGTAATGAAATTTTATACGCAGCTTAAGTCTTATGAGAATTATGAACTTTAGGAAAAAGAATCGTCAATGACCAAATTTGGAACGAGATCACTGTTCTTGATAATTTCGTTGCAATTTGGGATTAAATGATTGATGATTCTCTTTGCTAAAGGCTAGATTTGAATGATGATCAATGAAAAGATAAGGGATAGTGAAGGAGAAACCCTAGTTTCTTCAATAGATCCCTAATCTTCATTCATCGCCATCGTTCTAGCTATAATTCATCAATAGATAAGATAAGTCATTATTAGTATTCATCATTACTACTAATTCCTATCGAATCCTACAAGCCATTCTACATTTTCTTGATAACTAAAATTGATTTTGGACACTTTCTTGATTACTAAATCTTTAACTCTTTCTTAATTTTTCTTGAAAATATTTCATCTAATAAATCTTGATTCATCTTCTTCAATTTTCTTTACTATTTTCTTTCAACTCAACTAAATCAAGAACGAATAAATACACGAATCTCAGTGGACGACCCGTTCACAAACTACAACAACACCATTATTGATAGCGGCTATAAATTCTTTGATTGGGATAACACTTTTCATACGGATCATAGAAAATCGATCAATCAAATGGCGCCGTTGCCGGGGATGCGTGCGTAATTTGTTCGTTCTTGCTATTTGAGTTGAAATATTATTATTCCATCAAAATTTGAATCAAAATCGCATCGTGTGCTTAACGATTAGTGTTTGAATTTTTATGAGGGAATCGGGCATCACTGTAGAAGGGAGATCAAGATTCAGAGACTTTCTAAAGATTCCATAGGAGCAAAGGAAGCTATAGTAAAAATTACATCACCTATCTCTTCCATTTCACCGCGGTTCCGTGACGGTTTGGTTGTTTTGCGGCGGTTCCGCCGCCGTTTAGGTGATTCAGTGGCTAAAAATTATGTGGTGTAATCTCTGCTCTCTCCTCTCTTCTCTGATCTGTCCAATAACAACTTTTCTGCAGGATTCTTTGCAAAAACTCGCCGCTCAAAAAATAAAAATCTGTTGCGTGTTTTAATATTGGTTGTTTTGCATATTTTAATACGGAAATTAAGGGGCAAAGACCAAATTCAGATTAGGTGGGGATTTCATTACCCTTTCTAAACCCCAAAAATCACAAAACTAGTATCCGCATCACCCTCATTAACTAAAAAATATATAGACAAGACTCTAAGGACCGTCCCGCTCAATTAGGACAGAAGAAGGTCGTGGGTAATCTATTGCTTATCCGCATTTCTTTTGTGGTGTGTAAGGCAAGTGTGTCTAAGGCAAGTGGTTACTTAATTAGGTCCACTATTTACGTAGCGGATACCTCCGACTTACCTGGCACTTACCTGGTCACAGGAGAGATAAAGAGGCAGTAGAGAATTTATCCTGCGATTTGTCTTCTGGAATTCTAGGAGCGTCTAGTGACTTGACCTAGGTGACCGTAGATCTAGGGTTGATTGTGCATTTTTTGTTGTGATTTTTCTAAAATCCGTCTTTTTCAAAACAAACCAAACTTTTCTCTAATTATCACAAACGCTGCCACTTGTGCTAAACCGTTAGTACATGCTAGGCTGGATAAGGGATTCTATTGCTCGTCTTGTCCGCGTTTCTTTTATCGACCCCGAAGTCAGTAATTCTTCATCTTCTTTCCCACCACCTGTTAGTTATATGTATGCCCTAGAGGCCATTACTGTACATAGGATGTATATTGTAGTGGATGCTGGGACGTATATAGGGAGGACTTTCTTGCTCGACATGATAGTATGCTATCTGGTTGAACTTTACCTTAACGTGTATAATGATTGTCTCTCTGTTACATGTTGGTAAAGCCCTTAGGATGTGTACTTGACTACCTGGACTGTGATGCGGATCATACTAGTGGGGACATGGTAGTCCATAAGTACATCCTTCAAAGTCCCTAGTCGTGGGTGTATCGAGACGGGGCATCGATATGCCAGAGTAGACTAACGTGTACCTTCTCGACCCATACAGATGGGTGATGGATGATCCCATATCCATTGGTGTTTGACATCGGAGATGATATACGGGTGCTCAGTAGAGACTGGGTACACTGGACGGACTCGCCGAGAACTCCCAGATGGTATTATACCTCACGTCAGATGGCAGTTTTCTGGTGACACTGGTACAGAGTAGTCTGTTGACCCGAGATCGTCATAGAGTCTTGTGTGGTTCCCACTGTGCTTTGATTTCCATCTTACCACGTCCAAGAGGGCGTGCAAAACGGTGGTTTTTGGGTACAGTCCCGAGTCACATGGAGGCAATGAGCGATAGGAGGGGATTCGTCTCTCCCGGTATAGGGAGTTGATGTTGCGCTGTGTTCGATTGGCTATAACAGGAAATCCCTGGTCAGGGTTGCTGAGATTTACTGGTAAGTGTTACCAGTAGTTTCTCGAAACGTTATAGACCTCATATCGACACGACTTATCGAGCTATTGGGGTCTGACGTTTACCACCCCTAGGCGAGATATGCGACAGATCAGACGATCAGACCGGACTGTACGGTAGTGTTACTGGTTGGATTCACTGGAGTGTGAGCGGGCTTGCTCGTCGATCTTCAGATCGCTCAATACCCGGGTGGCCGTTACGTTTAGCAGACCGCTTGCGGCTTGTGGGTGTTTGATATGATCATCACCTGCTGCCGGCGTATTGACGAGTCTTTAGAGTCCTACACAGAGGTTTCCTGGCTCAAGCGAAAGAAATAGGAGCGCATATGAGATATGTGCGGGACCGAGAATCATGCGTGTATGTGATACCGTATTCTATTCTCGCGATCAATGTGTCGAATGGTTATATGCGATATAACCTAGTTATCGAATCGAGAGTTGATTCGATAAGTCGATACATTGGATACTAGTCGGTTATATGCGATATGACCGGATCGTTAAATCAAGTGTTGATTTAATGATTTAATGTATAATTATATATTTGATATATTACTTTGCATTAACTAGTATTGGTTCACTTTAAATGGATATTCTCACTCGGATGTGCGCATTGCATATGCGATATGATTTTGTGCACTTGCTTGTATCATGTTTGATGATGCATGCCTTTTGGTTAAGTGTAAAGAATTAAACCTTGGTTAATGAAATGGTTAGGGTTTACTTTTTCCTTATTCATTTTATTCATTTATTTATCTATTTATTCTTTTTGGAATTTGATTTGCATAAAGAATAAATGGTGGCTTTCTTTGGATGGATTATGAAGCTTCATGATACTTTGACTAAGTCACCATTTTGTCTTGATGCTTAACCCTAACCCTTCATTCTAACCATGATTGATTCTCTACACTAAACTATGGTTGGTTAATGATAAGTATTCATATTTATCTCTTTTTACAAAATAACTTATCATAACCTTTTTCCATCTTCTTCTTCACTTCAAGAAGAAGCTTGCTTCATCAATGGTGATTGATGAAAACAAGTGAGAAATCCAATTCTAAAGTCTACCCACTTCCTATTTCTTCATCCTCTACCTCTTGCCAAGTAGTAGAGTGTGTTTACTTCACAAGTTTCTTGACTTGGTGAAGTCGGAGCTTGATTTAGCGATGCCTCGACGTAGATCATCTTCGGCAAGGACATCGACGACCTAGCTTGCCCATTCTCCGACGAAGCCGACGCTTGAGCCCGGATTTGATTTGGACAGCGGAGAGGACCTCATCTCGGAGCCGTGGAGGTGGAGGACCGGATCTACAAAGGTTGTATTTCCGTATCTTATAGTTAAGTGTTAACTAGTTAGTCTTTTCGCCTAGTTTTCTAGCAAACGATCCGTAGTTTAGGGTTTCTCGGCACGTTAAAATTTGAAATTGGCATGGTTGATGCCTTGTGAGATCTCTCTAGTGTGCCTAGGAACCCTACAGTGGTATCAGAGCCTAGCTAGAGCCTTAGGCGAAGTCTAGACGCAATTTGAAGTCCGATCGAACCAAAACCCGAACCCGGATCATGCTCTCTGTACATTTCTGTAAACAGTGAGTTTTTTAACATTAAAAATATGCAGAAAAATCAGCAGGTGAATTTAAGAGGTACTGTGAAATTCGTGCTCCTAAATCGATTAAACTGCCGCGGATCCGCGGCACGAGCATGGCTCGTGCGGCGGATCCGCGGCCGTACGGCCACTTTATTTTATATATTTTACACAGTAACTCTTAATTGATAGTGCTGGATTTTCTGGGAATTTTTAATATTTATTCAAGAGTTGAATTTTCTGGGTTTGTTTTGGGGATTCCGTGTTTCGATCGGAGTATCAAATTTTGTCTATGTGGCTTTCCGGATAAATTTTAGAATATGTTAAAAAGTTCGACCGGATATAAATACCCGATTTTTCCCTGTCGGGAAATTTCCAAGTGTTGGATTTTTCCGTAGTTTAACGACGTTCTAAGTAGTGCAAGTAACGCGATGGACCCTCTAGAAGACAACAAACCTTAACTCGATTATGTGACCGTCTTGAACTGCCCTTTGAACCTTCGGGTTTGGGGCAGTACGGCGTGCCACATGTGAGGCGTTGGCTTGACCCTTCTACGGCTGGACCGTTGGTACTGAGGCACGAACTGAATGTTGTTAGACTTATTTCATGTGTTGACCTGTTTCTGGAAAACTTGGGTGTTCGATTGTTCGATCGGAAAGTTTGACATTTTCTATTTATCCTGAATGGGATACAATAATTGGAATTCACAAATTGTTATGAGATAACTGAATGAATGTTATAAACATAGCACTTTAGTCTCACTTGATCGGTTGCCACGGAATTTTGATGTGATCAAAAGTCCGTCGCAATCACGTAGTGTACGCGGATACTCGCCGGGTAAACTTAATAGACAGCCTCACTCCATAGCCCCGACCAAGTGACTGTAGGAGAACCCCGTCGCCGAAAGCATCCGTTCGGGTGCTCGCGGCAGCGGTGTTCCGCCTTGGTGCACTTCGTCGACGGTATCGGGGGTGCGGCCGCCTACTGAAGTTTGCGACGAGCATTCGATCAGGATGTCGGGAATCCTGTTGAATTGCCCGACATGGTATTGAAAAGTGTTTTCGATAATGAGACTAAAATGCGGGGTTTATAATTGTTAGGCATGCGATGTCTAAGTAATTCATTTGGTCAGGCATGCGATGTCTGAGGTGGTTGCGGATTCCAACTGTTGTAGTTTTACACTTTCTTTTCTGTGACCGTAAGTGTAATATGTGATATCGCCGGTTTCGTTGCTATATATCAACGACAATTGGGATGGACATATTTACTTACGTTGATGACATGTGATGTTATGTGTTGCTGGATATGTTATATTGGATCGTCGTGTTTGAATAGCCGGGGGTTTTTATGTGAGATGAGTGTTTTTCATTTTCATTCATGTAAAAACTTGTATGTAATATTCTTTTATTGGGGTGCTTCCAGGTTGCGGAAGTAGTCACCGTTTGTATATTATTTACTTTTCCGCACTAGGATAGACCCAAGGAGGGGAACACAAGTAACCGGGTTCTGGAGTCCAGTGGGAGACCAACTCGAGGAGTCGAGTCCGGGTCTCCTAACTCTAGAATTGGTAGGGTTGCTTGCCGCTCTCGTAGGGGTCTAGGGGTGTGGGTTTGGCTATTCATCGCGACCGTGGAATCCGTGTTTTATACTGGCTCGTATTGAAAACACGGACGTCCTAGTATATCCAATATTTCATATGATTCTTCTGCTGCGATATCTGTGATGTGATCATGTGATGTTCTGTGATAGATACAGTATATAGTATATATGATATATTATATAGACGTTACTTATGTTTTACACCCGCGCTAGCCCTGCCCCGCTCTGCCGTTAGTTACCTAACCTAACGGTGCACGAGGGGACATCGAGGCGAATGCGGATGGCATAAGTGTACGTCGTATTTATCTGTGATGATTAGGTACTTAAATGATGGGACTTCATTAATGTGATTAATGAAATAAAAGAAACCTAAGATGTTGTAGAATCGAATTTCAAAATAAAACAGGTAGCTACAGTTCTTGCTTTGCACCGCGGTATATGTGATATATCCTGCACCTTATTCGATGAGGAAAGGACCGAGATCCCTTCACCGGGAGTGACTCCTTTAGCAATAACTGGCAGATGCTACACACTCGGTTTGTCTTTTGATTGCTTTTAAGAGTTTTTGCTTTGCACAGTGATATATGTGATATATCCCGCACCTCATTCGACGAGGAAAGGACCGACGATCCCTTCACCGGGAGTGACTCCTTTAGCAAAACTAGAAAAGCCTCAAAAACACTCCATTTCAAAATTCATTCGATCCTACAACGATATCAAGTTCATTACGCAATAGGTTTTCAGAAAAAACCTGTCGTAGCCCTCCGTCATTTCAGATACGTACTAGTTAGTATTCGTGCTGCGGTTGTTTGGCCTCCATCAAGGCGTAGTGTACGGTAGCTAACTAGTGCTTATCTGCTAGCATATGATGCGATTGGATTAGGGTATTCGTACGGCGTTGTTTGGCCTCCGTCAAGGGTCGTGCGGGTGGGTTTAATTCAATCAGGAAATGACGGGTTGAACTTGACTAGCGGACTATGGGTTGTTTGGCCTCCGTCAAGGTCATAGCGAGCTAGGGGCAAAATATTATCGGGAATTTCAAGTGTTGAAATTTGCAATGAGATTGCATACCTTCTATGAGATAGTTGGATCCCGATACCCGCTGCGAGTAAGTGTTACTCCTGGGAGAGTTTTATACATTACAATTAGCCGATCAAGTAGGTGTCTAGAAAGGTGTCAACGGGGTTACGCCTCTGGGAAAACGAGGTTTACATTAATTAGGTTCGTGCGAAAACACGGGGGACCTCCCTCAAAGTACCGACACTGGCCTGGCTGAAAGATTGGCGAACTTGTAGTGTGTAATTAATCCCGGCTAGTCTTTCCTTTTAGGGTTTGAAGGAAGATTTGATAAAAAGCAGTGGGAGCCATCCTGATTAGATAAAATAATAACCAATCTATTCTTGCAAGAGCGCACGCTGAGTGTTTTCTTCTCTCTCTCTCCAGGTAGCGACCATATCACGCCTTAATCAAGATAATAAAACGGATTATTGACCGAACCCGCTTGTTATTCTGAGCTGGGGAACGTTGGTCCCGCTCCAACTTATAATTGTTATAAGACAGAGCAGGAAATTGGGGATTACCAGAATTCCCGTGCCGCCCAAACGAAGAGAGTGCATGCTGATGCATCATCTTCGGGTGTGTTCAATACAAAGAACTGTTTCTCCGTATCCTCTACGTCCTGGGTATGTGATACCAGATCAGGATCCCAGATATGTAATCTGTTACATAGGGCTACAGAAAGGTAGAGAACTGAGAACGGATGATAAGTTTCACGAGGCAGAAAACGGGGCAAGTGTTGCAGCCAAGTCTGTTGGTCACTGTCACCCTGTATTACCAATACATTGATTCTGAACGAATGTTATTAGATACCGAACCTGATATACAAAATCATATCAGTTTCTTTATTAGTAAAGAAAGGATGTAATTTTGTATTGTTGGATAATGTTTTGAACATTTCCTATATCAAAAGTTGATCGGTTCAGGCACGTTATCTAAAAGCATTGATGTTCTAAATCAAACTACAGTTCTTTAGTATACGGAACACACATAAGAGGAAGAGTTCAGAAATGAACGAATCCTTCTTGAGGCATTGTAGACTAGGTCATATCAATGTGACCCGACTAGCTGAAGTTACATGTAGATGCATATTTAAATCAGTTTGAATTTACATCTTATGAAACTTGCGAGTCATGTCACAAAGATATAATGACCACAGCTCTGTTTATTGGAAACAGAGAAAGAGTTAGTAAACTCTTGGGACTGATACATGATGATGTATGTAAGGTCTCCTGTCTACACATGCCAGGAATGGTTCTTTATATACTTCATTACGTTCTCTGATGATCTTTCGAGTTTCAGACCTATGTTCCTGTTGAAACACAAGTCCGAACCTTTTGAGATGTTCACAGAATATAAGTTAGAAGTAGAGAACCAATACGGGTATAAGTATTATGTCCTATGATGAGATCAAGGAGGAGAATACTTGAGCACGAAAATCCTGGATCATTCTAAAGGAGAATGAGATTCTCTCTCAGCATTACTCCTCTGTATACACCATAGCACGATGGTATATCGGGGCGGAGCAATAACACCCTATATGATAAGGTGTGCTCCATGATGAGTACTACTGAGTTACCTTTTTCCTTTTGGGAGTTATGCACTTGAGAAGCTGCATACCTATTGAATAGGGTTCCAATCAAATCAGTTGCCTACCGCTTCATATGTGATATGGAAAGGGAAGAGCCCATGTCTTAAGCTAGTTAAGATTTGGAGTTGTCCGGCCTATGTCTAAAAACAAAATTCGGACAAGCTCGAGGCAAGGTCTGTAATGTAGAACTGGAAAGGTTCCAGCTATACAAACTGCAGCAGATGATTTGATAAAACCAAAGGATTCAGTAGAGACCAACGAACCTCAGCCTCTCCGCCGATCTAGTAGGGTTTTCTCACCTACCTGAGAGATACATTGGTTTCTCTATGACAGTGGGAGCGAGGATTGCATCATGAGATGATGACCCAACTAGCTTCGAGCTGGCCATCAGGAGTAAGACTCTGTAAGAATGGCTGGATGCTTAGTGATCTGAGATGGAATCCTTATACACCAACAAAGTATGGACTTTAGTTGCTATATCTGAAGGGTTAAATCCCCATCAGGAGCAAGTATATCTTGAGAAGATTACTTGGTGTACATGGAAAAGTTGAGACTTTCAAAGCTAGACTTGTTAAAGGTTTGCATCATTAACCAGGTATGGATTATGTTGAAACCTTTTCTAAGGATCTATGCTTAAGTCCATCCAGATCCTACTTGCCACGGCTACATACCATGACTACGATATCTGGCGGTTGGGTGCCATGACTACTTTTCTAAATAATGATTTAGAAGAGAACGTCTATAAGAACACAGCCAGAGGGCTTCGTAGACAGTGGGAGCAGCGGAAACGTGTGCAAGATGTTTTATGTGATAAAACAGGCATCGCGGAGTTGGAACATCTGTTTTGATGAATTAGTCAAAGAGTTTGACATCATCAAAATAGTAGATGAACCTTGTATAAACAAAAAGGTAGTAGGGAGTATGGTGAAAATCCTCGTAGAGTACGTGGATGACATACTCTTGATAGGGAAAGAGTTTCCTATGCTACGCTCGGTCAATCTCCGCTTATCACAATGATTCTCCATATAGGATCAAAATGATACCTACTAAATCCTGGATTTTGGATCTATGAGATAGATCTGATTGGATGTTAGGACTCTCACTAGTTGTAGTGAGACGGTATCAACCGATCCTGGGGAGAATCACTGGAAGGGTTCCAGGGTGATAATGATGACTGAGTGTCAGTCGCAGGCATTGTCTTTACCCTCAGTAAAGGGACGGTATGTTGGAAGAGTTCTAAGCTAGATACCGTGACATACTAGACGATAAAGGCACGATACATCGCTACTTAAGATGCTACCAAAGAGGCTGTTTGGGTGTATATTGGTTCATGAGATGAACTACGTTCCTACCATTGTGAGACAATGGAGTTGTGGCTTATGCCAAGGAACGCCGGTCCCATCAGTGATCCAGACATATTCTAAGGCAGTATCACCTGATCATGGAGATGGTTAATCTCCAGGGGATCGAGGTTAGGAGAGTAGACTCAGAGGACAACACAGCGGATCCACTCACAAAGGCCTGTTCCCAGAGAGAGACTTTATGGGATGGTTGAGTATGAGATACTGCAACCACTGCTATCAGATGGCCCTAGTGCAAGTGGGAGATTGTTAGTTATATGTATGCCCTAGAGGCCATTACTGTACATAGGATGTATATTGTAGTGGATGCTGGGACGTATATAGGGAGGACTTTCTTGCTCGACATGATAGTATGCTATCTGGTTGAACTTTACCTTAACGTGTATAATGATTATCTCTCTGTTACATGTTGGTAAAGCCCTTAGGATGTGTACTTGACTACCTGGACTGTGATGCGGATCATACTAGTGGGGACATGGTAGTCCATAAGTACATCCTTCAAAGTCCCTAGTCGTGGGTGTATCGAGACGGGGCATCGATATGCCAGAGTAGACTAGCGTGTACCTTCTCGACCCATACAGATGGGCGATGGATGATCCCATATCCATTGGTGTTTGACATCGGAGATGATATACGGGTGCTCAGTAGAGACTGGGTACACTGGACGGACTCGCCGAGAACTCCCAGATGGTATTATATCTCACGTCAGATGGCAGTTCTCTGGTGACACTGGTACAGAGTAGTCTGTTGACCCGAGATCGTCATAGAGTCTTGTGTGGTTCCCACTGTGCTTTGATTTCTATCTTACCACGTCCAAGAGGGCGTGCAAAACGGTGGTTTTTGGGTACAGTCCCGAGTCACATGGAGGCAATGAGCGATAGGAGGGGATTCGTCTCTCCCGGTATAGGGAGTTGATGTTGCGCTGTGTTCGATTGGCTATAACAGGAAATCCCTGGCCAGGGTTGCTGAGATTTACTGGTAAGTGTTACCAGTAGTTTCTCGAAACGTTATAGACCTCATATCGACACGACTTATCGAGCTATTGGGGTCTGACGTTTACCACCCCTAGGCGAGATATGCGACAGATCAGACGATCAGACCGGACTGTACGGTAGTGTTACTGGTTGGATTCACTGGAGTGTGAGCGGGCTTGCTCATCGATCTTCAGATCGCTCAATACCCGGGTGGCCGTTACGTTTAGCAGACCGCTTGCGGCTTGTGGGTGTTTGATATGATCATCACCTGCTGCCGGCGTATTGACGAGTCTTTAGAGTCCTACACAGAGGTTTCCTGGCTCAAGCGAAACGAAATAGGAGCGCATATGAGATATGTGCGGGACCGAGAATCATGCGTGTATGTGATACCGTATTCTATTCTCGCGATCAATGTGTCGAATGGTTATATGCGATATAACCTAGTTATCGAATCGAGAGTTGATTCGATAAGTCGATACATTGGATACTAGTCGGTTATATGCGATATGACCGGATCGTTAAATCAAGTGTTGATTTAATGATTTAATGTATAATTATATATTTGATATATTACTTTGCATTAACTAGTATTGGTTCACTTTAAATGGATATTCTCACTCGGATGTGCGCATTGCATATGCGATATGATTTTGTGCACTTGCTTGTATCATGTTTGATGATGCATGCCTTTTGGTTAAGTGTAAAGAATTAAACCTTGGTTAATGAAATGGTTAGGGTTTACTTTTTCCTTATTCATTTTATTCATTTATTTATCTATTTATTCTTTTTGGAATTTGATTTGCATAAAGAATAAATGGTGGCTTTCTTTGGATGGATTATGAAGCTTCATGATACTTTGACTAAGTCACCATTTTGTCTTGATGCTTAACCCTAACCCTTCATTCTAACCATGATTGATTCTCTACACTAAACTATGGTTGGTTAATGATAAGTATTCATATTTATCTCTTTTTACAAAATAACTTATCATAACCTTTTTCCATCTTCTTCTTCTTCACTTCAAGAAGAAGCTTGCTTCATCAATGGTGATTGATGAAAACAAGTGAGAAATCCAATTCTAAAGTCTACCCACTTCCTATTTCTTCATCCTCTACCTCTTGCCAAGTAGTAGAGTGTGTTTACTTCACAAGTTTCTTGACTTGGTGAAGTCGGAGCTTGATTTAGCGATGCCTCGACGTAGATCATCTTCGGCATGGACATCGACGACCTAGCTTGCCCATTCTCCGACGAAGCCGACGCTTGAGCCCGGATTTGATTTGGACAGCGGAGAGGACCTCATCTTGGAGCCATGGAGGTGGAGGACCGGATCTACAAAGGTTGTATTTCCGTATCTTATAGTTAAGTGTTAACTAGTTAGTCTTTTCGCCTAGTTTTCTAGCAAACGATCCGTAGTTTAGGGTTTCTCGGCACGTTAAAATTTGAAATTGGCATGGTTGATGCCTTGTGAGACCTCTCTAGTGTGCCTAGGAACCCTACACCACCCACATCATCGACCGAGATGGACGGATTTCCATCAAATTTTCACAACACCACTTTGCCACCAACCGCAGGTGCGCAGAATCCACCATGCATCTCTCTCCAAGAGAGATGTTATCCTATTCGTGGTCCCCTTCCCACTTGTCTTTCTATTCCACCAGCCAATGGGGATAATTTTGAAATCAAACCTCAATTCATCAAACTGTTGCCAAAATTTCACAAGTTTGAATCCAAAGACGCATACGTTTTTATAAACAAATTCGAAAACGTATGTGCTATGATGGGCACTTCACAACTTTCTGTGGATGCTATGAGTTTATGTCTTCTCCCTTTTAGTTTGTGCGATTTAGCCGAGAAGTGGCTTTATAACACAACCGCACATTCTATTTCAAAATGGGACAATTCATTATAGCATTCCTTAAGAAATTTTATCTCAATTATAAGACCGCCCGCATTCGAAGCAAGATCTACCAATTTACCCAACTTCCCAATGAACCATTTACACAACTCCTCTGATGTTCATTGTTCATCGAGGCAAGCACGATGCACTTGGCTTTCGCGCAATCGAAATCCCAGGTTTTGCGGATTTCCTTATCCGCATTACTGGATTTGGGACCAGGGACAGCAGATGCCATAGCGGTGAGGACGTACCCCAATTTGTCATAGGTTAAAGCCATTTTGACATTCCGCAGCCAATCTTTATAGTTTGGCCCTGTCAGTATATTTTTCTTTAAAAGTAACTTAAGTCCGGTCATTTTCAGGGTCGCTGCAATTAGGAGAGAGAGAAGAAAACTCTTTAGCATGATGCTCTTGCAAATTTAGAGTGGTTTTTAGTTTATCTAAACTGGATGGCTCCCACTATTTCTCGAATCCTTCCTCAAACCATAAAAGAAGAATTAGCCAGGACTATTCTCACTGTACAATTCTTGCTTAACCGTTCAGCCAGGCTAGTGTCGATACTTCGAGGGAGGTTTTCCAACGCTTTCGCGAAGTTCCTTAATTAAAGAACCTCTTTTCTCTGGGGGCGTAACCCCGCTGACACCTTTCTGGACACCTACTTGGTTTATAGCATTGATCGTTAAGTGATGAATATCCTGATAAGTAGCATATACTCACAGTAGGATCGGGATCCAAATATCATCGTATGATAATGTTGAAGGAATCCTACCAACATTCATCAAACTCCAAATGGTATGCATCTCTTTGCAAATTTCAGTTTCTTTAGAAATTCCCGATATATATTTTTGCCCCATGCTCTTATGACCTTGGCGTTGGTCAAAATATCATAAGTCACATGTCAAGTTCTACCCATCATTATCTTGTTAATTTGAACCCATCCGTACATATCCTTGACGTTGGCCAAAATGATCATATGACTGTCCCAAACTAACTCATCTATCTATGCAACAAATGAATACCCAGCAGCTACCAAACACTATGCCTTGGCGTTGGTCAAAATACATAGCTTGAATACTACTGAATACCCAGATGAAATGACGGAGGGCTACGAATGGTTTTGGCGAAACCGTGAACGTAGTGAACTTGATATAACCGAAGGAACCTGATAGCTTTTAAAAGGAGTGGTTAAAGCTCCGCATTTAAAAATATCTGTTTTTAAAATTAACCGAGTGGTTTCTTTTAAATTGTTCCAACGATTAAACTTTTGGTTTATTTTCTTTGCATTATAAATAATGCGTCCCATCATTAACCTATCATTGCAGAAAACAACGAAAATACAACGTCCTCTTATGCCATCCGCATTCGCCACGGGGTCCCGTCATCACCCGTTAGGTTACTTAACTAACGACAGAGCGGGGGCTGGGCTAGCGCGGGTGTAAAACATAAGTAACGTCTAAATAGCTATCATATATAGATATTGTACATTCGTCAGACGCAATAATAGGCATTCCAGATCACAGATGAACTTTATTGGATTTGCAAGTAATCCGTGTTTGTTTTGAGCTTGTAACAAAAGACGGATTACACAGTTGTGATGAATAGCCATTACCCCACCCAAGACCCCAACGGGTACGGCAAACTACCCGCCCGGCAGTTTGTGCACCCCACCTTGGGTCTGTCCTAGGAGCAAAAACAGTAAAATGAAATAATACAACGGTGGCTACAACCGCAACCTGGATGTGCCCCGCAAAATAATATTACAACAAATTACATTTACATCAAATGAATTAAATAATAACCCATCACATAACCCCGGCTATACATCACAACAGTCCAACACAGTTCATATCCACAAACAGTAAAATCCATTACAGAAATGTGCAACCCCCTGCCAACCGACATACTAGCAGTTAGGGGAGGTTTACGAACACATTATACAAACACAGATATAATCCAACAAGCAAATACCGTATAATTTCGATCGATTAAACACATTTAATTTTGCTCCAATACTTCTCTGTAAATCTGAAACCAGAGCAAAAATTAAAAATTCTAGAAAATACCAAATATCACAGAGAACCAGCACAGGAAAATTAGGCTTGTGAATCGGCAACTCGGCGGCGGAATCGCGGCGGATCGGGGGGATTCGCCGCGGTTCCGCGGCGGTTTAGTCGATTCGTGAGCTCAGTTTTCCTGGGTGTTCTAATACTATCATTTTGGGCTTTTTGAACCTGCCTGAAAAATTTTTGGACTTCATTTAAAAATCGACAGAAACCATGATATCGGGGTTTTCCGGTTTTGGTTTTTTCCGTTCGAAATTCATACAATTTTGCAAGTGAGTTATTTATTGTTTAGCGAGGCTCTGATACCACTGTAAGTCGATGTACAACACCCCACGACTTGCGGGGAGGCGGAAATATGAAAAACGATCTTGTTTTTATGCTAAACATCGACTAACCGTATGAATCGAAGCTAAACGATAACTAACATCAAACATAGAAGTTAGCAACTACTATGTAAAGGGATTATACCTAAAGAACCGTGTCCTTCGTCTTTATGAACTCCACCTCCTCCTCGGCCTTCTCCAAGTAGTAGAAGATCCACCACGAGAGCTAAACTCCAAGCTTTGCCTCTAAACTTGAGGCAACTAGGTATCTTTAAGTGCTAATCAAAGTACCTAGATGAAATAAAGTATGGTTATGGATTAAGTAGTCTAACTAATCCTTGTACTCAACACATGAGAGGGGAGGATTAGGGTTTGAAGAGGGAGAGCTTGAGGAGAGAGAAGATAAACATAATAATGAAATGAGAAAATGAGTTATCATAATATATATCAAGCATTTTATTTTATCAAGAAAAGAAAAGATAATCATTTACAACCATGCTTGATAAATATCTTATGGTGATTCACATCCATGAGTCATTAAGCAATTATGAAGCATTAATGACATGGATGAATCATCCATATGACTCACTAATCTCATTTAATGTATATGCCACCTAAACCTCCTTAGTCACCATCTTCTAGAAGCTTCTCGCGCAATTACGAGAACGCCCCTCCTATCCGTGAAAACACGGAAAAACTTTAGACCGTATAAATCCAATAACCGGATACTAGTAACTGGCTTAAACCAAAGCCGACTAGTAAAAACTGTCCGAAAGTCGTACGTGCGTAAACACATGTATGCGTCCGAACCCTTGTCGTAAAACCATACGACCTCTATATCGTTTCGCCTGGAGTAGGGAAACTCTCTGCGTGGGACTCTAGAGACTCGACTACTACGCTGGCGGTGGGTTTAACCACAGACCGCAAGCAGCACTAGCTGTACGTAACGGTCCCCAGGTAGATATCGATAAGAAGGCCGATGAGGAAACCCATCCAAACTCCTACTGAGTCTGATGTGACAATCTCCATACAGTCCGGTCTGTTCGTCTAAGACTATCGCATATCGGGCCTAGGGGCGGCAAGCGTCAGTCCCCTAATAGCGGTATAAGTCATGTCGGAGCGAAGCCCATTACACCCTGAGAAACTACTGGAACCTACCAGCAAATCTCGCTTGCCCTGGCCAGGGACTTTGCGTAATGGCTCTCTGACACAGCGCGATATCAACCCCCAATACCGGGAGAGACGAATCCTGTCTAACCGCCACTGCCTCCAAGTGCTCGGGACTGCACCCAACTGCTACCTGTTTGCACGACTCCTTTGAGCCGTGGTAGGGTAGCAATCTAAGAACAGTGGGACACACTCGAGGCGAAGTAGCAGTGTCAAGTCTGCGGACTATGCTGTACTCATGTCACCTGGGAACTGTTCACTGACGACTGGTATAAAACCAACCAACAGTTTCCTGTGAGTCCTGTCCGGTGTACCCGTAACCTAACGAGCACCTGCATACTATCTCCAGTACGACGTACTGACGGCTGTGGGACAGACCATCTCCCCAACTGGGATGAGAAGCATACACACTAGTCTACTCCGGAGTATCGATGCCCTGTCTCGATAATCCAACGACTAGGGACCTGAATAAGGATGTGCTTGTAGACTATCCAGACCCCACTAGTGTGACTGCCATCACAACGCTGGTAGTCAAGCAAGATCCTAATAGCTCTATCAATACGTATACTCACATATTAAGATAGAAAAACCAAGTAGCATACTACCATGTTTAGCAAGACTGTTATATACATGTGAATATCCCAAGCTTCCATTAAGTAATATACAAACTAGTATGATACAATAATGGCCCCTTAGGCATATACACTAACAATCTCCCACTTGCACTAGGGCCATGTACTGGCATATCGAAGACCGATGATCTCGAGTAGCCTCTCGAACTGAATCTGAGGTAGGGCCTTCGTGAATGGATCAGCAATGTTCTCTTCAGAAGCAACTCTCCGAACCTCGATCTCCTGACGATCAATGATCTCCCTGATCAGGTGATACCACCTTAAGATGTGTCTGGACTTCTGATGGGACCTTGGTTCCTTCGCTAAAGCTATAGCTCCGTTTTTGTCGCAATACAGAGGTATTGGATCAACTATGGTAGGAACCACCTGAAGTTCTGTTAGGAACTTCTTCATCCAGACTGCTTATTTTGCGGCATCGCAAGCAGCTATATACTCCGCTTCCATCGTCGAGTCAGCAACGGTGTCCTGCTTGGAGCTCTTCCAGCACACCGCCCCTCCATTGAGAGTAAAGACATAACCCGACATGGACTTGGAATCGTCCTTATCACTCTGGAAGCCGAAATCAGCAAAGGCCTCCAACTTGAGGTCTTTTCCGCCGTAAACCAAGAACATCTCTTTAGTCCTTCTCAGGTACTTGAGAATGTTCTTTACTGCTATCCAGTGCTTCTCCCCTGGGTCTGACTGATACCGGCTTACCACGCTCAGTGCGTAAGCTACATCTGGTCTGGTGCACAACATCGCATACATTATAGAGCCTACCGCAGAAGCGTAGGGTATAATAGACATGCGTTCCCTTTCCAAATCAGTCTTGGGAGACATCTCTTTGGAGAGGGTGATTCCGTGACAAGCCGGTAGATTACCGCGCTTAGAATCTTCCATACTGAATCTTTTCAGTACAGTGTCGATATACCTGGACTGCGAAAGTCCCAACATCCTCTTGGATCTATCACGATAGATCCGGATCCCCAGAATGTAAGAGGCATCACCCAGGTCTTTCATGGAGAACCTGTGTGACAAGAATCCTTTGACAGATTGTAGCATAGGAATGTCATTTCCTATCAATAGAATGTCATCCACGTACAAGACGAGGAATACGACACTTCTGGCTACAACTTTACTATATATGCATGGTTCATCTGGATTTTTGATAAAGTCATATTCTTTGACTGTCTCATCAAAACAGATGTTCCAACTCCGCGATGCCTGCTTTAGTCCATAAATGGACTTAAGCAGCTTGCATACTTTCCCGCTGCTCCCACTCTGATTGAAACCCACTGGCTGATCCATATAGACGCACTCTTCTAAATTTCCATTTAGAAAAGCCGTCTTTACGTCCATCTGCCAGATTTCATAATCATGGAAGGCAGCAATAGCAAGAAGGACCCGAATGGATTTGAGCATAGCCACTGGAGAAAAAGCTTCGTCATAGTCCAAACCAGGTCTTTGACGAAAACCCTTTGCAACAAGTCTAGCCTTATAGGTTTCCACCTGTCCATCTACACCAATCTTTTTCTTGAAGATCCATTTGCATCCTATGGGTTTTACCCCATCTGGAGCAAAGTCCAAAGTCCATACTTTGTTGGTGTACATGGACTCCGTTTCGGTCCGCATTGCATCTAGCCATCGTACCGAGTCGCCGCTCTGGATGGCCTGCTGGAAGTCAGTAGGTTCATCATCATCTATGATGCAATCCTCTCTATCCCCATCTATGAGAAAACCATAGTATCTCTCAGGCGGATGAGACGGCCTACTACTCCTGGGGAGGGGTGCGGGAATGTCCTGTTCTTCTTGAACTACCGGTTCTACCAAACTTTCAGTAGCAGTTTGTGGTTCTGGAATTTCTTCCAGTTCTATTTCGCTTCCACTTATTTCCTTTTCTAAAAACTGATATTCTAGAAAATAGGCATTACGAGAAACAAACACCTTTTGTTCCTCTGCGTAATAGAATAGATACCCCTTGGAGTTCTTTGGACATCCCACAAACTGACACTTTACTGATCGTGCCTCGAGCTTGTCCACATGGTGCTTTTTAACAAAAGCTGGACATCCCCATATTTTCAGATACTGAAGATAGGGTTTCTTCCCACTCCACATCTGATATGGCGTGGTAGGCACAGTCTTGGTAGGAACCATGTTCAAAAGATATGCCGCTGATTCTAGCGCATAACCCCAGAAAGATCGCGGTAACTCAGCATTACTCATCATGGATCGTACCATATCCAATAGGGCTCTATTCCGTCTCTCCGATACACCGTTATGCTGTGGAGTGTATGGAGGAGTAAGCTGAGAGAGAATTCCTTTCTCTTTTAGGTAACCTAGGAACTCGGCACTCAAGTATTCACCACCTCGATCAGATCTTAGTGTCTTGATACTTTTGCCGGTTTGGTTTTCTACTTCATTCTTATACTCTTAGAATTTCTCAAAAGCCTCGGATTTATGTTTCATCAGATAAATGAATCCGTACCTTGAGTAATCATCCGTGAAAGTAATGAAATAGGAAAAACCACCTCTTGCATGTGTAGACATTGGACCGCATACATCGCTGTGTATGAGTCCTAAGAGCTCGCTCGCTCTTAGGACATGTCCAGTAAATGGAGTCTTTGTCATCTTTCCTTTGAGACAAGATTGACAAGTGTCATAAGTTTGATATTTGAACGAGTCCAAATATCCTTCTCTATGCAACTTAGTCAACCTTCTCTCATTGATGTGACCCAGTCTACAATGCCATAAGAAAGCTTTATTTAAATCTGGAGACTTTCTTTTTAGTGTGTTCTGGACATTGAAAATTTGGAGTTGGTTTAAAACATATATACCGTTATTTAGTGTACCGGACCCAATCAAACCATGATTAAGGTGGATGTTAACAACATCTCTTACAAACGTGAAATCATAACCTTTATTTGATAACAAGGAAACTGATATGATATTACACGTTAAGCTTGGTACAAAAAAACAGTTATGTAAAACCAAAATGTGTCCACTCGTCAATCCTAGGTGATAATCCCCGACGGACGCAGCTCCCACGCTAGCTCCGTTAGCAACCTTTAGGGTCATATCACCTTCCTTCAGCACTCTACGGTTTCTCAGTGCCTGCAATGAATTGCAAATATGAGATCCTTGTAGGGTTGCTAGGCACGCGCATAAGGGTCTACGAGGCATCAACCATGCCCGATTTAAAATTTAGCCGTGCCGAACAACCCGAATACGGAACTTTAAACTAGAGATTAGGTGAAAACAAGCATGCTAAACACTTTAACACTAAGTGAGAGGGATTACAACCTTTGTAGATCCGGTCCTTCACTTCATATGCTCCGTGTTGTGGTCCCTTCGCTGCGATCATCGGGTTCCAGACTCTCGAGAGGTTCCACGAAGAGAAAGATGCAACATTTGCTTCCGATCTTCGATACTAAGATGATCTACCTTGAAGTTCCGTTAATACAGGCTAACACTCATGAAATGATGTGAACACCCTCATCTAAATGGCAAAGGAAGATGAGGATGATGAAGTAGGATTTTTGCTCTCTTTATTTATCTTTTTCTCATATTTATTCATCACTTTTATCAAAGCAAGAAAGCTTTTTCAAGAAGAACTCAAGGAAGAAGAAGATGAACATGATAAGAATTCCATTTGTGATGAATAATGCAAAAGAGATAATGATGAATTATGCAACCATGGTTGACTTAACCATTGTAGAGAATTGACCAAGGGTTAGGGTTTGGGTTAAGTTAAGAATGAGTCATAACAAAATATCTTTCACAAAACAAAACTAAACCTTCTAGAATCATCTAGAAAGCATTAACCCAAATCAAACCCTAATCTTGTTTAATCTCTACTAAACATGTTGCATTATTTATCATATCATGTTACAATATTATATATCACATATATAATATTTATTGTAACCAAATAAAATAATACAATTAACATATATCGCATATATATCAATGTATTACCCGAGTGAGAAAAAGAATCTTTTAGTGAGCTAATATTAGTTAATGTCATTTAATATATCATATATATTATTATACATTAAATTATCGAATCAACACTTGATCCGACAATCCGGCTATATCGCATATAACCGACTAATATTTATCCGTACCGATTCATCGAATCAACACTTGATCCGATGACCCGGCTGATATCAAATATCGCGAGAATATAATACGGTATCACATATCGCATTATCCTCGGTCCCGCACATATCATATATGTGCTCCTACTCCGTTTTGCTTGAGCCAAGATACCTCTGTGTAGGACTCTAAAGAATCGTCAATACGCCGGCAGTAGGTGATGATCATATCAAACACCCACAAGCTGCAAGCGGTCACCTAAACGTAACAGCTATCCAGGTATTGAGCGCTCAGAAGATCAACAAGCAAGCCTGTAACTTCTCCTGTGAATCCAAACAGTAACACTCCCGTATAGTCCGGTCTCGTCGTCTGATACGTTGCATATCTCGCCTAGGGGTGGTAAACGTCAGACCCCAGTAGCTTGATAAGTCGTGTCGATTTGAGGTCTATAACAGTTCGAGAAACTACTGATAACACTTACTAGTAAATCTCAGCAACTCTGGCCAGGGATTTCCGGTTATAGCCAATCGAACACAGCACAACATCAACTCCCTATACCGGGAGAGACGAATCCCCTCTTATCGCTCATTGCCTCCATGTGATTCGGGACTGTACCCAAAAGCCACCTTTTTGCACACCCTCTTGGACGTGGTATGATGGAAATCAAAGCACAGTGGGAATCACACAAGACTCTATGACGATCTCAGGTCGACAGACTACTCTGTACCAGTGTCACCGGAGAACTGCCATCTGACGTATGGTATAATACCATCTGGGAGTTCTCGGCGAGTCCGTCCAGTGTACCCAGTCTCCACTGAGCACCCGTACACCATCCTTGATGTCAAACACCGATGGATATGGGATCATCCATCGCCCATCATATGGGTCAAGATGCGTATACGCTAGTCTACTCTGGTGTATCGATGCACTGTCTCTATACACCCTCGACTAGGAACAGTTATAGGATGTACTCGTCGACTACCGTGGCCCCACTAGTATGATCTCATTATAGTCCCAGTAGTCGAGTACATATCCTAAGGGCTTTATCAACATGTAATATAGAGACAATCAGAGTACATGTTAAGATAAAGTACAACCAGATAGCATACTATCATGTCGAGCAAGAAAGTCCTCCCTATATATGTCCTAGCATCCACTACAATATACATCGTATGTACAGTAATGGCCTCTAGGGCATACATATAACTAACAATCCTGATCCGGTATCCAATACCCAGGAAGTAGAGTTGATTGATAGACAATTCTCAATTACAAACACACCTGAAGTCGAAGCCACAGCTTGCTTCGTTTCCTGGTTCTTGGCGTTCCACGCCTTGCAATCCTTTTTCCAGTGCCCTTTCCTGTGACAATGGAAGCACTCATCCTGGCCCACTACCGGTACCGTAAACTTTTTCTTTCCCTTCCCTCCCACCTTATGATTTTTCAAAAAATACTTGTTTTTACCGTAATCAGAAACGGCGTCGCTTTGCAGCTAGCCGGTGAGTACGGGTCGATCCGCAGAGATGTGTAACTTTCTGTTTTTGTGTTATCACGAGTTGATTCCGATGGTGGTTTGGTTTTTTTGTCGATTGATTTAAAACTAATTAATATGATATTAAAGAACTTGTTAGGGTTAGGTATAAGGTAGGGTTGATA